>OY725327.1:48019108-49399108 GCA_963242795.1 Inga leiocalycina | reverse complement strand
TATTATGAATATTTTCATAATGGAATTGTCAAAACTATTACAATTCTTGTCAATCTCATTACTAAATTTGTCAATCTCATTACTGAATTTGTTAAAATCCTTTTATTTATATTATGAATATTTTCATAATGGAATTGTCAAAACTATTACAATTCTTGTCAATCTCATTCCTAAACTTGTCAATCTCATTACTAAACTTGACAATTCCATTATGAAAATATTCATAATATAAATAAAATGATTTTAACAAACTCAGTAATGAGATTGACAAGTTTAGTAATGAGATTGACAAGAATTGTAATAGTTTTGACAATTCCATTATGAAAATATTCATAATAAAAATAAAAGGATTTTAACAAATTCAGTAATGAGATTGACAAGTTTAGTAATGAGATTGACAAGAATTGTAATAGTTTTGACAATTCCATTATGAAAATATTCATAATATAAATAAAAGGATTTTAACAAATTTAGTAATGAGGTTGACAAGTTTAGTAATGATTTTGACAAGAATGGTAATGGTTTTGACAAAAACGTTTTGTGTAAAAATGCTGATGAAAACATGCAACAGCAAACGGTTTTGTCAATACCATTACGAATCTTGTTATTTCCATTATTGAATTTGTCAACGCCATTACTGACTTTGTCAAAGCTACTACACGTTTAATTATATTATACATATTTAATAATGCATATATATAACAAAGAAGCTTTGGTGGCCTAGTGGCCACCATGCTAGCCTTGTAAAGGGGTGGGATGGGTTCGATCCTACCCCTTGCCATTTCAATGAAACTTTTTTCAAAAAAAAAATCCCCCTCCCCACCAAAAAAGCTTCCACCGGCCGGAGCTCCTACCACCGGCGACCGGAGCTCCGGCCGTCGGGGGTCCTGGTTGGCCGGCCACCGGGGCGGCGGCCGGCCGGCCGGCGGTGGTACTCCGAAGGGGGCACCACTGTTATTTTAAAAAAAAATTTGAGGGGTAAAATGGTAAATGTGTCAAAACTTGAAAAACCCAATTTGGTCCTTGGTACCTTTAAGTCTTTTTAAAGTGTTAATAGACTTTTGGGGGTTTTACTAATTCAAAAGGTATTTATCTGGGATTTTCCCTAATTTTTTTCTTATATGCCCACAAATATTATCATGATTCCCGCCAGTTTAAATTTTAAATTTGTTTCTCAATTATCTTCGATATTTAATATGTAAATATGAATGACTTAGTTAAATTAGTCACCGTCATGTATAATTTAATGATATGATATATCTAGAATCTTACCTATAATTTGATTATAATGCACTTCGATTGAAAAATATAGATAGCATGGTTTTCTTAATATAAATGCATTATTTAAATTAATATAAATGCATTGTCATTATTGAAGGAAAATCTGTAATGTTTTTTTTTAAAAAAAATGATATATATTTTGAATTCATTATTATACTTTAATTAATTTTAACAAAGTAATGGCATCAATGATATTTGCCGTCTAAATTATCTGTTGTTTTTTTAAATTATTAAACTATTAATATTTTGCATTCTCTGCAGTTTATTTTCTATTTTTCTCTCTCTGTATAGCGACCTAAACTGCTCTGTGTAGTGGCGAGTGGAGCAAGCAGTATTTTTATCTCTAAATACCGACTTGCTGTCTTCGTGGGGAGTAGGATGGCTTTGTGGCGAGTGGAGCGATTTTTTTTTTCAGGTGTCTTCCTTACGTGCGTTTGCTAACTGTCATGTTGCTTTCTATACATAGCCTTCCCATTTGTCCTGTTATTCTATCTCTTCTTTCCAGTATTGCTTTTTGGGTTAGTCTATCCTTCTGTCAGTTATGACTTATACCATGTTTGATGCTGTTCGTGCTGTCAATCCCGCGAAGATGCACTGGCGCCCTCATGTACGGGTGGTTCGGATGTGGACCATGTGTTCTCATGATTCTGGACGTGATGTTTCCTCATTGGAGATGATTCTTCGCGACACTGAGGTTAGTTCAGGTGATTTGGATGTGGACCATATTATTATGATGTCGTTTTTTTCTTTCTCAGACTTCTCTTTATTTCTTTTTGATTATGGGTTTTGTCATATAGGGTGATCATATTCATGCCACTGTTCGTAGCGCCTTCATTGACCGTCATAAAAAGTATTTAGAGGAAGGGAAGACATATGTTATTTCTCACTTCAATATCTATCAGAATACGGGTTTTTACCGTACAACATATCACCCTTACAGAGTCTACTTTATGTACACTACAACTGTAAGGCCTTTCGATAATGATGGTCGTATTCAAAAGTATGGTTTTGCTTTCCAATCATTCACGCAGGTGCTTGCACCATAGTTTGATGACCGCTATTTAGTCGGTAAGCGTCATTTTTTACTCTCCTTCCCCTGCTTCTTTCCATTATTCCTTGCTTCTAATTCTTTTTCAATTTCGTCCTTCATTGATAGATGTCATTGGGAAGATAGCTACTATGGGTAACCTTGATATCTGCATCGTCAATGGTGAAACACAACATCATGTTGGTGTTGAGCTTTTGGATGAGGAGTACGCGTCTTTTGTATTTGATCTATAATTTCTTCCTGCCTTTGTTTTCCATTACACTAACCTATAACTCAAAATATATAACACACATGCGATCTATATCTTATGCATGGCTTGTGGAAAAGGATGGAACGCCTTGAGTGCACTCTTTGGGGAAAGTTTGCTGATGAGATTTTAGACTTCATGTCTCATCCGTTCGATGGACCTATCATTGTAATAATCTAGTCATGCAAGGCCAAGGAATTTAAAAGTGTGTTGTCCTTGTATTTCTATTAATTATTAGTTCAATTGTTTTTTCTTTTGTGCACTTATCTCAATTTATTCCTTTCAATAACATGTTCCTTTCATTTTGTCCTTTTAGGTAGGAAGAAGCTTTCCAACTCCATGTTTTCTTCACGGTTGCTTATAAATCCTGCAGTCCCAGAGGTTGACCGGTTCATAAAAAAGTATGATTTTTGTCCATGTTTCTTTTCCTTTTTATATTTCTTCCCAGTCTTACATCCATTAACCATTTCTTCTCCTATATAGATTGCGTGCGGTTGGTGTCGATGTTGACCAGCGACGTGATCGTATCTTGCCTCATGGAACTCTAACAATTGCTGATGAATTATTAGGCTTGACAGATCGACGACAGCTTGGGGACTTGCGTACTGGACCAGAGGTTCATATTCCTACATGTTATTTGCCACACTATATATAAATCAAGCTCTGTAAGATGGTTTGTTTGATTACTTAGACATTTACCATGTGTTTATTTCTGGTACTTTAGGGTGCAGAGGTTGCTGTGCTTACTGATCTAGTTGATCTTCGAGTGGATCGTGGCTGGACATACACGGCATGTAAACACTGTGGGAAAAAGGTGTTGCCAGATGGTACCGGGTTTTTTTGCGACAAGTGCAAGGCTATCGTCAAAGCTATCATCCCTAGGTAATTATCATTGTTTATTTGTGTTTTTTTATATGAGCTTGATGGCTTGATTTTCGATTGTTCACTCAGGTGTATTTATTGTTGAGATTTATGGTGACATGTGAGGTGGTGGATGAGTCTGGGTCATGTAACTTAGTGTTCTTCAACCGAGAGTTTTCCAAATTGGTGGGTTGTTCTGCTGCTGAACTTAAGGAGCGCATCCTGCGCCAAGATGTAAAATCAGTAGTTCCCTATGTGTTTACCTTATTTTATTTTGTCTTAAGCATTTCATTTATAAGAATTTACTTTATATTAGCTTCAAGACACACTTCCTAGAGTTATGGTAGATAAGGTTATTCATCAGCAATATTTGTTTAAGATCAAGATACCTGAAGATTATGTGTCGGGACAGTTTTTTTCTTGTAAAGTGCTTCGCATGACAAGTAATAAAGACATAATCGCGTTGTATGTGGCTGCATTGCATGACAATCAAGACAACTCCAACCTCAATCCAGGTGGTGTCTTGGAGGAACAGGTCCATCTTATCAACTCAGTTCTATTTATTTCATCTCATACAGCTTGAATCGATGTACTAATCCTTTCTATATCATTATTTCATCTAGGATGCTGATCAATCATTTGTTGATTCCGAGGGTGCAAGCTCTTCTGTTGTTATGGACTATGACAAGAGTGCTCCTGCTGCGAGTCGTAGTGATGATTCTATTGATGCTACTTCTACTCGCAAGAAGCTGAAATTTGTTGTGGAGGACTAGGATTTGTCATGTGTTTCATCCTTTTAGTTGTTCAATATGTTGTTGCTATTTTAACACACCTTCATGGTGCTAGACATTATCCTTTATTTTATTTTATTTTAAATTTGTCTGTAATTCATGTCTACTTTATGTTGTTAATGTTTATAGTCTTGTGTGGCAATTCTCCATCTATCCGGAGATTAACTGCCACAAAGAAACTATGTTCAATTTGCAATGATGTTTTTATATTGTTCTTTCTTAGCAATTTTGCACCAATTTGCTATTGAGGCTCTATTTAGTGTCTTGATATTTTTAGTCCTTCATGTTTCTTTTAAATGACAAATCAAGGTACTTTTTGACCAAATAAATAGTATAATTATACTAATTTTCAAGGTATGCTGATGGCCAAAGATGGAGATAGTTTTAAGTGCTAATATAGCATAAGCATTCACATTTTATATAATAATCATGCTTTTTGTACTAAATTTAATCATTCGTTGTTTATAGAGGATTTATACATGATAATATGAGTGTAAAACAAATTAATATTTTAAATAATTCATCACATATGAAATAAATACGTTGACAAGATATATTATTGTAAGCCATATCACGGAATTATCATAATCTTAGAGGAGTATTTACCACTACATCATCAAAATATCAATTGATTTAATTTTTTTGATGTGGATTATTAAGAATATATTGAGGATGGGATATTGGTTAGATTAGGGGAGAATATCTCGCTCTATCAAACAAAAATAGAGGATATAGGTCAGTAACTTGTAATTATGTAAATAATAAATTAATGGAACTATTTCTTAATATTTTATAAAAACAAAAGATAATTTCATTCTTGCTTAATCTCCAACCAAATCAATGTTCAATCTCAAATCATATAAATAAGCAATTGTTTAGACGTCAAATATCATGGACGTCATTGCTTTGTTATCTTTAAAGTATAATAATGAATTAAAAAAATATATCAAACTTTTAAACAAGAAAAACATTACAGATTTGGGTTCAATAATTAAGATGCATTAATATTAGGTTAAAAAAATGCATTTATATTAAGAAATCCATGCCATCTAGATATTACACTTGAAGTGCATTATAATCAATGAACAAGTAAGATTACAGGTAATCAATTCATACATTTTCGAAAATATTAAATATATTTGAAAAAAAAATGATTATATTGTTTCAAAAACTGATTTGTTGCTATGTTGTGATCTCACTACTTATTTAACTGCTGGAGGGTTTACTACTTGACATCTAGCATGCCTAGATTAACGCCACACGGCACACCCCCTACATGACACCTAGATGCTGTGCAGGTGGTTACTTTATTTTGTTTCACTGTATCCAAATTGCTAGATGATAAATTATACATTTTTTTGTTAATTTTAAGTTTTTTTCCTCATTTGCCAATCAATATGACCATGATTCCCATTGGTTTAAATTTTAAATTTTTTTCTCAATTATCTTCCATATTTGATTGATAAGTAAATATAATTTACTTAATTAAATTAGTCACCGTCATGTATAATTTAACGATATGATATATGTAGAATCTTAATTAACTAGCAATTGCTCCCCGTTAGTTTGCCAATTAATATGACCATGATTCTTGTCAGTTCAAATTTTAAAATTTTTTCTCAATTATATTCCATATTTAATGTGTAAATCCGAATTACTTAATTAATGATATGAAATATATGTAGAATTTTGATTAACTAACAATCGATATTTTTTCTTAGTTATCTTCCATATATTTTATGTAATTTTGAATGACCTAATTAAATTAGTCTTTGGCATAGAAATAATTTAATGATATAAACTAGTGAATTTTGAGACTGCAAATTCATTGACGCCATTGCTTTGTTACCTTTAAATTATAATAATAAATTCAAGATATATATAATTATTTATAAAAAAATAACGATTTGGCTTCAATAATAAAGATGCATTTATATTAATTTAAAAAAAGTTCAATGGCACATATCTAACCACGTTGGAAATAGCCTTCCCCCTCCTATATATTTTATAAATTAAAAATTAGTTAAATACTAAATGGTGCGATGTAACTGAATACATATTCATGTGTGGGCCACTACGTACGCACAATCCTCCACTATGCGGTAACTAATGATTGATTCATAATTTCTCCAACTTACCGCTTAAACGTGCCAACTGCTTTAGTTTTCTTCTTCGTCATGGACCTACATCATTAGCCCAAGCATAGGTTATGCCTCTGTGTGTGAAGAATTTCATAAGGCAAGTGAAATCTATAGCATGAGTTCATATTAAGGTAAATTGCCGCACTGTACACAATTTGTTCCCCTCTAATTGAGCATTTTCTCATTTGCTTAGAATTATAATGGTGATTTATATATTGGTCATATGATTGCACTCTTGGGAGGGAGTTATGATCATGCTGCAGCTAGAGCAAATCGATGTGATATCCTCCATAGAAAGCAACGTCGAGATCCCCAACAAAGTGAATATCATAATGTGCTTTGTACTGGTTTGTCTATGAGCATTTATGACCTTTGTAATCTTATGTTGCTTGCCTAAGATCAATTACTCATTTTTAATTTGTCAGTCTATTATTGCTTTCTTGTATCTATTATTGCTCACCTGTTGGAGTTTCTACAGAGAACATAATGCAACATTTTAAGAGTAAAAGGAGTAGTTGGCCCAACCAATCTTTAGCGCAATCACCCTTCTCAGATATAACAAATAGTGAGTGCTTACTGTGTGCTACGTATACATGTATTCTGTTTTGAAATGGTTGATAGAGGCTCATAGAGTTGTTCAATGTTATGTTTATTGTTGATTATATTCTTTTAGAATATATGTTTGGGTGTATACTTTCAAGATTAGAAGACAAAAAAAACAAACAAAAGATGTATGTGTAGGTTCCGGTATGATTTGGGGTAAATATTTATGCCTTTTCAGCATCTCTGATTTTATCTGCTATTGCTAACTGATAATAAAACAGTATGACCACACAATTTCCAAAATATATACGGCCAAGCAGTACAAGATGGTAAGCTGATGAATCGGTCTATATGAAGAAGATATGCTGAAATTTTCTTGAATGTTTGTCTTTAATTAGAGTACATATTGAGTCTTTTTAATATTTATACTAATACATATTATCTAATCCACTAAATCATTTAAATATGATCCTATCATTATACCTATTATCAAACTAAATCTTTATTATCAATGACTCATATCATTGAAATATAATGATATGTGGGATTATTAGCCGAATTGGATTGATGAAAAGAAAAATGAGAATTTTAATTTTAGTTTGCTTAACCACCATTATAGAATAACTAATGACACGAACATAAATTTGAGTTAATTTCCAGTTGCAGGACATTCCTATGTAATCAAGTATATTAAAGATTGGGTGCTGGACAAAAAAAATTGAGTCTTCAATATTTTATCAAACATTTGAGGATGTACATAGGCCAGGATCTTTGCTATGTAATTTTCTTTAAAACGTAAATTAAATCCTTGGTGTCATTTATTGGTGTCGTGTGGTTTAGATCATTTCCGACGGTGTTCAAGTGTTTGTTGAAAACAATACTCCTATTATTATTGATGAGTGGTTATTATTTCAGCATATCCGATTTATCCGCTATTGCTAACTAATAATAAAAGGCTATCCAAACTTCTTTATGATAATATTTCTATTTTTGGAAATAATAAAGAGAGAGAATATTTTAACTGGTAGATAACAGGCGTTTTCATTCTCCCAGTGAAGATGGATCCGTTTTACTTTCTTATACGTGCTTTTATGCTTTTCCATTATACAGTTCTAATAATGTTAAATATTGTTAAAATCAAATACATATGGCCTTATATTTAATACAATAGTTTTAAGCTATATATAATCTCAAATTATCTTATCTAATACGATTCTTAGTTGCTACAATCTATTCAAATGTAATAATTTAAAATTAGATAATATATGATGGTGATATTATTTGCTCTCACTTTACCTATACATTTTTTTCTTCGTTTTCATATATATAGATATATATTTGAAATTTTTTACATTAAGTATGTAAAACTAATGATATCATCGTTTTAAATATGATAATAAAAATTACTAAACTGATGCTAAACTAAATATGAAATTTGGATTGTATTTTGAATATGACAGTAAAAATAATTTCACAATTTTATTTTTTAAGAACTCCAAATCTTCATTAAAAAAACGTATTTCTTGTATCTGCAAAAAGAAATTCTGAATAAATAATTTGGTCTTTGTCTTTGTACTTATCTCACACCCGAAACACCATGCTAATATTTCATGTCTCTGTCTCTTATTTTACATGTATAATAATAACATTATTGCTTTGAAATATTTATTCTATAATGCTTAACAGAAAGAACATGTATTGAGAAATCTGGCGTTATAGGACAAACTTCCACTTCGGCCAACACACGATTCTACCGTGCTCAAGTTCTTTGAGAAAAGAGAGCCAACTCATCTGCACATAGAAGATCTGGGATTAATATCACAGAAGGTTAGTTTGTTTTCAATTTATATTTTTAAAAAAATTAACTTATATACACAGTGGAATCCAATTATTCATGATTGACAACTTAAATCATTCAGCTAAGCATGTTAATTGAAATATGGGCAAAAACTACTTAACATATATGCTTGCTACAATATAGATTTAAAAATTTCTGCTCAGTTATATGTACAAACTTATTTTTCGATTATTTTCATCCAAAGCATTCATCATATTACATGTGTAAATCCCAAATTAAATTAAAATGACACTTCATACCACATGATACTTCAATGTGGCATATCTCATTCCATATGTGTGTATCCATATGCTTCTTGATTTTTATCACTCTACAAATTTTTTCTCCATCATGCTACTTTTGCCTTTATGATTTTCTTATATATATATATATATATATATGCGCCTTTCCTTGTGTCTCCCCTTTTATTAATTTATCATTAACCTCTTTCCCAATTATGAATTAAAACTGCCTAGCTCTATCATATGTGTATATATACATATTTTGATCAATTTGTAAATATGAATATAATATATATATATATATATATATATAGTTGTATAATATGTATAAACATCTATATACATATATGTATATAGATGTATAGATATATATGTATATACATGTATGTATATATATGTATATATTATAGATACATATTATATATATATATACACATATTATATATATATAATATATGAATATTATATATTATATATATATATATATAATATATAATATTCATATATTACATATATATAACATATAATATTCATATTATATATATATATAATATTCATATATTATATATATATAATATGAATATATATATATATATATATATATATATATTATATTCATATGAAAACGCAAGGCAATTAGTATTGCCAAATTGAAGGGACAATGTACATTCACTTTAGTGATGATGCAGTGGAGTTGGGTCATTCATTAATTAAGTGGTATTTGGCTGTCTTACTAATGAAGTTAACATTTGGAGTGGGCTTATTAATTTTAATTAACATTGTGTTGATTGGGATTTGATCAAAGTTTGTGTTGAGAGGGATTTAAAGGTTTTTTTAACCACATGATTACCTACAATTTATGATCAGAGACACAAATTATACATGAGCTTCAATCCTCTCTCAATTGCGAGGACACACGTTTGGCTCAAGATGTATTCAATGCAACACCGAATGGTACAACATTCTCTGCCATTATTTTTAGTTTAATAATACTTTGTACTCTTTCTATGATGCATTGTATAAGTAACTTTTAACTAAACTATTTTGATCTTTTATCAGTATCACTCAACTTGATGACAAATACATCTAAAGTTTTTGGAAGAGCCTCATCCTCTAGAACTGCAAATGGTATAATTTTGGATTTTACACACTTCTTAAAACACTATTAACACTATAGAAAACACCATTTGTGCACAAAGATTGTATTGATCCTTCATAATATAATTACAACCTTTACCCTGACATTTAATAGCTTTGCTTACTTGTAGAGTTGACATTATATGAAGATCTAGGTGATCTGCATTGTTCTTGCATATATTGTGGAGCACAGATGTGGTATAATGAAAGACTGAGAAAGGATGTAAATGAATATGTTTCTAGATTTGGAATGTGTAAGGGCACATGCAGTAAACATTATCCCAAAGAGTTTAATTCAACCACCATTATTCATGAAGATGGTTACCCAAGATACAAGAGACCAAACAACGGAAGACATGTCATAAAAAATGGAATTCCATTGGATAACAGAAGTGTTGTCCCTTACAACCCTTACCTGCTGTTAAAATATCGGGCTCACATTAATGTTGAGAGATGTAAAGAAGGTGATTCTATCAAATACTTATTCAAATATGTAACTAAGGGGCATGATCACGCTACAGCCGCTTTCTATTCCCAATCTTCATCTAATAATAGTGATATGGTGCATGATGAGATCAAGATGTATTGTGATGTTAGGTATTTATCACCATGTGAGGTTGCTTGGAGGATATTGGGGTTTGACATTAACTATAGAACACCAGCAGTTGAAAGACTTTCTTTCCATCTTCCTGGTCAACAATCAATTATATATGAAGAGCATGAGGACTTAAATAATGTTGTCAATCGCAATACTGGAAAATTGACCCAATTAGAAGCATGGATGAAAGCAAATGATGATTTTGAGTCTGCACGATCATTAACTTATTCGGAGTTTCCTACAAAGTTTGTGTACAAAGAAGATACCCAGATGTGGGACTGGAGGAAATCAGGTTTTGCTATTGGCCGATTGTATTATGTTCCTCCAGGGGTAGGTGAAGTCTTCTATTTACGCCTTTTGCTTGCATCTGCTTAATGTCCAAAATCTTATCGTGACATACGAATAGTAGATGGCGTCCACTATGCAACCTTCAGAGATGCTTGCTATGCGAAGGGTTTATTAGAAGATGATAAAGAGTATATTGATGCTATATCAGAAGCTAGCTGCTGGGCCACACCAGAATACCTTCGCCATTTATTTGGTACATTGCTCTTTTGCAATTGCATGAGTCGCCCTGAAATTGTATGGGCCCAGACATGGAAGTTAATGGCAGAAGATATATTATATAGGCTACAACATTTAACTAATAATTCAGGTACAAGTAATAACATTATGCATTCATAATTATTTCTTCTTTCTATAATTTCATATGTTCATCACTATGGTGTTAACTATTTTCCTTCAATGTGTAGGATTTAGCCTAAATGAAAAAGAATTACATGATCACACATTACTAGAACTAGAGGAAGCATTGCATGCAAATGGTAGAAGCCTATGTGATTTTCCAACCATGCCTTGTCCAAGCATGCCTACTAGATTATCTTTAGGGAATAAACTCTTGATTGCTGAAATGAATTACAATTTACAAACTCTGTCACATGATTTACATTGTCTACTTCCCAGGCTTACTTCAGAACAAAGAAGCATATATGACACCATCATTGATGCGGTCAATAAGTCTATCGGGGAAATGTACTTCATTTATGGTTATAGAGGCACTGGGAAAACATATCTGTGGTGAACACTATCTACATCACTAAGAGTGAATCACAAGATAGTATTAACTGTTGCATGAAGCGGAATAGCCTCACTTCTTCTTCCTAATGGCAAGACTGCACATTCTCAGTTTGCTATAACTTTGACTATCACAGAAGATTCAATATGTAATATTAAGCAGGGAACCCAATTGGCTGAACTATTATCTCAAACTTCTCTTATCATTCAGGATGAAGCCCCCATGGCAAAAAATTTTTGTTTTGAGGCATTTGATAAATCATTGCGTGATATCATGAAATGAATAGACTCATGTGCCTTATCAAAACCCTTTGGGGGCAAAGTTATTGTGCTTGGAGGGGATTTTAGACAAATACTCCCTGTTATTCCTAGGGGTCGCCGTGAAGATATTGTTTTTGCTAGCATCAATGCTTCTTACTTATGGACGGAATGCAAAATATTTATGCTTACAAAAAACATGAGGCTATCCAGTTGTGCTTCCTCATCTGATAATGATGCTCTCACTGAATTTGCAAATTGGATATTATCAATTGGTGATGGCACTATTCCCACAGTGAATGACACTGATGACTTGATTATTATTCCTAATGACTTCCTCTTGATGCCTAATGATGATCCATTGAAGTGTATTATTCAATCCACATACCCAGAGTTACTACACCATTTACATGACAAGGAGTATTTTAGTGAGCGTGCCATCCTTACTGCTACCTTGTCTGTTGTGGATGAGGTAAATAATCGCATGCTTGAAATGCTCCCAGGTGAGGAAATGATTTACTTAAGTGCAGACAGTGTTTCTAAATAAGATGTAAATGTTAGTTCAATCACTGACATTCATTCGGTTGAGTTCCTAAATAAAATCACTATGTCAGGTTTGCCAAACCATCAACTCAAACTTAAGGTAGGTGCTCCTATAATGCTCATGAGAAATATTGACAAATCCATGGGACTCTGCAACGAAACTAGGCTTAGTGTGACTATGTTGGAGAAGCATGTTATTGGATGTGAAATTTTAGCAGGCCCACACTCAAACAAACAAGTTCTAATACCACGCCTGACAATTACTACATCTGATTCAAGCTATCCCTTCAAGCTTTGTAGACGCCAGTTCCCTGTTGTCCTTTCTTTTGCTATGACTATTAACAAAAGTCAAGGTCAAAGCTTGCTTAGTGTTGGATTATTTCTACCACGTCCAGTGTTTACCCATGGTCAACTATATATATCTGTTTCACGTGTTAGACGAAAAGAGGGGTTAAAGATTCTAATTTTGGATAGCGATGGACAACCCACAAACAAGACTTCCAATGTTGTGTGTAAAGAAGTTTTTTGTAATCAGTAAATCTTACATCGAACATATATTTAGATTTAAAAATTATTCTATTTTTTATATATTTGATCATTCATAATTTATCATTTTCATTATTCCCGCACATTGCGCGGGTCCAGAACTAGTTGTTTTAATGAGTAGAGAATGTGAATCCTTCTTGAGTTGCGAACTTTGACCCCTCGTATGATTGATTACGTACATTCTCTCTCTCTCTCTTCTTTTGGCCAGCACTACTTACATTCTCTTTGGTCTTTTGGCACCATTATAATGATATTTTTGTGACCGAACCATATAATGATAGTATTATACTAATGATAAAAAACAAAGTATATAATATTCCTGGGACAAAAATATGAGTACATTTTCTCTTAAGTAGATTTTCAATTTTTCTTTATTCCTTTAAAATCAACGTGTAATTTTTCAAGTCGGTTTACAAAAAATATAACTTAGTAATAATAATAATCATAACAACAACTACTACTACTACTGATTTTTTTTTCTTTCTTTTATTTATTTTTTGTTTTTTTCTTTCCGGCAACAGTTGTGATCTATGTATATTTCATCTTGTTTTTTTTTAGTTTTCATTAAGTTTAAATTTTTAAACACATTTTAAAATTAAAGATAAAATGAAAATTCTATTTACTCTGTTAACTTCAGTAACTTGGTTTTGTTAGCATTTTATAGGAGCTTCAAGTACTAACAAACCAAATTTAAAAATTTAATTAAGAGAGAAAAATATATAAATACCAAATTAAAAATTGAGGGAAAGTATAAGTACACCAAAAAATGATTTTTTTTTTATTTAATATGTCTATTTTAATGATGTAATGGGAGTTTTTAAATATAAAAAAACAATAAATGCATTTGGTATATTATATTTAGATTCTTTTATCCACAAGGCTGAATTTTGTAATGAAGTCCATATTAATTAGGCTAACTGCACCGGTTAAGTCTAATATAAATATTTTTTTTTTTTACTTGAAGGCTAATATAAATAGTTGATCTTCTATATTTATATATTAAAAGAAGACTCATAACATAAGGTAATTAATTATATATTAAATTTAGGGTTAATATAACGTTTGATCCCTTAAATTTGCCATCATTTTGATTTCGATTCTTCAAGTTTCAAACATAGGCTTTGGTCCCTCAAGTTTAAAAACATTGTTCCGATAATTTAATAAAAACATAAAATATTTCATTATTTTGTCCATTGACCATGAGGATCAAACCCCATCCATAATTTGAAATTTGAGGGATCAAAATTAAAGTAAGAGCCAATTTAAAGGACTGAATATTGTATTAACACTTAAATTTGTATATTTTTGGGCATAACTAAATAATACTCCCTTGGTTCCTTTTTACAAGACACAATTATTTGAATGAGTATGTTCCCTTATATAAAACATACTTTGGAGATGTATAAACATTTAATGCATTTTTTTTATTTTTCCTTTAATTAATTATATGTCTCTCTCCTCAATTTTCCCCACTCATTCTTTTTGGTCAATTTTTCCACTCATTCTCTCTTCCACCCACCTTCTTTTATAAATAACGGTGTTTTGGAAAATAAGTTATATTTTTTACATATTTATTGTCTTTAACTAATTTTAACTAACTTTTTTATTTCCGCAATTCAATTATTTGTATATTATAAAAGGTAATTGATAGAGTACCACTCTAGTCCTATTTATAAGTCATTTTTAACTAATTCTCACATATCAACAAGAGTTAGTTAACTCGTTAACTATAGGCTAAATTTCTAATTTTGCCCTTATCTCTTATTGGTTCCAAAAGTCAACATGAATAAATTTCTTTTGTTTATTGTAATTAATAGGAGTAAAAAAGTACAAAATGCATTTACTACCCTGAAACTGAATTAAAAATAGAACCAATTTTTTTTTTGTTAAAAATGACTTTAAAATAAGACCAAAGTGATATTTGATAGTATCGAGTATCCACTAATTTGAATTTAAACATTGACAGCATTAAATGGACAACAAGTATCCTAATGTAGATGATGTAATTTATCAAAGATATATATTATAGGGTTAAGGGTATATTTTTCTCCAGAAATTATCATGGTGGAGCAATTTTGTCATGAAAGTTTTTGGGAGTGCAATGTCACCCTAATTAGGAAATGTGTGCACTCCTTCTTGCCCTCCAAGACAGCAATTAATTGTCTCTCAATTAATTCCCTAATTATGGTGATTTGTTCCTCTTTTAACAAATCCATAATTATTGCTGAAATATTCCCAAATCTGCATTTTATGCTGATTTTATTCTTTTTTGATTAGGCTACTTATTTCCTAATCAAATAGTCCGGCCCATCGTGCGTGCGTTACTCTTTCTTGTTTC
This sequence comes from Inga leiocalycina, assembly GCA_963242795.1. Taxonomy (NCBI): domain Eukaryota; kingdom Viridiplantae; phylum Streptophyta; class Magnoliopsida; order Fabales; family Fabaceae; genus Inga; species Inga leiocalycina. Next base: position 49,383,623 of record OY725327.1, on the reverse strand, counting down.
ATACTTGGCGTCTGCCGTGACTGCGTGGGCAAAAACGTCTTTAAGATTTGGTGCTTGTGATACTAGAAATCCCTCATATTGGATCAGCATCCAAGGACACCCTTTATATATAACCGTAAGCTATATGTTCATTGCCTCATATGCCCTAGATTCTCCCATACATATTACTCATGGCATATCTAATCCCTCTCGAGTTAATATGTTGATTAACTCAGATTGCCTTCCATGCACATAGTATCCGCACTTACTAGCTACACACAGAGCTAGTAAGGGGTCGACCACAGATACTAGTACATCTTATGTATCTAGGAGTAAATCTTCCTTTTTGACTAAACATCAGTCCATCTTGACTTGGTCGCTTTCCTAGTTTTCACTCATTTGACCGAATCGAGTGTGATCATGGAGCTTCAGCTAAAGTAGCTGTCACCAAACCAAGCTTTCATGATATCGCCTAAGTCTTAAGGGCATCGTGGAAGGATTCTTCCTTCCTGGGATTCACACTGTGGTGAACTAGGGATCTTTCACCCACATCCCGTGTTGCAGTTTAACTCTCAAGCACATGCAGTATGAATTGCATGCTACGGTGAATGGTTTGAGGTGTATGTCGATTTCTTTATCTTTCACCGTACAGACATTAGTTCTAAAATGTACTCAACATTCGAACCAGAACTTCCTTTTTCACAATATCTCTTTTACAATCTCATTTGTGAAAAGGGTTCTTTGCCTGGCTACAGGTCTATATTCATGCTTCGATCCATTTTCTGTGTATATGCACACATGTAGATCTCATCTCAGTCTAACTGAGGCGACTCAAACGCAAAGATTCTTCTCAACTATCTCATGGTGATCATTTGCTTGTCTTACCTTCCCATGCCTCTGCAAAACATGGGAAGACGGTTGTTCGTGTGAGTGAACCAACCTCTTTTGACCTGTACGACATACAAAAATGTATACCTTTATGTATTTACTCATAACATACATACCATTTCTTTTATCTTTATATAAAAGAAGTTCACGGCCTTATATTTTTTTTGCACCATTAGATTTTCACTAACTCAATGAAAATCAAGCTATGGGCTCAATAAGGGGATCTATCAACATTCTGTCAGTAGAAGGTCATTGAACTATCGCTTTCCCTCTTTGAAAGCATATCTCTCATAGAGATGTATCAAAAAGTATGTTTCGTCTTGCTGTGATACTTATGATCCTCATTATAAGATGTTATCGTTTGGATCCTTCTATCCACCATTCATTCCCAATCTCTCATAGGAATTACTTTAGCCATATGGCACTTTGAATGATGGCAGAACACGCCCTGCGTTCTATTTCCATGGATAACAGGAAAAAATACTATGTATATTTCCTCACTCCATCACCATTTGCCTAGGTCTTGTATTGGAGTACCCTTTCAAAAAGGAAAGTTGTTGTCTTGACAACTTAATCCATGATTATTATCATAACCCATTTCACAGCAGGACCAGGACCAAAAAGTAACTTCCAAGTCTGACCAAAAAAACATTTGGTCTTATGTACACCAATGTGTACATTCATATTACCAACTATAGTCTCACATGGGACTCTATCCACCTTTCTTATGTTGGATTCCTCATAGGACATGTAACCTCTTTAGGTTTATGCCCTTGACTTCAGGGGTGTCCATGGGTTTGCACTTTGACATCCTAAGATGTCTAAGGATTACACTTGTATATTCTTAGGTGGAAAAGACTGTATCATTCTTGTGCAATCCCCGTTTATCTTATCATTCAAGATATTTGTTCAACCCATGACTTTCTTAACTCAGAATTTAAGGATTCTCTAATCCTTTATTCCTTTGACTCCTTTGACACTTGTTTCATATCTCATTTGACAAAGGATGACTCCACAAAGAATCATCATTAGGCCGTTTGGGACTTATGTAGTGTTCTTCGATTATTTCGAAGTTGGTGAGGCTTTCACCTTGTGAAAAAACCTCAAATACTACTATTTGACTGCCACGTCTTCGTCTTCAACCTCCAACCGGGTCAACCAGACCCGGTTGGAGCTCCGACAGGTCATCACGACCTGCCAACTTCGGGAGGCCATATCTCCCTCGTTTTAGCTCCGTTTTTCACGTTCTTGGTGTCGTTGGAATCTTAGTTCAGCGAACTACAAATCCATGGCATTTATTTGATCTTAAAACCTTTGTTTCATTGATCAAATCACGAGTGAAGTGGCGGCGGCGACTAACAACCCACCAACTTCTTTCCTTTGTTTCTCCCTCATCCGAACTCCGTTTGACGTGTTCTAAGCATCGTTGGAATCGTCTCTTCGAGATCTACACATCCATGTCCTTACTTTTGGAAAAAAACACTGAGTTTCAAACACCCAATTTTTCTCGACGTTGTTGGCGCAACGTAAACCGACGTGGATGTGTGTCCTCTGGGTTTCAAAGGCTCTTCTTGTTAGATCAAACGTTTCACCCAAGAGGGGGGTGAATTGGGTGATACTGAAATTTCTTTCGAAAATATAAAATTCAGACAAAATAATTAAAACAGTAATGAGTAAGGAGAAATATCACCGAAGTGTACACCGAGAGTTATACTGGTTTGGTCACAACCACTTTGACCTACGTCCAGTCCTCAGAGCTTCTCTGAGAGTTTCACTATAGCTTCCAAGATTCAGTGGGTTCTTGGCACCTCAGTACAAGCAAGTTCCTTACACCTGGACACTCGCTCCCCCTTACAGGTTGTAATCCAATCCCAACTCAAGGTTCCACAACCTTAAGTTATCTCAATAACAAATATTGAGTTTGAATGAAATATCTCTCTCACAGAGTAAATAATAATCACTGAAGCATATGAATACAATTTCAATGTGAAAACAGAGTAATGAACTTAATGATTCGTTCGTATGGATGCTTAGTTGTCCTTCTCTGTTTGAAGGTTCCCATATATATAGTTACATTGGTAATGATTGCTGGAACATATTTCTTCATGTCCGTTGGAGCGTTCGCAGCAATAATTGACTTTTCTAGTGTTTTTGAAAAACATGCGTTGCGGTAGGTGACCGTCGGTGACATTTAAGCATTGCTTTTGACTTTCCTTATTTGGTAAGATCTCTTCACTGTTTTCCTGTTGAAAAACTAAGTACACTAATATAATAAAAGGTTAATCAAATAGGAAACAGAATAATGACCGTTGGAATGATTTCAAACTTTCTGGATAAGCTTACTCGAGTAGCTCCTCGAGTAATCCTTGAAGTTTACTCGAGTAGCTCCTCGAGTAACATCGGGAAATCATTTATCAACTGCAAGTTAATGAACAAGTATAAGATTACTCGGGTAGTGCATGGAGTAAACTAATTTTCAAACCTTTGGAATAGTTATTTACTCGGGTAGTTACTCGAGTAATGCACTCAGAACTTTATGACTTACTCGGGTAACACCTCGAGTAATCCTTTGAAAAACTTTTGATTACTCGATGCTCTACTCCAATAATATTGGCAGGATTAAAATGCCGAGAGCACTTACCTCATTACTCGAGTACCTACTCGAGTAATGAACTCATTTTTACATAGGTTACTCGGGTAGCACCTCGAGTAACTGAGACATTTGAACAAAACTTACCCGGGTAATGACTTGAAGTTTCCTTTGAAAATATTTGAGCATACTGGGGTACTTACTCGAGGAATCCACTTAAAATAAACAATGAAAAACTTGTATACTAGAGTAAGTACTCGAGGATGATGATATAAGAAGAAATTAAGTTAATCTGGTACAAACCTCAAGTTTTCATTTACCTTAGACCATTACTCGAGTAGCTCCTCGAGTAACATTGGTAGTGGTACAAAGTGCCGAGAGCTCCACATTTTCAAATACACGGTTACTCGAGTAGCTCCTCGAGTACCATGGAAAACTTGAAGGCAAACTGGAAGTTTCTGACCTGGTTACTCGAGTAGCTCCTCGAGTAACATTAGCAGTGGTACAAACTGCCGAGAGGTCCATATTTTGGGAAACAAAGGTACTCGAGTAGCTCCTCGAGTATCATGGAGAAAACTTGATGGCAACTGGAAGTTTTTACCTGGTTACTCGAGTAGCTCCTCGAGTAACATTGGCAGGCCGAGAGCAACCTTGAAATTTTACCTGGTTACTCGAGTAGTGCCTCGAGTAATGATGGCAGGTAACTGGAAGTTTTGCTGGGTTACTTCAAGTTTTGGTTCATTACTCGAGTAGAGCCTCGAGTAATGCCTTAGAAAATGCACTTCTGATCAAGTTCCTTAGGATTTTCTCTTGGCCAATCTTCACTACTTCCATGCTTTCCACAAGCTAAGCTTATTCCTTTCTTTACTTAGTTCAACCTTGATTATTAAACATTTCCTTTTCAAACCATTCTTTTGTTATCATCAAAACATGAGATCTAACATTCTCCCCCTTTTTGATGATGACAAAACTTGGTGATTTTGAACATGGTTTTTCAAATTGGATTCTTAATTAATTATTTCTTTTTAAGGATAATTATACCTAGCATACATAACAACTTCATTAGTCCAAACAAGTATCACAAACTAATCAAATGAAGTCATAATTTAAACATACTTGCATTGAAATTTAAGAAATTCAAATTACAAGTTAAATTCAAGAAAGATTAAGAACAAAATGCACCCTAAAGCCCATATACAACCAAATCCCCCAAAAAGCAAAGCAAGGACAAGTCCACAAAATCACTCTCAAGCTCTTCTCCCCCTTTTTGGCTTCATCAATCAAGAGTAGGACTAGGAGGTTTCACCATAGAGATGGGCTTCACTGGAAGGACACTATCTGAACTAGATGAATCAAAAGAGCTGGATGACTCTGGTTCAGGAAGATTGAGAGGTGGGATCTGGATGTCATCTCTAGGCAGGAAAGGAGAAGGTTGGAAGACAACCATAGTGGTCTCAGGTTCTGGAGGGGTGTCTAACACAGGAGTGAGATGTTCAGAGGAGAAAGAAGATGATACTTCCTCTGTTTGGGTAGGAGAGGGGATAGGTTTAGGAGTGGTCTCAGGCTGTGGTTTTTGAGGTGAATCACCAATAATGATATGTGTAGACTCAAGGGTTTCAGGATCATCCACTGTGAACAAGATGTCTTTTTCTTGGGGCTCAAGTGGATCAGAAACCAGAGGGGTTGATGGTTCAGCCTCAGTAGTAGGGATAGGAATAGGAATGTCTGAAGGAGGGTCTACTGGAGGTGGTGGTGCAGAAGAGGAGGGACCGGCAGAAGGTCCAGGACCCAGGGAATCCAAACGTGCCAGTATCAGTCTCAAAGTCTCTCCCTGGGCACGTTGCTCTGTTAGTAGCTCCTCGTGCCTTCGATCCATTCTCTCAACCAATTCTCCCATTTTGGTGTTCATGTGGGTAATGAGTTCAGCATTGCTATTGGCTATGTCCACATGGAAGCCTCTCAGCATATTCTCCATAAAGTGCTGGAGAGTGGCATTCAGGAAAGATGGTGAAGATGTGGTAGCAGCTGGAGCCGATGACTGAGTGTCATCCAACCTACTGGCCTCAGTCTCAGGAGCCTTTCTCTTCTTCTTGGACCCAGACTCCAGTGGGCCTTTGAGAGGAATGTCTATGTTTAGTTTACCAATTTGGTTCCTCCCCACTGGGGTCACTCTCTCAACTGGCTCCTTACTATCCAAATACCATATTTTGTTCTCTTTTAGGATAAGAGACACAATTTGGGGATATGGCATTGGAGTAGTTCCTTTTCCATCCACCTTATACCTCTTCATCTCTGAGAATATATACTCTCCCAGATCCTTTTCTTCTTTTAAGAGGAGTGAAGCAAACCATCTATAGTCCCTATCCGAGAAGTGGGTATAGTTGTTGGCTTTGTTCACTAGGGACCTAGAGTAGATGTACCATAGGACCCTGTGATGATCACACATATCACTCGGTTTAAAGTTGAGTGGGCCAACTAACTCTCCGGGCCTAAGGATAGTGAAAATTTGGTTTGGCTCAAGCTCAGAATAGATATCATCCGGAGGATTCTCAATTCCTAACCATAAATTGATCCTAGAGGGAGATATAAGTATTTTTTGTCCTCTCACTGTGGTAGTCATTTCTTCCTCAACTGAGGTTCGGTCAGGCTCATCAGTGATTTCTAGGTTACAGTAAAAATGGGTGATTACCTTTGTGCAAAAAGGCAATCTGACAGACAACCAAGGCATAAAAGGATTAAGATAAGGACTAAGGTCAAACTTCACTACCTCTTGTAGAAGCTTCAGATCAACATAGTGTGTTTTACACACTTTTCTTCTGGAGAACTGTGTCAAGTACTTGGGAGACTCCACCAGTTTCCCCACATTGAATCCTTTGGGAGGAGTAGTGATCTCTGCCTCTGGAATCTTGGATTTCTTTGATGATTGACCCTTCTCCAATTGGTCAATGATCCCAGCCATTGCCTTAGCCACATTTTTGTCATATTTTGGCTTCTTGGGAGGTTTTGGAGTAAAAGAGGGTGTGGATGAGTCTGAGTGAGAAGGTGAGGGAGTTTTGACACCTTTACTCCTTCCTGTAGATGTGCTCTTTTTAGATTGAGCCCTAGTCACAACAGGCTCTTTGATCACCACACCTTTGGTTTTGGGTTGTGGTTGAGGTTTAAGAGGGGTTTTGGCTTTTGGCCTAGGAATCAACTTTCTTCTTTTTGTTGGAGGAGGAGCAAGAAGATCAGGATTTTGCTGAGAATCAGAGGAATCAGTGAAGTTGAGATTCTTGGTTCTAACCATTTTGAATCACAGAAAAATCAGAAATCTTAGAAAACAGAGCTACTGTCGCGAGAATAGGGCAGACAGATTTTGAACAAAATAGGAAGTTTTTGATCTTGAAACCAGTTGGGTTTTGACGGAAATGGGGCAAAGAATCGATTGGGAAAAGTTTTTGACAGGGTGTATAATGATTTACTCGAGGAGATTTTATGGAAATGACCAAGTTTGCGCAAGATAAAGACCTAAATCCCGACTTTACTCGAGGCCTTACTCGAGTAATGTTCAACCTTACTCGAGGCCTTCCTCGAGTGTTCATGCAGAAAAATTCAAAAATAATTCATTTAAATTGCGTACCTGGCATGAATAATATAGTAATTATCCATATATGTTCCCTCGATCATTTACAGCCCATTATGATTAGATTCTTGTCATTTTTCATCAATTTGAGAATCTGGACTCCGTCATTACTCGAGGCCTGCCTCGAGTAAGGTTCAAGTTTACTCGAGGCCTGCCTCGAGTAAATAGCTTCTCAACTTCTGACCTTTCATTTCCTTGAAATCTGAACCGTTACATTTAAAAATCAAGTAACTTGATCCGTTACTTCCAGTTTTGGGGGCCATTACTCGAGTCCATACTCGAGTAAAGTGCTTCTTTACTTCAAGTTGCTCCTCGGGTATTGCTTTTCTGTTACACATTACTTCAAGTTGGTACTCCAGTAAATGTGTCCTCTGATTATCTCTGTTTTTGTTTCCCAAAACAGAGTTTCTTTCTTCCTGCAAAACACATTTCTACATACTCCGATGCTTAAGTTAGTAATCATCAAAACATTATTAAATGACTTCATCTAATATTATGAAATGCTGAAATTACTTATAACTCATTGGGATTTACCATTCCCAATTCTCTTCTAATGTATAGAAATTGATCTTTTGCAAGGGATTTTGTGAAGATATCGGCTAATTGAAGATGAGTAGGAATGAATATCACTTTCACATCTTTCTTTTGGACATGATCTCTGATGAAGTGATGCTTGATTCTAGAGTGTTGAACTGGATTCTTTGCCAAGCTTATCATACTTGTATTATCACAATAGATTGGTATTTCTTTGAGATAAATACCAAGGTCTTGTAGTTGTTGTTTTAACCATATTACTTGTGCACAACAACTTGAGACTGCAACATATTCGGCTTCTGTTGACGAAAGAGACACTGTATTTTGTTTCTTGCTGAACCATGAGACAAGTGATCCTCCAAGAAATTGTCCTTGTCCACTGGTGCTCTTTCTGTCTGTCTTATATCCTCCATGATCAGAGTCCGAATATGCAATTAGATACTCACTTCTTCCTTTGGGATACCATAGACCCAATTCTGGTGTGTCAGCAAGATATCTAAAGATTCGTTTGACCGTTTCAGCATGAGATTCCTTTGGTGCAGATTGATATCTTGCACAAATGCCAACACTAAATTGGATGTCTGGTCTGCTTGCCGTGAGATAGAGCAATGATCCAATCATTCCTCTATATTTTGTGATATTGTAGTCTTTCCCTTTGACATCAGCATCAAGCAACGTTGTTGAGCTCATAGGTGTGTCTGAGCCGTTTGCTTCATCCATTCCATACTTCTTCAATAGCTCTTTTAAATACTTTGTTTGAGATATGAAGATTCCATTCTTTCTTTGTTTGATTTGCAAACCAAGAAAGAAATTCAGTTCTCCCATCATTGACATCTCAAACTCTCCCTGCATTAGCTCAGAAAATTCCTTACATAGAGATTCATTAGTAGCACCGAAAACAATATCATCAACATATATTTGAACAATTAAAATATCATCACGTTTTCGATTTATAAATAATGTTGTATCAACTTTTCCCCGTACAAAACCTTGATCGATGAGAAACTTACTAAGCCTTTCATACCAGGCTCTAGGAGCTTGTTTTAAACCATACAAAGCCTTTTTAAGTTTGAAAACATGGTCCGGTTTAGTGACATCTTCAAATCCTGGAGGTTGTTCTACATACACTTCTTCCATGATGTAACCATTTAGAAAATCACTCTTAACATCCATTTGATAGAGTTTGAATCCTTTGATGCATGCAAAGGCTAAGAGTACACGTATAGCTTCCAATCTAGCCACTGGAGCATACGTTTCCTCATAATCAATTCCTTCTTCCTGATTATAACCTTTTGCCACCAATCTTGCCTTGTTTCTGACAATAATTGCAGATTCATCGAGTTTGTTTTTGAATACCCATTTAGTACCAATGATCGTATGATCTTTAGGTCGGGGCACCAAATCCCAAACTTGATTTCTTTCAAATTGATTTAGTTCTTCTTGCATTGCTATGACCCAATCATTGTCTGATAGGGCTTCATCAATGTTAGAAGGTTCAATTTCAGAAATAAATGCAGAAAAACTTACTTCATTGAAAACTCTATTCCTGGTTTTGATCCCTTCATTCACATCTCCTATGACTTGATCTAAGGGATGACTCCTATTGTATTTCCAGGCTTTAGGTTGACCTAGAGATTGCTCTTCTTCCTTAGTTTTATCAACCTCTGGAATAAGAGACTTAGAAATAGATTGATCATTTTCTTGATTTAAAACAACTTCCTGTTCTTCATCAATGGTTTTGTCAGAGGATTCAAATTCATCAAATACAACATGAATTGATTCTTCAACAACACAAGTTCTTTTATTGAAAATTCTATATGCTTTACTTCGGTTAGAATATCCTAGGAAAATTCCTTCATCAGTTTTAGAATCAAATTTTCCTAGGTTATCTTTACCATTATTATGAATGAAACACTTACAACCGAAGATGTGTAGATGAGCTATGTTTGGCTTCCTTCCTTTGTATAGCTCGTATGGTGTCTTTCCAAGTTTCGTTCTGATATAGGCTCTATTTGAAATATAGCATGCTGTACTCATAGCATCAGCCCAGAAAACTTGAGACATGTTCTTTTCATTTAACATTGTTCTAGCCATTTCAGTAAGCACTCTATTCTTGCGTTCCACAACTCCATTTTGTTGGGGCGTCCTTGGAGCAGAGAAATTGTGATCAATGCCATTAGTATCACAATATTCTTCAAAGGCTTGATTTTCAAATTCTCCACCATGATCGGTCCTAATACCTGCAATTGACATACCTTTCTCATTTTGCACTTTCTTGGCAAAAACAATAAATTCTTCAAAGGTTTCATCCTTTGACGATAGAAAGATAACCCATGTAAATCTAGAGAAATCATCAACAATAACCAATGAATATAAGTTACCACCAAGACTTTTTACTCTTGCTGGACCAACTAAATCCATATGTAATAATTGAAGTGGTATATTTGTTGAAATCTCATTTTTCAATTTAAAAGATGATTTAGTTTGTTTACCCTTTTGACATGCATCACAAATCAAATCGTTTTTGAAATTTACTTTAGGTAATCCAAGCACTAAATCCTTTTTGAGTAGTTTACCTAGTTGATGCATATTGACATGAGCCAATCTCTTATGCCATAGCCAAATTTCATCGGTATTACTCAGAAAACAGTTTTCAGATTCATTTCTACTAATATCTAGAGTATAGCAGTTACCTTCCCTTTTTGCTCTGAGCTTAGCCTTGATATTTTTCTTATCAAGTAGTAAGTCATTCTTGTTGACAATCAGACATTCCTCTGAATCAAATATTATCCAGTTGTCTTTATCTGCACTTTGACTTACACTCAGCAAATTATGACACAAGCCTTCAACGTAATATACATCTTTGACTTGTATTCCTTTGTCATTTTTGATTTCACCAATTCCTGCTATCTTTCCGGATTGATTTCCTCCAAATTTTACCTTTCCACCTTCTTTAGGTTGTAATGTGGTAAAACTTTCGAAATCCCCGGTCATATGTCTAGAGCATCCACTATCTATGTACCACTTGCTATTTTTGGATGCTTTAAGACATACCTCTTCTTCTGTTTCTTCTTGAGCAACAAGACATATATTAGCTACTTCTTCTTCTTCATCACTTTCTTCGTCAGAGGAACTATCTCCCCATATAGCAGATACAAAGGCCTTCTTTTTGTTAAAGAATTTGCCTTTTCTCTTTTCTTTGCTCTTTTGATTGAGTTCTGGACATTCTGATTTAATATGTCCTGGTTTTCCACATTCGTAGCAAATAATATGGTCTTTGCTGCTAGTTCCTCCTTTTTGAAAGTGTTTGAAGCCTTGACCTTTCTTGTAGAACTTTCTGAATCGTTTTATGATTAAGCCCATTTCATCATCATCAAACTCCTCATCTTCATCTTGATTTTCTTCTTTCGCTTTTAGTGCTAGGCCTTTCTTTCTTTTGTCACCGATGTCGTCTAGTTCCCGTTTGAACTTTAATTTGCTTTCATATTCAGAAAGGCTTCCAAATAGAGAAGCAACTGATCTCATTGATTCTCCTTTTGCCTCTTCTATCGCAGTGACTTTGGCCTCCCACTCTTTAGAAAGAATATTCAAGATCTTTCGTACTTGGGTATTTTGATCATAGACTTTACCAAGTGCTGCAAGTTGATTAACAAGATGAGTATATCTAAGTTCGAATTCAGAAATTGACTCACCTGATTTCATGCGAAGTAGATCGAATTCAGTGATCAAGGTGTTGATTCGATTTTCCTTTATTCCCGAAGTTCCTTCATGCGCTATTTCCAGAGCTTCCCACATTTCCTTTGCTGTTGGAAGTGTGCAAATTATGAAGTATTCATTTTGACTTAAAGAACTCTGTAACATCAGAATTGCTTTGCTATTGAGAGTGATGAGTTTCTTGTCATTCTCATCGTATTCCGCTGGCGTCTTTGGAATTTTCTGAGAATCTACAACCTTTGTAGGTTGATAATTTCCACTCTCAATTACATCCCATAGTCCATATTCAGTAGCCATCACGAACACTCTGAATTTAGCTTTCCAGAAAGAAAAGTGTTCTCCATTGAAACCAGGGGGTCTAGTGATGGATGCTCCGTCGGGAAGAATTCCTTCACCCATGCTTGCCATTGGATCCTTCTTAGGCTGTTAAACCTTAACAAGAAGACCTATGCTCTGATACCAAATGTTAGATCAAACGTTTCACCCAAGAGGGGGGGTGAATTGGGTGATACTGAAATTTCTTTCGAAAATATAAAATTCAGACAAAATAATTAAAACAGTAATGAGTAAGGAGAAATATCACCGAAGTGTACACCGGGAGTTATACTGGTTCGGTCACAACCACTTTGACCTACGTCCAGTCCTCAGAGCTTCTCTGAGAGTTTCACTATAGCTTCCAAGATTCAGTGGGTTCTTGGCACCTCAGTACAAGCAAGTTCCTTACACCTGGACACTCGCTCCCCCTTACAGGTTGTAATCCAATCCCAACTCAAGGTTCCACAACCTTAAGTTATCTCAATAACAAATATTGAGTTTGAATGAAATATCTCTCTCACAGAGTAAATAATAATCACTGAAGCATATGAATACAATTTCAATGTGAAAACAGAGTAATGAACTTAATGATTCGTTCGTATGGATGCTTAGTTGTCCTTCTCTGTTTGAAGGTTCCCATATATATAGTTACATTGGTAATGATTGCTGGAACATATTTCTTCATGTCCGTTGGAGCGTGCGCAGCAATAATTGACTTTTCTAGTGTTTTTGAAAAACATGCGTTGCGGTAGGTGACCGTCGGTGACATTTAAGCATTGCTTTTGACTTTCCTTATTTGGTAAGATCTCTTCACTGTTTTCCTGTTGAAAAACTAAGTACACTAATATAATAAAAGGTTAATCAAATAGGAAACAGAATAATGACCGTTGGAATGATTTCAAACTTTCTGGATAAGCTTACTCGAGTAGCTCCTCGAGTAATCCTTGAAGTTTACTCGAGTAGCTCCTCGAGTAACATCGGGAAATCATTTATCAACTGCAAGTTAATGAACAAGTATAAGATTACTCGGGTAGTGCATGGAGTAAACTAATTTTCAAACCTTTGGAATAGTTATTTACTCGGGTAGTTACTCGAGTAATGCACTCAGAACTTTATGACTTACTCGGGTAACACCTCGAGTAATCCTTTGAAAAACTTTTGATTACTCGATGCTCTACTCCAATAATATTGGTAGGATTAAAATGCCGAGAGCACTTACCTCATTACTCGAGTACCTACTCGAGTAATGAACTCATTTTTACATAGGTTACTCGGGTAGCACCTCGAGTAACTGAGACATTTGAACAAAACTTACCCGGGTAATGACTTGAAGTTTCCTTTGAAAATATTTGAGCATACTGGGGTACTTACTCGAGGAATCCACTTAAAATAAACAATGAAAAACTTGTATACTAGAGTAAGTACTCGAGGATGATGATATAAGAAGAAATCAAGTTAATCTGGTACAAACCTCAAGTTTTCATTTACCTTAGACCATTACTCGAGTAGCTCCTCGAGTAACATTGGCAGTGGTACAAAGTGCCGAGAGCTCCACATTTTCAAATACACGGTTACTCGAGTAGCTCCTCGAGTACCATGGAAAACTTGAAGGCAAACTGGAAGTTTCTGACCTGGTTACTCGAGTAGCTCCTCGAGTAACATTAGCAGTGGTACAAACTGCCGAGAGGTCCATATTTTGGGAAACAAAGGTACTCGAGTAGCTCCTCGAGTATCATGGAGAAAACTTGATGGCAACTGGAAGTTTTTACCTGGTTACTCGAGTAGCTCCTCGAGTAACATTGGCAGTCGAGAGCAACCTTGAAATTTTACCTGGTTACTCGAGTAGTGCCTCGAGTAATGATGGCAGGTAACTGGAAGTTTTGCTGGGTTACTTCAAGTTTTGGTTCATTACTCGAGTAGAGCCTCGAGTAATGCCTTAGAAAATGCACTTCTGATCAAGTTCCTTAGGATTTTCTCTTGGCCAATCTTCACTACTTCCATGCTTTCCACAAGTTAAGCTTATTCCTTTCTTTACTTAGTTCAACCTTGATTATTAAACATTTCCTTTTCAAACCATTCTTTTGTTATCATCAAAACATGAGATCTAACACTTCTAACCTTTGAGGGGTCAAGTTTTTTCTGTTTTTAGTTCCACATAGGTTCCAAAAACACCAACTTGAAAGAGATCGAAGAAGGGAGGAGAAGAAAATCGCGCTGGACGAAAATGACAAGAAGAGCAGAGACGGAAGCAGTATATGGTCATATGAAAACAAATGGAGGCAGAGACAAAAAAACATTGTATACAACCATATGAAACAAATATATATCTATACATGCGTGAGGCTTTCAAACATGCGGAAGCTTAAATACATATATGTACATGTTCAAGTTTTGGAAAAACATACGCCCAGATACCTGGACGAAGATTAACGCATGAGCAAATTAATATGTAGGCATGCCATATTCACAAACTCATATTTTTACATACTGTCATGTATATTGCGTGTATGAGAAGGAGAAGAAATATGCGTATTAACAGCACAGCGGAATTATATAGGGGTATAAACAAATTATATCAAATTATTATTCATAAAGAATAAATTATAGCCTTATGGATCAACATGCTTTGATACCAATGAAGGAAAAATATTACTAAAAGGAGATTAAGTGTACCTGGACAAATCCATGTTCGGATCCGGGTCAAAGCTCAAATACTCTATACTTGTGCCCACACAATTATTAGACTACTAGAGCCTAATTGTGATTTGCACAGTAGATCACCAGAACCAGAAAAATGGTAGGAGAGAAGAGAATTGCTAGAAAACTCAATGGCGGGATGAATTGCAATTGAGGAGGCACACCCTATTTATAGTGGTTTATGGAGGCCACTAATTAGAAAATGTGTGCACTCCTTCTTGTCCTCCAAGGCAGCAATTAATTGTCTCTCAATTAATTCCCTAATTATGGTGATTTGTTCCTCTTTTAACAAATCCATAATTATTGCTGAAATATTCCCAAATCTGCATTTTATGCTGATTTTATTCTTTTTTGATTAGGCTATTTATTTCCTAATCAAATAGTCCGGCCCATCAAGGGCAGACTTGGACCCTGTAACACCCTGCCGTAATTAATATCCGGATTATGCAATTAACGTGAAATAGAGACCAATAAGACAAAACATCATTTATAAACCCATCAACCAGACGGGGTTTTCACAATTACATTTCAAAATTATTAAAAACACGGTCTCATATTTACACTCCGAATATAATTACTATGCGAAGATAAATTACCTTTATACAAATATCAGAGTACGCAATATAAATTTCCGGCAATCCCGGAATCATATCTTCGCTCAATAATCATAGGGCACATTAGCCCATACAATTCAAATAACAGGGATTACACAACTTATCCGAATACATTCTCAAATACTGATCCATACAATAAGATACATAATCCCAATTACGCATTGATAACCAACTACTAAGCTCTCACCCAGAAATGAGTCCTCTTCGTCCTTGGATGCCTGCTTCATCCTCAATCTTCCTTCCCTGTCTAAAATGTTGATAGGGGAGGGTGAGATTCTAGGGAATCTCAGTAGAAAACAGATACCAATATGCATGCAAGATAAGTATTTAATGCATGACATGCTTGCATCACAATAACTCATGTTCACATAATGATGTATCCGCATGCTCAATGTTTCACAACATACTCATGGCCATAGCAAAACTAGAAACAGAGCTACAATCATTCATACATGTCTCACATAATCACGCAAAGCAATAATATGCATCAATACACAAATACAATTATCAATACATGCAGGAGAGGTAAGTTCCCTACACTCTTTCCACGTAAGCTCCAGATCCGGCTGCTCACGCTCAGGGAAATCATCAAATCCTATAACCAAGATCAAAGACATAGGATTAATCCCTTTTCCAATTTCCTTAACTTTTAGACATTCTAGTTGGTTATCATTATTGCCCTTTAAGTGCCCTCAAAAACCTTAATCCATAGCTCTAAAGGGTTGGAAGACTATCCCCAAAGATCCCCTTTTGAACACTCAAACGTGATATTTTTCACTGCCTCACTCGAGCACAGAAGCTCTCACTCGAGCACAAGTACGGACATCACTCGAGCACAAATGCTCTCACTCGAGCATTGGTACGGACAACACCCGAGCACAAGAGAAAGTGAGATAGAAAGCACATGCCCGAGAGCACAACCCTCACCTGAGGCACAAGCTCACTCGAGCACAAGGCCAAAAGCCTCACTCAAGCACCCGCGAGAGAAATCCAGGAAGTGAGGACCCGAAAGCCCCCAACGCTCTCCAAGCACTGGATCACTCGAGCACACCACTCTCACCCGCGAGCACACACTTCTCACCCACGAGCATACACCTCTCACCCGCGAGCACACACGGCTCACTCAAGCAGATGCCCTCCACCCGCGAGTGAGAAGGCACACTTCTTGCACCTTGCCTGCGAGTGAAGACCAGAAAGCAACCCTTCACTCTGGACTCCCACTATCACTCGAGCAGACCATGCTCACTCGAGCATGTTCTTCGCTTACTCGAGCACAAAGCAATGTGCTCGAGCATTGCTCATAAAAACCCAGGTGCACTCGAAGCAAAACAAAGGGAAAACTCACATATCACTCGAGCACACACGGCTCACTCGAGCAACATTCATCCCTCACTCGAGCACACCCCTGCCTGCTTGAGTGAATCTATCAGATTCCAGAAAACGCAGCAACACTTACCACATTTCCTAACTCTTGCCCAAATGATCCAAATGGATCCAAAACCTCTACCAAAGCTACTCCCACACAAAATCACTCATCGAATTCAATGGAATCAATAGGATTACCAAAATCTCATTCCATTAACAAGCTTTGGCCTAGGGCAATATAATCATCCATTTTCCAAAATCATTAACCTCACACATTTCAATCCCAAATCCATTCTATCTATTCCAAACTCACACCAATATACCATTTCTATAACCATATCATGCCAAACTACCCATTACCCATATTTTCGAAATTAGGGCAATAATTCCAGAAATTCCAAACATAATCATTTGGCATGAAACATAGATAGAAGGATTGGTTTCACATACCTTATCCACTTTCTCAAAAACACTCTTTGTTTCTCCAAGCTTCATATTTTCGTGATCCTCAAATTACCACCAATGGAGAAGCTACAACCACCACAATGAAGCTCTCAACTCAAGGATTAACATTAGAGAAGAGAGTTTGAGCTAAAGAGGCCATTTGCTTACCTCAAAAACCAGATTTTCCTTTCTCTTTCCCAAGCATATTCAGCGAAAATGGAGGAAGGAAGAGAAGAGAGAGAAACCGAGAGAGAGAAAAGAGAGGAGATAGAGATGATGATGATGTGTCTCACTTATGACCCATCCAAGGGTCCACACTTTGCCACTTGTCACCATCTCATTCCAACTCTCATGGGCTCATATGCACCCACATACACATGACTATGCCCCTTGCTCAATTACACAAATCAATCATAGCCATTGATCTTGGAACTACCAATGAGTTTCCTCCTCGGTAACCGATCAACTGGTCAGTAACTTTACTGTTTTGCCCCTGATTATGGAAATTCACTTGGAATTACCATCAACTCATTTTCATATTTCTTAATCACAATTTGGACTCTTGTTAAACCAGGGCTTAGCAGTCCACTAATCTCAGGCTTAATCTCAATAATTATCATTAGTCCTTAATCAAAAATCGGGGTGTTACAGACCCAAAGTCCAACAAATTACTAGATGCATAACACACTAAGGATGATTGCCAAGAATAAGGCTATCGAAAACTCTCTGCCATCGTACCCCAGTGACGGAAAAATATGTAAGTACCTTTTTTATTTTCTCTTTATCGCACAAGATGTTTTCACCTATTTGATTGTATCTAATTCTTCATACGAGAAGCATTTTTTTTAAAAGAAGGTTTTTCACTTATTTTTAAATGTAACTTTGAGAAAAATGCAATGGATGACATATGAACTTGCCAAATAAGTATATGTTGTCAACTAACATGTAAACTTAACCTAGATAATAGCCAGGGTGAAATTACTATGATTTGGAAATTTCTAGGGCAACATTACTCTTTAGTGACAATTTCTGTAGCAAATCTTCACCTAATTCTAAAACAAAAATGACATGGATGACACGTGGACTACCATCTTAGCATACTTAGTTGACTAATGGTCAAACTTAACTAGGATAACAATCAAGCAAAAATTGATATGATTTGAAAACTTTCGGGACGATATTGAACTCCAAAAAACTTTCATGGTAAAATTGCTCCACCGTGACAATTTTTGGCACAAAATAAACCTTTAGTCCTAAACTATATATGTTACTTTTATATCAATTATACTACAGAAAACGATTTAAATAATTGATAATAGGACTATTTAACTACTCCACCTCTTGATTCACAAAAATTTTAGTTTATTAGTGTGATTTTGATCTTAAATGTAACATTTTAATTCATTTTGTTGCACAAATTTATAATTTTTTCATATACTACCATTACTGATTACATACTTCAACGAGTTTTCATTAAGATATACTACTCTAATTCCATTTATAAGTCACTTCTAGCATGTTTCACATAGACGAAAAAAAATATAAAACTTCATTAATTCTACCTTAAAATTTAACAATTTTCTAACTTTATCCCTATTTAACTATACACTCTTCAAGAAAATAACAATCTATAGAATGATAAATGAAGAGTAAAATTGAAAATTTATGTAAAAAATATAATGACCCACCTTATAAATAGGACCAAGAAATACATTCTCTCTTTTCCTTATAAATAAGACTAGAAGAGTAGTTCCAATATAAATTATTAAAAAGGACATTTTAAAAAAACCACCACAGCTTTTTTTTTCTTTTTGGGAAAAATCGAAGTATGGTCTCAAGGAAAATAAAAAAAAATCAAAAAAGTTCTAATATATGATTCACTATCTAAAAACTTCCAAGGGACATCAATAATATAAATTCGAATTGTGAAATTACCTATTTACCTCCATTGTTAATATGACATATAAACTTATCAACAGTAATACTATGACTTGTCAATATGGCACAAACACTTGTAAATGGTAACATTATGTTTTGTTAATATGACACGTACACTTGTCAACAATAACACTATGATTTGTCAATATGACACACATATTATTAACAGATGGACTTGTCAATGATAACATTATGACTTGTCAATGGGGGCAAATATGTAATTTCACAATTCAAATCTATATCCCTGAGGTCACTTGAGAGTTTTTAGATAGTGAATAATATAAAAATATATTAAATCTGGACCGTTGAGATCTCAATCGGACGGCCCACAGAGAGAAAAGGACCATCCTTTTCTTTGAGAGAAAAGGCCGGAAGCCATTTCCTTTTGTGCGGTGGCTTTCATGGGTATTGCAATGATATGGAGGAAGGGAAACCTCAGGCAAAGTGCTAAATTAAAGATTTCTTCACCTTTTTTGACTTCTTTAAGTAAGATTGGTCAATGGGATCGGGCTAAATGGTAGAGATTTGGGGGATGAATGAGTTTGAGCAAGTTGTAGATCTTCAAGGGGCATCATCTCCTTCCGTCCTTCTCTACTCGGTTTGTTTCTTTACTCCATTTTCTGATTTGCCTTGGCTTGGCTGGCGCAAGTCCTCAGGATTTCTACTCATAGCTGGTGGGCTTAGGTTGGGGATTGATCGGTGGCGATGGTTGGGGTCTCTTGAGGCTTATGAGTTCTCTTTGTCAGCAGCGGGCGCTTTTCTCTACGCAACCGGTGTTGCGTGGTAATGATAAATCTGCTCTTCTAGTAGCAAACAAATTTTCATATGGAATGGACTTGTTAGGGTGGTCCTTGGAACCCCCATCCCTTATTTCTGATATCGTTCCCGGATTTTCTTCCTCTTTTAGGTGGCAACGGCGGCGACAATTCATGTGCTTCTCTGACTCTAACCTACGGTTAGAGTTTCTAACTGTAGTGTTGTTTGGCTTTAGAATTATTATTGTTGGGCTTTGGCCTTTTGTTATATGTTTGGTTTGGACTTTATTTCTTGTAATCCTTAATTTATTTCAATGCCATTTTATTTCTGACAAAAAAAAATTGAAGAAGACGACTTTATCACATAGGGTGAACCTTCGATGCAAATTAAGCACATAACTGGCAGCTTCCGCGAAGCAAAGAGAATCAAGAATCCGCTGGCAACTAAGAAAAAACAGAGAGAATCAAGAATCCTAGGCAGCCGCAAACCCTGGCAGATTTCTTTCTTTTTGGGCGAGAGATTAAATTTTCAAGCATAGTTAACATCGAACCTTCTGTTCTGTTCAAACTTCAAACCCAACAAAATGGATTCCACAATTACCCACCCACCCACACCACAAAAACTAAAATGAAAAGTTGGGTCAAGCCAAAATGGAACGAAGAGGCTGCTAACACATATATGATTACATGAATAATTTGTCTGACAAGAAACAGTACATTGCATTTGCATACAACGCTAAAATAACGCTAAAATATGTGGGAATGATACAGAAGACCGGTCATCCAAACTTTTTTTTTCGCTCTCTTATGGTTTGACCATCCTAACATTTGATATCAGGTTGATCCATGATTGGTATTAGAGGTCCTTTTCTTTTGTTTCTAAGCATTCTAACAGAATGAAATAGAAATAGAATATGAAAAAAAACAAGGCTCAACAACAACAGCTCAAAGCTACAGCTTTGCTCCAAGTTTAGTGGCAATTAAGGACAAGTAGTGCACAGCCATGCCTTTCCGCTTCCGCAGACAGTGTCCCATGTCTGATGTTGATGGCCTTCCCACTCCACACTTCCCTGCACTTACAGGCATTATAGGTGCCAGGTATTACCTTGGCCAAGTCTGATGCCTTTGCAGATATCACTGTCTTCTGTTCATTCAGGTTGAAGAAAGCAACATAGACTTCTCCTCCTACATATAGAGATGTAATAGAGAGAGTGAGCAATATGGGAAATCCAAAATAATAACTGCTAGAACCAGCCAAATAAGTACGCACATTGAGAAGGCGACCAAATTGAAGAGTGTATATAAGAGATACTATTCTGGTATTTAATGTAAGACCTAATTAACTAATTTAATTAGATTAAGGAAGTTAGTATAAAAAAAAATCAATTAAGAAGTTAGTTAAGTTAGTTAATATATGTTTTTCTTAAACACTCTAACCATCTTTCTTAATTCTCTTCCCCTTTCTCCCACTTGATTATTATTGAGAGAATATTATTAGGGTTAATTTGGGAAAAATTGATAAATATGTGAAATAGGTCTTACATTTAGGACCAACATTAACTCCTAATTAGATCCTAGATTAAGGATCGGAGGAGTACTTAACTAATTTGGATAGAGATTAAGGAAATGTGATTAACTAGTTAATTATAAAAAATGTGATTAACTAGTTAATTATAAAAAATGTGATATAATCTCTCTAAAATATTCCTATGTAACATTTGATTATTTATTAGTTTATAAGTTAGATAAATTAGTTTGGGGAAAATGATAAATACAAGAGAGAATATAGATTAAGACCTTATATTAGAACTAAATCCAACTTCCAACTAGCTCTTATATTAGGGACTAGAGGGAGTGAAAGATTTGCATAAATTTTGGGTAGCAAATATTTATAGGTATAGCACATCTACAATACTAGGGAAAAAATTAAGACCTTGGGAAGGTCATGCCCCTATTAGTTCCCCCTCCCTCGGGCCATTGACTGAGGGAATTGGGACTTTGGTTTTCACGAATGAGAGAGGAGACAGATTGAATGAGAACACGCAAAAAGGATTATGGTTATTGTTTCATGATGAGTAATTTTCTATCCTATTGTTTGGAGTAGGGGAAACTGAAGAAAATTATCAAACATGAGGATAAGTATTTTTGTTTTTTCGGCATCACACCTTGTCTTCCTTTTGCAATCCAAGAGTGAATCCCATGAAGAGAATGAGTTTTAGCTGCATTGAAGGCCAACTTGCATTAGAAAAACAGACAAAAGGACATGACTATAAAACTTCCAGAAACAATTCTAGTTATCATAGAAAGAGGTAAATAAGGACAATTATTCACCTTTGGCAGAATCTACTGTCGCACACAGGCTGGAATAACTATTTACCAGGGTCCCATTAGGGTTCAATTCCCACATCTATTAAGACTGGAAAAGGTCAGCTTCCAATAGATTACAAATAAAATAGACAAAAGAGGAGGAATTACTATAAAGTCTCAAGAAAGGGATTTAATTACCCATAAGTCCGAGAATAACTAAGTAGCATGCAATGGCAAATTCTAGTACAGGAAATGACAACATATTTATGCTGCTTACTAGTCATTAAGACTTTTTGATAATTAAAACCCTTCCTTGGGATCTTAAAGTAATTCTCCAAAAAACAAAAATCTGTGCTTAATTGGCAGAAAAAAAACCAGCAGCAGGACTTAGCGCTGGTTCTAAAATATATAAGAGCCACATGCCACTCTTGTCAATGTAATATGGACTACATCATACCTGATTTGCATCCCATCTGCAATTAGAAAATGAGCCTCTCTTAAATTCTTTAGAAGTAAGCTTTCTTTTTGGAGAAGCTTCAAGACAAAGTTGCTTTGTGTTGGCTGCAACCAAATGATGTTTTCTTCTATAGTCTTCTTGATTCGTACTCTTTTCTCTGTATCCACAGCAATACAACAATTTCTGTTGTCAACATCGGGACAAATTATCTTTAAAGGGAAGAGGAACCTAAACAATTAGGAACAGATAAAGATGAAATGTGTTTACAACGCTACACGAATTTCTCTCTTATGCACACAGAAAGGTGCCTGATGCTTGCTTCCTGAGCTCCTTGTCCAACAGATTCTTTCAACATCCTCTTTAAGGCTTTCAATTGACCAACCAACTGCCTTTGACTCAGTACAGCCAGTGAGACCAATTAAATGTGTGTGTGATGTTTGCCTACTTCTCTTAGATCCTCTCATTTGCTCAGCAAGATCCTGTCCTTGAATCTTCATATTCATCAAGCTTGTGATATGTGGAAACTGTAAGTGCAGCAAAATTGATAAGAGACTAATCAGACAAACCCACTATTCCCCCTATCCCCCGACACCCAAAAAAGAAGAGAGACATTCACATGCCTCCATATTATTTGAGCTAAAAGCATTAATCTCCAGAAGAGTAGGATTTGTGATGACATCATATGTCGTTCGATCAAGCTTCCGCACATCCCCTCCATACATGAGAGGAGACTTTGCCATAGCCCACAAAGTCATCTGTAGGGAGTATGTTAATAATGTATGTGCACACACAATGATAGGTACATGTGTAAGTTGGAGAGCAAGCCAGTAATGCTTCATGCATACCTGAGTTTTTTGCTCTTCTAGATTAAGGCGACCATACCTGTGTGGACCTTCATTTGAACCTACAAAGACAGGGGGGGGGGGGGGGGATGTAGTTTCAGATCCATATCCCAGAAATCTTAAAATTAAAACAACTCATAGTAGTTTTCTACCATATGAGATGAATGAATGCACATTTTTCTAAATTTTCGAATGCTTTCTCCAACAGATTTAGTGCACTGGTTATGTCCAAAAATTTGAAACTTTTAATATAATAAACATCTGCGGTTAGCAGAGAAGATTCACGCAGCAATCAGATTCAGTTCAATCATCCGTTACCACCAACCCAATAGAGTATGAAGGTATATTCAATCTGGATAAGAAAAAGTAGCAGCAAGGTAGCATATCTGAATCACCTGGATCAGTTAGCCATCCCAATGGCAGCATATCTAAATCAGGCCATGAATATCCCTTCAAGCCCCTTGCTCCTATCATATTAGCATTAGAAAAATCCCTGATTCAGAATAAAATGAAGTTATATAAATATAAAGACAAAAGTAACTGAAAACAGATAAGTAAGTAGCATAGTTGCTAAGTACTCTGAAGGCTGAGTTGTCAATATTAACCTCAAAACATTTTTTACTCACCTAGTCACATCAAAATGAGCCGCGACATCACCCCATGTATCCCAGTCATCTCCTGTTATGCGATATAAGTTAACTAGTCCACTGACGTCCTTGGCCATTGCTGGTGTCACACTGGTTCCAGGGGACACAGAGTATACAATGGGCCGATCAAGTGCCCTGAGAATCTGAGCATAGCATAACAAAATGTAAGTAATCCAAATAAGTCTGCCAAAATACTTCAGAACTACCATTTATTTTTTTCTCTTTTTTTCTTGGATTGCTTTTTCGTTTTTTTTTTTTTGGAAGAGGAGCTGTAAAGATAAAAGAATCCAGAATGATGTGAGAGTGAATAAAAGAGAATGAGGACTTGCCAAACTGCATCATACCTTTGAAACATAACTTATTTCATTCAAATCTAAGTCGTCGCCAAACACGCAGTCGTGTTTCACTGAAAGGGAAAAATCCATGTGCATCAAAGTTGCAGAAGAGTTACAAGCAATACTGTTTAAGATTTCTTTGATGACTTTCTATCTTTCTTTTCCCGACCATAATGCCTAAATTGACACATAAATTAATAACCAATTTATGCTTTGCAGATGTTAGTCATTTCTAGATGTCTGAAACTCTGAATGCTCGAAGGAAAAAAAGGGAATCTTTAGCCACTGAATTTTAAGTGTGGCTCAAGGAAGGAGGAAAACTACATTAGTCTTACGGTGTTTTGGGATAAAAGTTTCCTATAATATTAGAACTTTCACCCAAAGTTAGAGGAAACTTTAAAATACCAAGTTTCCTATAATATTAGAACTTTCACCCAAAGTTAGAGGAAACTTTAAAATACCATCTCTCACTCACACACACAGACACACACACAAGCACACAAATACATGGATGAAACAGACAGTAAAAATGCTTCACTTAGGGCTTGTTTGGTATGAGAGGAGGGGAAGGAAAGTGGACGAACAAAAAATTTTTTTGAGTTGAACTTATAAAAATCAAAGAAATAGGGTTAAAAAATTTTAATTAATTTTTCTTACTCTTTTATCTTACATCTTCTTTTCATTAAAATTTTGTAACCCCACTTCTCCAATTTTTTTAAATCTAACCCATAAAAATTTTGCCTCCCCTCCAAATCCCTCATGCCAAACAGATCCTAGGTGAGGATGACATCTTGGAAGCAATGTCCGAATCCATTATAAATTTCATCAATGTTGATAGATACTCTGATATAGAAGAATATATAAACGTAAAATGAATACCATAATCAACACCCCATGAAGCATACTGCTCATAGAGGGACCTCAAAAAGGCTCTTCCAGCCCCGAGCTTCGTATTTACACTCATGAAACCATGAGGCATCCATGCACAAGCCCTTTCTGGGATTGCTATGTCTTTTGCATGCCACACTTTACCGGATTCTGTATATGCAACTCCCTAGCAAATTAGGAAAGGATGAATTGAAAGGTCAACCAAAAACAAACAAACAAACAAACACTTATAAGATCTGAGACTCTGAGTAGAGCAAGTTCAACATCAAATCATTTTCTTATCTGAGGAACAAGAATCCAATAAAGAAAGAAAAACAGTCCTTATGCAAAGCTATGCATATCCTCCTAATGATGAATTTTTAGGTAAAATACTACTATGTTACATAAGTGGCCCATTGATTAGTATTATTGTCAAAGACAATAAGAAACAAATTATCATGTATCATATCTTAGTAGAAAATTAGGAATGCGGAGCAATACCTTCCTTGGATCAATGATAGGGGTGTTTGCATTGACTGCTTGAGTACTTATTCCTCTCATAACATGAATCCCAAACTTCAAACCCATGCTATGTACTTTATCTGCCACTTCTTTGAACCCTTTCCCACCTTTAGAAGCAGGCCATCTTTGTGGATCAGGGATCATCCTTCCCCATTCATCAATCACATCAAATCCAAGAGAATCGGTATAAGCACCCTCAACTTTCCTTCTATACCAAAGGTAATCCACCACAACATACTACAGGTTTTTGCATTAAAGAAATCATATCAATATTCAACCAAGAATACTGGTAAAATAATTAAATTCACCTACATAGTGGCCTGCAATATTTATACCTCATATCCATGAGCATGGAGATGCTTGGAGATGACTTCTGCACTCTGTAAGAATTCTTCTTCCGAAATTGTCCAGCAAAAGGAATCATAGGAATTCCAACCTCTTGGTGGAACTCTTGCTTGCCATAGGCCTCTCTTGTTCTCAGATATATTTTTAGATGTCACACTGAAATGAATTATCAACTATTCTAAAACAATATGTTCCCCATCAATTTTAAATTTGATTGAAGGAATTTGGGAAGCCTAAACCAGAAGCTTAAGAGGAGACTAAGAGAAAATTATGTTCCAGCATTTGCCACTTGTTAGTCTAATTTCTCACAACTTAAGACAGAGAAACGTCTGTTACTCATGGATGATGCCCAAAAGATGATAGGTTGTATACTAAAGACTAAAGCTCAAAATGCTAAAACTGTCATCATCCATTTTCAAAGTAGCTGTTGACCTGTAGGCACGAAACAGATCAGCTCAAAACATCAGCTTTTAAAAGCTATTCCCAGAATAGGCTTTGAAAGATACTGTTCACCCTAACCGTCAAGTCACTTTTCTTTTGTTTTTGGCTTTTGACATAACTTGGGCCCTTAACAACAGCAGATTTTGGATCGCAAGGTAAAATATCTTTCTCGTAAATTTTGAGCACATTATCTTTCAGGAGTCAGAAATCACACATCCAAACTGACGGAGACTTGCTAAAACATGATGTAAAACAACTGATATATGATAGGTTTAGTCAGAAACAGCAATCCAGCTATGCTTTCAGCTGCATAATTCCAGAACGTTATCTTGCTCTAAGTTTGTTTATTCACAAAACAAAAGCCAAACTGTTCCTCAATACGCAGATTTTCGAACCAATTATCCAGAATCAAGCTATCAAACCCTAAAGCTACTAATTAAGCTAATGTAACATCAAAAGAAGAAGATGACGGTAACAATTAACATACCTCTGAATACCCAAAAGAAGGAGGAAACAGATTGAGATCACGGAGACACACTTCATGGTTGCAGGTGCGACTGTTGGACAAACCAGGAGAACGGAAGTTGCTAAGTAGTAATAGAGTTAACTTCCTGAAAAAAATATGAAATAATATAAAAGCAAAATCTTTTGTTGGGTGTACAAAATTATACCGTTGCTTGTCCTTTTCCTGTACAGTAGCTGTTTCTTCAGAGATAGGCCGCATATTTATATCGTCCCCGTCGCAAACACTCATAAGCCCACGTGGCTACTTCACGCCGTATCACTGTAATTTGTACCAAATGGAAACATATTACGAAGTGGAGAAAGAAAACGGACATGTTTGGTTGTATTCATTGGTTAATGTATTTCAATTTTTATTAAAAAAAACATAAATTTTGAGGTTAAAGGTCATTTTTATCCTGAAGTATTTATTTGGTGCTAATTTTACTCCGAAAGTTTTTCGAGAGCCAATTTTACCCTGGAAGTATCAAATTTAGAGCAATTTTGCCCTTGTGTTAGTTGACCATTAACCAGGCAAATTTGTTCCAAATTTAACACTTTCGAGGCAAAATTGCACCTTAACCCAATGATTGTTAGTCGGACGCATTAGACACCACGTGACATGCTATGCTTTTCCAACAGTTGGACCCTACCTCCAGCTAAGCCGATTCCAGGGTGGGCAATCTGTTAAACAGAAAAGAGAACTCTTCCTGAGGCCCCTGCCAACGTCTCTAGACTCACAACGTTGCTGCCAGCTGCCACATTTGGGTTCAGGAATTTTAACCGGATTCCCTTTCGAAGTACGCGTGCTGCACGCTATCAGACAGGCTTCCCCCATCTCTTAGGATTGACTAACCTATGTGCAAGTACTCATTTGAATATTTGCTACTACCACTAAGATCTGCATTGGCGGCCGCTTCACCTGGGCTTGCGCCCTAGGTTTTGCGGCGACTGTCGTGCCCTCCTGCTCATCGAGGCCTAGCACTTGCCCTAATGGCTGCTCCACCCGAGCTCACACCCTAGGTTTTGCAGCGACTATTGCGCCCTCCTACTCATCAAGGCTTGGCACTTACCCCAACAATAAGGTATAGTTCGCACACTTCAGCGCCCAGGCGGAGCGGCCGAATGCAAATCTTTGTGGTAGTAACAAATATTTAAATAAGAACTTTGAATGCCGAAGAGGGGAAAGGTTCCATGTGAACGGTACTTGCACATAGGTTAGTTGATCCTAAGAGATGGGGGAAGCCCGTTTGATAGCATGCATCACGCTTACTTCAAAAGGGAATTGGGTTAAAATTTCTGAACTGGGACGTAGCAGTTGACAGCAATGTTAGTAAGTCTAGAGACGTCGGCAGAGGCCTTGGTAAGAGTTCTCTTTTCTGTTTAATAACATGCTCACACCTATAAACTACTCAGCCGAAGGTAAGGTCTAGCGGCTGGAAGAGCACAGCACATCGTGTGGTGTTTGATACGCCCGACTAATGGTCATTGGGTTAAGGAGCAATTTTGCCCTGGTTAACGGTCAACTAACACAAGGGCAAAATTGTTCTAAAATTGACAATTCCGAAGCAAAATTGGTCTTCAAAAAAATTTCGGGATAAAATCGACACCAAGTGAGTACCTCCAGAATAAAAATGAACTTTAACCCTAAATTTTACAGCTTTAGAGGAAGGATTTAGATTTCGGGGCTTTGTTGAATTGATTCATCAATGTCTAGGGCTTTACCCAAAAAGACAAGGATATTAGTAAGAAATCACACTGTTGAATTCTCCTAAGATATAAGTTTTTATTCTAACACAATTCTCCCTCGTAATTTTTTTCAAGAAACAGCCATCATACATTACAGGTTCATATTTATAAGAGATATTTAAAGGTTATCTTAATTATTTTTATTGATTTTCTATTGTACCCCTTTTAATTATTCATATCATTATATTTCAATTTCACACACTTTTTCTACGTCTTATTTAGTTTAAATGAAGGTATTTTTGAGAAAAAAATTACATTTTTTTTACCTTCTCTAATCAACTTTTTATCCATGTGATTTGGTTAACGGTCTCTCATAAAACATAAAAGGGTGAGTAACATAGATTCAAGTGTGGTGTTGATGTGCTGAAATAAATACATTTTATATAGAGAGATAATATGTACCACCATGATTTATTAAAAAAGAATAAATATATTCTAATCAAGTTTTGAGAAAAATGAGTGTAATAATGTTTACATAAAAATAGATATATTCATTAAAACTATCCTCCTTTTGGTCTGATCAATCAAGATGCAACTAAATGCTGGCATAATAATGGATCATACTAAGACATACACAAGCTTAAAAGTAGGAATTTTAAACTATCCAATTTATTATTTATTATCATTGTTACTAATACATTTATTACTAATAAATCTTGTCCGGATCTCATCTTATAATTATAATGGAAAGTGGAAACCATTATAAACTTTGTAATAGTGGAAGTCTATAAAGGGAAATGAGTCTCTCAACTAACTTTCCTTTCCACTTAATATCTCGACCATTAGATCATGTTTTAATGTGTGAGATTTATTGCTATATATCAAATAGTATTATAGTATTAAATATAATAAAAATATACAATTATAATATTATTACATTGCATTATATTTCATCCATTAAAACATGATTCAATGGTTGAGACATTAAATAGAGAGAAGGGTTAATGGAAACACCCCTCTCCAGTCCATAACCACTAACTCTCAGACTATCTTAGGTATGTGTTCAGAAAATGGGATCAGATTGAGACCCCCATCCCAGTTCACACCTCAGTTTTTGGCCGGGATGCCATTTGTGTCTTTGTCCCAATCCTAATCATAATCCTAGTATTGTTCTGATCTCGATAGTTTCGGGACAGGACTAGGAAACCCCGCCTTTTTTTTCAAAAAATAAAAAAGGCCTAAAAAATGTCATAATATAAGTTAAATGCTCTATGTTCCACTATTTGAAGTGATCATTTATAACAACTAACAAGACTATGATACTTATCGAAAAAATGCGCCTTATTAAATCTTTGTAATTACACAAATGGATTAACACCATCTTTAGTCTCTCAAGTTCAAAACCATTGGTTTTGGTCCCTCCAAGGGTAGAGTGGTCTAGTTTTTTATTAAGTCATAGGGATTAATATTTTAAATTAAATGAAACTTGAGGGATCAAAATATATGGTTTTAAATTTGAAAAATAAAAACCAAAATGAGGGAAAATTAAAAGGATAAAAGATTATATTAACCGGACACAACTTGATCTGAATCCAAAACAATTATGTTATAAAAATTAGCCAAAAATTACAATAGGCACAACAATGAATGTGGCAAAACTTTCCATTAATTTAATAAATTTATATGTAGACTTATATGTAAACTTTCCATTGATTTTTTGAGTGAGAAGAAATGAAGAATATAGGATTGGGGTAAAAAAATAAATAAAAGGGATTGGGATTGGGATCTCAAGGGTGAGACTGGATCTTGTCCTAGTCTCAAACAGGATAATTGTCCCTGAATCGGGCTGAAATGACCAAGTTTCAGTTAATGCCATGATGACCTTCTTTATTTTTTGTTGTTGTAACCTTAGGATTAGACTTGAATGGTTGGGGCCTATAAATAGATGTTATGTACAAAGCATTTGCACACTAAGTGTAACCCCCTCCGTAATTATATCTGAAATACGCGATTAAAATGAAATAGAGACCAATAATAATCAAATAACATTTACTAACCCATCACATGACGGGGTTTTCACGAATACTTTTTGAAATCATTTATAAACTTGGTCTCATATTCACATTTCGAATACAATTACTACGCGAAGATAAATCACATTCATATAAATATCAGAGTGCACAACTTAATCATCCCGGCAATCCCGGGTACATACATTCGCTAAAGATACACAGGGTACAATTGCCCATTACAGTTCTTCAAATGGGGATTACACAAATCTCATCTCGAAGGAGTCCTAGCCGCTCCCTCCACGAGTCACTTGCCCTGTCTAAATTGTTGGTAGGGAGAGTGAGATTCGAGAGAATCTCAGTAGGAAACAGATACCATAATGCATGCATGATAGATGCTAGGTGTATGACATGTTAGCTTTATCTAGATGCATACCCCATAATGATATTTCTGCATGCTCAATGTTTCATACAACAAGACTATGGCCACAGCGAAAACAGAAACAGAGCTTCATTTATTCAAATATGCTCTACACAATCAAGTAAAGCAATCACATACATCACTACACAAGCAAAGATATCGAATACATGCAAGTAAGGTAAGTCCCCTACCTCCAGTTTTTCTCCTCGATTTGCGTGCCAACAACTCGGGGCTTCACATTTGATCCTACAATGTCAAATGTACCATTTAGACACTTCCATAGTGTTTCTGGGGGTTATATGAGGCTATATTGAAAATTTACTAAAATGCCCTCGGGGACCCGACCCAGCCCGGCCCCACCGTACCCGGTTCGACTGTACTTTTTCTAAAATTTTGACATGGGCTATTCTGACATATTTTCGCCCAAGGAATCTATTTCCGAACTTGAACTTATCAAATTCAATCTCAATTACAAAATCACCCTTGACAGCCCTACTTTAAGGGTTTCAGGGGCGTTTTCGTAATTATGCTTTTTCGGCCTTTTCTGAAAAAGTGCCCAACTGTAACCCCACCTAATTTTTTCTCCTGAACCCAATGGAATCATCAAATCATTGAAAATCCAATTCTAAGACCCATTTATAGCCTTGGCCGAAATATACATGTACTTTGGGAAAAATTAGGGTTTTTCGGTTTCGGCTCCGTAAACGCGTTCCTTTCTACTCCTAACCACTTTATTGACTATTCCATTAGGTTACAACTACCATTTAGTACCAATTTGGGCAGCATAACAGCCCCACACACCCATTTTCCATTTTTGAAACCAATGACAATCCGGCGAAATTTCACCGATTAAATTGTCCACAGCAGCCAGAATAGTCAATACACAAGAGTTTGGAAGTTACTTCAAGCTCCCACTAGCTTTTCCTTGTCTTGGCTGAAACCCTAGCTGTTTTAACACCAAAGGATGAGCTTTCAAACCTTAAAGAACATAAAGTAGTAGCTTAGGATCGGGGTTATATACATTAGGAGCTAGATTATCGGAGAAATCGGCTTACCTTGCGAGTTCTCTTCTCCTTTCTCTCTCTAGAAATCTCAAACGTTTTTCCTCTTGTTCAGCTGAATAAACTGACGGTTTTGAAGCTTGGAGGAAGAAGATGATATGTTAGATTATGCTTATGTCATTATTCCCTTATGATGATGTCATAATTCCAAAATTGACATTTTCGGATTTTCTGCCCAAACTTTGAAAAATCATAACTAATTTTAGAAAAATTGAAATGAGGTGATTCCAAAGCCAAATGAAAGATATTTAAGTCCTATTTATAGGAAAAATATTTACCAATACTATAAATCACTACACAATTCCAGAATTACACAAATTTCATCACTGCCCCAAAATAGAGTCCATTTTCGACCTCAAACTTTGGACAATCATATCTCCCAGTTCCCAACATGAAATGGCACAAATTATATGTCCATTTTGAAGCTTGGGATGTGAAATTTAAGACTAGAAAGTTTCATAATTTTCTGACATCATTTGCCTAGTAAAAACATCCACACGAGAAAACTGCCCAGACAGAATTCACACTGGACAGCATTTCCATCACAATACCCCATTCAATTCTTCTCTCTATTCTAAGTCAATTTGGATGTTAATCCACAATTGAACTCAAATACAGGGTTTCGGCGTTGCTCACAACACACATGAATCATATTCTAGTGCCAAATCACATCATATTCTCCAAAAGGGTTATTTATCCCTAACCACATCCACTTTTGGACTCATTAACCCTTAATCACAATTTGGGATCTTGCTAGACCGGGGTTTAGCAATCCACTAATCTCAGACTTATTCTCTAACCTCGAGTCTCGAAATTCAGGGTATTACACTAAGAAACTAAACTGAATGAGATAAGTCATTGTCTTTTCTCCCATCTCATGTATGGTTATTTCTTCTCCTTTTATTCTCTAGTTTTCTCATTTTCTCTAATTTTATAATAGACACGTTATTTTTTATTTGATCAATGAAGAAAAACAAGATTTTTTTTCCCTACTATAAAACTTCTAGTGTGAGCTAATGATTCCCTCTTTATTGGTTACCGCAATTTAATGTTTTAAAAAATATGATAAAAAGGAAAAAAACACACATAACATAGATGTTATTCCAATTTCAATATCCCGGTAACATGTGAGTTCCCAATTCCTCATTTTTGAAATTAAAAAGAAATCATAAAATTTTCCTTACATATATATTTTTTAAAAAAAAAACATTAAACCCCACCCCACTAGCAGAGAACACTTCTTGGATTTCTGCTTCATCGAATCCTCCGTGGTAATCGATGATGTTTAGGAATCTTAAAAGAAGGGCGCAAATTAAACATGGAAAAAGGAATTGAAGGCAGGGGAAGCAGAGGATGATAGTTTAGATCGTCACTTGGGAGAAGCATCGATAAGGATGAGTTTGGTGAAGAGTTCGGGTCGGCAAATGGTAGCGAGCATTCCGATCATGGTGGAGATGGAGTGACTGATGTAAGTTCAGTGAGTGACACAAAAAAGCATCAAGAATGTCTAGGAGGTCATTGACATAGGCATTGAGGGTGGTGTAGCGGTGGAAATCGAGGTGGTCAGGGTTAACATTGCCAGTGCAGATGAGGTCATAAAAAATGATGGTCTAGCAGTGAGTGAAGTAAGGAAGGATTCACTGCCAAGCAGATTGATCGGTGTCGAAGCCATAGGCGAGGACGAGGACCTTGTCGCTGGAGCCTTTTGTAACACCCCAAATTTTGAGACTCGAGGCTAGAGAATAAGCCTGAGATTAGTGGATTGCTAAGCCCCGGTTTAGCAAGATCCCAAATTGTGATTAGGAGTTAATGACTACAAAAGTGGACGTGGTTAGTGATTAATGAACCGTTTTAGAGAATATAAAGTGGATTGTAGTCACTTGTGTTATGAGCAACGCCAAAACCCTGTATTTGAGTTCAATTGTGGATTAACATCCAAATTGACTTAGAATAGAGGGAATAATTGAATGGGGTATTGTGATGGAAATGGTGTCATGTTGTGGTATTTAATCATTGGAATTGATTTAAATTGGATTGGACACATTGGTTGCAAAACTAGAGATGTTGTCCAGTGTGAATTCTGTCTGAGCAGTCTTCTCGTGTGAACGTTTTTAATAGGCAAATGATGTCAGAAAATTATGCAACTTTCCAGTCTTAAAGTTCACATCCAAAGCTTCAAAATGGACATATAATTTGTGCCATTTCATGTTGGGAACTAGGAGATATGACTGTCCAAAGTTTGAGGTCGAAAATGGACTCTGTTTTGGGGCAGTGATGACATTTGTGTAATTCTGGAATTTTGTGGTGATTTCTAGTATTGGTAAATATTTTTCCAATGAAGAGGACTTAAATACCTTTCATTTGGCTTTGGGATCACCTCATTTTGATTTTTCTAGAATTAGTTATGATTTTTCAAAGATTGGGCAGAAAATCTGCCAGAAAATCCGAAAATGCCAATTTTGGAATTATGACATCATCATAATTAAAGATGACATAAGCTAAATGTTATAAAGTCATCATCATCTTCCTCCATCAGCCAAAAACCGTGCAGCAGCATGGAGAAAGAGAGAGAGGGAGTTTTAGAGAGAGAAGAGGAAGAGAACTCGCAAGGTAAGCCGATTTCTCCGACGATCTAGCTCCTAACGTGTATAACTCCACTCCTAAGCTATTCTTCTATGTGATTCAAGGGTTGGAAGCTCAAATTTGGTGTTCAAGAGAGCTAGGGTTTCAGCCATCTTTGAGAAAAGCTAGTGGGAGCTTGAGGTAACTTCCAAACTCTTGTATATTGACTATTCTAGCTACTGTGGGCAATTTAATCGGTGAAATTTCGCCGGATTGCCGTTGGTTTTAATTTATGGAAATGGGTTGTAGGGGCTGTTATGCTGCCCAAATTGATACTAAATGGTAGTTTTAACCTAATGGGATAGTCAATAAAGTGGTTAGGAGTAGAAAGGAACGTGTTTACGGAGCCGAAACCGAAAAACCCTGATTTTCCCTAGAAAACCCATATATTTCGGTCTGGGCTATAAATGGGTCTTAGAGTTGGATTTTCAATGATTTGATGATTCCATTGAGTTCAGGAGGGAAAATTAGGTGGGGTTACAGTTGGGCACTTTTTCGGAAAAGGCCGAGAAAGCACAATTACGGAAACGCCCCTAAAACCCTAAAAGTAGGGCTGCCAAGGGCAATTTCGTAATTTGACATTGAATTTGATAATTCCGAGTCCGGAAATGGATTCCTTGGGCGAAAATATGTCAGAATAGCCCATGTCAAAATTTCGGGAAAAGTACAGCCGGACCGGGTACGGCGGGGCCGGGCCGGGGTCCCGGGGGTATTTTGGTAAATTTTCAAGATAGAATCATATAACCCCCAGAAACACTATGGAAGTGTCTAAATAGTACATTTGACATTGTAGGATCGAATGTGAAGCCCCGAGTTGCTGGCACGCAAATCGAGGAGAAAAGACTGGAGGTAGGGAACTTATCTCTCCTGCATGCTCTGATAACTGTATTAATGTGTTGATGCATGTTATTGCTTTGCTTGATTATGTGGAACATGTATGAATGATTTAAAGCTATGTTTCAATATATGCTATGGCCATATGTGTATTGTTCGAAGCATTGAGCTTACAGATTTGTCATTGTATGTGTGCATGAGTTATGTGATGCAAGCATGTCATGCATTAAACACTTATCTTGCCTGCACATTGATAATGTTTCACTACTGAGATTCTCTCGAATCTCACCCTCCCCTACTAACCTTCCAGACAGGGTAGTAGATCAAGGATATAGCAGTAGCTAAGGGCGATAAAGACTCCTTCGGGATTGAAGTTGGTAGTTGGTTCTCTTAGTTGGGATGTATATTTGGATAATTGTTTTTGGTATTGAGATTTGTTGTGTAATTCCCTCTTTGTGAAGTTGTATGAGCTAATATACCCTATGATTGTTAGCGAAGATATGTATTCCGGGATTACCGGGATGATTAGGTTGTGCACTCTGATATATGAATGTGATTTATCTTCGCGTAGTAATTGTATTCGAAATGTGAATATGAGACCAAGTTTATAAATGACTTCGAAAGGTATTTTTGAAAACCCCATCATGTGATGGGTTAGTAAATGTTATTTGATTATTATTGGTCTCTATTTCATTTTAATCGTGTATTTCGGATATAATTACTGAGGGGGTTACACCTTTGACCTAGATATTCAGAGCATCGAGGATGGAGGTGCCCATGCTATTGGGGGAGAGAGACTGAAAGTTGAAACTAAGGGTGTGTTTGGTTTGAGGGGAGGGGAGGGAGGGAATGAGAGGGTGGGTAAATTACCTTTTTGGGTTGAAAGAATTTAAATTTTGGGCGGGAATCCAAAATTTAAAAAGAATGAGAAAGTAAATTTTGGGCGGGAAACCAAAATTTAAAAAAATGAGAGAGTAAATTTTAAGTTTTTTTTGTCCAAAATGGTAATTTCTCTACCCTCCCCTCCCCTCCCCTCCCTCCCCTACCCTCCCCTCAAACCAAACACACCCTAAGAGAGAAGATAGAGAGTGGGGAGAAGAGAGAGGGGAGAGGATACTCTCATTGTCCTTTTTCTCATTATCTTCTCATCATCTTATCTCCACCCTTAGATCATATAATAGATGGTTTAGATTTAATATTTTATAAA
This sequence comes from Inga leiocalycina, assembly GCA_963242795.1. Classification (NCBI taxonomy): domain Eukaryota; kingdom Viridiplantae; phylum Streptophyta; class Magnoliopsida; order Fabales; family Fabaceae; genus Inga; species Inga leiocalycina. Next base: position 49,347,061 of record OY725327.1, on the reverse strand, counting down.
ATTATTATTATAATATTTTATAAATTAAAATTTATTTATTTTTTATGGATTGCAATTATGAATGATATAGATTAGATTTTAAGAGTTTAAATTTATTTAGTTATGTTTATAGAAATAATTTTATAAAAGATTGAACCTAAACCATATATTATTTTAATCTAACAAAGGATATGAGATGAAGAAAAGAAAATGAGAAAGAGACAATGAGAGGAACCCAACCCGAAGAGAGAGACGACGCATTAGATATTGTAATTTAATTGCTGGGAATCAAATGGGAGCAAAGAAGAGGAAGCTAGGAGCTAGGAGCTAGGAGCTAGGAAAGCTATGGCAAAGTAGAGTTATTATTTTTATAAGTTGTCATTTTTAAATATATAGTTATCATTTCTATATTTGAAGTTATTATTAAATCCAAACATTATAAATCCATATTGATTCTAGGAATTAATTTATGCTTGTCATCTCATTTTCACAAGTAGCTATTTTTAAATGTATAGTTGTCATTTTCATATTCAGAGTTGTTATTTTTAAATTCATAGCTGGAGCTCTGATGACTATGGGGTGTGGAACCGATTTTTTGGTTAGGTGTTCGGTTTAAACTAAAAAATTTGAAAACCAAATTACATGTTTTTTAAACACCAAACCAAAAATGAAGTGATTGAAAATATTGAACCAAATTATTTTGGTTTGGTTTTTCCAGTTTATTTGGTGTTTGGGCCTTATTTTTGGCCTTTTTATTTCAATCCGAAAATACTTGGAGCTTGAACAAAATCCTTAAAACAAAAGTATGAATCAATTCAAACACATTCAACCACCAACAACTAAACATTATATGATCTAAAATAACTACATGTCTACATCTTCAAGTCATCAACTCAAAATATCAATGCTTTGTGTAGCCGTTGGGCATCATCAAAAACAACTACATCGACCCAACCATCACAAATTTAGCAAAAGCATTACATGATCCAAAAAAAATATTAAAATCAAGATAATATTTAATTTCCTCATTGATCTCCTGAGTGCAACCTGCAATTAAAACAAGAATAAATCAAATAAAAAGCAAAGGAATAAAACATTACAATAATACAAAGATATTGAAAAATTACAATAAATCAAATAAAAAACAAAGGAATAAAACATTACAATAATACAAAGATATTGAAAAATTACTTGCAAAGTCTAGCAATATGTTCCATATTGGCATTGCATCTACTATATATCCATGGTTGCCTTCAGTGCAATCTTTTGAAAGTCTAGCAATCAAAAAAAGAAAATTAGACTTTACGTGAAATATCACAATAAATATAATTTTATAAATATAGATAATATGTATAAAAATATATTACCAAGTTCAATCTGCTAAAAATCATCATTCCCTACTTTCTCAACATAGTTAAGTGAATGCCTAAGACAATCTTGAGCACAAATTAGAGACTACACAGCTTTAGGAGTTAAAGAACTCTTAAATGAATCTAGAACTTGTCCTCCAGTGCTGGATGTAGACTCAGAAGCAATAGTAGAAATTGGGATAGCCCCCACATCTCTTCCTATTTGAGAAAGTATGAGGAATCTAGGACTATTCACCTCCATCAACTTAAAATAACAAAACCATCTTTTTTAGCCTCAATCTCTTTATTCAAATATCTATCAGCCTCTGTTTTGCTAGTCTTTCCATGAAGTTGCTCATCCATAAATAATTTCTCCTCAATATCAAGCAATTTTCTAACTTTTACACTAGGCTCCTCAATATTAATAGATATTCTTGTGTGTTATTCAATGGTCACCTTTCAGGTTGTGTTGAGGGAGAAAGAACTTGTTTGTATTCATTATGTTAGATATCATGTTTTGATGATAACAAAGAATATTATGAAAAAGATTTGATTAATAAATAAGTTTGAACAAAATAATAACAGGGAAAAGCATCACTTGAAGTAATGAAGAAAGGCCAAGAGAAAAAGTTGAGAAACTTGATCAGAAGCAAGTTTTCTAAGGCATTACTCGAGTAAGTACTCGAGTAATAAGACAGAAACTTGAAGTAACTAGAGGCACCTTCGAGTAACCTGCCAACGTTACTCGAGTTAGTACTCGAGTAATAGTGTAAATGTTTTCAAATTGCTTTCGGCCTGCCAATGTTACTCGAGTAACCAGGTAAATAACTTCCAGTTGCTCTTGGCCTGCCAACGTTACTCGAGTAACCATGTAAAAGGCTTCCAGTTGCTCTCGGCCTGCCAATGATACTCGAGTATGTACTCGAGTCCCCTATTTCCAGAAATATGTTGCTCTCGGCATTTTTAACCCTGCCAACGTTACTCGAGGAGCTACTCGAGTAACTCACTGTGGTAAGCAAAAACCTGTAGGTAATACTAGAATAACATGAAATGTTTTTCTCACCCTTCACTTCAAGTTACTACTCGAGTAAGCAGAATTACTTAGAAGAAAAATTTCAAGTCACTACTCGAGTATGCAGAGTTAGTTGGAAGAGAACTTCAAGTTATTACCCGAGTAAGCTATGCATAAAAATTTGTGTTTACTCGAGTAAGGACTCGAGTAACAAGGTAATCAAACTTGAAGTGCTCTCGGCATTGAAATCCTGCCAACATTACTGGAGTGAATCATCGAGTAACCTAAAGTTTATTTGAAGGTTTACTCGAGTTGGTACTCGAGTAACTAATGAAGAAAAGTTTTCTATACCTGAGTAAGTACCCGAGTAAACAGGTATTTCCAAAGGTTTGAATATTTGTTTACTTCATGCACTACCCGAGTAATGTTATATTTGCTTATTGACTTGCAGTTTATCAAAGTCTTCCCGATGATACTCGAGTATGTACTCGAGTAAACTTTAATGAATACTCAAGTAACTACTCGAGTATGCAAGTTCAGATTTTGAGAATTCATTCCAATATTCACTGATTTGTTTCCTATATGATTAACCTTTCATTGTATTAGTATTCTTAGCATATCCACAGATAAACAATGAAGAGATATTACCAAATAAGGAAAGTCAAAAGCAACGTTCAAATGTCACCTACCGCCACCTACAGCAAACGGATATTTTTTAAATACTGAAAAAGTCAACAATGGCTGCGTACTCTCTAACGGATGAGAAGAAAATGTTCCAATGGTCATTACCAACACACCTATATATATGGGAACATCCAAACAAAAAAAAGAAGAAGAACACACACACAAACATATCATCAAGATCATTACTCTGTTTTACATTATACTTGTAATTCTATGCATCAGTGATTCTTATTCACTCTGTGAGAGAGATATTTCATTCAAACTCAATATTTGTTATTGAGGTAACTTAAGATTATGGAACCTTGAGTTGGGATTGGATTACAACTTGTAAGGGGGAGCGAGTGTCGAGGTGAAGGAACTTGCTTGTATTGAGGTGCCAAGAACCCACTGAATCTTGGAAGTTATAGTAAAACTCTCAGAGAAGCTCTGAGGACTGGACGTAGGTCAAAGTGGTTGTGGCCGAACCAGTATAACTCCCGGTGTACACTTCGGTGATATTTCTCCTTACTCTTCATTGTTTTTAATTTCACCGTCAAGTTTTATATTTGCAACGAAATTTTTAATATCACCCAATTCACCCCCCCTCTTGGGTGAAACGATTGCTCTAACACATTATATAAAAAAATCAAGACTTCTATAACATACACCCATAAATGTTCACCAACTACACACATAATATGCATTTTACATAAAGCAAATTGCACCCAATTTAGTTTATATCGAGGGTCAATAACAGTAGTAATATAAATAAGTTTGTTGATCTTCATAGGACCTCCCTAATACTTATCATATTTCTCCTTCATTTTGCTTGCCACATTAGCTAACTCCATATTATCACTTTTTGTCCACTCATCCAAGAAATGATAAACCTTGTAAATTTCATAGAAGAAGTTAATGGATATAACAATAAACAATGTTTTAAAAGCTAGACCAGACATCGAGCCGGAAAGGTCAGCGGGTCATGGTTCAAACGATTGGAACGGTTGAGCCGTTCGGCCAGACTGGTGACGTAATAATTAAATTTAAAAATATTATATATATATATATATATGTTACAATTAGTTTTTAGTCTAACTTCATTTGAAGTTAATAAGGTAAGAAAATACTATTTAAGAAAGAACATTAAGTCAACCATCAACCTAACAAAATGCACTAACAACAATGATTTCATGACTTGTCAAATATTGGTGGCTAGTAAAACACAAAAACAATAAAAAGGGGACCTGGTAGGGATGATTAAGAGTGGTCCCAGCCTCTCTCATCTTTCTTGATTAAACAACAGAGATCTTTTTATAGATCTAGGTTCTGATAAAGTTTATTTAAAACACAATCAGAAAGAAGAAAAAAGGACCTTAATCGAGGAAGTACAGTTGGAAGTGTGGGCAAAGATTATTAACACAACTAAGAATGAATAAATATCAGAGTATATCATGAATAAAATAACACAACAAACACCTAAACTTCTTGAAGGGTAAGGTTGATTTGAAAGTTCAAATTAATGATAGTGACCTCATATGAAAGTAATTTTTTAGGGGACCTACTTTATTGACAAACAAAGGGTGTTTAACAGAGAAAATCTTGTGCAGCCCACCATATCCGTTGAAACATCATGCAATGATATTGTGTTTTAATTCAACATACATAGTGATATGTTATCTTTCTAAAGTTCATATAACTTTTATCTACACTTTAAGTCTTTAACAAAATTGTAAAGGATTTTAACAGTGGGCAAATGTAAGCCAGCAACAAAACACATTAACTCATGCCATGTATTTCATTGTTCGAAAAAAAATCTCAAACGCCATGTATTTCATTTCATTAACAACAAAATGAAACTTGATAGTCAAATAATAGAATTATAGCAGTGTGGGACTGTGGACAATAAGCTTGAAACCCAGACTCAAAAGACCCCTAATCCCTTCGATGAAGATTCAATGGTAGCAAAGATGGATTTATATCAGAATTCAGAACTCATAAATCTGTCTTTCCCAGAATTTCGTCCAAGTTCCAAAAAAAGAAATCAAAATAAAACAATCAACTTTAAGAGTTAAGACTTAAGACTATAAATGCCACCAATGCTAGGATATACAAGATAATGAAAACGAATAGAGCATAAAGAGAAAAACAGAGCATAGAGATATAAACTAAAAACTGTCAATATTATGCTTCAGCTTACACAAAGACGCACAGCTGCATAGGAGGAAATTTTGGGGTGAGCGAGAGATATGGAATCACAAGCGCACTCACATAACGCAGCACACAATAGCACAAGTGACGGAGGATGGTGGCACAAGCGGCAGAGCACAAAGTCGACGGTGTCGTAGAAAATAGAGGGTGTCAACAAAACACATTGACTTAGGGCAAACACAAGCAAAATGTGATTTTGGAGAGTTGGGGCTGATGTGCGTTTTTATTTTTTCTTATTTGGATAAAAAAAATTCACCTAGATTTTTTTTTAAAAAAAGGCATGCACCTGGATTGGACGGTTTTTAAAAACCCGCTTTGATTCCCAGGCCAAAAGCGGGTTCTAGTCCAACAATTGATAAAAGACGGCTCAATGCAGTCCAACCAAAAAAAGGCTCAATACCAATATCTGGGCCGCTACACAGACTGGCCGATGGTTCGATCATCTAGTCTGGTCCGGGTTTGAAAAGATTGACAATAAAGAACTAGAAATTCTCAAAGTAATATCATAAAAATGACCTAGTACCATAGCCATCCTTCTAACATTCTTCAAATGTTCCTTTTCAGGTACCCCTTCAAGATCAAACAGAAAGTATGGATCTTTGTCCTCATACCTTTTAAAGGCTACCTTAAACTTTTGAGCATTTTCTAACATCAAATAAGTAGAGTTCCATCTTATAGGGACATCTAAACATAACATTTTCTTACTCTGAATTTTTTCATCCACATAACTCTCTTTAAGCTTCTTCATTCTAAGAGATGATTGTCTAAAAAAGCGAACAACCTTTCTAACTTTCTTAACAAATTTTCCTACATTTTTTAGTCTTTCATTGACAATCAAATTGATTATGTATGCTACACATCTCACATGCAAACATTGGCATTTCATAATTGAATGCCTCCAATTTATAATTTTCCTTCCAAATATTCAATTGAGACATCATTAGAGCCAGCATTGTCTATAGTATTGTGAGCACTATTTCAATCCTCAATTCAAGCAAACACTTCTCAATTTCAATCCCAATATCCCTCCCCTTGTGACTAGAAATAGAAATGAAATTCAAACCTCTCTTTTTCATTGTCCATGTGTCATCTATAAAGTGAGCAGTAATACAAATGTAATTAATTCTTTGAATTGATGTCGAAGTGTCCGTAGTGAGGCAAACCCTTTATTTTTTGTAGTGCAAATAATCTTTTAAATTTCATCTTTTCTTCAATATAAATGTTGAAACAGTCATATAGTCCATCTAGATGGCATTTTAAATTTGGGTGGCAACCCCCTCAACAAACTTAAAAGGCAATTAATCAATTATTAGCATAGATTCTAGGGCTTTCCTAATACCATCTTGGTCAAATTTCCAATTCACAATACCTATTTTATCATCTTCAGCATTAAACTTCAAGTAAAATTGTTTAAGTTCTTTAGGAGGGGGCTTATGCTTACAAACATTCAAATGATTATTTAGTGCAGTGGTCCCATTAGCTTTTGAATCAAAAGCCAGATCATTTCCACAGTAGTTGCACTTACCTCTAATGTCACCAACAATTTTGGTGAACTAATCCCACAGTTTTTATCTTTTTTTCATAGCTTTCCTTTTTCTAGTGATATCTAGTTGGGGCTTATTGCTTGGGTCAGCACCACCCCCATTAGTTGCTTGGGTAGCAGTTTGATTAGCCATAATTTCACCTAGAGAAGACATCCCATTAAATTAGTAAACTGCTTACACATGTGCCCACATATAAGGCCAAATAATTATAGAGAAAAAGAAAAGGCCCAATGTTCCCCATCTTTACCAATATTAGTTCGTTGGCCTTATATGTTCACTAGTGTTTTCTTTTAATATTAGTTCATAGGTTTTATATTGTTACAGAATAGAGAAGTATTTGACTATAAATGGAAGCAAGGAAAAAAATAACAATCTTAGGCAACTCTAAATAACAAAATCAAATTGTGTCTAGGAAACTTCTTCCATATAAACCATGACCAAACTTATTAGCCTGGCAAGATACAAACTTTGGTGGGAAAATAATGTCAAAATAACAAAATTAGTTTAAAGACTAAGCTTCCTAGAAAAATAAGGAAAGATGATGCGACATAAAACCTATAAGTTGTCTCTTCAAATTCAAATGATGACTCAAATTCAAATGAAGCTTTACATGTTCCAACTAGATCAATCACAATAGCACAAGCTAAAAGATTTAAGGTAGCATTGATTGAGCTAGTTCAAGAGACTTTTGCAAAGCAAACAAAAATTGAATCAACAAAGCTAGATGAAGACCCCAAGGACATCATTAATTTCATTTGGGCGGAAAATGGAGGTGTTGAACATGTTTTCAGCTTGGAGACTTCAAATTAAAGAGCTTGGACATATTTCTGCACATGGAGAGACTCATTTGGGCCTAGATAAGAATATTTTTGGCTTTAAATGCTGATTACATTTTGTTTATTTTATTTGTGTGAAAATTATAAGGTAGTTGGCAGATTTGACTTTTGGGTTCCCTAGTTCAATTAATTGATTTTTTTTGTTTTTATTTCCTAGGTTGCATTTAATGCAATTAAGTCAAATTTTTCAATGTATCCTTTAAATACATTGTAACCCTAATTTGTAAGGGAGACTTTAGACTTGATTCTGGAATTGAAAAGTTGCATTTATACATTTTGTATCTTGAGAGTGGATTCTCTCTAGGGTACTTTTTAGAACTAACAGACTTATCAAGGCTTGATTAACCTTATGGCGTCTTCCAACACTTTGGTCCTTGTTCTTTTGTACTCAAGGGTTTAAGTGGATAATAGATTTTTGTTTATTTTTCTTAGGGTGAGTATATCTTTGATTGGTTGTGGGTTTGTGGGATCTTTCCATTATGAGTTTCCACCATCTTATCTTACCAAACCTCAGGAACGAAATGCCACAACAAGAGGACTTCCTAGGAGGTCACCTGTCCTACAACTACCCTCGCTTGAGCACGCTTAACTATGAAGCACTAACCATTCCACTAAAAGCTTAAACTAGTAGCAAAGGCGCACCTTAATTCCTTTAACCTAGGTCAGACATAGGTCTAATAGTCTCCTACGACTTTGTGGTCCACTAGGTCGAACCTGATCCACACCCCCTCACAGACCCGAGACGTATCATTCCCTCCCTTTTAAATGAGGTTCTTTATTGAACCTTTCGATGGAAGCAGGATTCAAACCCGTGCTAGCTTTATTACCAAACCTTAGGAATGAAACACCATAACACGAGGACTTCTCAGGAGGTTACCTGTAATATCCCAATTTTTGATTAAGGGATAATCATGATTATTAATGATAATTATGAATTTATTGGAATTATTATGTGATTTATGGCTATACTAATTAATGTCATAATTAGTGGAAATTGGAAACATTGGTGTACATGTGTGGTATTTAAGATCAAGGGTTGAGATTCCTTGACCGTGGGTCGGAATCTAGTGTATTAAGCTTGGGTGAGCTTATTGTGGGAATGATCAAGATGTTGACATATGGCAGTGTGGAGGCCATTGGATGAAGTTGCTAGAGGACAAAAGGTTACTTTTCCTCTCCTCTCTCACTCCATCTCTCCATCTCATCTCTCTCTCTCTTTCGGCCATTGAAGAGGAAGGAAGGAAGAAAGGAAAAGCTTGATCTTTGGGTAGGTAAATGATCTCCATTGCTCAAGTTCCCTTCTTAAATGTTGATCCTTGAATCATGGGCTTTATTTTGGTGTGTATAGTGTAATATCCCAAATTTTGATTAAGGGATAATCATGATTATTAATGATAATTATGGATTTATTGGAATTATTATGTATTTTATGACAATATTAATTTATGTCATAATTAGTGGAAATTGGAAATATTATTGCATATGTGTGGTATTTAAGATCAAGGGTTGTGATTCCTTGACCGTGGGTCGGGATCCAGTGTGTTTAGCTTGTGTGAGCTTATTGAGGGAATGAAGGAGATGCTGACATGTGGCACTGTGGTGGCCATCGGATGAAGACACAAGAGGACAAAGGTCCACTTTTCCTCTCTCTCACTCCATCTCTTCACCCCATCTCTCTCTCTCTCTCGTGCTCTCTCTCTCTTTTCTCTCTCTCCATTGTTGAAGGCAAGGAAGAAGGGAAAAGCTTGATCTTTGGGTAAGTAAATGATCTCCTTTGCTCAAACTCCATTCACAAATGTTGATCCTTGAGTAATGGGCTTCATTTTGGTGTGTGTAGTTTGGTCATTTGGTTGTGATTTGTGCCACACGAAAATTTGGAAAGTGGTGGATCAAGAACTCTCTTTGGAGAAGTTGTTAAGGTGAGTGAAACTAACCCATCTATCTAAGTTTCATACCATTTGAAGTAGTTTATAAATTCTGGAAATTTGGCTTGAATCCGAAAATTGGATGCCACTGTTCATTTGGTATGTTTTTGGCATGAGAATGGTGTTTTGGAATGAGTATGTGATAGATAGATTGATTAGAAGTGGAAATATGAAGTTTTGTTGAAAGAGGTATCTTGTTGAATTTAATGCCCAAAACCCAAAGCATGATAATGGAGTCGGATTTTGATGATTCTGAGTATTCCATTGAGTTTGTTGGGTGTTTTTGTGTGGGAATGGCTTTGGGGTTAAGTTGTGTATCCATAGGAATCAATTGGGCAAAGGTTAAGGAGAGTGCCTCTGTTTTCTGCGTTTTCTGCTATCTGAGGTATTCACTCGAGCAGACAGGGGTATGCTCGAGTGAAGGATGAATATCACCCGAGCAGAAGGGGTCTGCTCGAGTGAGGGTTGAGTTTCACCCGAGCAGGGATGAACTCTGCTCGAGTGCTGAGTGGTTTTTCCCTTTTGTGCTTTGAGTTTGTCTGGGTTTTTATGAGCAATGCTCGAGCACATCGCTTTGTGCTCGAGTGAGGGAAGATCATGCTCGAGTGAGCTTGGCGCTGCTCGAGTGGTAGTAGGAGTTCAGAGTGAAGGGTTGCTTCGGGTCTTCACTTGTTGGTGGATGCCACGAGTGTGCTCTGACACTCGCGAGCATAGCCTTCTCACTCGAGCACTGGGGGTCATGCTCGAGTGAGGTTGTGCTTCAGGTGGGAGGTGTGCTCGCGGGTGAGAGAGGTGCTCACGGGTGAGAGGAGTGTGCTTGCGGGTGTGAGTTGTGTGCTCGAGCACATATGGCTGTGCTCGAGTGATCTTGTGCTTGGAGAGCTTTGTGTGCTCTCGGGTCCTCACTTCCTGGACTTCTCTCGCGGGTGCTCGAGTGAGGCATTTGGCCTTGTGCTCGAGTGAGGATTTTGTGCTCGAGTGAGCCGGTTCCTGAAGGTTTCTTTGTGCTCTCGGGTGCTCACTCGCGGTCTAACTTTCTTTTGTGCTCGAGTGCTGTCCGTACCAATGCTCGAGTGAGAGCATTTGTGCTCGAGTGATGTCCGTACTTGTGCTCGAGCATGGTCATCTGTGCTCGAGTGAAACAGAGTAAAATCTCAGTTTTGTGCTTCCAAAAGGGGATCTTTGGGATAGTTTTTCCTACCCTTTAGGAGTTTTGTTAGGAGTATTTAGTGACTCCAAAAGAGTAATAATGATAACCAATTGAGTATTATGAAGTGGATTAAGTCTTGGAATAGAGATTGACTCTTCGTCCCTAATTGTGAAAATAGGATTTGACATTTGCCTTCCTCGGGAGAGACCGGCGTTAGGACACGCACAGAAGGATCAAGGTAGTGACTTTTCTCTCATATCTTGTATGATGTTTTGGTATGCATATCTTATCATTGAACTTGTGAAATGTGTGCCATGGTCCATTACGGCGCGAGCAAGTCAGCGTGAGCCGTATAGGGAGTGACAGTGGTCATCTCTAGTCGGCCGTTGGACTGCCGTCGTAATCGACATGGATATTTGTGAATCCGACCCGTGGGGGCGCGTATGTGAAAACCAGCCGTGGGCTGTGTGTGTGTATCTTGCCTATGTGGCTTGTGAATATGATATGCTTTATATGGATCCCAGCTGTGGTGAATTATACTGTGTTGATTGTTGTGGTGCAATACAACGTGAGCAATTCAGCGTGAGCAATCGTCAGGGATGACATGTGTCATACTAACCATTGCCGTTGTAATTGCCGTTGTAGTTGCTTGTGTGGATAATGATTTGATTACATGCATTATTGTTGTACATTATATGATTGACTTGTTACTACGGGGATTCTTTAGAATCTCACTCTCCCAAAATTAACCATTTTAGACAGGGCTGAAGGATCGAAAGGCAAGCGGGCGACGAAGAGTAGTTAGAGCTCCTATTTAGGAGTATATTTTGGAGTGAATGGTTATCATTGTATATTTTGGAATTGTATATAGTAGATTTTGTGTAATCCCCAAGAAAAAGGGTATGAATTGTAGGCTTTGTGCCTTGTGTAAATCCCTTTTTATTTTGAATGGAACCCGAGTGAGTCGGGAATATATTTTGCACTCTGATAATTGTAAATGAAATCAACTTCTACAGGCCATATTGTATAAAAATGGGAATATGAGACCAATGTAAGTGAGTTTAGAAAAGTTTTTGCAAATCCGATTTTGGGCAAAAGATTTCTTTAATAAGTCCCAAATTAGTTACGGTCTCTAATTCCACATTAAATACGTTTTTACGAATTAATCTCGGCCTTAAGCGTGAAGGGGGTTACATATAGTGTGGCCATTTGGTGCTGATTTGTGCTACACGAAAATCTGATTGTTGGTGGATCAAGAACTCACTTTGGAAAAGTGAAAGAGGTAAGGGAACTCAATCTATCCATCTATGTTTCATGCCATTTTGAATAGTTTCTAAATTCTGGAAATTTGGGCTTGAATCTGGAAAATGAGTGTCACTGTTCATTTGGTATGTTTTTGGCATGAGAATGGTGTTTTGGAATGAGTATGTGATAGATAGATTGATTAGAAGTTGAAATATGAAGTTTTGTTGAAAGAGGTATCTTGTTGAATTTAATGCCCAAAACCCAAAGTATGAGAATGGAGTATGATTTTGATGATTTTGAGTATTCCATTGAGTTTGTTGGGTGTTTTTGTATGGGAATGGCTTTGGGTTAAGTTTTTGTCCATAGGAATCAATTGGGCAAAGGTTAAGGAGAGTGCCTCTGTTTTCTGCGTTTTCTGCTATCTGTGGGATTCACTCGAGCAGAGAGGGGTCTGCTCGAGTGAAGGATGAATATCACCCGAGCAGAAGGGGTCTGCTCGAGTGAGGGATGAGTTTCACCCGAGCAGGGATGAACTCTGCTCGAGTGATATGAGGTTTTTCCCTTTGTGCTTCGAGTTCGTCTGGGTTTTCATGTGCAATGCTCGAGCACATCGTTTTGTGCTCGAGTGAGCGAAGAACATGCTCGAGCAAGCATGGTTTGCTAGAGTGATAGTGGGAGTTCAGAGTGAAGGATTTCTTTCGGGTCTTCACTTACTGGTGGATGCCACGAGTGTGCTCTGACACTCGCGAGCATAGCCTTCTCACTCGAGCACTGGGGGTCATGCTCGAGTGAGGTTGTGCTTCAGGTGGGAGGTGTGCTCGCGGGTGAGAGAGGTGCTCGCGGGTGAGAGGAGTGTGCTCGCGGGTGTGAGGTTGTGCTCGAGTGATCTTGGTCTTGGAGAGCGTTGTGTGCTCTCGGGTCCTCACTTCCTGGACTTCTCTCACGGGTGCTCGAGTGAGGCATTTAGCCTTGTGCTCGAGTGAGGATTTTGTGCTCGAGTGAGCCAGTTCCTAAAAGTTTCTTGTGCTCTCGGGTGCTCACTCGTGGTTTTACTTTCTCTTGTGCTCGAGTGCTGTCCGTACCAATGCTCGAGTGAGAGCATTTGTGCTCGAGTGATGTCCGTACTTGTGCTCGAGCATGGTCATCTGTGCTCGAGTGAAACAGAGTAAAATCTCAGTTTTATGCTTCCAAAAGGGGATCTTTGGGATAGTTTTTCCTACCCTTTAGGAGTTTTGTTAGGGGTGTTTAATGACTCTAAAAGAGCAATAATGATAACCAACTTAGCATTATAAAGTGAATTAAGTCTTGGAATAGAGAATAACTCTTCGTCCCTAATTGTGAAAATAGGATTTGACATTTGCCTTCCTCAGGAGAGACCGGCGTTAGGGCACGCACGGAAGGATCAAGGTAGTGACTTTTCTCTCATATCTTGTATGATGTTTTGGTATGCATATCTTATCATTGAACTTGTGAAATGTGTGCCATGGTCCATTACGGCGCGAGCAGGTCAGCGTGAGCCGTATAGGGAGTGACAGTGGTCATCTCTAGTCGGCCGTTGGACTGCCGTCGTAATCGACATGGATATTTGTGAATCCGACCCGTGGGGGCGCGTATGTGAAAACCAGCCGTGGGCTGTGTGTGTGTATCTTGCCTATGTGGCTTGTGAATATGATATGCTTTATATGAATCCCAGCTGTGGTGAATTATACTGTGTTGATTGTTGTGATGCAATACAACGTGAGCAATTCAGCGTGAGCAATCGTTAGGGATGACATGTGTCATACTAACCATTGCCGCTGCAACTGCCGTTGTAGTTGCTTGTGTGGATAGTGATTTGATTACATGCATTATTGTTGTACATTATATGATTGACTTGTTACTACGGGGATTCTTTAGAATCTCACTCTCCCAAAATTAACCATTTTAGACAGGGATGAAGGATCGAGAGGCAAGCGGGCGACGAAGAGTAGTTAGAGCTCCTGTTTAGGAGTATATTTTGGAGATTATGGTTATCATTGTATATTTTGGAATGGTATATAGTGGATTTTGTGTAATCCCCAAGTAAAAGGGTTTGAATTGTAGGCTATGTACCTTGTGTAAATCCCTTTTTGTTATGAATGGAACCCGAGTGAGTCGGGAACTTATTTGCACTCTGATAATTGTAAATGGAATCCACCTGTTCAGGCCAGTATTATTTTGTATTGAGAACTTGGGACCATTGTGAATAAGTTTAGAAAAGTTTTTGCAAATCCGATTTTTGGGCAAATGAGTATCTTATTAAGTCCCATTTTGAAATATGGTCTCTAAGTACAACTTAATTATGAGTTTAAGAACTTAATCTCGGCCTCAGGTGGGAAGGGGGTTACATTACCCATCTTAGAACTACCCTCGCCTGAGCACACTTAATTGTGAAGTGCTAACTATCCAATTTCTTTAACCCAGATCAAACACTGGTCCACCAGTTTCCTAAAAATTTGTGGTCCACCAGCCCAAACTTGATCCAAACTCCCTCTTAGACCTGAGACATATCAAAAGATGAACAAACATTTGTATGAAAATAGCGTTAGAAGAACAAAATTTATTTAAGAACTAAGCTTTCTACCAAAATAAGGAAAGAAGAACAAAAATTTTTGACACCCAAATGAACCTAAAAGGTCGATTAGACAAGGTAGACATAAAAAGAAAATTAATAGAAGAAAAGTCAATGCATAACAATATGAAGCAAGTGAAGTGAGCTTTGCTTATGACTCAAATAAAGTGCAAAACAAAGTGAAGCAACTCACTCAAGTGAGAGAGCTGAGATCGATGTCTAATCGGTGATGCAAAGTGAGGAGTGAAGTAGTGGGTGCCAATGGCTGATTGGCGATGCAGACTTGCAAAGTAAGGAGGTGAGACTTGAGATAAACAGAGGAGGAAGACAGAGAAGTGGTGAGGTCTTGAGGAGGCTAGGGTTTTCACTTTGAGTTACAAGTGAAAGTAAAACAATAGTCAATAGGGTTAGGGCATTATATTAAAGAAGGCTGAATGACTGAAGTGTGTTGAGTTGGGCCGATGAAAACAAAAATGTGACACGCTAAATGGCTAAATTCTGAACAGCTTAAATGTAAAAAGAGAATAAAAGTATGTATAATATATTAATATATAAAAAGACACCGTTTAACCTTAATTTTCATTTATTTGGTTATAACTGAATTAATTTCTAAATAACTGCAATGATAATCGAACACTAAAATAAGCTTATTTAAAAAACCAAATAACCAAATTGAGCTTGGTTTGGTGTTCAATTTCAGTCATGATTTGCTCACCCCTACTAGCGACGGTAGTTGGCCAGCCAGCCATTAGAGCTCTAGTGCTGGTTGCAGCGATTGGTCACCAATGTGGGGTGGGTTTTTTTAAAAAAAATATATGTATAAAGGAAATTTTTCCATTTCCTTTTAATTTAAAAAAGGACAATTTGGGAACTCATATGTTATAGGGATACTAAAATTAGAATCACCGCTCAGTCATTTACTATTTTTATTGGTCTTTATGTGTCTTTTTCACTAGAAATAAGTACTAATTTAAAATTATACTACCTATCTCTAATATAAACTAGAGTAAAATAATCTAACCACCCTTTTATTTTGTTTTAATTACATAGACCTTCCATATATTTTGAAAATATTCACTTTAGTCCAAATGATTAATACCGTTAAAGAATATTCTAAAAATATTCTTAAAGTTTGTTTTTTAATTAAAAACTATATTAGAATAAATCTTATTTAGTTATTTACCCCTCATTATGCCAAATCCCTAATTTATCTTTTAATATTAATATTTATTAATGATCTATTTAATATTTTACTAAATCTAAAAAAATTAAGTAGTTTTTATGTGAAAAATTAAAATATATTAAAATAATTTTTAAATTTTGGATGAAGATATGTGATTAAATGATTATTAAGTATTATATATTTTAAGGAGGGGCATTTTAGTCAAAATGATAGGTCAATACTATAATTTAACGATTAGATGGAAGGGAATTAAATATCAAAATTAGAAAGGAGGTTTATATCATATATATTTTGATTTTAAGGGAGTTCCCTATATGTTTTCAAAATAGAGGGGGTCTTTGTAATTGAAAGTAAATAGAGAGGAGGTTGATGTATTTTACTTTATAAAATATTGAGTAAATATTATTAATTCGATAATTTAAAATGTACTAGTAATAGCATTTAGAATAATATGTCAATGGATGGTTTTAGTGATAATTTTATAAAAATAATAGTATATGAGAGACGTGAAATAAAATTATATAAATAAATAAGACTAAAAAGTGAGTAAATATTGTTTTATTTTTGTGGTTATGAAATGGATAAGTTGAGTTACAAATTTTTAATCGAAAAGATGTAAGAGGAAATAATTCCTACTACTGTGGGTTCAAACCCAAAGTTGATTTTGTAATATCCCAAATTTCGATTAAGGGTTAATGACTTCAAAAGTGGATGTGATGAGAATTTGGTTGTTTTAGTGATTCCAATAGCTTCCGCGTGAAAATTTGTGTGGGGAGAGTGTTTGTTGTGAAATTGGAACCATTGGGAACAATTGTGCAAAAGTTGGAAATTCTGTCTATTGAAACTATGTACAGGGCAGTTGGTTTGTATAGACATATGGAAATTTTGTTTTGGAGCAGTATGGACTTTTGTGGTTATGAACTGCATTGATCCATATTTTTCCAGTAAAGAGGACTTAAATAGCTTTCCATTGGCTTTGGGATCACCCCATTTTGATTTTTCTATAATTAGTTATGATTTTTCAAAGTTTGGAAAAAAATCTACCAAAATTTTGTAAAAATCCGAAATTGTTGGAAATTTTGTAAATAATTAGAAAATAATATTATATCATATTAAATCATCATCCACCTCTTACCATCAGCCCCAAAACCGTGCCTAGTGCTGCAACAAGAGAGAGAAAGAGTTGAGAACTTTTAGAGAGAGAAAGAGAAAAAATCTTACGAGGTAGGTCAATTTCTTCGGTGAATTCGTACCTAACGCGTATAACCTTACTCCTAAGCTTCTCTTTCATGTATTGTAAGGTGTTGGAAGCACAAATTTGGGTGTTATAAGGCTAGGGTTTTTAGCCATTTTGAGAAAAGCCTAAGGGAGCTTGAGATAACTTCTAAACCTTCATATATTGACTATTCTAACTGCTGTGGATAATTTAATCGATAAATTTCGTCGGATTGTCTTTGGTTTGAATTTTTGGAAATGACATGGCCTAGGGGTTATGTTGCCAAAATTGGGTTTAAATGGTAGTTATAATTC
Organism: Inga leiocalycina; assembly: GCA_963242795.1. NCBI lineage: Eukaryota > Viridiplantae > Streptophyta > Magnoliopsida > Fabales > Fabaceae > Inga > Inga leiocalycina. The sequence goes on along the minus strand of OY725327.1, from coordinate 49,329,847 downwards.
AATTAAATAGTTAATAAATGGTTAGGAGTAGAAAGGAACACGTCTGTGGAGTCGGATTTTAAAAATCCCAATTTTTCCTAGAGTTTCTCAGATTTCGCCCAGTACTAGAAAATGGGCTTATAGTTGGATGTTTAATGATTTGATGGTTCCATTCAGTTCAGGAGGGAAAATTGGGTAGGGTTATAGTTGGTCACTTTTTCGGAAAAGCCTGGAAAAACCCGAAAAAGCATAATTACGAAAACGCCCCTGAAACCCTGAAATAAGGGTTGTCAAGGGTTTTTGTTTATAATTTGACAATGAATTTGATAATACTGAATCTGGAAATGGATTTCTTGGGTGAAAACAAGTAAGAATAGGTCATGTCGAAATTTTAGGGAAAGTACAGTCGAACCGGGTACGGCAGGGCCAGGTCGGGTCCCGAGGGCATTTTGATAAATTTTTACAATAGACTCGTATAATTACCAGAAACACTATGGAAGTGTTTAAACTAGTACATTTGATGTTTTAGCACCGAGTTGAAAGCCGGAGGGATTGGCACGCGAATTAAGGCACACGGTTCGAGGTGAAAAAGGTCTAAGGTAGGGAACTTACCTCTCCTGCTTGTATTTGATATTTGTGCTGGTGTATTAATGCATGTTATTGCTTTGTTTGATTATGTGAAACATATATGAATGATTGAAGCTTTGTTTCTATTTATGCTATGGTCATAAATATGTTGTTTGAAACATTGAGCATGCAGATATGTCATTGTGTGAACATGAGTTATGTAATGCAAGCATATCATGTATTAAACACTTATCTTGTATGCATATTGGTACTATTTTTCTATTGAGATTCTCTTGAATCTCACCCTCCCTTACCAACAATTTAGATAGGCAAATACAAAAGGTATGCGGAAATCAGAGAAGAGAATTGCACAATAGAGGGTTGCAGTAGTGGAGTGAAGATGGGAAGAAGTTTTCATTTCACTGGGATGGGTTTAGACACCTTAGTAGATCTATGCGGTTACCTTAATTGTAAGTATTATGTACGAACTCTAATGGGGATTTTCTGTAATTATGCACATATTATCAGTATATTTATGTTATTCCTGTGTTGCTTACCAAACTGCATATAATTTTCCGTGAATACCTAGTAAAGGTGAAATTAAGATAAGAGCGTGACAGATTTTCATTAATTAATGACCAAATTATTGGACATTCACAAGAAAGTAGTGAATTTGATTTTGAGGAAAGGTGATGTGTTACTATTTTTTTCCCTTATATTTGTTTGATGTATAAGTGTTCCTTTTTCTTATAGAGTTAAGGTGCAATTTTATAAATAAAGTTTTTTTTTTAGGAGCGTCTAGTACAAATAAGTTTTGGAAGGGGCAAAAATACTACTAAATAATTTAAAAGGGTGCAAATTCATCAAAATCGTTAAATTTGTCCAAACGGCTGTTAAATTTTAAGAGAAGAAAACTCTAACGGTGTTTGGTGAAATTTAACAGTTTGGGTAAATTTTGCACTATTTTAAATTTTTTATTAGTATTTTTACCCATTCTAAAATATATTTGTACCTTATGCTTCTCAAAAAAAATTTTTGTTGGTAAAATTGCACATTTACCCTTTGTTATACAATAGAGGCTATGATATGCACACAAAAGTTGGATTCTCTTACACTGATAAAGTTTGTTAATTAGTTTTTTTTTTCTTGTCAAAAATTTGTTAATTAGTTTAGGATTGTGATGATTGATGAGTTTCTATATGTGAGAAGCTGCATTTGTTCTATTAATATACTAATATATAACTTATGATAAACTCGATGTTTATGTGGTTTAGAGTTGAGTCGGCTCCTAGTAGTTCAATGACACTAAACTCCTTCCTTAATTGGGCTAGAGCCTTGGACCCAACAGTTACTTGGGCCTATGACCTAAACAATTTGTGGGCACAGCCCAGTCCATAAACTGAATGCCAGAATCCCAGGAACAAAAAAAAAAAAAAACTTTTCACAGCGGAACTTCAAGATTGAACTCACTCTTCCCCTTCTCCTCAGTCTTCCCTCTAGCCTCTAACCAGGCGAAGTGAAAACATCTCAGAAGAGAGAAAACGAAAAAGGAAAAACCTGAGGGATAATATTTAGTATCGTACTTGAAGTCAAGAAAAGTGTTTGGATTTGAATTCATTATTATTCAGAACAAGAATTTTTTGTTACTCTGTTCGTTGCTATGCGTTCACTCTGATATGTTTCAACGTCTTGGCGCTCATCGCCATACATACCGCTCTCAAATCTCCAAGTACGTTAAAACAGGACTCATCGACAAAGCCATTCAGGTGTTCAACGAAATGACCCAATCAAAATGCCGCGTCTTGAGCTTGGATTACAATCGCTTCATCGGTGTTTTGGTCCACCAATCGCGCTTCGATTTGGCTGAGTATTATTACTGTAAGATGAATCTCCAAGGTTTTTCTTTGACGCCATTCACTTACTCGAGGTTTATTTCTGGTTTGTGTAAAGTTAAGAACTTTAGCCTCATTGAGAAGCTTCTTCAAGACATGGATAATCTGGGTTGTGTTCCTGACATTTGGGCTTTTAACATTTATTTGAATCTTTTATGTCGTGAGAATAGGTTAGACATGGCTCTACAGGTCTTTTCTAGTATGTCTGATAAAGGAAGAGAACCTGATGTTGTATCGTATACCATAATTATTCACGCATTATGCAAGTCCGAGCGCCTGGATGAAGCCACACAAATTTGGGATAACATGATTGAAAAGGGGTTAGCCCCGGATTGTAAGGTTAGCACGGCGCTTGTTATTGGGTTGTATAGTGGTAGAAAGGTTAATTTGGCATATGAGCTCACAGTAAGTGTTATCAAGGGTGGAGTTGAAGTTAATAATTTGATTTATAATGCTTTGATAAGTGGATTCTGTAGGATGGGTAGGATTGATAAAGCGCTAACTATCAAATCCTTCATGAGGAGAAATGGGTGTGAGCCAGATTTGATTACGTACAACATATTGTTGGATTACTGTTGTAATATGCTTATGCTGGATGAGGCAGTGAAGTTGATGGAGAAGATGGAGAGAAGTGGGATGGGACTAGATGTATATAGCTATAATGAATTGCTGAAGGGTCTCTGTAAAGCTCATAAACTGGAGAAGGCCTATCTAATGATGATTAAGACAATGGAAAGGAAAGGTCTGTGTGATGTTGTTTCGTATAATACTATTATCAGAGCTTTTTGTAAAGCTCGTCAGATCAGAAAGGCTTATGAGTTGTTTGAGGAAATGAATGGGAAGGGAATTCAACCTGATGTGGTGACATTCACAATCCTTATAAAAGCTTTCTTGATAGAAGGTAACTCTGATGTTGCCAAGGAACTTCTCGATCAAATGACAAGGATGGATCTGCCACCTGATCGTATATTCTATACGACAATTGTTGATCACCTATGCAAGACTGGGAATATTGATATGGCTTGTAGTGTCTTCAGTGATATGGTGGAGAATGGAATAATTCCTGATGTGATCTCATATAATGCCCTCATAAATGGGTTTTGTAAAGCATCTAAAATAACAGATGCCGTGCATCTATACAATGAAATGCAGATGAAAGGACTCTGCCCTGATGAGGTGACTTTCAAGTTGATCATTGGAGGTTTATTAAGGGAAAACAAGCTTTCTGTTGCCTGTAGGGTTTGGGACCAAATGATGGAGAAGGGTTTTACACTTGATGGGGTTCTTTCTGAGACTCTAATCAATGCCATCAAATCAAGTGATGCTACATGAGGAATGCAGTGGTTTGTTTTTTGGGAACCTCCGATCTACATAACTCATTTCTCTGTGTGACGGAATTAAAGCTTAAGCTCGCTTAATGTTTTGATATAATATACGTCTAACACATTGGCAGAGTTATCCTCTTTCTGCATGTAATGGCACCAATAAATCTTTGCCAAATCATTCTGCTTCCCACAGTGCAATTCTGTGCTGTTGTCAGACTCTGTTCTCACTTGTGTTTTGCACTGTATGACATACTCTAACCTGCTATATTATTTAATTGTTATGTAACTTGTTTACATGTTGGTACTAGTTTATATTCTTCTTGGGATGCCAGCCTACCCTTGTTAATATATGCTCTGCTTCACTAGGTTGAATTTTAGTGATATTCACTATACCATTTGTTGTGTGTTGCAGAGCATTAGTTTGGACTTTGGAGATACTCATTCAATGGACATTTCACCTTGGTTTGACCAATGTCTAGTTCCTTTTACCATGAAGTCTATCCTGGTAAATCCTTGAACAAAAAATTTCAGATTTTAAAGCACTTACTTTCTTGGACATTATCTAATGGATGAATAGCTGTCTATATTTAAGTCCCTAGACTTCTTTTAATGCAACAGATAATCGTTGAAAAAGGAAGATCTACTAGTTAGCCTTGTTTGGCCCAGGCTTTAAGTATTCAATTGAATAACATTATAGAAAAACTGTTGTGCTTTACAACTTGCGACTTTTTTGTGGTTTTTGATTTCTGTTGGCAAGGAAAATCCAGATTTGTTGGCCTATAATGTTTTAAGTTCCAAACTTATATGACATGTCATTGCATTCTGTGAAATTTGAGAGGAAAAGACAAGTTTAGAGAAGTGTTTGAATGAAACGTTTAAGCCATTATACCTCTCCCTCTTACGCAGATGTTTATGAGGGTAAAACGGAATGTAGCACAATGAATCTAAATGCTACCCTAGCCTATACATGATTAATCTAGCATTTCCGTAATTCTGTCATCTCCTGAATACTTGTTAAACTTTTGACTGTCCTGTGATGTAATTCACCTGTGTGTATATATATTTGCAGGATGAAGTAAGTTTGCTTAAAAAAATGTCTCCTTGGAACCTGCATTTATCCAAGCATGTTTCAAGACCCTTAAATTCAGCACATTCTCTTAAGCAGTGACTTTACTTCAACCCTCAACACTATTTTGTCCTCTTTGCCGCTGCCAACTTCAATTCGATGCAAGATTCAGAGGAGAACAAAAGGGAAAATGCTTGGACTCATGTATCCTTTAGAGATTGCATAATGTTGTTGAAGGTTTCTGAACTACCAAATCTCAAGTTACCTGGTAAGTTTTCTGTTTCACTTTTTGGCCCATCCGTGCATGAAAAATAATATCAAATAATTACGCAATATGAAGAATTTGTGCCAAGCCATATTGTAAAAACTAAAAGGCATAAACAGATGCTTATTCCATGTATATGTGTTGAAACCAAGAACTTGTAACATGTAAACATGGTGCTATCTTGCTACAGATCTAGTTTCGTTTTTACTTGAGATAACATCAAAATGCCATGCATTTAGGAGTGTGTTGTTTATTTCTAACGTAAAATTAAATGCCAGTCCCCTTGTATATTGAATTTCTCTTTCATCTAACAAAGCTGAATTTCTTTGCACATTATGCTTTGGTATTAATTGATATAGATATTGACTTTTTCTTTTTTAAAGTTATTTGCTAATATGAATTGCTAATGCTAAGAGGCTATGTACTTGAGGCAAATCTTGTAAATATATTTTTTCGTTCAAATCTTGAAAACAATCTCTTCACTTGTAGGGGTAGGGTTGCGAACATCTAACTCTTCCTAGACCCCACTTGGTGGACGTTTTGTGCACTGAGCTGTCCTTATTATTTTAAATATATTTTCTACTGATGAATTTGTAGTTTTTATACTTAGCCATAGGATAGGATGGTAATTACACAATATTTTTTACCTTCTACCATCTGCTCCATGGGGTTGCAAAATTCATTCACTGATGTAAATTCACCGTGGTTATTAAAATACGCAGGTTTGAGGTCTTCCATATCTGATTTATGCCAGCAGAGTTTGCATTCGATTCTATACTGTCAAAATACTAGCAGCATGAATGAAACGTAACCATGAATTGTTAGAAGTCAGTGTTCAGGGAGTCATTAAATTTATACTGTCAAGCTCGATGGTTAGACACACATCTGACATCTCTGGGTGTCCATTTTTGGGGAATGAAGAAATAAATGATGGCAACAAATTAGAGCCTGCCTTAAGCTTCTTTATTAGTCTTCAAAGTTTGAGTACGATCAGTAGTTATGGTTAAGAAAGTTTGAGGAGAAATTTCCACAAGGCATTTACCACAAGGGTTCGACTTATTGGAGCATTGGTTTGGTTTTGAGCGGGCTGGTGTCTGCTGGCCGAGTTAAAAGGCTGGTCTAATGATGGAAGGTGTTTTTTCAATCTGGGTCGCATGAAGAGATTTTATCATCAATCTTAGATTTTGGTCCTTGTTTAAAATTTTTAAAAGAAAGTGATTCTGGTTGATAAAATATAAGGGAGAAACTTAAGGTAAAGATGAGGGATGTAACCCCCTCACCGTAATCATATTCGGATTATGAAATTTAAGTGAAATAGAGACTAATAAGATAAAAACAACCTTTATAATCCCTCATCTTCAAGATGGGGTATCACGAAAAATAGTTCAAAAATATAATTAAATTGGTCTCACATTCACTTTCGGATACAACTACCTGTGTGGTTAAATTACATTCATAAATATCAGAGTGTGAAACCAAAATCCTGGCAACCCTGGGCTACATGTATATATATAATGGGTTCAAGGTTTTCCAAAATGGGGATTACATATCTAAAATTATTATTTACATCTCATATACAAACGGTAATCCTAAATCAAAAACATATAACCAACCCCCAACCAAATGTCTCCAAGACATCCTAACCATTCTTGGTTGTACGCTTCCTTTTAGAGCCACTTGCCTTGTTTAAAATGTTAGTCATTGGAAAGAATGAGATTCTAAAGAATCCTAGTAGTAACAAATCACTCATACAATATATAAACACAAAGCATGTAAGTTTATCATATTCAGCAGCAACACTATGAGTCATGGCTCGTGACACAACCGACAGCACTAACGGCTGTATCACAATACTCTATGCTCGCTTTTGCGGTAAACACTATGCTAGCTTTCGTTGTAATCACTATGCCTGTTTTCGCGGTAAACACTATGTAGTGGCATCACAAAGCACAAAGCACTACAAAGCGTCTCAATGTATCACAAAGCAGCAGCAACAGCAATACAATGCATAATAGGCATACATGCAATATATTTACACAAAGTATAAGAGAGGAGTCACTACCTGTATCTTTCTTGATGTTCTTTGGCACAATGGGCTCATGAGTCCGACAGATGTCAAATTCTATAATCAAATTAGGGACAACCGATCAATCTCTTTTTCAAATACTTATTCCATAATATTCTAAGTTGGTTATCATTTAGGACTCTTTAGGTAGCTATTAGAGGCCTAAACACATGCTAAAAGGGTTGGAAGATACTACCCTGAAGACCCCTTTTCAGAAGCACAACACTGAATTTTGGCTAATTCATTCGAGTGAAGATGACCTCACTCGAGTGATGAGAGACTTGCACTCGAGTGAGAACGGCTCTCACTCGCGAGTGTATGACAGTGAGTAACTACCCCGGTCAAAAAGTGCTCACAACACTCAAGCATAAGGCTTTGCACTCGGGTGATGACCTCAAATCCACTCGAGTCCCCGAAAGTGCAACGCAGAAAGTGACAACCCGAGAGCACATGCAACATCAGAGGGAAAAGTTCACTCGAGCACCATCCTTAACACTCGGGTGAGAAGCCCATACTTGCGAGTGTTAGAACACACTTTTGAACATTGACCAGTGAGTGACAACCCGAGAGCAACCCTAACCATGAACTCACACCATCATTCGAGTGATTCCATGCACATACGAGTGATCATCAACTTCACTCGCGGATTAAGAAGTGCACTCAAGCTTCCTTCATGAAAACCCAGGCAAAACACAAAGGAGAAAGGGGAATTGCACGACAGCACTCGAGTGAGATCCTCCCTCACTCGAGTGATGTTATCAGATTGCCCAGATTGCAACAACTGACAGAAATTCCTAGATTGCTTAAAATTGCTCCAATGGTTCCCAAATTCCACACAAAGCTCATACCTATATAACATTGCCTAAGGAACACATTGGTAACCTCCAAAACACCAAAAAACCATTTTAACCACAATCAAACTCTTGGGTCTATCTATTACACACATTACCCAAATTCATTCAAATCACTTCCAAACTTCAAAATCACTACCAACACTCAAACAACTTCACAAATGAACCAATTCCAACATCATTCAACATCTAATCCTTACATTCAAAATTGGCATAAAACCAGGACAAATTCCAAAATTTCTCAAATTTATCCAAAAATCAAAACAAATATATCATAAAATACCAAATGCTCACCTCTTCACTTTGCCAAAGTTAAATGCTTGATTCTTCAACTTTCAAATTGTTCCAACACCCAAATCATCACTTTTCAGAATTCTGAAACCACCAATATGGAGCTCTTAACACTAAGAACAAGTTTAATGAAGAGGATTATAATATGAGAACTATTATTCACCCAAAATCTAAGCTTCCTTGTTCTCTTTCTACCTTGATCGCTGGAAATGGAGGGATGAGGAGAGAGATGGTGAGGATGATGATGAAGCAACACATATTTTCCTTTTCCAATGCTCACAATCGAATAGGAGAGAGAAGAGAGAGAAAAAAGTGAGTTTTTGTCTTTTAACACCATCCAATGGTCCACAACATGACACTTGTCAACATCTTGTTCACTCCCTCCATGAGCTCACATAAACTTAAAGCATAGGATTCCGACCCATAGCCAATAGATCTCAACCCTCAATCTCTAATCACCAATGAGTTTTCTCTTTGGTAACCGACCAATTGGTCAGTAAATCTCAAATTTTACCATTTTACCCCTGATTTTCACTATGATTATTAAATCATCACTATGAACATTTATATTAATTTTTCATCACATTTTTTCAAAAGTGTTGAATTACACTAATTACAATCAATCTTAAATCCATTAGCCCTTAATTTCAGATTGGGTCATTACAAAGGACGTGTTTAAACTAATTTACTTTTAACTTACTTTGATAAGCTACATCAAAATAAGCTGGAAGTGGATTATTTTCAATATCAATCCAACAACTCCTTTATATTTAATCAACCAAAATCACTTTTTTCTTTAATCCTAAGCAAACGGGCCCTTAGTCCGTCTCAAAATTTTTCGAGGGGTATTCAAAGGTGGATTTTGGATTACTCAGTAGTATTTTGACAACCCAAGAGCAACTCTCGGTTAGAGAGACTTTTGAGTTTAGAAAAATAGATCTTTTACCCCCTTGACATTTTTTTATTTGCAAAAAAAGAAAAAAAAAATATACAAGGGAATGAAATTAGTATCATTGTTAAATATTTGAATTTACAATTTATGCTGAGTTTTCCTCGTTGCTTGAATTAACTAAAAAAAGGAAGTTGAAGCCCTTTTAAGTTTTACAATTCATATGTTTACGTTGTATTCCCTCCTTATAAGGTACTCACTCACCAATAAGATCCTCACATCAGTAGTAGAATTTGAACTCACGACCTTGTAGGCTATGAGCCAACTTCTTACCAACTGGACCAATCTTTATTGGCATCTTAATCTTAAATATAAGATATTTATTAATCTTTTTTCTAATTTAACCCATCAATAAAGAAATGGAATGAGGGCTCGTTTGGTTCGATCTCATTACACCCTGCAGTGCAATGCGATGCAATGATAATGCAATGCAATATTAATTATAGGGGTAGTGTTTGGTTTGATTTTTAAGTAACGTGCAATGAGTTAATATTTTAACAATTATTTAAAATTAATATATTACTCAAAGTCTATTTTATCCCTTAATATAATCTTTATAAAAAAAATAGTTAAAAATTGGCGACGACGGGGATGGAGGAGGAGGAGGTAGTTGCGGCGGCAATGATGGGGGTGGCGGGGGAGGAGGAGGTGGTGGTAGCAGTGGGCAGCGGGGGTGGAGGAGGAGGTGGTGGCGATGGCGGTGGGTGGTGGGCCAGTGGCAGGGTTGGGGGTGGCCACGAAGGAGGAAGTGGTGGCGGCGGCAGTGGGCGGCGGGCGTGGAGAAGGAGGTAGTGGTGGTGGGCCGGGGGTGGCGGCAGAGGAGGAGGAGGTGGTGGCGACAGGCGACGGGTTGCGGTGTTGGAGGAGGAGGTAGTGGCGGCGGAGGAGGTGGTAGTAGTGGCGGTGGGCGGCAATGGTGGAGGAGGTGGTGGTATGGCTATGGGCAGGTGGCGGCGACAGAGGAGGAGGTAGTGGTGGCGGCGGTGGGCGGCAATGGGGGTGGACGAGGAGGTGGCGGCGGCGGCAGCGGGTGGAGGTGACGGCGGTGGAGGAGGCAGAGGGTGGAGGTGATAGCGGTGAAGAAGGAGGAGGTTGTGGTGGTGGAAGTTGTGACATGATGCGGCAAGTGAAATAAGATAAGTGAAACAAAGACAAGGAAAACTAAAGGGTAAATTAGACTTTTTAAACCATGCAATGGGATGGTAATAAGGATTCATAGGGGGGAGGTATGAATGAGGATTACCAATTTTTTGGTAATCATCATTACCATGGTCAACCCTATTACCATGCTAACGAGTAACCAAACACTCTTCTCTTGGTAATACAATCATGATTACCATTGCAGGCATACAATGGTGTTGAACCAAACGGGCTCTGAGGGAATTAAGGAAGATAATTCGGGTATTTTAGAAAATACATGTAATATTAATTAACTTAACTAACTTTATTTATTTAATCAAATTAGATAAATATATCATATATTAAGGAGACGAGGGAATATTATTATTATACACAAGGCAATCTAACAATAGAGTCAGGCTAAGTAAAAGCTCAAGTTCTTCATATTTTTCAACTTTGAAAATTCAAACCTCCTAAGGAACGCAAAAATAGGAAAACGAACTAAAAGATTGCCTCCACAAACAGTTATACAAGTCTATAGATTTGCCTTAAAAATGTATCACTGGTGAAACCTATACAAGTCTCAAGATTTGTCTTAAAAATGTATCACTGTTGAAATCCCTCGAAGTGACCGTCATTCCCATTCTCTCTTTTTTTTCCCTGATAATGATTATCAATTCCATCCTTCTGCTGCCAAATATCTCAACTCCAAAGATGGAAAGGAACAAGTACTCTTTTTCAGTCCCATTCTGTCTTTTCCCTGGTAATGAGTATCAATTCCATCCTTCTGCTGCAAATGCGAGTATCTCAACTCCAAAAAGACGAAAAGGAACAAGTACTATTTTCATCATAGTAAAGCAAACCTTTCATCCTGAACAAACCTCCAAGCAGCTACCATGATTGACAGACCCATCTGTGGTATTAAGAACATAGTTTAGCCAAGGGCTGGGGCATCCATATATCACCACTGGAGGGAATTTTGCTCAGTAAAAGAAACTGCAATGTGCTCACAGTATTTGACTTACAAGCTGAAGCATAGCCCACTTGGACATGCTCACGTCGACGATGTTGTGCCTTGCACCAACAACCATCTTTCTAAATTTTGGAAGGAGATTACAAATGTGTCAATGAAAGGATCACAAAGGACAACCAAATGGTGGTAAGTCAAAACTAGCAGATACTCAGGCTGTACAATATCGCGGTGGTCTATCCACAACCAATACCACCATTGCTCCAGTAAGATTGTTCAAGAGGTTGATGCTATAAGCTACAGCTTCCGTACATATAAAAATGAAGAAATAAAAAAAAAAAGTAAAGCATGCAATTATAAGAAAGGTTCGGAGAGCTCCATCTCGTTAGGAGCCTGTAATTGTTGTGTATCATGCCGATGAGATCCAACGAAGTCCACACCAAGCCACTGCCACGGCCAACACACATATCTATGCCTATTTCGGCTCCTTGAGTCTTCCCTACCCTCGTGCTCATCGAGCTGACGTGTGAGCTCCTCCACTCTTTCCCTTAACCGTGATGCCCTTGAGTCCGCCAACCTCAGAGATTTCTCTGCCGCATCCCTTGCCACCATTGCAGCAGCTGTTGTCTCTTCTTTGAATTTTAGTTTTTTCTGTGACTCCAACAGGGATTGCTTCGCCTCCTCAAGTTCCTGCTTAACTGCTGATAGCTGCGGATTTCCAACCAGAAATTAGGAATATTGCATCTTCAAAGAGGAATACTAGTGAGCAGGAGCAATGAAAATATCCAATTTTGTCATACACTACATATATCAACCTGCCATTGTTACAGTGGTAAAACTTGCTCAGCAGGCGCATAACAGTACTTTAAAAGAGGAAATATCAGAATATGATGAGTGCATAAAAGATAGTATCAACGATGATAATATGAACCTACGGAAATAACTTGTCACTAGCAACCAATAATCTGGTTCTGTGATTTTGAATTTCACATTTCATTGTTGCTCAACCAAATCAGGAACTTTGTGATAAACCTGTGTAATCTGAATGTGTTTAGAATTGGGAATTAGGGTAGAAGAGAAGAAGATGAGGGGGTTGAAGAAGAGAATTAGAGAGATTAAAGAGAGAGAAGATCAGAAGATACTGAATAATGCTCTGGATCTCATTAACATTGCAAAACTGTCCAATAGTAGGAATAATCTGCCATATATATAGGCAGCAGGGAAACAACAGAGGGATTCATTAATCAGTGGTTTAATAGTCATTAGACACGGTTAGGCCATGTTTGGCTAACGCCACTCCTAAACGGCTAGTGTCACTAATGGTAATTCCCGCTCATCTAATTAACTAAACTAACTAACTTTCAAAATATTCTTATTACAATATCATATCACTTTGCCATTGAATCATTGGTATATTTAGTGAAGATTTGAATTCTAAGAATACAGGAATTTACAAAATTAAGAAAAAGAACCATTCTTTCCATCTATGATTAACATAATCATTTTATTTAATCCCAACAAATATGGCGTGAATATCAAGAAAATTGCTAAAACAGGGGGCATACCTGTGCGGCAAATTCTTGTTCAATAGCTCTGCCTGCTCCAGCTTCTTGCTCTGCCGCTACTTTCCATCTATTAATTTCTTCTTCAGCAGAAGCAATGTCAATCATTAACCCCTCAACCTACATCATAAATAGGTCAAGTTCATATTTAGCATCAAAGAAGAATTAACGGTAAAATCCTATCATACAATCCACAGCATATTCAACATTGATTGGAAATATGCAAATGATAGGGTTTTTTTTTTTTGAATGAAAAATGACAGGTCAATTTAATCATTGTTAGGGGTGAGGGAGATGGTAACTAGATCAATCTAATGACAAATAAAAGATATGTAAGCATACGTTTTCATTTGCGACTCTCTCCTTCTCTTCGAGTTCTTCTATTCGTTTCATTCTATGGTTGAGCTCTTTGGCCTGAGCTTCCACATGCTGCTTAAATAAACTCAACTCTGTCCTTAATTCAGTTGAACAAAGTTGTAAAACCCAAAATAAATTTAAGAAAAAGGTCAGCACAACTAAAAACTGAAATTATACATAATCTCAAAAGAGTGAAAATAAGATTTTTTCAGCCAATTCCATATTAGATATGCAATAGAAATGTCCGAAATTTTCTCAGTCATGTACCTTAATTCATCTCTAGCATGCTGCAGATCAATAATTTCAAGCTGAGACGCCTTAACAACGTTCTCCAAAGCACCAGCCTGTGAGCGGTATATTAATAAAAAACTCACCAAGGAAACTTCAAAGTGAAAACAACATTAAGGGTCATAATTTACAATGAAACAAAACCATGCTAGTAAGTACTTACCAAAGAGCATATATCATCCTCCTCTTTTTGTGTTACATTTGCCTTGTTGTTTGAAGCAGCATCCCTTCCGTCTTCAAGAAGCTTACTAAATTTGAAGTCTATCTCAGCCTCCCTTAAACCATTTTCTGCAGCTTGGAACAACTCACTTTTTCTGGAAGATGGATCAGATGCTACCCTCTTTGACAAAGCACTTCTAAGTAAAGAACCAATTTGATCTTTCTCCCTAATTAATCGAGTGACTGTATCTTCCAAAGTCTTGATTTCATTATTCTTATTTTCAAACACATCCTGGGCTTTCTTAGCAACAATTCTAATCAATTCATATATGGATTTCATCCCTGCCAAAGAGGCACATATAAGTTCTTCAATATCTGTTACTTGAGGAAGAAACAAGGATTCCGCCACTTCAGAATGATTTGCATCAATGATCTTAATAACATTGTAAGTCTGGTTATGAATTTTAGAGACAACACTCAACTGATCAATCAATAAAGTCCTCTGTGATTCCATCTTTGTCTCTAACTTTCTCAGCTTGTCATCGTAATCAATGACAATCTGTTTCAACTCTACCGCTTCATTTACTTTTTCATCCTTTTCAGCAAGAGTTCTCTCCAAATTCTCAACATCAGAAGTTTTCTTTATGACCTGTTCCCTCAATTGACTAATTGTTGCTTCCAGCTGAGAAACCTCAATGGCAATCTCATAATTCCTCTGCTCCATCTGCTCTCTTGTCTTATTCCTAGATTTAGCAGTTGAATCAATCTGTTTAACAAGCTCTTCAACAATTTCATTAGCTCGCATAATTACTCCATATGCTACAGCTGCCAAACCCGTGTATTTCTGCGATCTGGATAACCCATTACCAGCAAAATTTTTGAAACTACTAACCTTCGCAGATATTTTGTCCATCCCATTCACTAACATCTGGGTAGAATTTTCAATTTCTGATCGAAGAGCGTCTCTCTCCTTCACCAATTCATCGAATTGCTTGGCAATCTCATCTCTCTGAATTGATAACTCATTCTTCACTCTGTTCGCCTCAGCTAATTCGGTCAAAAGCTTGTCCTTCGAATTCAGAGCCTCTTCTGTATCCCGCAAAGCATCATCTCTCTGCCTCCCGAACTCATCGCGTTTCTTGATAGCCTCATGAGCAAGCGCCTTCAACCGATTGAAGGAAACTTGCAACTCGGATTTGAAATTCTCGGCCGTCTGTCGAGCTTGGCGCTCACGATCGAGCTCTACGAGAATCTCCTTAACTCTGTCAACGGAGACATCTTCCGGAGCCGGACTACGGATCGTAATTGGCACGGGATTGTCATCGTCCTCAACATCACTAAGGACTGCATCGGTATCATCGTCACCGACGGCCGCCATTTAAAGAATATTATCGGCGATCAAGGAACCAAAAACAAAGCCCTCGAAACGGGAGGAACTTGAAGAAATCTGTGCTGAATTGGGAAATCCAAGAAACCCAATTATGAACTAACACTTGAAAATTTCGACAATTGCTTAATAAATTAATATAAATATAAATATTGATAGTCCTTTGATCTTTTGATTGGAAATTGGAATCGCTTGCTACTGATACTAAGCAAGGGGAAATGGAAGATGACGACTAGGACGACGGCGATTATGTTGGTGAAATTGAGCACAACACAACACCGTCACCGATACTGCGTCCCAATTCGTCACTCTCTTTCCTTTTCCTTTCTCAATCTCATCTAATTTGAATTTTTCTTTTAAAAAAATGCCAATAAAAAGAGAAAAAAAGAAAAGGTACTAGCAAGTAGCAAAAGAAACAGAATATATATAGAAATATGATTAAAATAAAGAGAGTGGATCATGAGACCACTTCAGGGATGAATTTTGGCGCCGATTTGGTTGAGAAGGAAACTTCACCTGAGAGTGAAAGAGACGGCCATTTAGAAAATGACACCCAACCTTCCGTGCTGCCTCGGTCTTTCAAGCGTGGAAATGACGAACCACGAAACCTCTACTTGGAAACTTTTGATTTTCTTTTTCTTCAGCTTCTCGAAAAAGTTTCCGTCCCAAGAGGGCGATGACTTTGACGCAATAAGAAACACAGCAGCGGACAAGTCACTCATCCAGTTTATTTGGAAATTAAGAGCATAAAATTGTACAGAATCATGAGAACGACCTACCTATTCATTGCGAATTGAATCTTCTGTGTTTTTTTTTTTTTGGAAAATAAGTGGTTGTTATGTAACTCGAGATAAAACATATACTTACCTCGTATACCGTAAATTATGATTTATAAATACTTATAAATAAAAAATAAGCTATTCCAAATAAATACTTATTTAGTAAGATGACTTCAAACACCAAGCGATGCTTTTCTTGCCGCTATTAATGAGGTTGAATTGAAGACTACGACAGAGAAAACCCCAAAGCCGCCCTCTCAAATCTCAATTTCATAATCATTAATTAAAATTATCCAACGACATATAATGACACATGAAGGAAGGAAGTAGCTAGGTCATCCATCAGCCATTTGGCTCTCATCTTCTTAGGAATACTCGAGAAATTTCGTGGTGGGACAAAAGCTGTGATATAGAAGTAGGAGGGAGCAGATTCCTCATGCAAAAGCAAACAAGATACAACATGGTATTTTTGTTTTGCACGGGGGCCGGAGCGGGGTTACAACTAGACCATTATTGAACTAGAAAATAAATTGCACAGCAGGCTCCTTCCTTAAAGCTCACGGAAACTGTATCAAAGAACTTATGAATAGTTTAGGTCCGATTACAGCTTTCCCGGGGGGGGGGGGATTGAACGGAAAGAGCGTTACTATGCAATTTGAGGGAACCTTTCTCTCCCCAAATATGTTTAAGCTGCTTATTTGACAACGTGGTTGGTATTGCGTCACACTACCTCCATTCCTTAATATGAACTATAGTTTGTAATGCGATAAGTAATTGCTCTACAAACTATAGTGTTCATTTGTAATAATTTATTTATGGGCAATAAGTGTTTATAAATCGTGATTCACGGTATATGAAATAAGTATGTGAGATGAGTTTTATCTCGGCATACGTAATAAGGACTTATTGTTCAAATATAAGCTCAACCAAACACACACTATATCTTAAATTACTAGAGGTAGTTGCTTTCAAGCTAAAAAGCTTTTTGAAGAAAATTTGATCATTTGCTCTCAATACTAGACTAAACATAATTTTGGGTTTTAAGCCAAGCCCTTAAGGTATTAAAAAGGATTAACATAATGTTTGGTTTTTATAGTCTCCTTATTTTGATTTTGGTCCCTATAGTATCAAACTATATAGTATCAAATTATATATTTTGGTCTTTTAAATTTCTCTCCATCTAATATGTTAGCCCCTGTAATTTAATAAAGACCTTAATAGAGTTAAATATGATAATTTGATACTAACACATTTAATTATACTGATGTGGCTTGATGACTGCATATGTTGAATAGGACTTTTGTAGCATATGTGTGGAAGTGATTTAAAAAAAGAATTTGGGAGAGAACACCATCATTGCTGATCTCAGCCCTCACTCATCGCCCCTCTTTCTTCTGGTCTCTCTCTCAGCCTTAGCCCTCAACCATGGCAGTCACATCTCCCACCCTTGTAGACTCCTTGTTCATCACACTTTAGTGTACAGATTTTTAGATCGGACTAAACCCTTGCGGCGCACAACGGTTGTAGACTCCTTGTTCATCACACTTTAGTGTACAGATTTTTAGATCGGACTAAACGCTTGCGGTTGCCATCGCTGTTGCCGCCGCATCTTCTTGTTCTTACCGTTGCCTCTTCTCATTTTCACCTTTGCGTCGAATAAGTTTTCTCCCCTATGTTGAATCTCTTGATGCCGCTTTCCATTGCTTCCTCTTCTAACTGAAATGGAGCCAAAATCATTCATCTTTGAGCCGAGCTTGAGGCGCTTACAAATGGCAAATCATAAAAGTCAAAATTTCTAGTCTTTTTTAGCTGAGACATGTAATTTAGCGGAATTGATTTCTCTGTTTCTTAATATAAAACATACGTAGGAATTGATTTTGGTTCCAAATATAATACATTTTTTTTATATTCATTAATGTTTTTCTAATTTAACCTCATTGATGCTCCATCGACAGTAATCAAGGAGTAGAGGAAATGAGGGAAATAAGAAAGATGAATAGAATGTTTTAGAAAATACATGTAGTTATATTATACTATTAGATATTTGCACATTTATAACTCCTAGATAACAGTTACAACTAATAAATATCATGTGTGTCTAGGCGGAGGTCGTATAAGGATATATAATACTTAAAAGTAACGGTTATTCATGCGCACCATCATGTATTATGTATTGCAAGGTGGAATTCGCGAAAACACAAAAATAACGATTATAGTTAATAACCGTAATTTATTTAGTTAGAAAAATGGCGGTTATTAAAACACAACTATCATTTAACACTTACAAACGATTTGTCTTCCAACCTTGTATTAATGAAAACACAAACATAATGGTTATATCTATTGATCATAAAGTAAGAACGACAAAAATGACATTTTATAATAAACAATCATTATGTAAAGAACAAATCTAAAAAGCACCTTTTCATAACCTCATTGGGTCTAACACCAAGTATTGGTTCTCCTAAGTTAATTGCTTTTGAGTGAAGTATTCAACTCTATTTATACTGACATATTCCTTTTGTTTTTAGTACTTTTTTAAAAAGCACCTTTTCATAACCTCGCTCTTCTCACCCTTACATTGTTCAGATGCTAGAGAGCTCTTTTCATTTGTCATCCTCCTCCTCCACATGCTTACCCTCCACCTCCACCACCACCTCCTCCTCCTCCTCCTTTGCCTGCTCCTCAAATGGAGGCTCTGCTGTAGACGTTGTATAACCCCCTTACCTAAAAGAGTTGAAACAGTTCAAAAACATGTCATAAAGTTAAACTAGAGACTAGAGAATAAGTTACAGCTCGCTTAAGGTGCCAACTTCAAGACAGGGTTCAACCCAAAGATAAAGTGGGTTTTCAAAAACTTTTTAAAACATATTTGATGTGGTCTCATCTCCTCTTTCTAAATCTGTTTGGCTTGTTTGGTTCTGTTCCACTCATTAATATCAGAGTACTTAATAAAATTTCCCAACGAACTCTTAGGTTGCATTGATCAACTAATAAGGTCTATCGGTTATGATCGCATGTTCTTAGTTCCCTTAATGGGGTTACATACCAAAACTCAAGTCTATGTTTGGTTCATCCACCTCTACTACAGTGTACTTATATTTACATCAAGTATAACATGTACAAATTCTTCAAAAGTTTGATAACCACAGACAAAACCCCTAATTTTCTATCTGCGCGCCCTAGCCACCGTTATTTACTTGCTTGTCCTTTGATCTGCTTGCCTTGGCTATATATTGGTCATTGGAAAGAGTGTGATTTAGATGAATCTCAGTAGTAACATCTCACTTATATGACATATAATTTCAAAATGCATGTAAGCAATCATCACATAATAGCATTCACATTAGCAGTACATTCTTGACATTCATAACATTCGTAACAATTCTTGACATTCGTAACATTCATAACAATTCTTGACATTCTTGTCATTTGTAATAATTGATGATAGGCACATACATACAAAGTATTATACATGATATAAGAGAAAGAGTCATTACCTTGGTCTTTCTGATTTTGTTCTTGCACAGATTTCTTGCGCTCAGGGCAGATATCGAATCCTATAATTAGAATTACGGACAACAGGTTATTACTTTAATCCAATTCTTTTTTAATTTAAACACTCAAGTTGGTTATCATTACGAACATTTAATCAAGTCAATTAAGGAGTTAAAGTGGTCAATTAACCTAAAAGACCAATTTTCTAACCTTAGAGTTCATAGTTATTACCATGTGTCATTACTATTGAATTTTCACACAAGTGACTAAACCTGCCAGAATTTTTCAACAACTTTGAAAAATCATATCTTTATGTAAACAAATCAAATTACAGTGATTCCAAAGGCTATGTAATCCTTATTTAGTCTATTTTCAAGGAAAAATATCACCCATAGCTAGTTAGATGCATAACATTCCTAGAATTGTCATTTATTGCACATTGAACAGCATTCCTAGAATCGAAATAACATTAATGACCTATCAAATTAAAGTTTGATATGTCTAATTTTATTCTGAAAAGTTTCACATTCATTGAAGATCATTTGGTTATCCAAAAACACCACACAATCAGGGTACCTCATTGAAATCCTATTCAGGCAGAAAATCCAGTTTTGCATTTTGAGTTTCAATGGCCTAAAATTCACAACCCGGGGTTATTCCTACACAAATTTTCATGTAGAAAACAATTGTAACATCAAAATGAACAAATTCCCACTCATTCCCCACGGCTTGGTTTGGAAAAAAAGTTCAAAATAAATTCCAACAATTACCAACTTCCAATTTTAGCATCAAACTTGTGTCATATAGTTTCTAATAATCAAAAAACACCAATAACATAACCAAAATACCATGAATTATCCAAACCCTTGTTAGTCCAACATCAGGATAGATTTTCACATGCCAAAATACTCATTCAATCAACACAACTACTAGCTCAAATTGAAACTAATACTCACCTCTTGCTCCTCCTTAGGTTCTTTCTTTGATTCTACAGCTTTTGTTCTTGAATGATGGCTCAAAACACCTCTTGAAATTCTAAAATCATAGAAATAAAGCTCTCATCAAGAGGAACAATGTTTATGAAGAGTGTATTAGCCATAGATGAGGTTAAGAAGGTGAAAATCAAGAGAAAAGATCTCACCTATAACCTTGCTTCTTCTTTCTTCATATGGCAGCTTCCAAAACCGACTTGAAGAGAGAGAATATGAGTGATGAATATCATATTTTTTGCTTCCCTTATCCCTTAATAACGAGCCGAAAATATGGTCAAAAGGTAGAGAAGAGTTGTAGTGAAAATTACTTCATTATGGTGAATTAACTAGCATGGTTAAGTGACTTGAGTTAAGGTTTTTTCCTTTCCTCTCTACTTCTTCTTTTTGACCGAAATTGGTTGCCCAAATGGAGAGAAAATGTTGGCTAAAAAAGTCTCTTATTACTTACTTTATGTCTTAGTCACAATTTTTGACCAAGTCTTCTTGTAAAATATGTTGACTAATCCTCTTTTCTCTTGGTATACCTTTTTGGACGTTTTTGTGATCTTAAGGGAGTGAGATGATTTGCTTTTCATTCCCATAATTGTTTCTTGGTTTTGAAGAGAAAATCCTAATCCTTCAATTTTTCTTCCAACTTTAACCCCAAGATCAAGTAGCAATTGTCTCTTTTGCCCTTGATTATGGCAATATTATTTCTTGTGCCATTAATTCTTTCAATTCTATTTCTTAATTCTTTTATTTCCCTTAGTCTTCTCCCAAATAGCGCTACTTCCTTTCTTTCTTATGTTCAAATTATATGTTCGGTCATTTATGACTTTAGGTGAAAACTAGGTAATCTCTTCTAACTAATCGAAACTAAAGTCATAGCAAAATTTCTAGGGCAATTCCGTCCTTAATACCACTATCTATTCTGTACATTTACTTGAGTACATTTTGGAATATTACACGTTAGCTAGCCTTGATAGCTCCATAAGACGTCTCATTGCACACGCCCATGGTTTGAACAGAAAGTTAGATCTCATCCTTTATCACAATCATGTTGTATATGATCACTTTCACTCAGACCCTTCATTTCTTTCCTTAGACGTTGATGATGTGCCGAGCGAGGGGGAGGGGCAGGAGGAGGAGGATAGTAGTATTGGTGATGACTGAAAACCATTACAGCTTTTTTTATTTTTAGAATATTTAAAATATTTATCATTAGGGCAATATAGCTCAAAAATATTTTAAAAAAACAATTGTCCATTCACGGTTATTAGTAAACAACCGTTACTAATTTAGGCATTTTACAAGGCATGTTTACTGTTATATTAAATAAATGTTATTTATGTTAACCATAGCAATTTATAAGTGTAATGCCCCAAAATATGTCTAAGGGCTCATGACTCCAAAAGTGAATGTAATTAATGTTAGACAAACACCTTTGGAGAATAAAATGTGAATTATGACCCAAATTAGCTGTAGAAATTGCCAAACCCAGTATTTAAGCTTAATTATGGTGGCAAAACTTAAATTGAATTAAAAGGAAGAGGAATGGAGCATGGAAGGAGAAAATGGAAGTAAATAAAGTGTTAAGTGGTAATCCAATAGACATTTCCATAGTCAGGGGCAAAATGAGAAAAAAGAATTTTATTGGTCAATTAGTTAGCAACCGAAAAGGAAATTGATTAATAGTTAAAAGAACAAGAGGTATGACTAAATGACTAATGGAATTGGTTAGAGTAACTAGTTAGTTCCTTGCTTTTGGGAGAAGTCACAAGATCTTGACACTTGGCACCATAAGATAAAGTCAAAATGTCAAACAATTAATTTCAAACTTTCCTTCTCTTCCCTCTCTCCTCTTAAGTCGGCTAAGAGCATGTGGAAGGTTGAAAATATGATATTCATCATCTCTCACACTCTCTCTTAAGCTTTCTAGGCGTCTATGCAAGGAAGAGGAAAGAGAAGGGGATTCAAGCTAAAGGTGAGATCTTTTCTTGAGTTTTGACTATGTAGATGACCTCTACTGCTCAAAACCTCTTCTTTAACCTTGTTCCTCTTGATGAGAGTTTCATTTGTATGATTTTAAATTTTCAAGTGGAGGTGTTTTATGTACTCAAGGAAAACTAGAGGTTGGAGAATCAAAGAACCAACTAGAGGAAGAGGAATAGGTGATCAAAAGTAACCCTTTGGTATATGTATTGTGGTTATTGGTTGAGAACTTGGTCTTGTGTGATTTGCCCTATTTTCATGTATATAGGGTTTTAGAGAGTTCATAGTGTTTGGTGATAGTAATGGTGTCTTGTGGTGTCCATTTGATATATGAAATTGATTTGAGACTTGAATGTGAAGTTTAGCAATTTTAAGATTTTGTGTTGAATTTCTGCCCAAAATAGAACTTATGAAAGGAATGAGAATTTGTTTTTTTTATATTTCCATTGGATTCTATGCAAAAAATTGTGTGGGAAGTAGTCCCGGTTGTGAATTCTGACCATTGGAAACATATGTTGAAAAATTGGAAGTTTGTCAATGAAAACTCTGTGTAGGGCAGCTAGTTTACATGACAGTTTTGAATTAGTAAATTGTATCTAAAAATTTTGAAACTTTTTAGTTGAATAGACGATGTGTCAAGCTTAAAAATGACATAAACTTGGTATCATTCTGATTTATGTACTGGAAGTTATGCATTTCCAAAATTTGAGGTTGAAACTGGAATCAATTCTGGAATAGTATGGAAATGAGTTGAATTATGTATTTTTGTGGTTGTAGATGGCAATGATTCATATTTTTCTTGTATAGAAGACTTAAAAAGATTCAAGTATGAATTGGAATCACTCCATTTTGGTTTTTATGGATTTAGTTATGATTTTTGGAAGTTCATCCAAGAAACAGGAATTTTGTTGGCTGCGGCCAAAAGCTTTGACCTGTTTTTGGCCATGGCCAAAGGTTCTTGGCCATAGCCAAAATATTTCCGACCATTTCTTGGCCACGGTCAGAGGAGCTTTAGCCGCGATCAACCCCCAATTTTAGCATTTTGAACTTTTAAAAGGTGGTTTCTTATCTAGTTCTCTGCAACTCTTTTGGGCTTTTGTTTGAGCTTCTCATAGCCACCTAAGGGGCTCAAATGATTACCAACCCCAAGTGTTTTGTATTTATTTAAGAATTGGAATAGGGAATAACTTATCATCCTTAATTCTAATTGATAGGAGTTGACATCTGCTCTGAGCCTGAGAAACCTGTGCTTGAGCACGAAAGGAAAGAACAAGGTAGTGACTTTCTCTTATATCATGTATAATGCTTTGTATGTTTGTGCTTATCATTGAATTATGACAAATGTGAATACAACTGTGAAAGCTGTCGTGAACGTGATGATTGTGTATATAGCTGTTAAAGCAGTCATGAATATGACAAATGTCGCGAATATGTATACAATTGTGAAAGCTGTTGTATATAGCTATGAAAACTATCGTGAATGTCATGAATTCTGACGAATGTGAATGCTGCTATGTATGCTGTTGTGAATACTATTGTGAATGTTGTTTTGTGATAATTGCTTACATGCTTTGCTATATTATATATCATATGAGTGAAATTTTACTATCGAAATTCTTATGAATCTTACTCTTTCCAATGATTAACTTACAGCTAGGGTAAGTGGATTGAAGGAGAAGCAGGTAACGAAGGTTAGCTAGTGCTCCTAGCTTGGAGACTAGAGTTTTGTTTTGGTTATCAGTTTTTGGGATAAATGTATATATTGTATATGACATAAACTTGCAAAGTTGTATAAATCCTCGGTATGGGAATTGAAACGGGTGAACATGCCCTGTAAACCCTTTTAGCGAATGAATGAAACCTAAAAATCCATTGGGAAATTTTGTTATGCACTTTGATATTATGAATAGAACAGAATTGAATAGGCTAAATAGATTCAAAAAATGGAAGTGAGACCGTATTAAATAGGTTTTGAAAAGTTTTTAAAAACCCACTTTAGCACAGGACCGAATCTTATCCTAAAATCGAGACCTCTGATTAGTTTTGAATTATCCTTTGGTCTCTCAGTTTTCAAGGCTTATATGGAAGGGAGTTTCAATAAGGACATGTTTAGCTCTATATTGTAACGCTTTCCATTCCAAAGGATATGTACTACTGGATAATCCTGAAACCCTTTACTTTTAATTCCACTTCTATTTAATTAACAAGAAATGATCTTTAATATAATACTAAAGGACGCGTTTGAAAATAAGATAATGCACGAAACCCTTTTTATTTAAACGTTCGAAAATGAACTCCATTTATTCATCCATTTCGATTTTAACTTCTCATATCCAACTTCTAACTTTTGTTCTTCATCGATATCATGGACAAACACAAGAGATCTTCTGGTTCATTATCTTTTGATCTCCTTAAGGTAAAACCAAAAGATGATCACCATCCATCGACAAGCATTGAAGGGCTAATCCACATGAACTATAAGCTTTAACAAATGGTTAATGATTATATGGGAGAGTAAGGACGCATGGACAAGTGCTTAAAGGAATTGACCTCTCTCATTCGCTCTCTAATTAAGAAGGTGGACAAATCACTGGAGAAGAATAAATATGATGATGTAGCAGATCCTTCATCCTCATAACTTTCTTTTTTTTTTGTTTATTCACACTCTCATTTTTCCTTTTTTAATTTTTGTTTGTATTATGGGATTGAATAATCAACTTCAAAAATTATTAAAAAAAGTAAAATAAGTAACCATTACTATGTGAAACCTGTCACTTTCTAGAATACCATGTTGAATACCTAACAATTATTAAGGAAAAACCGTCATCGTTTACGAAACCTAACGATTATGATGTAAAATTGTGAACTTTCATTCAAAGGTTTATTACGGTTGTAAATTTAAAACTGCAAGAAAAGGCCACCTTTGATAACAGTTCTAAACTTGTAACTGTGAGCAAGTTCTGTCAAGTCTTTTAAAACACCCGCTATCTCGTGACTCTTCACATTCCAAAGTTATTACACTTAATATGCTTGTCTTTGGTTGAATGTTACCCACCATCCTTAGAACCCTACAACTCTAGTTGACTATTTCGGTCGTCAATAATTGCTTTTAGGTGAACAACAACCTCCATTGCTTTCTTTGAACTTTGGTCTACAACCGTATGAGTTGGTTTGATTGCCTAACTCACCTTTTTGTTTCGGAGCTCTAGTTAGGTTGTATTCCTTTGCATGCTCTATTCTCCTTATTTTAAGGTATGATTTCCCCTTTGTATTTCACATTCTCCATTTTCCATTATGCATCCCACATTCTTCATATTTTTCATTTCATCTTGCCTAGCTAGGTTTTGACCTTAGTCATACATCATGTTTTTCTGGAAAACCCATTGCTCTGTTCCCTATGGCTGATTGAACGAGTTTTGTTTTCCAGTTAAAATGACTAGTTTTACTACTTCCAGCACTAATAATGACCATAGTACTGGCATTTCCCCTTGTACTGATGTTATCCCAAGGCAACCTAGAAATGAGACCCCAAAAGAAGGGGTTGAATGATTGAGAAGTAGCCACTGCACCTTGAATTTCGTCAACAAAGCAAAGTTTTTGGGGAGAAAATTTGACTTGACATGGAACAAAGATGGTCAAGCTCTTGAGCCGTTACACTTCATCAATTGAATCTGCATAATGACAAGGACCAACATTCCTATCATGACGGTTAAATAGTGTTTGGTACAAAAAAACTACACAGACATTATTTGGGACAATGTCAATGCCTGCTAATTACTAGGTATGTGTAATTCCTTATTCTTGTAATCGATCGGATGAGCTTGTACACAATAAGTCCGAGCCACTTTTGTAAAATCATTTTAAATTCCCAACCACTACTTGATATTCTTTTTCGAAACTCTTTCAATTCCTAACCTCAAGACAGGATTTGAACCTGTAGTTGAGTGGGTTTTTCTGAATATAGGGAAATATTAAGATAATAAAATATTCCCTTAAAGGATTGATTAAGGTGATAGCTCTTTAATGAAATGAGAGACATAATTGACCTATCTGCTATTCCACTAACTTGAAGCTATACTAGGAGTCGATTGGTGGATGGTAAATGATGTGATGAAAGGAATGAGTAGGAGGGTTACTAAGTAAATCATAATCCAAGAATCAACTATTACGTTTTGATTCCACAAAAATTTGAAATGGCCCAGAATGATTTAAGTTGAAATGGGCCAGGAAATGGCACAAAGAAACACATATTTCTAGTGCAGTCAGGTGTTATAGAAGGTTCCTGTGGGACTCCTACTAAATCATCCTGACATTATTAAATCTCATATGAGGAGATAAACATCAGAGTGCGAAGTAGAAGTCTATGACTCTGTATTGATTACAGGAAGTTGAATGAGGTGACTGTTGAGATCAAGCACCCACTTCATAGACTAGATGATTTGCTTGATCAGATGTCTGTTCCTATGTGTTTTCCAAAAAAAAAAGATTGAGTTGAGATTGGGTATCACCACCTTGAAGTAAAAGTAGATGATGTATCAAAAACTGCTTTTAAGACCTAATATGGCCATTGCGAGTTTCTTGTAATGCCATTTGAGTTGACCAATGCACCTATTGTGTTCATGGACTACATAAATCAAATTTTTCATCCGTATTTGGACTAATTCGTAGTAGTCTTCATTGATGATATTCTGGTATACTCAAGGAGTGGAATAGAGCATAAGCAACCTTGCAGAATGATATTGAACATGTTAAGGGAAAAACAAGTTTATGTCAAGTTGAGTAAATACGAGGTTTAGCTTTCAAAAGTGAGGTTTTGGGCCACGTTTGATAGTCTTATAGCAAAGGATCCTAATGAACCCTAGTAAAATGGAAGCAGTACTGAACTGGAAAGGCTAGAGACTATGGTTGTGATATGCAATGTTCTGGGTCTTGTCTCTTATTATAAGGGGTTTATACAAACTTTCCCCATAAAACTCAGAATTATGTATGTGATGATGATTGTGAGAGGAGCTTCATAGAGCTGAGATGACAATTTATTATAGCACCAGTGTTGATAATCTCATATCCATAGTAGACCTTTGTCATCTTTACTAATTCCAGTCGGCATGAACTGGGAAGTGTATTAAATCCTAGATATAAGTAGGCATGGATTGGAAAGTGTATTAAATCCTAGATGCGAGGAGTGATGGATTGGGATGTGTTTTGGTGTGAGCCAAGTAGGCGAATGCATCTTGTTAGCTGAAGCTTCATGAATTGAATTGTCCCACCCATGATCTTGAGTTGGTGGTAATAGTGTGTGTATTGAATCTGGATACGTTGCCTTTATGGCATAATCGTAAAATTGTACTACGACCACAAACGTTTGAAATATTTGTATGATTAGAAAGAGCCAAAAAAATAAGGCAATGAAAAGTGGCTACTAAGGATCTTTTTCGGCATGACTTATCTCCAATTTATGGCCTCGAGTCCTTGGGGAGGCAATTTAAATCGTGGTCGATATGGGGGTAGTTGTTTCATAAAAAAGGTTGCTTAAAGATTACAACCTCGAGGTAAGATATCATCAAGGAAAGGCTAAAGTTGTTGCTGATGCATTGAGCTGTGAAACAGTGCAGGTGGTAGCCATGATGATTCGTGAGCAAAAAAGCTGATCGATTTTAGAGATCTTAGTTTGTTTAAGCAGATTTTGATCAGTAGTAATAATGTTAGTGAGACAAATACAGAAGCGTTATCTGGAATTTATGGCTATGTATGTGTAGCAAATTTTGGGGATGAAGTTTAATTAAGGGGAGAACTGTAACACCCCAAATTTTATTCACCAATATGCCTTATAATTATTTGTGGCATTTAATGAAATGGAAGGGTGAATTTTTGAGAATTTGGTTATGCTGCTAGTGAAAGTTTATTGTGAGATAGTGAGTTTGTCATGTGGTTTTGGATGACCAAACGATGTCTAAAAATTGGGAAAGTTTGTAGAATGAAAGTAAACTTATAAACCTTTAATTTGATAGGTTATATAGGTCATTTGGATCTATACACAAAGAGTTATGAATGTTTGAAGTTTACCTCGTGAAACTGGCCAATTTGTGGGACAACGTCCAAGATTTAAATTATGAGAATGTTGAGCTTCAAGTTGACTAAAGGCTTTATTTTTCCTTAAAACTAGACTCAATAAGGGTTAAATAGCCTTTGGAAGCACCTCAATTGAATGTCTACAAATAAAGATATAAATTTCCAAAGTTGAGAGAAAATGCTGTTAGTTTTAGGCAAAAATCACAATGTATGGGCACAATGGTAATTTGCCAATAAAATAAGAGGCTGATTATTTTTCCTTCTCTAGAGCACCATTTTGTCCAAACAAAGAGTAATAAAAGGGGGAAGATAATTTATTGAGAATTCATAATACTTTTTGGGTAATGGTTAAAGAAAGAACATGATGATGACAAAGAAGTCAACAATTGCAACTCTTATCTAATATTTATGGAAGAGGTTAATAGCTGAATTAAATCAGCCTATTACTCCCTCTTGACACCCATTTTCGGCCAAGTGTATAAGGGAAGAGAAAAGATGATTATATCAAGTTAAAGGGCATGTGTTAAAATTGCCATAAAATATAATATATATGTAATTGGTTAGACCAAGTGAAGGAAGGCCATTTGGTCTAACTAGGACCCCATATGGCATCATTTTTAGGCATAAAAAGAGAATTGGTCCAAAATCAATGAAGGTTTATGACACAATTGAGAAGGGATAAGATTAAATAAAAGCATGTGTCATAAAACCATTAAACTACCATATTTTTAAGAAAAGATGAAGAGATATTTTAAATACATATTTATCTCTTTCCTTCTTTATTTCTCACACCTAGCACACCAAAAATAGAGAGAGAAAGAGTCATGGAAAGAGCAAGAGCAAAGGAACAAGAACTAGGGCTCAATAGGCAAAATCCAAGGTAAGTACTTGTCATTTCAAGTGTTCTTGCCTTCTAACTTGTGTAAAACCTCTTTTAATCTCTTCTCCTCCATGAAAATCATGGTTAGCAAGCAAGATTCCAAGGGAGGAGAGAGGGGGAAGTTGTTCTAGAGAGAGAAAGCTTGAGAATCAAAGGTAACTTCAAGAACCTTAATCCTTTTGGTGTTATGGTGTTGTTGTTCTGGTTCTTGACTTGATTTGTGGATTGGTTGGTTGTTTTGTAAATTTGGGATGATAAAACCCTAAGGGGTTATGCTGCCCAAATTTTGCCAAATCATGTTTAATAACTGTTCAAAAGGATCAACAAGTAATTAGGAGTAAAAAGGAAGGAGCTTTAAGGGTTAAATCATGAAAACTACAATTTTGCATTTCTTAAGTCCTGAAAATGGGGGGAAGGAGTTAGAATTTCATCAATTTGATAATTCCATTGTGTTTAGAATAGAAAATTATGTAGGGTTTATGTTGATCATGTTAAGTGAAAAACATTAGAATATGAAATGGTTTTATGTAATGGTAGAGTCCCCCCACCTAAGGCGCTACAGAACAGTGCCAACCAACTCACCCTACCTCCCTAAGGTCTTTTGGATGGCCAGGAATTGTCCCCCCTTCGCCTCTTAAAGGCTCAGGGTTTTCTCCCGTCAATGGATTTTTGCCTCTCCAAGGACTCAAGGCCATGACCTGAGGGTCAAATGGCTACCAAGTGGCTCTTAAGGAGTGTACTTGACCCTTAGGTCATTGCTTAAAGTCCTAAGGGATGCGAAAATCCCTTGAGGGGAGAAAATCCCTAAGCCTTTGAGAGGTGAAGGGGGGACAATTATTGGCCACCCAAAAGACCTTGGGGAGGTATGGTGAGGTTAGTCCGGCACCACTCTCTAGCCCCTTGGGTGGGGAGCCATGCTGTTACAAGAGGGAGGAAAAGGGTGGCTTTGGAAGGCTTAGAGAGAGAACCAAGAGGTAATCACACTAATCCTTGTTATCTTATTGATTCAAGGTTGTTTATTGTGGTTGTTGTTGATTTGTGGCTTTGGTTCATTTATTTTGATGATTGGGATGCACAGACCCTAAGGGGAGGTGCTGCCTAAATCTGGATTAATCATGTAGGAAGTGTGTTTAAGTGATTTAGGGTGAAAATATGGTGTTAAGTTTATTGAAAATCTAAATCTTTAGTTCCCCTTAAATTTCTAGATTTTGGCCAGCTGTGTTTGATAGAGTTAGAGCTGGAATTTGATCAATTTGATGATTCCATTATGTTTAGGATGGAAAATTGTGTAGGGAACATGTATAACATGAAGTGTAAAGGCTTTAGGGTGTGAAATGACAATTTTACCCCTAAAACCCCAACATAGTAGCTGCTAAGGGTAAATCTATAACTTCTCCATGAATTTGACTAATACGAGGTCAAAAATAGTTCTACACATGAAATTGTCTAAGAATAGCATGGGTCATAATTTTTGGTAAAGTAGAGTTGGACCGGGTATAAAAGGGCTTAGGCTCAGTTCCTAAGGGATATTTTAATCAATTTGCAATTTTGAACAAATAAAACCAACAACATGAATTTTGAATTAAACTTGAATGAGTAATGACTCATTTATTGTACATTTGGGAATTTTATGACATATCAATAGCCTGAGCCGGATCAAAGGTATTGGACAGATAGTAGAATATGAAAGGGCAATTCCATGTAGTAACTTTGTCTTTCATACATTATGTGGTGGTATATATGTTGAATGTTGCTATATTATGTGATATGAATCATGAACAAACCCTGTGGGGGATACCTGTAATATAATCAAGAACTTTGTATTAATATATCAGTATATGTATGTTATTCCTGTGTGCTCGCTGAACTGCGCATTGTTATCAGAGTATTAGACATTTTGGTATCAGAGCATGCGTTCTGGCAACAAAATAGTATACTGTATGGTCTTGATTACATAGTGATAGGATATATGCATAGAAAGGGGTACTAGAGAAGTGAATTACCCCCGTTTGTGAACTAACCCCCAGGACAGGTACCAAGTATTACCATACCGAAGTAAAGGTGATACAAAGATGACATAGACACTGAGGAAACGGGTTTGAGTAAGGCCAGAACACTGGCATTGGCTACACCCCGTAGTGGTTTTACTAGTAGGCTGATCAGTGTCAGACAGATAAGCCACATGTAGAGAAGACAAAATCAGATCTGGATTCCATTATTGGTTCTAGAATTGGAACGATATACGTGTTGTATGGTTTGCGACCAGATCATGAGTTATATCAGAGGCATATATATGCAGGTTGTCCAAGAGTGTGACACCCGTACAGATTAGTATACAATATATTTGGACATTTTGACCCTAGTATAGTATGGACAGGAACATTTTGATTTTGGAGATTTCAGATGATATCTAGATCAACACAACAATGTACTTCTTTTCGGACAAAGTATTCTGGGCTAAAACAAGAATAAGATTATAGAGTAGGGTCCAATAGACAACTTTATGGACTGTATGGAACATATCAAGGTATGTGTTTGAGTAATGAACCAATACTGATATCCATTCCACAATAGTATTTAGTCAGTCGGAGACGGTTGGCACAATTTTTGAGATAAGGGTAGTCATAGGCACCGATTGTCAGAAGCAGTTAAAACCAGTATCTACATTTTTGCATGGGTACACAAAGGTTAAGCATGCTCAACCTATGGAAATCTTGGGATGGGAGACCCCCTGTGTAATACTCCAAATTTTGAGACTGGAGGCTAGAGAATAAGCCTGAGATTAGTGGATTGCTAAGCCCCGGTTTAGCAAGATCCCAAATTGTGATTAAGGGTTAATGAGTCCAAAAGTGGATGTGGTTAGTGATAAATAACCCTTTTGGAGAATATGATGTGATTTGGCACTCGAATATGATTCGTGTATGTTGTGAGCAGTGCTGAAACCCTGTATTTGAGTTCAATTGTGGATTAACATCCAAATTGACTTAGAATAGAGGGAAGAATTGAATGGAGTATTGTGTTGGAAATGGTGTCATAGTGTGTTTTGATGTCATTGAAATTGGTTTGGAACTTTGGAATGGAAATGTTGCAATGTTAGGTTTTGAAATGTCAATTGTGTTGACATGTTGAGATTGTTGTGAAAACATGTCAATGAGATGTGAATTTGATTGATTTGGTGTTTCCAATGGATTTCTTGTGAAAATTTATGTGGGAATGATGTTTGGTATGAAAATGGAACCATTGGAAGCAAAGATGCAAAATCTGAAATTCTGTCCAGTGAAACTCTATTCTGGGCAGTCTGCTTGTGTGGATGTTTTGACTAGACAAATGATGTCATAAAATTATGAAACTTTCCATTCTTAAATTTTACATCCCAAGCTTCAAAATAGACATATAATTTGTGCCATTTCGTTTTGGGAACTGGGAGATATGACTGTCCAAAGTTTGAGGTCGAAAATGGACTCTGTTTTGGGGCAGTAATGAAATTTGTGTAATTATGGAATTTTGTGGTGATTTCTGGTAATGGATCATATTTTTCCAATGTAGAGGACTTAAATACCTTTCATTTGGCTTTGGAATCACCTCATTTCGATTTTTCTAGAATTAGTTATGATTTTTCAAAGTTTGGGAAGAAAATCTGCCAGAAAATCCGAAAATGTCAATTTTGGAATTATGACATCATCATAAGGGAATAATGACATAAGCATAATATAACATATCATCTTCTTCCTCCAAGCTTCAAAACCGTCAGTTTATTCAGCTGAACAAGAGGAAAAACGTTTGAGATTTCTAGAGAGAGAAAGGAGAAGAGAACTCGTAAGGTAAGCCGATTTCTCCGATGATCTAGCTCCTAACGCGTATAACTCCGATCCTAAGCTACTCCTTTATGTTCTTTAAGGTTTGGAAGCTCTTCCTTTGGTGTTAAAACAGCTAGGGTTTCAGCCAAGACAAGAAAAAGCTAGTGGGAGCTTGAGGTAACTTCCAAACTCTTATGTATTGACTATTCTGGCTGCTATGGACAATTTAATCGGCGAAATTTCGCCGGATTGTCATTGGTTTCAAAAATGGAAAATGGGTGTGTGGGGCTGTTATGCTGCCCAAATTGGTACTAAATGGTAGTTTTAACCTAATGGAATAGTCAATAAAGTGGTAAGGAGTAGAAAGGAACACGTTTACGGAGTCGAAACCGAAAAACCCCAATTTTTCCCGGAGTACATGTATATTTCGGCCAAGGCTATAAATGGGTCTTAGAGTTGGATTTTCAATGAGTTGATGATTCCATTGAGTTCAGGAGCAAAAATTAGGTGGGGTTACAGTTGAGCACTTTTTCAGAAAAGGCCGAAAAAGCATAATTACGAAAACGCCCCTGAAACCCTTAAAGTAGGGCTGTCAAGGGTAATTTTGTAATTGACATTGAATTTGATAATTTCAAGTTCGGAAATGGATTCCTTGGGCAAAAATATGTCAGAATAGCCCATGTCAAAATTTCAGAAAAAGTACAGCCGGACTGGGGTGGGGCCGGGCCAGGTCCCCAGGGGTATTTTAGTAAATTTTCAATATAGTCTCATATAACCCCCAGAAACACTATGGAAGTGTCTAAATAGTACATTTGACATTGTAGGATCGAATGTGAAGCCTCGAGTTGCTGGCACACAAATCGAGGAGAAAAGACTAGAGGTAGGGGACTTACCTTACTTGTATGTATTCGATATCTTTGCTTGTGTAGTGATGTATGTGATTGCTTTACTTGATTTTGTAGAGCATATTTGAATAAATGAAGCTCTGTTTCTATTTTCACTGTGGCCATAGTCTTGTTGTATGAAACATTGAGCATGCAGAAATGTCATTATGGGGCATGCATCTATATAAAGCTAACATGTCATACACATAGTATCTATCATGCATGCATTATGGTATTTGTTTCCTACTGAGATTCTCTCAAATCTCACTCTCCCCTACCAACAATTTAGACAGGGCAAGTGGCTCGTGGAGGGAGCGGCTAGGACTCCTTCGAGATGAGATTGTGTAATCCCCATTTGAAGAATTGCAATGGGCAATTGTACCCTGTGTATCTTTAGCGAAGGTATGTACCCGGGATTGCCGGGATGATTAAGTTGTGCACTCTGATATTTATATGAATGTGATTTATCTTCGCGTAGTAATTGTATTCGAAATATGAATATGAGACCAAGTTTATAAATGATTTCAAAAAGTATTCGTGAAAACCCTGTCATGTGATGGGTTAGGAAATGTTATTTGATTATTATTGGTCTCTATTTCATTTTAATCACGTATTTCGGATATAATTACGGAGGGGCTTTCACCCTGGGAAGTCACATAACTTGTTATGTTATGACATGTACAGGAAAGAAGAACATGTTGTACAGTAGTCAGAAGTTGTATGTTGTATAGGCTTTCCTTGTCTACTATAAATGACTGTTATATGTTATTTCAGGAGTACCTGTGTACCCTATGTAATAACCTGAATTTTGGGATTGGAGGCTTGAAAATAAGCCTAAATTGAGTGGACTACTAAGCCCCGATTTAGTATATGTCCCAAATCTATTCTCTAATGTTCTTTATATCTTTGGGACATTAAAGAAAATAAAATTGTTAATTTTGAAGAAAGTGATTATGCTTACGGTGAAATCGCCTATGAGATAGTGAGTTTGTCATATGATTTTGTATGATCGAATGATGAGAAAAAATTATGAAATTTTACAAGGTGAAAGTAGAAATCCTAAGCTTTAATTTGATATGTCATATGACTTAATTAGAGTTATATACAAAAAGATATGAATTTTTGAAGTCAGCACAGAAAAACTGTGAAGTTTCTGGAATAGCATACAAAGATTGAAATTCTTGGAATTTTATGATTCCATCTAGCAAAATTCTATATTTTTACTTAAAACTAGACTCAATAAGGGTTCTATAGGCTTTAGAATCACTCTAATTCGATTTTTCTAGAATTAGTTTTGATTTTTCAAAGATTGGGCAAAAATATGCCAGAATTTCCAATTAATCTGAATTTTTTGAAAATGATTAAAATATGACATAAGCTATTATATAAGCATATTCCTTCTTTTTCCTTCAGCTCAAACTGATGCAAATAGCAGTTGAACATAGAGAGAGGAACACGTCTGCGAAGTCAAAACTCAAAAACCCAGATTTTCCTCGGAGAATCCATAAGTTTCAGCCAACTCTAGTTAAGGGTCTTAGAGTTGGATTTTCAATGATTTAATGATTCCATTGTGTTCAGGGTGGAAAATTAGGTGGGGTTATAGTTGGTCACTTTTTCGGAAGAGGCCGAAAAAGCATAATTACGAAAATGCCCCTGAAACCCTTAAAATGGGGCTGCCAAGGGTAAATTTATAATTTGACATTAAATATGATAATTCCGAGTCCGGAAATGGGTTCCTTAGGCGAAAATATGTTAAGAATAGCCCATGTCAAAATTTCGATAAATGTACAGTCGGACCAGGTATAGCGGGGCCGGGCCGGGCCGGGTCCCCAGGGGTATTTTAGTAATTTTTCAAGATAGACTCATATAACCCCCAAAAACACTATGGAAGTGTCTAAATAGTACATTTGACATTGTAGGATCGAATATGGAGCCCCAATTGTTCGCACGTAGATCAAGGCACGCGTTTCGAGGTGAAAAAGGGTTAAGCTAGGGGACTTACCTTATTTGCATGTATTTGATATCTTTGCTTGTGTAGTGATGTATGTGATTGCTTTACTTGATTGTGTAGAGCATACTTGAATAAATGAAGCTCTGTTTTTGTTTTCGCTGTGGCCATAGTTTTGTTACATGAAATATTGAGCATGCAAAAATGTCATTATGGAGCATGCATCTAGATAAAGCTAACATGACATACACAGCATCTATCATACATGCATTATGGTATTTGTTTCCTACTGAGATTCTCTTGAATCTCACCCTCCCCTACCAACAATTTAGACAGGAAAGACAAAAGATATGTTGAGAGCAAAGAAGAGAACTACACGAGAGGATTGTAGTGTTGTAACGAAGTTAGGAATATGTCTTCATTTCACTGGGACGAGTTTAGACACCCAAGTAGCCCTGTGCAGCTACATTAATTGTAATTATCAGGTACGAATCCCTGAGGGGAATTTCCGTAATCATGTACATATTATCAGTATAGTTATGCTATTCTTGTGTTGCCCACCAAACCGCATATCATTTTCTGTGAATACTCAGGTAAAGGTGAAATTAAAATAAGGGCGTGACACCCTACACTTTATGAAATGACATATATGCCCTTGTGACTATGTGACATATACCTCTTCCTTGTTTCCATATGGTGAAACATAAAGTTGATGAGACCAAGAGGTACAAATGCTGAGTAAGGTCAAGAAGCTAGACTTGACCCAATCAGCACATACTGGACATGTTAATAGAATAGCAAACAATGATAAATGATCATAGTAATGAGCTGCGAGAAGTGCAGAAGAAACATAACACAGACAAGGAAAGAGAAAATAATCCTGGTGGATAGGAAATAAACACATACAGATGAGGAACATAAATAGGAGCCTCTTCTTACACATGCTGTAACCCCCTGCCGTAATTAATATCCGGATTACGCAATTAAAGTGAAATAGAGACCAAAGACAAAACAACATTTATAAACCCATCAACCAGACGGGGTTTTCACAAATGCATTTCAAAATCATTTTAAACCCGGTCTCATATTTACACTCCGAATATAATTACTATGCGAAGATAAATTACATTTATACAATTATCAGAGTACGCAATATAAATTCCCGACAATTCCGGGATCATATCTTCGCTCAATACTCATAAGGCATAATAGCCCATACAACTCATTCAATAGGGATTACACAAATCTCTTTCGAATACATGCTCCAAATACTGGTCCAAACATACATATACATAATCCCAACTACGTATTGATAACCAACCACTAAGCTCTCACCCAGAAACGAGTCCTCTTCGTCCTTGGATGCTTGCCTCATCCTCAATCTTCCTTCCCTGTCTAAAATGTTGATAGGGGAGGGTGAGATTCTGGGGAATCTCAGTAGGAAACAGATACCAATATGCATGCAAGATAAGTATTTAATGCATGACATGCTTGCATCACAATAACACATGTTCACATAATGATATATCCGCATGCTCAATGTTCACACAACATACTCATGGCCATAGTATAAATAGAACAGAGCTACAATCATTCTCATATGTCTCACATAATCACGCAAAGCAATAACATGCATCAATACACAAATACAATTATCAATACATGCAGGAGAGGTAAGTTCCCTACGCTCTTTCCACGTAAGCTCCAGCTCCGGCTGCTCACGTTCTGAACAATCATCAAATCCTATATTCAAAATCAAGGACATAGGATTAATCCCTTTTCCAATTCCTTAACTTTTAGACACTCAAGTTGGTTATCATTATTGCCCTTTAAGTGCCCTCAAACAGCTTAATCCATAGCTCTAAAGGGTTGGAAGACTATCCCCAAAGATCCCCTTTTGAACACTCAAACGTGATATTTTTCACTGCCTCACTCGAGCACAGAAGCTCTCACTCGAGCACAAGTATGGACATCACTCGAGCACAAATGCTCTCACTCGAGCATTGGTACGGACAACACCCGAGCACAAGAGAAAGTGAGACAGAAAGCACATGCCCGAGAGCACAACCCTCACCTGAGGCACAAGCTCACTCGAGCACAGATCCTCACTCGAGCACAAGGCCAAAAGCCTCACTCGAGCACCCGCGAGAGAAATCCAGGAAGTGAGGACCCGAGAGCCCCCAACGCTCTCTAAGCACTGGATCACTCGAGCACACCACTCTCACCCGCGAGCACACACCTCTCACCCGCGAGCACACCCGCTCACTCGAGCAGATGCCCCCCCCACCCACGAGTGAGAAGGCACACTTCTTGCACCTTGCCCGCGAGTGAAGTCCAGAAAGCAACCTTTCACTCTGGACTCCCACTATCACTCGAGCAGACCATGCTCACTCGAGCATGTTCTTCGCTCACTCGAGCACAAAGCGATGTGCTCGAGCAGCGTTCATGAAAACCCAGGCGCACTCGCAGCAAAACAAGGGAAAACTCACATATCACTCGAGCAGGATCTTCCTCACTCGAGCAATATTCATCCCTCACTCGAGCACACCCCTGTCTGCTCGAGTGAATATATCAGATTCCAGGAAAACGCAGCAATATACCACATTCTCCTAACTCTTGCCCAATTGATCCAAATGGACCCAAAACCTCTACCAAAGCTACTCCCACACAAAATCACTCACTGAATTCAATGGAATCAACAGAATTACCCAATTCCCATTCCATTAACATGCTTTGGTCTAGGGCATCATAATCATCAATTCTCTAAATCAACAACCTCACACATTTCATTCCCAAATCCATCCTATCTATTCCAAACTCACACCAATATACCAATTCCATAACCATAACATGCCAAACTACCCATTGACCTATATTTTCGAAATTAGGGCAATAATTCTAGAAATTCCAAACATAATCATTTGGCATGAAACATAGATAGAAGGATTGGTTTCACATACCTTATCTACTTTCTCAAAGACACTGTTTGATTCTCCAAGCTTCATATTTTCGTGATCCTCAAATCACCACCAATGGAGAAGCTACAACCACCACAATGAAGCTCTCAACTCAAGGATTAACATTAGATAAGAGAGTTTGAGCTAAAGAGGCCATTTGCTTACCTCAAAAACCAAATTCTCCTTTCTCTCTCCCAAGCATATTCAGCGAAAATGAAGGAAGGAAGAGAAGAGAGAGAGCACGAGAGAGAGAGAAGAGAGGAGATGGAGATGATGATGATGTGTCTCACTTATGACCCATCCAAGGGTCCACACTTTGCCACTTGTCACCATCTCACTCCAACTCTCATGGGCTCACATGCACACACATACACATGACTATGCCCCTTGCTCAATTACATAAATCAATCATAGCCATTGATCTTGGAACTACCAATGAGTTTCCTCCTCGGTAACCGATCAACCGGTCAGTAACTTTACTGTTTTGCCCCTGATTATGGAAATTCACTTGGAATTACCATCAACTCATTTTCATATTTCTTAATCACAATTTGGACTCTTGCTAAACCAGGGCTTAGCAGTCCACTAATCTCAGGCTTAATCTCAATAATTATCATTAGTCCTTAATCGAAAATCGGGGTGTTACACATGCTCCTGAGGTAGACAGTTAGCAGACATGAGCAACACGGTTCAATCAGTAGGGGTTGCTGTTGACAGAGGCTGACAACCTTGTCTCTTGTGGAAAGTTTGATCCTCAGCTGATAAAGGATTGGCTATAGACTTAGTATCAACATTCTGATACCCTCAAGGAGTATAGAAGAATGAGAGGCGCACCTAAGAGTGGTGCTAAGATATGTTGTCTTGCAAAATGGGATCTATCATATCCTAATCAAGTGGAAATAGCATTGAGTTGAAACAGGTCAGGAATTGTCATAGAGGAACACAAATTTTGGGTACAGTCAGGTGTTATAGAAGGTTCCTATGGAACTCCTACAAAGTCATCTTGACATTCTTAAAGTTCATACAAGGAAATAAAACATCAGAGTGGCACAACAAAAGCCACTATAAGACACTAAATCATCTGAACAAAATAGAAAATCTATGTGTAACTTTAGAGGACAACAAGAGAGGTTAATATTTGCACCAGTGTTGATCATCCCATATCACGATTAGACTCGTGTTGTCTACAGTGATAAAGCCTACGTGGCATACAATAGTATGACCTGTGAGGTCTATGGTGATTTTCCCTGTATGGTCAGTAGTAAGGCAGCCCCATCAGAGGATGTCAATCAACCCCATGATTAGGATACACCCCCGACATGACCAAGAAAGTCCTGGTTGCACCGATGAAAAACACAAGTAACCCAGTGGCCAAGAGGCGATGTGTAAAATATGCTGCTGAGGCAATGTGCTATACAGTCATATAGTACAATGGTAAGCCAACTCTATCGAAGCATGTTAAACAACCCCATGATTGAGGTACAACCCTGACATGGCAGGGAGTGTTCTGGTTACATTGGTGAAAACCACAAGTAACCTTAAGGATGAAAGGCAGTGAGTAAAACATACTGCTAAGGCAGTGTGGCCAACAATATTACATCTTGTGTGGTGTACAGTAACAAACTTCTGTGTTTTATAGTGACATTACCCATGTGAGATAAACCTGTGTGTTTTACATTGACACAACCTATGTGGTCAACAGTCGCACAACCTATGTGGTTTATGGTGACACATGTAAATAGGAATTGGGATAAGCCCTAGTGTACTAGGGCATAATGGTGGCGAATACCTGTCAGCAGATGTAGCCTCACATAATCAATTACCCACTCATGTAACAATACACACATTGAATAGTACATACAGTGAACAGTGCACATAATGAATAGTGCACATAGTCTGATCAGTAAGGGTCAAATAGCCATTTGATCCCAAACAAACAATGCACACAGTTA
This sequence comes from Inga leiocalycina, assembly GCA_963242795.1. Taxonomy (NCBI): domain Eukaryota; kingdom Viridiplantae; phylum Streptophyta; class Magnoliopsida; order Fabales; family Fabaceae; genus Inga; species Inga leiocalycina. The sequence continues at coordinate 49,289,028 of OY725327.1, read as the reverse complement.
TAGATAGTCATGTGTATTAACAAACATATTGGCAGTTAGTCCCAGTATATATATTTGTATTGGGCAATCAGACTTGACAAATATATTGTGTTATATTGAATAGTATACACAGTAAGGCCGGTAGGGATAAACAGACGGTTAATCCTGAATGCCAACTAACAAATATATTTGCAATATGAACAATCTCAATGCTTATCAGATAGGTAGGAAGACCTAATAGACAATCAGTGTAGTATTGGATTGTGTGTCCTATGGGTATCAAACAGGCAAAAAAATGTGAGTGCAAAACAGATTGTATTTGTAAGTGCTGTTAAGGCATTTAACACACATCTATCATATAATTTATGATACATGCTTTATGAGTATACACAACGCAGGGATGAGTTACATACTAAGATGGGATTCTCCCAAGGACAATCAATGGGATATCCAAAATTTTGAGGATAAAATTTTGTTAATAGGGGGAGAAATGTAACTTCCCTAATTTCTTCCAAGACCAAGAAAAAGAGGAAAAGAATATGCAAATAAAGTCATTGTAACATCACAAATTTCAATCACCAAAATTTCTTTACACCTTTATGGTAATAAAGGAAATAAAATGGTGAATATTGGCACGCTTGAATCAGCCAAACAGTGCAATTAGTGGCCACATGAATTTTGGGTCAACATAAGACATAAAGTCCAATTTTTGTCTTCTTAAAAGCACATTTTTGTAGCCCAAAATGGGATAATGAAATCAAACTATTTTTTGGCCCAATTAATAGTGATTTTAGACCGAACACAAAGGGAAAAGAAGAAGGCCCAATTTAATTACAAGAATATAAAGGGAAAAATGATCATTTGACCAATAAAGCAAGAAGCTTTTAATTTTCCCTTTCTCTTGGGATATTTTCTGCCAAAGTAGAAAAGCAAGAGGGAAAAGATATTATTTGGCCATAAATTATGCGATGTAGGAGGATTATTGGCCAAGTGAAAAAGATGGAATCAAAAGTCAAAAATTTCAACTAAAAGTAATATTTGAGGAGATGGATAATGATAATTCAAAAAGCCATTTTTCCTCTTCAAAGAGGACATATTTCATCCAACTAGAGGAAAATAAGAGAGAAAATAAACTTGGTCATAAATGGTGACCTTTGGAAGCTATTAGAGTCTAGTAGAAAAAGATTATGGCTTTAGTCAATTTTCACATACAAAAATTACAATTGAATAATATATCTTAAGGAGGTGGATGGAGGATATTTTAAGAGCTCATTAAGCTCTTCCAAAGGTCTCATATTTTGGCCTAACAAGAAAAATAGAGAGAGAAAGTGTATTGAAGAACATCTAGAACAAGAGAGAGCACAATTGAAATCAAGGTAAGTAGGTTGTGATTTCAAGTGTTTATGCCTCCAAAATCATAAAAAACTCTCTCTAATCTCTATGGCATCCTGAAATATACATGTAGCAAGGCAAAAGATAGGAAAGAATGAGGAGAGAGGGGCAAGTTTGGAAGGCTTAGAGAGAGAACCAAGAGGTAATCACTCTAAACCTTATTATCTTGTTGATTCAAGGTTATTTGTTATGGTTTTTGTTGATTTGTGGCTTTGGTTGGTTTATTTTGATGATTGAGATGCACAAACCCTAAGGGGAGGTATTGCCCAAATCTGGATTATTCATGTGGGAAGTGTGTTTAAGTGATTAAACAAGTGATTTATGATGAAAAAAAGGTGTTAAGTTGATTAAATCATAAAACTTCTTTTCCCTTAAAATCTCTAGATATTTGGCCAGCTGTGTTTGATAGAGTTAGAGCTAGAATTTGGTTAATTTGATGATTTATTGTGTTTAGAATGGAAAATTGCGTAGGGAACATGTAGAATATGAAGTGTAAAGGCTTTAGGGTGTGAAATGACAATTTTCCCCTAAAACCCTAACATAGTGGCTGCCAAGGGTAAATCTTTAATTTGGGCATCAATTTGACTAATTTGAGGTCAAAATGGATTCTCACATGAAATTGTGTAGGAATAACCTGGGTCTTAATTTTGGCAAAGTAGAGTTGGACCGAGTATAGAGAGGCTTAGACTGGGTTCCTAAGGGCTGATTTGGTCATTTTGCAATTTTGAACAAAGATAACCAACAACATGAATTTAGAATAAGACATGAATGAGTAATTACTCATTTATTGTACATTTGGGAATTTTATGTCATATCAATAGCCCGAGCCGGATCAAAGGTATTGGACAGACAATAGAGCAAAAGAGGGCAATTCCAGGTAGTAACTCTGTTTTTCTTACACTATGTGGTAGTATATATGTTGTATGTTGTTATATTATGTGATATGAATCATGAACACACCTTGTGGGGGATACTTGTAATATAATCAAGCACTTTATAACAATATATCAGTATATGTATGCTATTCCTGTGTGCTCGCTGAATTGTGCATTGTTATTTTGCACAATGTCAAAATAAATAAGAGGTTTGATAGTCTTCTTCAATCTCATTGACTAAATCAAAAAGAAAAGAAAGAAAAGTAAAAGTGTCTTCAAATTTTTTCAACTTGGAAAGTTTGACCAAAAAGCAAGATATTAAGAGGACAATTGGTCAACACAAGTTCTCCTTTCTAGGGTCAGAATTTCGGTCAAAAATGAAGAAGGGAGAGGGAAGGAGTAAAGTTAAAATTAACCAAACCATTGTTGGTTGATTAACTAGACAACTTTATGCAAGAAGCCAAAACTTTTTGACACCTCACCTTTTCTTAATTCCTTCCACAAATTTGCTCAAGTTATTATAAGAGAAGAGGAATAAATGAATCAACCTATCACTCTCTCATTTCACTCCAAAAGTGATAGTAAAAGAAGGAAAAAAGAAAAAGGAGAGAAAAAGAGAAGTTTGAAGAATCAAAAGCAAGGTAAGATGTTCTTGCTCAATTTTAACCTTCTTAATCACATTTCTAACCTTTGAGGCCTTCATAAACATTGTTCCCCATACTAAGAGCTACAATCCTATGGTTTTTGTTTTTAAAGAGGAGGTTCTTTGAGCTACCAAGGAAGAGCCAAACTTGGAGAATCAAAGAACTAGTTTGGGAAAGTGATAGAGGTGAGTTTGAGATTCAATTTGACCTATATATAGTGTTGATTGTGTTAGATCTCATGTTTTGATGATAACAAAAGAATGGTTTGAAAAGGAAATGATTAATAAACAAGTTTGAACAAAGGAATAACAGGGATAAGCATCACTTGAAGTTAGCATTGGAGTAATGAAGAAAGACGAAGAGAAAAAGCTAAGAAACTTGATCAGATGCAGTTTTTCTAAGGCATTACTCGAGTAATGAGCCAAAACTTGAAGTAACCAGAGGCACCTTCCAGTAACCTGCCAATGTTACTCGAGTAAGTACTCGAGTAACAGTGTAAGTATTTTCAAGTTGCTCTCGGCCTGCCAATGTTACTCGAGGCTTTACTCGAGTAACCATGTGAAAAACTTCAAGTTGCTTTCAAGTTGCCAATGATACTCGAGTACCTACTCGAGTAACTCTGTTTCTGAAAATGTGGAGCTCTCAGCACTTTGTACTACTGCCAATGTTACTCGAGGAGCTACTCGAGTAACGCACTGAAGTAAGTAAAAACTTGAAGGTGGTACCCGATTAACTTGATATAAATTTATCTCATTTTCCTCGAGTCCTTACTCTAGTATGCAAGTATTTAATGTTCTATTTTAAGTGGATTTCTCGAGTAAGTACCCGAGTATGCAGAAATATTTTCAAGGTAAACTTCAAGTCATTACCCGGGTAAGTCATGCACAAAAAGTACATTTACTCGAGGTGGTACCCGAGTAACCTATGCAAAAATGAGTGCATTACTCGAGTCCATACCCGAGTAACAAGGTAAGTGCTCTCGGCCTTGAAATCCTGCCAACATTACTGGAGTAAAGCATCGAGTAACCAAAAGTTTATTTGAAGGTTTACTCGAGTTGGTACCCGAGTAACTCATAAAGTTGTGAGTGCATTACTCGAGTAGATACCCGAGTAAACATATATTTCCAAAGGTTTGAAAATTGGTTATTCCATGCACTACCCGAGTAATCTTGTATTTGTTCATTGACTTGAAGTTAATTTAAGATTTCCCGATGATACTCGAGTAAGTACTCGAGTAAACTTCATGTGATACTCGAGTAGCTCCTCGAGTAAGCAAACCCAGAAAGTTTGAAATCATTCCAACGGTCATTGTTTTGTTTCCTATTTGATTAACTTTTCATTATATTAGTATTCTTAGCATTTCAACAGATAAACAATGAAAAAGTCAATAGTGGCTGCGCACGCTCCAACGGACATGAAGAAATATGTTCCACCAATCATTACCAACGTATCTATATATATGGGAACATCTGAACAGAGAAAAAAAAGCAAGAACACACTCACGAACGTATCATCAAGTTCATTACTCTGTTTTTCATTGTACTTGTGATTCTATGCTTCAGTGATTCTTATTTACTCTGTGAGAGAGATATTTCATTCAAACTCAATATTTGTTATTGAGGTAACTTAAGGTTGTGGAACCTTGAGTTGGGATTGAATTACAACTTGTAAGGGGGAGCGAGTATCCAGGTGTAGGAACTTGCTTGTACTGAGGTGCCAAAAACCCACTGAATCTTGGAAGTTATAGTGAAACTCTCAGAGAAGCTCTGAGGACTGGACATAGGTCAAAGTGGTTGTGGCCGAACCAGTATAAATCCTGATGTACACTTCGGTGATATTTCTCCTTACTCTTTCCTGTTTTAATTTCAACGTCAAATTTTATATTTACAACGAAATTTTTAAGGTCACCCAATTCACCCCCTCTTAGGTGAAACGCTTGCTCTAACAGATTGGTTGAGTTTTGTGGAATTCTCTTTGTTGCCCTAAATTTGGTCCATATGGGGTTTTAGGGTTTCATGATGCATGTCTATATACATGATGTATATGATGTTTAAGAAGCATATAAAACTAGTTTAGTGAGAAATTTGCAAACTTGGTTTATTGTTATGTGGAAGGCCATCTTCGGTCTGAACAGAGCATGTAGAAGGAGTGAGATTTTAGTAAATTTGATGTCATCAATGGATTCTACAAGAACAATTGTGGAGGAATAGCCTCTGGCTATTAATTCTAGATCATTGGAATGAAATACTAAAAACTATAATTAAACATTATGCTGACAGTTTAGGGTTCTTGTGAGATAGTGAGAATATGGAGTGTTTTTGAATAAACAAGTGTTTTCCAATGAATTTGATATTTTCCAAAAGCAAAGTAGACATGTCAAGCTTTAATTTGATATGTCATTTGTGCCATTTGGATCTATATATTAGGAGTTATGAATTTTTGAATTTAGACATTTAAAACTGGGATGATTTTGTGGCAGTGTGAATTGAATTGTGGTTCTATAATTCTGTGCGTGGAATTGTCTGAAGGAGATACTTTTCCTTCAAATTAGACTTAATAAGTGTCATATAGAACTTCGAACCACTGCCATTAGATATTCCTACATAAAAATATGAATTTTCAAAATTTGGTGAAAATTTTGCCAGCTTTTGGACAACTTGCAAAAATAAGAAAGTTAGGGCAAGATGTAATAAGCTTGAACTTTACGGGCAAAGTTGAGCATTTTAGGCTAGAGTAAACACACTGACTTTTCAATTAGCATAATGCACTAACCCTAAAGATAACCAACTTAAGTATCTTGAGTTATCAAAGAACTTGGATAAGTAATAACTCGTCCATTCGTGAATTCCAATTTATAGGATTCAGTAGTTGCCCGAGACTACCAAGAGTCATAAAATCCAGTTTGACTATTGGAAAGACAAAGGCAACCAGGTAGTAACTTATCCCTCATATACTATGTATTCTTTTACATGGTTGTTTTACCATCTAGAATTCTATATGAGAAACACAAGATAGGTAGAATGGCCTATTAAGCATTCAGTAATAGAAGGGCAGAAGTTCGCAAAATATCCAACGCTATGAGAATGGACTATATGTCCTAAGAATGTGCATGTTCATAGAATAAACTGAATGTTGAATGTGTATTGCTTTATTGAACTAATGGTTTTCCTAACACGTTCTATAAATTTATATTTTATCTGAGTGATATTTATTACTACTGAGATTCTTTTGAATCTCACCCCTTTCCAATAACCAATTTTAAAGTGCGGGCTAACAGTTCCAAGAATAAGAAGGTAACCATAGATGAGTAAAGAACAAGATAAATAGACTTTACATTCTGTTGGTTATCTATTTTAAGAAACTATATATTTGTATATGAAATTGTAGAAGGGTTATTACTAGCTGTAGCAGTAGAAGTATTGGTTGTACCCCTGAATAATGTACCTTAACACTTTAAATAAACTAGTATTGGGCAACCACACACTTTAGGCCCATTAATTAACAAATGAACTATGGGTTTTCAGTAGAGAACACTTTGAGGCACACTCTGATATTAATGAATGGAATTGTACTCTAATAAGTTAAAATGAACTCGCAAACCATTTTAAGACTATTTCAAAGTAATTTTAAAAGTTTTTGAAAAACACACTCAATGGCCGGTTGAATCCTATGTTTAAGTTGGGACTTTAACAATTTACAGTAGAACATTATCTCAGGTTTGTAATCATTACATGGTTAGAACTTATCTAAACATTTAAGAAAACATGGCGTTACATTGTTGGTATTAGAGTAGTGGTTCTGGCACTAAGCTAATATTCTCCACTAATGTGAATAGGGATATGGATACCTTAGGAAGTATGAGGAATAGAAGACACCAAAGAAATAGACTACCCTATCTATTGACTCATCTGTCGTAGGAAGAGGTGGAGCTGTATATAAAAAGAAATGGAGTAACAGTAATGCATACCTAGGGAAAAGGGTACAAGCTCTGGTGACAATAAGTTTGATGGGGGAAGAATCCTCCGCCAGTGGAAATGAGACTCTAGAGATATATGAGGCAGCATAGGATTTGCATTATGTTGCTAACTCTAGGGCTCCTGATATTGAGCAAAAATATGATTTAGAATCTCTACCCTGGGTTATGGGAATTTATGGAGGGGTTATACTAAGAAGCCAGTATTGCTTATGTTTCCCTTTAGGGATAGTTTCTAGCATTTCTAAGATGGTTGATATGTCATACTGGGATTGAAATATATTTGATATATTGATGCTCAGTGATATATAAATCTGTACATGCGCTAGTACCCCGGATCCCATTAGAACTCTATTGTTAAGTGTGCTCAAGCAAAAGTAGTCTTAGGATGGGTGACCCCCTAGGAAGTACTTTAGAAATTTCAAACCTTTTGACTAAAGGTTTGGGTGCATTAAGGTGTAACATATGGTGATCCTTGTAATATCCTAAATTTTGGGACTAGAGGCTAGAGAATAAGCTTAAATTAGGTGGACTGCTAAACCCTAGTTTAGCAAGTGTCCTAGGAATGCATAAGAAACAAAAAGGCTTATAGAAACCACACTCAGAATAGAATATGAATTTCAGTGCGAATTAGTCAAAAGAAACTACCCGATTCCTTTAGGATGTATCATAATGACATATAACCTGACTCGAATCCAAAGGAAAAGGAATGGTGTCTAGAAAGCATTAAGAAGGAGAATTGAAGAATTAATGGCACAAGAAATAATATTGCCATAATCAAGGGCAAAAGAGACAATTGTCACTTGATCTTGAGGTTAAAATTAGAAGATAAATAGGAAAGCTAGGATTTTCTCTTCAAAAGTAAGAAATAATTATAAGAATAGAAAAGCAAATTTTTCTCTTCCTTTTGGACAAGAAAACCATCCAAAAGAGGGGAAAATGGGGAAGGAAAATGGTTGTTCAATTAGTCAAAGTTGTGTCAACTTTTTCAACTTTAGAAATCAATTGACCAATGGCAAGATGAAGTGAGATACTTGGGTCAACATTTTTCCTCCATTTAGGCATCCCATTTTTGTCCAAAAGCAAGAGGGAAGAGGAAGAAAAGTCAGCAAAGTGGAACTTTACCTCACATGATAAATTAAAGTGGCTTGTGCAAGAAGAGTAATTTTTGGCCAAGTAAATTAAAGGGAAAAGGAAGAGAAAAACCAGACATATTCCTCTCTCTTTCTCTCTCTCTCTCACATGTAAAATTTTGACAAGAAGGTTAAGGGAAGAGAAAAAGAAATACACAAGAAAAGGTAAGCTTTCTTGCTTGATTTTCACCTTCCAAATCACTTCTATGGCTCAAATGCTCTTCATAAAAATTGTTCCCCTTGATGAGAGCTTTATTTCTATGGCTTTAGAATTTCAAGGGGAGGTGTTTTGGAGTCTTCTAGTGAGAGTCAAAGTTGGAGAATCAAGATAAGAGCTCAAGAAAGTGAAAAAGGTGTACTTCATTTTGACCTTAGTATTGTGTTGTTGGTGGAATTTTTGGGCCTTGTTTGTACTATCCTAATTTTGGCCAAATAATGTATTTAGGGTTTCATGATGCTTTGCTTATATACATGTGGTTAAATGAGGTTTGGTAGTTTAGTGAATAAATGGTGAAATGGTGAATTGTTGCCTTGTGACCTAATTTTTGGTTGGAACAGGGCATGAAGAAAGGTCATAATCTTTCTGTTTTTGATGTCTCCAATGGATTCCTTGGGCAAAATTGTGTAGGAATAAGTGGTTGGTGTAATTTTAGAAAGAATGAATTTGAATTTCAAAAGTTGGAATAATGCTGCCAATTAGGGTTTCTTACGCGGCAATGAGAATGTATTGTATTTTTGGGTAATAGAAAGTTGTCTAATGTCCATGAAACTTTTCAGAATAAAAGTAGACTTACCAAGCTTTAATTGGATAGGTCATTTGTGCCATTTGGACCAGTACACTAAGAATTTTGAATTTGTGAAGTTAGATATTAAATTTGGACATAATCCTAGACCAGTGTGGCTTTAGTCGTGATTCTGGAATTCTACAGCTAGAATTGGCTATGAGTAATACCTTATCTTTAAAATAGACTAAAATAGCTTTAAGTAGGAATTTCAGCCACCCCAATTGGAGTTCTATAGAATTAGTTATGATTTTTCAAAGTTTGGTCAAAATGCTGGCAGCTTTTAGCTACCATGCGAATTTAAGAAAGAAAATGGTCAAATGTAATTAGTATGAACTCCAAGGGTAAGAGTAAGACTATGAGGCTAAAGCAGCCCCATTAGGCATTCATTTATCATGGCACTAAATTATATGATGATATATTTGGGGCCATGAGAGTCAAGAAAGAAGAAGAATGGAAGATGCTTCAAGTAACTCTGATAGTTGGAAGAAGAGGAAACATAGAAAGGACATTAGTCCACAAGGTAGTAAACTTACTCTACTTGCGTGTATTGATATGTATGATTGTGTGTTGATATGCATGATTTCCTTGCTTGTCTATGTGTAACATAATTGAATGATTGAAGCTCTGTTTCTGTTTATGCTATGGCTATGAGTATGTTGCATGAAGTCTTCAGCATACAGTATGTCATTATGTTAATATGAGCTTATGTAAGGCAAGCATATCATGCAGTAGTATTTATCTTACATGCATTACGGTATTATTTACTATTGAGATTCTCCTAAATCTCACCCTCCCGCAACCAACCATATAGGGGTGTTGAAGTACAGAGGAGTAATGCAGGAAGAGGCGCAAGAGGGAATTACGACAGAGATTGGAAGATTGGTTTCATTTGTAAATGATGTAATCATTTAAAGTTTTTGGGTCAGGTAATAAATTTCCTATTTATGAGTAGAGAAGCGTTGTAATAATACTCTGATAATAAATAATGGAAAGAAGTTAGTGTTGGAAATTGTGCCATAGGGGCCAATCATTGTACTTTAAACATTATTAATTTAATGAATTTTTTCTATTATGTTATTGTTTGCAACTGCAAGTGCACAGATCGCGTCAAGTAATAAAGTGATAACTAAGATCGTTCCCTCGAGGATTTGAGTAACAAATTAGTCAAGCAAAAGGCTTGGTGAATTCAATTGAGTTGAGCCAAAACATGTTGTTGGTGTAGATAAAGAAGTTTCAAAAGATATATTTTTGTAAAAACTAAGAATTACTAAACAAAAACTTGATCCTTGTGATTTCAACAATTGTAATAAACCTAGGATTATTCATCGCCTTTGTATTTCATAAACTTGATTTATTTCCTTTCCAAGAATCTTTCCATGGGATATATATATATATATATATGTTAGTCTAAAGTTCACAAACGTTTGATTAAGCTCTCTCAAGTCATAACCAACTCCGTATCTTCAATTAACATGTACAATCTCTTGCTACTGTTAAGAGAAAATACTCATTAGGCACCAACCTTAATATGACAATGCTAGGCTAGTAACTATATCTCTTTGTTACTAACAAACCATCCATTTAGTTCCTAAACATCAAGTCTAGCATAATTTTACCAAAGTTCTACAATTAAGTTAACTCTCTTAAGATTAACTAAATTGAACAAATCGTCCACAGTGATGGCCAGTCACGATAGTATTGAAAACAAGGTAAAATCAACATATATATGCCATTAGATACTTAAAGAGAGAAGGAATCAAGTTTAATCCATACAAAGGTTCATAAACAATCCCAAAATGAAAGTTTAGCTACTCATGTTCAAGAAATAGATACAAAAATACAGAGCATGAACTTCCATATCAGCAAAATGAAGAAGAAGGGGCAAGAAATCAGTATAACCAAGGAAAACCAGCTCAAATCTCTGTAAATCTTTAATCCCACTTGATTTCCCTAGCTTTATGGCAAACCCAGGCTCAGAGGAGTGTCACAGCCGCCTCTCTAGGTATTTCTGGATCAGGAGCCCCTATTTCAGTCTCTGGTTTCAGCATTTATACGCCCTGAATGTCAAAACGCATAATAGTTGTATCGGGCGTTGGTTGCGGCTAGAAGATACTTGGTCACGGCCAGTGAGCTTCTATGATGTTGTTGGCCGTGGCCAGTGATTGTATTGGCTGTGGCCAATATGTTTCTGACCTTATGTTGGCTACGGCCAGAGAATATGTTGGCCGCGGCCAGAAACCCTGTAGTACAATTTTGTTCCTTGCAAAGATATTTTATCATCCCTTCTTGCACTTCCCTAGCACAGTTAATGGCTTCAACTCCATTTCACCTTCTTTTCCTTGAATTTGGCTTTCTCTAGCTCTAGCTGTGATTGCATTTTTATCCTTTCAACACAAAGAACTCATAAAAGATCACAGCTTGGTAATCATAACATATATTCACATATTTCCCCCACATTTATACTCTTTCTATGCCAAGTATGTATATAACACATTTCCTCTACTTCAGCACTCCCAAATGCCATTAGTACACCCAAAATATGGAAGAAATAGCAGGAAATGTGTAATTTTGACAAGAATTTCAAAAGGTTAACAGTTATCATATTATTTGCATGTTCACTATGACGACTATATCCTTAGATAAATCATAAAGATTGTTCTAAATGTCCCTGGTCAGTCATCTAGATGGGAGCAGAGATCAAATAAGACCAGTATGACTTTGACAAGAGATAGAGATACGAATCAAAGTCTTAGGCACTTGTAAGAATACAAGGTGTTAAACTGACCCACTATGAGAAAGCTGCATGGATTAAGTCATAAACTTATCTTATGCATAACCACGTCACAATGCACTTCGACCTAAGGTCATCATGGATTCCTACATGAGAGTTGCTAAGCTTTGAACTAGTCAAAAGTCACCTTTAATCGGGTGATGATAAAGGCTACAATCGAGCTAGATGGTTTTTCACGTAAAGGAATATGAATGGTCAAGATGAAATTTGTCCCTCACATTAGTAGAGAGATATTATTGGGCCCCTTGTTGAGTGAGTTTGAGAAATGTATGGCCATACTACAATAGAAAGGAGTTTTCATGTCTATTTTTAGACTACTTAGGAATTAGGAAAGTAATGCTCAGGAACAGGAGGATAACATCATCCATGCCTCATTCTTGACCAAAATATTGTGTGACAAAAGGGATGTGATATGGTTATATGACAGGTTGCATTGTGTTAACGATCCTATATGAATTGAGTAGTTAGAATGTCTTGCTAGAGGCTACTTGCGATTTGTGGGGTAGTATAGGTATTGGCCTACTCCCAACTTCGTATGGCTTACAGGGGCACACACAAGAATGGCCCAACACGAGATGATGTTTAATCTTGGGTGGACGAATTTTATATTTATATATAATATAAAATTCATTGAAAAGAAAATTAATAATATTATATATATGTATTTTCGAAATACATATATATATATATATATGATAATATTATTATATTGTGTTAATTTTAAATTTATTTTTATTAGATAAATTAAATTTAATAACTAACATGATAGAGATACAATATCCCATATTTAATTTATAAGGATAAATTAAATCTATTGGATCTTTATTTTGATTAAATAAATATTTTAAATTAAAACAATTGGACAGATTTAATTAAACCGAATTTATTTAATTAGCTCATCAAGATAATTAGGGGCTAATTAATTTCAAAATTAATCAAGATTAATTTTGAAATTCAAATATAGCCCTCATGGGTTATGAAAATGATGGAGCAGAAAAGCTCATGTACAGATGCGAGTTTAGAGCCGTAAGGAAACCTTAGGAGACATTGGAGGTTCTAGCACATGGTTCTTGTTAGAGTAATATTCGTGTGGATACCGGTAGAGGGATTTATTAACGTGTTGGCTCTTGAAGATCGAAAACTCAGAAAGAAAAGAAAGGTATGATTCCTTCCAACTCAGTTTAAACGCCTTTGATAGATCCTCGATTGGGATTGGTAAAAATTTTAAATTCTTCCGCTGTGCCTACTAATCCCAACAGTTAGTAACCCCGTGAATAAAGTTAAGTAGTCTGGTAGTAAATGAATAATGACCCCATGAATTAAAGATTAAGTCTGGGTTAATGGGCCTAAGTAATGTTTCCCCTGAGTCGGTATGCTTTCATAGTGTAATATAAAGGGGTCTAGGGATAGGTATTACATTTGGTATCAGAGTAAAGATTCTGGGAACGGAATTGTCTGCTCAAATCTAAAGGTCCAATTAGAGCAAAGGTTCTAACTCTAGGATCCGTTCTCTACTCATGTGAGTAGTATAGTGATCCTTTGTTAGTGCTACTTTAATGGAAAGTTACAGATAGTAGAGGAGACCAAGGAATTAAATTACCTTTGTCTGTTAACCAGCCTGCCAAGGAAAGAGGCAGAGCTGTGGATAGAGGAAGAAATGGAGTAGCAGTGATACATATGGGAGTTGTGCCGAGAAGCTAGTACTGTTTATATTTTCCTATGGGGATAGTACCTAGCATCTCTAGGGAGGCTGATATGTCATACTGAGGTTGAGGTATGTATGGGCTACCGATACCCAGTGAGAAATGGCATTGTGCTAGCGCTGATACCCTAGATCTCGTCAAACCTCCATGGTTAATTGTGCTCAGGTGAGAGAAATCCCGGGATGGGTGACCCCTTAGGAAGTACCATGGGAATTTGAAACCTTTTAATTAAAGGTATGGAATTCTAATTAAAAGTTCTTAAATGACATAAAGAATAATTAGAAGCATGAAGATGATAAGGTAAGCATTGATCTTTAATTCGAACCATTTCTATTGTAGTGAGTACTGCCCAAAAAAGTTCATTTAATAGGGTTATGGAAACTTGAGTCACAACGGCTATTTTGAGGTTTCTCTATGCTAGCTGATGATCCTTAGTAATACCGTAGTGTTAAAGGAATGTAGATATGATATACAATTCTGTATAGGGAGTGATGATTATACCATATATTGATCTTAGAGGATTTGATCTGGTGATACTGAAGGTTGAGGATAGGTTAATTAGATCTAAGTTGAAATAGTGCTTAGGTTAAAATGTGAATAAAGTTGCACTATGGTTCAGTTTCATGAAGAAAGTTGAACCTTGTGAACTTTGGGGATGATGTTGAACCTTCAATAATGTTTTGAGGATATTACCTAAATACCGTGAAGGTTAGAACAAGCGCTATTGATCTTGATCTTAGCATGCCTATTGGGTATAATTGAAGAAAGTGATTTCCGATTTGTGTAATGTTGAGGTTCTAGAGCTAGTGATGAAGCTAAAAGTTGGATGTCTATCCAATATCCAAAGAAGAGTTACCAAGTGAACTGCAACCCAGGAATCAACTGCTAAGTTTTGATTCCTTGATTTTTCAAATATCGTTGTCCCAATATGTAACCCCTACTTTGAAAGCCGTTAATATAGTTGAAAATGTGTTATTAGATTAAACTAGAGACCAACAGATAACTTAAAACTTATTATCGGTCCCAGCTTCAAGACAAGATTCGGTCATGTGATAAAGTGGGTTTTCAAAAATTTTTTTGAAACCTATTTAATTCGGTCTCACATTCACTTTTCGAATCTATTTGGCTTGTACAGTTCGGTTCTTTCATAAATATTAGAATGTATAGCAAAATCCTCAACAACTCTCGGGTTCATTCATTTACAAAAAGGGTTTATTGTAATATCCCAAAAAGTGATTAAGGGCTAATGACTTCAAAAGTGGATGTAATTATTGTTGAATAAAAACTTTCGGAGAATGTGTGATGGGAATTTGGATATTTTAATGATTCCAATGGCTTCCTTGTGAAAATTCATGTGGGGAGAGTGTTTATTGTGAAATTGAAACCATTGGGAACAATTGTACAAAAGTTGAAAACTCTGTCCATTGAAACTATGCACAGGACAGCCGATTTGTATGGACGCTTTAAATAGGCAAATAGTGTCTAAAAATTCTGAAATTTTCCAGTCTTAAAGTTCACATGTCAAGCTTCAAAAAAGACATATAATTTGTATCATTTTGATTTGTGAGCTAAGAGTTATGGATTTTTGAAGTTTGCCCAGCGAAATTAATTATTTTCTGGAACAGTATGCAAAGATTGAAATTCTGGGAATTTTGTGATTCCATCCAGAAAAATTCTATATTTTTTCTTAAAACTAGACTCAATAAGGGTTCCATAGGCTTTGAAATCACTCCAATTCAATTTTTCTAGAATTAGTTATGATTTTTCAAAGTTTGGGCAAAAATCTGCCAGAATCTCTAAAAAATCCAAAATTGTTGGAAATTAATCAATAATTAAATATCATATAATATATGATATTAAATACCATCAGCCTTCTTTCTCCAGCCATTTTTGTGCTGTTCCAGACCTGAAACAAGAGAGAGAAGGTGAGAGAGTTTAGAGAGAGAAAGGGAAGAAATCTTACAAGGTAAGCCGATTTCTCCGACAATTTAGCTCCTAACGCGTATAACTCCGACTCTAAGCTACTCCTATTTATTCTTTAAGGTTGTGAAGCTCAAATTTTGGTGTTTCAAGGGTTAGGGTTCAGCCACCTTGAGGAAAAGCTAGTGGGAGCTTAAGGTAACTTCCAAACCTTCGTATATTAACTATTCTGGCTGTTGTGTGTAACCCCCTGCCTTAAATAGCGTAATTATAATTCGATATTACGTAATTAAATTGGTTTAGAGACCGTCGAATAGTTCAAAACTCATTTAGAACTCCCTGTGAAGTAGGGACTTGATAAAATTTTCAAAACTTCTTTCCTATTCCGGTCTCAAGTTCAATTATCGAATATAATCACCTGTGCAGTTAATTCACATTCATTCATATCAGAATATCTAATAGCAATCCCGGCAACCCCCGGGTTCCATTCATACACAAAAAGGGTTTGCAACCTCCATATAGGGGACTACACAACTACGTTCAACTATTCTTTACAACCAACATAATATATAGACACCCTGTCCAACAGGTTTAACCAACATAACCAAAATAAATGTCCCTACAGGATTCTAACCGCTCCGGGTCGTACGCTTCTCCTTAGAGCCAGTCGCCCTGTCTGAAAGGTTAGTTCAAAGGAAAGAATGAGATTCAAAAGAATCCCAGTAGTAACTAAGCATTTATACCACACATAAGCACATAGCATGTAAGCAAATCATCATGCAGCAGCAGCACATATCACACTCCACCCTCCTCCCCTTTCTCCGCCGGGAAGGCACACTGCCTAACCCGAACCGTTGTTAGCTACTCAGGGACTATCGGCGTGGCAGTGCATACATATAGCCTTATAGCCCATACAGCTATTCGGCTTTCACAAATGGCCCGTCGGCCTCCACAAATAGCCTTTCGGCTCACATAATCACATATATCACACCTCATCCTCATCCCCTTTCTCCGCCGGGAAGGCACACCGTCCTAACCCGAACCGTTGTTAGCTACTCAGGGACTGTTGGAATGACAGTGCTAACACAAATCCACAGATGTCGCAGCATACGAATTCATTACAAATCAACGATATAACACACATGCAATGCATCATATATGGTACAAAAGAAAAGTCACTACCTGATCCTTTCCTGATGTTCGCTGGCGTAGTTGGCTCACGAGGGCGGCAAATATCGAATCCTACAATTCCAAATGCACTATTTAGACACTTCCATAGTGTTACTTGGGGTTATATGAGTCTATAATGAAAATTTACAAAAATACCCCCGGGGACCCGGCCCGGGCCCGCCGTACCCGGTCCGGTTGCACTTTTCCCGAAATTCTAATATGGGCTTTCCTAACATATTTCAGCCCAAGGAATCCATTTCCGGACTCGGAATTATCAAATTCAATGTAAAATTACGAAATTGCCCTTGGCAGCCCTACTTTTAGGGTTTTAGGGGTGTTTCCGTAATTATGCTTTCTCGGCCTTTTTTGAAAAAGTGCCCAACTGTAACCCCACCTAATTTTCGCCCCTGAACTCAATGGAACCATCAAATCATTGAAAATCCAACTCTAAGACCCATTTCTAGGGCTGGCCGAAATTTATGAGTTCTCCAGGGAAAATCGGGGTTTTACGATTTCGGCTCCGTAAACGCGTTCCTTTCTACTCCTAACCACTTTATTAACCATTACATTAGGTTACAACTAACATTAAGACCCAATTTGGGCAGCATAACCCCTAGGCCACATCATTTCCAAACTTTAAAACCAATGGCAATCCGGCGAAATTTCACCGATTAAATTGCCCACAGCAGCCATAATAAGCAATATACGAAAGTTTGGAAGTTACCTCAAGCTCCCACTAGCTTTTCCCAAATTTGGCTGAACCCTAGCCTCTTTAAAACACCAAGTTTTGAGCTTCACAACCTTAAAGAATAAAGAGGAGTGGCTTAGAGTCGGAGTTATACGCGTTAGGAGCTAGATCGTCGGAGAAATCGGCTTACCTTGCGAGATTTCTTCCTCTTTTTCTCTCCTTTCTCCAAGCTCTCTTCACGTTTGTTTTTCTGTGAAATGCGTCGGGAATGGCTGATGAAGATGGTGTAATTGGTTTTAAGTCCATGTTGATGTCATCATACAATATGATGATGTCATAATTTTAATTTCCCATTTTCGGATTTCTCAGAAATTCTGGCAGATTTTCTGCCCTAACTTTGAAAAATCATAACTAATTCTAGAAAAATCGAAATGAGGTGATTCCAAAGCCAAATGAAAGATATTTAAGTCCTCTTCATAGAAAAAATATTGGCCATTACTTAAAATCACCACAAAATTCCCAGAATTTCAATCTTTGCATACTGTTCCAGAAAATAATTAATTCCGCTGGGCAAACTTCAAAAATCCAAAACTCTTAGGTCACAAATCAAAATGATACAAATTATATGTTCATTTTGAAGCTTGACATGTGAACTTTAATACTGGAAAATTTCAGAATTTTTAGACACCATTTGCCTATTTAAAACGTCCATACAAACGGACTGCCCAGAATAGAATTTCACTGGACAGAATTTTAGATTTTGCATCTTTGCTTCCATTGGTTCCATTTTCATACCAAACATCATTCCCACATAAATTTTCACAAGGAATCCATTGGAATCATTAAAATATCCAAATTCCCATCACACATTCTTCAAAAGTGTTTATTCAACAATAATTACATCCACTTTTGAAGTCATTAGCCCTTAATCACTTTTTGGGATATTACATTTCTCCCCCCGTAAAATAAATTTCGTCCTCGAAATTTGTCACACAACTTGAGCCATAAACTCTGGATAACGTCTTCGCATATCCGCCTCCGCTTCCCAAGTTGCTTCCCTCTGAGTCATTCCCTTCCAGATCACCTTCACAAAGGGAATGCTTCGGTGTCTGAGCCGTCGTTCTTCTCTATCAATGATCTGTTCTGGCTCTATCGCATATGTAAAGTTATCTTGTAGCTCAACCTCTTCATACTCAACTATGTGAGATGGGTCTGGTTGGTACTTCTTCAGTTGGGAAACGTGAAACACGTCATGGAGTCTGCTCAAACTTGGGGGTAGGGCTACTCGATAAGCAACAGGCCCAATCCTCTCAAGGATTTCAAAAGGACCTATATATCTCGGGCTCAGCTTCTTCCTCTTGATGGCTCGCCCAATACCCGTAATTGGTGATACTCTCAGGAATATGTGATCACCAACCTCAAATTCTAGAGGCCTTCTCCTCTTGTCAGCGTAGCTTTTCTGTCGACTCTGCGCTGCAAGCAACCTCTTACGAATAATCTGAATCTGTGCAGAGGTTTGATCAACCAAATCTGGCCCATAAAGCTTCCTTTCGGACAATTCATTCCAGCATATTGGTGATTGACACCGTCTTCCATACAATGCTTCATACGGAGCCATTTGGATGCTCGCATGATAGCTATTGTTGTAGGCGAACTCAGCAAGTGGGAGGAAACGATCCCAACTTCCTTTAAAGTCGAGAACACAAGCTCGCAACATATCTTCCAGCGTCTGAATTGTTCTCTCAGATTGTCCATCCGTTTGAGGATGATAAGCCGTACTGAATCTCAGTTGAGTACCTAAGGCTTCATGCAATGCTTTCCAGAATCTCGAAGTGAATCGGGGATCTCGATCGGAAATGATATTCTTCGGTACACCATGGAGTTTCACAATTTCTCGGATATAAATCTCTGCTAGCTTATCCGGAGAGTAACCAGCATCGATTGGTATGAAGTGGGCTGACTTTGTTAATCGGTCCACAATTACCCAGATCGCATCATAGTTTCTGATCCTGGGTAATGCCACAACCAAATCCATGGTCACGCTTTCCCATTTCCATTCCGGAATCTCAGGACTCTGAAGTAAACCAGGTGGTCTCTGGTGCTCGATTTTCACCTTCTGGCATGTGAGACACCTTGCTACATACTTCGTCACATCACTCTTCAAACCCGGCCACCAATATACAGATTTCAGGTTATGGTACATTTTGGTCATACCAGGATGAAGAGTATATCGACTCTTGTGTGCCTCATCTAGAATCTTCTGCCTCAACTCCGCCTGAAGTGGAACACAGATTCTCTTCTGATAGCAAACTAATCCACGAGGCGATAGGTCATACCCTGGAACTTCTCCCCGCTCAATTCGAGTCATATTGCGCTGTATCCAGTCATCTTGCCTCTGAGCTTCTTCAATCTCAGTTCTCAGATCACTTTCCTCTTGAGAAACAGTGTAATTGGCACAAATGATCTGGTTTGTCAAATTCAAATCACGAAAGTCTTCAATCAGTTTCTTCTCTTGTATCATCATAGCGGCAATGAGAACGATCTTTCGACTTAGAGCATCAGCGACTACATTTGCCTTACCCGGATGATATTTTATTTCCAGGTCGTAGTCCTTAAGCAATTCCATCCAGCGGCGCTGTCTCATATTCAGTTCTTTTTGATCATATAAGTATTTGAGACTCTTGTGGTCGCAGTACAGTTCCACAGTCACACCATACAGGTAATGACGCCAAATCTTCAAAGCAAACACAATGGCCGCAAGCTCCAGATCATGAGTGGGATAGTTCAATTCATGAGGTCTGAGCTGTCGAGAGGCGTAGGCCACCACACGTCCCTGCTGCATAAGGACACACCCTAATCCCTGCCCACTGGCATCAGAATACACAACATATGTCAAACTGGGATCGGGCAAAATCAACACAGGTGCCGTAGTCAACCTCTTCTTCAGCTCCATAAAACATTTTTCACATTTCTCATCCCACACAAACGGCTGATCCTTTCTCGTGAGCTTGGTCATCGGCAACGCAATACGGGAGAAATTTTGGATAAATCTCCGATAATAACCAGCAAGACCCAGAAAACTGCGTATTTCCGCCACAGATTCTGGCCTCTTCCAGTCTAGTACTGCTTCCACTTTACTAGGATCCACAGAGACCCCTTCTTGCGAGATAACATGGCCTAAGAATTTCACTTCTGATAGCCAAAACTCGCACTTGCTCAATTTAGCATATAATTGCTTCTCGCACAAGATATTCAATACGATTCTCAAATGATGCTCATGCTCATCCTTATTCTTGGAATATATCAGAATGTCATCGATAAATACAACAACAAACTGATCCAGGTATTGTCGAAAGATACGGTTCATGTAATCCATGAATACCGCAGGCGCATTGGTTAGCCCAAATGGCATCACCAAGAACTCATAATGACCGTACCGGGTTCGAAAAGCAGTCTTCGGAACATCCTCCGCTTTCACTCGCAGCTGATGATACCCTGACCTTAGATCAATCTTTGAAAACACACATGAACCAGAGAGTTGATCTAATAGGTCATCGATTCGGGGAAGAGGGTACTTGTTCTTGATAGTAACTTTATTCAATTCCCTATAATCGATACACAACCGTAGGCTTCCATCTTTCTTCTTCACAAATAACACTGGAGCTCCCCAAGGCGACACACTGGGTCTAATGAACCCTTTCTCAAGCAAATCTTCTATTTGTTTCTTTAGTTCCGCCATCTCGTTTGGGGCCATGCGATATGGGGCCTTTGAAATAGAACCAGCTCCAGGCACAATGTCAATTGGGAACTGAACTTCCCTTTCAGGAGGCAATCCACTAAGGTCATCCGGGAATACCTCAGGGAATTCATTCACCACGGGTATATTACTCAAGGTTTCACCAGCTTCCCCCTGAACGGAGAAGAATACCATATACCCCTGGCAACCCTTTTCAATATATCTCTCCGCTTTAGCCGTAGAAAGGAAATTCATACTAGCACCTACAGCTTCAGCCCTCTGAGAAACAGGATATACTATCCTCTTATTCCCGCAATCAAGTAATACGTTATTTGCCGTTAACCAATCAAATCCCAAAATGACTTCCAACTGGTAAAGCGGCAAACAAATCAAGTCTATAACAGACTGACGCCCTTCCACAGTTATAACACAATTCAGGCAAACTTCTGTGGTTAAGGCTTTAACACCCATCGGAGTCGATACTACCAAATCGAATGGTAACTTATGCACATGCATACCCAGGCGTTTCACACAATCATACGCAATAAAGGAATGACTGGCACCCGAGTCGAACAATGCTTGTAATAGATAGCCATTTAAAGAGATTTTACCTTGTATCAGCTCAGGAGATCTACGAGCCTCCTCATGGGTCATTGCAAACACTCGACCCTGTGTCTTCGGCCTTTGCTCCGCTCGTGGTTGTTGACAATCTCTAGAAAGATGTCCTGGCCGCTTGCAATTAAAACAAATCATTTCTCCCTGACAATTCTGGCCATAATGTGATTTGTTGCAGCGACGACATTTCCACTCGGTTGCAGATCTCTGAGGTTCACGGTCTCTGGGCTGATAGGGCTTCTTATCACCGCCCTTGTATGAAGAAGATCCTTGGCCTTTCCGCTTCTGGGAAGCATTACCCTTACTGGGTTCACTGCGGTGGCCAGTAGCTCTGGTAGGATTCAACTCCCTCAGATTATTCTCCGTAATTCGACATTGCTCCACAGCCTTGTTGAACTTAGTGAATTGGTTCGTAACCAATCGCTTTCTCAATTCTCGCCTCAGACCGCGGATGAGCATATCAGAACTCCATTCTTCATCATCTTTAAACCGGAGGTAAGAGGAGTACCGAGCTAACCGGACAAAACGGGACAAATAGTCGTCAAAGCTCTCTGTATCCCCTTGTTTGATGTTGAGAAATTCTGTCTCCTTCTCGAGCCGCACTGATTTGGGAAAGTATTTCTCGTTGAACTCTTGTTGAAACAGTTCCCAAGTCAATGGTGTTTCATTGCTCTTCAATGTCAGGGCGATATTCCGCCACCAACGATCCGCGTCCCCCTCGAGTTTATACACTGCCAACCGTGGCTTCACCTCCTCTGGGCAACACAGAACCTCAAATATCTTCTCCAGTCTGTACAACCAATCTTCGGCTGCCTGAGGATCAAACCTTCCTCTGAACGCCGGAGGCATATGCTTACAGAATCGGGTGACCCAATACTGAAGGTCTTTTTCCTCCCTGGGTGGCATCCCATATGATTCCTGATTCAAGGTAGCACGAGGTGGGGATTCTAGAGGTCGTGCTGATCCTTCTGCAGTGTCCTCATGTCGAGTCTCTTCTTGAGTCTCCTCCGGAGTGGATTGAACCGGACCTTCCTGGTTCTTCGCCTTCTCAGCTCTGAGCTCTTCCCTCAGTTCAGTGATCATATCTCTTTGATCCCGAATTAGACCCATAAGCTCTTGCATTGCATCTGGTGGGTTTTCATTATCACCTTCCACCACAGGGTCTACACGCGGAGTTTTGGGGCGTCCTCTAGTCTTCTTCATTCTACAAATAGCTTGCCCCATTAATTTAGCAGAGATGGTATGCACATATGGTCACAAAACTTATATGTATCCAAGTCATTTAAACATATATGTGCACACACAACAATCATTCACAAACAATCTTTTATCCCTAAACCAACTAAGGGATCTATCCTAGCAAACTCTACCCTTGCCAGGAACTACAGCTCTGATACCAAAATGTAACCCCCTGCCTTAAATAGCGTAATTATAATTCGATATTACGTAATTAAATTGGTTTAGAGACCGTCGAATAGTTCAAAACTCATTTAGAACTCCCTGTGAAGTAGGGACTTGATAAAATTTTCAAAACTTCTTTCCTATTCCGGTCTCAAGTTCAATTATCGAATATAATCACCTGTGCAGTTAATTCACATTCATTCATATCAGAATATCTAATAGCAATCCCGGCAACCCCCGGGTTCCATTCATACACAAAAAGGGTTTGCAACCTCCATATAGGGGACTACACAACTACGTTCAACTATTCTTTACAACCAACATAATATATAGACACCCTGTCCAACAGGTTTAACCAACATAACCAAAATAAATGTCCCTACAGGATTCTAACCGCTCCGGGTCGTACGCTTCTCCTTAGAGCCAGTCGCCCTGTCTGAAAGGTTAGTTCAAAGGAAAGAATGAGATTCAAAAGAATCCCAGTAGTAACTAAGCATTTATACCACACATAAGCACATAGCATGTAAGCAAATCATCATGCAGCAGCAGCACATATCACACTCCACCCTCCTCCCCTTTCTCCGCCGGGAAGGCACACTGCCTAACCCGAACCGTTGTTAGCTACTCAGGGACTATCGGCGTGGCAGTGCATACATATAGCCTTATAGCCCATACAGCTATTCGGCTTTCACAAATGGCCCGTCGGCCTCCACAAATAGCCTTTCGGCTCACATAATCACATATATCACACCTCATCCTCATCCCCTTTCTCCGCCGGGAAGGCACACCGTCCTAACCCGAACCGTTGTTAGCTACTCAGGGACTGTTGGAATGACAGTGCTAACACAAATCCACAGATGTCGCAGCATACGAATTCATTACAAATCAACGATATAACACACATGCAATGCATCATATATGGTACAAAAGAAAAGTCACTACCTGATCCTTTCCTGATGTTCGCTGGCGTAGTTGGCTCACGAGGGCGGCAAATATCGAATCCTACAATTCCAAATGCACTATTTAGACACTTCCATAGTGTTACTTGGGGTTATATGAGTCTATAATGAAAATTTACAAAAATACCCCCGGGGACCCGGCCCGGGCCCGCCGTACCCGGTCCGGTTGCACTTTTCCCGAAATTCTAATATGGGCTTTCCTAACATATTTCAGCCCAAGGAATCCATTTCCGGACTCGGAATTATCAAATTCAATGTAAAATTACGAAATTGCCCTTGGCAGCCCTACTTTTAGGGTTTTAGGGGTGTTTCCGTAATTATGCTTTCTCGGCCTTTTTTGAAAAAGTGCCCAACTGTAACCCCACCTAATTTTCGCCCCTGAACTCAATGGAACCATCAAATCATTGAAAATCCAACTCTAAGACCCATTTCTAGGGCTGGCCGAAATTTATGAGTTCTCCAGGGAAAATCGGGGTTTTACGATTTCGGCTCCGTAAACGCGTTCCTTTCTACTCCTAACCACTTTATTAACCATTACATTAGGTTACAACTAACATTAAGACCCAATTTGGGCAGCATAACCCCTAGGCCACATCATTTCCAAACTTTAAAACCAATGGCAATCCGGCGAAATTTCACCGATTAAATTGCCCACAGCAGCCATAATAAGCAATATACGAAAGTTTGGAAGTTACCTCAAGCTCCCACTAGCTTTTCCCAAATTTGGCTGAACCCTAGCCTCTTTAAAACACCAAGTTTTGAGCTTCACAACCTTAAAGAATAAAGAGGAGTGGCTTAGAGTCGGAGTTATACGCGTTAGGAGCTAGATCGTCGGAGAAATCGGCTTACCTTGCGAGATTTCTTCCTCTTTTTCTCTCCTTTCTCCAAGCTCTCTTCACGTTTGTTTTTCTGTGAAATGCGTCGGGAATGGCTGATGAAGATGGTGTAATTGGTTTTAAGTCCATGTTGATGTCATCATACAATATGATGATGTCATAATTTTAATTTCCCATTTTCGGATTTCTCAGAAATTCTGGCAGATTTTCTGCCCTAACTTTGAAAAATCATAACTAATTCTAGAAAAATCGAAATGAGGTGATTCCAAAGCCAAATGAAAGATATTTAAGTCCTCTTCATAGGAAAAATATTGGCCATTACTGAAAATCACCACAAAATTCCCAGAATTTCAATCTTTGCATACTGTTCCAGAAAATAATTAATTCCGCTGGGCAAACTTCAAAAATCCAAAACTCTTAGGTCACAAATCAAAATGATACAAATTATATGTTCATTTTGAAGCTTGACATGTGAACTTTAATACTGGAAAATTTCAGAATTTTTAGACACCATTTGCCTATTTAAAACGTCCATACAAACGGACTGCCCAGAATAGAATTTCACTGGACAGAATTTTAGATTTTGCATCTTTGCTTCCATTGGTTCCATTTTCATACCAAACATCATTCCCACATAAATTTTCACAAGGAATCCATTGGAATCATTAAAATATCCAAATTCCCATCACACATTCTTCAAAAGTGTTTATTCAACAATAATTACATCCACTTTTGAAGTCATTAGCCCTTAATCACTTTTTGGGATATTACATTGTGGGCATTTTAATCGGTGAAATTTCACCGGATTGTCATTGGTTTAAATTTTGGAAATTGAGTTTTCTAAGGTTTATGCTGCACAATTTTGGTTCAAATGGTAGTTATAACCTAATGTAATAGTTAATAAAGTGGTTAGGAGTATAAAGGAACGCGTTTAAGGAGCCGAAATCATAAAACCCTGATTTTCCTTAGAGAACTCATAAATTTTGGCCAGCTCTAGAAATGGGTCTTAGAGTTAGATTTTCAATGATTTGATAGTTCCATTACGTCCAGGAGCGAAAATTAGGTGGGGTTACAGTTGGCCACTTTTTCAGAAAAGGCCGAAAAATCATAGTTACGAAAACGTCCCTAAAACCCTTAAAGTGGGGCTGCCAAGGGTAAATTTGTAATTTGACATTGAATTTGATAATTCCAACCCCGGAAATGGATTCCTTGGGAAAAATATGTTAGGATAGCCCAGATTAGAATTTCAGGAAAAGTGCAACCGGACCGGGTACGGCAGGCCCGGGCCGGGTCCCCAGGGCATTTTTGTAAATTTTCATGATAGACTCATATAACCTCTAGAAACACTATGGAAGTGTCTAAATGGTGCATTTGGAATTGTAGGATTCGACATTTGCCCTGATTGTGAACGACCCGTGCCAGAGCACGTTTGTAAAGAACTAGGTAGTGACTCTTTCTCTTATATTGTGTGTGAAACATTGTATGTATGTTTGTCATGCATTGAGAATACATTGTGATACATTATGATGCTTTGAGATCGCAGCGAAAGTTGACGTATAGTGTTTATAGCCATGAGTGCTGTCGTATATGGCGTGAGCCATATATCATTGTGATGTTGCTTAACATGATCATATATGCTATGCATTTATACACTGTATGAGTGATTTGTTACTACAGAGATTCTTTTGAATCTCATTCTTTCTATTGACTAACATTTCAGACAGGGCAAGTGGCTCCAAGGGGAAACGAACCACTAGGAACGGCTAGGATCTTGTAAAGATGTGTTGTTAGGTTGTTGATTATCTATTTTGGACTTGGGATTACTGTTTATTTTTGAAATGTAGATATTACATTGATGTTGGTCATGTAATCCTCTAGTTGGAACTTACAACCCTTAGTTTACACATGTATGAAACCCGGGAGTTGTTGGGAATTTGGCTATACACTCGGATATGTATGAATGTGATTGAACTGTGTAGAGTAATTAGATTCGGAAGATGAATATGAGACCATGTTGAACGAATTTTAGAAAAGAGATTTGAGAAAAACGTAATCGTCGATCTCTAATTCCTTTAAATTACGCATTTTTGAATCTTAATTATGGTTATCAAGGTAGGGGATTACATTTATAGGGCATATTCGCCCGTTACAACTCCCATAACGGGGATTACATAACACTATCCATATTTACAACATATATAATATGTACAATAATCCCAAAAATTGATAACCAACACAAGGCTTAATGTCCTAGCTGTAAGCACTAGCCGCCCTTGGTTACTTGTTTTTTCTTCAATCCGCTAGCCCTGGCTCTAGGTTAATCATTAGAAAGAGTGAGATTCATAGGAATCTCAGTAGTAACATGTCACCCATATTATATATAATAGTAAAGCTTGTAAGCAAATCATAAAATAGTATCATAATAGCATCCATTGTAGCAATCACATGCATGACTTTGTCACATAATGACAGCTTTCATAGCTGTATGTACATTTGTAGCTTTCACCATATTAACGATAGCACTCACGGTTATATACACAATCACGACAGCTTTCATTGTATCCACGTTCACGATAGCTTTCGTTGTATTCACATTCGTAGCTTTCACCACATTCATGATTCATGATACATTCGTCACAATTCAATTATAAGCACAAACATACAAAGCATTATACATGATATAAGAGAAAGAGTCACTACTTTGTTCTTTTCGTTCGTACTCGGGCACCGATTTCTCATGTTCAGAGCAAATGACAAGTCCTATTAATCATAATCAAGGATGACGAGTTATTCTCTATTCCAATACTTAAATGACTCTAAAACACTTGGGGTTGGTTATCATTTGAGATCTTTAGTGGATACTAGAAGTTTAAACAAAAGCCTAAAGGATTGGGGAGAACTAGACCATAAACCACCTTTTGAAAATGCGAAGTGCCAGAATTTGGGGTTTGGCAGCGGCCAAGAATAAGATAGAAACCTTTTGGCTTGGCTAAGAATAGGTCAAAGAGTTTTGGGCCCTGGCCAAGAACTAGTCAGACACTTTTTGGCTGCGGCCAAGAAGTGACATGTTTCTTGGCTGACTTCCAACAACCATAACTTTTCGTACACACATCGAAATGACACAAACTTTATATAATTTTAAAGCTTGCAATTCCTACTACAAAAATGAAAAGTTTCATAACTTTTTGACATCGTTTGGTATGTCAAAACACTATAAAAAACATCTCTCTTGCATAACATTTTCATTGCCAAAATTTTCATTTTTCCAACCGAAATTTCCAGTGGTTCCAAAATTCTCAGCCAAGACTACTCCCACACAAATTTTCACACATAATCCAATGGAAACATCAAAACAATCAAATTCACATTCCATTTATATGTTCTGTTTTGGCACAATTTAACACAAAATCTCACAATTTACCAAACATCACATTTAAGTCCCCAAATCAATTCCATTGTCCAAAACACAAAACAAGACATCATTTCAACAAAAAAACACCATGACTCTTGTAACGACCCAATTTGAGATTAAGGGCTAATGACTTCGAAATTGACTGTAATTAGTGTAATTAAACACTTTTGGAGAAATGTGATGTGAATCTGATATAAATGTACTCGGTGATAATTGAATAATCATAGTGGAAACAGGGGCAAAATGGGAAAATTGGAAATTTACCGACCAAGTGGTCAGTTACCAAAGAGGAAACTCATTGGTGGTTAAAGATCAATGGTTGAGATTTATTGTCAATGGGTCAGAATCATGTGCTTTGAGATTATGTGAGCTCATGGAGAGAGTGAGCAAGATTATGCCAAGTGTCATTTTGTGGACCAATGGATCATGCACATAAGTAAAAAAATCACTTTTTCTCTCTCTTCTCTCTCCTATTCGGTTGGGAACTTTAGGAAGGGGAAAAATTCAGTATCATCTTATCATCCCTATCATCTCATCATCTCTCTCTCCTTACCTCTATTTTCGATGATTTCAAGAAGGAAAGAGAAAGAGAAAGCTTGATTTTTTTGTGAGTAATGGTTCTCATATGTGTTACGAGTGTAAATGATCCATTAAAAAGTGTAAGTGTACACTATCGTAATCAAGTAATACAGAAGTGAGTAGATTATTGATCCCACGAGGATTGATCACTAAGTACCAAAATGGGTAATTTTAATTCTATTTAGCCGATTGAGTAGTTGGCAGTTGAGAGAACAAAAAAAAAGACTAAATATGAGTGCAAATATATGAAAGCAAATATGAGAAAAAGCTCTAGGGGTCATATTTCAATTAACAAATTTCGGATTGAATCACTTATCTATTCTAGCGCAATTTATTCCACATGATTGATAGTCGAGTTTCCCTAATTTAATTACTAGCTTCTTCCAAGGTCAAGCAATTCTATAATTAATTGCTAATCCAATATATTCCTATATGAATTTAAGCAATTAATTATGCATTAAGATTTATGGGACTCAGTAAGACTACACAACTTATATGAGTATATTCCTATTTCATATGCAAGTCATGGTTTTAATTATAGGATCTACACACATGCATCTCCTTTCGGTCTCAACATGCATATTGAAATCATTCAAAAGGTGGCCAATCAATCAAAAGCATTAAGAATAATAATTAAAACTCAACCATAAAGGAGAAATTAAATCTAGATTTAATAAGTTAAGATTCAATCCGTCATTAGTAAGCTACGTCATCACCCTGGGAAAATAGAAATTTAGATCATGATGAAATTAAAAAAAATAAAAATAAATTAACATTACATAAAGCTAGAATGAAATTCTCATAAATATTACATAAAACTTGAATATTAAATTGTCAAACATAAATATACAACCAAAAGATGCATGAAAAATGGAGAAATGTAGCCATCCATTCAGGAGGTAAAACCTTCCATATAGGCGGCATGTAAAAGTAATACAATCCTAAGCCTTCCATATAGGAGGCGTGCAAGAAGAAATAGAAGAGAGGAAAGTAATGGATATGAATTGTTGTGTGGAGAAGAGATGAGAGTAATGGATATGAATTGGTGTCTCAAATGTGAAGGAGAAGGTGGCTATATATAGGGAAGAATGGAGTAGGGTAGATGAAGTGTGGTAGGTGAAGTAGTAGATAAAATGTGGTAGATGAAGTAGTTAGTGAAAAGGAAGATGAAGAGGTAGATGAAATGTGGTAGATGAAGTAGTAGGTGAAAAGGAAGATGAAGAGATAGATGAAATGGTTGGTGGAATGGTAGATAATTCCCGCTTTCAACTTCCAAACAAAATTTAAACCCTTGCAGATAGAACGAGATTTTGGTCTCAGCATCAAAGTTGTATAGCTCTTTCTTAGCTTTTTATTCATATAAAGAACGTCCCAATCCGACATTTAGAGCTCTAGATATTGCCTGAAAACTGAAAGAGGGTCTAATATGGTATTTTTCAAGAAATTCTATTTTATGCCGAAATCATTATTTATTTATTAATTATACCCAAATTTATTAAATTGAGCTCAAATATCATCCATAAAATCATCATAGAAGGGAAAATAAATATGCAAATATTTTACTTATCAATATGCTCAAATACTTTTCATTAAACTTGTTCATAGTGTAAAGAGCTTCATCTTGGTGGTTTCAGAATTTTGAAAAGTGGTAGTTTGGGTGTTGGAGCAATTTGGAAGTTTGAGAATCAAGGTTATGGCTTTGGCAAGCTGAAGAGGTAAGGATTTGATGCTTTTTGGTATATTTATTGTGATTTTTGGTTAAGGTTGATAAATTCTGGATTTTGCCCTAGTTTTATGCTAGTTTTTGAATGCATGAATTACATGGTGAATGATGTTGGAATTGGTTTATTGTGGAGTTATTTGAGTGTTGGATGTGGTTTTGGAATTTTGGAAGTGGGTTGAATGATTTTGGGTATTGTGTGTGTTATAGAGACCCAAGAGTATGAATTGTTGTTAGGGTGGGTTTTGAGTGTTTTAAGGTTACCAATGGGTTCCTTATGGGATTTTAAGTGGGTATGAGCTTTGTGTTAAGTTTGGGAACCATTAGGGATTAGTTTTGGAAAATCTAGGAATTTCTGTCATTTGCTGCGATCTGGCAATCTGATTAGCCTCACTTGAGTGAGGATGAGTCTCACTTGAGTGTTATGCATATTTTCGCCCAAAGTTCTTTCAGTTCTTGTTACACTTCCATGCTTAAGTGCGAGTGCACTTCCTGATTCGCGAGTGATACAGGCCATCACTCGAGTGATCATGGGTTCACTCGAGTGCACGTGTAATGCCATGTTAAGAGTTGCTCTTGGCCAAGCACTCACAGGCCATTTGTCAAGAGTGTAATCTGACACTCGTAAGTGTAGTCTTCTCACCCAAGTGCCAAAAGTTGCGCTTAAGTGAGCTTCCTCTTCTAAAGTTGTCTATACTCTCTAGCAAGCACTTTCTGTGTTGCACTTTTGGGGACTCGAGTGAATTTGGAGTCATCACTCGAGTGTGAAACCTCATGCTTGAGTGTTGTGAGCACTTTCTGGTCGAGGTTGTTGCTTACTATCAAACACTCACGAGTAAGAGCCATTCTTACTCAAGTGCAAGTCTCTTATTACTCGAGTGAGCTAGCTGAAAATCAGTGTGGTGCTTCTGAAAAAGGGTCTTCAGGGTAGTTTCTTCCAACACTTTTAGCATGTGTTTAGACCTCTAATGGTCGTCCTAAAGAGTTTAAATGATAACCAACTTAGAGCATTATAGAGATATGTATTTGGAAAAGAGATTGAATAGTTGTCCCTAATTTGGTTATAGGATTTAACATCTGCTAGACGCGTGAGCCCACTATGCCAAAGAACGTCAGGAAGGAACAAGGTAGTGACTCTTTGTCTTATACTGTGTGTGAATCATTGTATGTATGGCTGTCATGCATTGTGTTGCTGCTGCTGCTTTGTGACATCTTGTTACATTTTTTGGAGCTTTGTGCCTTGTGATGCTACTGCATTATGATTATAGCGAAAGCTAGCATAGTGATTACAGCGAAAGTGCTGGCATAGTGATTACAGCAAAAGTTGGCATAGTATTTACCGAAAAGCGGGCATAGTGCATTGAAATTACAGCTGTGAATGTTGTCGTTTGTGGCATGAGCCATGAATCATTGTGTTGCTGCTAAACATGATAAACTTACATGTTATGTGTTTATATACTATATGAGTGATTTGTTACTACTGGTATTCTTTAGAATCTTATTCTTTCCAATGATTAACATTTCAGATAGGGCAAGTGGCTCAAAAGGGAAGCGGACAACCCAGAGTGGTTAGGATCTCTTAGGGACATTTTAATTTGGACTGTTGGTTATCCGTTTTGGTTTGGGATTATTGTGTAATACTCCGGATTTTGAGACTCGAGGTTAGAGAATAAGCCTGAGACTAGTGGATTGCTAAGCCCTGGTTTAGCAAGATCCCAAATTGTGATTAGGGATTAATGAACCCTTTTAGAGAATATAAAGTGGATTGTAGTCGCTTGTATTATGAGCAACGCCAAAACCCTGTATTTGAGTTCAATTGTGGATTAACATCCAAATTGACTTAGAATAGAGGGAAGAATTGAATGGGGTATTGTGATGGAAATGGTGTCATGTTGTGGTATTTAATCATTGGAATTGATTTAAATTGAATTGGACACATTGGTTGCAAAACTGGAAATGCTGTCCAGTGTGAATTCTGTATGGCCAGTCTTCTCGTGTGGATGTTTTGACTAGGAAAATGATGTCAGAAAATTATGAAACTTTCCAGTCTTAAATTTCACATCCTAAGCTTCAAAATGAACATATAATTTGTGCCATTTCGTTTTGGGAATTGGGAGATATGATTGTCCAAAGTTTGAGGTCGAAAATGGACTCTGTTTTGGGGCAGTGATGAAATTTGTGTAATTTTGGAATTTTGTGGTGATTTCTGATAATGGATCATATTTTTCCAATGAAGAGGACTTAAATAACTTTCATTTGGCTTTGGAATCACCTCATTTCAATTTTTCTAGAATTAGTTATGATTTTGCAAAGTTTGGTCAAAAATCTGCCAGAAATCCAAAAATTGAGAATTATGACATCATCATGTTGCATTGATGACATAAGCATGGGATATGTTATTAAACGGTTTTTTCCTTCTTCCTCCTCATTTCTGACGCTGAGAACAGCTGAAATAGAGAGAGAGCATATGGGATCTTTAGAGAGAGAAAGAGGAAGAAATCTCGCAAGGTAAGTCGATTTCTCCGACGATCTAGCTCATAACGCGTATAACTCCGATACTAAGCTACTCCTTTATGTTCTTTAAGGTTTGGAAGCTCCTCTTTTGGTGTTTTGAAGTTAGGGTTTTCAGCCACAAGAAGTAAAAGCTAGTGGGAGCTTGAGGTAACTTCCAAACTCGTGCACATTGACTATTCTGGCTGTTATAGACAATTTAATCGGTGAAATTTCGCCGGATTGTCTTTGGTTCTAAAAATGGAAAATGGGTTTGTGGGGCTGTTATGCTGCCCAAATTGATACTAAATGGTAGTGCTAACCTAATGGAATAGTCAATAAAGTGGTTAGGAGTAGAAAGGAACGCGTTTACGGAGCCGAAACCGAAAAACCCCAATTTTCCCCGGAGTACTTGTATATTTCGGTTATGGCTATAAATGGGTCTTCGAGTTGGATTTTCAATGATTTTATGGTTCCATTGAGTTCAGGAACAAAAATTAGGTGGGGTTACAGTTGGTCACTTTTTCGGAACAGGCCGAAAAAGCATAATTACGAAAACGTCCCTGAAACCCTTAAAGTGGGGCTATCAAGGGTAATTTTGTAATTGATATTGAATTTGATAATTCCGAGTCCGAAAATGGATTCCTTGGCCGAAAATATGTTAGAATAGCCCATGTCAAAATTTCGAGAAAAGTACAGCCAGACCGGGTACGGTGGGGCCGGACCGGGTCCCCGGGGGCATTTTAGCAAATTTTCAATATAGCTTCATATGGCCCTCAGAAACACTATGGAAGTATCTAAATAGTACATTTGACATTGTAGAATTGAATGTGAAGCCCCGAGTTGTTGGCACGTAAATCGAGGAGAAAAGACTGGAGGTAGGGAACTTATCTCTCTGCATGCTCTGATAACTATATTAATGTGTTGATGCATGTTATTGCTTTGCTTGATTATGTGGAACATGTATGAATGATTTGAAGCTATGTTTCAATATATGCTATGGCCATATGTGTATCGTTCGAAGCATTGAGCTTATAGATTTGTCATTGTATGTGTGCATGAGTTATGTGATGCAAGCATGTCATGCATTAAACACTTATCTTGCCTGCATATTGATAATGTTTCCCTACTGAGATTCTCTCGAATCTCACCCTCCCTTACCAACAATTTAGACAAGGCAAGTGGCTCGTGGAGGGAGCGGTAGGACTCATTCGAGATGAGATTGTGTAATCCCCATTTGAAGAATTGTAATGGGCAATTGTGCCCTGTATATCTTTAGCGAAGGTATGTACCTGAGATTGCCGGGATGATTATGTTGTGCACTCTGATATTTATATGAATGTGATTTATCTTCGCGTAGTAATTGTATTCGAAATGTGAATATGAGACCAAGTTTATAAATGATTTCGTAAGGTATTTTTGAAAACCCCATCATGTGATGGGTTAGTAAATGTTATTTGATTATTATTGGTCTCTATTTCATTTTAATTCCTGTATTTCAGATATAATTACTGAGGGGGTTACATACTGTATGTATATGGGAAGTAAATATGATTTTTGGATATGTAATCCCCATTTTGGGAAACTTTAAACCGATTATATATATATATATATATGTAAACTGGGGTTGCCGAGATTTTAGTTATGTACTCTGATATTTATGAATGTGATTTAATTGCACAGGTAATTGTGTCCGAAAGTGAATGTAGGACCAGATGAATTATGTTTTTTTGAACTATTTTTCGGGATACCCTCTCTTGAAGATGATGGATTATAAATGTGTTTTTGTTTTATTGGTCTCTATTTCACTGGAATTTCATAATCCAGATATAATTACGGTGAGGGGGTTACAACTCTCTAGAACCCTAATATACACAAAAAGTAGGGCAAAATTCCATAAATTTAAGTTCTCAACTAATGACCACAATCTATATGTCAAAAGATGGTTTTTGCTCACCTCTTCCTTTTCCTCTTGCTCATTCTTTGATTCTTCAACTACCAATTTTCTTTGAGAACTAAGACACCTCCTTTTGAAAATCTAAAATCATAGTAATGAAGCTCTCATCAAGATGATCAAGATTAAAGAAGAGATTTTGTGCATTAGAGGTCATCTACTAGGTTAAAATCGCACCTTCACCTTGACTTTTCTTTCTTTTTCCTCCTCCTTCTTGGACGTTAATGAGAGCTTGAGAGAGAGAGAGTAAGAGATGATGATGATATCAGATTTTTAACTCCCTCCATGCCCTAGGCCGACTTTGTGGAGAGAGGGAAGATAAGAGGAGTTGAATATTTGACTTCCATCCTATGGTGTCAATGGTGTCATGTGTCATCATCCTATGGTTCCTCACCAAAGCATGTAATTGGTTAGTTACTCTAGCCAATTCTATTAGTCATTTAGTCACACCTCTTACTCTTTTAGTTGATGGTGAATTTCCTCTTCGGTAGCTGACT
Source organism: Inga leiocalycina (assembly GCA_963242795.1). Lineage (NCBI taxonomy): Eukaryota > Viridiplantae > Streptophyta > Magnoliopsida > Fabales > Fabaceae > Inga > Inga leiocalycina. The sequence continues at coordinate 49,253,776 of OY725327.1, read as the reverse complement.
AATTAGCCTATCAACTTTTTTTCATTCCGTTTTGCCCCTGGCTATGGCAATTCCTATTGGAATATCACTTAACTCATTATTAGATTCCATTTATCATACCATGCGCCCTCCCTATCTCTTTTAATTCAATTTAGGCTTTAACACCATAATTGAATTTAAATATAGGGTTTGGACACTGTCCACTGCTTATACGGGTCATTCGGTAATAATTCACATTGTATTGTCCGAAAGAGTTTGTCTAACATTAATTACATTCACTTTTGGAGTCATGAGCTCTTATACACATGTTGGGGCATTACACAATACTTCACGGAAACTAGAGCCGGGAATATGGGCTGGCTTGTTTAAGCACGCTTTCTAAAAAGTACCATATTTTTGAAGCTCGCGGCCCCTACAGAGTTGGCCCTTCACGGGCTCAGGCTTAAACGAGCTTAAACTCATTTTAATTCAAAAAAAAAAAAATCTTTTTCAAGTTTTACAATTTATTCATTATTTTTCTTTAAACTGATATCTACATTATTTCCACATTATTTTTAAAACTCATAAATTTTTAGTTAAAATAATCATCTAATGTCTAAATTAGTCTTTTTTTTAAAGTTTAAATGAATAAACCATTGTAGAAAATGAAATAAATCAAACCAATTAATAAATGTTTGCCTGTTATTAATACTCTATTGGGTACTTAGGTATCTCTCATATTGATAATCTGATATAATGATATTATATTTATTAATTTATTTTTAAAAAAATGTTAAACGGGCCTAAAAGGGCTGCAGAGCTAGCCCTACAGGGCCTACGACCCTATAAGGCCGGCCCTTTTAGATTTACTTCCCTTTTTAACATCTAAATCATAAGCCCGGCCTTTGAAAGGCTCAAGCTTAAACAAGCTTACCCGATGGGTTCGGCCGGATTTCCCGGCTCTAACGGAAACCCACCCCACCTCGACGCTTTCTTTAGAAGCTAATTAATATTCCATGTCACGTAATTTTGCTTAAGATGAGCCATTTTGGTGGTACAAATAACAAAACTACAAATACGAAAGAAAGCCAAATATGCCGTCGTAATTCGACAAAATTAGGTATACGCATATTATAAAACATGAAGCAACATACAAATTAAACTACTACTAAAAAAACATTTTCTAGTAATCCAAATTCTCGAGGAAAAAAAGGGAGAAGCGATCCGTGTATGGACAATATCTAGAATTTGCAATCAATTTTAATAGAATAAGAGAAAAAGTATCCATAAGTCTTTAATTTCAAATGAGATCCCCATAATTCATTTTATTTAAATTCATGAAAATATTATTGAGGGTAATGTTTAAGGGGGCCAAAACCCTTTTCACTAGAACTTGTTGCTATGGTTTAAACCATTTTAATAATGTTTATTTTAATTTATAAAAATTCATAAATTTTGTATTACCAGTTTCAGTTAATATCATTTTTTTAATGAAACAGTTAATATCATTTTAATACACGCTTATTTTTTATAAAAATTAAATAAAATAAATTCCATGAATTTAATTTTAAATTAAAACAAATTATAAGAATTTGTGAATCAATTTATCGTAGTAGTAGTAATAATAATAATTTACTTACGTGCATTTCCTCAGATAGAATTCCATTGAGTGAACGCTAATCAAAATGAAGCAGTGATAAGTACGCCCAGGGAAAAATTGAAGGCAAGAAACAGTAATACATGACGAGTCATATTGATAAAGACAGTTCAACCATCAAATGATGGAATGAAACCACGAAAGAAGGCTCCGAATATAAAAGCATAGTGAGATTATCAAATCCATAAGCTCATCCAAAGCAAATAATGAACACGACGAAGATGGGGACAACGCCTTCCTTCTTCTTGTTAAGCTTTTTGGCTCTGCTCTGTTTCTCTACCTTTCCGCTTCTAACGGCGTCGTCTCAGCCACTGTACACGAATTCGCGGTGGATCGTGACGGAAGACGGCGAGCGAGTGAAGATGGCGTGTGTGAATTGGGTGTCGCATCTGGAACCCGTACTTGCAGAAGGTCTGAGCAAGCAGCCTGTGGATGTGATTTCCAAACAGATGAAGTCGATGGGATTCAACTGCGTGAGATTCACTTGGCCTATTCTTCTCGTCACCGACGACTCTCTCGCCTCCCTCACCGTCCGGCAGTCTTTCCTCAACCTCGGCCTCCTCGAATCCATCGCTGGCATCCAATCCAATAACCCTTCCATCATCGATCTTCCCCTTATCCAAGCTTACCAGGTACAAATACTGATTCCTCACACTTTAATTTCAATTTCACTTCAATTGCTATGTATTATATAATTTAGGGTTAACATGCATCCAGCAACACATAACTGGAATATTTTTTTGAGGTGTGCGTTAGGTATCGTAAACTAATTTTTTAGTATATCCAATACCAATATCATAAAATATTTTTTTAAATGTCTCTAATACCCTAAATTATCTAAAGTTGATATAAAATTGCATAAAAAAAATATTTTAGATGATGGATATTCTTAAAAAAAATATTTTAAGATACCATGTGCATCATAAATTACCTTGGGGCACCCACCGGTTACAATTAAAAAAATACTTTATGGCGCATCTTAAAATTTATAAGAATCTAGGAACTGGAAAATTAGGTTTAATTAAGTGAGTGATTGATGGATGTTGATCAGTGGGTGGTGGAGAAGATGGGGGAGGAGGAAGTGATGGTGATATTGGACAACCACATGACTAAGCCGGGGTGGTGCTGCAGTAACTCCGACGGCGATGGATTCTTCGGTGACTGGGATTTCGACCCGGAGCTGTGGGTGGAGGGGCTCACGAAGATGGCTTCGCTGTTCAATGGAGTGAGCAATGTGGTCGGGATGAGCCTGAGGAATGAACTGCGAGGCCCCAAACAAAACGTCAATGACTGGTATAGGTACGTACGTCATATTCTTTCGGACAGCCCAATCCCCTCTATCGTTAACGTCTGTGAATTAATTCCTTATCGACATCGTTGACCATGTTCTCTATCTATCCATATTTCGTTGAGCATATTCGATATCGATCCACATTAATTATTCGGCTAACATCAATGGAGGCATCATCGTAATTTCACATTCGTTGATAACGGATTTTTTATATTTCTTCTTAATTTCTTAAAAATATGCAACAAAAGAATTTACCATCATAGAATATTAATTTTGCTATAATTAATTTGCAAGTCCTCATGGTTTCAACTAATCCTTTTTGTCAAATCCTGTAGTTTCTTTCTTTGCACCCTGTCTTTATATATATATATATATATATTATTTTTTTTTATCAAATCCCTATAATATTTTTATTGTCTTGTTGATTTTTAATTGAATACCTATAATTTCATGGGACTCAAAAAGAAAAAAAAATGAAAAAAACTGTGGGGATCAAATTAAAAACAAGTAAAACTATAAGGACTTGATAAAAAGGAAAAACCTACAAGGAGCTAATTAAAAATATGTGAAATTATAAGGACTTAATAAACATACTATAGGAACCTAATTTTAAATAAGGTGAAACTATATAGACTTGCAGATTAATTATCATTATAATTTTTATAGATTTTTTATATAGGTATTATTATTTTTTTTTACAAAATCATTATACATATGTAAAAGCTTGTTTTAGAGACTTCGGAGGGTGAATTGTGGAAGTCACGTATTCATTTTTATAATTTTAAATTTATAAGAAAATAGGTTATTTAAAGTTTTTAAACTAGTGTGCTTAATGTTCTGTTTTTTTTTGTTCAATCAGGTGTAAAAAAATTTTAAATTTAAAATAAATTAAAATTTTGGTTGGACTGTGTAAAGAAAAGTTACTTCTTGTATATTTTGGTTGAAAAGAAAAATCTTATATATATATATATATAATCTAAGTATTTATAATAAAAAAACACTTTTTCTGGAAAAACACACTTGTTTGTCCCGAAAAAATTAAATCATATTTTTTATGATTTATTATTAGTATGAATTGTTCTAGATTAAATATTAGTTTTAATATTTATATGTTCACAATTTAGCTCATTAATGTGTAAATATCCCACCTTAATATTTTTGGACCAATATCTCATTAAATTGAAGTTGTTTTGTTGTTAATGCCAGTAAAAGTTGTAATTTTTTATACACATAAAGTTGTATATAATATTTTATGTACGCTGAAGCTTGAAAAAAAAAAATCACTCGGGGTCATCATCAAGACACCCTCCATCCCTTTTTTATAAGAGATGATTAACCAAATTATGTTATTAGAAGATGTAGTTAAAATTAGTTAGGTAAAATAAATTAAATATCTAAATTTTTTTTTTCTAAAAATGGCCTCATATAATTTGTGTGGAAAAGAGAATAAAATGTATTAAGTATTTTAGACAAATATAGGAATTAAATGCAATAATAACATGATAATTTTTATAGTTAAGTGAAGGTAAAATGAGAAGTTTGCAAACTTTTCAAACATCCCCTAATCCTAAAAAGCATGGACCCGGCTTCTCTCCTATACCCTTTGTGTCCAATGCCCTCCTCTGCCATGAAATTGCACCATTTTGGTTCAAAAGCTTGGAGCTGAGACCTTCTATTTTTTTTTTAAAAAAAAACAGTATTCAATATCTTGAAATATCTTTTCAGTATCAGTCAGTTCCTTAAAACATTTTTTCAAATTCTTAAAATAAGTTTTCAATATTATCTAGTATTCTGAAGTATTTTTTTAGTGCCATTCAATACTTTGAAGTTTTTTTTTTAAAAGACAGTATTCAACATCCTGAAGTATTTTTCCAGTACTAGTTAATTCCTTAAAATAATTTTTCAATGTCTTAAAATAATTTTTCAATATTATCCAATATCTTGAAATATTTTTTTAGTGCCAGTCAGTACTCTGAAGTTTTTTTTTTTGAAAAACAGTATTCAACATCCTGAAGTTTTTGTTGTAGTAATATTTTAGGGCGGTAAGTGGTTCAAAAAAATTTTTTGTGTATCTAACATCCTAAAATATTATCCAATATCCTAAACTAATTTTTATTGCATCCAACATAATAAAATATTGCACCAAAAATAGTTTAGAGAACTAACTGACACTAAAATAATACTTCAGAATACTAAATAATATTGAAAATTTTTTTAAGAACTTGAAAAAATATTTTAGGAAACTGACTGGTATTGAAAAAATACTTCAAGATATTGAATATTGTTTTTTCTTTAGAAAAAAAAAAAAGACAATGGTTTCTGCTTCAGGTTTTTGCGCCAAATCAGTGCAGTTTCATGGCAAAGGAGGGCAGTGGACGTAAAGGGTATAGGAGAGAAGCTGGGTACAAAAACCATGCATTTGGAATTGCCTGTTTTCCAAATAAAAAAGGGGCTCATCTTATTATAAAAATAAGGAAGAATCCCTTAAAAAAATTAAAAATTGAGAAATAACAGATAAGGTATTTCCCAAGAAAAAAGTTGGAAATTACTTATCATGTTTCGACATTTTCTAATTAACTCTTGATAAAAAAAAATGACATGTCATTTTTCAATTTCTAAGTATTTTTCTTTCTCCCTAAAAAGAAACATGAGATACTTAAGAATTTTATAAAAAGGAACCGGGGCAGCATGTCTCTTCGCTTTTCTGTATATACACATTCAGACATTTAGTAGGCGTAGAAATTAAAAAGGAAAAAAAATGTTTATAACCAAAAAATGAAAAACATAACTACTGGCCAAAGAAAAAGAAAAACAAATGTTTTGATTTTGAGTGAAGGTACATGACAAAAGGAGCAGAAGCAGTGCACGCAGCAAACAAGGACGTTCTTGTGATTCTCTCTGGCCTAAATTTCGACAAAGACTTATCCTTCCTCAGGAACCGACCCGTTAAACTAACGTTCGAGCGGAAACTAGTATTCGAAGTTCACTGGTACGCCTTCACGGACGGAAAAGCATGGCTTGATGGCAACCCAAACCAAGTGTGTGGCCAAGTTTCAGGGAACGTGATGAGACTGGCGGGTTATTTGGTGCAACGAGGTTGGCCATTGTTTGTGAGCGAGTTTGGTGTAGACTTAAGAGGCACCAACGAGAACGATAACAGGTACTTGAGTTGTTTCTTGGGTTTTGCTGCTGAACATGACTTGGATTGGGCATTATGGACACTTGTTGGAAGCTATTACCTTAGGCAAGGTGTTGTTGGAATGAATGAGTATTATGGACTTTTCAACTGGGATTGGCGTGATGTCAGGAATTCTTCTTTCTTTCAGAGGATCTCTTCTCTCCAGTCTCCTTTTCGAGGTATGAACATATATATTCATTGCCTTCTCAAGTAAACAAGTAAAGTTTAAGTAAAGAGTTGTTAGAGTTGGGGAGTCCAATGCCTTCTTTCAAGATAACCCTCCTAATGTAGGACTCATATCAATATAAAAAAGGTTACCTATGGAGGGTTCTGATCACTAAGAGACTAAATGAAACACTATAGTGTGGAGCCGCTGGAACATTTGCTCTCAAGCGGGTGCATTGTGATGAAACCCACATTGAGTGGATTACCTTAAAAAAATAGCCTTATGAGCCTTTAGGTTGTGATATAATTCTTCCAAAAACTAGTGCTTTTTACCATTTAATGCAACCCAAAGTTAAGTACTTTGAGTTATTCAATACTATCTACAGTTCTTAATATAAGATCTAATTTGTAGTACAAATTGCGCTACAAACTAAATTTTATATTAAGGACAAGAGATAGTAGCATTTAGAGAGAATTGGAACTATAAACTAGATCTTATATTAATAACTGCAGGTGGTAGCATTTAGAGAGGATTAGAAAGGACGGATAGAAGAGATTAATAGAATCCGAACAACTCCTTCTTCATGAGATCTAAATCCAATGTGAGTTATCTACTGATACTCTTGAAATTCAAGAAGAATATCTTCTTTCAAACATCAAAAGGGTTCGAAAAAGTGGGCTTAATTATATGGATGAATTTAGCTGGCCTCACCTCTCTTCTCTTTCCCTACTTTAATAAACAGCTTTTTCCCCAATGACTCTGGTAAAAGAGAGTAAGAGGGAAGAAAGTGAAACCCATATAAATGAATTTCACTGGCCCCACCTTCTCTTCTTTTCCTCTGTCTTTCTAACACATTCTTTTGCACATCGGACAGAATCCAAGAGAAAATTTGATCCCTCTGCTTAGTTTAATCCCCTTAATTATCGCTTCAATTAAACTCTTCTATTGATACATGTTGCATGCTTTATCAGAATAACTCCAACTTGAATCTCTCTCACCAGACATTCTTCAGTGATTCAAAAATCTAGTTATATAGATTTTCCCTTTCACATATGATTTGTTACTATAGAGAAATTTTGAAATGTATATGCAGGTCCAGGGATATCAGAAGGCAGGCCATATAAAGTAATATTCCATCCATTAACAGGTCTCTGCGTGCAAAGAAAATCACTGCTTGACCCATTGACATTAGGATCCTGCTCTGAAGCTGAAGGTTGGAAATACACACCCCAGAAGATACTCACAGTGAAGGGAACATATTTCTGTTTACAAGCAGACGATTTAGGGATGCCAGCAAAACTAGGAATAATATGTTCAGGGCCTAATTCCAAATGGGACATAATATCAGAATCTAAGATGCATCTTTCATCAAAACTCACGGATGGTTCTTCTGTTTGTCTAGATGTGGATTCCAACAACAACATCGTTACCAACACTTGCAAATGCTTGAACAGAGATCCTTCCTGTGACCCTGCTAGCCAATGGTTCAAACTAGTCAACACCACAAGAACTTCAATCTCAACTCAATCATTATCGTTACCTGTAGACTCAAATTTACCAGGAACAATCTCTCACTATGAATCAGTAAGCTCAACATAAGGTCCCAGTGCACAAGGTTTCCACTAAGTGAGTTCTGGGAGGGTCAGATGCAGGCAGTCTATCCCCTCAAGTAGAAAGGCTCTTTCCAAGATTTGCATCCGTGACCTCTTAGCGACATAGTGCTCATTACAAGGTTAAGCTAACAATATCATTGTACTACATAGAGCTCTGACCAATATGGTCTGAAGTTGCACATATTACTCAGCAGTTGTATTAGCTTTGTAAATTATAGAATTGGGATGGTATATGTAACATTTCGGTATAAATAAAATTTATATTTATTATTTAAATTTTTATATATTTATATTTATATTTGTTCTTTATTTTTTTAAAGCATTACTGAGCCTTTGGCAAAAAGGTAAGAACAGAAGGGGACAAGTCTTTTTCAGAATTCCCCCAATTCCAATACTTTACTTCATGGTTTAATCCCAAAATGAAGCAAGGTATAGAAGTTCAACAGAATTATTACTACCCAAAAAAAGAAAAACTGTATTCAACAGAATCTGACAATCATTTACTCTGCATTAAGCAGCTAGTATTACCAAATTCTTTGTTTTTGTTGATTCTTCATTTCCTTGCCCAGAATTTCCATTGAAGTAAAGATTACAATGGTACCCCAAACAATGCAACCAATGGCTAAACGCCTTACATTATCAGTATCGGGTGATCATGTAGTGATGAAGCAAGTTGTTGCCACTCACGCTCCTTCTGTTGACAGACACATTGATGTTAGACCTCTTCTTAACGTTGTTCAAGACGTTTTCCACAGTATCACCGCCGCCATCTCTCCCAGTGTTCAGGTATATGAAAAGTATTGCCATTTTTGTCTCTTCTTTCTTAAACCATGTTCCTCATTGATTCTGATGAAACTTTGAACAGGGGAAGCAAGCAAACTTGGATGCGTTGGGTGACAATGCTGTTGTTCCTCACATACCTGATAATTTGTACCACATAATCAGTAAAATTTCCTGCCAGGTTTGCTTTCTTGTTGCTTGTTTAGAGTGAGTGGTTTTATGGAAATTGCGTAGGAAGGTTAAGTGTTTTTATATCCTTATTTTGCTTATAGATTGTCACCGATAAAGATTCATTTGTGTAAATGATATTTTTTTTCCTGACCAAGCTGCTTAAGCTACCTTAAAAACATTAGGAAAAAAAGGTTTATCCATTCCTTTATGCTGGCAACGTGTTCTTGTTCAAATATGTCCTTATAGAATATTCAACATGATAATTTGATATATTTGGTGCAGGAATAATATGGGATAAACTGGTACTAAAGAGACATTTTAGGTGCTTGTATTGTACATGACTATGAGTAGATAAATCTTTTGCATCTTTAAATAAATAGCCTTTTGAGCTTAATGAATTTAAGATAACTTTTCCCTCTAGTGACTGTGCAGTTGCGTTTCCCACAAAATAAGAGCTAAACCAATAAGTGTTGGTGAATGGTAATGGCGGAAGGAGCTAGGTTTCTCTTAAAAATAATACTCGAGTTCTAGCCCATGTGTATGTAGAAGACATTTTTATGAGAAGCTTAACCCAACAAAATTCAGATTAGTCTTTTTTTTTTCTGAATCAAAGTGGCAAGCATAATGCTTGAACATATTACACTAGAGCAGGATCTGGCTCAATTCGCCAGCTATTTAGTATAGCCTGTTCCATACATGTGCAACATCCAGGTGGTGGTGCTGATAAACCTTAAATGGCAAGGTACATGGACAGAATAGTCAAGTCTTATATGACCTCAAATAGTAGGTAGTTTGCATTAACAAATGAGAACAGAAGAAGAAAACCTTAACTTGCGCTTTTATTACTCACATAAACAAACGCCAACAATTCATACACATTGAATGACAAGGTCTTAAACATGGTACAGGTGTCAGCCAAGTACTAATAGAAATTTCACTTTCCTATAGTAGCAAGTAGCTGAGAAAATTTTCTACTTGATACTTTCGATTTTGATTTTGGAAATACAAAGTAGTGTCAATATTCCACTAGAGATATCAAACCTCTCATGAACTTGAATTCTCCATAACAATGGCCAATAGTTAATACCCCAACAATTGTACACGCTTCTAGTTATCTGCTGATGTTAACACATGTCAATGGTTTTGTTAGATATCTTACAAGTGTTCTACTGGAGGAAAATCTCATTCGACATCTATGGGAATTCTGGCCATGCTTTCAAGCTATTCATGGGATTCAAAGGTGGTAATAGCCTTAGCAGCCTTTGCATTGAACTTTGGGGAGGTCCGGCTGATAACTCAGCTTTCTACCACCAACTCTCTTGCTACATCTATTGCAATGTTGAGGCATGTTCCCAGAACACAGAATTGCGACGATATTCTGGGACTGCAACATAGGTATGAAGTTATCAGAAACATTGTCAAGGTCATGTTGGATCTGACCAATTGCATTGTGGCATTTGAGGAGCTCCCCTCTCAGTACAAAACACCCGACTCACCGCAGATGTCAGCTGCCACCAATTTGATTCCCATTGCTGTCTATTGGACCATTCGGAGTATTGTGACTTCTGCATCACAAATTTCAGACTTCCTGAGCACAAATCTGTATGTCTGTCTGGTCTCTTTATGAGAATCATCCTAAATTGCCCTTAATTTCCTTATATCTTTACTTTGGTGATTTTGGAAATCAAACTGTTTTACTTTTATAATAATTTCTGGGTTGATGTTAGACATATAGCATCAATGTCAGAGGCTTGGGAACTTTCAAGTCTGATTCACAAGCTCAATAACATACACAACCACCTTCAGACTCAGCTTGCCCTTTTACATAAGCAGATAGGTAAATCTTAACTCCTTATATGGATTTTCAACAGTTAAATTAGTTCATCTATGTGTGGGACATTTTTTTTCCCTTCTCCTGGTGATATTGGACATTTATGTAATAATGCAGATGATAACAAACAAACTGAAGCTTTTGAGACACTTGTACGTCTTTTTGATGCATCTCATCCTGACAATTGGGAAATTCTTCAGGAATTGTTTTACTTCAAGGATGATCAACTGCCACTTCTTGATAGTTCTACCAAGCAAAGGGTTAGACTTCAATGTAAATGCTATTTTGGGTGATATTTCCATGTGTTAGCACCAAACTTCTGTCTTTTTCTGCAGGTAAGCATTGATGTATTAAGGAGTAAAATTGTGCTGCTATTCATATCAGATGTCGATCTCTCTGACCAAGAGATCATGATTCTTGGAGAAATGTATCTCGAGTCACGTCAGGAACCAGGCAGGTTTCCAATTCCATTTGAGGTCGTTTGGCTTCCGGTTGTGAACAAGGCAATCCCGTGGACTGAAGTGAAACGGAGGAAGTTTGAGGACCTACAATCAACAATGTCATGGTACTCAATCTATGACCCGTGGCAGATAGAGCAAGCAGTCATTAAGTACATTAAGGATGTGTGGCATTTCAAGAAGAAACCTATACTTCTTGTGTTGGACCAACAAGGAAAGGTTGTCAACCCAAATGCTTTACACATTATGTGGATTTGGGGATGCTTGGCATACCCTTTTGCAGTCTCGGACGAGGAATCCATTTGGAAGGAACAAACATGGGGACTTCAGCTATTGGCAGATATGTTTTGTCCATTAACCTGGGTATACAACTCATGCTTCATTGGGAAAAACATGCAGATATCTCCTTTCAACTAGGCTTATTTGAACACTAAGAGTGATACTAAATGTTACCTTTTCTAATTAAATACTCCATCCAGCCCTTAATGTAAGACTCAATTGACTTTTTTGGAGAGATTAAGGAAGATAAATAAATTACTTAATCATTGTATATGTTGTGTATTATCAGATTATATATCAGTTTATAAGTCAGACAAATTAGTTTGGAGAAAAACGATAAATATAACTACGATAAAGTAATTTATTTAGCTTCCTTAATCTCTCCAGAAAAAAGTTATATAGATCTTATATTAAGGACCAGAGGAAGTACACACAATTCACAAATTTACAAGCTTAAACTTACTGGAGTGCATTCTTGTTTCAGATATCAGAAGGGAAATACGTATGCTTGTATGGAGGTGAAGATCTTGAGTGGATTAGGAAATTCACAAGAAGTGCATATGCTATGGCTGAGAATCTGGAAATCCCACTTGAAATGATATACATGGGGAGAAGCAATCCGGGGGAGAAAGTGGAGAGGAACAAGGAAGCCATAATTTCAGAGAAGCTGAGCTATGCACTGGAGGACCTGACATTAATATGGTACTTCTGGGTTAGGGTAGAGAGCATGTGGCACTCCAAGTTACAGCAAGGGAAGACGGTGGAGAGTGACCCAATAATGCAGGAAGTGATGACGATTCTGAGCTTTGATCGAGGCGATGAAGGATGGGCTGTGATGAGCAGAGTAACAGAGAAGATGGTGGAGGCAAAAGGAGAATCATTTCTGAATTGTGTTAATGAGTATGAAAAATGGAAGGACAAGGCAAAAGAGAGAGGGCTTTTGATAGCAATGGATGAATATATACTAGAGCTAAGAACCCCACACCATTGCAATAGATTGATAGTGCCAGGAAGCAATGGAAGAAGCCTAGAGGAAGTGATCTGTGCTGAATGTGGCCGTCCCATGGAAAAGCTCTTCATGTACCGTTGCTGCAATGATTATTGATTAGAAACTCTTAAATATATAGGATAATACAAAACTCAAGTAATGTACCTTTTTTGGATTCTAAAAACAAACATGCCTCAGTTATTTTGGAAAGGATTTTGTCCTTGATGTTTTGCTTTCATAGGGCTAATTGCCTCAGCGCAATGGCTAATTACCTCTTTCCCAACAGATCTGAAGTCTTTCAATTTGGAAGCAATAACATCCTACAATGCAGTTTCCATCACCGTGAGTATTTAACTTGACAAAACGCTCTTCCGCTGATTTCCAATGTTCCAAACCAACAGCACTAGAATTTTTCAGTATAGCAGAATTTATAGTTTCTACAATCTTAGCATCTAGTGGTCCAGTTATTCCAGCATATGTAACCCAGAAAGAAATTTCCATTGTACTCCCTCCTATACTTAATATAAGATATATTTGGAGAGTTGATCTTGATTCTAAATATAAGACATAGTTTTCATATTTATCACTCTTGTCCTAATTTACACCTATTGATACCCTTTTAACAATAATCAAGGAAGAGAGAGAATGGGGGAATTAAAGAAGACGACTAAGATGTTTTAGAAAATACATGTCATATTAACTAACTTAATTAACTTCCTTATATTAAGAATCGGAGGAGTACTTTTTTTCTTTTGGTTATAGCTCGTCCTGCCCCCTCCTTGAGATTCCATGCCAACCAATCCTTTTCTTCCACAGTAAAGAAAGCATCCTGTAAATCTTGTCTCAGCTTCCATTTTGGTTTGGTTTTCAAATCTTAATCACCACTTCAACTTAAGGCCCTAGCTTGACCTATTTGGTATGTATAGTGGAAAAGGCCCTAGCTTGTCTCACAGCTTCCATTTTGGTTTGGTATGCAATATCTGTTATAGAGAAAATTAATCCTTTGCTCCCTATAATTTTGACTTAGTTATAACTCAGTGTCTTTAAATTTTGACTAGGTGTAACTCAGTCTTTATAATTTTAACACAATTGAAATTAAACTCAGTCCGTAAAGTTTAACCTGCTGCAATTCAGTCTCTATAGTGTCAGCAATTTAAAGCTTTAGTCCCTAAGCTTGATGACATGTATAATTTTATTTTCTAAAATATAAAGATCAATATTTTAAATAGTTAAAACAATAGGAACTAAATTGTATTGAGTTAAAGTTTAAGGACTGAGTTGTAACCGAGTTAAAACTGTAAGAGCTGAGTTGTATTAAGTCTTAAGGATTAAATTACAATTGAGTTTAAATTTTATGGATCAAAATATTAATTTTCCCTTCTACTATTTTTACTCAACAGCATTTTAGTTCCTTTTTATTACATTTTTTATTTTTTATAAGGGAAAAGTATGCTGAAGGGAAACTCGGTTATTATTATAATTTATTTATTTTTGCAGATAATAATTTTGGTTCTTTAGGTTAATTTCAAAATTATTATGAAAAATTTTATGGAGTTAAAAAGTGTCGCTTTCTATTAATAATATGACTTTCAATAACTTCTATGTTTTGTATTAACTGATTGATGATTGATTTTGACATGATTCTGGTTGGAAAAAAAATATATCGACATGGTTTTAAACTTTTTCACTCTTCATCCTGCATTCATCCAGGTTTTACCGGTGGTACTAATTAAATAGTGTTAAGGTTTAATTCTACCTCAAAAGTTGTCACGTAAAGATATTGTTGCCCTGAAAGTTTTTGGAAGATCAGAAGTTTCTAAATCATAACAACTTCATTCAAGCCGTTAATTAGGTTAAGTTTGATCGTTAGTTAACTAAATATGTTAAATTAGCAAACCCACGTGACATCTGCATATCTTTTGTTTTCGGTTAAGGTACAAATTTACCTTGAAAGTTTTTACACAAGATCAATATTGCCTTTAAGTTTTCAAATCGTAGCAATTTTCACCATGTTATTATTCATGTTAAATTTGACAGTTAAGTGACCAAATATGCTAGTTCAACAAGTTTGCATGCCATCCACTTTATTATTTTTCCAAGTTAGATTTATAAATATGGAATTCTTTTTTTTAAAAAAATGCATCCCCTCTAAAAGATCAGAGAAAATCAAAGATGTGAAAGCATATTGTGGGGTGAAGAGAAAATTGAAGAGGTATGGTACTTGTCTATCTCAGTGTCACTAGGGTATGATGACAAAGGGTTTCCGTGTTAGAACTAGCTCACACCTAAAAGAAGGTAAATTAGGTGTAAGATAAAAACTTAAAAACTTTGGTAACGTTTTTGTATCTTAGTGAAAATAATAAATATGAAAATAATGAATCATGAATCCACAATTAATCATTCAATCAAGTATGCTGGAAATATAAGAGATAAGGGAAGGAATAAGCAAACTATGATTTATATTGGTTCAATCAAATCCTTGATAACATATATCCAGCCCCCAAGTTCCTCTTGAGATTTCAATCTACTATCTCCTTCAAGTTTAACAAATTATTTAAGAACCACCAGAATCCCTCAAGTTTCACGGGTACTTGAGAACCTTAACAACCTTAAGCTTAATCTCGGTCTTGAGAATCACTCCCCTTTACAACTCATAAGCCTACAATCTATTTCCTATTCAATATCACAATTTTAAATAACTCTCACAAAGATAAAATGATTACAATGAAAGCATAATTCTTTCTATATGAAGTAAATTGAGTTGAACACTAAAGTACAAGAAGGGAATATAATTTCTGAGCTTGGACTAGGTGTAAGATTCAGAGTTTCGGTATTATGACATTGTGTGCCCTAGCTCTCTCTATCATGCTAAATGAAAACAAAGCATAACAGAATGATCAGTACTCAAGTAGTTACTCAAGTGATCATCTTTGGAGGTGCCGATCAAGTGATCACTTGAGTGAAGTTGATTTAACTTCTATATGAGTCATGTTATTTTTGAATTGACTCATTCTAACCTCCAATGATCATAGAGACCTCCGATATCAAATCTATGAATTTGATTCTTGATATTCTCCTTAGATCTTGCAAGTTCTTCTTTCTTTAATCTCTTCTCCTTCTTCTTGATTAATCTCCACAATCCTTTTTGATGACTCCCTACTTTTCTTGACTATTATCTTCAATCTCTTTCTTCTTCCCTCTAGCCATTCTCCATAATCCAATCAAATAGCCTCTTTATTTTCTTTGACTTCCTCTCCCCACATTTGATAACTTCAATCTTCAATATCTTTTTAATCTTTTTCTTGATGATTCACCATAATCTATCTCAATAACTTCTTTCTTTTCTTGACTTCTTTTCCTCATAGTTGATAACTTCATTCTCCAATATCTTCTTAATTTTCCTCTTGATCAATCTCCATATTTCTACTCGATATTTTCTTTCTTTGCTTGACTAATCTACAAGTTATTTCACATTAAATATAGTAGTTAGTCAATGTAGGAGATAAATGCATTATGCAAATTTTTTACTCTTAATATTTAACATCTATATTTGACATAATCATAACTAATATCTAACATCCCGTAGCCTTGTTTTCGGCAATCTCCCTCATTATGTCCTACATCCCGTAATTGAATATTTTTCTTTATTACTCTCCTTTGAATGTAAGTTTCTCCTCCATATGCGGCTTCTTCTCCTTCATTATTGCCTACGTTGTTAACTCAGCATATTTAGTCAATAAACGATTAAACTTACCCTAGATAACGGTGATGGTGACATTTTGGAAACTTTCAAACAATATTGAACCCAACAAACTTCTAAGACGATATTAATCCTGAGTGAAAACTTTTGAAACATATTTAATCAACTAATAAAATTAAACTTACCCTGATTAAAATTGCTATGATTTGGAAACTTTCTAAATAATATTACTCCTCAAAAAAATTTTGGGAGTAACATTACTCATATGTGACAACTTTTGGGATAAAGTTGGACATTGACCCAATTAAATAATATATTTGATTCCAATAGTTTTATTATCTGTAATATGGTTCATGTAGTTTCAAAATATCAAATTGTTAGTCCTTAAACTTTGAATATCATACTCACACACGTTAAATTTCACCCAAACTGCAGTATTCTTTTGTTAATTATTACTTTTCAAACAATATTAACCTTGAGGACGAACTTATTTCAAAGCATAAGAACAATTTATTTGACATTTTGAAAATATATAGGACTAAATTAATACCGATTAAAACTAAGGTACTAAAAACCTGATTGGATATTGAATCGGTCGAGGCATTGGGTTAAGAGTTAGTGGTTCAAACAAAGGTCAACCCAGGGGTCAGACCGGGGTCAATTAAATATATATATATATATATAATTTAAATGTTCACGTATACCATTCAAAAAGTTACATAAGAGTTTTGTTTTCCAACCAGTTATCCAATATAACCTCTTGAACCTAAGACCCAAAAAAATATCATTAAGTATATGAGGATTTTTCTCTAATAAATGCAAAACAACATAAGTAATCAACTATCCTTTTAAAACTCCTTGCAAATCAAAAACTTTCAAAGAAATAAGTTTTTTAAAAGTCAAAATGATGTCGTTTGGGGTATAAAAAGGTTTTTTTTTTTAAAAAAAAGAGGCAAATTGTGACCAGCCGGTTCACCTCGGGTTGACCGGGTCAGACTGGTTTGCTACAGTGTGGTTCACTGACCTTCAACCATATCGGTCCGACGTCCGGTTCACCGGTTTTCGGTCTGAACCGGCCGGTCCGGTTCGGTTTTACATACTATGATTAAAACACAATAACCAAATTGCATATTGGGCAAAACTTTCAGTATTAACAGTTTCATTTTCCCTTTTATTTTTAATTCAACAGATAAGTATCTCCCCAAATAAGAAATAAAAAAAGAAAAGAAACAAAAGAAAGCAATCTCATATTTGCTTTCTGAAAAATCTTAATTGTTTTTGCCAATAATTTCTGAAAATCCCGATTTTGTTGGCCAGTAATTTCTGAAAATCCTAATTAAATGTATATGACAAAGCAAATTCTCATTCAAATCATTAGAAAAATAAAAGATTAATGTAATATTTGGTCTCTCAAGTTTCATTTCACTTAAAACATTGACCCATATAATTCAATAAAAACCTGGATCATTTTGCCCCTATAGAGACCAAAATTTATGGTTTGAAATTTGAGAGATCAAAACCAAAATGAAAGCAAATTTGAAGGACTAAAGAAGATATTAACTCAAAAATAAAATAATTTTACAGTTATAATAATATGAATTCTGGATCTGTTTCATAATGATAATTCTTTCTAAAGTTATATAGGGCCCGTTTGGTTCGATCCCATTACACCCTGCGGTGCACTGCAATGCGATGCAATGGTAATGCAATGCAATATTAATTACAGGGGTAGTGTTTGTTTTGATTTTTAAGCAACGTGCAATGAGTTAATATTTTAACAATTATTTAAAATTAACATATTATACAAAGTCTATTTTACCCCTTAATATAATCTTTGTAGAAAAAATAGTTACAAGCTGGTGACGATGGGGATGGAGGAAGAGGAGGTAGTGGCGATGGCAATGATAGGGGTGGTGGGGGAGGAGGAGGAGGTGGCGGCGGCGGGCGGTGGAGGAGGAGGTGGTGGTGGTGGGCGGGGCTGGCGGCAAAGGAGGAGGTGGTGGTGGGTGGTGGGCCAGTGGGGGCGGCGGGGGTGAGGGTGGCGGCAGAGGAGGTGGTGGCGGCGGTGGGGGCGGGCGGCGGGGGTGAGGGTGGCAATAGAGGAGGAGGTGGTGGCTGTGGGCGGTGGGGGGTGGAAGAGGTGGTGGTGGGTGGTTGGCCGGTGGCGGCGGTCGGCTGGGGTGAGGGTGGTAGCAAAGGAGGAGGTGGTGGCGATGGCGGTGGGCAGTGGGCCGGCTGCGAGGGCGGGGGTGGCAGCAGGGGGTGGAGGTGACAGCGGTAGAGGAGGTAGTGGTGGCGGCAGAGGGTGGAGGTGACGGCAGTGGAAGAGGAAGAGGTTGTGGCGGTGGCAATTGTGACGTAATGCCGCAAGTGAAATGAAATAAGTAAAACAAAGATAAGGGAAACTAAAGGGTAAATTGGACTTTTTAGACGATGCAATGGGATGGTAATGAGGATTCATAGGGGGAGGTATGAATGAGGATTACCAATTTTTTGGTAATCATTATTACCATGGTAAACCCTATTACTATACTAAAGAGCAACCAAACACTCTTCTTTTGGTAATGCAATCATGATTACCATTGCAGGCATGCAATGGTATTGAACCAAACGGGCTCATAGTAATTGTCATTTGTCAATGAAAAATAAGTATTGTATTAAAATATCAGTGGATCAAGAATAGTTGGTGATATATAATATATACTAAGACGAAAACAATATTTGTACCAAAAAAGAACAATAAAAGGAATAAGAGATTGAAACTTACATCACAAGTGACGGCATCTGATTGAAATACAAGTAAATAAATTAATCACACTTATATTTTCATACTCAACAATTTCAAAAAATTAAAGCTGAGTCTAATCATCAACGTAAGAGGCTTTGGTAATCAATTTAATTAATAAATTAATTTAATCGAATATGTTTAATAATATACTTTGTTTAGGGTTTCGTAAGCCCAACGAAAGTGACTCAACGTTGCTCTGTACCGTCTGCATAATATTAAAGTTTTTTCACATAACAGGGACTAAATCATGAGTGTTGAGTCTAATAAGAAAAGTTGGGTTTAGAAGTTAATTATTTGGATTCTCCCACCTAATAAGTTAATTTTTGGGATAAACTTTCCATTTAAACTTGTGTTGGTTATGTGTGGAGTAGCTAGATACTTTCTCTAATTAAATTTCGAAATTTTTATTGTTTGATATGATTTGAAAAAAAAAATACTTTTGATCTGATTACTGTATTAATTATTTGAGTAAATACTTTCACCTCGGGTTTTACCTTAATTACATAAATCTTCATTTTAAATACATACACTTTATTCCAAAACATGGACTTTCCTAAAAATATTTTTGAAAGATGTATGGCCAATTTAAATTTTAATAAAATATATTTTATTTACTAATTTATCTTTCATCATACTAAATAAAAAATTTTGGCGATCGTTTTGAAGAATTCAAGAATTTTCTTTTCTTTTTAATTTTATTATTTTACTTTTGTAGATAGTTATTTGTTTAATATTTTTATCATATTGGAAAAGAAGTCTAAGTAATTTAATTAATGTAAAATATTTGATTAAAAACTTGATTAAATTTTGAAACAAGTATATATTTGCCTAAATACGTTTATAAATATTTGTAGCAAAAAATGTGTTTAAAAATTTTAAACTATAAATTTAAATGATTTATATAACTTCTCAAATTTACATAATTTATACTATAAAATGAAAAAAAAATGCATTTGATATATATTTTTTATTCATTTAGAAGAAACCTAAATAAATAAGTTTCAATATGATGAAAAATTAAAATTCTACAAATTTATAATATAACCAAAATTATTATATTTTATAACATTAGAAATTTTGAATATATGTGTTAGAATTTTTTTTTGGTTGTATAAAAAATTATTGTCTAAAAATATAATATAAATGTTTAAATAATTCTTTTGTTAAGGATGGCCTGGGTATTTTGGTTAAAATATAAATTTAAAAGTTAAATTTAACAGTCAACTAATGATTGAATAGTAGTCTAATGGTACCAGGTCTAACATAAGGTTTCTACTTACCCCCAGGTAGTGCCTTCGAGTCTTGGGAAGGCGAAAGAAATCTATAAGGGGGGCAAACATATTCTAGACCTGAGCGGGAAGTGGCCTGGTGGTGGGTCCCGAATCCGGTGGATATCCCTAGTTGGGCCGTTAGCGGTGGGTTTGGTCCACCAGCCTAGTTGGGCCACTAGCACTACAAAAAAACAGAGAATTAGATATGGAAATTAGCGACAGAAATTCCATCTCTAAACAGTCAATAAATCCGTCGCTAACTTTAGAGACGGAATATAGATGGAATTTAGAGACAAAATTATTCTATCTCTAAATTCATTTAGGGACTTATTAGCGACGGAAAATATTCTGTCTCTAATTTCCGTCACTAATCCATCTCAAAGCTGTCAGCAAATTCTATCTCAAATTTGGTTGTTATTCCATCACAAATTCTGTCACTAATTTTGGAGATAATTTATTCCAATTTTTGACAAAAATTAGCGATAGAAAAAATTGTGTCTCTAAATTCTGTCGCTATTCCGTCTCTAACGTTCATCAATAATTATTTTCGTCTCTAATCCGTCACTATTTTAGTAGCTAATTTGAAAATTTCAAATTTTTATCATTAGAGAATAAATGATAATATAATCATTTAAAATTTGTTAAGACATCATGGAGATGAATTCTTAGGAAACACATTCATATATCATTAAAACGGATTGATCATGTGACTTCGTATTAGCTAAACAAACAAGGAAATAATATATGAAGTAATATCTTTTAAAAATTAACATAATAAATGAAGAAAGAATAATTATATAATGAATAATATGTTGAAGGAATAAAATATGATAGAAACCATAAATCGTCAAATGAATGTAAAAGCATGTAAATCCAAGTGAATTGATCATTAAATTCTTTAAAAAAAAAATCTCATTAGTTTCTTCAAGTGCAAATAAATAGGATTAGAGTGGTAATCAATAGACTAAAGCAAATAATAAAGTCAGTGACTAATGAATTTTTTTAAAAAAATCTTAAAATTAATATATATATATATATATATATATATATATATATATAAAATAATTTTCTGAATATTACCATTCATTACACTTAAAAATACAACTAGATAGTAGTAGTAGTAGTAGTAGTAGTAGTAATACTAATTTCTTGAAATTTATTAGACTGCTAATCAATTTATTCGTACACTCATTTATTAGTTTTACCCATATGATTTCTTTAATGAAATAAAAATACAATAGTTGTTTTGGAGGCAATATATAGTCATGAAATCCATAAGTAACAATTAAACAAAAATAGAAATAAAGAACACTAATATATAAAAGTTAAAATTCTTAACAACCCATGATACAATTTACAAAGTATAAACAGCATGACTTGTTTCTTGAGTTTTATGCAAAGCACATGTAACATCTCGATTTTTGGTCACTAAAATTCCTTATATTTAAAGGAATAAAATGATGAATTAAAGAGCACATGGAATGACAAAACAAGGCAATTAGTGGTTACACACAACATTATTATGTGGGAATACAAATTGTACAAGTTGGTGTTTGCTATTGGTGAGCTTTCTTGTGTAGCAGTCTTGTTGTGTGGCATTTTTAAATAGGCAAATGATGATCAAAAATTGTGAAATTTTATAGGATAAAAGTAGACATCCTAAACTTTAATTTGATAATCATGGGTAATTTTTGGAGTTGTATACAAAAAGTTATGAGTTTTTGAAGTTTACCCAGTGAAACCAGAAAGCTTCTAGAACAGTGTCCAGAGAATCTAATTTTGGGAATTGTGAACTTCCAATTGGCTACGTTGTATATTTTTCATGAAATTAGACTCAATAAGGGTTATATAGCCTTTAGAATCACTCCAATTCAATTTCTACAAAATTAGTTATGATTTTTCAAAATTTGGGCAAAAAATTTGTCAGAATTTTCAATTAATCCGTAAATGAAGGAAATAGCTTTGAAATTATGAGATAATGGAAAATTCAATTGGGCTGATGAAAAGACCTTCTAGGACATCTTTAGCATGGGCCAAGAAGAGAAAATATTATGTACATGTTATTTGGGCTTATAACATTAAGTTTATGTACATAAAAGTTGGAATTTGGTATTTTTGGAAATTATGACATAAGCAATAAATGAGATAACATAAGCAAGCATATTTATAAAACGCATTTTCTATCTTCTTCTTCCCCAAAACTGATGTGAAGTTTAGCCATAAGAGAGAGAGAGAGAGAGAGATGAGAGCATTTATAGAGAGAAGGAAAAGAAATCTCACGAGGTAAGTCGATTTCTTCGGTGAATTCATACCTAAATGAGATGACATAAGTAAGCATATTTATAAAACACATTTTCTATCTTCTCCCTCCCCAAAACTGACGTGAAGTTCAGCCATAAGAGAGAGAGAGAGAGAGTTGAGAGCATTTAGAGAGAGAAAGAGAAGAAATCTCACGAGGTAAGTCGATTTCTTCGTTGAATTTGTACCTAAATCGTATAACTGCTCCTAAGCTACTCTTCTATGTTATTCAAGGTTTGGGAAGCTCAAATTCTTGTGTTGGAGGAGCTAGGGTTTCGGCCACACTAGGAAAAGCCAAAGGGAGCTTGAGGTAACTTTCGAAACTTCAATCTTTGATTGTTTTGGCTATTGTGAACAATTTAATCGGTGAAATTTCGCCGGATTGTTTTTGGTTTTAAATTTTGGAAATGAAATGGCATAAGGGTTATGCTACTGAAATTTGGTCTAAATGGTAGTTATAATGTAATTAAATAGTTAATAAAGTGGTTAAGAGTAGAAAGGAGTAAGCCTGCCAAGTGGGAATCGAAAAACCCCAATTTTCCCTTAAGAATTTTAGGTTTCAATCATTACTGTTTGGAGAGGTTAGGGCTGGATGTTTGATAATTTGATGATTCCATTGTGTTCATGAGGGAAAATTAGGTGGGGTTACAATTGAACACTTTTCCTAAAAAGCCTTAAAATGCATAATTATGAAAACGCCCCTGAAACCCTGAAATAGGGGTTGCCAAGGGCATTCTTGTCTTTTGACAGTGAATTTGGTAATTCTAAGTCTGGAAATGTATTTTTTGGGTAAAAATATGTTAGAATAGCCCAGATCAAAATTTCATAAAAAGTATGGTCGGACCGAGTACGGCGAGGCTGGGTCGGGTCCTCGAGGGCATTTTGTTAAATTTTTACTATAGGCTAATATAACTACTATAAACATTATGGAAGTGCCTAAAATGGTATATGAATGGGCTTTAACCTAATTCTTGTACATTTGACATTTTAGGACCAAGTTGAGAGCCAATCGGTGGCACGATTATCGAGGCATAAAGTTCGAGGAGCCTATTTAAGGATTAGGGAAGGACGATTAAGGTAGGGAACTTACCTCTCCTATGTGTATTTGATATTTGTGCTGGTGTATTGATTCATGTTATTGCTTTGCTTAATTTTGTGAAACATATATGAATGATTAAAGTTCTATCTCTATTATGTTATGGCCATAAGTATGCTATTTGAAATATTGAGCAAACAGATATGTCATTGCGTGAGCATGAGTTATGTAATGCAAGCATGTCATGCATTAAGTACTTATCTTGCATACATATTGATATTGTTTTCCTACTGAGATTCTCTCGAATCTCACCCTTTCCTATCAACAATTTAGACAGGTGAATACAGAAAGTACGCAAAGATCAGAGACGAGAACTAGACGAGAGGATTGCAGTGGTGAAATAAAGATGGGAGGATGTTTCCATTTCACTGGAACGGGTTTAGTGAATTTTTGCAATCTTTCTGACAATAAGAATGCACTAAAAATATGGAATTACCTCTCCATGGTATATTGTATTGGAAACTATTATTAGTTTTGGTTTTCAAGGTTACCATTCTGAAATAAGATACACATCTTTCTATTTTACGGGGAATGAAGGAGGATCTGTCAACCCCTCAATGCTATTGGTTTCCTCTTCTATATGATTCGGTGAGCTTTGTTTTCTTCATTTAGTTTAGTACAATATATGCTAACCTGTTAATTGTAACTTATAAAATTATTTGTAGTCTTTTCTTTAATTGTTGATTCTTTTCTTATTTTTTTTGTTTGCATGAAGTGAATATTGAAGAAAGGCAAGGAGTTATTTATATTGTTTTGTACTTTAGCATTTTCAAATTTATTACTTCTTTAAAGAGGTAAAATTGTTTTTGGAGCTCTTGACTAGGCTAAATAAGGATAACAAAATAGGAGGTAACTTAGGTAAATAAGAACAAGAACCACTCAAGTCTGTTACATAGAATGATACTATTGTGGCTCGTTGTTTTCACTTCAAATCCCAGACAAAACAAAAATGGGTGACCCAAGAAAGTAAAAAAAAAGTTAGTGTTTTTATGATCTTTGAATTATATTACATTTGATGGAATTTTGCTGAATTTAAATTTGTAGCAAAATAATTTACTGGATCCTATACAATTTGGAGTTATTGATGCAACTTTGTTCTTCTGCATAATTTCGATTGTTGAACTATTATTGCTTTTTGGAAGAATTTCAACTTAAGCAATAGAGGTTTGTTGTCTGTCAAAAATATATCCTGCTTTAAACACATTTTCTTGAATTGTGATGATCCTCTTGTTAGATCTCATGTTTTGATGATAACAAAGAATGGTATGAAAAAGATTTGATTAATAAATAAGGATGAACAAAGTAATAATAGGGAAAAGCATCACTTGAAGTAAGCATTGGAGTAATGAAGAAAGGCCAAGAGAAAAAGCTGAGAAACTTGATCATAAGCAAGTTTTCTAAGGTGTAATACCCCAAATTTTGAGACTCGAGGCTAGAGAATAAGCCTGAAATAAGTGGACTGCTAAGCCCTGGTTTAGCAGGATCCCAAATTGTGATTAAGGGTTAATGACTCAAAAAGTAGATGTCATTAGTGATAAATAGACCCTTTTGGAGATTATGGTGTGAGTCGGCACCCGATGTGATTCGTATGTGCTGTGAGCAGCGCCAAAACCCCATATTTGAGTTCAATTGTGGATTAACATCTAAATTGACTTAAAATAGAGGGGAGGGCGCATTGTGAAAGAAAATGAATGAGAAAAAGAATTTGGTGGTGATTCATTGTGAATTGCCATAATCAGGGGCAAAACGGTAAAGTTACCGGCCAATTGATCGGTTACCGAAGAGGAAACTCATTGGTAACTTCAAGATCAATGGTTAGGATT
Source organism: Inga leiocalycina (assembly GCA_963242795.1). Taxonomy (NCBI): domain Eukaryota; kingdom Viridiplantae; phylum Streptophyta; class Magnoliopsida; order Fabales; family Fabaceae; genus Inga; species Inga leiocalycina. The sequence goes on along the minus strand of OY725327.1, from coordinate 49,228,430 downwards.
GATTTGTGTAATAGATCAAAGGGTGGAATCATGTGTGCATGTGCCTATGTGAGCTCATGGAGGATGTTGCAAGATGTTGACATGTGGCACTTTTTGGACCCTTGGATCAAGTCAAATGTTCAAAGTTTGCTTTTTCCTCTTCCCTTTCTCTATTAGGTCTGTTGTTATGCTTGTGAGGGGCCAAAAATCTGATTCTCTCTTCATCATCTTCATCTTCATCTCTCTCCTTCATTCTCCATGGCGCCATGCTTAAGGGAAGAAAGAGAAATCAAAAGGTGAGATTTTTGTTGGCTTCTTGTCCTCTAATGCTCAATTCATCTTCTATAAAGTTGTTCATAGTGATGAGAGCTTCATCTCTATGGTTTTAGATTTGTGAAAGGAGGTGTTTTGTTGCTTAAGCAAAAGTGGAAAGATGAAGAATCAAGGAATTGGTTTGGGAAAGAGGAAGAGGTGAGTATTTGAAGCATTTTGACTTAAGTTTTGTGATCATTGGTTAAGCTTTGTAAATTTTGAATTTTGCCCTGATTTTCATGTGATTTGGATTTGAGGAATTGCCTTGTGTATTGTGGTGAAATTGGTATTTTGTAGTGTGATATGGCCATTGGAATTGATTTGAGAACTTGGAATGAAGAGTTACAATGTTGTGAATTGTGTTATGGTTGAGTGAAAACATGTTGTGACTATGGTTAAAACATGTCACATGGTTAAAACATGTCAAAGTAATGTGAATTTGGTTGTTTTGGTGTTTCCAATGGATTCCTTGTGAAATTTTGTGTAAGAATGATGTTTGATATGAAAATTGGACCATTGGAAGCCAATTGTGCAAATTTGGAATTCTGTCTTTTGAAGTTTTGTTCTGGACAATCTGCTTGTGTGGATGTTTTGACTGGGCAAATGAAGTCAGAAAATTATGAAACTCGAGTAATAGTGTAAATAATTTCAAGTTGCTCTCGGCCTGCCAATGTTACTCAAGTAGCTACTCGAGTAACCAGGTAAATCATTTTGAGTTGCTCTCGGCCTGCCAACGTTACTCGAGTAACCATGTAAAAGTCTTCCAGTTGCTCTCGGCCTGCCAACGATACTCAAGTATGTACTCGAGTCCCCTGTTACAAGAAATATGTTGCTCTCGGCATTTTGAACCTTGCCAACGTTACTCGAGGAGCTACTCGAGTAACTCACTGTGGTAAGTAAAAACCTGAAGGTAGTACTTGAATAACTTGATCTATTTTTATTACACTTCACTCGAGGTGTTACTCAAGTATGTAGGTATTCAATGACTCATTTTAAGTGGATTACTCGAGTATGTACTCGAGTATGTAGAATTATTTTTGAAGAAAAACCTCAAGTCATTATCCGAGTAAGCTATGCACATAAATTGAGTTTACTCGAGTATGTACTCGAGTAACATGGTAATCAGACTTGAAGTGCTCTCAGCCTTGAAATCCTGCCAACATTACTGGAGTAAAGCATCGAGTAACCAAAAGTTTATTTGAAGGTTTACTCGAGTTGGTACCCGAGTAACCTATGAAGAAAAGAATGCATTACTCGAGTAGGTACCCGAGTAAACACGCATTTCCAAAGGTTTGATATTTTGGTTATTCCATGCACTACCTGAGTAATCTTATATTTGTTTGTTGACTTGCAGTTCATCAAAGTTTTCCCAATGATACTCGAGTAAACTTTAATGGATACTTGAGTAGCTACTCGAGTATGGAAACCCAGAAATTTAGAAATCATTCAAACGTTCATTGATTTGTTTCCTATATGATTAAACTTTCATTGTATTAGTATTCCTAGCATATTTACAGATAAACAATGAAGAAATCATATCAAATAAGAAAAGTCAAATGAGAAGTTCAAATGCCACCTATCGCCAACGGATATTTTTCAAATACTGGAAAAGTCAATAGTGGCTGCGCACTCTCCAACGGACGAGTAGAAAAATGTTCCAACGGTAATCACCAACATATCTATATAAATGTGAACATCCAAACAGAGAAGAACAACAAGAACACACACGAACATATCATCAAGTTCATTACTATGTTTTTACTCATTCTGTACTTCAGTGATTCTTATTCACTCTGAGAGAGAGATATTTCATTCAAACTCAATATTTGTTATTGAGATAACTTAAGGTTGTGGAACCTTGAGTTGGGATTGGATTACAACTTGTAAGGGGGAGCGAGTATCCAGGTCAAGGAACTTGCTTGTACTGAGGTGCCAAGAACCCACTGAATCTTGGAAGTTATAGTGAAACTCTCAGAGAAGCTCTGAGGATTGGACGTAGGTCAAAGTGGTTGTGGCCGAACCAGTATAACTCCCGATGTACACTTCGGTGATATTTCTCCTTACTCTTTACTATTTCAATTTCACCGTTAAATTTTATATTTGCAACAAAATTTTTAGTATCACCCAATTCACCCCCTCTCTTGGGTGAAAAGCTTGCTCTAACAGTTGGTATCAGAGCATAGGTCTTCTTGTTAAGGTATAACAACCTAAGAAGGATCCAATGGCAAGCATGGGTGAAGGAATTCTTCCCGACGGAGCATCCATCACTAGACCTCCCGGTTTCAGTGGAGAACATTTTTCCTTCTGGAAAGCAAAATTCAAAGTGTTCGTGATGGCTACCGAATATGGGCTATGGGATGTAATTGAGAGTGGAAACTATCAACCTACAAAGATTGTAGATTCTCAGAAAATTCCAAAGACGCCAGCGGAATATGATGAGAATGACAAGAAACTTATTACTCTTAACAGCAAGGCAATTCTGATGTTACAAAGTGCCTTGAGTCAAAGTGAATACTTCAGAATTTGCACACTTCCAACAACAAAGGAAATGTGGGAAGCTCTGGAAATAGCTCATGAAGGAGCTTCGGGAATAAAGGAGAATTGGATCAATACCTTGGTCACTGAATTCGATCTACTTCGGATGAAATCAGGTGAATCAATATCTGAATTCGAACTTAGATATACTCATCTTGTTAATCAACTTGCAGAACTTGGGAAAGTTTACGATCAGCATACCCAAGTACGAAAGATTTTGAATATTCTTTCTAAAGAGTGGGAGGCCAAAGTCACTGTAATAGAAGAAGCAAAAGGAGAATCAATGAGATCAGTTGCTTCTCTATTTGGAAGTCTTTCTGAATATGAAAGCAAACTAAAGTTCAAACGAGAACTAGATGACATTAGTGACAAGAAAAAGAAAGGTCTAGCACTAAAAGCAAAGGAAGAAAATCAAGATGAAGATGAGGAATTTGATGGTGATGAAATGGGCTTAATCATAAAATGATTCAGAAAATTTTACAAGAAAGGTCAAGGATTCAAACACTTTCAGAAAGGAGGAACTATTTGCAAAGATCATATCATATGCTATGAATGTGGAAAACCAGGACATATCAAGTCAGAATGTCCAGAGCTGAATCAAAAGAGCAAAGAAAAGAGAAAAGGAAAATTCTTCAATAAAAAGAAGGCCTTTGTATCTGTTATATGGGGTGATAGTTCCTCTGACGAAGAAAGTGATGAAGAAGAAGTAGCAAATATATGTCTTGTTGCTCAAGAAGAAACAGAAGAAGAGGTAAATGATTCTGAACCTACCTATGATGAATTACTTTCTGAATATAATGCTTTACATTCAGAATTCATCAAAGTAGTTAAAGAATTGGTTGTTTTCAAAAAGAAAAAACAAAGTTCTTGAAATTGAGCTTAAAGAACATTCAGAAAAGGATTGTGAAAGTTGTTCTTCTTTGAAAAAGAAAAACATTGATCTCACAAAAACTCTTGAAAAATTTACACAAGGAAGTGAGATGCTAAATGTTATTTTAAAAGCTCAACGATTTGTAAATGATCGATCTGGAATTAGATATGATCCAAAACCAGATAGAAGGAAAGGTAGAAAGAAAGCAGGAGGTAAGTCACATTTGAATTATTTCCAGCATTCTGTGCATACATCAAATCCTTTTGCATTTTGTAATTATTGTAATAGAAAAGGCCATCATACTTCTTCATGCATTCATAAGAAGAAAGGAACAATAGGAACCTACAAATGGGTACCTAAAGGCTCATATGTTTAGAAAATTATTTGTACTAACCTAAAAGGACCCAAAAAGATGTGGGTACCTAAGACTTAGTCATTTGATTGCAGGTATGTTTCAAAGCATCCAAAAATAACAAGTGGTACATAGATAGTGGATGCTCTAGACATATGACCGGAGATTTTGAAAGTTTTACCACATTGCAACCTAAGAAAGGTGGAAAGGTAAAATTTGGAGGAAATCAATCTAGAAGGATAGCAGAAATTGGTGAAATAAAAAATGACAAAGGAATACAAGTCAAAGATGTATATTATGTTGAAGGCTTGTGTCACAACTTGCTGAGCGTAAGTCAAAGTGCTGATAAAGACAACTGGGTAATGTTTGACTTAGAAGAATGCTTAATTATCAACAAGAATGACTTACAACTTGATAAGAAGAATATCAAGGCTAAGCTCAGAGCAAAAAGGGAAGGTAACTGCTATACTCTAGATATTAGTAGAAATGAATATGAAAACTGTTTTCTGAGTAATGCTGATGAAAGTTGGCTATGGCATAAGAGATTGGCTCATGTCAATATGCATCAATTATGCATCAATCAGGCAAACTACTCAAAAAGGATTTAGTTCTTGGATTACCCAAAGTATCTTTCAAAAATGACTTAATTTGTGACGCATATTAAAAGGGTAAACAAACTAAATCATTTTTCAAATTGAAAAATGAGATTTCAACAAATAGACCACTATAATTATTGCATATGGATTTAGTTGGCCCAGCAAGAGTAAAGAGTCTTAGTGGCAACTTATATTCATTGGTCATTGTTGATGATTTCTCCAGATTTACATGGGTTGTTTTTCTATCATCAAAAGATGAAACCTTTGAAGAATTTATTGTTTTTGCCAAGAAAGTGCAAAATGAGAAAGGTATGACCATTGTAGGTATTAGGACCGATCATGGTGGAGAATTTGAAAATCAAGCCTTTGAAGAATATTGTGATACTAATGGCATTGATCACAATTTCTCTGCTCCAAGGACGCCTCAACAAAATGGAGTTGTGGAACACAAGAATAGAGTGCTCACTGAAATGGCTAGAGCAATGTTGAATGAAAAGAACGTGTCTCAAGTGTTTTGGGCTGATGCTATGAGTACAGCATGCTACATTTCAAATAGAGCCTATATCAGAACAAAACTTGGAAAGACACCATACGAGTTGTACAAAGGAAGAAAGCCAAACATTGCTCATCTACACATCTTCGGTTGTAAGTGTTTCATCCATAATAATGGTAAAGATAACTTAGGAAAATTTGATTCTAAAACTGATGAAGGAATTTTCTTAGGATATTCTAACCGAAGTAAAGCATATAGAGTTTTCAATAAAAGAACAGGTGTTGTTGAAGAATCAATTCATATTGTGTTTGATGAATTTGAATCCTCTGACAAAACCATTGATGAAGAACAGGAAGTTGTTTTAAATCAAGAAAATGGTCAATCTATTTCTAAATCTCTTATTCCAGAAGTTGATGAAACTAAGGAAGAAGAGCAGTCACTAGGTCAACCTAAAGCCTGGAAATACAATATAAGTCATCCCTTAGATCAAGTCATAGGAGATATGAATGAAGGGATCAAAACTAGAAATAGAATTTTCAATGAAGTAAGCTCTTCTGCATTCATTTCTGAGATTGAATCTTCTAACATTGATGAAGCCCTATCAGACAATGATTGGGTTATAGCAATGCAAGAAGAACTAAATCAATTTGAGAGAAATCAAGTTTGGGATTTGGTACCCGACCCAAGGATCATCCGATCATTGGAACTAAATGGGTATTCAAGAACAAACTCGATGAATCTACAATTATTGTCAGAAACAAGGCAAGGTTGGTGGCCAAAGGCTATAATCAAGAAGAAGGGATTGATTATGAGGAAACGTATGCTCCAGTGGCTAGATTGGAAGCTATACGCGTACTCTTAGCCTTTGCATGCATCAAAGGATTCAAACTCTATCAAATGGATGTAAAGAGTGCATTTCTAAATGGTTACATCATGGAATAAGTATATGTAAAACAACCTTCAGGTTTTGAGGACGTTACTAAACCTGACCATGTTTTCAAACTCAAAAAGGCTTTATATGGTTTAAAACAAGCTCCTAGAGCATGGTATGAAAGCCTCAGTAAGTTTCTTATTGATCAAGGTTTTGTATGGGGAAAAGTTTATACAACACTTTTTATAAAATGAAAGCATGATGATATTTAAATTGTTCAAATATATGTTGATGACATTGTTTTCGGTGCTACTAATGAATCTCTGTGTAAGAAATTTTCTGAGATAATGCAGGGAGAATTTGAGATGTCAATGATGGGAGAATTGAATTTCTTTCTTGGTTTGCAAATCAAACAGAGAAAGAATGGAATCTTCATATCTCAAACAAAGTATTTGAAAGAGCTATTAAAGAAGTATGGAATGGATGAAGCAAATGGCACGGACACGCCTATGAGTTCAATTACGTTGCTTGATGCTGATGTCAAAGGGAAAGACTACTGTAACCCCTTGACTTTAAACACGTAATTATAATTCGATAACACATATTTAAATAGGATTAGAGACCATTGGATGCTTTAACTTCATTTTAAACTTTCGGTCTCACAGTAAAATTTTTACAAAACTTTCAAAACTCTTTTTCCCATCCAGGTCTCAATTTCAATATTCGAATATAATTACCTGTGCAGTTAATATACATTCAATCATATCAGAGTGTATAACCGCATCCCCAGCAACTCCCGGGTTCTATGCATAAAAACCTGAAGGTTTATAAGTATACATTAGGGGATCACACAACCAAAATCGAATGTAGTATTCCTAATTCAGAATATACAGTAACCCCGAGTTCAAAATACATAACCAACGTTTCCAATTCAACTATATACCCCCAAGGGTCCTAATTGCTCTGGGTTGGCCGCTTCTCCTTTAAGCCACACGCCCTGTCTGAAATGTTAGTCATAGGAAAGAATGAGATTCGAGAGAATCTCAGTAGTAACAAACCACTCACACAATGCATAAACACAAAGCATGTACATAAATCACAAACAGCAGCAGCAGCAGCAATTCACAGATACATGGTTTTCACCACAAACGACAGCACTCACGGCTGTATACACAATTCGATAGCTCTCGCTGTATTCATAATCACGACAGCTTTCGCTGTAATCACCATCACAACAGCTTACGCTGTAATCACAATAACGACAGCTTACGCTGTAAACGACAGCTTGCGCTGTAAACGACAGCTATCACCAGCTGTAACCGCAACAGCATCAGAAATCATCATAAAACAGTGATACAACACACATACAGTGCATTACACAAAGTATAAGAGAGAGAGTCACTACCTTGTCCTTTCCTGACGTCCTTCGGCGCAGTTGGCTCCCGAGGGCGGAAAATATCGAATCCTACAATTCCAAATGCACCATTTAGACACTTCCATAGTGTTACTTGGGGTTATATGAGTCTATAATGAAAATTTACAAAAATACCCCCGGGGACCCGGCCCGGGCCTGCCGTACCCGGTCCGGTTGCACTTTTCCCAAATTTCTAATCTAGGCTATCCTAACATATTTCCGCCCAAGGAATCCATTTTCGGAGTCGGAATTATCAAATTCATTGTAAAATTACAAATTTACCCTTGGCAGCCCTACTTCGAGGGTTTCAGGGGCGTTTTCGTAATTATGCTTTTTCGGCCTTTTCCGAAAAAGTGACCAACTGTAACCCCACCTAATTTTCGCTCCTGAACTCAATGGAACCATCAAATCATTGAAAATCTAACTCTAAGACCCTTTTCTAGAGCTGGCCGAAATTTATGAGCTCTTCGGAGAAAATCGGGGTTTTACGATTTCGGTTCCATAAACGCATTCCTTTCTACTCCTAACCACTTTATTCACTATTACATTAGGTTATAACTACCATTTGAACCAAAATTGGGCAGCATAACCCTTAGGAAACTCAATTTCCAAAATTTAAAACCAATGGCAATCCGGCGAAATTTCACCGATTAAATTGCCCACAGCAACCAAAATAAGCAATATACGAAAGTTTGGAAGTTACCTCAAGCTCCCACTAGCTTTTCCCAAATTTGGCTGAACCCTAGCCTCTTTGAAACATCAAATTTTGAGCTTCACAACCTTAAAGAATAAAGAGGAGTAGCTTAGAGTCGGAGTTATACGTGTTAGGAGCTAGAACGTCGGAGAAATCGGCTTACCTTGCGAGATTTCTTCCTCTTTTTCTCTCTTTTCTCCAAGCTCTCTCTCACGTCTTTTTTTCTGAAATGGGGTCAGGAATGGCTGATGAAGATGGTGGATTTGCTTTTAATTCCATGTTGATGTCATCTTACAATATGATGATGTCATAATTTTTAATTTCCCATTTTCGGATTTTTCAGAAATTCTGGCAGATTTTCTGCCCTAACTTTGAAAAATCATAACTAATTCTAGAAAAATTGAAATGAGGTGATCCCAAAGCCAAATGAAATATATTTAAGTACTCATTATAGGAAAAATATGAGCCATTACCAGAAATCACCACAAAATTCCAGAATTACACAAATTTCATCATTGCCCCAAAACAGAGTCCATTTTCGACTTCAAACTTTGGACAGTCATATCTCCCATTTCCCAAAACGAAATGGCACAAATTATATTTCCATTTTGAAGCTTGGGAGGTGAACTTTAAGACTGGAAAGTTTCATAATTTTCTGACATCATTTGCCTAATCAAAAAATCCACACGAGAAGACTGCCCAGAATAGAGTTTCACTGGACAGAATTTTAGATTTTGCATCTTTACTTCCAATGGTTCCATTTTCATACCAAACATCATTCCCACATAAATTCTCACAAGGAATCCATTGGAATCATTAAAATATCCAAATTCCTATTACACATTCTCTAAAAGTGTTTATTCAACAATAATTACATCCACTTTTGAAGTCATTAGCCCTTAATCACTTTTTGGGATATTACAACTACAACATCACAAAATATAGAGGAATGATTGGATCATTACTCTATCTTACGGCTAGCAGACCAGACATCCAATTTAGTATTGGTATATGTGCAAGATATCAATCAGCACCAAAGGAATCACATGCTGAAACGGTCAAACGAATTTTTAGATACCTTGCTGACATACCCGAATTGGGTTTGTGGTATCCTAAAGGAAGAAGTGAATATCTTGTTGCACATTTAAATTCAGATCATGGAGGATACAAGACAGACAGAAAGAGCACCAGCGGACAAGGACAATTTCTTGGAGGATCTCTTGTATCATGGTTTAGCAAGAAACAAAATACAGTGTCTCTTTCGTCAACGGAAGCCGAATATGTTGCAGTCTCAAGTTGTTGTGCACAAGTGATATGGTTAAAACAACAACTACAAGATCTTGGTATTTATCTCAAAGAAATACCAATCTATTGTGACAATACCAGTACGATAAGCTTGGCGAAAAATCCAGTTCAACATTCTAGAACCAAGCATATCGATGTCAGACATCACTTCATCAGAGATCATGTCCAAAAGAAAGATGTAAAAGTGATATTCATTCCTACTCACCTTCAATTAGCTGATATCTTCACAAAACCCCTTGCAAAAGATCAATTTCTATACATTAGAAGAGAATTGGGAATGGTAAATCCCAATGAGTTGTAAGTTATTTCAATTTCTCATAATATTAGATGAAGTCATTTGATAATGTTTTGATGATTATTAATTTAAGCATCGGAGTGTATAGAAAATTGTTTTGCAGGAAGGTAGAAATTCTGTTTTGAGAAACAAAAACAGAGGTTATCAGAGGACACATTTACTGGAGTACCAACTTGAAGTAATGACTGACAGAGAACCATTACCCAAGGAGCAACTTGAAGTCAAGAAGCACTTTACTCGAGTAACTACTCGAGTAATGGACTTCCAAAACTAGAAGTAACGGATCAAGTTACCTGGAATTTAAATCAAATGGTTCAGTTACTAAGAAATGAACGGTCAGAAGTTGAAAAGACAAGTTACCCGAGGCAAGCCTCGAGTAAACTTGAAGCTTACTCGAGTAAGGACTCGAGTAACTGCAAGTCCAGATTTTCAAATTGATGAAAAACAACTCAAATCTGCTCCAAATTAGTTATAAATGATCGAGGGAACATATATGGATAATTACAATATTATTCATACTAGGTACGCAATTTAAATGAATTATTTTATGATTTTCTGTATGATCACTCGAGTAAACATGAAGTTTACTCGAGTAAGGCCTCGAGTAATGTCGGGTTTTAGATCTTTATCTATCGTAAACTCGGTCATTTCCACAAAATCTCCTCGAGTAAATCACTCTACTCTCTCACAAAAACTTTTCACAATCGATTCCTTGCATCATTTCTGTCAAAACCCAACAGATTTCAACCTCAAAAACTTCCTATTCTGTTCAGATTCTCGGTGCCCTAAACTCGCGACTGTGTCTCTGTTTTTCTGAGATTTTCATTTTTCACTAATTCAGAATGGTGAGAACTAAAAATCTTACTCCCATAGATTCCTCTGAATCCCAACAACACCCTGATCCTCTTTCTTCTCCTCCTACAAAGAGAAGGAAACTTACCCCTAGATCAAAAGCCAAAATCCAACCACAACTGAAACCAAAAGGGGTTGTGATCAAAGAACCTATTGTTATAAGGGCTCAATCCAAAAAAAGCACCTCTACTGGGAGAGGAAAAAGTGTAAAGTCTCCCTCTCCTATACCCTCTGATTCCTCTACTCCCTCTTTCACCTCAAAGCCTTCTAAAAAGCCCAAATATGATAAGAATGTGGCTAAAGCTATGGCTAGCATTCTAGATCAAATGGAGAAGGGGCAATCTTCTAAGAAGTCTAAATTGCCAGAAGAGGAGATCACCAACCCTCCAAAGGGGTTCAATATCAACAAACTGGAGGAGTCCCCAAAGTATCTCACTCAATTCTCTAGGAGGAAAGTGTGTAAGACACACTATGTAGACCTCAAGTTACTCAGGAGGTATTGAAGCACGATCTCAGTTCCTATTTAGAACCTTTTATGCCTTGGCTTTCGATTAGATTACCTTTTTGCACAAAAGTGATCACATACTTTTACTGTAACCTTGAGATTCTAGATGAACCAAACAGAACCTCAGCTGAGGAAGAGAAGACCACCATTGTGAGAGGCCAAAAGATTCTTATTTCACCTTCTAGGATAAACGTGTGGTTAAGGATAGAGAACCCCCCAGATGATATTTACTCCCAACTTGAACCAAACCAAATATTTTCTGTCCTTAAACCTAGTGAGTTAGTTGGCCCTTTAAATTTCAAACCGAGTGATATGTGTGATCATCACAGGGTTCTATGGTACATCTACTCTAGATCCCTTGTGAACAAGGCCAACAACTATACCCACTTCTCTGATAGGGACTTTAGATGGTTTGCTTCACTTCTCCTGAAGGAACAGAAGGACTTAGGGGAGTATATCTTTTCTGAGATGAAAAGATACAGAGTGGATGGGAAGGCTACCACACCAATGCCATATCCTCAGATTGTGTCACTCATTCTGAAGGAGAATAAGATATGGTATCTGGATAGCAAGGAACCTATTAAGAGGATGACTCCGGTTGGGAGAAATCAGATTGGCAAGCTCAACATTGATATACCTCTCAAGGGTCCTCTGGAGTCTGGGTCGAAAAAGAAGAAGAAGATTGAGACCGAGACTAGCAAGATGGATGACACTCAGTCATCGGCTCTAGCTGCCACCACATCATCACTCTCCTTCCTCAATGCCACACTTCAGCATTTTATGGAGAATATGCTCTGAGGATTCCATGTTGATATTGCCAACACAAATGCTAAACTGATAACCAACATGAATTACAAGATGGCGGAGTTTGTTGAGAAAATGGATAAGAGGCATGAGGAGTTGCTAGCTGAGCAACATGCCCAGGGTGAGACATTGAGATTGATTCTGGCACGACTGGATTCCTTAGGTCCCGGACCTTTTGCCGGTCTATCCTCTTCTTCTCCAGAGCATATACCATCCTCTGCACCACCACTACCTCCAGAGAACACTCCTTCAGATATTCCTCACTCTGAGGCTGAGCCTTCTATCCCTCTGGTCTCTAGTCCACCTGAGCCACAAGCCAAAGACATTCTATATTCAGTGGATAACCCTGACACCAATGAGACCATTCATATCATCATTGATGATTCACCTCCCAAACCTCAGCCTGAACCCGCTCCTAAACCTATTCCATCTCCTACCCATACTGAGGAAATATCTCCCTCATCATCCTCTGAACATCATACTCCAGAGGTTGAGACCACTCCAGAAGTTGAAACTACTCCAGAGGTTGAGACCACTACTATGATCGTCTACCAGTCTCCATCTATTCTTTACCAAGATGATATCCACATCCCTCCAGTTAACCTTCCTGAACCAGTCTCGTCTAGTTCATTAGATTCCTCTGGTTCAGAAGCTTCTATGGTTCTTCCTGTGACACCTATTTCCATGGTCAAGCCTTTTAGTCCTCCACTTGATTGATAAAGACAAAAAGGGGGAGAAGAGCTTGAGTGTGATTTTATGGAGTGTCTATTTTGGGATATATGGATGTATATGGGTTTTAGAGAGTTTTTAAGTTTTTAATTTTTTTTAGAAAGTCTTTTGAATTTCAAGTTTTTCATCTTATCATCTTGTAATGCAGCTTAAGTTTAATGCAAGTTAATTTAAGTTATGATTTCATTTCATGTCCATTTAAGTTTTAAATTATGATACAATGTTGGACTAATGAGTTTGTTGTGTATGCAAGGTGTATATAATGATTTCATTCTCTTTTAAAACACTTTGAATCTAAACTTAATAAGTTTTTCAAAATAATCTTTGAATACAAGAAGTATTTAATTGAGAATTCAATCTCAAAAACCATGTTCAAAATCACCAAGTTTTGTCATCATCAAAAAGGGGGAGAATGTTAGATCTCTTGTTTTGATGATAACAAAGAATGGTATGAAAAAGATTTGATTAATAAATAAGGATGAACAAAGTAATAATAGGGAAAAGCATCACTTGAAGTAAGCATTGGAGTAATGAAGAAAGGCCAAGAGAAAAAGCTGAGAAACTTGATCAGAAGCAAATTTTCAAAGTCATTACTTGAGTATGTACTCGAGTAATGAGACAAAACTTGAAGTAATCAGAGAAACCTTCAAGTAACCTGCCAATGTTACTCGAGTAAGTACTCGAGTAATAGTGTAAATAATTTCAAGTTGCTCTCGACCTGCCAATGTTACTCAAGTAGCTACTCGAGTAACCAGGTAAATCATTTTGAGTTGCTCTCGGCCTGGCAACGTTACTCGAGTAACCATGTAAAAGTCTTCCAGTTGCTCTCGGCCTACCAACGATACTCGAGTATGTACTCGAGTCCCCTGTTACAAGAAATATGTTGCTCTCGGCATTTTGAACCCTGCCAACGTTACTCGAGGAGCTACTCGAGTAACTCACTGTGGTAAGTAAAAACCTGAAGGTAGTACTTGAATAACTTGATCTATTTTTATTACACTTCACTCGAGGTGTTACTCAAGTATGTAGGTATTCAATGACTCATTTTAAGTGGATTACTCGAGTATGTACTCGAGTATGTAGAATTATTTTTGAAGAAAAACCTCAAGTCATTATCCGAGTAAGCAATGCACATAAATTGAGTTTACTCGAGTATGTACTCGAGTAACATGGTAATCAGACTTGAAGTGCTCTCAGCCTTGAAATCCTGCCAACATTACTGGAGTAAAGCATCGAGTAACCAAAAGTTTATTTGAAGGTTTACTTGAGTTGGTACCCGAGTAACCTATGAAGAAAAGAATGCATTACTCGAGTAGGTACCCGAGTAAACACGCATTTCCAAAGGTTTGATATTTTGGTTATTTCATGCACTACCCGAGTAATCTTATATTTGTTTGTTGACTTGCAGTTCATCAAAGTTTTCCCGATGATACTCGAGTAAACTTTAATGGATACTTGAGTAGCTACTCGAGTATGGAAATCCAGAAATTTAGAAATCATTCAAACGTTCATTGATTTGTTTCCTATATGATTAAACTTTCATTGTATTAGTATTCCTAGCATATTTACAGTTAAACAATGAAGAAATCATATCAAATAAGGAAAGTCAAATGAGAAGTTCAAATGCCGCCTACCGCCAACGGATATTTTTCAAATACTGGAAAAGTCAATAGTGGCTGCGCATTCTCCAACGGATGAGTAGAAAAATGTTCCAACGATCATCACCAACATATCTATATAAATGTGAACATCCAAACAGAGAAGAACAACAAGAACACACACGAACATATCATCAAGTTCATTACTATGTTTTACTCATTCTGTACTTCAGTGATTCTTATTCACTCTGAGAGAGAGATATTTCATTCAAATTCAATATTTGTTATTGAGATAACTTAAGGTTGTGGAACCTTGAGTTAGGATTGGATTACAACTTGTAAGGGGGAGCGAGTATCCAGGTCAAGGAACTTGCTTGTACTGAGGTGCCAAGAACCCACTGAATCTTGGAAGTTATAGTGAAACTCTCAGAGAAGCTCTAAGGACTGGACGTAGGTCAAAGTGGTTGTGGCCGAACCAGTATAACTCCCGGTGTACACTTCGGTGATATTTCTTCTTACTCTTTACTGTTTTAATTTCACCGTCAAATTTTATATTTGCAACGAAATTTTTAGTATCACTCAATTCACCCCCCTCTTGGGTGAAACGCTTGCTCTAACACCTCTGTTATTGGTTTTTTAACTTGTGGTTTGAGTCAACACATCTAGAATATTGAAACTAGTGATCATATTCAATTGGAAACAAGTTTGTGAAGGTATTCAATATTCCTTGGTTTGGCTCTGTTTGTTCTATTGAAGTTGTTGTTTTTATTGTAATTATCATTGTATTGAATTGCTTGGAAACAAAATTGTTGGATTGTGCTATTAAGTGTCATTGTTGTCACATTAATGAGCTAATAATTTGTCTTTGTGAGAGTATACTGAGTTTACTTGTTATGGCTGCTATTATTGGATTAAAATTTCCGGAACTAGTTTTGCTAAATGGTAAAAGTATTGCTGTTATATGTGGTTCATGAACTTTGAAATTTTTCTAAACTTCTGGAACTAGTTTTGCTAAACCGGTATCCAAAATGTGGTTTTTGAAAAAATCCCTTAATGACCTTCTTTATAGCTGTTACTTTTGACTAAATTATGATATTGATATATATTCAAACAACATATTTCTTTTAAGTGTAAACAGGAAATACTAGAATAATAGATGGATTGGTTGGTTTCAAATATGTATAAGCTTGCTCTATATGGGCCATTGACGTTTTGCATAAACCTGAAATAACTTTACGCATAAACTGGTATCCATAATGTGGTTTTTGCTTAATTATGATTCTGATTCAAGTTAAAGTGAGACAAGATATGAACAAAACATTTTTATTTGAATACAGTAGCATTTCTGTCTGATTAGGCTGTTGACGATGAGGAAAATGAATTTAATTTATTAGTTCATATAAGTTTCTTGCATTTCTTCTTTTGTCATTGATATTTTTGAGTGAGAAATGGCTTGTTGATTGCTTGTTATTATTGTGTTAACTTGAGCAGTCAAATTCATTTTAGTTGTTGCATATCATCCTTTATTTTATATTTATTCATATTTTTTGACCTTTTGTACTCATTATTTTCTTTAATAGGATTATTACATGAGGATTAAGGCATTTAGAAGTTCTAATACAGATCCTCCAAGTGATGTGCAATCAAATTAGCTAGATGAAGAAGAAATGAACCTATATTTAGATGTTGTAGGTCGTAAGAACAAGAATGGTCGCATATTTGGCTTAGGATCTGAGGCCAAAAATGTTGATTCCTCAATTTATTCTTATAGGTCTTCTCCTCCTTCCATCAACACAATGCTCCAACTTAATATTGAAAATGTTGTCACAGAGCTTATATAGAAGAATCACAATCTTAAGTAACAGAATAAAATTATCTTAACTAGATTAGAAGCACTTGAGCAAAAACTCTTTGGAGCTGTCAACAATTCAAACTGTGAAGCTCATAACGCTGATGATAGCCCACCATAAGATAGTGGTTACTAGGTTATTTGACTAGATTAGGTATTTATGTGGTTTGCTTGATACATTATATACATTTTTACTTTAGTACTTTTATTGTTTTGTAGTTGTTAACTTACTATCATTTAGAATTTGGTTTCAATTTGATTTTATTTGCAATCAATTTAATTCAACTTTCAGTTCTTTAAGCATTATAGGTTATTAAGGTTGACTTACCGTTAAATTAAAAATAAAAAAAATTATTGGAAAAAAAAATTTAAAAAAGATTAGAGATAGATTTGTGATGGAAATTATGTCACAAAATTAAATTGTCTTTTTTTAAAAAATTTTACTTTGTGACGGATTAGCGATGGAATAATCCGTCTCAAAAATTAGAGACGAAAATTCCGTCGCTAATCCGCAACAAAAATGTCATTAGGCTATTCCATAAATTAGTTACGGAATTTATGATTAGAGACGGAATTTCTGTCGCTAATCCAACTCTATATTAGTGATGGAATCAAAAATTATGTCACTAACAGAATTAGTAACGCCATTTTTAAGGACGAAACATTTTCTGTCACTAACATATTAGAGACAGAATTAGCGATGGAATATTTTTAGCGATAGAATTCTGTCATACCCATTTCTTTTATAGTGTAGTAGTAGGGATGGTCTGTTATAGAATTACCAACATAAAGTTGGTCTAGCGGTGTAAGACCCCACAAGATCTTTCTAAGTCTGGAGTTTGAGTCCCAGAGGTGACACTTGTGTTGGGAGGGGCAACTACAAACCACAAACTAGATACTATATGATAATATCAAAAGTTGGAAATTGAATTTTAAATATATAAGAGAGGTTTGTGTCAAGCCCATTTTTTGGGTGAGTTATCAAGAGTATCCTCAAGCCACTTTGACCTTGAAACTAATTCATTGTTAGGTTTTGAGTACATTGAAGGATTTCCACCTCCCTAACTAATGTGCTTCTTGAAATTCAAACTTGTATTGTTCTCTTTATAGGGTGAGGTCGTAACCACTTTAGTCAACAACTTATTGGTTATATGATGCATATTTGAATTTAAGAGAGGTTATATATATATATATATATTTAAAATAGGACACTATTGCATGAAATGCTTTTAACATAGGTCAAAATGAGCTTTTAACTTGGTTATTAGAAGGACGAGTATTCTTAGTGGTGGAAAAATGACCTGGCCCGTTTAGGCCTGAGTCCAAAAAAGGTACCAAAATTGGCAGCCTGACTCGTTTAAGTAAAGCCCCCAGGCTAGCCTGTGTTAGTACAAGCGTTTCATCTAAAAGGGGGTGAATTGGGTGATACCAGAAAATTTATTGCGTATATAAAAATTGACTGGAAATTTAAAGTAGATAAGAGCTAGGAGAAATATCATCGAAGTGTACATCGGGAGTTATATTAGTTCGGCCACAACCACTTTGACCTACGTCCAGTTCTCAGAGTTTTTCCTGAGAGATTCACTATATCTTTCAAGATTCAGTGGGTTCTTGATACCTCAGTACACAGCAAGTTTCTTTACTTGACACTCGCTCCCCCTTACACGTTGTAATCAAATCCCCAACTCAAGGTTCTACAACCTTAAGTTGTCTCAATAACAAATATTGAGTTTTTTATGAAAATCTCTCTCACAGAGCAAATATATAATCACTGAAGTACAAAGAGTGAATATAAGAAATAGAGCACTAAGAATTTATTGATTGATGTGTGTTCATTTGTTCTCTGTCATTGTTGTCTGTTCTTCGTTGAATGCTCCATATATATAAGTAAATTGTAATGTCCGTTGGTAGCATTTCAAACATGTCTGTTAGCATCACATAACTTTGTTTGACCATTCTTCGAATATGAAAACTAGCCATTTGCGGTAGGTAAGCGTTTCAGACGTTGCGGACGATATGTTTGACTTTTCTCTCAATGCATGATCTCTTCATTGTTTCTCTATAAATATACTTAGAAAGCTAATACAATAAAAGATTAGTCTTATAGATAACAAATCAGATCAAAAATAGTTGAAATTATAAAGGTTAGCGCATCTAAAATAATCAAATTTCACGCCAAGAGCTGTCAAGTAGTGTTTTAGACATCCCCAGAACAGGTAGGGACTCCTAAAGATCTACCTTTAGACGTCCCCATCCATTCTGGGGACGTTTAAACTAAGATTTAGATGTCCCCAACAGAGCTGGGGATGTTTAAAGGTAGTCTTTACATGTCCCCAGAATTGCTGGGGACGTCTAAAGGTTAGCTTTAGACGTCCCCAGCTGTTTTGGGGACGTCTAAATCATAGTTTAAACGTCCCTAACAACGGCTGGGGACGTCTAAATTGACTCACATGCACCAGAATTGACATGGCCGGTGCATGTGATCATGTCAGACTCCCACTCCCCTGCTGCATCTCTCCTCCCACTTTACTCCCCTGCTGCATCTGGAGCTCCCCATTCGGTCTCCTCTCCCCTTCTTTTTTCCTTCTTTCTCTAAACTATCACTTCCGTCCCCAACTTTACTCCCCTGCTGCATCTCTCCTCCCAACTTCATCACTCCGTCCCCATTCGGTCTCCTCTCCCCTTCTTGTTTTTTTCTTTCTCTAAAGCTTCACTTCCGTCACCGGCCACCTTCTTTGCTCTGGGTTTGTAGCTTTTTCTTCCCCATTCAGTCTCCTCTCCACCATCGGCCTCCATCTAAAGTTTTAGCTATAGGTTAGAAGCTAAAGTTTTGTTTCATTTTAATTAAGCTAAAGTTTTCGTCGCCATTTTTATACCCTTCGAGTTGTGATTGTTATTTGCTTTGTATTGGTTCCTCTACTAAACAAGTTTTTAGGTGGAAAAATGTTTTCATGTTTATTCTGTATTATGGAAAGGAAAGTCTTTTATTGAAGTTTTATTTAGGTTACACTTACGATTATTCTTGTAGTTTCTATCTTTGTTAAATACAAATGTGGTTATTATAAGATTTAAAATTAGTTTTACACATATGAAAGATGATGGTTATATATTTTATATTGTTTACTCTGTAGAATCAAGCATGCTTTCATACATATTTATTTCAAGCATTTTATGGATTTGAGTTATTGAGGCATGATTCTTTCATCTTGAGAAACTAATCATGTTTAAATAATATCCTTGTGCTCTTGAATTGTTCTAGTAATAAGTTGTATAGTAAGACTATAATAGTTTAGTTATTATGGTAAATGTAATTTTATGATAAAGTTAATTTATTCATTCATTGTAGAGAAAAATTGCTGAACGAAACTAATGGACGTCTAGCTACTTCCTTATTTGTATGTGTATATATGTATAGCTTGAATCAAAGATCTTATATTTTAATTTGTGGAAGGAGGATTGATTGCTTTAAATATGATTGGAAGTTCATAATTTAAAGATATTTGTGGTGGTTGTTTGATAAAGGTTCACAAACCAAGACAACATAAAGTCATTCTATATTATATTAATGAAGTATATTTTTTGGTTGTAATAAGGAAATATTAAATTAGAAAGGGCTTACGAAATGAAGTCAATGTACACTTCATGCCGGTCACGTTTTACTACTTTGGGGTGTGATAGAATCATATTAGAACTCAGGTTTCTTAAGACTTTTGTAGCAAAATTACTGGTGTCCATCGGAATTTTTGATAATTTTGCATTCAAACCAAATTAGCTTGCTGGATCTGATATATTTTGGTTGTTTTTTATCCTACTTTGTCTTCTACATAATTTCAATCGGTAAACTATTATTGCTTCCTATCTAGATTTTCACCTTAAGCAATATTGTTTGTCTGCCAGAAATTTTCCAAATTGGAACCTCTTATCTTTTTCTTCAGATTTCTTGGTATAACTGCATTCACCTTGTGGATTTGATCTACTGTGACTCAAATTTTTCTATGTTCTTGATCGTTTGATTACTGACTATTGTGAAATCTGAAATTGCTATTAACATCACTTTCAATGTTTGTGCTTGGTGGTAGAAGCTAAAGTTTTGTTTCATTTAAATTAAGCTGAGATGGTTTGTTATTTTGATTTTGGGATGTCTCACTTTTAAGGGGAAATGTTGCCAAAATTTTGAAAAACAAAATAGTAAATGGTATTCCTAGTGTTGACAATTATTCTTAACTTAAGTGTAAATAGAAATGACGTAGGTGGTAATAAAATGGATCATAGTTGGATGAATGCTTTGAGAACAAGTGAAGAATATGAGATGGGGTTGAAGAGTTTATTGAATATGCTAGAAGGAACGCTCTAGCCAGAAATGGGATGTATTTTTGTCCTTGTGTCAATTGTTTAAATGAGAGAAGACGGGATGTTGAAGTTATAAGGGATCACCTACTTTGTGATGGAATAAATCTTCGATACACAAGGTGGATATGGCATAGTGAGGAAGTAACTGATTGTCTGTCGCACAAGAAGGAAGCTGTGGATGTCATAGATGAAGATAGAATGGAGAGAATAATTCATGATGTTGAGGTAGAATCCTTTGCGCAGTTTGCATGAATATGATAGCCTGTGGAGTGATGCAGAGACACCGTTATACCCAGGGAGTAAATACACATGGCTGACAGGAACATTACATTTGGTGAACTTAAAAGCAACTTGTGGGTAGACTGATAGTAGTTTTACATTACTGCTTGAACTGGCATGTGATATGTTTCTAGACGATAATGTACTTCCAAATCGTATGTATGTGGCCAAGAAAATCCTATCTACGATGGGTATGGAGTATAAAAAGATACACGCTTGCCCTAATGACTGCGTACTATACAGAAAGGAGTATGAAGGTATGAGTGAGTGCCCTAAGTGTTAAACTGCACTATACAAAGTAAGGAAAGATGGTGGTTGTGGCGATGGGACAACTAAAAGGCAACCTGTAAAGGTTTTGTGGTATCTTCCAATAATACCACGCTTTAAGCATTTTTTTGGCACTACAAAAAAAGTGAAGAAGTTGAGATGGCATTCGGATGATAGAATATCCGACGGAAAATATCTTCGGCACCCAGTTGACTCTCCACAGTGGAATAAAATAGATGAAATGTTCCCTAAATTTGGCAGCGAGTCGAGAAACCTTCGGCTTGGGCTTTGTACAGATGGCATCAATTGTATGAAACGCAAGTATGTGATACTTTCTATGATGATTTCTAGACCAAAATAGCCAGGAAATGATATCGATGTCTACTTGGCGCCTTTGATTGAGGACTTGAAGAAGTTGTGGGAGGACGGCGTAGATGTGTTTGATGCATATAAGAATGAGTCCTTCAAGCTACTTGCAATGATTTTCACCACGATAAATGACTTCCCTGCGTACGGAAACCTCTCAGGGTACAGTGTGAAGGGGCATAAAGCATGTCTGATCTGTGAAGCAGACACTCACTTCTACCAACTTAAACATGGAAGAAAAACTGTCTGCCTTAGTCACAGGAGGTTCCTTCCTAGGTTCCACCCGTATCGTAGGTTAAGAAAACGTTTTAACGGCTTGCCGGAGCATAGAATGGCTTCAAAGGCATTAATCGGAGAGGAAGTTTACAGTCGGGTTGAATATATCAATGTCTTACTCAGTAAGAATCAGAAGATTGTGGGTGAGAAGAACATATGGAAGAAGAGATCAATTTTCTTTGATCTTCCATATTGGCGTAGTCTTGACGTGAGACACAGTATTGATGTAATGCACATGGAGGAAAACGTTTGTGATAGCCTTGTTAGTACGCTTTTGCACATTCCAAGGAAGACCAAGGATGGGATTAGTGCGAGACTAGACCTTGTTGATATGGGAATAAGAGAACGGTTACATCCACAGCTAAGAGATGATGGTAGGAGGGCATACATGGAGCCAGCAGCGCATACACTATCAAAAGCAGAGAAACGAAGTTTGTGTAGGTGTTTGCATGAAATTAAGGTACCACAAGGATATTCTTCGAATGTGAGAAGGTATGTGTCAATGTACGATTTGAAGTTAGTGGGAATGAAGTCCTATGATTATCATGTGTTAATGCAATAACTGTTACCAGTAGCTATTAGAGGCATTATGAAAGATGAAGTTTGAAGCACTCTGACAAGATTGTGTGTTTTCTTTAATGCTATCTGTAACAAAGTCATTGACACTGAAAAGCTGGATGAACTGGAAGTTGAGGGTTATATCATATTGTCCCAATTAGAGATGCACTTTCCTCCTTCATTTTGATATAATGGTGCATTTTATAGTTCATTTGGTAAGGGAGGTAAGGCTCTGCTGTCCAGTTTACCTGAGGTAGATGTACCCTTTCGAGCGATACATGAAGATCTTAAAAGGGTACTCTAAAAATCCCTATCGACCAGAAGCCTTAATAGTTGAAAGGTATGTTGTTGAAGAGGCTATAGACTTCTGCAGCGATTATCTATCAGGGAAGAAGGAACAATCTCGGCATGAAAAGGGGAGGAGCAAGGGAACACGAGGACTGAAAGTGAAGAATATGCCTCGTGAAGTGGTGTTGCAAGCACACCTTTATATCCTTAATAACATGGCAAAAGTTCAACCGTATATAGATGAACACAAAGAGATTGGATGGAATAGTTCAATTCCCGAAGCCTCAGCTGACGAGATGTGTATGCTCTCACTCGGCTCACATCAATTCTCATCTCGATCTATGCCTGCTCTCATCTGGGGATTCAATTCCCTTCCCATCTGGCATCAGTGAAGACAACAAAGGCCCACTATGGATTTGGGATTTTCAATGTTGGTACTCTAATAAATTTTTCATTTAAGCTCTTTGAAGCTCCTCTCACAATCATCATTCCATGCATAATGCTGAGTTCTGGGAAATTTCAATATAAACATCTCATCCCTTTTTTTTTGTCACACCCGTAGCCCTTCTTGGCCTCGTACCTGAGACTCTTAGGACATGGCTAGTAGCCTCGTCGGGTAGGGTGCCTTTTTTATTCACACCACATGGCCCTCCATAGTAACTCACAATCATTCATAGAAAATGTGATAGATAAATATGTTATGCACCATATAGTGTAAAATGAAAATCACATCAATCCATGTGTGTACACAAAGTTCAGGGCCAAACACCCAGGTAAAACAACAATCCGTGTGTGTACACAAAGTTCAGGGCCAACCATGCAGTTGAAACCCTTATAAGAAAAATATATATATTTATATATAGTAAGATTATATATATAATTATGCAATAATATAATGCTAAAGCATTCCAACCCAACTGGTAAGACATTGTGTGCTTACGAGTAAGATCGTGGGTTCGAACCAATGGGGGCCAAAAGGAGATCCATTTTCAGGAAATATGGAGTAGTGACACGTGGTAGAGTAATGCAGCAACACGTGGCAAGTGAGAAGGAGACAAGTGGCAGAGCTGGGCAAGGGCGATGAGGTGAGCCCTAATTCATAGAAATTATATACAGTAAAATGAAAGAATTATAAATCTCCAAAATAATAGATAGAAATATCGCAAATAGGGCCATTGCAACACTCAACAAA
This sequence comes from Inga leiocalycina, assembly GCA_963242795.1. NCBI lineage: Eukaryota > Viridiplantae > Streptophyta > Magnoliopsida > Fabales > Fabaceae > Inga > Inga leiocalycina. The sequence goes on along the minus strand of OY725327.1, from coordinate 49,204,800 downwards.
GGAGTAGTTCCCCAACCAGGAGCTATTTTCACTACAAAAAAGTATTGAATTTCTGATGGAATTTGATATGGAATTTAGAGTTTCCGACGGAATTTGTCAGGAATTTGCTATGGAATGGATTCCGTCACTAATAATAGCATGATAAACTAATTTCCATCGGAGACGGAATTCAATTGAGTCGGAAACTTATTTTTATTTTTTTAATTTCAAAATGCCATATGGTAGCTCCGGAGGCCACTACCTCATCATCGAGGCTAGCTCCCACCACATGTCGCCGACTTGCTCTGCCACATGTCGCGCTCCATATTTCTTGAAAATGCAACTCCTCTTGGCCTTACGATGGTTCGAACCCAGGACCTCCCTTGTGCACGCATGATGCCTTACCAGTTGGTCTAGAATGCTTTGGTGCTTTATTATTGCACAATTATATATATATATATATCAAATCAATTATTTATAAATATATATATATATATTCTTTATATTTAGTTTTTTATAATAGTATATATTCTTATACATAAATATATATTATTATAAAAAAATTAATATAAATTTAATATAATACAAAATAATTTTATATAGTCTTATTATTTTTTAATATAAATTAATTTCAAATAAAAAAATTTTACATCTTAAATAAATTTTTATATGACTATATTTTTGTCCAATTTCTGAATTAAAAATTAATTTATAAATAATATATATATATATCAAAAAAATAATTTTATAATAATTAAATTTATCTAAACAATAATAATTTTTTAATGTTTCCAATGGAATTAGCTACGGAATTATTTTGTGGCAAATAAATAGCCATGGAAATTTCAGTGGCTAATTCAATGGCAAAATTAGCCACGGAACAAATAAATTAGCCACGGAATATTTCTGTTGGAAATTCCATTTGAAACTTTTCCGACATAATTTGCCACGGAAAAAAATTCTGTAGCAAATTCCATTGAAAATTCATTGTTTTTTGATAGTGTTTACCATATTCCAAATTTAAAGGTTTCAATAAATTCCCTACAATAGTTCATCTTGGACCAGATCCAAAACTACTCTCAACATATTGTGCAGCCATAAATCCTATTTTTTGTTCATTGAGATTTGTTGACTTTGTATACCATTCTGCTATAAAAATAAATGATATTATCTTAGATCCATTTTGGTATTGAAATTATATAATAATGGAAACAGCAACCCTAGTTGCTATCTCTATCAAAAATTGATTTATCACGGTCCTATTAGCAATGGAATAGATTCAATTGAAAATTCTGTCGAAAATCCATTTTCGTAGCAAATCTGAGGAAACTTCCATCAAAAACTCTGAATTCCATGGCAAATTTCGGCAAATTCCAAAATTTTTTGCTTCATTTTTCATCACAAAACCTGGGGTGATACTCATACAATTAATGCTCTATCATAACTGGACATATACATATATACACTTACTCACGTATATATCAATTATTCAAATATATATATATATATATATATATATATATATATATATATAATTATATAGATGGATGAATAAGGAACAAGCTGTCTTGCTTGAATTCTTCGACAACTTCAGCTCAACTTTCTTCCATTCACACACAATGATAACGACATATACACATAACTCTATTTTTTTTATTTAGACAAGCATATACAACTCTATATATGCATATGTGTGTTTGTGTGTATACATATGGATTTCCTTCCCTTTCGACAACGTTGTTGAAAATGATATCTACATATAGTAAATGTAACTCAAAATGCTACTAAGCTTTCTTTTTTTTTTCTCTTTCCGGGTGTGTGCCTGGCATTGGCGTTTCGCAAGTTGGTAAGGAGTCATGCATGTTTTGGATCACAATTGGGGATCCCAAAAGTGTTTATACATGTAAGTCAAGACAACATTCCTCTCACATACTTATCTCATATACCTTAAATCAAAATTGAAAAGCTACTTTTGAAGATTCCAATTGTTATTCTAAACTAGCATAGCCATCTATATTCTGTGTCATTCCTGTTTTCTATTTGTTGCAAGTTCATGTTTGGATGGGTGCTGTAAAACTTGAGATCATCACCAAAGAAAATATTTGCAGTAGGGAAGGATAGTGAGCAGGGAAAATTAGAGGTGGGACCCACCAAATTTCCCTGAGGACTTGTTTTACTGCACCCATCCAAACATAAGCTACCACATTAGGTCCAGAACCAAACATAAGCGAATGACACTACAAAAAAACATCGGATTAGAGACGGAATTTCCTTCACTAATTAGTTTAGCGATGGAAATTAGCAACGGAAAAGTCCGTCGCTAAATTCCGTCTCTAATTAGAGACGGAATTCACTAATTAGCGACGGAATTAGAGATGGATTAGAGACGGAAATTAGGGACGGATTAGAGACGGAAATTAAGGACGAATACATTCCGTCGCTAAGTTTTAATGATGGAATTAGAGCCGGATTAGGAAATGAATTTAGCGACGGAATATAATTCCGTCTCTATTCCGTCACTAAATTAGCGACAAAAATATTCCGTCGCTAATTTCTGTTGCTAATTTTTAATGATAGAATTAGAGACGGATTAGAGACGGAATTTAGCGACGGAATGTGATTCCATCTTTATTTCGTCGCTAATTTAGTGACAGAAAAATTCCGTTGCTAACTTCTGTCACTAATTTTAGTGACGGAATTAGAGATGGATTAGGGATGGAATTTAGCGACAGAATGTGATTCCGTCACTAATTAAGTGACGGAAAAATTATGTCGTTAATTTTCATTTTTTTTTGTAGTGTGAACAAAATGAAAACCAAAAGGGTGAGAGTTATGGTAGCTTCTCTTCCATCAATAAGAGCTCCCTTCTACTCATCCAATAACCCACCAACAAGCACTAAAAAAAAAGCACGGAACCCCCGTATCACCAAAGGTGAAGAACCTCTATGATCCCGTTAACATCTTTAGCATCAACTGTGGTTCTAGTGGAAATTCTTCCCTCGGAAACAGGATATGGATAGGAGACATCAATTCAAAGCTCTTGTTTTCTTCTTCTTCTTCACAAGACAAATCACTTTCTGCTGAATCAATCGATCAACCACCTTCAAATGTTCAGGTCGCATTCCGAACAGCTTGTCTCTCTCGCTCTAACTTCACCTCTTCTGACCGAATCAAAAGGTAGCAGGTGTTCGCATCTTGTAACTGCAACAAAGTCATCCATGTTCTTCAAAATGATTGAAAGTCAATCCATGGCTGCTCATTTACAAAACATAAACAGGAAATCAAGTAATGCCTCAAACAGGGGCACAAGGAAATGCAGCCGAGAAAAGAAGAGCCACAAGGAAACCCACCTGCCTTGTAGCCGATTACTCAGCCAAATGCAATGGCAATGACTAATGTTATAGAGATGCAAAACGATTTTAGAATTTGAATTTCAAATTTCAAAATTAGAAAGAAGTTGTAAAAGTAGGAAAAGGCGGGAGGTTTCAAAATTTGTTAAGGGACAATCTGATCCATTATATTGATTAGTTATGAACAGTGGTAGGGGATGGGAGAAAAAATCGAAGCCATTCATTGTTTGTAAACAGTGATTGTGGTGGAAGAGTATTATATGATATATAGATATTGAAAGATTTTAAGAAGAAAATTATTCTTCCTTTGCTGCTCTTCGTCATGTCATCTTCTCAATCGATTGAGCTTCACTACCATCTTATCACTCCAGCCAATCCTACCAAGTCACCTTCACAAATATGATAGATATATTTATTTCATTTTATTTTTAAACATATAAAAATATAGGGACAATTAGAATAAAGAACCTACTAAAAATAATATTTATTAAGAAGGATCTTAAAAACTGATGTATAATTAGTGTTGATCGGATGTGTGTTGCCACTTGTTTCTTGTTTTAATGTGTGTTTTATAATTATTGTACTATGTGCCGTGTTGTATGAGCAGGATCTTAATTAGTTTAACAGGTTCTGTAATGCATGTTTTTTTTTAACGTTTTATAAATTGAATTTTCATAAAAAAAGAACTAATATAAATTTGAATACTGAAAAGCCCATAGTAAATTTACAAACACCATTTTACATATACCTATAGCTTTTCATAATTTTGAATTTGTGATACCTCTGGGTTATTGTCTCTTGATTAAATTCTTTAATTTTGTCAATGGGGTTAGGTCTAAAGGAATGAGTTAGTCTCTCATAACATGTCGAATTAAGATTTGAATCCTCACTAGGAAAGATGCTCACATTTAGTAACCTCGACAATGCCTTGAACATGATTGCCTCCAATAAGAGAATATATGTGCCTAACAAAAAAAGAAAATCTTTAATTTTATTATTATGTTAGAACTGTTAGCCTTGTAATTATGCAGGGGTAAACAAGGAAAGACATACTGATCTTGTACCTGTAAAATTGTTTTCCGTTTAGATTGTACAGGGTTCTATTTGACAAATGATCATTATTAACCTAACCTACGAAATCTCTTTTTACTTATTAGTTAATTATAATATGGAATCTGTAAATCCTAATTTTCACAGCAGGCCATATAAATTGACAAGGCAAGTTACTTTTTGTTTATTCTTTTCCTGTTTGTCTTGAAGTGGCTAGAAACAGTCATAACTCACATTCATTATCTGCGGCAGAACCAAATTATATTCTCCATATCCTAATTAAGCATAACGGTTAAAATGATGCAAAGAATTTTCACAGGTCATGAGATTGTGCAATTTACTGTTTTAAATTTTAAAATCGGTAAAAATTTTGTAAAACTTGTAAATTTTCTCATAAATATAATTACTCTATAGATTCATTTATAAGTCATTTTCAACATATTTCGCCAAACTAAGAACTTTAAAATTCATTAAATATGTCTTAAACTTTATCTCTTTTTATAATTGAGAAGTTCCAAAAATATATATATATATATATATTACAGAATAATAAGTAAGGGATAAAATTGTACATTCGCATAATAAATTTAATGAGATTGCTAATATTAATGACAAAAAATACTCCATCTCTACCTTATAAATAGAACTAGAGGACTGCATATTTTTTTAGTCTATAAAACTTTATAACCTATAGATTGATGCATGCATGGGGATGACAAGTAACCGAAAATATATTAATAATCCAAAATGGTACATAAAAACTGAACAAGCAATGAGAACTTAGGAGAAAATTAAAATTAAGGAAATGGGAATAGTACAAAACAACAAAAAACTAAAAAATTATGAGGTTATTAGTCAACTTATAGAAAATAAGTACATAAAATAATGTACTTGACCCTTAAATTGAGGAAAGTAATTTGAGATTCAGGGACTAAATATCATGCATGCATCTAGCAAGGCTCGCCGGATTGATAATTAATCAATAAATTATCTATTAATCAATTAATTACTCAAACAATCAAATTATCTAAAACAATGGAAGAATCCAGAAGGAATGCCTTTAATTTCTTTGTCTTGTATTTATTCATATATTATATTATTGTATAGTATTGAATTCCTTAAGTGTTAATAATTAGTACTTAATTAGATATAGCCTCGTTGGCTTTTTTTTTTTTTTTCTATATTCAAAATTTAATTGAAGTCATTGTTCAAGTTGCAAATTTATTATTTAAGCCTCTTGAAGAAAGTGAACCAATTATTTTTATTTAACGTTCATAAAGATGCTCGTTCTTGGTTACATTGCGATCAGATCGAAGTTCACAGTTATGGATGAAACTGCGGCTACTAATCCAGTAATCGAATATGTTTGAAAATAATTTTTTTTAAAAATTATTCATATTTAAAATTAGGAATTACATATGGAGAAAAAAAATTATATCAAACTTTAAACTAGCTAGGGCCTAGGGCAATTTGGCAAACTTTAAAAAATATAATTAATACCTCACTTGATAACATATAATAAATGTCACCCATTCTTTCTAGATAGAAAGTGCTTTATAATAAGAACTAAAATATATATTTTCATTGAAATTAACAATTTCATGATACACTAATTAATCGAGTATTGTATATATTATCCTTAGATAACATCATTTTGGAATTATCGAACTGGACCCTCTAACCTTCATATTATTCAAATCAAATACTAATACTTTCTCTCTTCTTATTTATAAATCATTTTTGACATTATGTTAACAATGAAACCAATTAATTTATCTTAAATTAAAAATTTTCATATTTTACTATTCATACTAAATGTAACATCCAAATTTGATTCACCAAAAATTTGTTATATTAAAGCGAATAAAAAAGATGAAGAGTATATGGAATGACAAAACAAGGTAATTAGTAGTCATACACAATATGATTATGTGTGGAACACAAATTGTAAAATGAAGATTTGCTGCTAGTGTATTTTTCCTACGTGACAATCTGGTTGTGTGACAGTTTTGGATAATCGAATGATATCCAATGAATGTGAAATTTTTTAGAATAAAAATAGACTTATGAAACTTTAATTTGATATGTCATATAAGTCATTTGAAGCTGTACACAAAGAGTTATATATTTTTGAAGTTAGCCAACTGAAACTTGCAAGTTTCTATGGTAGTGTCCAATAAATGATAATTTTGGAATGTTGTATATCCAGTTGGCTAAAGAAAATATTTTTTTTCTTAAAAATAGACTTAATAGGGGTAACATAGCATTTGTAACCACTATAATTAGGTATCTATAAATAAATATATGAATTTTCAAAGTTTGATGAAAATTCTGCTAGCTTTTAGTCTATGTTCAAAATTGAAAGGTAATGATAAATATGTATGGGCAAAATAGTCATTTGCTTAGATTTAATCCAAAGTCCATAATTTTTCCTTTCACATGTGCTCTTGGATGTCCATAAAGTAGGAGGTGAAGGGAAAATAAAACGCTTTGCTCAAATTAAATCAAGAAGGAATGAATTGAGACTAAGTAAAATTGAGTTGAAAAGTCAAGAATTGTAGGTAAATTGTGATATTTCAAGAGCTCATTATCCTCTTTCAATGGGCCATTATTTTCTTGGCAAAAAAAAAAAAAGGGCAATTATTTTTGTCACTTTTGGGCAAGAGGAAAAAAGAATTGATGGTTGAATTCCAATTGCCAAGTCGAAGTAATTAAACAAAGCAAAAAAGGTGAAAGTTTGAAAAGTCAAAAAGTTGAGCTTGTAATAAATGAACATCTTGCAATTAAATGTAAGGGAATGCATGAAGGAAATTCAAGAAACTTATTTGGTTATTTAGAGGCCTCATTTACGTCACTTTTCATTGCAAAAGGAAAGATAAGCATTTATGGATAAAGCCTTTTGGAAAAAGAGGAAACATGTGCCAAAAATTGCAATTAAATATTATATCATTAAGGAGGTGGAAGAGATATTTTTAAGAGCTATTCTCTTTCCTTCAAGCCTTCATTTCATCCAAACATAGCAACAGAGAGAGAGAGAGAGAGAGAGAGCTCGTATGAAAATGAAGAACAAAGAAAAGAGAAGCAAGTTCAAGAGGTGAAACAAGGTGAGTTGGTAGTGATTTACATATGTTTATGCCTTCTAATTCATGCACAACTCTCTCTAATTTCTATGCCTTCATAAAATACACTTGTAGCAAGACAAACCAAAGAGGAAAGAAGGAGAGAGGGATGGTGTTTTAGAGAGAGAAAGAGGAGAAATCCAAGGTAATCTCCAAAAGCTTGTTTCTTATTAGATTCAAGGTCGTTGTTGATTTGTATTGCACTACAAAAAAACATGAATTTTCTGATAGAATTTCCGAAGAAATTCAATTTCGTCGGAAAACCATCAAAAATTTCATTGGAAAATTTTTCAACAGAGTTTCCGTTTTCCGATGGAATTTCCGACTTGGCAAAATTTTCCATGAAAAATATTCAGTCAAAAATTATGACTTTTGCTACGGAATTTCTGATGGAAAATTCTGTCGAAACTTTCCGACGGAATTTTAGTTGGAAGTTTCCGACAGAACTTAATTCCGTCAGAAATTGTGAAGGAATTTCAGACGGAAAAAATTCCATCACAATTTGCGACAAAATTGGCAATTCCGTGGTAAAATTTAAAAATTATTATTTTCTAATTATTTAATATTTTAAAGTTAAATTTAATTTTAAAAAATTATTTTTATAAAATTTATTATTTTTAATTAATAATTTTAATTTTTTTGTAAATTTATTTTTAATTATTATTTTCTAATTTCTAAAATATTTTTAATTTTCAAGAAGAGGTTTTGGTCCTTTTAGGGGTAAAATAGTCATATAAAAAACAAAATTTATTAGTTATTAATTAATATTAGTAAATAAAATATTAGTTAATAATTATTTATTAGTTATTAATTAATGTTAATAAAATTTTAATTTTAGAAATTTTAAAAAAAATATAGTCATATGATTATATATATATAATTGTGTGTAATAATATAACGCCAAAGTAATCGAGCTTATCCACTAAGGCATCGCGCGCGTACGGATGAGGTCATGGGTTCGAACTAAAGGAGGGGCAAGTGTTGGAAATTGTGCCCTAAGGGCCAATCATTGTACTTTGAACATTATTATTTTAATGAAATTTCTCCATTCTGTTATCATATTATTTGCATGTTAACTGTAATAATTGTATCATTGGATAATTCATAAAGATTGTCCTAAAATGTCCCTGGTCGGTCATCTATGCGGGAGCAGAGATGAAACAAGACCAGTATGACTTTGATAAGATATGGAGATACGAATCAAAGTCTTAGGCACTTGTAAGAGTATAAGGTGCTGGACCGACCCACCATGAGAAAGCTACATGGATCAAGTCATAAGCTTTTCTCATGTATAACCACGTCACAATGCCCTTAGACCTGAGGTCATCATGGATTCTTACATGAGAGTTGCTAAGCTTTGAACTAGTCAAAAGTCACTTTTGACCGGGTGATGATAAAGGCTAGGATCGAGCTTAGTGGTTTTTCATGCAGAGGAATATGAATGATCAAGATGGAATTTGTCCCTCACATTAGTAGAGAGATATTACTGGGCCCCTCGATGAGTGAGTCTGAGAAATGTATGGCCATACTATGATGAAAGGAGTTTCTATCTCTGTTATCAGGCTACTTAGGAATCGAGAAAGTAATGGTCAGGAATAAGAGGATGACATTATCCATGACTTATCCTTGATCGATATATCGTGTGACAAAAGGGACGTGACATAGTTGTATGACAGGTTGCATCGTGATAACGATCCTCATATGAATTGGGTAATCGTAATGTCTTGCTAGAGGCCGCTTGCGACTTTTGGGTTAGTATAGTTATTGGCCCACTGCCAACTTCATATGGGCCTACAGGGTCGCACACAAGAATGGCCCAACACGAGATAATGTTTAATTTAGGGTGGATGAATTATATATATATATATATATGTAATATAAAATTCATTAATAATATTATATAGATATATATATCTTCGAAATATATATCTTATATATATATATATATATTATATGATATTATTATATTTAATAATATTATATAGATATATATATATATTTTTGAAATATATATCTTATATATATATATATGTATATATATATTATATGATATTATTATATTGTGTTAGTTTTAAATTTAATTTATTAAGATATATTAAATTTAATAACTAACATGATAGAGATATGGTATCTCAGATTTAATTTATGAAGATAAATTAAATCTAATGGCTCTTTATTTGGATTAAATAAATAGGTTAAATTAAAACTGTTGGACAGATTTAATTTAAACTGAATTTATTTAATTAGCTTATCAAGATAATTAATTGTTAATTAATTTCAAAATTAATGATGATTAATTTTGAAATTTGAAAATAGCCCTCATAGGTTATAAACTTGATAGAGCAGATATATTCATACGCATATGAGAATTGAGAGCCGCAAGTGAAACCCTAGGAGACATTAGGGGCGCTAGCACGCAGTCTCGGTTGGAGAGCATTCGTGTGGATACCGGTAGAGGGAACGGACCTGACGTGTTGGCTTCTAGAGATCGTGAAAACTCTGAATCATTAAAAGGTATGAATCCTTGCAACTTGGTTTAAACGTCATTCATAGATCCTCGATTAGGATCGGTGAAAATTTTTAAAATTCTTCCACTGTGACTATCGATCCTAATAGCAAGTTGAGTTGCATTTCCAAAAAAAAGGAAATTGTGACACATGGCGGATTTGGGGGCCGGCGACAAGGTGAACGTCGCCAGAGCTGCCATGCACCGCCGCCGGCAATGAGGGGGCGGTCACCGGACATATGGCTTTTTAAAGTTTAAAAAATAAAAAATATGTTTGCGATGAAATTTCTGACCGAATTAATTCCGTCAGAAGTTGCGAGGGAATTTCTGACGGAATTAAATTCTGTCAGAAGTTGCAACGAAAATAAATTCCATTAGAAATTCCGTCGGAATTTTCCAACGGAATCTGAATTCCATCGGAAATTTGTTTGTCACAGTATTATTATCGACGAAATTCATTCCATCTGAAATTCTGTTGGAAATCCGTTAGAAATTCCGTCAGAAACTCTAAATTCTGTCGGAAATTCAGTGTTTTTTTGTAGTGTAGGTTGATTTGTGGTTGATTGGTTGATTTTTTGATTTTGGGATGATGAAATCCTAAGGGGTTATGCTACCCAAATTTCTACAAATCATGATGAATGAGTGTTTAAGTGATTAAACATGGGATTACAAGTGAAAGGAAGGTGTTTTATGGATTGAAAACATAAAACCATTTTTCCCAAATTGTTGTTGAGTTTCGGCCAGGGGCTATACATAGGGTTAGAGTTGAAATTTCATTAATTTGATGATTCCATCATGTTTAAAATGGAAAATTGTGCAAGGTATATATATATGTTAAGTAGGAAGTGTGAAAAATATTGGAATGTGAAATGACAAAATGAGCCTTAAAACCTTAAATAGGGGCTGCCAAAGGCAAAATTGTCTTTTGGCAATGAATTTGCCAAAACCAAGATCAAAAATCAATTCTACACGTGAAACTATGTAGGATTAGCTTCGGTCATAATTTTTGGAAAAGTATAGTTGGACCGGGTACAAAGGGACTTGGACAGGGTCCCTAGGGGCATTTTGGTCATTTTGTAGTGTTAAGTTAAAATAACCAACAAAATGATTTTAAAAGAGTTTAGAGTAGTACATGAATAAGTACTAACTCAATTCTTGTACATTTGGAATTTTAGGACATATCCAAAGCCCCAGCCGAATCAAAGGTATTGAACAGATAGTAGAGCAGGAAAGGGCAATTTAGTTAATAACTCTATCTTTTATAAACTACATAAATGTTTATATGTTTTGTGTATGTCATCTTCTGTAATACGAACACTGTATTGCCGAGTAGGGCATTGTGCAAGTAGGCACATTTATAGAGATTTATGGATAGCGGAGAAGTAGGCTCGACTCATGTGTACATGCTGTATTATTTGTGATATCGTTATGTTGCATTACATGATGTATACCATATTTATCTGCTACATTTTATACGATTGATTGCATGTTACTACTGAGATTCTTGCTAATCTCACCTTTTCCATAAATATATAAAGTTTTCGACAGCAGGCAGCATCTCAAGAGGGAAAGTACTTACCGGCAACTGATGATTTCGATGTGGATCAAATAAGACCGTTGGTTATCTGAAGACCTTTTTATTATTTTAAGGTCTATAACTATTATGAATATACCCTGTTGGGTTCATGTAATATAATCATGTACATTTTATTAGTATATTTATGTTATTCCTATATGCCAATTGAATTGGGATGCGCGTAAACACTCTGAGAAATGTGGAAATAAGATAAGAGCATTACACTAAACAAATTCTATAAAAGTTTGTAGTTTCGTATATTAACATTAAATAAGGGTAAAAAGGAAAAAAAATTGTAATAAATAATTGATATAGGGACTTTAGAAAAAGACCACAAAGTTTCTCCTCCAAGTGCCTTATAAATAATACTGAATGAATTAAAATATATGTATTACTTGTAGGGTATCTAAGGATCGTTTTTCAAAAGGGTGAGAATAATTTGTAAATGTAGATAAACAAAAGAAAACTTTAATAATGACAAATTTTAAAAGTTTTAGCAATTTAATACATTCTTAAGTTGGTAAGAACAAGTGACTTGTGTCAAATATGAGAGTGGTAGATATATATTAACAAATTAAATCGCTTGCTACTAGCTAGCTAACATATCCAATTATCCATCCAGCTCTACACACACACACACACACACAATTACCACGACAATCATCACCACGATAAACACCGAAACAAGTTCCATGGGTGTATATTTGTGTTTGTGTGGCTGTGTGTAAAGTTTAGCTTAGTTTATGTGTAACCGAACGATCGAGTCGGCCATCGATATATCCGTCATAGCTAGGTCTAAATCTTCAACAATTCAAAATTTTATATAATAAATTAAATAAAAAGTTCACCATAATTTGTTGTGTATATATATTCTACTGTATATTCATGCTCGCTCATACACTTATATATGTAGTACTAAAAGGAAAAACACACACACACATCAATTTATGAATCACTCCGTGGTTGATGGATAATGTACAAACAATAAATAAAGAACCACCAATATCGAAGTTATATTATCATCTTCAATATTCAATCGCAACAAATTTGAAATAAAAAAAATCTTGAACGTCAAACCTAACTAAATTAAGGACTAGCCTGTACGTCAAATGTCATTTATCCATTTTATATATTTTCCCCCACCATGCAACTTGGTGTTTATTTATTGTATTTAAAATTGTAATAAATGGGATAACATAATTTCTATCCACCACCGTTTCCGATCATCTGTGGACACCGGGAAGTACGGTTGTGATCGGCTTCATCGTCCCTGATGGAAACTCTCCAAACCCTAATCTCACCATCCAGGGAACCACTGAACACCGAAAGGACGTCGCCGTTTTGTTCAGAACCTTCAGATTGACTAACGGCCGCCAAGCTCTTCACCGGCTTCTGATGGCCCACCAGAACAGTTATGCAACAGTAGCTTCCAGCGGGGACTCCTTGTTTCCAAATTCTGATCGTCCGATCTGCCGACCCACTTAGGAGCAAATCACGAACGCTGATCAAACACAAGATCGCTTTCTCATGCCCTCTCAAAGCTCCACTCACCACCATATGATTCGCACTGAGCTCTCTCTCCCACACCAATATCGAACGGTCGCACGCACCGGAAAACAGCACCGAACCTTCTTCGCTCAACGCCAAGGCGTTTATCGCCGACTTGTGCTTCTCCAACGTCGCTATCAACACGTGCCTTTTCTGTCCATCCGGTTTGCCCCATACCCGGATCCGTTTATCGGCGGATCCTGTGTATACGGTTCCGTCTCTGGATACAACCACCGCATTCACAGCGTCCTCGTGAGCCTTCACCGACTCAACGCAACGCAGATCGCAAGCACACCATATCTTCATGCTCTTATCCCAAGACACTGAGTAGATAATGTTGTTATAAACGGCGAGCCCTGTGACGGCGTCTGCATGCTGGATCCAGAGCTGTTTTCGGTGACGCCGTACGGTGACGTAGTTCTTGGGAAGGAGGAAACAGCGGAGACGGTCGTTGACGGTGGGAAGAGTGGTGACCATCTGGTATCTTTTTTTATCTGGAAGTAATTTCCAGACTCGAATTTTAGAGTCCTGGTGAGTGGTGAAGAGCTTGCCGTTGCAGAACGTGAGGGCCTTGGTGGAACCGGAAGAGGAATGTTGGGAGCCGAAGGAGTGGAGGAGGCCGGAGCAGGTGTGGCGGTCGTAGACGGTGATTTGGTGGGAGGAAGCGGCGTAGAGGTGGTCGCTGTGGACGGCGAGGCAGGTGAGGGGGTGAGAGGGGTGGGGGTTGAGAGAAGCAAGGCAATGTTGAGAAACGAGGTAGCGGAAGCCATGGGAGGGAAGTTTCTGGAGAGAAGGAACAGAAGGGTGGCTCTGGACGGAGAGGTTGCTCAGGAGACTGCTAGTAGTAGTGCTGGTGCTAGTGGAAGAAGGTGAGTCGGATGAAGTGGTATCGTCGGAAACCGGTGGCTTCTTGGTAGAGGGGATGGTGGCGGTGGCACAGGAGGCGGAGGAGCAGGAATCGAGCCATGATGAGAGGAGGCGCATGGCGGAGAGTGTAAAGAGACGGTGGAGAAGAGAGAAGAGAAAGAAGGAAAAGCGTAAAGAAGGAAGGTGAAAGGAAAGATTAAAAAGAAGGGCAGAAGAGAGAGAGAGGAGTTGGCCAAGGAAATAGGAGGGGAGGAAGAGGATAACTTAGGGAGGTAAAATGGAGAAAACATAGTTGGGAATAACGATAAGAAAGGATTGTATCAAAAAAGAGAAAAAAAAAAAACGATGAGAAAGGAAGGAAGGCGAGGGAGGTCAGGTGGGACCAGATTTTGTTCGTTACTCATGGCGCTTGCTTTGTTTACGCTTCTACACGCATTCGCATATCCAATATATACCCTCTACCATTTGTCACGGCCGAATTAATTAAACTATTTTCTCCAGCTACCGTAATAATAACTTTATGAAATACTAGTAATTGCTTCCAAGTGCATTTTTTAACATTTACAAGTACTTGCTCAAATTAAAATGACTGTTGCATCAATTCGTTAACCGCTATAAGATGCTCCAAAAATATCTAATCTACATGTGCATCTTGTAGTTGCTTTTTTGATGACAAGTGTAGCGTTTTCAAAGAATCACTATAAAATCATTTACAACAATATATTTTGTAGTGGTTTGCTTAACCATTATTATTTAGGTTTGAACCACTACAAATCCACCATTTTAACCATTACTAAAAGGTAATTTTTTGGTAATGTTGAGATCTCATGCTTAAGCAGTCAAAACACCTTTCATTGAAACCCTTAAGACTAAAACCTACTGGTGATATATACCTTAATCTGTCATATGGAAAATAAGAAATAACATTAGCCGGCCCTTAGCATTTATTTATAATTTTTACACTTAATTGGTACTCATCAGGTTTTAAGTGTAGGATATAGGTTGTAACGCAAATTGTAACACAAACTACTAGGTACTACATTAGGACAAGATGTAGTAGTAATTTTCTCATAGGATGCTGATTTGTAATTTTTTTGGTATACTTACTGCCAAAGTAATGGAAGCTTACGTGAAGGCAGCATTGCAACATTTTGAATATTTCAAAGAAGACATTGCATCATTTAAAAGTTTACTATTCAGTGCCAATGGAGTAGTTTAAGGACAAAATCTCTTCAACCCTTAAAATAAAGCAAAAAAAAAAAAAAAGGAAAAATCTCTGAAAAAGAATTTTAAAAATACTAAAGGACAAAACGGTGTGCTAAATATGCATAATGTCAGAGAGATGTGAGGACCTAATCTGTCCTTTTCAAAATTTAATGGAAATGACAGATAAATCCCTCTAAGTTTAAAAAAATGCACCCTTAGTTTTGATAAGAGATTAACAAATTCAGATAACGTTTTAACAAATTTTAATAAGAGTTTCGCAAATTTCAATTAAAAATTCACCACTTGCTATAATGATAAGGTATTGATTCCTATTTCTGATAAAATCTTATCAAAACTTGTTAAAACTTTATATTAATTTGTGAAACCCTTATCAGAAGTGAGAATCAATACTTTGACATTGTAGCAAGTGGAGAATTTTGAATTGCAATTTGTGAAAATCATATCAGAACTTGTTAAAACTTTATTTGAGCTTGTAAAACCCTTATCAGAAGAAATAGGTGATCATGAAAATCAATATCTTGTCATTGTAGCAAGGGCTGATTTTTGAATTGAAATTTGTGAAAATGTTATCATAACTTATTAAAACCTTATCTAAACTTGTGAAAATCTTATAAGAAGTAGGAATCAATTCATTACCATTGTAGCAAGTGGTAACTTTTGAATTGAAATTTGTGAAAATGTTATCAGGATTTGTTAAAACCTTATCTGAATTTGTTAAACCCTTATCAAAATTAGAAGCACGTTTTTAAACTTAGAGGGATATATTTGTCATTTCCATTTAATTTTGTAAAGGACAAATCAAGCCCTCACATCTCTATGATATTATGAATATTTGGAACACCTTATTGTCCTTGAGCATTTTTAAAGTTCTTTTTTAGGGATTTTCTCAAGAAAATAATTTCATTTTAATTTTCAAGTCTTAAATCAAATCGGAAATTTTGAGTTACTCATTGGAATCTATTGTGAACCACTATATATCGTTAATAATCTAATTCTGCCTTTGAAATCCTTCAGACTATCAATTAAGTTTTATTAATCTAAAATAAAATGCTGTATTGACCCTATATGCCTAGGGGATTGAAGGAAAAAAAAAAAGGGTAGGGGGATTGATGTAAGCCTAGTAAAGGTAAATTTTCCCAGAAAAAAAGGTCAGATTGAAATTTGTATTTGGCATGTAGTGTTGACATGAATTGATAGCAATGACAGATATATGGAGAAATTCTATCTTTTAAAGTTTAAAGCTAGGTTTGAAAAAAAAAAAAAAAGTTTAAAGCTAGGCGTGCTAGTTATAGAGTATTAATAATTTATTTTAGAATATACTGTACCTAGTTAATTTCAAAATTTTTAAAATTATTATAAAATTTGAAAACTATATTTTTTTATTCATTTTGATTATGTCTTCTGAATTTAGCGATAAATTTCTTAATATTCAATAATATATTTATATATAATATATAAGCCCCACTATTCATAGTTATGAATAGTACAACTTATCTTTTATATTTCATGTAACAATTTCAAGTGCATGATCCGTGCCAAGAATTTTAATCCGAGTTCCAGGCATTCAGTCATAGTTAAGCCTATGAGTCCACTTACCATTCCGCACTCGGACGAAGATTGGCATGAGGTCTACGTGGATAGTGCTCCATCTCCGGTATCATACACGGTGGGCACTATAAAAAAAATGTGTAAAACTGCTGCAAACAATTTTAGTAGTGGTTGCCAAAACTGTTACAAAATCCGCTATTACAAATGGATTTGTAGCGATTCAACGTAACCGCTATTCAAGTAACACAATTGCTATTACATTTGTAGCGCGGTTCATTCCAACCGCTACAAGATGCTTATGTTGATAACATATTATCTGTCAAAATTGTAACGGTTATAAAATCGCTATAAATGTTGGTGCCACAATTTACGTGGCGGGAAATAAAAAATAAAAATTTGGCTCAATTTTTGTAGCTACTAAATTGCAATCGGTATTTTTAAAAAATGGCGCCAACACCTTTGTAGCGGTTGTTAAATTGCTACTAATATAATATGAAATTTCAAAAGTAATGCAAAAAATTTAATCACATTTTGCGTTTAAATTTACAACAGCTACAAAATTGTGAAATAAAAAAAAAAATACAATTATTTGACTCCATTTTTATAATATTGGATTGAATAGTTATTATTTAAGTAGCCTAGCTGATAGTAGTTATTATTTAAAAAAAATTATTAAATTAAATTAGATAAGTATAAATTTTATATAGGTACTATTATTGAGGATATATAGATAATAAGGAGTTATTATATTGTCTACGATATGCTTATCATTATGGAAGGAATATTGAAAACGGTGAGGAAATGTCTTTCAATTTCTGGACCAAACAAAATAATGAAAATGAATATTATGAGAGGGAAAAATGTTGAAATCAAAGAATGAAAGTTTTTTTTACCATATTTGATCACCTTGTTTAACTCCTCAGCTCTTAAAAAAAATTTCCCAATGAGAGAAAATAAAAGAGAAAAAGGGTTGAAAGAAATGGAGGAGTGTTTGAAATGTGTGATGAGGGTATTTATAGGGATCTACATAGCATATTGTAGCGGTTAATGTGATAAGTTTTATAGTGGTTGATGTTTGTAACGGTTAGTAGGACGTTCTTTGTAGCGGTTTTATTTGATTTTGTATATAAAACCGCTACAAATATTGTTCTGATTTTTTTTAAAAAAAAATATAAACTAAGGTTTACAAGAACAAAAGCATAATTTGTTTAATCTTTCTTCATTGCCATCCCTACAAAAATTGCGTAAAGAAAATGTTAGTATGGTTTTATTTTGTACAAAAATTAAATTTAAATGATGTGAACTTAAAAGATGCACCGAACTATAGGTAAATTGACATTGTTTTCAAGGAAGAAGTTTTCAAAATTGGCGAGCTGAAATGACTCACTATCATAGGTGATGTTATCACTATCACCCATGTTGTAAATATTTTGAGGCTTTAAATGAACCACCATGTTCTAATCCCTATGCCTCTCGTCCTTGATAAAATAAACTTGGTGTGCTTCTGAGGCAATAATATATGGCTCATCATCTTCAGATTGATAGTGTGAATTGGCCGGGAGAAATTGACTGATGTGATGCCTAAATTGTCAATTGTGAGTTAAAGAGGCAAGCTTCACCCAAAAGGGGGGGATGAATTGGGTGATGTGATAAATTTCTCTCTTGCTAACACCCATGTAAATCTTACGAGTAGCAACGTTCTCTCCTGATTGCACCTTGTAAGTCTTACGGGCAGAAAGTACTCCTAGGAATTCTCTCAACTGCTTCTCTCGTAAGGATATCTACCCTCTCAAGGTCCATGTACCTTAAGATCAAATGAAAATATGATTTGAAATGCATACAGACTCTCCCACAGAGCAAATATGATAAACACTGAAGTACAATATGAATACAAAGAAAATATGAAAACAGAGACTCTTGTAAGTATTACTGCAAGCTTTTGTTTGATGTTCTTATCTCCTTGATAGTATTTGATGTTCTGTATTTATAGTCAGCTGATTTTTTTCGTTGCGTGATAGCCATTGTGGAGTAGAGCATAGCATTGTAGAGCGTCATGTGTGCGTTTGAAATCTCCAGACAATATATCATGGTAGGTCTGTAACGTGCATGTTTAGCTGGTCAACTTTGAATGAAATGATTATGTCTGCCGTTGTTTGACTTTCTCTGTGCATCTCTGATTCAAACATTCAATCTCTGTTTCACACTTGAAGTATATTTTAAATGATGTTTTATAATAATAATAAGTGAAATTAGAATGAATAGATAACATTAAACCATGTTCGGATTGATCGTTGTAAGTTTGTTGTATTTTGGTTTGTGACAGAGCATCACTCGACTGCACAGAGGCCTACTCGAGTGCAACATCATATTTCCTCTTCTGCTTTAGCATTTGAGTTGCACTTCCATGCGAAAATGCAAGAGTGCATTTTCTCACTTGTGAGTGTTGTGGGTCCTCACTCGAGTGCATGTGTATTTTGTACGATGGACTCACGTCTTTGGATAACACTTGCAACATATTTTTCAAGAGTGTGATTTTGCACTTACAGGTGATATGGGTCCTTACTCGAGTGATGATGTCTCACTGAGTGCACCATTGTATTTCAGCTTCAGGCTTTACTTCTGAACAACACTCATACTAAGTTTTGCAAGAGTGAGATTTTGCACTTGCAAGTGTTGTGGGGTCCCTACTCGAGTACTAAGATGTTCACTCGAGTGCATCAGTAATTATTTGCTCTGGACAACCTTTTGCTCAGCACTTGTATCAAAATCAAAAGAAGTGTGTTTTCTCACTTGTGAGTATTGCTCCATCACTCGAGTACCAAAGTCATTGCTTGAGTGCACTTCTAACTTTTAGGTCTTCCTTGCTCTCGGGTAAACACTTCTTATTCCACACTTGTAGGACTCGAGTGTGTTAGAACCGGTTGACACCCAAGAGGGGGGGTGAATTGGGTGTAAGATAAAAACTTAAGAACTTTGAAATTATTTTCGCATCTTAGAGGAAGCAATAAATATGAAAGTAATGAATCATAAATCACAGTTAGATATTTAAATGATATATGCTGGAAGTATAAGAGTTTAGGGAACATAATATGCAAACTGTGATTTATCCTGGTTCGGCCCAATCCACGATGACCTACGTCCAGTCCCCAGGCTCCTCCTGAGATTTTCAAATCCACTATTTTCTTGTTTAATCCAGGCACAAGAAAAGCCTTTACAAAGTTCTCACCAAGATACTCCCCCTTACAACAAGTCTTACGAGCAGAGCAATCCCGAAGACCTTTCCCTCCAGCTTACCTATGCAAGTCTAACGAGCAGCAACGTTCTCTTCTGCTTACACCACTGTAAGTCTTACGAGCAGCAACGTTTTCTACTGCTTGCACCTTGTAAGTCTTACGAGTAGAAAGTCTTACCAGTGATTCTCTCTTCTCTACAGCTTCCCGTAAGGAAATCAACCCACTCAAGGTCCCTCTACCTTGAGATCAATTCAGAAATACAGTTGAAAGTGTTTATAAACTCTCTCACAGAGTGGATATGATGAACACTAAAGTATAATACAAAAACTCTCTCTCTTAAATGTAAATGATATAGAAAGTAGAGAAACAGAGAGTATGTGCGATGGGCAATGATGTCAGGATGTTGACATTTCGATGATGTATGCACACTTAGTCCCTTCTGTTATGGATGATCTTCTATTTATAGTTGATGAAGGTTGATGACCGTTTGAGCATAATATATCCGTTGGAGTGTGGCTTCTTCAATTTGAAAACTAGCCATTGTGAACGTTGACGCTTAGCTTCCGTAAATTCACCTTTTGACTCTTCACATCATATCTTCATTGTATTCCTGGAAAAATACATCAATCACTAATATAATGAAGTATTAGAGTGATTAGAAGCAAGAAGAATGAGTTATATGATCATTCCATTGATTTCCATAATCTTCGGGACGCTGTTCTATTTTTCTGGGAAGCATTACTCGAGTACTTACTCGAGTAAACATCAAGTTTCTTCATAGGTTACTCGAGTGGCTACTCGAGTGACCTTCTATTTTCTGCATAGCTTACTCGGGTAGTGACTTGAAGTTTTCGTCAATAATTCTTCATGTACAGTGATTTACTCCAGTAGTGACTTGAAGTTTTCGTCTAAACAGTGCTTTACTCCAGTAGTGACTTGAAGTTTTCGTGCTTTACTCCAGTAGTGACTTGAAGTTTTCGTGCTTTACTCCAGTAGTGACTTGAAGTTTTCGCATGGTTACTCGAGTACCTCCTCGAGTAACATTAGCAGTCGTACAAAATGCAGAGAGCAACTGCAAGTGACCTACATGGTTACTCGAGTACTTACTCGAGTAACGTTGGCAGGCCGAGAGCAACCGGAAGTTTTCTATCTGATTACTCGAGTACCTACTTGAGTAAAGTCTTTTGTTTTCAACCAGTTACTCGAGTAGCGCCTTCAAGTAAATTCTTGATTTTGACTCGAAAGATGGCAAATTATATATCATTGGAAAACCCTCATTATCTACATTCCAATGCAACAAAAATCAGCTCCAAACTCGTTGTGTACAGAAAGTTATGATCCAAAGAGTATCTACTGTTCTTAGACAATCCTGAAATCTCGAGCAGCAACTTCCAGAAGTCATAGCTCTTAGGATATAGCTTCAAATGTGACAAATTATATATCCATGGAAAGCTATTTGAGTCTTCTTTCATATGGCACCGGTTTCGTCTCAATCCGATATGTATTTTGAGAGTTATGTCCAAAATACCGAAGCTGTCCTGGTATATGACGGTGATTCATGAGTCAACTTCAACAGATCATATCTCCATCATCTGAACTCCTTTGAATGTGATCTTGGTGTCAAAAGTTCGTGTTGGAAGTCTAGTTTCTAATGCCACAGGTTTCAGTTCTATCCGACATGTGGTTGGAGAGATATCATCAAAATACCGAACCTCTGTTCTTCCACGCGAAAAACAGAGTCCTATTTACTTCAAGTGCCGCCTCGAGTAATTCATCAAATAACCCGGCAGATTACTCGAGTAAGGCCTCGAGTAAACACCTCCAAAATCAGACAATGCCATATTACTCGAGTGATTACTCGGGTAATCATCCCCAAAGGTACCATAGCTTCCGTATACATCATTTTAGCTTCGTATTGACCCATTCTAACTTTCGTATGATCATAGAAACCTCCGGTATCACTTCTAGGAGCTTGAATCTTGATATTCTCATGTAATCTTGCAAGTTCTTCTTTCTTTAATCTCTTTCTTCTTGTTTTTCCTCTTGATGATCATTCTTCATAACCCAACTTCAATCTTCTTGATGAATATCTTCAATCTTCTTCAATCTTTGCTTGCTATTCCTATTAGTTCTTGCAATGCCTTCTTGATGATCATTCTCCACATATGAGGCATTATAACATCAACCCACAATGATGTCTATGACTAATCTACAAGATATACAACATTATACAACATTAAATATGGTAGTTAGTCAATGTGGAAGATAAGTATATTATACAAACTTTTTGCTCATATTTGACATCTAT
Source organism: Inga leiocalycina (assembly GCA_963242795.1). Lineage (NCBI taxonomy): Eukaryota > Viridiplantae > Streptophyta > Magnoliopsida > Fabales > Fabaceae > Inga > Inga leiocalycina. The sequence goes on along the minus strand of OY725327.1, from coordinate 49,182,489 downwards.
ATTTGACATCATCAAAACTATTCATATCTAACAGAGTGAGCTTGAGTCTCTCACTTGAGTATTGAGTCCATGCTTAAGTGCAACGACCATTTTCTTTCTTTGACTTTGCTCTTTGTCAAAAACTTCTATGAGTGTGCCTTTATGCCTGAGTGCAAATCTGGTCATCACTCGACTACAATGCCTCTCACTCGAGCATTGCTGAAAAATGTTTGAATTGAGTGGCTCTCTGTAAAATACTTCCAGGCTTACACTTCCTGGACTTGAGTATAAAATGGATTCTCACTTGAGTACGAGCTTATCACTCAAGTGCATCAGTTAAAATGACAGCAACCATCATTGAACCTTGTGAATTGCATTTGGTAATCAATTGAATCAATGTTTATGACTTCAAAACATAAGTTTCTTACCAAAACACATAATCATCTTTTGTTATTAGCAAAACTTGGATTCTAACATTCTCCCCCTTTTTGATGATGACAAACCTTAGTGATGAATTTAAGGCCTTGATTGAATAGAAAAGTTGTTGAAAACATTCTTAAGATTTCCAAAACACTTTTAGGATTTTCAAATGCACTTTCACTAAAGCTTTGAGTTACTTGACTTAACTTCAAGAACTTCTTGAAAAGCTTTCAATGGCCACTCAAGGCAAAGATAAGTTGTAATACCACAAGAATTGAATAATAAACTTATTGAACACTTAAAGAACATGAAAATAAACTTGGATTCATTTATAAACTTGAAAAGTACATTGGTAAACAGAAAATTAAAAGCTACCCGATGACATCTAAATACACCTATATAACCCCAAAAACATCAAAAATCAGCAGTTAACAACCCATAACCCAAACACTCCCCCTTAATCTAGCCCTAGCCCATATCAGTCTAGTAGACAACTCAAATAACATCACATGTTCTTCTTGTTAGATTTAATGTTTTGATGATAACAAAACTTTTTAGAAATGTTTTGCATGAGATCTTAATTAATTTTACATTGCAAAGGATAGAAAAGAAAGAATTTTATCTATGAACAAATCACTTGAAGTGTTTCAAGATCACTTGAAGTGATTGCCAAAGTTTATAGATCACTCGAGTTATATGGGATATAACTCGAGTGAATATTAAGATTGAGCAGCGCACTTCCAATGATTTTTCAATGAACTTGAGTTATATACTGAAAGTTGACAGATCACTATTAGTGATATCAGGTCACTTGAAGTGAATTCCTAGTGCACTCGAGTCAACACCAAAATCACTTGAAGTGATTTCCAAAAAGGTAAGATCACTTTCAGTGAATACATAGTCCACTCGAGTGAACATCAGATCAACTTGAAGTGATATCATATCACTTCCAGTGAATACACATTCAACTCAAGTGAAGTTCAGAACCACTTGAAGTGATGACGAATCACTTCTAGGATTGCATAATCACTTGAAGAGATAACCAAAATACTAGATCACTTCAAGTGAATTGGTAGTGAACTCGAGTGATATTATAAATTTGACATATGCATAAAGATAGTTTTCAAGATCACTTCCAGTAATGATAACTCACTTGAAGTGAAGTCTAAAATTAGTATTGATTACAGTATTAACCTTCTCTTCTGAGTGTATTATTGGTAATACACAATGATTAGAATTCAAAGTCTTCAGAGCGCAAAAGTAAATAATGGCGGGAGCATTTGACTACTCTACAACTGGTAATACACAACAATCAGAATTCAAAGTCTTCAGAGAGCAATAGTAAATAATGATGGAATAATTTGTCAATATAAAGATCCTTCTGCAATGGGAAAATATTCAAATACTCACAATGGCTCTCAAATAACCTCTATATAATACTGAAGAATTCAAGCGAGAAGATGAACGAACGAAAATGAACAATCATCTTATGAAAAACATTCTCTTACTCTGTTATTCATTCTTTTCATACATTATACTTTAGTGATTCTATATTTACTTTGTGAGAGAGATTTTCATTACAAACTCAATACTTGTTATTAGGATAACTTAAGGTTATGGAACCTTGAGTTGGGGATTGGTTTACATAGTGTAAGGGGAAGTTAGTGTCCGAGTGAAGGAACTTGTTGTGCACTGAGGTGCCAAGAACCCACTGAATCTTACAAGATATAGTGAAACTCTCAGAGAAGCTCTGAGGACTGGATGTAGGTCAAAGTAGTTGTGGTCGAACCAGTATAACTCTTGGTTTACACTTTGGTGATATTTCTTCTAAATCTTAACTGCTTTAAATTTCCTGTCAATTTTTATATACGGTTCAAAATTTCTGTGATCACCCAATTTACCCCCTCCTCTTAAGTGAAACGCTTGCACTAACATTTGGTATCAGAGCATAGGTTTTCTTGTTCAGGTATAACAACCTAAGAAGGATCTAATGGAAAGATGGGTGAAGGAATACTTCCCGAATGATCTTTAATCACCAGACCACCAGGTTTCAGTAGAGAACACTTTTCTTTATAGAAAGCAAAGTTCAGAGTATTTGTAATGGCTACAAAATACGGACTATGGGACGTGATTGAGAATTGGAACTATCAACCTGAAAAAATTGTATATTCACAGAAGGTTCCTAAGATACTAGCAGAATTTGAGGAGAATGACAAGAAACTCATTACTCTCAACAGCATGACAATTCTAATAATTTAAAGTGCCTTCAGTCAGAACAAGTACTTCAGGATTTGCATACTTCTAACGGCTAAGGAAATATGGCAAGCCTTGGAAATAGCTCACAAAGGAACTTCAGGAATAAAAGAAAACCGGATCAACACTCTAATTACTGAATTCGACCTACTTCGAATGAAATCAGGTGTGTCAATAGCTGAATTTGAAATTAGATATACTCATCTTGTTAATCAACTTACAGTGCTTGGGAAAGTCTATGTTCAACATACCCAAGTAAGAAAGATACTAAACATGTTAGAGCAAGCGTTTCACCCAAGAGGGGGGTGAATTGGGTGATCTTAAAAATTTCGTTGCAAATATAAAATTTGACGTTGAAATTAAAACATGAAAGAGTAAGGAGAAATATCACCGAAGTGTACACCGAGAGTTATACTGGTTCGGCCACAACCACTTTGACCTACGTCCAGTCCTCAGAGCTTCTCTGAGAGTTTCACTATAACTTCCAAGATTCAGTGGGTTCTTGGCACCTCAGTACAAGCAAGTTCCTACACCTGGACACTCGCTCCCCCTTACAAGTTATAATTCAATCCCAACTCAAGGTTCCACAACCTTAAGTTACCTCAATAACAAATATTGAGTTTGAATGAAATATCTCTCTTATAGAGTAAATAAGAATCACTGAAGCATAAAATAACAAGTATAATGGAAAACAGAGTAATAAACTTGATGATACGTTCGTAAGTGTGTTCTTGTGTATCTCTCTGTTCAGATGTTCCCATATATATAGATACGTTGGTAATGATTGCTGGAACATATTTCTTCATGTCCGTTGGAGCGTGCGCAGCCACTATTGACTTTTCCAGTTTTTGAAAAACATACGTTATGGTAGGTGACGGTCGATGACATTTGAGCATTGCTTTTGACTTTCCTTATTTGGTAAGATCTCTTCATTATTTACCTGTTGAAATGCTAAGTACACTAATATAATGAAAATTTAATCAAATAGGAAACAGAACAATGACCGTTGGAATGATTTCAAACTTTCTAGATTTGCTTACTCGAGTAGCTACTCGAGTATCACATGAAGGTTACTCGAGTACTTACTCGAGTATCATCGGGAATTCTTAAAGTAACTTCAAGTCAATGAGCAAATACAAGTATACTCGGGTAGTGCATGGAATAACGAATTTTCAAACCTTTGGAAATGTCTATTTACGCAGGTACCAACTTGAGTAAATCTTCAAATAAGTTTTGATTACTCGATGCCCTACTCCAGTAATGTTGGCAGGATTTCAAGGCCGAGAGCACTTACCTTGTTACTCGGGTATGGACTCGAGTATTGCACTAATTTTTGCATAGGTTACTCGAGTACCACCTCGAGTAATTGTACTTCTTGTGCATGACTTACCCTGGTAATGACTTGAGGTTCACCTTGAACAGATTTCTGCATACTCGGGTACTTACTCGAGGAATTCACTTAAAATACACCATTAGATACTTGTATACTAGAGTAAGGACTCGAGGAACATGAAATAAAAAGAAATCAAGTTAATCGGGTACTAACCTCAAGTTTCCACTTACTTTAGTATGTTACTCGAGTAGCTCCTCGAGTAATATTGGCAGTGGTACAAAGTGCCGAGAGTTACATATTTTCAGAAACAGAGTTACTCGAGTAGCTCCTCGAGTATCATGGGGAAAACTTGAAGGCAACTGGAAGTTTTCACTTGGTTACTTGAGTACCTCCTCGAGTAACATTGGCAGTAGTACAAAATGCCGAGAGTTACATATTTTCAGAAACATAGGTACTTGAGTAGCTCCTCGAGTATCGTTGGAAACTTGAAGGCAACTGGAAGTTTTTCACATGGTTACTCGAGTAGCGCCTCGAGTAACATTGGCAGGCCGAGAGTACCTTGAAAATTTTTGCACTATTACTCGAGTACCTACTCGAGTAACGTTGGTAGGTTACTGGAAGTTCTCTCTGGTTACTTCAAGTTTTGTCTCATTACTCGAGTAGCTCCTCGAGTAATGCCTTTGTAAACTTGCTTCTGATCAAGTTCTTCAGCATTTTCTCTTGGTCTTTCTTCATTACTCCAATTCTTACTTCAAGTGATACTTGTTCCTGTCATTGCTTTGATCAAACTTGTTTATTAATCATTTCCTTTTCAAACCATCCTTTTGTTATCATCAAAACATGGGATCTAACATTCTCCCCCTTTTTGATGATGACAAAACTTGGTGATTTTGAACAAGGTTTTTCAAATTGGATTCTTAATTAATTATTTATTTGTTAAGGTTGAATATACCTTGCGTACACAACAATTTCATTAGTCCAAACGAGTATCATAATTTAAAACTTAATTGAACTTTAAGATGAAATCATAACACATTTGCATTAATCTTAAAACTTTCAAATTACAAAATAAAGTTCAAACTAAAATCAAAAAGTTCCCTAAAAACCCATGTACAACCAAAAACCCATGATAAGCTAAGACAAATCCACAAAATCACTCTCAAGCTCTTCTCCCCCTTTTTGGCTTCATCAATCAAGTGGAGGGCTAGGAGGCTTGGCCATGGAAATGGGTGTTGCTGGAAGGACCATAGAATTATTTGATTCTAAAGAATCAAATGAGCTAGAGGGTACTGGATCAGGCAGATGAAGTGGAGGGATATGGATGTCATCGCCGGGAAGAGAAGGTTGGAAGACAACCATAGTAGAAGTTTCTCCTTCTGGGGTGGTATGAGTCTCAGGAGTAATCTCAACCTCAGGTGTATGCTGTTCAGGTAAGGAAGAGGGAGATATTTCCTCAGTGTGGGTAGGCAAGGGAATAGGTTTAGAAGTGGTTTCTGGCTGTGGCTTATGAGGTGAATCATCGATGATAATATGTGTGGTCTCATGGGTTTCAGGATCATCCACTATAAATAGGATATCTTTGCCTTGGGGCTCAAGTGGATCAGAAACCAGAGGGGTAGATGGTTTAGCCTCAGGAATAGGATCAACAATAGGAGGGTTCTCTGGAGGTGGTGGTGGTGCAGATGAGGAGGGACCGGCAGAAGGTCCGGGACCCAAGGAATCCAATCGTGCCAGGATCAGTCTCAATGTCTCTCCCTGGGCACGTTGCTCTGCTAGCAACTCCTCATGCCTTCTATCCATTCTCTCAACCAATTCTCTCATTTTTGTGTTCATGTGGGTTATGAGTTCTGCATTTGTGTTTGCGATGTCTACATGAAAACCTCTGAGCATGTTCTCCATGAAGTGCTGGAGAGTGGCATTAAGGAAGGATGGTGAAGATGTGGTAGCAGCTGGAGCCGATGACTGAGTGTCATCCATCCTACTGGTCTCTGCCTCAGTGGCCTTCCGCTTCTTCTTGGACCCAGACTCCAGAGGGCCTTTGAGAGGGATATCAATGTTCAGTTTTCCAATCTGGTTCCTCCCCACTGGGGTAATCCTCTCAATTGGCTCCTTACTATCCAAGTACCATATTTTGTTCTCTTTCAGGATTAGAGACACAATTTGGGGATATGGCATTGGAGTTGTAGCCTTCCCATCCACCTTGTACCTTTTCATCTCCGAGAAGATATATTCTCCCAGATCCTTTTGTTCCTTCAGAAGCAGTGAAGCAAACCACCTAAAGTCCCTATCAGAGAAATGGGTGTAATTGTTGGCTTTGTTTACTAGGGACTTAGAGTATATGTACCAAAGAACCCTATGATGATCACACATGTCACTTGGTTTAAAATTTAGGGGGCCAACTAACTCACCGGGTTTGAGAATAGTAAAAATTTGATTTGGCTCAAGTTCAGAATATATATCATCATGGGGGTTTTCAATTCCCAACCACAAATTAATTCTAGAGGGAGATATCAGTATCTTTTGACCTCTAACTGTGGTGGTCATCTCTTCCTCAACTGAGGTTCGGTTAGGCTTATCTATAATTTCTAGGTTGCAATAGAAATGGGTGATCACTTTAGTACAAAATGGTAACCTAATAGATAGCCAAGGCATAAAAGGATCTAAATAAGGACTTAAGTCATGCTTCACTACCTCTTGAAGTAACTTCAGATCAACGTAGTGTGTCTTACACACTTTTCTTCTGGAGAATTGTGATAGATACTTGGGAGACTCCACCAGTTTGCCCACATTGAATCCCTTTGGTGGGGTAGTGATCTCTGCTTCCGAAATCTTGGACTTCTTGGAAGATTGACCCTTCTCCATTTGGTCAATAATCCCAGCCATAGCCTTAGCCACATTTTTGTCATATTTTGATTTTTGATAGGCTTTGGAGTAAAAGAGGGTGTAGAGGAATCAGAGTGAGAAGGTGAAGGAGTTTTGGCACCTTTGCTTCTTCCAGTAGATGTACTCTTTTTAGACTGAGCCCTAGTCACAATAGGCTCTTTAATCACCACACCTTTGGCTTTAGGTTGTGATTGAGGTTGAAGAGGAATTTTGGCTTTTGGTCTTGGGATTAACTTTCTTTTCTTTGTTGGAGGAACAAAAAGGAGATCAGGGTTTTGTTGTGAATCAGAGGAATCTGTGAAGTTGAGATTCTTGGTTCTAACCATCTTGAAACACAGATATTCAAGAATCTCAGAAAAACAGGGTCACTGTCGCGAGCTTAGGGCACAAAGATTTTGAACAAAATAGGAAGTTTTTGGACTTGAAATCAGTTGGGTTTTGACGGAAATGAGGCAAGGAATCGATTGAGAAAAGTTTTTGTGAGGGTGTATAGTGATTTCCTCGAGGAGATTTTGTGGAAATGACCGAGTTTGCGCAAGATAAAGACCTAAAACCCGACGTTACTCGAGGCCTTACTCGAGTAATGTTCAAATTTACTCGAGGCCTTCCTCGAGTGTTCATACAGAAAAATTCAAAATTAATTCATTTAAATTGCGTACCTGGCATGAATAATATAGTAATTATCCATGGATGTTCCCTCGATCATTTATAGTCCATTTGGGTCAGATTTGAGTCATTATTCAACACTTTGAGAATCTGAACTCTGACATTACTCGAGGCCTTACTCGAGTAAGCTTCAAGTTTACTCGAGGCTCGCCTCGGGTAATCTGCTTTTCAACTTTTGACTCTTCATTTCTTTGAAACTGAACCGTTACATTTAAAAATCCAAGTAACTTGATCCGTTACTTCCAGTTTTGGGGTTCATTACTCGAGTACATACTCGAGTAACCTTCTTCTTTACCTCAAGTTGCTCCTCGGGTAATGCTTCTGTGTTGGCCATAACTTCAAGTTGGTACTCTAGTAAATGTGTCCTCTGATAATCTCTGTTTTTGTTTCCCAAAACAGAGTTTCTTTCTTCCTGCAAAACACGTTTCTATATACTCCGATGCTTAAGTTAGTAATCATCAAAACATTATCAAATGACTTCATCTAATATTATGAAATGTTGAAATTTCTTATAACTCATTGGGATTTACCATTCCCAATTCTCTCCTAATGTAAAGAAATTGATCTTTTGCAAGGGGTTTTGTAAAGATATCAGCTAATTGAAGATGAGTAGGAATGAATATCACTTTCACATCTTTCTTTTGAACATGATCTCTGATGAAGTGATGCCTGACATCGATATGCTTGGTTCTATAATGTTGAACTGGATTCTTTGCCAAGCTTATCGTACTTGTATTGTCACAATAGATTGGTATTTCTTTGAGATAAATACCAAGGTCTTGCAGTTGTTGTTTTAACCATATTACTTGTGCACAACAACTTGATACTGCAACATATTCGGCTTCTGTTGACGAAAGAGACACAGTATTTTGTTTCTTGCTGAACCATGATACAAGAGATCCTTCAAGAAATTGTCCTTGTCCACTGGTGCTCTTTCTGTCTGTTTTGTATCCTCCATGATCTGAATCTGAATATGCAACAAGATATTCACTTCTTCCTTTGGGATACCACAGACCCAATTCGGGTGTGTCAGCAAGGTATCTAAAGATTCGTTTGACCGTTTCAGCATGTGATTCCTTTGGCGCCGATTGATATCTTGCACATATGCCAACACTAAATTGGATGTCTGGTCTGCTTGCCGTGAGATAGAGTAATGATCCAATCATTCCTCTATATTTTGTGATATTGTAGTCTTTCCCTTTGACATCAGCATCAAGCAATGTTGTTGAGCTCATAGGCGTGTCTAAGCCATTTGCTTCATCCATTCCATACTTCTTCAATAGCTCTTTTAAATACTTTGTTTGAGATATGAAGATTCCATTCTTTCTTTGTTTGATTTGCAAACCAAGAAAGAAATTCAATTCTCCCATTATTGACATCTCAAACTCTCCCTGCATTATCTCAGAAAATTCCTTACACAGAGATTCATTAGTAGCACCGAAAACAATATCATCAACATATATTTGAACAATTAAAATATCATCACGTTTTCGATTTATAAATAATGTTGTATCAACTTTTCCTCGTACAAAACCTTGATCGATAAGAAACTTACTGAGCCTTTCATACCAGGCTCTAGGAGCTTGTTTTAAACCATATAAAGCCTTTTTGAGTTTAAAAACATGGTCAGGTTTAGTAACATCCTCAAAACCTGGAGGTTGTTCTACATATACTTCTTCCATGATGTAACCATTTAGAAAAGCACTCTTTACATCCATTTGATAGAGTTTGAATCCTTTGATACATGCAAAGGCTAAGAGTACACATATAGCTTCCAATCTAGCCACTGGAGTATACGTTTCCTCATAATCAATCCCTTCTTCCTGATTATAGCCTTTGGCCACCAATCTTGCCTTGTTTCTGACAATAATTGCAGATTCATCGAGTTTGTTTTTGAATACCCATTTAGTACCAATAATCGGATGATCTTTGGGTCGGGGCACCAAATTCCAAACTTGATTTCTCTCAAATTGATTTAGTTCTTCTTGCATTGCTATAACCTAATCATTGTCTGATAGGGCTTCATCAATATTAGAAGGTTCAATCTCAGAAATGAATGCAGAAAAACTTACTTCATTGAAAATTCTATTTCTAGTTTTGATCCCTTCATTCACATCTCCTATGACTTGATCTAAGGGATGACTTTTATTGTATTTCCAAGCTCTAGGTTGACCTAGGGATTGCTCTTCTTCCTTAGTTTCATCAACCTCTGGAATAAGAGATTTAGAAATAGATTGACCATTTTCTTGGTTTAAACCAACTTCCTGTTCTTCATCAATGGTTTTGTCAGAGGATTCAAATTCATCAAATACAATATGAATTGATTCTTCAATAATACATGTTCTTTTATTATAAACTCTATATGCTTTACTTCGGTTAGAATATCCTAGGAAGATTCCTTCATCTGTTTTAGAATCAAATTTTCCTAAGTTATCTTTACCATTATTATGAATGAAACACTTACAACCGAAGATATGTAGATGAGCAATGTTTGGCTTTCTTCCTTTATACAGCTCGTATGGTGTCTTTTCAAGTTTTGTTCTGATATAGGCTCTATTTGAAATGTAGCATGCTGTACTCATAGCATCAGCCCAAAATACTTGAGACACTTCTTTTCATTCAACATTGCTCTAGCCATTTCAGTGAGCACTCTATTCTTGCGTTCCACGACTCCATTTTGTTGAGGCGTCCTTGGAGCAGAGAAATTGTGATCAATGCCATTAGTATCACAATATTTTTCAAAAGCTTGATTTTCAAATTCTCCACCATGATCGATCCTAATACCTGCAATGGTCATACCTTTTTCATTTTGCACCTTTTTGGCAAAAACAATAAATTCTTCAAATGTCTCATCCTTTGATGATAGAAAAATAACCCATGTAAATCTAGAGAAATTATCAACAATGACCAATGAATATAAGTTGCCACCAAGGCTCTTTACTCTTGCTGGACCCACTAAATCCATATGCAATAATTGTAATGGTCTATTTGTTGAAATCTCATTTTTCAATTTGAAAGATGATTTAGTTTGTTTCCCCTTTTGACATGCATCACAAATCAAGTCATTTTTGAAATTTACTTTGGGTAATCCAAGCACTAAATCCTTTTTGAGTAGTTTGCCTAGTTGATGCATATTGACATGAGCTAATCTCTTATGCCATAACCAACTTTCATCGGCGTTACTCAGAAAACAATTTTCAGATTCATTTCTACTAATATCTAAAGTATAACAGTTACCTTCCCTTTTAGCTCTGAGTTTTGCCTTGATATTTTTCTTATCGAGTTGTAAGTCTTCCTTATTGACAATCAGACATTCCTCTGAATCAAATATTATCCAGTTGTCTTTATCTACACTTTGACTTACACTCAGCAAATTATGACACAAGCCTTCAACATAATATACATCTTTGACTTGTATTCCTTTGTCATTTTTTATTTCACCAATTCCTGCAATCTTTCCGGATTGATTTCCTCCAAATTTTACCTTGCCACCTTCCTTAGGTTGCAATGTGGTAAAACTTTCGAAATCCCTGGTCATATGTCTAGAGCATCCACTATCTATGTACCACTTGCTATTTTTGGATGCTTTGAGACATACCTACAAACAAATGACTAGGTCTTAGGTACCCACATCTTTTTGGGTCCTGTTGGGTTAGTTCAAATAATTTTCTGAATATATGAACCTTTAGGTACCCATTTGTAGGTTCCTATATTTCCTTTCTTCTTATGAATGCATGAAGAGGTATAATGACCTTTTCTATTACAGTAGTTACAGAATGCAAAAGGATTTGATATATGCACATAATGCTGGAAATAATTTAAATATAGCTTACCTCCTGCTTTCTTTTTACCTTTCCTTTTATCTGATTTTGGATTATATCCAATACCAGATCGATCATTTACACATCGTTGTTCTTTTAAAATTACACTTAGTATCTCACTTCCTTTGGTAAACTTTTCAAGAGTTTTTATGAGATCAATGTTTTTCTTTTTCAACGAAGAACAATTTTCACAATTCTTTTCTGAACTTTCTTTAAGTTCAATTTCAAGAGCTTTGTTTTTCTTTTTGAAAACAATCAATTCTTTCTTTTGTCACCGATGTCGTTTAGTTCCCGTTTGAACTTTAATTTGCTTTCATATTCAGAAAGGCTTCCAAATAGAGAAGCAACTGATCTCATTGATTCTCCTTTTGCCTCTTCTATCACAGTGACTTTGGCCTCCCACTCTTTAGAAAGAATATTCAAAATCTTTCGTACTTGGGTATTTTGATCATAGACTTTACCAAGTACTGCAAGTTGATTAACAAGATGAGTATATCTAAGTTCGAATTCAGAAATTGACTCACCTGATTTCATTCGAAGTAGATCGAATTCAGTGATCAAGGTGTTGATTCGATTCTCCTTTATTCCCGAAGTTCCTTCATGAGCTATTTCCAGAGCTTCCCACATTTCCTTTGCTGTTAGAAGTGTGCAAATTCTAAAGTATTCATTTTGACTTAAAGAACTTTTAACATCAGAATTGCCTTACTGTTGAGAGTGATAAGTTTCTTGTCATTCTCATCATATTCCGCTGGCGTCTTTGGAATTTTCTGAGAATCTACAGTCTTTGTAGGTTGATAGTTTCCACTCTCAATTACATCCCATAGCCCATATTCAGTAGCCATCACGAACACTCTGAATTTTGCTTTCCAGAAAGAAAAGTGTTCTCCATTGAAACCGGGAGGTCTAGTGATGGATGCTCCGTCGGGAAGAATTCCTTCACCAATGCTTGCCATTGGATCCTTCTTAGGTTGTTATACCTTAACAAGAAGACCTACACTCTGATACCAAATGTTAGAGCAAGCGTTTAACCCAAGAGGGGGGTGAATTGGGTGATCTTAAAAATTTAGTTGCAAATATAAAATTTGACGTTGAAATTAAAACATGAAAGAGTAAGGAGAAATATCACCGAAGTGTACACCGAGAGTTATACTGGTTCGGCCACAACCACTTTGACCTACGTCCAGTCCTCAGAGCTTCTCTGAGAGTTTCACTATAACTTCCAAGATTCAGTGGGTTCTTGGCACCTCAGTACAAGCAAGTTCCTACACCTGGACACTCGCTCCCCCTTACAAGTTGTAATTCAATCCCAACTCAAGGTTCCACAACCTTAAGTTACCTCAATAACAAATATTGAGTTTGAATGAAATAGCTCTCTTACAGAGTAAATAAGAATCACTGAAGCATAGAATAACAAGTATAATGGAAAACAGAGTAATGAACTTGATGATACGTTCGTAAGTGTGTTCTTGTGTATCTCTCTGTTCAGATGTTCTCATATATATAGATACGTTGGTAATGATTGCTGGAACATATTTCTTCATGTCCGTTGGAGCGTGCGCAGCCACTATTGACTTTTCCAATTTTTGAAAAACATACGTTATGGTAGGTGACGGTCGATGACATTTGAGCATTGCTTTTGACTTTCCTTATTTGGTAAGATCTCTTCATTATTTACCTGTTGAAATGCTAAGTACACTAATATAATGAAAAGTTAATCAAATAGGAAATAGAACAATGACCGTTGGAATGATTTCAAACTTTCTGGATTTGCTTACTCGAGTAGCTACTCGAGTATCACATGAAGGTTACTCGAGTACTTACTCGAGTATCATCGGGAATTCTTAAAGTAACTTCAAGTCAATGAGCAAATACAAGTATACTCGGGTAGTGCATGGAATAACGAATTTTCAAACCTTTGGAAATGTCTATTTACTCGGGTACCAACTCGAGTAAGGGACTCATAACTTTATGAGTTACTCGGGTACCAACTCGAGTAAATCTTCAAATAAGTTTTGATTACTCGATGCCCTACTCCAGTAATGTTGGCAGGATTTCAAGGCCGAGAGCACTTACCTTGTTACTCGGGTATGGCCTCGAGTATTGCACTAATTTTTGCATAGGTTACTCGAGTACCACCTCGAGTAATTGTACTTCTTGTGCATGACTTACCCTGGTAATGACTTGAGGTTCACCTTGAACAGATTTCTGCATACTCAGGTACTTACTCGAGGAATTCACTTAAAATACACCATTAGATACTTGTATACTAGAGTAAGGACTCGAGGAACATGAAATAAAAAGAAATCAAGTTAATCGGGTACTAACCTCAAGTTTCCACTTACTTTAGTATGTTACTCGAGTAGCTCCTCGAGTAATATTGGCAGTGGTACAAAGTGCCGAGAGTTACATATTTTCGGATATGGTATTGTGGTAGATCTAGATGAAGAAAAATGAAATTTTCCTATCTCACTAAAAATCAGCTCACCAACATCCCTTTGTTGGCCATCTAAAAAGGATGCCAATAAGTAGTAATCTCTCTAGGCAAAGTGGGTAAAGTTTTTAGACTTGTTGATCATACTCTAGGTATAAATATAGTGAAGGGCATGATGAGAGTCAGGCATATCAATGTGTTTGAAAATGAGGGGTCCCACTAGGTCGTTAGGTCTTAATCTCTGGAAGGCTTCATTAGCTAAGAGTGAAGGTGGATTACTAGGAGGAGCTACATAGCCAAGGATGTGGTTAATGATAGAGGGGGATATCATAATGTGTTGGCCTCTAACAGTAGTAGATATTCCTTCCTTTATTGTCTCTCTAATTTTGGATACAATATTATGCACTTTTCTATTGCAGTAAAATGTTCGCACAATAGTAGGTGAATAAGGCAAGTGTGTAATCAACCACGGTTCATAAAAGTCCAAGAATGGTCTAAAATTTCAGTTCCTTTAGTAAATCTTTCTAATGTTTTTGTTAAATCACTTATTTTCTTATCTTTCTCTTCACACAATACACATGATGAGATGATAGTACTTTCTAACTCTTTTAATTTCTTCTTATGACTAACCATTTCTTTAGGTACCTTGATAAGTAGATTCAAAATGTAATGCATTATATTTAGATAACAACTCATCATAGGTAGATTTAGAGTCACTTACCTCAGAGTCTGATTCTTCTTTATTGGGCATCAAGTATAGATTTGCAACAATATTGTTGTTATCTCTTTCTTCATCCGATGAGCTATCATCCCATATGGATGATATGTATGCTTTCTTTTTCTGATTCTTCTTGTCTTTATTTTTGAAGCATTCATATTTGATATGTCCAGGCTTTCTACGTTCGTAGCATACTATCTGTTGCTACTTATTTTCTTTCATGCTTGGTCCACCTTGGTAATTCTTGAAGTTCTTTTGGCCTTTTCTATAGATCTGTTTGAATTACCTCACGATCATTCCCATATCATCATCATCATCATCAGGGACATCTTCATTTCTAAAGAATTAGCTTCCTTGATGGCTTTAAGAGTGACTCCTCTCTTCTTTTTATCATTAAATTCTTCTAGTTCTTTCTTGAATTTTAGCTTTCCTTCATACTCAGAAAGACTACCAAATAGTGCAGCTACTGATCTCATTGATTCACCTTTGACTTCTTTGATAGCTGTCACCTTGGCTTCCCATTCTTTTGTAAGGACATTAAGAATTTTTCTGACTTGGGAATTTTGATTAAAGGTTTTCCTAATTGCTAATAGCTTATTAACAAGATGGGTATATTGGAGCTCAAATTCAAAAATTCTTTATCTAGGCTTCATCCAAAACAGATCATCCAAAAATCCTTTGTGGGCGATTTCAAGTGCTTCCCACATGTCTTTGGCTGTCAGTAGTGTACATATTTGGAAATACTCCTTCTGTCTGAGAGCACTCTGTATTATTAGAATAGCTTTACTATTTAATGTTACTAACCTCTTGTTATCTTCATTAAATTCCTCTAGACTCTTTTCCACAACTCTATCTTCGATTTTCTTCTTTGGAATATAATCACCGTCTTGTATCACATTTCATAAACCATATTCGTTAACTATCACAAATACTCTGAACTTAGCTTTTCAGAACAAAAAATGTTCTCCAGCAAAACCAGGAGGTCTAGTGATAGAAGCTTCATCTGGAAGAATGTTCTCACCTATTGTTGTCATTTGTTGGATCATTCTTAAGCTGTTAGGCTCTTCGGAGAAGACCTATCTCTGATACCAAATGAAAGAGGCAAGGTTCACCCAAAAGTGGGTGAGTTAGGTGATATGATAAATTTTTCAGTTAATATGGTGATATGAAAATAATTGTAGATTGAGTAGAGTTGAGAAGATTAGCACACAGAGAATTATACTGATTCGGCCCAAAACCCAGGCCTACATCCTACATCCAATCCTCAAAGATCAAAACCTACTAAGATTTTCACTATTCTTCCAAGATTCAGTGGGCTCTTGGAACACCACAAGACAACAATCATCCTGTATGGACTACGAGAAGAAATATTCTAATACCTAGAATTTTCTCTCTCCCTTACAACAAGTCTTATATGCAGAAACAATCCTATAACTTTTCTCTCTTGCTTACATATGCAAGTCTTATGAGCAACACATTCTCTTCTATTTACACCCCTGTAAGTCTTACAAGCAGCAACGTTCTCTCCTGCTTGTACCTTGTAAGTCTTACGAGCAGAAAATACTCCTAGGAATTTTCTCAACTGCTTCTGATATCTACCCTCTTAAGGTCCATATACCCTGAGATCAAATGAAAATATGATTTGAAATGTATACAGATTCTCCCGCAGAGCAAATATGATAAACACTAAAGTACAATTTGAATATACAGAAAATATGAAAACAAAGACTATTGTAAGCAATTGCTGTAAGCTTTCATTCGATGTTCTTCACTCTTTGATGGTCTCTGATGCTCTGTATTTATAGTCAGTTGATTTTGTCTGTTGTGTGATAGTCATCATGGAGTAGAGCGTAGCGTTGTAGAGCGGCATGTGTGCATTTGAAATCTCCAGATTATATTATGGTAGGTCTGTAATGTTCATTACTAGCTGGTTGACTTTATATGAAATGATTATATTTGCCATTGTTTGGCTTTCTCTGTGCATCTTTGATTCAAACATTTAATCTCCTATTTCATACTTGAAGTATATGTTAAATGATGTTTTATAATATAATAAGTGAAATTAGAATTAGCAGATAACATTAAACCATGTTTGGATTGATCACTGTAAGTTTGTTGCATTTTGGTTTCTAACAAAGCATCACTCAAGTACACAGTGGCCTCACTCGAGTGCAACATCATATTTCCTCTTCTGCTTCAGCTTTTAAGTTACACTTCTATTCGAAAATGTAAGAGTGCATTTTTCACTTGTGAGTATTGTGGGTCCTCACTCGAGTACATCTTGTCTCACTTGAATGCATGTGTATTTTGTACTATAGACTCATGTCTCTAGATAACACTTACAACATATTTTTCAAGAGTGTGATTTAGCACATGCAAGTAATGTAGGTCCCCACTCAAGTGATGATGTCTCACTCGAGTGCACCATTGTATTTAAGCTTCAGGCTTTGCTTTTGGATAGCACTTGCATCAAGTTTTAAAAGAGTGAGATTTTGTACTTGCAAGTATTGTGGGGTCCCTACTCAAGTACTAAGATGTTCACTTGAGTGCATCAATAATTCTTTGCTCTGGACAACCTTTTGCTCAGCACTTGCATCAAAATCAGAAGAAGTGTTTTTCGTACTTGTGAATGTTGCTCTATCACTCGAGTACCAAAGTCATTGCTCGAGTGTACTTCTCACTTTTAGCTCTTCCTTATTCTTGGGTAAACACTTTCTATTTCACACTTGCGGGACTTGAGTGAGCTTGAATCTCTCACTTGAGTATTGAGTCCATGCTCGAGTACAACGACCATTTTTTTCTCTGACTTTGCTATCTGTCAAAAACTTCCTTAAGTGTGCCTTTATGCTTGAGTGCAAATTTGGTCATCACTCAAGTGCAATGCCTCTCACTCGAGTATTACTGAAAAATGTTTGCACTGAGTGGCTCTTTGTAAAACACTTTCAGGCTTACACTTCCTGGACTCGTGAACAAAATGGATTCTCACTCGAGTACGAGCTTCATCATTCAAGTGCATCGGTTAAAATCATAGCAACCATCACTGAACCTTATGAAATGCATTTTGTAATCAATTGAATCAATGTTTATGACTTCAAAACATAAGTTTCTTACCAAAACACATAATCATCTTTTGTTATCATCAAAACTTGGATTCTAACAGTGAGTCCATGGGAAGTTGCCGTATATGCCCACAAACACTTGAACAACATAATGGTGAAACGACCTTAGTAATTTAGTTTGACAACATCAAGAAGATTTCCATAGTAAGGGATACCTTCGAACTACATGTTGTCATCACTGCTGCTCATATAACTCCTTGTCCCAAAGGTGCCATAAACACCTAAATTTTGAGTTTGCAATCTTTGATCTCATGAAACTATGCAAAACTTGAAACCATTGACATTGTATATTGTAAACCTTTTTGTATGGCAAAGAGGGCTAATTGCAAGAACTTTGAAATCAATGAGTGTAGGTTGTGGCCATTTAGTATTCTACACGCAAACCAACTTCAGAGGATGTTTGTGTATAAATCATGAGTTAACGCTTCACATGACTTCTGAATTCCCTACAATTAATCATGGGAAGGCGATCATGAAATGTAAGTGAAAAATGTTAGGAAATATATAGAAAAACATATGAGTGTACAATTCATATTGAAGGAAAGGTTCAACTTGAGTGCAATTAATCAATACATGTTCATGTGCTTGCAACTTTTTAGTTGTCGTTAGTTTGAAGTTCTCACTTCCTCCAACTGGTTTACCAACATAAGGGATTAACAACTCTTTTGATGATGGCTCAAGTTCAGGACAATCATCTATATGAGGTGGTCAGCTGAAAGCCATCTCAATCTCATCGATATACCTTGAGCAAAAATACAGGAGGGGCAGGATTATAAGGCTGCTAATAAGGTCCTCCCTCAGGGTAGCAGGATTATGGCGCTGAGCAGAGTGAACAGAACCATCATCATCAGTAATAGGATGCAGCTGGACAATAAAATGAGGGATTAAGGGACTTGTGGATGCTCCTCGTTAGGGAACAACAACTCCACAACCTAGAAAGCATGGAGTCCATGATCTTCCACCACTGTGTCTACTGAGCATAGTTGAAATCAGCTTGCTCCTACATTTGTTGCATTTAATGAGCCATCACGACATATGCTTGGCAACCTTCGAACGGATCTCATCAACAGTCTCCTCCCTCAGATGTCTGACCTAGGACATTCGTGCTCAAAAGATGATGCTCTTGCCATAGACCATGCTAGGTCTAGTGCCTCTCCCCATACCCCTCACGCGTCCAGGGTGCCCAACTAGACCCAGGCCAGTTTTCAATGGTGCAGTGGGGTCCACAGACCCCTATGACTCTTGGGTTGGGTCTCTCGCAGCTCAGCCTGTGACTGCTGCATCGGTTCCTACCATTTTATGAAACAATAAATTATTATTATTATTCATAATAAAGTAGTTTTATAAAAAAATATAATAAAAAATTATTATTATTCTAAAATAATAAATTATCTTACAATGGCCTCTTCTTCCTGTTAAGAGGTCAGAGTCCTGTCACGGTGTCTATGGGTGATAGTGAATAACTCCCCTTAGTTTGTCTAGTGGTTCTCTTGCTGAGCTTTCCTCTCCTAAAATAAGTAAAACATTAAATTAGTGTAAACACTCTATTTTGTCCGGACCTAACCCAAAAATAATAAAAAATGAAAAAAAATTCCTTAATCCTGACACATTTAAATTAATAAGCAAATGCCATTGATGGTGATTGGGATTGTTTGAAATTTGAAAAATGATAATCATTAATGGTGATTGTCTTGAGCTTAGAGTTTTGTAGTAAATGGAAACAAATTTCAAAATAATTCATCTTATTGATGTTATTTGATATACAGATTAAGAAATTTAGTGTGAAGTAATTGTGGAGGAAAAAATAGAAATTAAAATATAAAAAAAATATCTCTCATTCATAGGTTTAAATTAGAAAATTGCTTGTAGGAAAAATATAACAAAAAAAAGGAAATTAAAAATTAAAAAAAAATCTCTCATTTATGTTGATAGGTTTAAATTAGGAAATTACTTGTGGCAAAAATAAAAAAAAATTAATTAAAAAATAAAATTTAAAAAAATCTCTCATTTGTGTTGATAGGTTTAAATTAGGAAATTACTTGTGGGAAAAATAAAAAAATTTAATTAAAATAAAAAATAAAAAAAAATCTCCATTGATGGTGATTAAGTTTAAATTAAGAAATTACTTGTGGGAAAAATAAAAAAATTAATTAAAAACGAAAATTAAAACAAAATCTCTATTGATGGTGATTAGGTCAAGCTAGGAAGTTTTATTAATAGAAAATACAAAATAATAAAAAATTAAAAACGAAAATTAAAAATAAAATCTCCATTGATGGTGATTAGGTCAAGTTAGGTAGTTTTTAACATAAAATACAAAAAAAAATTCAAAAATGAAAATTCAAAAAGGAAATAGCATTTATGAAGAAAACTCTACCTTGAGATTATAATTAGAAGTGCAACAGTTAAAGCAAGATACACAAAAATTAGGAGAGCAAAAACACAACAAAATTAGAAGAGCAAAGACACAATAAAATAGAGAGAGAGAGAGAGAGAGAGAGAGAGAGAGAAAAGAGGCAAAGAATGGTCAGAAGTATCTAAAAATAAAAGTGAATTATTAGTTGTATTCATTTTTTTATCTTCTTGTTCTTCATACCCAAGGAAAGCCTATGCTCTTATGGTTGTTGCCACATATGTGATGCTTCAACACCAATAGCTAGAGGGAGGAATCCAATATGATGAGGATTAATTTATGTTCTTATTATTTTTTATTTTCCTTCTCTCTTCTATTTTCCTTTCTTAAAACCCCAAGGTATACTCTTGTGATGATTATCACATATGCAAAGCTTAAGCATCAATGGCTAGAGGGTGTAATCCAATATGATTTGGATTACTTTATCTTACTTTTCTTTCTTTCTTTTTCTCCTTATATCTTTCCTCTCTATTCCTTTTTCTCTTTTCGCTATTTTTTTTATTTAATCTTTTTAGTCTCATGTGATTATACTATTCATCCCTCTTTCTCTTAACTTCTTTCACTCCACCACCCCAACAATATTTTTGTCGCTCTCTTCTTGTTGATATTGCAAGGATATGCCCAATAATATTTGTGTGTTACTTGGACCATGAAGAAGATATGCATCCTTCATTGATTGACTTAATATGTGATGGTTTACTTCTACTACTTATTTTCACTGTTTGGATGTATATTACCTATTTGTTATTTTCATCTCTCCCTCTAACATAGGTTTTCTTTATAAAAAGGAAAAAGAAAAAAATGCTTGTGACCCATCTTCATATATAAAAATAATAAAAAGAAAGCTTCTCTTTTATCAAAATAAATGAAATTGATTTTAAAAGAGATTTCTATCATGTGAGGTTTTTAGAGCCTCCTCAGGTAAAAATCGATTATTCTTTCGTGTGAGATTATGGGAATCTCCTAAGGAAGTTTTGTCCAAGAGCCTTCCAAAAATCTTTCTTTTATTAATAAGAATAGAAGATTGCTTTCAAAAAATAAAAAAAAATACCAAACAAATAAAAAATCATTTTCTCAAATAAATTAAAGGAACTTTTTCCTTAAAAAACACAAACAAAATGACACACATTTCTACCCCAAACTATGTGGGCTTTGATCCCTCTAAAGGGTACGTAGGCCCTAGGTCCTCTTCCTAGGTCAAGTCTGATTTTGTAAATAAATATATTTTTTCTTTTTCTTTTTGTAAATAAATGTTCCTTTCTTTTTTATTTTTCATTTTATTTGTTTTTGTAAATATTCTTTTTGATTTGGGTAATTATAATAAAATTAAAGGCCATTTTTATTTTTAAATACTTAACTTATGATAACTATTCTTATGAATTGGTATTGTGAGGTTCCTAGCACCTTCCCTATGCACAATCGACTCTCGAACACTATCTGGTTTCCTTTTCAAACAAATTTTTTTAAAATTATCCTATTTCAAAATTTTGGCTGCGGCTCCATATTTTCCAAATTTCGAGGGCTACAGTTTGGCGACTCCACTGTGAACGTTTTGAGAGTTAAGCCCATTTAAGTTAAGTGTTTAAAAATAATATGACCTTAATTTTATTTTAATTACTGTTTTTTATTATTTATTTTTATTTATTAAATTCTTTATTCATTTCATTTATTTATTCCTTTTCTCTATCTATTTTGTGATCTACTTAATAGATGAGGGTTGGGTAGAACTTAAGCCACAGGTTGGTATGTTCTCCACACAAATTGAACACATACACTATTCTCCTCACATACATTTTGGGCTCTATACCCGAGTCTATGAGTTCTTTAGGTGAGTGGAAGTTTCTAGCGGTCTCCTTGTGGGGTTTTCAAAATCCCTTGAGACTACTGTGAAGACTTCATCTTAACTGTTACTCATTTGGCGAGGTTGATCCCTGTGCGGTTTTTAGAACCCCCTAAGGGTTAATTTCATCAAATAGGGTCTTCATCTTTACGATGGGGGTAGTTAGCAGACCTTTATCTGTGAGAATTAGAACCACTTTAAAACCATTGCACCTATTAGTGGAAATTATCGGCCAGCGTAATTAATTAGTACTTGCCTTTCTTAGGGTAAACATCCTCCAACCTAGGGTTATTCCCAAAATAAGACACTAGAGAGGATTTATTTATTTTTGACAATATTATTTGTCATTCATGAATAATTAAGGATCCCCTAGGATCAAGCAGCTAATTGTCGCTTCACCTAAGTATGTATCTAGCATCACTCCTCATATAGATACATCACAAGGAAGGTGTATATATTAGATAACCAACCTTAGTCTCAAGGTTTATGACCCTAAAAGACTATGAACTCATTACATCTATCATGTTAGAAAATATCTCAATGAGAGATAACCCTTTTAGGGCTCGTAAGGCATCATTTGATATGGGCTTTGGACATAATCATCATTTTTAAAACCCTTAGCCGCGTGATGGCTTGGGACATTTGTAGGTTAATGGGCACTTCATTCTCCCTATAAGATAATATATCTCTTGAAGAGGTGGAATTCTTTTTCTCAATGTCCATGACTCATATTAAAACTTGAAGTACAAGTCATCACGTTTTTATGTCTCATGAGGCATCTTTACATCATTTATTGGCATTTAGCTTTGATATGGGCCTTGGACATAACCATCATTTCTAAAACCATTAGCCATAGATGGCCAGAGCCATTGGCAGGTTAATGGGCATTTCTTTCTCCCTATGAGGTAATGGATCTCTTGAGGAGTTGGAATTCTTTTTCTTAATGTCCATCACCCATATCAAAACTCGAAGTACAAGTCATCACTCTTTATGTCTCATGAGGCATCCTTGTATCATTCAATGGCTTTTAGCTTCATTTGATATGGGCCTTGAATATAATCATCATTTTTAAAACCCTTAGCCGTGTGATGGCTTGACCCATTCACAGGTTAAGGAGCACTTCATTCTCCCTATAAGGTAATGGATCTCTTGAGGAGGTGGAGTTCTTTTTCTCAATGTCCATCACTCATATCAAAATTAGAAGTACATGTCATCACTCTTTTATGTCTCATGAAGCATCCTTGCATCATTCATTGGCATTTAGCTTCATTTGATATACGTCTTAGACATAATAAACATAATTAAATAAGGAGGCAATAAGTGGGAAAATAAGAATGTAAATAAAAAAATAAAAATAATAATACAGTCATATCTGTAGTTAATAATGCTTGTATAGAATATCTTTCCTTAAAAATGACTTCATTTACCCTTGTCCATATATCCCTCCTTCACATAAATGATTGTTCCTTATTCCTGATGCGAGGCTAAGACTTTTATCTCTCTTTTCACCTTCTAAGAGTATTATTCTTGATTGAAGGAAACTATTAAGGGTCTAAAAACTTGTTTTGTATAAGTTGCTTGTATCGATATGATATCATACTACGGAGAAGCTTAGTTTTGAAAATCACTCGACCCCACCTTGATGAGGCTAGTTTTAAAGGGTAAATTGTTTAACCTGGATGCAATGTGATGATGATTACACAAGCCAGTGAGGATTTGAGCCTATTGATATGATTTCATTTTCATGTGTGTACCACTTATCCTTTACCTAGTCTAAAACTTGGCATGTATCTTGTTTGAGGTCAAATTTGATGTTTATTTGCTTGATATAGAGAGGACCAAGGCATTCATTTTTCATCAAAAAGGCCAAATAGTCACCCTTACATAATAGCAATTTGAGCCTGTGTGATATTCTTTTCCTATCCCCTAGCATGTAGAAACCCCAAATATGTTCCTTACCTCTTATCCAAGTTCCTTGTTGCTTTCCAAAAGGACTCACTCTTCCTAATTAGAGGAGCATGTGTACACTTCGAAAATTGTTAAGGCTACAACGTGAATCTTGTTGAAAAATGAATAGTTGAAAAAAAAGAAAAAAGAAAAGAAAAAAAGCTCGCTAAGTTGAAAACCAGTAGGGGCGGCTTAGGCAAAAGTTAGAGTAGAAAAAAAAAGCTCGCTAAGTTGAAAACCTGTAAAGGCAGCTTAGGCAAAAGTTAAAGCTAAAAAAAATAGAAAAGGCAAAAAGATCACTAAGTTGAAAACCTAAAAGGGCAATTTAGGAAAAAATTAGAGCAACAAAAAAAGAAGAAAATAAAAAAAAATTAAAAGAAAGATGGGCAAGTACTGAGGGAAACATGGAAAAAGCTTCCTTTAGTGCTTCTTTTGCTTTAAAGCCTTTAGAATATACATTTGCTTGACTATATGTTTAGTTCTTATTTCCCTTAGTTATCATGAGTATCTACTTTGGTTCTTAGATATCTTTTATCATCTACTCAAGGTACTTTTTGTTTCTAAGAGCACCCTATCTTCTTGGTTAGTGAAGTATGTGTACATTCCTACAATTTTTAAGGTCATTAGGGTAATCTGGTTGTAAAGTTACTCTCTTTTGGAAATTTTAAAGTTTGAAAAGTGGCCAAAAATAATGAAAATCAAAGAAATAGTTGAAAAAGGAAAAGAAAAAAAGGGGTGAAAAGAAAAAAAGTTCACTAAGTTGAAAACACGAAAGGATTGCTTAGGAAAAAGTTAGAGCAAAAAAAATGAAAAAGAAAGAAAAAAAACAAGAAGGAACAAATAAAAAAATGAACAAATACATAAGAACAAGAATTTGGATATTCCTCATCTTCTCTTTACCCTTTGTTTGTACCCCATGCCTACATAAAAAGGCCTTGCGAGCTATGTTAACATATAGCTCTTTTAGTGATGGAGAACTTAGATTATTACCAAGCTTATGGAATAGGAATTGGATAATTTGGATATAGGGAGCAAACACTACACCTCAAACATTGAGTGGTGAGAGTAAACACTATACTTGGTGAGGAAATCGTTGGGGCATTGTGTTCTTGTTAAACCTTTTACCTTGATACTAGCTAACTTGAGGTTGTTGAGACAATTTAGATAATGATACATCGATATATCCCTTGATCCTCTATTCTTATGACTTGAACCAGTTGTTAACACCTTGATCCTCTATTCTTATGACTTGAACTATTTGTTAACACCTTTAGTTGATCCTCTATTCTTATTCTTTCAATTCATAAGATTTCATTACCAGTTGTTAACACCTTTAGTTATGCTCAGAAGTATATTCTTAAGCATGTGGATCAAAGGAATTCTTCCATTTCAATCCTTTTTGACTCCTGATGCAGCATATGACCCTTTCCTAGTTTTGCCACTTTACATCTAGGGCATACCTTCATTCTTTGCCTTTCAATAAAGGGAAACAAGTTGGAATTTGGGGCTCGTCCTCAATTCTATTGCTCCATCCATTTCTTAAGTCAACATTGACATTGGTAAATGAAGTTTTTTTTTTAAAAAATAACTATGTAAGCATTAAAGATAAAGATAGACAAAAAATTTCATGTGCTACACAAATTAAAATAGGCCAAGGAAAAGTTGAATATTCAAAATTTGGCTTACTAGTCAAAAGTGCTTTCTTTTATCAAGAGTTAGTGCTAAGTTATGCCTAAAGAAAAATTGTAATATATTTTCATATTGGGAAAACCTTTCTTACATTGGGCTTTGCATTAATTGTACATTCACTATACTTAACATGTATTGCACCCTCACCATACTTAACATGTATTGCATGCTATTTTGGGAGGCAAATTTAAAATTAATTTTTCAATCAAAGAGCCTTCTATTAATATTATGCCATACACTGCCTCGAAATGTGCTTTTGCCAAGGCTAGGGCAAACCTAAAAGCTTCTTAATAAAAGTCATAATGGCCTAAAAAAGAATGGCATCTTATATAAACCAGCAAGTCAAAGGATTTTGAATAAGACTGAGGCCAAAGCGAGGGAAATATCATTGGTTAGGTAGCTTTTCATCATTTTCATTATCCTCAACATCGTCGTCATCATCATCATTTCATAATTTCCATTATCATCTTCATCATGATCATCTCCAACCCCTTGTCATCATTATCATCCTCATTAGCTCTTCATCATTTTCATCATCATCATCATAATTAACCTCACTTCATCATCTCCTTATCATCATCTCTTTATCATCATCTCGTTATCATCATCATCCTTATTAGCATTTTATTGTCATCATTCTCATTAGGATTTTCTCATCACTATCATAATCATTTAACATAATGGATATTTGAGGCACCACATGATTAGTGTCACAACACCATCACCATTTACATGGACAATTCATCATCACTGTCATCATCATTATCAATGTCAGCACCTTCATCATGCTTCACCATTTTCATAATCTCCTCATTGTCACGGCTATCAACATCCCCTTCATCATCATTGTTATCATCACTACCATCATTATTATCAGTGTCATCACCCTTATCATGATCATTATCACTATTATCATAATCTCCTCGTAATCATACCTATCACTATCCTCTTCATCATCATTGCCATTATTGTTGTCATTATCATGTTTGGTAGCACCACATACCTAGTGTCATACACCACCACCATTGTCATCATCATCTATGATTTTCCTATTAGGGCCTCATCATCATCATTAGTGTCATTATCATATTGCATGTTTAGTTCACTATATGCTTAGTGTCGTGTCATCACAATTACCATTTATAACTTCCTCATTAACACTTCATCAATGTTCATCATCATCATCATCATCTTGTTATGTGGGGCATCACATGCTTTGTGTCACATCATGACTATCATCATCCTCATTCATGACATCATTATTAATACTTCATTATCATCTTATCACTATCATCTTAATCATCGTTATTGCCATTATCATAAGTACTACTTCAAGGGGCATCAAATTGTCATGGCACCCTTTTCAAAGCCCTGTACTAGCAGGCGTCCTCAAAGCCTAGTAACAGCTAACACCTTCTTCAAAGCCCCGTACAGGCAGGCACCCTTAAAGCCCAGTAATGGCTGACACCCTTTTCAAAGCCCAGTACGAGCAAGCACCTTTAAAGCCCAATAATGGTTGGCACAATTCTTTTAAAGGCCAGTAGCGCCTGACAATTCTTTTAAAGCTCTGTAATGGTAGGCATTATTCTTTCAAAGCCTTGTACTGGCAGGCACCCTCAAAGCCTAGTAATGGCTCGCACAATTTTTTTAAAGCCCAACAATGCGTGGCACAATTCTTTAAAAGCCCTGTAATGGCAGGCACTATTCTTTCAAAGCATGTATCAGCAAGCACCCTTAAAGCCCAATAATTGTTGGCATCCTTTCGAAGCCCTACATCAGCAGGAACCCTTTAAGCCTAGTAACGACTGGCATAATTCTTTTAAAGCCCAGTAACAGCAAGGAAAGCCCTGTATCAGCAGGCACTCTCAAAGCCCAATAATAGCTGGCACAATTCTTTTACACCCCACCAAAGTCCTATGTAATTAGGCACTTCACTTCTACTCCAAGTAATCATCTAGCTCCATTGGGATTCTTCTCCCCTATGAACCCAGAAAAGAAGGGCATGGACACTATATTTTTTCCAAGCCATGTTTGGTTCCAAAGGGGGCAACTTGTTATTTTAGCCGGACAAAATACATGTTCTTATCTTTACTTGCTTCACAGGCAAGAATATCACTTTTCTCAGCTATGAAACAACTAAAGGGGGGCAACTATAAACGCCCTATTTTTTTTGGGACTAACTCAAAAATAATAAGAAATGACAAAAAAATCTTCCTTAATCCTGACACATTTAAATTAATAAACAAATGACATTGATGATGATTGGATTGTTTGAAATTTGAAAAATGATAATCATTAATGGTGATTGTCTTGAGCTTGGGTTTTGTAGTAAATGGAAACAAATTTCAAAATAATTCATCTCATTGATGTTATTTGATATTCAGATTAAGAAATTTAGTATGAAGTCATTGTGAAGGAAAAAATAGAAATTAAAATATAAAAAAGTATCTCTCATTCATATGTTTAAATTGGGAAATTGCTTGTAAGAAAAATATAACAAAAAACAAACAAATAAATAAAATATAATTAAAAATAAAAAAATCTCTCATTTATGTTGATAGGTTTAAATACAAAAATTACTTGTGGGAAAAATAAAAAAAATTAATTAAAAATGAAAATTAAAGAAAAATCTCCATTGATAGTGCTGAGGTTTAAATTAGGAAATTACTTGTGGGAAAAAAATAATTAAAAAAATTAAAAAACAAATCTCCATTGATAGTGATTATGTCAAGTTAGGAAGTTTTGTTAATAGCAAATACAGAAAAAAAATAAAAAACGATAGTGATTGGATCAAATTAGGTAGTTTTTAACATAAAATACAAAAAAATTCAAAAATGAAAATTTAAAAAGGAATGAGCATTTATGAAGAAAACCCTACCTTGAGACTATAAATAGGAGTGCAGGGGTTGAATCAAGAAGCATAAAAAAATTAGAAGAGCAAAGAGACAAGAAAATAGAGAGAGAAAAGAGGAAAGGAATGGTGAGAAATGTTTAAAAATAAAAGTGAATTATTAATTGTGTTCATATTTTTATCTTCTTCTTTATACCCAACAAACGCCTATACTCTTATGGTTGTTGCCACATATGTGATGCTTCAACACCAATAGCTAGAGGGAGGAATCCAATATGATGAGGATTAATTCATTTTCTTATTATTTTTTATTTTCCTTCTCTCTTCTATTTTCCTTTCTAAAAAACCCAAGGAAAGTCTATACTCTTGTGATGATTATCACATATGCAAGCTTAAGCATCAATGGCTAGAGGGTGCAATCCAATATGATTTGGATTACTTTATCTTATTTTTTCTTTCTTTCTTTTTCTCCTTATATCTTTCCTCTCTATTCCTTTTTCTCTTTTCGCTATTTTTTTATTTAATCTTTTTAGTCTCATGTGATTATACTATTCATCCCTCTTTCTCTTAACTTCTTTCACTCCACCACCCCAACAATATTTTTGTCGCTCTCTTCTTGTTGATATTGCAAGGATATGCCCAAAAATATTTGTGTGTTACTTGGACGATGAAGAAGATATGCATCCTTCATTGATTGACTTAATATATGATGGTTTACTTCTACTACTTATTTTCACTGTTTGGATGTATATTACCTATTTGTTATTTTCATCTCTCCCTCTAACATAGGTTTTCTTTATAAAAAGGAAAAAGAAAAAAATGCTTGTGACCCATCTTCATATATAAAAATAATAAAAAAGAAAGCTTCTCTTTTATCAAAATAAATGAAATTTATTTTAAAAGGAAATTCTACCGTGTGAGGTTTTTAGAGCCTCCTCAGGTAAAAATCGATTATTCTTTCGTGTGAGATTATGGGAATTTCTTCAGAAAGTTTTGTACAAGAGCCTTCCAAAAACCTTTCTTTTATTAATAAAAATAGAAGATTGTTTTCATAAAATAAAAAAATATGAAACAAATAAAAAATTATTTTCTCAAATTAATTAAAGGAACTTTTTCCTTAAAAAACACAAATAAAATGACACGCATTTCTACCCCAAACTACGTAGGCTTTGATTCCTCTAAAGGGTACGTAGGCCTTAGGTTCTCTTCCTAGGTCAAGTCTGATTTTGTAAATAAATATATTTTTTCTTTTTCTATTTGTAAATAAATTTTATTTTTTAATTTTCATTTTATTTTTTTTTGTAAATATTCTTTTTGATTTGGGTAGGTATGATAAAATTAAAGGCCATATTTATTTTTAAATAATTAGCTTATGGCAACTATTCTTATGAATGGGTGTTGTGGGGTACCTAACCCCTCCCTATGCACAATTGACTCTCAAACCCTATCTGGTTTCATTTTCAAACAAAGGTTTCCAAAATTAACCTTTTTAAAATTTTGGTGATAGCTCCATATTTTTCAAATTTCAAGTGCTACAATTAGTATTATGAACAATAAAACAATAAATTTTTAATATGAAATAACCAGCTAAAAGTAATTGACATTGTAAAAAATTACTAGCTCACTGTAAGTCATAGAAAATATTTTTTATCCTTCTGTTTGGCAGGTCCTTTGCACCTGTTGTTTCTCTGATAAAGAGCCTGCATAAAAAACACAACAATAAAATTATTAAAAAAATATAAAAAAAAGTGTAATTAGTAAAAAGATAAAAATTATTCATATTATATTAAATGATAATTATAAAAAAATTACCTACCCCTCTGCGCTCCTCCTATACTGGACAAAATTCACCCAGTCATTCAGTTGGATGCAATTTGAGAAGTTGTCGATTAGATACTGGAGAGGTATCATCCCATCCTTATCATACTATAGAAGAGACAATTCCTCCTATTCTTCCAACCGTCCCCCATCTTCATCAGCGTATACCTCTTCCTATTGTCCTAGACGACAAACCTATCTTGTAACACAATTGAATAAATAATAATTTAATACAATTACTTACAAATGATACAATTAATAAATAATAATTTAATGCAATTAATTATAAAATATATAATATGGTTAAAAACTATTAATTACCTTCATAGCCTCGTCCCACGCTAGATCCTTTGGCGTCTTGAGAACATTCTTCTATGTCTTGAAGCGGATGGGGAACCACATCCAATTAGAGCCTAACACATTCAGGTAGCGATTGAAGATGTGACCAATGTTCTCGATCGGCTAGTCCGTGGCCTCATTCCAAGAAACTATTACACGTAGTCTCTGGTTCATGCTTTTGAGGCTGGCCATGTTCAGCCCCCTCGTGGAAATGTTCCCTTGCTTATCTGCACAATTTACCACATCCGTTAATTAAATTTTGATCCACATTTAACCTATGGAATTTCAATATTAAATTTATTAAAACAATAATCAAATTTATCTTGAATCTGCACCTTAAATCCTGTTGACCAGCAGACGATCATCGTGGGTTTTGGTCCTATGCCTCTTCCTCATCCAAGAACCGCTTCGTGTCATTGATAGAAATTCTAAAGTCAAATTCCTCATTAATCGTTGAGACTAATCTCCCCCTCAGGCTGAACATGTAGCTCTGGTGCAGTCGCCTCCTATGGGGCCGATTGTTATGGGTTCATCTACCAGAGGGGTGTCTGCTGTAGGGCCACCTGCTGTGGCGCGGTCACCTCATGTGATGGCATGGGGATGTGCCTACCTCCTCACTGCCCTCTGCTGCCTCTCCCACTACCTGCTCTATTGCTTCTCCCCCACAAAATAGGTCTGGGAGGCAGTTTAGCCTCCATCCCCTTCCCCTTGTCTAGCTCGGAAGTCATAATATATAACTATAAAAAATAAAAAAATGTAGCAACATTTATATCAAAATTATAAAATAATAGGCAAAGAATGAAATAAAGGACTTAAATTTACTAACCTCAACTAGCAAACTCTATAAAATGCTTCAACAGAACCTCAAATCTCAAGAAAAATCTCAAAGGGCACGTGAGCATTTAAATTGCCAAAATGAGAAAATGAGGGGTTAGGGTGCTTTTATAGCGCTCAGATTTGTAACAGTTTTAAAAGCAACCACTAATTTAACCGCTACAAACACACAAACCCTACCTCGATTAACATAAAACTTTGTAGCGGTTACAAATAACCACTACAAACATGCAAACCCTTTACATTCTTTAGCGGTTATAAGCTATAACCACTACAAATATGTGTTAAGCTTTGTAATGGTTCCCCATAACCGCTACAAAAAGGCGCACTTTGCATTCTGTAGTAGTTACCTTCATAAAAACCACTACAAACTAACCACCATAATAGTAGCGCCTGCTTCACGCCTTTTGTTTGGCACCACATTTGTAGCGGTCCACTACAAATTAACCGTGGCAAATTTGGCACCAAATTTTTTAGTGGTTAGGCCTTGTTAAACGCTACAAAGTTCATAACATAACCCGCGCACCACTTGGCGGGAGGCATACCGTTGCAAATATGTAGCGGTTTTGCTGAAAACCACTACAAATTTTTATATTTATACCAATTTATTTTAACCACTATAAATGCACCACTACAAATTGTCTGTTTTTTTGTAGTGGGTGTGGGGGGATCCTTCGCAAGGCAAATGGAACCATTGTAGAGTTTTTCATTTGCAAGATTGATGGAAATAACTATCTAACGACAGAGTTATGGGGGTGCATATGGGGATTATGTCATGCTTTGGATAATGGGGATCATCACGTGAAGATGTATTGGTTCTTTCAGAAAGTAGGAATTTAGATCTACATGAAGATAGAAGCTTATTATTGCTGTTGTAGCAGCTCTTGAAACTAGACTAGAATGTTCATTTAAAGCTCACAAATAAAGAATGGGGAGGCGGATTACTTAGCCAAGGGAGCTCCCAGCATGGGCACAGGTTTGCAAATCCTATCATAAGGGTCCACCTTAGCTCTACTTCAGGACAATGGCGTCACCTAGCTCAGATTTTTTTTTTCTTTTCAGTTTTTGTTGGTTGTTTCTATTGTCTTTTGATTTCATCATGTACAAAAAAAACATGTACAATTTTTATAGAGTTATGAAATATGCATAAATAGAAAGTGATTATCTAAAATAATACTGATATATAGTTTCAGAGGCTCACTAAATGATAATTTGAAATAAAATCATCTATATTTATATATTTGAATAAAAACTGATGTGGCGCCGACTATGGTGGCATGCTATCAATAATGAATAGGTAGCTACCTCAAAAAATATGAAATAGAAAAATGAAAAACAAGAAATTATAAAACAACTAAAAACTGTTTTTTCTAGTTTTTAAAAACAACTTTTTATTTTTGTTTTTAAAAACAACTTATTGAAAATAATTTTCCAAACAAGTTTTATTGTTTTTAAAAACAAAGAAACTATTTTTTAAAAATAGAATCAAACAAGCCCTTCTATACTGTTAGACCACAAAGTTATTGGCATTATGGCATATGTAAAGGTAGAAAATGTCTTTATAGAGATCTACTACATCCCTATCGAGTCCGAAAATAATATTCAAATCGGACTTGGTTAAATAATTATATAAAAAAGGGTTAAGGTGTAAAAATATCCATAAACTTATTTTGAAAGAGCATTTGGCACCTATAAACCTTTTTTGGTGTAAAAATGCATATGAATATTTCTAAATAGGGGCAAAATTGTCATCACCGTAGCTGTTACTTTTTGGTTGAGTGGGCCCTACATGTAACTTTTTGAGTGCAAAAATACCCTTTAACTTTTATTAAGAAATGATTTCAACACCATATACTTTTTGGATTGCATCTGCATATGTTAACTGCTGGCATTTTTGTCCCTTCATGTGTAGAGGGGATGTCAACCTCACTATGTGCCACCAATGTGTCATTAACTCAACTCAATGATTATCTTCCAAGTGTAGAGTTTTGAAGGAGGCAATAATCCAGTATGACAAGTGCTTGCTTCGCTATTCTAATTGTTCCATCTTCTCCACTATCGACACAAGGCCTGGAGTCATCCTCTTGAACACCGGAAATGTCTCAAACTAGGCAAGCTTCATGAGAACATTATACAATACTATGAGCCATATGGCATATGAGGCACCTAAACCTGTTGTGGGGAAAAAATATATGATCGAAACAATGAATTTTTAAGTGTTACACACTGTGTATACTCTACTCTAGCTCAGTGCACGCCAAACCTTTTGCCATCATATTGCAAAAGTTCCTAGGTGGTACAATTGGGGGACTTGGTCTGCGTTAGGGTTGATCATGGACCAGACCAGACCGGGTTTGACCCCAACCTGAGGTCTGGTCTGGATAGTACCTCGGGCTGAACAAGATAGCCCGAGGTCTGGTCTAGTCCAGCACCAGCCCAAGCTCGAGCTGGACCAGACCAGGTCCAGTGGACTGCCTGGACTAGTCCAGGCAGTCCAGGACCTATAATTTGGTGTTTTTTTTAAATTTTTGCCTTCTTTGAGAGTGAGAGGCAACATTTCAAAATCTTAAAACAAATCCTAAATTAACATGCCTGCGAAAAATCAATTCAATGGATGTTGGCAAATTTCAATGATTCTAGTAATTAACTCACTCTCACATTAAAAGATAACATACAAAATTCTTTTTATTTTTTTGCCACAGATAACAAAAAAAATTCAAACAAGCATAATCACGATCTATTCAACTCAAGCAAAGCAATAGTTGAATAATGATAATAGAAAAGCAGGGAGAGCCAAAGAAAGAAATAAGCAAGTTACAACAGATCAGTGATGATGATGATGACAGATCTGTGGCAAGGGGGTGGAGATCAATTATGTTCGACTCAGGCTCTGTTCGATCAGCCACGAAGCTGCCGGAGGTCATCTCGTTCCTGGGTTCAGACGGAGATCATAAACGGAGACTGACAGACAGAGATGGAGAGCAAAGACTAATAGATGGAGGTGGAGAGCAGAGAGTAGAGAGCTCGACGGAGACGCTGCTTGAGCCTAGGGAGAGGTGATGAGTGGAGGACAGGCGCCTGTAAGACGGAGACCCAGACTGGAGACGCAAGCGACGGGAGTGATTTACCTTACCCATTGCAAGACGGCAAGACCTAGGGCTCCAGTCTTCTACACTCTTCCAGTTCTAGTGGCTTATGGCTTATGCTATGATCTGATGTGAAAGAGTGGAAGAGTGGAATGGAAAAGTGAACTCTCAAGTCAGTATTAAAGATTGGGCTCTGGCTTGGGGCTCAGTGAATAGTGAGGGTGAGTGAGGGCATGAGGCTGAGGTAGTGGGGGCAGTCAGTCCATTAAGTGTGGAATTTGTTTTTTAAAAAAAGTGACTTGGGCCAGACTGGACCAGACCGAGGGGTTTGACACCTTGGTCCGAAGTCCAGTCCGACCCGATAAGACCAGTCTAGTCCGGTCTGTCAAAAGATGTTTCGGGGCAATTTTTTTCCACCAGACCAGGCCGGGTCAGACCGGGTTACCTGGACCACCTGGTTTTTTGCTCATCCCTAGTCTGCGTTGTTATAGAAAGCCAAAAGGAAGAGTTTTGTATGAGAGGAATCACGAAGGAGGTGGGGAAAGGGTAGGGGGAGAGCGTTTTAAAGGGTTAAGGGACAAAAATGCCAACAGTTTACATATACATATGTATATTCAAAAAGTACATGATGTTAGACGCATTTTTTATAAAAGTTAATGGGTATATTTGAACCTAAAAAGTAACATGTGATATCCACTTAGCCAAAAGGTAACGACAATTATCTTTCTATAACGATGATGGCCTTTTGTCTCCCATAAAATTTGTAGGCACTTTTGCACTAAAAAAAAATTTATGGGTGCTAACTGCTCTTCTGAAAAAAAAAGCTTGTAAATACTTTTAGACCTTAACCTTATAAAAAAATTCACGTATTTTTGTACATATTCCCATGAAGCAGTGGAAGATTTGATAATTAATGGGGGAAGAAACAAAAAGGCCAACTTTGTAAGAAAACAAGATTTTGTGGGTTTGTGCATGTATTATGTGGGTGCTTGTTGCCTCATTCTTGGTTTCTATGTTATGTTAACCGCAGGGGAGCTGTATTCTCAGTGATTTCATAAAACTAGTTGCCATTTGGATCCCGACACGTTCTCCCAAATTTTATACTTCCTCCATCCTTATATATAAGGTCTTTTCAACTCAATCATGAGACTCTAGGAAAGAATTAAAATTAGTTAAAAATAAGTACGTAGAAAATATAACTTGTTTTCCAAAATTGTCACTAATTATGAATGAGTAAGAGAGAGTAATAATAAAAAAATGATGTAAATGAATATATGTGAATAAATGATGGGAGAGTAATTAAGGCAAAATAGGTAAAAGTGCACTGATTATTTAGACAAACTCAAAAGAGATTTTATAAAAGAGGACAAGCCTATTAAAAAAAGATATTATATATAGGGACGGAGGAAGTATATAAGGTAAACAAATAAGTTGTTACTTACTTTTAGCATGTTTCATATAAATTAAGAAAAATCTTAAACTTCATTAATCTAATATATCTTATGAAAGTGCGTAGAAACAGTGTAGCAAACAATGGTTTCATTGGCAGCATGTATATCTTACTAATGGAGTAAAATCAGGTCCGTTTTTAAATCAGCGGCTATATGATGGGTTTGTAATAATGGGAAGTTCCGTTTTTCAGTAGTGCTACATTATTACTTTTTAATATGCATAATATATTATGGGAATTAGTTTTAATTTGCCCTGGTCATTAAAGTCCATGGTTGGTGGCTATGTTATGACTTATGACAATTCAATAATGGGAAATCAATCCGTTTGGGAATATGTTATTAATCCTTTTGAGATGTGTTGTCTAACACCGTTAATCTTGATTAGAAAAAATGCTAAATGTGTAGGTGTACTAACATAGCTTTTAGGCAATCTTAATAACACCTCGTTAATCTTAATTGCTATGTTATGAAAATAAAAAATATATAAGAGATTGAGATGAGGGAAATGAAGAATTACAAGAGAGAAATGGAGAGCAAGGAGGGAGTGATTCTTATTTCATTTCAAACTTACAACATTTGATACATGCGTACTATTTATATGTTACAAATCCTTAACTTCCATTATAAGAATTATAATAAAAGAGTAAATCCACATAATGATATAATAAAAAGCATTTGTAGGTTATTTACATTAATAATAGAAAACTCCCACAAAGCCATTCATGCCATAAGTTATATGGCTTTAAGCTTAGAATTCCAAAAGACTCAAGGAGAATGGCAACAGCCCCCGCAAACAAGAAATAAGGAAAATAACTTGAGATATAAAAAAATCATAATGAAACTGAATACAATATTATTAGAATACCCAGAAATATCATAATTGTAATGCATCCACTGGAACAGAAATATCATAATTTGTAAAACCATACTTGGGGGTTACAAATAAGGAATGCAAAAAGACTTTTTGTTCTTTAACTATAAAAGTTGCTTCATTTTAATATCTATTAGAGATATTTACTGAATAAGCCAAGATCTATGCTTCAAAATGACAATAGACTACTACTACTACTACGACTACTACTACTACGACTACGACTACTACTACTACTACTACGACTACTACGACTACGATTACTACTACGACTACTACTACTACTACTACGACTATGACTACTACGACTACTACTACTACTACTACGACTACGACTACTACAACTACGACTACTACGACTACGACTACTACTACGACTACTACTACTACTACTACTACGACTACTACGACTACGACTACTACTACTACTACTACTACTACGACTACTACTACGACTACGACTACTACGACTACGACTACTACTACTACTACTACTACGACTACTACTACTACTACTACTACTACTACTACTACGACTACGACTACTACTACTACTACTACTACTATTATTATTTTACTTCTACTATTAGTTGTAGCAACAAAAAACAACTTCTATGGTAATTCATAAATTAAATCTTTTATTACTACTACTACTAGTATTATTATTATTATTATTATTATTATTATTCT
This sequence comes from Inga leiocalycina, assembly GCA_963242795.1. Taxonomy (NCBI): domain Eukaryota; kingdom Viridiplantae; phylum Streptophyta; class Magnoliopsida; order Fabales; family Fabaceae; genus Inga; species Inga leiocalycina. Next base: position 49,145,037 of record OY725327.1, on the reverse strand, counting down.
ACTTCTACTATTAGTTGTAGCAACAAAAAAACAACTTCTATGGTAATTCATAAATTAAATCTTTTATTATTTAACAAAATATTTAATAGATGGAAAGTCACAATTATCTTAAAACCCCAAAAAATTAACAAGTCCATTCACATTCCAACTATCATATTTTGGTCCCTTCATTGCGAAATGGGTATAAAAGAATGACCTGTAACCTCTTCCGTAAGTATTATTCGAAATATGTGATTAAAATGAGTTAGAGACCGTCAGATAAACAAAACTCATTTATATTCTCATTCTTGAGATAGGGTTTTCACACATACCTCTTGAAATCTAATACACCTGGTCTCATATTCATATTTCGAATACAATTACCTCGTAAAGATAAATCACATTCATAACATATCAGAGTGCACAACATAATAATCCCGGGTTCATACCTTTACTAAGGATTTACAGGACACATTTGACCATTATAATTTCCCAAACAGGAGATTACACAAAATCACTTTAAATACAAAACCAAATACTCAGCCAAACATATACACATCCAAATAACCAAATATACATCCAAAATAGATATAGTCATCCCAATTCATAACTGATAACCAACTACCAAATCTACATCCTGAAGGAGTCTTCATCGCCCCTGGTTGCTTGTCCCCTCCTCAAGCCTCTTGCCCTATCTAAATTGTTGGTAGGGGAGGGTGAGATTCGAGAGAATCTCAATAGGAAAACAATACTAATATGCATACAAAATAAATGTTTAATGCATGATATACTTTTATTACATAACTCATGCTCACACAACGACATATCTGCAATCTCAATGTTTTAAAAAACATATTAATGGCTATAGCATAAACAGAAACAGAGCTTCAATTATTCATATATGTTTCATATAATCAAGCAAAGCAATAACATGCATCAATACACCAACGCAAATATCAAATACATGTAGAAGAGGTAAGTTTCCTATACTTGTTCTTTCCACATGTGCTCCAGCACCGGCTACTCACCATCAAGGTGAACATCAAACCCTATAACCAAAGCAAGTACATAGGGTTATTCTCTATTCCCAAATTCTTACTTCCATAATATTTAAAGTTGGTTATCATTCACGACCTTTAGGTGGCTACTCAAAGCCGAAACACATGCCTAAAGGGTTGGGAAATACTATACCAAAAACCACCTCTCAGAAGTGCAAAAAGCTGATTTTTGGGGGTTGGCTGCGGCCCACAAATCCACTGGCCGGGGCTAAAAACAGGTCAGAAACATTTGGGCTGTGGCCAAGAAAATCTTGTTTCTTAGCTGAACTTCAAAAAATCATAACTAATTCTAGAAAAATGGAAATGAGGTGATTCCAAAGATAAATGAAAGATATTTAAGCCCTTTACGTAGGAAAAATATGGACTAAGGCTTTCCATAACCACACAAATATAGAATTACACAGAATCCAACACTGCTCCAAAACAGATTTCAGTTTTAATCCCAAATCTTGGAAACTCATAACTCCCAGTTCACAAAACGAAATGACATGAATTATATGTCCATTTTAAAGCTTGGCATGTGAACTTTAAGACTGAAACGTTTCAGAATTTTTAGACACCATTTATTCATTCAAAACGTCCACACAAATAGACTGCCCAGAACAGAGTTTCAATGGACAAAATTCCAAGTTTTGTATAATTATTCCCAATGGTTCCAATTTCACAACAAACATCATTCCCAGACAAATTTTCACAAGGAATCTATTGGAAACACCAAATCAACCAAATTCACATCATATGGACATATTCCACAATGACCCTAACATGTCACGCATGTCACAGTATCAAACTCAATATTGAAATTGCTTTCCAATCAAAGTTCCAAACCAATTCCAATGGCACCAAAACACACTATGACACCATTTTACCCACAGTACACAATCCAATTCATCCATTTCAAAATCACATAAAAATCAGGGCAAAATTCGAAATTCACGAAACTTAACCAATGACCACAAAAATTAGGTCAAAATGCATCAAATACTCACATCTTCCTCTTTCTAAAGCCAATTTCTTGATTCCACAACTTTCTAATTTCTTCAAGCTCTTAAACAACTTCTTTCATAAATCTAAAACCATAGAGATGAAGCTCTCATCACTATGAACAACATTAAAGAAGATGATTTGAGCTAAAGCGGATAACAACCCAACCAAAATCTCACCTTAAGTTTTATCTTTCTTCCCTTAAGCTTGGCGTCCATGGAGATGAGAGAGGAGAGAGAGAGATGAGATCATTTTTTTGCCTCCAAATGGCCTTCATAACCAACCTAAATGGAAGAGAGGAGAGAAGGAAGAGTTGAAACATTGACCAAGATCCAATGGTCTACATGATGCCACTTGTCAAGATCTTACCACACCTCCTATGAGCTCACATGATCACACATCTATGGGATTCCACTCTTATAATCTCACAACAATTAATCACAACCATTGATCTTTGAGTTACCAATGAGCTTCCTTTTCAATAACTGACTAATTGGTCAGTAACTTTCCTTTTTCTCGTTTTGCCCCTGATTATGGTAATTCTCATTAAATCACCACCAAACACATCATATTCTTCATATTTCACCACAATATGTGCCTTCTCTCTATTTTAAGTCAAGTTAGATGTTAACCTACAATTGAACTTAAATACAGGGGTTTCGGCATAGCTCATATCACATTCGAATCACAACTTATATCTTATTCTCCAAAATCACCATTTTACTTTCTTTAATACCCCAAAGATATTAGAATCATTAGGGAATAAATTTGGGCTCATGGTAAACCAGGGCTTACCAGTCCACTTATTTCAAGCTTATTCTCTAACCTCAAATCTTAAAATTCGGGGTATTACATGACCCACCTAGCATACATAACATACACATTTGGTATACACACTACAAAATTATTGTTCTATCAGAATCTCCAAATATGACAAGCATTTAACATTATTTTATATCCCAAATCAATGACAGCAAAGACACTTGGGTTATCATTGCACATGTACTCACAAAGCATGTTGGTCGCAAGATGCTCGTCCTTATAATGCATGAAAAGTCAGATTGATTCTGGTGGATCAATAGGTTTAACAAATATTTAGACGCACTTATTATGAATTGACTTGTACAATATCACTTACAAAATTTTGTGCCAAATCTTTAGGGAATTACAATTGAAGGTTTTGTTACTCAAAACTGCTTAAGGGAACGTTACATGAAAGAGCTCCAAAAGGGTGAAGTTTACCAGTTCCAAAACTTTGAGGTGCTAGACAATAATGACCAATATAAGATGACTCGAAACCCTTGGAAGATCAGATTTCACACAAGATATTTTTCCAGGAATCTGATTTGCACATTTCAATGGAGGTATTCAACTTTGTTCGAATTAAAAAAATTGTAAAATTTCACAGCAGCTAATGAAGAACTATTTGGTAAGTGGTACTCATAAACATATTCTTAGCAACTAAAATTTCTGAGAGAAAACTTCTGTGTATATTTTCTTTTTTAATATCAAGTCTTACAATTTTGGAAAACCTTCTTTCCATATGTCATAGGGTTCCTTGAAGCATTTGGTGATATGGAAGATCAACAAAGATAGTCTGAAACCTTCAAATGATTAAATATGACTATTGCAGATAAAGAGTAATGCCCATACCATGTAATTTAATCTCCCACTATTATTGTAATATCCCAATTTTTGATTAAGGGCAAATCATGATTATTGTGGATAATTATGAATTTAAATTGAATTATTATGTGTTTTATGGCACTATTAATTAATATGTCATAATTATTAAAAAATTGGAAGAATGGAATTATTGGTCATGAGTTGGTAATTAAGGGAGAAATTAATTACTAACTATGAGAGAAATGAGAAATGTAATTAGAATGGCTAATGGATGGATTAGAGAAGCTAATTGGGGATTTAGTGAGTGAGAGCCAATGAGGAGTGGACACATGGCAAGCTCACATGTGGGGAGGAATATGAGAAAAGTCAAAAGTATTTTAAAATGTGTTTTCTCTCTCTTCTTCCCTCTTTTTCTGCTGCACAAGCATGGGAGAGGGAAATATAATCATTTTCTCTCTTTCTTCACTCCTCCTCCCTCTCATCTCTCTTGTCCTCTCTCTCCATCTCTCACTCTCATATCTCTCTCTCTGCTGGGTGCCATTTTTGGCAGCAAAAGGAAGGGAGAAAAGCTTTGAAAAGGTAAGGAAAATGATCTCTATTGCTCAAGTACCTTTCCTTAAAGTTGCTCCTTGACATAAGAGCTTCATTTTGGTGGTGGTAGTTGGTCCATTGGTGCTGATTTGTGGCCACACGAAATTTTGGGAAGTGGTCAATCAAGAACTCCTTTTGGGAAAGTTGATAAGGTGAGTGAGACTTATCTATCTACCTAAGTTTCATACCATTTGAAATAGTTTGAATTTTCTGGAATTTTGGGCTCATTTTCAAAAATGAGGGCCATTGGGGGTTTGGTATGTGTTTGGTATGGAATTTGTATGTTTGGAATGCATTTTTGGATAGATAGATTTGATTGGGTTTGAAATTGTTAAGTTTGGAGATTTTGAGAGTTTAGTGTTCAATGTTACCCAAAACCAAAGCATGATAATGGAATAGGATTTTGGTGATTTTGACATTCCCATTGGATTCCTTGAGTGATTTTGTGTGGGAATGAGCTTGGTTATTAATTTTGGATTCATTTGGATCACTTGGGAAAAAGTTGGAAATCTGTCTTGTCTGAGCTCTATTTTGCACAGTCCGTTTGTACGAGCGTTTTGAATGACCAAATGGTGTTGGAAAATTCTGAAACTTTTTAGTCTTAAATTTCACATCCCAAGCTTCAAAATGGACATATATTTTATGTCATTTCGTTTAGTATTCTGTGAGATATGGTTGTCCAAAGTTTGGGATTGAAACAGAACTCTGTTTTGGAGTAGTGTTTAGTTTTTGGTGATTCTGTATTTTTGTAGTGATTTCCAGTGATGGGCCATATTTTTCCTTGAAAGAGGACTTATATACCTTTCATTTGGCTTTAGAATCACCCCGTTTCGATTTTTCTAGGATTAGTTATGAATTTTGGAAGTTCAGCCAAGAATCTGGGGAATTCTTGGCCGTGGCCCAAGGTGGCTGGCCGTGGCCCAAACCTTTCTGGCCTGATTCTGGCCTCAGCCCATGAGTGGCTGGCCGTGGCCAGTGGCCCTCTGACCATATTTTGGCAACGGCCAACCCCTGTGTGCCGACACTTTGAGTTTTCGAAAGGAGATCTCAAACCTATTGTTTCCCAACCTTTTAAGGCTTTTATTAGAGGCATTTGTGGCCTCTTAAGGGTCAATTATGATAACCAAATATAAATGTTTCAAGTTAAATAAATTATGATAACCAAATATAAATGTTTCAAGTTAAATAAATTATGATAACCAAATATAAATGTTTCAAGTTAAATAAGTCTTGGAATAGAATATAACTCTTCGTCCCTAATCATGATTCTAGGATACGACATTTGCCCTAGGCGGGAGAGACCAGCGCCAGAGTACGCTCGGAAGGATCAAGGTAGTAATTCTTCTCTCATATTATGTATGATGTTTTGGCATGCATAACTTATCATTGAATTTGTGAAATGTGTGCCATGGTCTATTACGGCGTGAGCAGGTCAGCGTGAGCCGTGTAGGGATTGACGGTGGTCATCTCTAGGTCGGCCGTTGAACTGCCGTCATAATCGGTATGGATATTGTGAATCCGACCCGTCGAGCAGCATTTGTGAATTCAGTCGTGGGCTGTGTGTATCTTGCCTGTATGGCTTGTATATGAAATGCATTATATGAATCCCAGCTGTGGTGAAATGTATTGTGTGGATTGTTGTGATGCAATGCAACGTGAGCAATTCAGCATGAGCAATCGTAAGGGATGACATGTGTCATACTAACCATTGCCGTTGTAACTGCCGTTATAGTTGCTTGTTGTGGCTAATGATTTGCTTACATGCATTATTATTGTACATTATATGATTGATTTGTTACTACGGGGATTCCTTAGAATCTCACTCTCCCAAAACCCATGTTTTAGACAGGGCAGAAGGATCAAAGGGAAAGCGGGCGACAAAGAGCGGATAGTGCTCCGGTTTAAAACTATATTTTGGGTTAGTGGTTATTATTGTATACCTTTTGGATATTTTGGTAGAAATGATTATATATAGTAGATTTTGTGTAATCCCCAAGAAAAAGGGTATGAATTGTAAGCTTTGTGCCTTGTGTAAATCCCTTTTTATTAATGAATGGAACCCGAGTGTGTCAGGAATTTATGCTGTACTCTGATATGTATGAATGAAACCAACTGGTAGAGGCCATTTTGTATTGAAATGTGAATGTGAGACCATTATCTAACAGGTTTTGTATAGATTTTTGTGAACCCTGATTTGGGAAGATTGACTTTGTTTAAGTCCCAAAATCTATTACGGTATCTAATTCCACATTAATTAAGTTTTTACGAACTAATCTCGGCCTTAATCGTGAAGGGGGTTACATTTGTGGTATCAGAGCTGTAGTTCCTGGCAAGGTGAGGATTTGTTAGGATAGCTCCTTAGTTGACCTTAATCCTTTGAATTTAGGGTAGCTTAATAATTGATAAGTGTTTGTTGCGTATACACATGAGTATTTCTACTAATTGTGGATTGAGATGAATTTTATCGATTATGTGTATACATTAGCTAAGGTACTAACGTGGTGAATCATTTGTAGTGATAAAGATGAAATAGTTCGCCCTCTTACTAGAGTCAGGCAATAGGACCCAGAGGTGGAGGAACTTAATGACAATCCTCCTGATCCAATGCGAGAGATGATGGATCTCGTACGGGAACAAAGGGATATGATAGCTGAGCTGAGGGAAGAGCTCAGAGAGGAAAGGGCCAAGCAAAATAAGGGAAGGGCCCAGTCAACTCATAAGGAGACTCAACCAGAGACTCATCATGAGGAGACAGCTGAGGGGTCTAATGGATCTCATGAATCCCCACCTCACACGATGACTAATCAAGAGTCTCAAGGGGTGCCGATTCGTGAGGGAAGGGACTTGCATTCTTGGGTCTCCAAGTTTTGCAAGCATTACCTCTAGTGTTCAGGGGGAGGTTTGATCCCCAAGCTGCTGAGGACTGGTTGAACCAGTTAGAGAAGATTTTTGAAGTCCTCGAGTGCCCTACAGGGGTGAAGGCAAAACTAGCTGTGTATAAGCTAGAAGGGGACGCCGACCGATGGTTGAGGAACATCGCCACGTCATTGAAGAACCGGAATGTACCATTGACTTAGGAGGTATTTGAAGAAAAATTCAACGAAAAGTATTTCCCCAAGTCGGTGAGGCTTAAGAAAGAGTCCGAGTTCCTGGCTATCAAACAGGGAGATACGGATAGCTTTGATGAGTATCTTTCCCGTTTTACTCGATTGTCACGGTATTCTGCCTATCTTCGGGAAAGAGATAATGAGGAGTGGAGCTCCGCTATGCTAATCCGGGGATTGAGGCGTGAATTAAAGAAGAGGTTAGTTGCTCATCAGTTTACTAACTTTAATAAAGCCGTGGAAGAGTGTATAATTGTTGAGTATAACTTGAGGGAGTTGTACCCATCTAAGGGTAGTGGCAACCGCAGTGAGCCTAGCAAGGCTAATACTTCCCAGAAGCGGAAGGGGCAAGGATCCTCATATGGGGGTAGTAGCAAGAAGCCCTACCAACTTGGGGGTCGTAGTGATCAGAGACCTCCATCGGGACCAATGTGTAATCAGTGTAGAAAGTACCATCGGGGCAGAACCTGTGCTGGAGAGGTGATCTGTTTCAACTCCAAGCAAGTGGGTCACATTTCTTCTAAGTGCCCACGACAGCCGGCAGAGCAAAGGCCTAGGAATTAGGGTCAAGTGTTTGCGATGACACATGAGGAAGCCCGGAAGTCGCCTGAATTGATCCAAGGTAAAATTCTTCTTGGTGATAATGAGTTAGATACTTTGTTCGACTCGGGTGCAAGTCATTCGTTCATAGCTTATGACTGTGTAAAGCGCCTGGGATTGCATGTGCATAGACTACCATTTGATTTGGTTGTGTCGACGCTGATGGGTGTCAAGGCCGTGGTGGCCGAAGCCTGTTTAAATTGTGTGATAGTTGTTGAGGGTCGTGAGTCTACAGTAGATTTAATCTGTTTGCCACTCCAACAATTAGAAGTTATTTTGGGCTTTGACTGGTTGACAACAAATGATGTATTGCTTGATTGTGGTAATAAAAGGATCACTTTCCATAGTATACAGCGGGATAGCAATGTAAATGCCAGTTTGAACTTGCTTTCATTAGCTAAAGCAGAGAAATATCTTGAGAAAGGATGTCAAGGGTATATGGTGTTTTTCTCTGTTCAGGGAGCGTCAAGTGAAGCTATAGAGAGTATACCTGTGGTAAATGAATTTCCTGAGGTATTTCCAGATGATCTTAGTGGATTGCCTCCAGAAAGGGAAGTGGAATTCCTAATTGAGATTGTGCCTGGAGCTGGTTCGATATCGAAAGCCCTATATCGTATGGCCCCGAATGAAATGGCGGAGCTGAAGAAGAAAATTGAAGAATTGCTTAAGAAAGGATTCATCCGACCCAGTGTATCACCGTGGGGAGCTCTAGTGTTATTTGTGAGAAAAAAGATGGAAGCTTGAGGCTTTGTATCGATTACCGAGAACTTAACAAGGTAACTGTTAAGAATAAGTATCCACTCCCAAGGATTGATAACCTGTTAGATCAATTGTCTGGCTCGTGCGTATTCTCCAAAATTGATCTAAGGTCGGGATATCATTAATTGCGTGTGAAGGCGGCGGACATTCCGAAGACTGCTTTCAGAATGAGATATGGGCACTATGAGTTCCTTGTGATGCCCTTCGGTTTGATGAATGCACCGGCAGTATTCATGGATTATATGAATCGCATCCTCCGACAGTATCTTGACCAGTTCGTGGTTATGTTTATCGACGACATCTTGATCTATTCCAAGAGTAAGGAGGATCATGAGCAACACCTGAGATTTGTGTTGAGAATTCTTTGGGAAAATCAACTCTATGCCAAACTGAGCAAATGTGAGTTTTGGCTTATGGAAGTGAAGTTCCTTGGCCATGTAATCTCTCGAGACAGGGTATCGGTGGATCCCAGTAAGGTGGAAGCAGTACTTGATTGGAAAAGGCCAGAAACTGTTTCAGAGATTCGCAGCTTTCTGGGTCTTGCTGGTTATTACTGGAGGTTCGTTCATAACTTCTCGCGTATTGCATTGCTGATGACCAAGCTCACGAGGAAGGATCAACCGTTTTTGTGGGATGAATGTTGTGAGTGGAGTTTCACTAAGCTGAAAGAGAGATTGACTATGGCACCAGTGTTGATTATACCTGATCCCAGTGAGGCTTACGTCGTGTACAGTGATGCGAGTAAGCAGGGGTTAGGGTGTGTCTTGATACAACAGGGACGTGTGGTGGCCTATGCCTCTCGACAGCTGAAACCGCATGAGATGAACTACCCCACTCATGATCTGGAGCTTGCGGCAATTGTGTTTGCATTGAAAATTTGGCATCATTACCTATATGATGTGACAGTGGAACTGTATTGCGACCACAAAAGTGTCAAATATCTGTATGATCAAAAAGAGTTGAACATGAGACAGCGTCGGTGGATGGAGTTGTTGAAAGACTATAACTTGGAGATCAAATATCATCCGGGTAAGGCTAACATTGTCGCGGATGCTTTGAGTCGGAAGGCGGTGCTAGTGGCAATGATGATGATCCAAGAGAAGAAACAAATAGAGGATTTTTGGGATTTGAATCTCTCGAAGGAAATCCTGTGTGCCAGTTATAGTGTGGTCCAAGGGGAGAATGACCTGAGGACTGAGATTGAAGAGGCTAAAATGCATGATGAGTTAGCCCAGTCGATCCGAGCTAGGATTGAGCGAGGAGGAACTCGAGACTATGACTTGTCACCAAGTGGACTGGTGTGTTATCATAAGAGAATCTATGTAACTGAAGGCGGAGTTGAGATTGAGAATTCTTGATGAGGCTCATAAGAGTCAGTATACTCTTCACCCCGGTATGACCAAGATGTATCACAACTTAAAGTCTATGTATTGGTGGCCAGGGTTGAAGAGTGATGTGACGAAGTATGTGGCGCGATGTCTTACCTGTCAAAAGGTGAAGATTGAATACCAGAGACTGCCAGGTTTGCTTCAGAGTCCAGAAATTCCAGAATGGAAATGGGAGAGTGTAACCATGGATCTAGTAATGGGTCTGCCCAGGATCAAGAATTACAATGCGATCTGGGTGATTGTTGATCGACTCACGAAGTCTGCGCACTTCATACCTATCAACGCTAGCTATTCTCCTGATAGGCTGGCTGAGATTTATATCAAAGAGGTTGTGAGACTCCATAGTACACCGAAGAATATTATCTCCGATAGAGATCCTTGGTTTACTTCGAGATTCTGGAGGGCTCTACACGAAGCTATGGGTACTCAATTGAGGGTTAGCACGGCCTACCATCCTCAGACAAACGGACAGTCAGAGAGGACTATCCAGACTTTAGAAGATATGCTGAGAACGTGTGTCCTAGACTTCAAAGGAAAGTGGGACTACTATCTTCCATTGGCTGAGTTTGCTTATAATAACAGTTACCATGCGAGCATTCAAATGGCTTCGTATGAAGCACTGTATGGGAGAAAGTGCCATTCACCGTTGTGCTGGTCAGAGTTGTCTGAGAGGAAGTTGTATGGGCCGGATCTTGTTGACCAAACCGCTGAACAGATCCGAGTTATCAGGAAGAGGCTCCTTACAGCACAGAGTCGTTAGAAGAGCTATGCTGATAAGAGGGGAATACCTCTTAAGTTTGAAGTAGGGGATCATGTTTTCTTGAGGTGTCTTCAGTCACAGGCATCGGGAGAGCGATCAAGCGGAAGAAGCTAAGTCCAAGATACATTGGTCCATTTGAGATTCTAGCACGAATCGGACTTGTAGCATATCGGATAGCCCTACCCCCGAGTTTGAGTAGATTGCATGATGTATTCCATGTCTCGTAGCTCAAGAAGTACCAACCAGACCCTGAGCATATCATTGAGTATGAAGAGGTTGAGTTGCAAGATAACTTCACTTATGTGGTAGAGCCAGAGCGTATCATTGATCAAGAAGAGCGACGGCTCAGGCACCGAAGCTTACTGTTTGTGAAGGTGGTCTGGAAAGGAATGTCACCAAGGGAAGCCACTTGGGAGGCGGAAGCAGACATGAGGAAAAGATTTCCTGATTTTATGCCCCATGATGTGTAAGAAATTTCGAGGGCGAAATTTATTGAACGGGGAGAGAATTGTAATATCCCAATTTTTGATTAAGGGCAAATCATAATTATTGTGGATAATTATGAATTTAAATTGAATTATTATGTGTTTTATGGCACTATTAATTAATATGCCATAATTATTGAAAAATTGGAAGAATGGAATTATTGGTCATGAGTTGGTAATTAAGGGAGAAATTAATTACTAACTATGAGAGAAATGAGAAATGTAATTAGAATGGCTAATAGATGGATTAGAGAAGCTAATTGGGGATTTAGTGAGTGAGAGCCAATGAGGAGTGGACACATGGCAAGCTCACATGTGGGGAGGAATGAGAAAAGTCAAAAGTATTTTAAAATGTGTTTTCTCTCTCTTCTTCCCTCTTTTTCTGCTGCACAAGCATGGGAGAGGGAAATATAATCATTTTCTCTCTTTCTCCACTCCTCCTCCCCCTCATCTCTCTCGTCCTCTCTCTCCATCTCTCACTCTCATATCTCTCTCTCTCTGCTGGGTGCCATTTTTGGCAGCAAAAGGAAGGGAGAAAAGCTTTGAAAAGGTAAGGAAAATGATCTCTATTGCTCAAGCACCTTTCCTTAAAGTTGCTCCTTGACATAAGAGCTTCATTTTGGTGGTGGTAGTTGGTCCATTGGTGCTGATTTGTGGCCACACGAAATTTTGGGAAGTGGTCAATCAAGAACTCCCTTTGAGAAAGTTGATAAGGTGAGTGAGACTTATCTATCTACCTAAGTTTCATACCATTTGAAATAGTTTGAATTTTTTGGAATTTTGGGCTCATTTTCAAAAATGAGGGCCATTGGGAGTTTGGTATGTGTTTGGTATGGAATTTGTATGTTTGGAATGCATTTTTGGATAGATAGATTTGATTGGGTTTGAAATTGTTAAGTTTGGAGATTTTGAGAGTTTAGTGTTCAATGTTACCCAAAACCAAAGCATGATAATGGAATAGGATTTTGGTGATTTTGACATTCCCATTGGATTCCTTGAGTGATTTTGTGTGGGAATGAGCTTGGTTATTAATTTTGGATCCATTTGGATCACTTGGGAAAAAGTTGGAAATCTGTCTTGTTTGAGCTCTGTTTTGCACAGTCCGTTTGTACGAGCGTTTTGAATGACCAAATGGTGTTGGAAAATTCTGAAACTTTCCAATCTTAAATTTCACATCCCAAGCTTCAGAATGGACATATATTTTGTGTCATTTCGTTTAGTATTCTGTGAGATATGGTTGTCCAAAGTTTGGGATTGAAACAGAACTCTGTTTTGGAGTAGTGTTTAGTTTTTGGTGTTTCTGTATTTGTGTAGTGATTTCCAGTGATGGGCCATATTTTTCCTTGAAAGAGGACTTATATACCTTTCATTTGGCTTTAGAATCATCCCGTTTCAATTTTTCTAGGATTAGTTATGAATTTTGGAAGTTCAGCCAAGAATCAGGGGATTTCTTGGCCGCGGCCCAAGGTGGCTGGCCGCGGCCCAAACCTTTCTGGCCTGATTCTGGCCGCGGCCCATGAGTGGCTGGCCGTGGCCAGTGGCCCTCTGACCATATTTTGGCCGCGGCCAACCCCTGTGTTCCGGCACTTTGAGTTTTCGAAAGGAGATCTTTAACCTATTGTTTCCCAACCTTTTAGGGCTTTTATTAGAGGCATTTGTGGCCTCTTAAGGGTCAATTATGATAACCAACTATAAGTGTTTCAAGTTAAATAAGTCTTGGAATAGAATATAACTCTTCGTCCCTAATCATGATTCTAGGATACGATATTTGCCCTAGGCGGGAGAGACCGGCGCCAGAGTACGCCCGGAAGGATCAAGTTAGTGACTCTTCTCTCATATTATGTATGATGTTTTGGCATGCATAACTTATCGTTGAATTTGTGAAATGTGTGCCATGGTCCATTACGGCGTGAGCAGGTCAGCGTGAGCCGTGTAGGGATTGACGGTGGTCATCTCTAGGTCGGCCGTTGAACTGCCGTCATAATCGACATGGATATTGTGAATCTGACCTGTGGGGCGGCGTTTGTGAATTCAGCTGTGGGCTGTGTGTATCTTGCCTGTATGGCTTGTATATGAAATGCATTATATGAATCCCAGCTGTGGTGAAATGTATTGTGTGGATTGTTGTGATGCAATGCAACATGAGCAATTCAGCATGAGCAATCGTTAGGGATGACATGTGTCATTCTAACCATTACCGTTGTAACTGCCGTTGTAGTTGCCTGTTGTGATTAATGATTTGCTTACATGCATTATTATTGTACATTATATGATTGATTTGTTACTACGGGGAATCCTTAGAATCTCACTCTCCCAAAAACAATGTTTTAGACAGGGCAGAAGGATCAAAGGGAAAGCGGGTGACGAAGAGCGGGTAGTGCTCCGGTTTAGAAGTATATTTTGGGTTAATGGTTATCATTGTATACCTTTTGGATATTTTGGTAGAAACGATTGTATATAGTAGATTTTGTGTAATCCCCAAGAAAAAGGGTATGAATTGTAGGCTTTGTGCCTTGTGTAAATCCCTTTTTATTAATGAATGGAACCCGAGTGTGTCGGGAATATATGCTGTACTCTGATATGTATGAATGAAACCAACCGGTAGAGGCCATTTTGTATTGAAATGTGAATATGAGACCATTATCTAACAGGTTTTGTAAAGATTTTTGTGAACCCTGATTTGGGAAGATTGACTTTGTTTAAGTCCCAAAATCTATTACGGTATCTAATTCCACATTAATTAAGTTTTTACGAACTAATCTCGGCCTTAATCGTGAAGGGGGTTACAATTATTATATTGACAATCACACTCCATAAATTCCTTCCATGCATACATATAGCATGGCCTCTATCGCATTGATAAAGTATATATAATGGCTGATATAAAAGAAATTAGATTGAAAACTAATGGACTTTTTATGCAGTGATGTTACTGTCAATGTAGTACTATTTGGAAACTCTGCAACTGACACATTTAACAACCTTAACTTTAAAATAGAGCCACCAATTGTAGTTGTTATCAAGTTTGCAAAGCTGAACAAAAAAAAGGTAAAAACTTGAGTCAGCTATAGAAGACCAATGTACAGATTCCCTTGCACATAACAATATTTTTCATTGGACAACATACGACTATATTACTAATGCCATGGAAGCAACAACAGCATACAACCATATTACTAATGCCCTGGAAGCAACAAGAGTTTTGCTCAATCCAAAAATCCTTGAGGTTAGGATACTATTAGATAGGTGAGCATCATTTTTGGAACCAAGCAACAATAATTGTTTTCACACTTGTAAACTTTAGGCATCTTTGCTTGTTTGTCCAATTCGATGTCATGAGCAGCTTGAACTAGAACCTAAGAGTTACTCGAAGTTTCTACCACATCACCAACATTATGAAACCCAACTTCAACAACGAGGACATGTTGGCATTTCCAATCAGGATGCCCCTTGGTGATTTATGCAATATTATAAAGGTAATATTTCATGGCTCTGGATAGGTATACATGTTAGATTATGCTTATGACATGCTCCAAAATCAAGTAGTAACTTCATGTACTTGCGTCGTTGGAATTAGGAGTGTGAGATTGTCTCAACAGTAGGCATCCAAAAGCTTGAAACAACATATGGGTGGACTTATGATGGGTGCCAGTATGACACTAAACCAACCTATGAAAAGGGCAAGCTAACATACAGCAATCATAAGAAGAAAGTACTCATGACTCAACTAAAGTATGTACACACCATTTTGATATGACATTTTGCTTTCCATTGATTTTATCTTTCATATACGCTAACATTTGGATTCAAGTTCTATGCACTAAATGTGAGAAATTTCCTCATTACTCAACCAAAGTATGTGCATGTCGTCTTGATGTGACCTTTTGCTTTCCATCCATTTTAATTTTTCATATTCCTTAACATTTGGATTCAAATTCCATGCACTAAATGTGAGAAATTTATCACAAAGTCAAGGTGCATTATAGGGTATTTGATGCTATTGGGATATGTTTTGTGTTGTTTTTCAATAGGTATGCAATTGAACTTCTGGGTTGCACAATTGAGCATTTGAAAAAGAAACTAGAGCAGGTAAACTAAAAAATTACAACAGATTTTAAGGTTGAGTACATTGAAATTAGTACACCAATTATTGCTTCTCATCCTAGGCCAGGAAGGTACACTATACTCTTTCCCTGAGGAATTGAGTAGCTGCACAGGAAAAAAACTCATAATCAAGTTTAGGATCAAAGAACACAACATACAAAACCTATCAAGCAGTATGACAATTATGCAGTTCTCAGATGATCCGCAACTTCTAAGCAAATTTACATATTCTAATTCTAATACACAGGTGCCTCACAATTCAATAACAACGAAAGAAGGCAGTTATGCAATCCCACAACACCATAGCCCCCACAAGCAAGTGTCCAAGAGAAAGAAGACTACAAAGGACTCAATGATTGAGCATGAGTATGTTGGCCCATCAGAAACACATCCACCAACACTTTCCGTGGCTGAAGGCATCAGGAACATTAAAAAAGAAAAATGAATACATTAGAATGTTGGGTTGGTCTCATTTTAAGGACTATTCTACATAAGCAATTTGTTGGGCTAAAACCTAAATGTATGTTGCAACAATGATAAATAAAGGTATTTTTGTTATTCTCAGATCGAAAATTGTTGGACCGTGCAACGCACCGATAGATGTTTACCACTTTGAGAACCCTATCAATGTTTGTTCCAAATTTTAAACATTATCAATGGTAACATGGAATTAAACATTAAAATGATGGTTAATGCAAAGAGCATGAATTTCCTTTCCCCCCTCATATTACTGTAACTTCTTCTGATGAAATCTCCTTATTATATACAATCAAAAGGGACATATTTTGCAGTGTACCTAAAGTATATACAATATCATCATCAACATTCTATTTTAATATATACTAGATATATTTTGATCACTACGCCTCCAATCCTTAGTATAAGTAGAGTGGTGATATCAGTCCTAAATATAAAAGACATATTTTTTATATTTGTGAATTCTTTTCCTAATTAACCAAAACTTCTCCAACTAATAATACTATCTCATGTTCTGCATAGATTAACAATAACAACCAAAGGTAGTAATTTCCATTCAGGATAATTTTAATATTTTATAATAAAAAATAACTAATTTTAATAATTTCCCCTAATCTACATAAAATAATCAATTAAAGCAGTAAAGAAAAGATTAGGGGATACTTTTTTTTTGTCATCCTTCACAACATATTAGATGTTGCTAAAAAAATACTTTACAGTTTCCAATATTAGATATGAACCACAAATTAGTTTAAAATGCTAAATACTATTTCTAGTCCTTAATATAAAATCTAGTTGGATAATTTGAGATATTAATGAAGCCAAATAAATTACTTAATTATAGCATATGTCGAATGATTTCTCTAAAATTCTTATATGTATCTTTAGATTATCTATTTATAAGTTGGACAAACTAATCTATAGAAAAATAATAAATATAAATACTTTAAAATAATTTATTGAACTTGATTAATTTCTCTAAATTAATCAACTAATCTTATATTAAATAATAATAATACTACTCCTCCAATCCTTAGTATAAGTAGGGAGTTGATATCCGTTATAAATATAAAAGACATATTTCTCATATTTGTGAATTCTTTTCCTAATTGACTCATATTTATGCTCCCTCAACAATAATTAAAGAGAAGAGGAGACAAGGAAATGAAGAGAGATTGCTATGATGTTTTATAAAATAGACGTTATATTAATTAATTTTATTAATCTAATCAACCTGGGGAAATATATCTTATACTAATAATGGAGAAGTATTATTTTTAAAAAAAACATTACGTTACTGACTGTTAAGATGTTGTTTTTATTTTCGATTTTTCACAAAGAGAACAATTTTAAGGGGGAAAAACTAAATTTAGTGCTCATCAACTATAATTGTCTCCCATGTCCACATATTTCAGCCATTGTCTTCACAAATCGCTTTAGCTTTTTTGAAAGAAAAAAGTTAGTTAAATATAATCAATAATTATTTTTGGGAAAATTACCTTTTAATGCTTCTCTTTATAACTAATTAATTCAAATAATATATTATATTTACATATTTATTAATATGTATTAATATAGAGAAAAAAATATTAAGAATACACGTTTCCATAAACTAAATATGTAAAAATTGAAGGTGGGACATTGATGGCTCATCAATGACACAAATAATCACACCTACTTTTGGTAAGTGACCAAAGCCCATTTTAGTAGACAAATCATACAAGCCAATGACACCTATTTTGAAATTCCCATCATATTTCAAATCATAACACATTAATAACCCAATCAATCACAAAAAGGAAAACATAATAGTTGGAGTTTATTCACACAAATTAATGGACATTAATATTCAAAGGGAACATCAAGCACCAAAAACCTGTTGGAAGAAACAAGAAAGCTTCACTGCCAAATCGCATATAAGATCTACACATATATAATTAAACCATTCCATAATTTTTACAGAACATTCACACAACATCCCTTGACAACAGCAGACCACTGCCCACCACATCTACAATGCTGAAGCTATGATGCCTGCAACAAACCACACTACATTGGCAATGCTCAATAAGGATAGCCAAACCCAAAAAATAGCCGTTAGCGTACTCCGATTTGTGCAAGACACAAATACCAACACGCCCAATGCAACACCCACACTGTACTTTGTGCTAAAGGATAACGAGGTATGACAACTCCACATATTCCAACAATTACACAAACATGGTTACTACAAATTGTACACCTACTATAAAGCACTTTCAAGCCTAAACATTCTCCAAATATGCATGGTATACAGTTAAGCAAAATTCACGCCATGGTGTTCGACCCTGCAGCATTCACTAAGTTCAGAATGATCGTAAGAGAAGAAAGGTGCTACTATTTCACAAACTTCGACGTTGTCAACAATACTATGCCCCTACAAGTTTATGTCCACCAATATGCATTCATATTTCAAAAGGAAACAAACATACTCTTGTATGAGGGAGAAGACATACATGTGAATGCATATGAAAGCATGCCGCTATACGAAATTGTCAAGGAGAAAACAAGCCCCCCATACTTAAGAGGTAACATGAAACCCAAACTTCACACAGCGTCACACAAAAAAAAAATATATATATATATAAAGCTATAAAATTATACAATCGAATGCTTTACATGTATGCACAAACATTGTAAGGTTGGTTAGGAGTCTGGGTAGGTACAAACTATACACAGCATCAAACAATTTAGGAAACTACAAGTCAAGGATGAGAATAACCTTGTCAAATTTCAAGTGAGACACTCACTATCACAATACATATATGTATGGCTGTATTAAACCATACAAACAACTAACTATGACAACAACAAAAATGGTAAGGGGAATCCAATGAAGTGCATATTAAAGGATGAGGTAGCTGTTGACCCTTACAGGAAATACAATGTGCAACAAAGGTGGGTGCTGGTCATGCTCATTTAGTTCTGCATCATCAAAAGAAGTGGAGGTAGGTTGATAGTTTAGACACATAGACAACGAGAAACTCAACATTATAGGCTCTCTACTAAAGCATATCCACTAACAACATGCTCTATCTTTCAAATAGGAACAATACGTGTTCACAGCTGCTCTACTCTCACCAAGATCACACTTAATCCATACCTTCATCAAGAGAGCCAGTACCATTATATGTTGGCAAGGGACACCGAGGAGGTGCCAACAGATGAGTCATTGGCCTAAAGAACACCAAAGCTTTCTCTCAAGTGGAACCAACTTCAAATAAAATCAGCCTCCAAAATCTTGTTATAAGAACTTAATACATTATCTAACATGAAAAGCTCCGTCCATTTATGAGAGTCATATTCCTTTTTCTGCGGAGAACATTAATCAGTAAAAATATGGAACAAAGAAACTACATTAACTCATCTTGCTGCAAATAACCCTTTAAACCAAATAATCGATACAACCTTACTTAAAAAGGATAAAAAGGGCAACATTTTACCCATCTTACTGCAAAATGATTTTATTATTTAACGTTAAA
Organism: Inga leiocalycina; assembly: GCA_963242795.1. Taxonomy (NCBI): domain Eukaryota; kingdom Viridiplantae; phylum Streptophyta; class Magnoliopsida; order Fabales; family Fabaceae; genus Inga; species Inga leiocalycina. The sequence goes on along the minus strand of OY725327.1, from coordinate 49,125,601 downwards.
TTGAAAAAGTTAGCTGTGATAAAAGTTTTTTATGCATTCATCAATCCAAGCAAGCATTTAGTAATTGACTCTAAATTCAGGAAAAAAAATTTATAGTTAAAAGTTCGTCTAACACCATATATTTTTTGAAGGTGCAACAATAGCCATGAATATTCAAAATTAGAGTTAAAAAAATAGTTAACAGCTGTTAAGAAGAATTGATGAATTTATTAGTTTTGCATCATTTAAAATAGTTTGTATATACTTTTGCACCCAAATAAATATTATAGTGCCAAATGCATCTCCATCAAAAGTTTATTGTTAATTTTAGACCTTCACTTTAAAACATAATACAATTTAACGTGAAATAATAAAAACATAATAAAATGATGAAGTAGGATCTAATTCAACAGGACTTTTAATTGGTTTATTTATTTCTTTATTTATTTTTCTGGCTTTGAATTTTCAGTATAATACTACCCTCTATGCATAAACAAGGTTCACTAACCTCCATTTAATTTAAAAATATATACTCCTTTCTTGACAATGACACTACAAAACACACAATAACATATATCTGCACATATATTAAGTAATACATGTTTCAGCCTATAATTGAGCAGGAAGGAAGAACATAGAAAACTCTTATAAACACAAAGCCAAAACTGAAACAGATCCTTAAACATCACACCGCGCGCAAATCTGCAATATTTACCTCGACATATTGATGACTGGATGCCTATGGCCCATGCATCGGATGGGAGAACGCCCTAGTTTTATCTTAAATTTCAACAATTTTTTAATGTTATCTTTATTTAATAGAGAAAATATCCTATGAAAACAAAGTCTACTAAATAATAAATTAATGGTAAAAATTATACATTTACATGAAAAAATTTGATGAGGGTCTGAAATATTGGGCAAAAAATGACAATCAATGGGTTGATTTTATCCAACATAAAACTTAGAAAACATTTTTAGGAACAACTTCCATAAATTGATACTCGTTGGTCAAAGAAAAAGGAGAAAAGGGGAAAACTCGTTGGTCAAAGAAAAAGGATAAAAGTGGAAAACTCAGCTTTGACTACTACTAAAATATTAATTAAGTTGGCCCCTTACAATTTCATACTCTCATTGGATATGCTATCAGATTTGAGATCATTGACACACACACACAATATATATATGTGTGTACACATATATACACATATGTATGTGTGTGTATATAAATAAAATCATAAATCAAATCTAGAATTGACTTTGAGAGACAGACGTGAAATTATTAAGGTGATTATAAAATTAATTATGAATTGGCGAAGAATTCATATTAGCAGGCAATGTATGGCATTGTAAATAATTAAAGAGCCACTTGTAATACTCTGAGGTAGACGACATATCAGCCTAAGAAAAATTGCGCTAAAAAAGATTCTCTCTGTTGTTTTCACTATTTATCATCATTATAATTCTAATTCTTCAAGTTCTTAATATATTTTATTTTTTCTTGATAGGATGATATTGCTTTTTGGTTGGCCAGTTTCTTGATGATAAAATTACTCGTAGGTCCCAAGTAATAGATTAATTAAATACAAATGATGAGCTCTCCAAATTCGCACTGATAAATCAAACGGAATTTAATACTTATAAGTCAAAACTTTCAATCTTTCATATTTATAAGTTGAATTTTGTTATTTATAAGTCAAAATTGTAAATATTAAATTCTTTAAGACATGTTCATATTAAATGAAATTCAAAACAGTATATTTGTATTTAATTTTTTAGTTAAAAGTTATGACTATGAGTACGTAATTTTTTCTTCTTAATAATAATTTGACAAAATAAAACTTTAATTTGATTTCGTAAATTGTTCCACCCCAAAATTCATTGGCCGCCGGCTATGTGAGTTAGATGCCCTTTTTTGTTAAAAAAAAAAAAAAGGTAAAGAAAGAAACTGAAATTAAACTATGAAGAAAAAGGTTACAAAGTTCTTGAGAATAATGACAACAATATCCACCTGTAATGTTTGACAAATCCATGGTGTCAGCCGTTGGTTGGCAAGAAAGGTACAAAAAGATTTGGATATTACTGTTTGTTTTTGTTTTTAAAAACAACAAAACTTGTTTGTAAAAAATTGTTTATAAAAACAAAAAATAAAAAAGTTATTTTTAAAAACTAAACAACATTAGATCTATCCAAACATATTCTATTGTTTTTTTACTTTTAAAACTTGTTTCCAAAAATTATTTTATAAAATTATTTCTAAGAACAAAAAATAGAGAACAGAATCAAACAAGTTTAAATCTACACCTAAGGGAGCTTCAAAAACATTAAATCTGCATTATTATGGGTAGATGTGGCACTCAATTCCTATTTATAAGATAGAGAAAAAGGGTTTTCTCCCTAGCTACATTGTTAAATTCTCACATGAATGTATAATTTTATCTTTCATTTATTATTGTGTAGACAACAAAGTTGAAAAGCTATTAAATTTTAAAACAGTTTAAGAGACTAAGGCCGGTTGATTTTGTTTTTAAAAAAAATAATATAATAAAATCTATTTGGTAAACTGTTTTCCAAAAATTGTTTTTAAAAACAAAAAACCAAAAATTTATTTTTAAAAACTAAAAAATACAACTTTTATTTGTTTTTTTGTTTTTTTTTCTATTTTTTATTTTTTGATGTTGTCACTTATCTACTATCGACACTATACTATTACTAATGACCACCGTTATATCACATCAAAAATAGATTTTTCAAAACAATATATCCAAATAGATTTATTTTTTTTATTTTTAATTTTTTTTCCAAAAACTGTTTTAAAAAATGTTTATAAGAATAAAAAACAGAAAACATAGTCAAAGAGGATGCTTTTCTTAGTTTAAGTGAAACATATTAGAAATGCGTCATAAATAATAGGAGAGGAGTAAAAAATAACAGTGCATCTCAAAAAAGCAAAATGTTTAGTTACTACTTACTAATATCTAGATAAAACAATACATAAAAAGGGCTTCAGTGCGGGGGGATAAAAAGGGCTCCAGCAGCTAAGATGCTAGAGTATAAAACTGTGAAGCCCATCAATAAAAGGGAATAAAGTAAACAAGGAATGAAACGTACAACAAACAAAAAGTAAAGTGTGTGTTTGATATTGCTTATTAAGGATCAATAAGCATTTATTATGTAAAGTCGAGATAAGATTTCTCTCACATAGTTACCTCATATACCATAAATCATGATTTATGAGCACCTATTATCTAAAAATAAGATATCCAACGAACACAAAGAAACATAAAAAAGGTAAAGAAACATTAAATAAGTTGAAGTAAAACATTATACCAGTAAAATATAAAGGCCCAACACTCACGGCAAAAACGAAAAATAAAGGGTGGAACTGAAAGAGGGCCCAAAGTTTAGCCAACGGATGTGAAACATCCCAAAGCACAAGCCTCTGCCCGTACCAGCCATCCCTCCTCCCTTGCACTATTGCTCAGAAAGCTCCCACGCCCTAAGAAGTGTATCCTGCAAACAAACTAATAGACATATGCTTCCATAAAGTAATGTCGCTGCGTACGAGGCATCGAGCAAACCCAGTGTCTCAGAATGTTAGCACCTTTTAGGGTGTTGAAAGAGACCTTAGTATCACACACCAGAGACCGCCAGGTGGAGCCAAATGTAGGTTGAACATGGAGCCAAGCCATAGTTGAAAAAAAGAGCTGACTAGAGGCTACACAACATCTGTAACCAAAACATAAGGGCAGCCTAAATCTATATATATATATAATAGTAAGGTTTAGAGCCTGTCTCTTGTTGATGCACGTCATCTTTTTAACCTCTCTCTCCTCCTCAAAATTTAACTCCTCATCGTTTGATGTTATTCCATCCATCTTACTAACAGTTGCCAATATGCCACGTCCGTTTAGTATGCCCACGTTCTGATCGTGAGTTTAGAGGCTGGAGGTATTTCGAGTTCAGCTTCCTGTGGAATTTTTGGCGACGTTTAAAGCCACTTTCCTTATGTGCCACCTCCACAGAAATTAATTCCTAGCCGTCAGATATTCATCTGCTCATCTGATTGATAGTTATCGAGCTTCCATGTTTGTCTTGGTGGTCCACCTTCCGTTCTTGTGTTTAGTGTCTGGAGGTATCCCAAGTTCATCTTGTTCTGGACTTTTTGGCAATGTGCATGTGGTGCAAACCCACAAAAGAAGATCCCATAAACCCACAACCAATCTGAAATATACACACCCTAAGAAAGCTAAACACATATCGACGATCCACTTGAACCTTTGAACATGAAAGAACAAGGACCCGAAGTGTTGGAAGACACCACAAGGATGATCAAACCTTGATAAGTTTGTTAGTTCTAAGAAGAACCCTTAGAGAGAATCTACTCTCAAGAAACAAAGTGCAGAAGTGCAACTTTCATTTATGATTCAAATCTAAATTGTGTGTTACAAATGAAGAAGCACCAAGTATTTATAGGAAAATATGACGTAATTGCAATAATTGCAATTTTGAAAACAACCAATACAAATTGTAAAACCATGTGCTAGGAAACCTAAAAGTCTAATACAATGAACACAAAAGTCTAATACAATCTAGAAGAAAATTGAAAAATCAAATACAACATGCTAAAGAAACCAAAAGTCAAATATGCCAACTACTTGTTGATTTTCGCACAACTAAATTCAAGAACATGTAGTCAGCAATTAAGACCCCAAATATGCTTTTTTAGGCCCAAATGAGCCCTTCCATTTGTAGTGCTAGGTCCAAGCTCTTTAGATCCAAGTTTGCAAGCCCAAAACTTGATTAATATCTCCATTTGCAGACCATATGAAGTTAGTGACGTTTTTAGCATTTTTGTCCAGCTTTGATCCAATTGCTACTTACTTTATCCAAGTATCTTGCACTAGTCCATTTAATACTTCCTAATTTGTTTGGCTCTTGCTCTTGTGATTGGTCCACTTGGTATTTGCAAAGGATCACTTGAATTTGAAGGCACAACTTGTTGGATCGCATCAGCATGGGTTAGTTGTTATTGCCGATCGTCTATAAATACTTTTTCATTTCGATTCTTCAGTTCGACATGGTTGGAAGGTTGTAGTTCTATTATTGTAGTTATATTCATGGCTTCTATATACATTTGTGTAAGGTACATTAATACCATTTGTCAAGGGTGGAAGCTCTGTGTTCATATTATTTATTTATGGAAAATCCCTGGCTGATACAGCAGGGGAGATGTGGCTTCTATTGAGCTTGTGTTGCAGGACCTTGAGGAAAGCATATATATTTCTCTTTGTCTTGTAGTTTATATGTTGCTGTAGTTTTGTTCTGCGTTGTATACCTTTGTTTACTACTTCCTTTATTGCCTTTTTGTTCACATTGTTAACACTTATTTAGTTTTGTCGACATCTGTAATGCCCCAAATTTCAATTAAGGGCTAATGATAAGTATTGAGGATAATTATTGAATTAAAGTGGAATAATTTTGTGTTTGTGGTAATATTAATTAATATGTCATGCTTAGTGGAAATTGAAAGAATGAAATTATGGGCCATAAGTTAGTATTTAATGGGGAAATTAATTACTAACTAAGAGAAAAATGAGATATGTGATTAAATGGCTAATAGATGGATTAGAGTAGCTAATTGGTGACTTATTTTGGGTGAGCCAATAGCAAGCTGACATGTGGCAAGTTCGTGAAGAGAGGGAGGAGTGGAAAAGTCAACTTGGGTTACTTTAATATTTTCTCTCTCCTCTCTCCCCTCCTTTTTCGCTGAAGCAATATGGTTTGGGGGGATGTCATCATTCTTCATCTCCTACCTCACTCTCATCTCTTCTCTCTCTTTCCCTTCTCTATTTTTTCGGCAGCTATGTGAGCTTAGGAGAGAGAAAGAAAACACTGGAATTTAAGGTAAGATAATGACCTCTAATGCCAAAGTTCACTTCATTAATATTGTTCCTTAGAGTGAGAGCTTCAATTTGATGGTTGTAGTTTCTCCATTGGTGGTGATTTGAGGAGTGACGAAAATCTGGTAGTTGGAGAATCAAGAAGTTTCTTTGGAAAAGTTGAAGAGGTAGGTGACACCAATCATTCTATCTATATTTTATGCCAAATGATTAAGATTGGAATTTTTGGAATTTATGGCCTATTTTCGTTGGAATAGGGTCATTGGTAGTTTGACCTGTTATTGGTATAGAAGTGGGTGTTTGGTATGAGTTTTGGATAGATAGATTGATTTGAGATTGGAATGATTGAGTTTAATGATTTTGGAATGTTAGTGATTAATGTTGCCCAAAACCAAAGCATGATTATGGAATGGGATTTTGATCATTTTAATAGTTTTATTAGATTCCTTAAGTGATTTTGTGAGAGGATAGCTTTGGTTGAAGTTTTGGGTCCCTTTGGATCAATTAGGCAAGTGTTGGGAGGTATGGTCAGTTTTTCTGCGTTTTTTGGTTTCTAATAGATCACTCAAGTGATTTGGGGTTCACTCGAGTGTGGGATGAACATCACTCAAGTGGTGATGAGTTCCACTCGAGTGTGGTAGCACAATTGTCAATTCTGCTCTCTGTTTCTATTGCACTTCCGTTGATAAGGCAAAAGTGTGCCTTAACACTTGCGAGTGTTAAGCCATCACTCGAGTGCTTTGTGTTTCACTTGAGTGTTACACTTTGTGGAAAACTCTTGTACTCTTGGGTCCTCACTTTCTATGCATCACTTCTTGGTACTTGAGTGAGCATTTGGCTATCACTCAAGTGTGGCATTATGGACTCGAGTGTTGTAGTCTTTTGAAGGTTCTTGTGCTCTTGGGTGTATACTCGTTGTTCATCACTCTCTATTACTCGAGTGTAGACTTTACCATCACTCGAGTGAGGTCTTCTTCACTCGAGTATTCATACAATATCACTTGAGTGAGGCCATCTTCACTTGAATGTCTCAGTGAAAATCATGTCTTGTGCTTCTAAAAGGGGATCATTAGGATAGTTCTTCCAACCCATTTAGGACTGGTGTTAGAGCCATATGTGGGGGCTTAAGCAACAGTAATGATAACCAACATTAAGTGTTAGAAAGTGAGAACTTGGAGTGGAGAATAACCCTGATGTCCTTGATTTGGTTTATAGGGCTCGATATTCTCCCTGATTGTGAGCAGCCAGAGCTGGAGCTTACGTGAAAAGAGAGTAGGGAACTTACCTCTCCTACATGTATTTGATAATTGTGTTGGTGTTGTTAGAACTGGCTATTACCCAAGAGGGGGGGTGAATTGGGTGTATAATAAAAACTTAAGAACTTTAGAAATCTTTTCGTATCTTAACGAAAACAGTAAGTATGAAGGTTTATAAATCAACAGATAGATTAAATAATATATGCTGGAAATATAAGAGTTTAGGGAAGAGAATATGCAAACTGTGATTTATCCTGGTTCGGTCCAATCTGTGATGGCCTACGTCCAGTCCCCAGGCTCCTCCTGAGATTTTCAAATACACTATCTTCTTGTTTAATCCGGGCACAAGAAAAGCCTTTACAATCCCACAAGTTTAGCCGGGTACTTGTGAAACCTTTTACAAATCTCTCACTGAAATACTCCCCCTTACGGCAAGTCTTACGAGCAGAGCAATTCCGAAGATCTTCCTCTCCTGCTTACTTATGCAAGTCTTACGAGCAGCAACGTTCTCTCCTGCTTACACCCCTGTAAGTCTTATGAGCAGCAACGTTCTCTACTGCTTGCACCTTGTAAGTCTTACGAGTAGAATGTCTTACGGCAATTCTCTCTACTGCTTCCCCGTAAGAAAATCAACCCTCTCAAGGTCCCTCTACCTTGAGATCAACTCAGAAATATAGTTGAAGGTGTTTACAAACTCTCTCACAGAGTGGGTATAATGCTCACTGAAGTACAATACAAATAATCACTCTCTCAATGATAAGTAATACAGAAACTGAAAATAGAGAGTGTATGGATAGAAGCAGAGGATTCATGTTATACGCATGTTGGTGTCGTTGCACTATTTTCTCTGTCTTCTCTATCTTTCTCAGCTCTTCATCAAAGTTGAATGCTATCTCATTTATAGTTGATGAAGATGATGACCGTTGTGAGCATTCGTCCGTTGGAGTCTCATTGCTTCATTTGACCGTTGAGCATATTTGAAAATATGAGCTACCATGAGATTTTCGTTGCAAAGTAGAGCGTCACGTTGAGGAGCCGCATGTCTTATTTTGAGCTGTACATCACGTTGTGGAGCGGGATGAATTCGTTTGAGTTTCCAGACAATCTCTTATGGTGGGTCAAACTTCTGTCGTGGTAGGTAGCTAATGCTCGGTGTGTAATGATGTCGCCCGCCATTCTTGACTCTTTCATTTGAATCTGTAAGCTCACCGTTAAATTTCCTGTTTCACACTGTAAAATACTTAATCACTAATATGATGAAGTATTAGTCATGGGTATGTTGGATCATTGGTAAGAAACTGGATTTATGGCTTCTGGGACTCATCACGTTGAGTGAAGAATTTTCATACGTGACCTCCATTCTTGAAGATGCAACCCAAATATATAAACTCCTGTTTTACACTTGAAATATATGTTAGATAATGTTTAGAAACAGTAACAAGTGAAAACATAATGATTGTATAACGTTTAAACCATGTTTGGATTGATGGTTGTGATGGCTCTGTTTTGTTTCTGCGTTCTGTCAAGTTTTCACTTCGAGTGCAATCTGCCTCACTCGAGTGCAGTTCATATTTCCACGTTCTGACTTCCTCTCGGGCAAGCACTCGCAACTCTTCTCTCGTATCTGCTCGAGTGAATTCTCAACATCACTCGAGCACAAAACTTCCTGCTCGAGTGAGCCTTCAGTTTTCACGTGCATGCTTCTTCTCGGGTTGTCACTCGCACATCATTTTACAAGAGTGAGATTTTGTGCTCGCGAGTGATATGGTCCCTCACTCGAGCACACATATCTCTGCTCGAGTGAGACGCATATTCTCAAGAAATATGCTCTCAAAATCAACACTCGCATCAGGATCTCAGAGGGATGAATTTATCACTCGCAGGTGATATGAGCCTTCACTCGAGCACACACCTTCTGCTCGAGTGAGAAATCATCCAATGCTCGAGCATGAATCCTAGTGCTCGAGTGTTGCAACTTTCTTCACGTTTCATATGCTTCTGGACATCACTCGCACGACATATTTCAGAGAGAAAGTTTTTACACTCGCGGGTGATGTGGGGCCCCTTTAGAAAAATTTGATTCATTTGATTCAAATGATGTATCATAAGAATGCTCTTATCATATGCGTTCCAATGCAACAAGAATCAGCTCCAAACTCCTTGTATTCTGCAAGTTATGATCGAAGGAGTGTATATTTCGCTAGTCTGCACAAGCATCAACTTCCAGAAGGCATAGCTCCTAGAATATACGTTAGAATTATGTAAATTACCTATCCATGGAAAGATCTTTGAGTCTACTTTCATTTGGCACTGGTCTCGTCTCAATCCGATGTGTGGTTTGTGAGATATACTCAAAATACCGAACCTGTGTCAGAAAGTGACGGTGATTTCAATTTCATTTTCGACGAATCATAGCTCCTTCATTTGATCTTCTTTCAATGTGATTCTGGTGCCAATTTTACGTGTTGGGAGTCCTCTTTCATATGCCACCGGTTTCGGGTCAATCCGACGTGTGGTTTGAGAGATATGATCAAAATACCAGACCTCGCTCAAGCTGAACGTAGAACAGAGTAGAACAGAGTATGCACCCGTGCTCGAGTGAGAAAGCCTGTGCTCGAGCATGTTCTTCCTGTGCTCGAGCATAACACCTTGTGCTCGAGCACAACTCCTCTAGAAGTGCCAAAACTCATATATAAGTCATCTTAGCTTCATATTAACATATTCCAACCATTATTTGATCATAGAAACCTCCGGTAACATTATAGAAACCTCCAATATCATATCTAACAACTTGAATCTTGATATTCATGATAGATCTACCAAGTTCTTCATTCTTCAATATCTTTATTTTTTATCCTTCTCTTGATAATCATTCTTCATAATCCAAGTAGGCATCTCCTTGACTATCTAAAAATTCTCTTCTTCTTCTTCCTCTTGTTCATTTTCATTAATTCGATCTTCTTCATTCTTTGCTTGACTAATCTACAAAATATGTAACATTAAATATAGTAGTTAGTCAAAGAAATACATTATATAAACTTTTTGCTCTTATCACTTTAATATCTATTTTGACATCATCAAAACTAATCATATCTAACATTCTCCCCCTTTTTGATGATGACAAATCCTTTAAGAAAAATATGTCTGAATGAAGTGCAACATACATGTATAATGCAAAGTGCAAACATACATATACATATTATACTGCAAAGTGCAACATACATATTTTTCTTACATTTTTCTCCCCCTATTTGACATCAGCAAAAAAGTTTGAAATATATAAAGAAGTAAGGCTTATGAAGAAGTAAATAAAGTAGAAATGACTTTAATCATAATGAATGAACCAAGAAAACTTTTATAATCAAGATCAATGAAAAATATGAAACATATTCTTGTAATGTAAATAGAGAAAGGTTTAGAGATGCTCATGTAGATTTTGAAAATTGATGAAGTGCTCCATGAAGTCCGTTGCTTTATCCTTTGGCAATGCTAGTCCATGATGATGTACACCACACTTCTGTTATGCAACTCAATATATATCCATGTTGTTGCCAAGATTCTCCAATTGAGTTGAGCTTCTGTTTAGCATGTTCAATGCTCATTTGTATTGGCATATGTATTTGTTGTTCTGAATGTTACAACCAATATATATTCCTTGACTGAGCGTTAAAAACATCCTCAAGGTTGATAGAGTCTTCTTGTAGTATGTTGAGGAATGCTATTGCACAAAACAAATTCTCCTGTCATAAAATTTAAATCTTTCTTTGCAAAGAGAATTGTTAGTTCAATCAAGTAATAAACTGTTCCTTTCCATATGATATATTAAAATTAAGATCATGAAAAGAACAATATAAGAATAACTCATCATCAAAACTAATCAAGACATGGTGAATACAGATGAGTATGTTAAAAGGATTTTCTTTCCAATAGGAGATGAACTTTCAATATATAAAACACATGTGAATGTAAAGCTCCCCCTTAATTGATGCATGTTTTTAAAACTTGTCTTAGAAAAACAGTTAATTACTTTCCTGGATTTGAGAAATCATTGGAAACTTTATAGAGAAAATGATTTTGACAGTATGAAGATTTAGAGAGAAATTAAATGGCAATACTAATCAGAGGTTTTAAGAGATACAACCTAATATCACCTGAGTAGTTACTTGAGTGATTCTACTCAATCATGACTCGATTGTATACTCAAGTGATACAACTCAAGGATTTTGAATTAAGCAAGAATACAATACCTCACTCGAGTAATATCGTAATCACTCGATTCATAATCCTCTGTAGTCCATTGATGCATCATGTCCTAGTCAATATTGAATGATGTGACTAGTACTGAGGGATTCTGAAGTGTAGTCTTCTGTGAGCACTTTAGGATATCAAGATGAGCTCGGAGTAAGGTTTTATGCGCATATTGGCTTAGTATGTGCCCCTTGCTTAGCAAACATCATTGAGAACTTTTAATTTCATCATAGCACATAACACCTTTATTTTGTCATCCATCATCTCAAATAGAACTTTGAAGTTCTGGTTCACATAGCTGCTTCATCTTATCATTGACTGATGATCTCAGCATTGTTTGTAGCAAGCTCTGTGTGATTGTTGAAGCTCCTCTCTCAGAAAGCCTTAGACAGATAGACCAAAGAATGAAGAATCAGGGAGACCAACTCTAGCAAGATGTTGTCTCTCATTTATTGGTCTTGTTCATCATAGCTCTAGTATAGGTATAGCAGATAATCCAGTGAAGATTTAGACATAGAGCTAGGATAGTAGTTAAGAATCCTCATAGGCTCATCAAGCTTGATGATTCTGTGCATCTCAGCATTTTCCTCTGAATATCTCTGTTGGCTCCATATCATAGTGAAAATGTCTAATCACCTTGAAATGATAAGGACGGTGGGTAGGCAACAAAGATTCATATTGGATAGACTTATTCTTGATTCTGTGCTGCTTTGAAATAATCTCCGCTATGTCTACTAAGAGATCTTCCTTCTCTTTCTCTTTCTTTGATTGTATCATTAGCTAGTTATTTGCTAGTGGCGGGATGTCATTTGAGTAATATCACATATTCTACTTCATCTCACGCTGCAACACTATCAATCATGTCTCTTCTGTTAGCCTTTGGTCTTTATATCCAAAAGTAGAGCATTTTGGTCAACTCCTGCAAACGTATAATGATATGCTCTTTGGTACCCTTCTTCTTTTGGGTCCGTACAATATTAGACTTAGCAACTCTTATGCTCTTATGAAATTAATCATATGAAATTTCAGCAAAGAGTATCATAAACCAACAAAGATCAAGATATAATTTTACCTAGTAAATTCAATCCATTGAGTCATGAAGCATGATGAATAAGTGATACCAAGAATGATGATGATCAATGACAATTTGTAAATACACTTTAAAAGATATGTCATTGATAAGATTTTCGTGCAATCCATGTAAGTTGGATCAAAGAGAGTAGAGAATCTATCCATAATGACCAACTTTTATGAAATGATAAATCATGAATAAAACCAAATTTTCAAGAATGATAATGCGATATGCAAATTGTTTCAAAATCTCAAATGTTCTTTCGAATCATAAATATGCATTATGACATTAAGATTTTGAATGCATGAAAACTCATTTATGAAGCTTGTTAAGTACCAATACTTATGTCAAAAACAATGGAAGTCAACAGTTATAAAATATATATCAGAAAGCTTCACTAAGGAATTCAACTAAGATAACATGTTAATTATAAGAGTTAACATGTTGGAGAATTTTCTCAAGAACAAAAGTCATATGAAGAATGAATTAGCCAAAATGGCTTATCTTGACATATATAAGCATGATGACTTTAGTATTGATCAAGAGATAATCTTGCCTCTTAGAGTTGCATCTTAAAATGGATAAATAGTCAAGGCAACAAGACTTAAAGTGCAAGATTCTAGTTACTCAAAAAAAATGGATGAAGACAAATGGTAATGCATTTGAGCAACAATATGAGTATATGAATTTATGGATGATGAAGGACATACTCATTGATCCAAATGACTAGAGTTCTAGAATATTATCCCGGTAAGTTATTCCACAATAATGGTTAATGCATTAAGATTCAATGCACTAATTAACATTTATAATACTTGGAATAACGTGGCCAACTAATGATTTATGCATTAGGCACAAGGCTTTCACATATAGAATTCTTTTCTAGGGAATACACTTGAAACTCATATAGATAGTTAACTTGTTAGACATAAGATCTAACATGTTAGCAAAATAAAGATTGAGGAGTTCAAGTATTGGATAGCACATTTAAGATCAATGTGTCAATGATGGGAAAATACTTTGATAAATAAATTTGAAGCATTCTGACTTTCAGTATACAAAAATATTAACTTCCAATTTTGAAACCGATTTAAATGCAAATAAAATATGAAAAATTTTCAAATAATGTGTATGCATTTTTATAAACAAGATGAATTTAAATCCAAGTACATTTTTGAAATGTGCATTTCGAAACTCAAATACATAGAAAGATTATGCACAATTTCACTTTCAGTCTATTTAGCAATCTAAAAACAATTTAAAACCCATGAATGATTGATTGCTAATGGTATGCAATAATGAGCAAGTTATTCATTACCCAAATAAACAATTTATATAAGCATAATATCAGGTAAGAATAAAGAAGACAGTACCGTGCTCAAGTAATCTCGTAATTACTGAGAAATTATCCTTTGGAGTTCATTTGTGCATAATTCCTTGACTTTTACCTTCCAATCTTTCAGTTGATGTTATCACTTGAACATTCACTCCCAGTTGTCAGGCAGTGATGATGATCACTTGATTAGTTACTTGAGTAACACTTCACTGTGCATCTTTTCTTCCTTTATTGCTAGCTAGGCACTTGCAGTGTTGCCTCAAGTAATGCCTCCTTTTGTTTACATATTTAAGATGTATCCTCAAGGTCCAACTTCACCAAGATTTGAGTGAAATCTTATGTAATCATAATGAAGCTCTTACTTTCTTCTTCCTACAAAACCTTATAGATATTTTTTCTTCCTTTGGTTTCCAATTGTATTTGGATCCACTCATGGTTACCTTGTAGGAATCATAATTCACATGCTCTAATAATATAATTAATTTGAAACAATTGAGCATAATGAATTAAATACGTCTTTACGCATAAGAGAAATATTTTCTTTTCAAATCATTATACATGCATAAAGAATTAACCTTTTAAGCATTACAATACCTTTTATAAATAAATCTATTAAATGGATTTTTAAGAGATGCGAAAACATAATTTAAAAATCATTTGCAATGCTCATTCATAAGGTTCCAAAATATAAAACCTCAACAAATATTACAAACAACAGCATAGGAGGTTTTATCATTGTGTACCTTTGCCTTAGATATTCGGAGGATTGTTTCTGCATACCCACTGCATCTTTCTTTGAAGTTCTGTTTTTGCATATTTGGCTTTGGGATTATGCAAAGCTTTATCATGTGATGTAGACTTCGAGAATCTTTTTCTTTGTGGATGAGAGATCCTCCTCTTCTTGTTCTTCTCAAGATAGTTGAATGGTACATTGTGGTAGCCCTTCGTTGAGATAGAACATACTCCTTTTCTCCATTGCATTTCTTTGTGGTTAAACTTTGCAATTCTAGCAATGGGTGCCTTGAGAGTTCTCCTTTTTGATATAAATGGTATGAACCTCTTTATTGGCGCATGAGAAACTCTTGGCTTCTTTTTTATCTTCTCCTTACCCTTATGTCCATTTCTTTTCGAATCATCCTGCATACATAAAGTACTAGATGGACATTTTGGTACCCACATATACTTGGGTCCTTGATTGTTAGTATTAAACCTTACATGTTTCTTCGGTACCCAAATATACTTATTTCTCACATGGGAATTTCTTCTAATATAGCATGTGTGAGAAATATGACCGGATTTGCCACAATAATTGCAAATTGTATCAAGATATACATTATGGGATATCATGCAAGTATTATGAGAGTAGAAATTCAAATGGATTTGATTTGAATATTCTTTCTTCCCAACAAACTTTCCAGCATATTTGAAAACATTTTTGTTTTTCTCAATATAATCAACAATTGGTTGAGAAACAAACTTTTGTAAACTCTGAAAATCATTTTTATGAAAATCACACAAAGAATTGGAACTTTTTACCTTAAGTTCATCTTGAGTTCCGGAGAGTGATTTTTCATGTTTGTCCATACTGAACTCTTTTCGGGAATCCTCTTCTTCTTGTCTATTCATGTTGACTGTATGGAAGTGTTCTATGATTTCTTCATCTTCATCATCAACTTCCAACTGTTCATGCACATTAGATGTGTAGCGTGTAGTTTCACATGAACTGTCAACACTTTCAACTTCAACACAATTGTTAGAAGCATAGATAGAATCAAGAGTGTCCCAAATATGTTTAGCATTAGAACAAAATCTAATTTTCTCAAAATCATTTTCGGTTAAAGCACTATACAGAATTTTCATTGCTCTAATGTTCAACGAAAACATTTTCTTTTCACTTTCTGTCCAATCCTTTCTTGGTTTGAAATCAAAAATATTTGTAAAAACATTCCACATATCAAAATCAAAAGCTTTTATAAAACTAGTCATTCTAGCTTTCCAAAACCAGAAATCAATATCTTTCAAAAGAGGTGGAATTGTATAATCAAAACCTTCTGAAAGTATAGAACACCCAAAATTAGCCATTGTAACTCTTGAGACGGTTAAGTCCTTTAAACAAGAGCCCGGGCTCTGATACCAAATGTTAGAACTGGCTATTACCCAAGAGGGGGGGTGAATTGGGTGTATAATAAAAACTTAAGAACTTTAGAAATCTTTTCGTATCTTAACGAAAACAGTAAGTATGAAGGTTTATAAATCAACAGATAGATTAAATAATATATGCTGGAAATATAAGAGTTTAGGGAAGAGAATATGCAAACTGTGATTTATCCTGGTTCGGTCCAATCTGTGATGGCCTACGTCCAGTCCCCAGGCTCCTCCTGAGATTTTCAAATACACTATCTTCTTGTTTAATCCGGGCACAAGAAAAGCCTTTACAATCCCACAAGTTTAGCCGGGTACTTGTGAAACCTTTTACAAATCTCTCACTGAAATACTCCCCCTTACGGCAAGTCTTACGAGCAGAGCAATTCCGAAGATCTTCCTCTCCTGCTTACTTATGCAAGTCTTACGAGCAGCAACGTTCTCTCCTGCTTACACCCCTGTAAGTCTTATGAGCAGCAACGTTCTCTACTGCTTGCACCTTGTAAGTCTTACGAGTAGAATGTCTTACGGCAATTCTCTCTACTGCTTCCCCGTAAGAAAATCAACCCTCTCAAGGTCCCTCTACCTTGAGATCAACTCAGAAATATAGTTGAAGGTGTTTACAAACTCTCTCACAGAGTGGGTATAATGCTCACTGAAGTACAATACAAATAATCACTCTCTCAATGATAAGTAATACAGAAACTGAAAATAGAGAGTGTATGGATAGAAGCAGAGGATTCATGTTATACGCATGTTGGTGTCGTTGCACTATTTTCTCTGTCTTCTCTATCTTTCTCAGCTCTTCATCAAAGTTGAATGCTATCTCATTTATAGTTGATGAAGATGATGACCGTTGTGAGCATTCGTCCGTTGGAGTCTCATTGCTTCATTTGACCGTTGAGCATATTTGAAAATATGAGCTACCATGAGATTTTCGTTGCAAAGTAGAGCGTCACGTTGAGGAGCCGCATGTCTTATTTTGAGCTGTACATCACGTTGTGGAGCGGGATGAATTCGTTTGAGTTTCCAGACAATCTCTTATGGTGGGTCAAACTTCTGTCGTGGTAGGTAGCTAATGCTCGGTGTGTAATGATGTCGCCCGCCATTCTTGACTCTTTCATTTGAATCTGTAAGCTCACCGTTAAATTTCCTGTTTCACACTGTAAAATACTTAATCACTAATATGATGAAGTATTAGTCATGGGTATGTTGGATCATTGGTAAGAAACTGGATTTATGGCTTCTGGGACTCATCACGTTGAGTGAAGAATTTTCATACGTGACCTCCATTCTTGAAGATGCAACCCAAATATATAAACTCCTGTTTTACACTTGAAATATATGTTAGATAATGTTTAGAAACAGTAACAAGTGAAAACATAATGATTGTATAACGTTTAAACCATGTTTGGATTGATGGTTGTGATGGCTCTGTTTTGTTTCTGCGTTCTGTCAAGTTTTCACTTCGAGTGCAATCTGCCTCACTCGAGTGCAGTTCATATTTCCACGTTCTGACTTCCTCTCGGGCAAGCACTCGCAACTCTTCTCTCGTATCTGCTCGAGTGAATTCTCAACATCACTCGAGCACAAAACTTCCTGCTCGAGTGAGCCTTCAGTTTTCACGTGCATGCTTCTTCTCGGGTTGTCACTCGCACATCATTTTACAAGAGTGAGATTTTGTGCTCGCGAGTGATATGGTCCCTCACTCGAGCACACATATCTCTGCTCGAGTGAGACGCATATTCTCAAGAAATATGCTCTCAAAATCAACACTCGCATCAGGATCTCAGAGGGATGAATTTATCACTCGCAGGTGATATGAGCCTTCACTCGAGCACACACCTTCTGCTCGAGTGAGAAATCATCCAATGCTCGAGCATGAATCCTAGTGCTCGAGTGTTGCAACTTTCTTCACGTTTCATATGCTTCTGGACATCACTCGCACGACATATTTCAGAGAGAAAGTTTTTACACTCGCGGGTGATGTGGGGCCCCTTTAGAAAAATTTGATTCATTTGATTCAAATGATGTATCATAAGAATGCTCTTATCATATGCGTTCCAATGCAACAAGAATCAGCTCCAAACTCCTTGTATTCTGCAAGTTATGATCGAAGGAGTGTATATTTCGCTAGTCTGCACAAGCATCAACTTCCAGAAGGCATAGCTCCTAGAATATACGTTAGAATTATGTAAATTACCTATCCATGGAAAGATCTTTGAGTCTACTTTCATTTGGCACTGGTCTCGTCTCAATCCGATGTGTGGTTTGTGAGATATACTCAAAATACCGAACCTGTGTCAGAAAGTGACGGTGATTTCAATTTCATTTTCGACGAATCATAGCTCCTTCATTTGATCTTCTTTCAATGTGATTCTGGTGCCAATTTTACGTGTTGGGAGTCCTCTTTCATATGCCACCGGTTTCGGGTCAATCCGACGTGTGGTTTGAGAGATATGATCAAAATACCAGACCTCGCTCAAGCTGAACGTAGAACAGAGTAGAACAGAGTATGCACCCGTGCTCGAGTGAGAAAGCCTGTGCTCGAGCATGTTCTTCCTGTGCTCGAGCATAACACCTTGTGCTCGAGCACAACTCCTCTAGAAGTGCCAAAACTCATATATAAGTCATCTTAGCTTCATATTAACATATTCCAACCATTATTTGATCATAGAAACCTCCGGTAACATTATAGAAACCTCCAATATCATATCTAACAACTTGAATCTTGATATTCATGATAGATCTACCAAGTTCTTCATTCTTCAATATCTTTATTTTTTATCCTTCTCTTGATAATCATTCTTCATAATCCAAGTAGGCATCTCCTTGACTATCTAAAAATTCTCTTCTTCTTCTTCCTCTTGTTCATTTTCATTAATTCGATCTTCTTCATTCTTTGCTTGACTAATCTACAAAATATGTAACATTAAATATAGTAGTTAGTCAAAGAAATACATTATATAAACTTTTTGCTCTTATCACTTTAATATCTATTTTGACATCATCAAAACTAATCATATCTAACAGGTGTATTGATGCATGTTATTGCTTTGCCTGATTATGTGAAACATACATGAGTGATTGAAGCTCTGTTTCCACTTATGTTATGGCCATGAGTATATTGTTTGAACATTGAGCATGTTGATATGTCATTGTGTGAACATGAATTATGTATCGCAAGCATGTCATGCATTAAACACTTATCTTGCATACATATTGGTATTGTTTTCCTACTGAGATTCCCCGGAATCTCACCCCCTACCAACAGTGTAGACAGGACAAGTGGATCAAGATGGAGCAAGCAACTAAGGGCGGCTATGTTTCCTTATGGGCAAGTGCATTGGTAGTTGGTTATCGTTATATGTTGGTATAATTGTATATGTTTGGTAGTATATATTCAGCGGATAGATTGGAATGTGTATTTGGAATGAGTTCTGTGTAATCCCCGTATGAGGGCTTGTATGGGCGATTATGCCCTGTAAGGCTTTGATCAATGTATGGAACCTGGGGTTGGCCAGGAATTATTCTGTGTACTCTGATATATTAAAATGTGATTTATCTTCGTGTAGTAATTGTATTCGAAATGTGAATGTGAGACCAGGTTATAAATGAGTTTGAAAATGTTATTTGATTGTTATTGGTCTCTATTTTACTTTAATTGCATATTTCGGATATTAATTATGGCAGGGAGTTATAACATCCAGGGTAATCATATTCACACTACTGTTCCTAGTGGTTTGATGCAGCGCCATGAGAAGAGTTTACATGAGGGGTGTGATGTGCGTTATCTCCTATTTTAATGTTGCTCTATTGACGGGGTCTTATCTTACAACAGAACATGCTTATCGAATTAACTTGCAATTTCAAACAGTTGTTCATCCTACCAAGGATGATTGTCATATCTCGCCCTTTGGTTTCAATTTTGTTCCTTTTGCCAAAATTCTATCAGATGACTTTGACGATCATTTTCTAGTGAGTGAGTGTTGCTTTCTATTTCCTTTGCACTTTTTCCATGATTTTTAGCTTACTTACTATTCATTATGTTTTTACTATTTTGCTAATAGATGAGATTGGCTTGGTTACTGGAGTAGGATCTCGGGATGAGAACACTGTCGATGGTAAAAAATGAACTCGAGTTGAGATTGAGATAATAGATTAGGAGTAATTTTGACTGTTTTATATTTATGCTTTTATTACATTTTCATCTTTGTTGGTTGATTTTTGCATGGTTTCTTATTTTATATGATATTAACAGACATTTCTTTACGATTGCTGCATATATTAGGATGCATCGTATTCAGTGTACATTGTGGGGAGGTTTTGCAATTGAGATTTTGGAATATATGGATCGCCATGTTTCTAGACTTGCTACTTTTTGTAATGCACTAGTGTAAGGTGAAAGCATTTCAGTGTAAGTCACTGTGTCATTTTTTAATATGATTAATAAGCATATATTCTACAGATGTTTGGTGTAATATTTGATACTAAAGGTTATTCCTGATGGTGATGGTTATTACTGTGGGAAGTGTAATGGTATTGTTTGGGCTATTGTTCCAAGGTATTGCTTTTTTAATAAATTTGTTACCTCTGTTCTTCCTTAATGTACTACTTTATAGTCTCTGTTCAATTTTCCTCTGTTGGTCAATGATCTTCTATGATTTGTTTGTAGGTTTATGTTGTACACTGAAGTTGTTGATGACACTGGGAGTTGTGAGTTTGTGTTGTTTGATCGAGAGGTATTTAGGCTGATTGGTTGTACTGTTATAGAGTTGAAAGACGTTATTCGTCAAGGCATTGGTCAAGATCATCAAGTAAGCTATGTTTTTTGATTATGTTGCTAAATTCCGGGCAATATTGTTGTTTCAAACATATTATTTATGTTTAACAGGTTGATTATGTAAGCAACTTTCCACCTGAATTTGTGGACAAGGATGTGGAAAAGAAATATCTCTACAAGGTTAAGATACCATATGACTATGTTGAACAAAGGTCAAATTCTTGTGTTGTGGTCAAGCTGACTATAGATCCAGAGATTTTCCGAGCATATATTGCTGATTGTAAGGAGGGTTCTAAGGCAGAGGACCTCTGTCCTGAAGAGCATGAGGATGAGCAAGTGTGTTGTTTTTTCTTTATTGTTTCAGCTTTTAATTGTGTGTAATACAATGTTCAATACTTTGCATCGGTTATTTGTTGGCATCAGTTATCTCAATACAATTTGTGCTTCTATGTAGGATATAGATTTGTACCTTATAAATTCTGAGGGAGCAAAGACGTTTGATGTTGTTTCAAATGAAAAGGAGTCTGCTCAACTTCTTGAAGAACCTGATGGCAATAACGAGGCTGTGTCTTGCATAAGGTCTAGAGGAAGGAGGAATCTAAAACAAAGTATATATTGGATCCCTGTCTTTTTTTGCTTTTCAGTTTATGATTTGTATGCAAGAAGTGTTACATTATCTTTGTTAATTTGTCTCCTTATAGTTGAAGCTAAGTGTATTCCTCCCGTCGATGCTGATGCATGTGCTGGTGAGGGTGAAAAAATTATTAGGTGGCACCAGGAAGAAGAATCATCATGAGGACAAGTGATTATAGTTTGTTTGTTACTTTGTTTCATGTACTTTGTATGTCAAGGACCTTTAAAGAATGATGTTTTGTTGGTCTATCTTTAGAACATTTTAATGTACAGTAAATTTATATCAATATATTGTTGTCTATTCCAGCGATATTCTAGTCATTGTCATAGTCATTTATTATAGATTATCTCATTGTACTCCAAATGGTTCTTAGCGCTATTATTAACAAAATAGTTGTAACACCCCAATTTTATATTCACCAAAAAATAGATTGTAACTAATTGGGAAATTCAATAAAATGGTGAATATTCATGAAATTTGGAACTTATGAATTTTGAAATATTCATATTCATGAGGAAATGAGCAAATTAGTGCAAGAAAGGAATTAGATTACAAAGGTAATAGCAAAATCATAATTTTGCAAATATAGCCCAAGATTAATTATTTTTCAATTAATTGGAGTTAATTTCAATTAATCAAGGAAAATAAAGGAAAATGTATAATTGGAATATTCTTGGAGGAATAAATCAAGAATTGTGAAATTAGAAGGAATTATACACAATTCATTTAATTGGATTATGGAAATGATGAAAGCAATTTTATTTCCTTATTCTTCCAAATTCCGTCCAAAAAAAGGAAAATGGAGGGAAAATTTGATTAATGAAATTAAACATGACAAGTGTCAATATCCTATGGAATGAGATTAGTTTATAATTGATTTTTCAAGAGCACATGTCTAATTGTAATTAAATATTGCTTCTTGGACAAGTAATGATAATAATGGTACACTACTTGAGTGTATGGTTGAGTGCAAACTTAGTGTATGGTTGAGTGCAAGTTTGGATTAATTGCAAGAGAACTCATTTAGTTAGAAGAGCAAGAGGGGGATGGTTTTCTATGCTAACCAAGAGGGAGGAAGATAATTCAAAGCCAACTAGAAGGCTAATGACATAGTTAGAAAGAGATGAGATCAATTGCCATGTGTCAACACAAGATAACATCTTGAAATCAAGGGCTCACAAGAAAGAAGAGCCATTTCATAAAACACTTTATCTTCCCTTCCCTTCACACATTTCGGCCAAGACAAGAAAGAAAGGAGAGAGAGAGAGCTTGAGGAACTTGAAGAGTTAGAGAGAAGGAAGAAGAAGGAGCTTAAGGTATGTAGTGATTCTTAAGCATTTTCCCTTGTGATCTTGTTTAGAAAACTTCTCTAAACTCCTCTTCTTCATGGAATATATGGTTTTGAAGACACATTTTGGGCTCAAGGAGAGAGACAGAGAAGATACCTAGAGAGAGAAAGTTCAAGATCTCAAGAGGTAACTTCATAAATCTTAGATCTATACAAGTATGAAGTTGTTGAAGTGTATGGTTGGTTTTTATGATTTTTGTCAAGTTTGTAAATTTGGAAAAGTCCTAATCCTAAGGGGTTATGCTGCCCAAATTTCTTTGAATCATGGTTAAGATGTGTTTAAATGAGTTAATAAGGGATTAGAAGTGAAAAAGTACAAGCTTTGGAAGCTAAAACAAAAAATTCCAATTTTTCGTTTTTTTACCAAAGTTTTGGCTAGTACTGTTTTGGGGGGAAGCATCTGGATTTTCATGAGATAGATGGTTCCATTGGATTCAGTGAGCAAAAATAAGTGGGGTTATAGTTGGTCACTTTTTCAAAAAAGTCTGAAAAAGTTTAATTACGAAAATGCCCCTAAAACCCTAAATCGGGGCTGTCAAGGGTATTTCATAATTTGACATTGAATTTGGTAATTTTGAGCCCAGAAATGGATTCCTTGGGCAAAAATATGTCAAGATAAACCTAGTCAAAATTTTGGAAAAACGTGCTATCTGGCCGGGTACGACAGGGCTAGGCGGGGGTCTGGGGGCATTTTGGTAAATTTTCACCATAGACTAATATAACCACAAAAAAAACTAGAAGATTCTAAAATGATACTTGGAAGGTTATGACCTATTTCTTGTACATTTAATATTTTAGGCCCGAGTCGGAAGCTGGAAGCGACACGTTTTATGAGGCACACTAAAAAGGGATTAAAATAACTTTAAGGTAGGAACATTATCCTTCATACATTATACCATAGTTATATGCTTATGTAGATGCCATTTTTTGTAAATGCGCTTTATTAATCAACATGATTTGCCAAGAGAGGGGCAGTTATTACCAAAGGTGCACTTACAATAGGTGTTGGTGAAAGTCCAACCAGGTGTAGATAGTGGGATTGGGCCCTACTCATGTATACATGATGATGATGTGTTTATATTATTCATTAATTGGTGAATACCTTGGCACATATCATATTTACTTTTCGCATTTTTATGAATGACAGCATATTTCTACTGGGATTCCTTGGAATCTCACCTTTTTTTTAAAATAAACATCTCAGCGGGTGCCAGTGGGACGAAAGGCAAAGGTACATATACGGAGAAGTGATTTGCACGTGTCTCAAGGCAAGGTTGAAGTGGTGCTTATAATTAGTTTATGCTTTAGATATTTTAGGATTTCCGCTGTATTTTTATTTCATTGACGAACAATGTTGGGATTGTGAACGAATACTTTTATCAGTATAATTGTACTTTTCTGTATGCCCATGGAATTCTATCTTTATTTCTCTTCAATTATCGAAATAGAAATGGGTGTTGACACTAGTAGAACATAGATTTTGTCATTACAGTATCTTTTCAGCCTTTTAGTTTATGGCAATCATTAGCATTTTGATGACGTCATTTTGCTAATAGGTCAACATCCATTCCGATTATGTTTTAAATCTCTCATAGTTTAAGATTTAATAACAAATGATAGAATTGTAGTTGCATCTAGTACATCCAAATAAAAGATACATAAATACATCATGCTTTTGCGATTTATGACAACTGTCCTTTCTTTCCAATTCCAGAACCTTTTTTAGTACTTTACAAAAAATGTAAAATCATTGTGATTTTGTTATTTAACTATATGACTATGTAATCTATAACATCTTGAATTTTGGTTACTGAAATTCCTTATTTTTAAAAGGGAATAAAATGGTGAATTAAAGAACACATGGAGTGACAAAACAAGCTAGATGTCACACACAACACTATTATGTGGGAACACAAGTTGTATAAGTTGAGGGTTGCTACTAGTGGGTTTCCCTATGGTAGTCTTGTTGTGTGGTATTTTTAAATAGGCAAATGATGCCTAACAATTCTGAAATTTTACAAAATGTAAGTAGACATACTAAGCTTTAATATGATAGGTTATGAGTAATTTTTGGAGCTGTATGTAAAAAGTTATGAATTTTTGAAGTTTACCTAGTGAAACTGGAAAGTTTCTGGAATAGCGTCCAAAGATTGGAATTCTCGGAGTTGTGATCTTTCAATTGGCTAACGTCTATATTTTTTCTTGAAACTATACTCGATAAGCATTCTATAACCTTTAGAATCACTCCAATTCGATGTCTACAAATCTAGTTATGATTTTTCAAAATTTGGGCATAAAATTTGCTAAAATTTGCTTAAATCTGAAATTTGGGAAATTACATAATTATGCAATTATGACGTAAGCATAATATTAAAACATCATCCTCCTCCTGTCACCAGCCATTTCTGACTCTCTTGGTAGCAAAGGTAGCAAAAATAGAGAGAGAGAGAGAGTTGAGAGGATTCTAGAGAGAGAAGGAGAAGAAATTCACCTGGTAGGTCAATACCTTTAGTAAATTCATTCCTAACATGTATAACCCTTCTCCTAAACTTCTTCTCTATGTAATTTAAGGTTTTTGAAGCTCAAATTTTGCAATCTAAGAGGCTAGGGTTTTCAGCCACATCAAGGAAAAGCCAGAGGAAGCAAAAAGTAACTTCTAAACCTTCGAATATTGATTGTTATTGCTGCTGTAAGTAGTTTAATCAGTGAAATTTTATTGGATTGGCTTTGATTTTAAATATGGGAAATGAGGTGGCCTACAAATTATGCTGTCAAATTGAGTCTAAATGGTGGTTTTAATGTAATTAAATAGTTAATAAGGTAGTTAAGAGTAGAAAGGAGCAAGTCTGCGAAGTCAGAATTTAAAAACCCCAAATTTTCCCTGAGAATTTTAGGTTCTAGCTAGTGCTGTTTGTAGGGGTTAAGGCTGAATTTTTAATGTTCTGATGATTCCATTGAGTTCAAGAGGGAAATTTAGGTGGGGTTACAGTTGATCAATTTTTCAGAAAGGCCTGAAAAAGCATAATTACGAAAATGCCCTTGATACCCTAAAATAGGGGCTGCCAAGGACATTCTAGTCTTTTGGTAGTGAATTTGGTAATTTCGAGTCTGAAAATGGATTCCTTGGGCAAAAATATTTTCAAATAGCCAAGGTCAAAATTTCAGGAAAAGTATGGTTGGACTGAGTGGTGGGGCCGGGCCTGGTCCCCAGGGGCATTTTTCTACATTTTCACAATTGGCTTATATGACCACTATAAACACTATGGAAGTGCCTAAAATGGCACAGGAATGAGTTTTAACCTAATTTTTGTATATTTGACATTTTAGGACCGAGTTGAGAGCCTGGTGGGTTGTCATGCATTACGAGGCACAAGTTTTGAGGCGAGAAAGGTTCAAGGTAAGGGACTTACTTTATTTGCATATATTTTATATCTATGCTTGTGTTGTGATATATGTGATTGCTTTACTTGATTGTGTAGAGCATATTTGAATAAATGAAGCTCTGTTTTTGTTTTCGTTGTTGCCATAGTCTTGTTGCATGAAACATTGAGCATGCAGAAATGTCATTATGGGGCGTACATCTAGTTAAAGCTAACATGTCATACAAATAGCAACTATCATGCATGCATTACAATATCTGTTTCCTACTGAGATTCTCCCGAATCTTACCCTCCCCTACCAACAGTTTGGACAGGTGAAGATAGAAGATATGCTGAGAACAAAGAAGAGAACCATACAAGGAGAATGCAGTGGTGGAACAAAGGCGGGAAGGTATTTGAGTTTCACTAGAATGGGTTTTGACACCCAAATAGCCTTGTGCGGCTACATAATTTGTAATTTTGATATACAATCCCTGCAGGAATTTTCTGTAATCATACACACATTATTAGTATATTTATGTCATTTATGTGTTGCTAGTCGTAATGCGTATTATTTTCTGCAAATACTTTGGAAAGGGTGAAAAATAAGATAAGGGTGTGACATAATCTATATATTTTAGTATGTGGATGTTATAAATCATAATTGCTTAATCGGTGGAATACATCTTTTTCGAAAAGGATATATTGAACAGTTAAAATAATGTATCGAAGCAATTCTAAGTTAACAGATTAACTTATAGCTTTCAATAGGTTTCTTACATTGTTGCTAGTATGTGTGCTTTATTTTCGCTCTTTTCATATTATATTAATGAAGACTACTATCGAAAAGAAATAAGTGATTTATTATTTCTATTAATAAGTTAATACTATGTCATTTTTTATGTTTATGGTTTCCATGGAAATAGAAATTCAATTATGTATAAAATATATCCTGTTATGGATTGAAGAGGGTATTTAACAAATTTTATATGAAGGTAATTTATTGTTTTATAATTTACGTTATAAAAAATTCTCAACTTCTGTACTTTCTTTTGTATCATCAGAATTTTACACAAATTAATATTATTCACCGTTCTTCTCCCTAATTTATATATACTATTTGTTGTAAATGATTTGTATGTAACATTGTTGTCCACTTTATCGTTGATCTGTGGGTTTTGCCTACCTGATGTCTTATGTTTCGTGCAATTTAATGTTGTTAGTACAACAAGAAATTAAGGTCAAATTTTTTAAAAATATACCAAAGAAAGAGGCATTAATTAAAGTGGATTTTGTGAAATGTCTTTGTTCTACAATACTTTTTAAATAGGTTTGTCTATGTATTAAGTCTATGTGATATTGATATTTTATAGCAAATATTTGTATTTTATATATTTTGATATGAGGTAGTTAACATTGACTATCCGAGATTATATTTAATCGTAAGCAAGAAATAATATTGTGAGTGATAAGATTATTATAAGGTGCAATTATATAATTAAATAAAACATTTACAAGTGCTCGAGAAGCTTTTGTTTATTCTTGCAGGTGTGGTGTGTATATATATGTGTGTTCTATATATTTAACTCTTTATTATACAAGGATGATTTAATTATGGTGTTAATCATATAACATTTTGTTAGCTATTTCAAGCTATATACAACTCATCGATAGAAAATATTAAATGTTCATACCTTGGGTAAGATTTGACTCATGCAATTTTTTTATATCATATGTTTTAGATAAGTTTAGATAAAATTAAGTCGTAAATGAATTAAAATCACTGTTGATAGGTAAATTGTATGACAAAAATGAGGTTTTTAGAAGTTCGTGTAACTTAAATTATGTTACCTTTAAAATATATCAGGTGAGAGATTGAAAGAAAGGTGTCATTAATTGTTCCTAAAATTTAATTTTTATTTCCAAATTTACGTTGTACACTTTTACTGTCCAAATCCTTTCTTTGGTAAGTAACTTTTAGATATATTGTTTTCAACAAACAATGTGCACTTTGTCTTTTGAATGTTTTGTGTACTAGGGGGTTGGTTTGGTTTCATGGTATGACATATTCTTTTGTGTAATATGTTTGCCAGCTTAATTATTGATGTTTTTTGTGAATTCTATATTTTGAGGGTGTAATATCCCAATTTTTTGATTATGGGTTAATCATGATTATTATGGATAATTATGAATTTAATTGGAAGTATTATGTGTTTTATGGCAATATTAAATTAATATGTCATAATTACTGAAAAATTGGAATAATGGAAATATTGGCCATAAGTGGTAATTAATGGAGAAATTAATTACTAACTAAGAGAAAATGGGATGTGTGATTAAAATGGCTAATGGAGATATTAAAGTATCTAATTGGGTGCTTATTGTGTGTAAACCAATGGCATGAGGACATGTGGCACAAGTGTGTATGGGGTGTGTTGTGGAGAAAAGTCAAAATCCCAAATTTTTTAATGTTTTTCTCTCCTCCCTCTTCTTGCTTTACGCTGGCAGCATGGGTTAGAGGGAAAATAATCACTTTCTCCTCATCTTCAAGCTCTCATATCCCTCTCTCTCTCATTCTCTCTCTCTCTCTCTCCATTTCGCTGAAACAAGCAAGAAAGGGAGAAGGAAAAGCTTAATCTTTGGGTAAGTAAATGACCTCTTTTGCTCAAACTCCCTTCATTAAAGTTAATCCTTGAGTTAAGAGCTACATTTCTATGGTTATAGTTTTCCATTTGGTGTGGGTTTGAGACTTCAAGAAATTGTGGAGGTTGGAGAATCAAGAAGCTACTTTGAGAAAGTTGTTAAGGTGAGTTTAAGAAACCTTTCTATATAAGTTTTGTGCCAAATAATTTAGCTTGAAAATTCTGGAAATTTGGCTTGGAATTTCGAAAATTAGGGTCTTGTGGTGTTTGAATTGTTGTTGTCATGGAATTAGTGCCTTGTTAAGTGTTTTGAATGAATGGTATTGAATTGAAGCTTAAAGATGAAGTTTGGGAACTTTATGTTGGTTTTGTGCATTGGGCAAAAACAGGGCATGTAATTGGGTTGTGATTTTGGTCATTTTGAAGTCACCATTGTGTTCCTTGAGTGATTTTGTGTGGGAGAAGTATTGAATATGAATTTTGAACCATTGGGAACTTAGAGTTAAAAGTGGCAAGTTTTGGTTGTAAGAAACTCTGTTTTGGCAGTGATCTTACATGGACGTTTTAAAATAGCAAATGGTGTTGGAAAATTGTGAAACTTTCCAGTCTTAAAGTTCACATCTCAAGCTTCAAAATGGACATATGTTTTGTGTCATTTCGATTTTTGGGCTAGGAGTTATAACTGTCCAAAGTTTGATGTTAAATCTGGGTGCAATTCTGGAATAGTGTGGAATTTTCTTGAAATCTGTATTTTCGTGGTGATTTCCAGTGATGAGCCATATTTTTCCTTGAAAGAGGACTTAAATACCTTTCATTTGGCTTTGGGATCACCTCATTTCGATTTTTCTAGAATTAGTTAGGAATTTTCGAAGTTGCCTTGGCTGCAGCAGAAATTCTTGGCTGCAGCGCAAAAGCTTCTGTGAACGTTCTGGCCGCAGCCAGAAAATTCTCGGCTGCAGCCAGAAACTTTCTGTGCTGCTTCTGGCCGCAGCCAGAAAATTCTCGGCTGCCGCCAGAAACTTTCTGTGCTGTTTCTGGCCGCAGCCAGAGGTTTTTTTGGCTGCAGCCAGCCCCTGTTTTCAGCACCTTGTGATTTTGAAAAGTGGTTTCCAACCCGATGTTTCCCAACCTTTTAGGGCTTTTATTAGAGGCATTTGTGGCCTCTTAAGGGTCAATTATGATAACCAAAATTAAGTGTTTCAAGTTAATTAAGTCTTGGAATAGAAAATAACTCTTCGTCCCTAATTATAAATATAGGATTTGACATTTGCCCTCCTCGGGAGAGACCGGCGCTAGGACACGCCCGGAAGAACTCAGGTAGTGACTTTTCTCTCATATTTTGTATGATGTTTTGGCATGCATATCTTATCGTTAAATTTGTGAAATGTGTGCCATGGTCCATTGCGGCGTGAGCAGGTCAGCGCGAGCCGTGTAGGGATTGACGGTGGTCATCTCTAGGTCGGCCGTTGAACTGCCGTCGTAATCGACATGGATCTTGGTGAATCCGACCCGTGGGGGCGGCGTATGTGAAAACCAGCCGTGGGCTGTGTGTGTGTATCTTGCCTATGTGGCTTGTGAATATGATATGCTTTATATGGATCCCAGCTGTGGTGAATTATACTGTGTTGATTGTTGTGGTGCAATACAACGTGAGCAATTTAGCGTGAGCAATCGTCAGGGATGACATGTGTCATACTAACCATTGCCGTTGTAGTTGCTTATGTGGATAATGATTTGATTACATGCATTATTGTTGTACATTATATGATTGACTTGTTACTACGGGGATTCTTTAGAATCTCACTCTCCCAAAATTAACCATTTTAGACAGGGCTGAAGGATCGAGAGGCAAGCGGGCAACAAAGAGTAGTTAGAGCTCCTGTTTAGGAGTGTATTTTGGAATTAAGGGTTATCATTGTAGATTTTGAAATTGTATATCTTTTGGGATAATTTTGGGAAACAATTGTGTATATTGGGATTGATAGTATAGTTTTGTGTAATCCCCAAGTTAAGGGTATTGAATCGTGGGCTTTGTGCCTTTGTAAATCCCTTATTTAATGAATGGAACCCGAGTGTGTCGGGAATTTGCTTTATACTCTGATATTTGTGAATGAAATCAACTTGTGAAGGCCATTTAGTATTGAAATGTGAATGTGAGACCATTGTTGAACAAATTTTGTAAAAGTTTTTGTAAGCCATGATTTTGGGGAGATTGACTTTGTTTAAGTCCCAAAATCTATTACGGTCTCTAATTCCACATTAATTACGTGTTTATGAACTAAATCTCGGCCTTAATCGTAAAGGGGGTTACAGAGGGGTTCTTCATCTTTTTGTTACTCAGTTAACTGACCATAGCTGGCATTTGCCTTTTATTTATATTAACACAAAATTAGCGATATTATAATTGAATTTTGCAAAGGTTGAGTTGTGTTATATTTGTTTAGGTGTTTGGGTGTTATATCATGTAAATTAGATTTGCCAAACATGTATAGACTTTCTTTGTATTGTGTTTGTTATTATTAAATGGATAGAAGGCATTTGCAAAAACCAACACATATTCATAATAACTAAACTTCAAATCAAATCAAATTCAACCTATGTAGGTTAAAACTAACGTACGAAATGTAATATCCCAAATTTTGGGATTAAAGGCTTGAAAATAAGCCTGAATTAAGTAGTTTGCTAAGCCCTAGTTTAGTAAGAGTCCTAGGAATGAGGATTTGCTACCAATGTATTTTTCCAGCGTGACAGTCTTTTTGTAGTGTATTTTTAAATGGGCAAATGATGTCGAAAAATTGTGAAATTTTATAGGATAAAAGTATATATCCTAAGCTTTAATTTGATAGTAACATGTGATTTTTGGACTTGAGGACTGAGAGATATGATTTTTCAAAGTTAGACCCTGTTTCTAGAACCAATTCTAGAACAGGTAACGTTTAACGAATTTCTGGGAATTTTGAGCTTTTAGTTGGCTAAAGGCTATATTTTTTTCTTGAAACTAGACTCAATAAGGGTTTTATAGCCCTTAGAATCACTCTAATTGAATTTCTAGAAATAAAGTTATAATTTTTTAAAGTTTGGTCAGAAAATCTGCCAGAATTACCAACTGGTGCGAATTTGGAGGAAAAAAAATGTAATGAAAATTGTGTAAATTGTGAAAAAAAGTAAAAGCACATATTTTCCATTTATTGGTGGATATTTGTTACCAAAATATTAAAGGAGAAGGAAAATCTTTACTTGGACACAAATTGTGCCAAGTGTCATCATCCAAGACAAGGGATTAAATAATAATTGATTAAGAATTTAGCATATGTGTAATTAGCATAAAATAGTGTGTGTGTGTGTATATGGGCAAGTTGGTTAGAGTAATGAAATGAAGCCCATTTGGTGTAGGAAGGACCCTATATGGTGTCTTGTAGGGCTAAGGAGGAGGGAAGGAAATTAGTTCAAATGTAATGAAAGATTAATAACTTAATGATGAAGGGATGAGGCTAAGTACAAGCTTATGTCATAAACCCATAATCCAATATTTAATTAAAGAAAGATGATGGAGATATTTTAAAGCTTTGTCTTCATCTTGTCCCTTCTCATTTCACGCCTAGCACCCTAAATAATGAGAAAGGGAGAAGAGCTTAAGAAACTTAGAGAGAAGGAGAAGCACAAGAGGAAAATCCAAGGTAAGTCTTGTGGTTTCAAGTGATTAAGCTTTCTATCTTGCGTAATAGCTTCTCTAAACTCTTGTTGTCCATGAAAAACCATGTGTAGCAAGCAAATCTTCAAGGTTGAAGAGAGAGAGAGGGAGATGCCTAGAGAGAGAAATTTTGAGAATCGAAAGGTAACTTCAAGAACTTCAAATCCTTTGGTGTATTGTTGTTGTTGTTGCTGTGGTTCTTGTCATGATTTGTGGTTTAGTTGTTGATTTTGTAAAGTTGGGATGTTGAAACCCTAATGGGTTATGCTGCCCAAATATCCTCAAATCATGTCTAATAAGTGTTTAAAAAGTTTAACAAGTGATAAGAATGAAAAGGAGAAAACTTTAAGGGCTAAAACACAAAATCACATTTTTTTCCCTTTTTAAGCTCAAGTTTCGGCCAACTCAAGAAATAGGGGTAGTAGTTGGAATTTCACTCATCTAATGGTTCCATTGTGTTTAAGAGGAAGGGTTAAGTAGCAAATTTTCCTTGGAAGTATGGGTCTAAGAGCAATTTCGCCCTAGAAGTTTTTTGGGGATCAATTTTGCCCCAGAAGTTTCAAAACGTAGCAATGTTGCCCTTTTCCGTTAAAAAATTAACAGTCAATGTCAATTTTTTAACGGTCAATGTTTGTTATTTAACGAAAAAGGGCAACATTACTATGTTTTGAAATTTCTGGGGCAAAATTGATCCTCAAAAAACTTCCAGAGCAAAATTGCTCCTGGACCCATACTTTCGGGGCAAATTTGCTACTTAACCCTATGAGGAATAATTGTGTAGGGTTGATGTTGATCATATTATGAGAAAAGCCATAGAAAGTGAAATGACAAAAATAGCCTTAAAACCCTAAGTAGGGGCTATCAAGGGTAAAACTGTCATTTGGTAGTGATCTTGAGAAAATGAGGTTAAAAATGGATTATATACTCAAAACTGTGTAGGAATTGCCTGGGTCAAAATTTCTAGAAAAGTACATTCAGATAAGATAAAAAGGGACTTAGACTGGGTCCCTAGGGGCATTTTGGTAATCTTGTAGATTTAAACTGATATAACCAACAAAAGTAATTTGGAAGAGTCTAGGGTGATACATGAATGGGTATTAACCTAATTCTTATAAATTTGGAATTTTAGGACTGGACAGTTATGTCCTTTAAAGTGAAACGGAAGACTTCTCATGTAGTTCTCTTCTCTGATTTCCATATACCTTCTGTATTCGCCTGTCTAAATTGTTGGTAGGGGAGGGTGAGATTCAAGAGAATCTCAGTAGGAAACAGATACCATAATGCATGCATGATCAATGCTATGTGTATGACATGTTAACTTTAACTAGATGTATGCCCCATAATGACATTCCTACATGCTCAATGTTTCATGCAACAAAACTATGACCACGAAGAAAACAGAAACAGGGTTTTATTTACTCAAATATGATATACAAAATCAAGTAAATTAATCACATACATCACTACATAAGCAGAGATATCAAATATATGAAAATAAGGTAAGTACCCTACCTCAACCCTTTCCGCCTCGAAGCATGTGCTTCGTAAAGCGTTCCTAATACTGGGCTCTCAACTTGGTCTTAAAATGTAAAAAGTACAAGAATTATGTTAAAACCCATTCACATGCCATTTGAAACACTTCCATAGTGTTTATAGTGGTTATAAAAGCCTATTATGCAAATTTACCAAAATGCCCACAGGGACCCGACTTAGCGGTACTTTTCTCGAAATTTTGACCTGGGCTATTCTGACATATTTTTTCCTAAAGAATCCATTTCCAGACTCAAAATTATCAAATTCACTGCCAAAAGACAAGAATGCCTTTGGCACCCATATTTTATGATTTTATGGGCGTTTTCGTAATTATGCTTTTTCAGGCTTTTTCTGAAAAAGTGATCAACGGTAACCCCACCTAATTTCCCTCCTACTAACACACAATGGGATAATCGGATTATCAAAAATCCAGCCCTAACCCCTCCAAACAATATTGATTGAAACCTAAAATTCTTAGGAAAAAATTAGGGTTTTCGAGTTTTGACTCTGTAGACTTGCTCCTTTCTACTCATAATCACTTTATTAACTATTTGATAACGTTAAAACCACCATTTAGACTCAATTTGGGCAGCATAACATTTAGGACACCACATTTCCAAATTTTACATTCATAGAAAACTCAACATAAATTTATCGATTAAACTACTCATAGCAACCAGAACAATCAATATTTGAAGTTTTGGAAGTTACCTTAATCTCCTTCTTGCTTTTCCTTTAGGTAGCCGAAACCCTAACCTCTACACCACTGAAATTTATACTTCAAATACCTTAAATAACATAGA
Source organism: Inga leiocalycina (assembly GCA_963242795.1). NCBI lineage: Eukaryota > Viridiplantae > Streptophyta > Magnoliopsida > Fabales > Fabaceae > Inga > Inga leiocalycina. Next base: position 49,090,872 of record OY725327.1, on the reverse strand, counting down.
AGAGAAGCTTAGGAGAAGGATTATACAAGTTAGGTACGAATTCACTGAAGAAATCGACCTACCTTGTGAGATTTTCCTCTTTCTCTCTCTATAATTCTCTCAACTCTTTCTCTCTCTTTATCTCTTATGGTTGTTGCTTCACAAAAAAAAAATGGAATGGAGGAAGAATGAAAGTGTTATTTTATAATATTGGAAATTTTCCTTTTATTCCCTTTAATTTTCAGATTAATTGGAAATTCTGGCAGATTTTCTGCCCAAACTTTGAAACATAAGAACTAAATTTGTAAACATCGTATTGGAGTGATTCCAAAGGCTATAGAACCCTTATTGAGTATGTTTCAATGAAAAATATAGCCTTTTGCCAATTGGAAGCTCAAAATTCCCAGAATTAATTTCTTTGAATGTTGTTCTAGAAAATCCACAGTTTTTCTGGGCTGACTTCAAAAATTCATAATTTTTTGTATATAGCTCTAATTGAGTCATATACATATCAAATTAAAGCTTAGGATGTCTACTTCCGTTTAGGAAACTTTCATAAATTTTTGTCATCATTTGGTCATCCAAAGTCACATGATAAACTCATTGCCTTACAGGCGATTTCATTAAAACACTGCTTACTTCTCAATTTCAAATATTAAATTCCTATGACCATGAATATTCACCATTTTATTCCCTTTAATACCTCAAAGATATAAGAAATATTAGGGAATAGATTTGAAACACCCGTTAAATCAGGGCTTAGCAGTCTACTTAATTTAGGCTTATTCTCTAGCATCAAAGCCCAAAATTCAGGGTATTACAAAATATGGTGAGCAAAGAGTAACCGGGAATTATTGTTAAATGCTTGAGAAAGAAAATAGAGGATAGGTTAGTGGTCAGTAAATTCCTTAGGTTTTTCTGAAAGAAATGAGTGAATGATAGGAATGATTGAGGTGAAATGATTTTCGACCCCGATAGGATCGAGGTTCTAAGTCATGATTGAGAGAAATGTAATCTGAGAATCAAATTCTATAATTGAATTACCTCCTTAGGCATTTGATATGGCCCAAGTTGCTTGAGGTATTAGAATATGATACATGAATGAGATTATTAAAGGTTGTTAGCTGCTAGTATAGCATAGGAAAACATATGATTATAAAATATTCCCTTAAAGGATTGATTGAGGTGATAGCTCTTTGATAAAATGAGAGAAGGAATTGATCTACCTGCTATTCCACTAACTTGAGGGTATACTAGGAGTTGATTAGTGGATGGCAAATAATGTGTTGAAAGGTATAAGTATGAAAGGTTACCAAATGACTCTTAAGGGATGACTTATCCTTAGGTCATGGCCTCTAGTCCTTGGGAAGGTGAAATAAATCCCCAAGTACTTGTGTTGCAAAGGCCCCTGGTATCGAGGAGGGGACAATTTCTGCTTAGAGAGAGTCCTGTGTGGTATTGCCCTCGGACAATTCCCAAGTTGGCCTATGTGGTATTGCCTTCGGCCGTTACATAAAAAGACCAAGTAAACCGTAACCCAAGAATCAACTGTTAAGTTTTGATCTATAAGAATTTGAAACGGGCTAAGAATTGGCACAAAGAAACACATATTTTGGGTACATTCAGGTATTATAGGAGGCTCCTATGGGGCTCCTATGGGACTCCTATTAAGTAATCCTGACATTATTAAAGCTCATATGAGGAGATAAACCTCATAGTGGGCAGTGGAAGCATAGTAAATTTATATGTAATCTTTGGGCACCAACATTGGTTCTAGGTAGTAAGACTTGATATGTGTTCAACGAAGATGGTGAACTGTATGTACTTAGGTTATAAGACTTGATGGACTAGTAAGTCCTTAGGCAAGTAAGTTATGATGTGTTTGATAATTGTGCCGAGCGGAGGCTCGAGGCGGTAAGACCCGATGGGCAAGTTTACATAGGATGGTGTGGCTGTAAGACCTGTGTTCTTAGCTCTGTGGTTGATGCCTAGTGTGATGACATTAGACCAGTGTGTCTAGAATATGTCTTAAAGTTGACAGAACATTCAAACTATACCAAGTTGTAGTTGAGGCAGTAAGTCCAGAGATGCCAATGGCATAGGAGTGATTCCCTACACAGTAAAACCAATATGACCAAGCACTTTGGTGTGGCCTGGGTGAGTGAGGTCCAGTGCTTGTATGATTGTTGACTGGGCAAGTGAGGTCCTGTGCCTGTTATGATTGCAGGGCAAGTTAGGTCTAGTGTTTGATGTGATTGTGTGATCTAGGTGAAGTCCCGAAGAGGCTGTAAGGACTAAGGAACCAGGCGCTATGGGAATAGACTAGTAGGTCTTGTGTTTGAATGCACGCTATATACTGTGTATTGAATGAATGAGGATTGCTGAATACTGTATGAGATCTTTGATAAGAATATGATGATGGTGTTGCATGCTTAATGAGCTTGCATATGAAAGAGATAGATTGACTATGATCATTATGTTGCACGGATTATGAGCCTGTACATTATAAAGGGATGCCTTGAGCGATAAGGAGTGATCCCAAAGCTGTAGATGTTCAAATTCTGAGGATAAAGTTTATTGAACAGGGGAAGAAATGCAATATCCTGGATTTTGAGATTAGAGGCTTAAGAATAAGCTTGAATTAAGTGAACTGCTAAGCCCCAGTTTAGCAAGAGTCCCAGGAATGAGGATTTACTGCCATTTTATTTTTCTAGCGTGGCAGTTTTCTTGTAGTGTATTTTTTGATAGGCAAATAATGTCTAAATATTGTGAAATTTTACAAGGTGAAAGTAGATATCCTAAGCTTTAATTTGATAGGTAATATTTGATTTTTGAAGTTGAGGATTGAGAGAGAAGATTTTTCATAGTTAGACCTTGTTTCTGGAACCAATTCTAAAACATGTAAGGTTTAACGAATTTCTAGGAATTTTGAATTTTCATTTGGCTAAAGGCTATATTTTTCCTTGAAACTAGACTCAATAAGGGTTTCATTGCCTTTGGAATTACTCCAATTAACTTTCTACAAATAAAGTTATGATTTTTCAAAATTTGGTCAGAAAATCTGCTAGAATTGCCAACTAGTGTGAATTTGGAGGGGAAAAAAATGTAATGGAAATTATGTAAATTGTGGAATAAAGTAAAAGCACATATTTTTTGTTTATTTGTGGATATTTGCTACCAAAATATTAAAGGAGAAGAAAAATCTTTACTTAGATACAAATTGTGCTAAGTGTCATCATCCAAGCCAAGGGATTAAATAATAATTGATTAAGGATTTAGAACATGTGCAATTAGAATAAAATACTATATATATATATATATGCAAGTTGGTTCGACAAATGAAATGAAACCCATTTGGTGTAAGAATGACCCTATATGGTGTCGTGTTGGGCTAAGGAAGAGGGAAGAAAATTAGTTCAAATGTAATGAAAGGTTAATGACTTAAAGATAAAGGGATAAGGCTAAGTACAAGCTTATGTCATAAACCCATAATCCAATATTTAATTAAAGAAAGGTGATAGAGATATTTTAAAGCTTTGTCTTCATCGTTTCCCTTCTCATTTCATGCCTAGCACTTCAAATAGAGAGAGAGGAGAGCTTAAGAAACTTAGAGAGAAGGAGAAGCACAAGAGGAAAATCCAAGGTAAGTCTTGTGGTTTCAAGTGACTAAGCTTCCTATCTTGTGTAATAGCTCTTTTAAACTCTTATTGCCTTGAAAAATCATGTGTAGCAAGGAAACTTTAAGAGGTTAGGAGTGAAATTGTCCTTAAATCATGTCTAATAAGTGTTTAAAAGGTTTACAAGTGGTGTAGCGCCTGAAATTTGGAAAAAACGTGGAGCCATCACCAAAATTTTGAAAAAGGATAATTTTGGAAACCTTTTTTAAAAATTGAAACTGGTCTAAAAAAACCATTTAGGGTTCGGGAGTCGTTTGTGTATGGGGAAGGTGTTAGGCACCCTACAGCACCTATTAATGAGAATGGTTACCCTAAGTTAATTATTTAAAAATAAATATAGCCTTTAATTTTATTATAATTACCCAAATAAAAAGAATATTTACAAAAATAAATGAAATGAAAAATAAAGAAGAAAAATGAACATTTGTTTCCAAAAAGAAAATAAGGAAAAATATATTTATTTACAAAGTTGGACTTGACCTAGGAAGAGAGCCTAGGGCCTACGTACCCTTTAGAGGGATCAAAGCCCATGTAGTTCGGGGATAGAAATGTGTGTCACTTTGTTGGTGTTTTTTAGAAAATTTTTTATTTAATTTATTTGAGAAAAATATTTTTTTTTTTTGGTTTGTATTTTTTATTAATTTTTTTAAAACGTTTTTTTTTATTTATGAAAGAACTTCTTTTATTTTTCATGAAAGAAAGCTTTTCCATTTTATTTTCATTTATCAAAATGTGTCAAAATATTTTTTTTCTTTTTTTGAAAGAGGACCTAAGAAAGGGATAAAGAAAAAAAAGAAGAAAAGTAGCACAAGTTAAACAAAAAGAAAGTCAAAGGTGAGGTGATTTATACGTACCTTTTATCCTTTGAACCAGCTACAACAAGATATAGGGTGATAGAATCACATAATAAACAAGACGCAATTACAATCACATTACCTTTATCTATTAAGCATGACATCTAACACCATTAGAAAACAAGGCAACACATACCTCTTGATTCCAAACAGAGCACATCCAGCAATGTATATATGATAATTCAATGGGACACAGCAAGTCTATTTAATTCTTGATCTCATATTCAACGTCCAGCACTATTGGCATATATTGGGATAAGCTAGAAGACAAGAATGAAGTCATAGAAGAGGGAGAGGTAGTCAACACAACATATATTGAATGAGCAAAAAAAAAACAAGAGCAAAGTTATAGTGAAGGGAGAATTTGTCAAAGATCATCATGTGGTTGTACCTTCATTTATGCAGAGTAGTGAGTATAAGGCAAGTAAATGAAAACCAACAAAATTCCTGCAATTCTTTATATAAGGATTTGCCCAGCATTCAAATGGGTATGCGTCCATCTCTAATAAGAAATGTTCATTAGCTTGAGCAAGAATATTAAGACCTTATTTAGACAAAGCAAAACAAGATAGCCTCTTATATCAACTCCCTTTCCCCATGAGAATTATGTATGAGTAATGAAAAATGAGAAACTAAAATTAGCTCCCTACTGTTAGATCTCTCATGTTTTGATGATAACAAAGGATGGCATGAAAAAGATTTGATAAAAAAATAAGTTTGAACAAAGTAATAACAGGGCAAATCATTACTTGAAGTAAGCATTGGAGTAATGAAGAAAGGTCAAGAGAAAAAGCTGAGAAACTTTATCACTGGCAAGTTTTCTAAAGGGTTACTCGAGTAAGTACTCGAGTAATGGGACAGAAACTTGAAGTAACCTGCCAACGTTACTCGAGTAAGTACTCGAGTAAGAAGGTAAATGACTCTAAGTTGCTCTCAACCTGCCAATGTTACTCGAATAGCTACTCAAGTAACTAGGTAAATCACTGGCAGTTGCTCTCGGCCTGCCAATGTTACTCGAGTAAGTACTCGAGTAACCATGTCATAGACTTCCAGTTACTCTCGGCATTTTCAACCCTGCTAATGATACTCAAGTCTATACTCGAGTTACTCTGTTTCAAGAAATGTGTTGCTCTTGGCATTTTCAACCCTGCCAACGTTACTTGAGGCGCTACTCGAGTAACTCACCATGGTAAGTCAAAAACCTGAAGGTAATACTCGAATAACATGTTATGTTTTTATCACACTTCACTCGAGGCACTACTCAAGTATGCAGGTGTTCAATCACTTATCTATACTGGATTACTCGAGTAAGGAATCGAGTAATATGTAGAGTTATTTGAACAAACCTTGAAGTCACTACCCGAGTAAGCTATGCAGAAAATTTATGTTTACTCGAGTAAGTACTAGAGTAATAAGGTAATCAAACTTGAAGAACTCTCGGCCTTGAAATCCTGCCAACATTACTGGAGTAAAGCATCGAGTAACATAAAGTTTATTTGAAAGTTTACTCGATTTGCTACTCGAGTAACTTATGAAGAAAAGTGTGCCATACTCGAGTAAGTACCCAAGTAAACAGGTATTTCTAGAGGTTTGTAATTTTGTTTACTCCATTCACTACCCGAGTAAAGCAATGCTCATTTATTAACTTGCAGTTCATCATTATGATACTCGAGTAAGTACTCGAGTAAACTTTAATGAATACTCGAGTATGCAAGTCCAGAAATTCAGAATTCATTCAAACGTTCATTGGTTTGTTTCCTATGTGATTAACCTTTCATTGTATTAGTATTCTTAGCATATCCACAGATAAACAATGAAGAGATCTTACCAAATAAGGAAAGTCAAATACAACGTTCAAATGCTACCTACCGCCACCTACCTCAAACGGATATTTTTCATATACTGGAAAAGTCAATAGTGGCTGCGCACTATCTAACGGACATGAAGAAAAACGTTCCAACAATCATTACCAACACATCTATATATACGGGAACATCCAAACAGAGAAGAGACAACAAGAACACACACGAACGCATTATCAAGCTCATTACTCTGTTTTACATTATACTTGTAATTCTATGCTTCAGTAATTCTTATTCACTTTGTGAGAGAGATATTTCATTCAAACTCGATATTTGTTATTGAGGTAACTTAAGGTTGTGGAACCTTGAGTTGGGATTGGATTACAACCTGTAAGGGGGAGCGAGTATCTAGGCGAAGGAACTTGCTTGTACTGAGGTGCCAAGAACCCACTAAATCTTGGAAGTTATAGTGAAACTCTCAGAGAAGCTCTGAGGACTGGATGTAGGTCAAAGTGGTTGTGGCCGAACCAGTATAACTCTCGGTGTACACTTAGGTGATATTTCTCCTTACTCTTTATTGCTTTATATTCACCGTCAAGATTTTATATTTGCAACGAAGTTTTAGTATCACCCAATTCACCCCCCTCTTGGGTGAAACTCTTGCTCTAACATTTGGTATTAGAGCGTAGGTCTTCTTGTTAAGGTATAACAACCTAATAAGGATCCAATGTCAAGCATGGGTGAAGGAATTCTTCCCAACGAAGCATCCATCACTAGACCTCTAGGTTTCAGTGGTGAACACTTTTCTTTCTGGAAAGAAAAGTTCAGAGTATTCATGATGGCTATTGAATATGGGCTATGGGATGTGATTGAGAGTGGAAACTATCAACCTACAAAGATTGTAGATTCTTAGAAAATTCCCAAGACACCAGCGGAATATGATGAGAATGACAAGAAACTTATCACTCTCAACAGCAAGGCAATTCTGATGTTACAAAGTGCCTTGAGTCAAAGTGAATACTTCAGAATTTGCATACTTCCAACAGCAAAGGAAATATGTGAAGCTCTGGAAATAGCTCATGAAGGAACTTTGGGAATAAAGGAGAATCAGATCAACACCTTGGTCACTGAATTCGATCTACTTTGAATAAAATCAGGTGAATCAATATCTGAATTTGAACTTAGATATACTCATCTTGTTAATCAACTTGCAGCACTTGGAAAAGTTTATGATTAACATACCCAAGTACGAAAGATATTGAATATTCTTTCTAAAGAGTAGGAGGCCAAAGTCACTACAATAGAAGAAGCAAAAGGAGAATCAATGAGATCAATTGCGTCTCTATTTGGAAGCCTTTCTGAATATGAAAGCAAACTAAAGTTCAAACGGGAACTTGATGACATCGGTGACAAGAGAAAGAAAGGCCTAGAACTAAAAGCAAAAGAAGAAAATCAAGATGAGGATGAGGAGTTTGACGATGATGAAATGGGCCTAATCATAAAACGATTCAGAAAGTTTTACAAGAAAGGACAAGGATTCAAACACTTTCAGAAAGGAGGAACTAGCAGCAAAGATCATATCATTTGCTACGAATGTGGAAAACCAGGACATATCAAATCAGAATGTCCAGAACTAAATCAAAAGAGCAAAGAAAAGAGAAAAGGAAAATTCTTTAACAAAAAGAAGGCCTTTGTATCTGCTATATGGGGTGATAGTTCCTTTGACGAGGAAAGTGATGAAGAAGTAACCAATATATGTCTCGTTGCTCAAGAAGAAATCGATGAAGAGGTAAATGATTCTGATCCTACCTATAATAAATTACTTTCTGAATATAATGCTTTACATTCTGAATTCATCAAAGTAGTTAAAGAATTAATTGTTTTCAAAAAGAAAAACAAAGCTCTTGAAATTGAACTTAAAGAAAGTTTAGAAAAGGATTGTGAAAATTGTTCTTGGTTGAAAAAGAAAAACACTGATATCACAAAAACTCTTGAAAAATTTACACAAGGAAGTGAGATGCTAAATATTATTTTAAAAGCTCAACGATTTGTAAATGACCGATCTGGAATTGGATATGATCCAAAATCAGATAGAAGGAAAGGTGGAAAGAAAGTAGGAGGTAAGTCATATTTGAATTATTTCCAGCATTCTGTGCATACATCAAATCCTTTTGCATTCTGTAATTACTGTAATAGAAAAGGCCATTATACTTCTTCATGCATTCATAAGAAGAAAGGAAACATAGGAACCTACAAATGGGTACCTAAAGGCTCATATGTTCAGAAAATTATTTATACTAACCCCAAAGGACCCAAAAAGATGTGTGTAACCCCCTGCCTTAATTAATGTAATTAAGATTCGATAATGCGTAGTAAAAAGGGGTTTGAGACCGTTGGATAATTCAAAACTTACTAAATCACCTACTGAATAGTAGGAACTTACAAAATTTTCAAAACTTCTTTTCTATCCCGGTCTCGTTACCAATTATCGAATATAATCACCTGTGCAGTTAACTTACATTCATAAATATATCAGAGTTCGTAATTTAAACCCTGGCAACCCCCGGGTTCATTTATATACACATAGAGTTTCAAAATCCAAGTAGGGGATTACAAACCAAGTATTCACACTATTTACATCTCAACATGTACTACAGTAATCCCTATCCAAAATGATTAACCAACAAAACCATACTAATGTCCCTAAGAAGCTCTAACCGCTCCGGGTCGCTCGCTTCTCCTTAGAGCCACTCGCCCTGTCTAAAATGTTAGTTCAAAGGAAAGAATGAGATTCAAAAGAATCCCAATAGTAACTAAACATTTATACCACATATAAGCACACAGCATGTAAGCAAATCATTATACAGCAGCAGCAACCAATATCAAACTCCACCCTCATCCCCTTTCTCCGCCGGGAAGGCACACTGCCCTAACCCGAACCGTTGTTAGCTACTCAGGGACTATTGGCGTGGCATATCACACTCCACCCTCATCCCCTTTCTCCGCCGGGAAGGCACACTGCCCTAACCCGAACCGTTGTTAGCTACTCAGGGACTATTGGCGTGGCCGTGCATACATATAGCCTTATAGCTCATACAGCTAACCGGCTTTCACAAATGGCCCGTCGGCCTCACAATCAGCCTATCAGCCTCATGTCACATAATCACACCTCATCCTCATCCCCTTTCTCCGTCGGGAAGGCATACTACCCTAACCCGAACCGTTGTTAGCTACTCAGGGACTGTTGGACTGACGGTGCTAACACATATCCACATAAGTCGCAATATCCGAATTTATCACAAATCACTGATCATACACACATACAATGCATCATAAATGGTACGAAAGAAAAGTCACTACCTGATCCCTTCCTGATGTCTCTGGGCACAGTGGGCTCACGAGGATAGCAGATGTCAAATCCTATAATCAAAATAGGGACATTTGGTTAATTTCCTTTTCCAAGTTCTTACTTCAATAACACTCTAAGTTGGTATTCATTTAGACTCTTTGGATGGCCATTAAATGCCCATTCATATGCCTAAAGGGTTGGGATAACTATCCCCAAAGATCCCTTTTTAGAAAGCTAAACACTGATTTTTGGACCCCTCACTCGCACTCCTCACTCGAGCACAGGAGGCCGTGCTCGAGCACAACTCCCATTTTTACTCGAGCACACGCGAGTGAGACGCAGGAAGTGCTTGCCCGAGAGCAACTCCCGTGACCAAACTACACTCTCACTCGAGCACAAGAGACTGTGCTCGAGCAGAGACCCCGAGCACACTCGAGCACCATGGAAGTGTGACCCTGCGAGTGACAACCCGAGAGCATCTCTCAACATCTTCCTCCTCCATCACTCGAGCACATACACCTGTGCTCGAGCACTGATCCTCAGTGCTCGCGAGCACAACCAGCGAGTGTCTACCCGAGAACAACCCAACTCCCAGGCAACAGATTCACTCGAGCACAAACACCACTGCTCGAGTGATCTCCCTATGCTCGCGAGTGCCAGGCGCACTCTTGGCAATCCCTCTCGAGTGATACCCTGAGACACTCACCCGCAGCACCAAAAAGGCACCCTTACTCGAGCACAACATCCTCACTCGAGCATGTTCATCTTGTGCTCGAGTGAGACCCTTCTCACTCGAGAAATCCTGACAGATGCCCCAAAACGCAGAAACTGATATGGTTTCCAAAATCCAGCAATTGCACTCCAATGGTTCTAAAACTTGTGTTAAAGCTCATTTTCACTCATTTCAGCACATAGAACCCATTGGTAACCAAAAACAACCCAAATTCAACCCATTCAACGCATTCTCTCTCTAGATCATCAAACCACTCAAAACCTCATTCTAACAACTTCCCTTATTCAACTTCAAATCAATTTCTAATCACTCTCAAATGTCAAAACTGACCAAATGAACAGTGATACTCTCACCAAAGTCTACCCTTCATTTAACATCATAATTAGGTCAATTTTCAGAATTCTCTAAACTATACAAAATGTAATAACATTTGTATCAAACTTCATCAAAAACTCACCTCTTTCACTTGCTGAATGCAGAACTTGGATTCCTCAACTTTCAATTTCCCTCAAGTTGCCACACACCACAAATCCAAAGTCTGAAAACATGGAAATAAAGCTCTTGACCATTGGAACAATATCAATGAAAAGTGTTTAAGCTTATGAAGTCATTTACCTATCTTAATTTCAAACCCTTCCTTTCTCTTTCAACTTGCTCGCCGGAAATGGAGGGAATGGAGAGAGAAATGAGTAGGTGAGGGTGATGATCATTCCTTCCTTCTTCCCATACACTTGGCCGACTTAAGAGGGAGAGAGAAAAGAGTTTGAAATTGTTGACCCATCCAATGGCTCTCATTTGGACACTTGTCACCATCTCATTCTCCCTATCATGATTTCACATATTCTCACATACACAAGATTCCACCCCTTGATCTTTCAATCTCAACCATTGATCTTGATTACTAAGAGGTTTTATCATCCGTAGCTAACCAGACGGTTGGTAAATTTACCGTTTTACCCCTGATTAGTACAATACTCATTAAATCATCACTAATGCTCTTTATATCATACACACAACATATACTTCAAATATGCTTAATTAATATTAATTACATCATTTGAAGTTATTATCCCTTAATTAAAATCCAGGATGTTACAATGTGGGTACCTAAGACTTAGTCATTTGATTGCAGCTATGTCTCAAAGCATCCAAAAATAGAAAGTGGTACATAGACAGTGGATGCTCTAGACATATGACCAGTTATTTCAAAAGTTTTACTAAATTACTACCTAAAGAAGGTGGGAAGGTAAAATTTGGAGGAAATCAAACCGGAAGGATAGTAGGAATTGGTGAAATAAAAAATGACAAAGGCATACAAGTCAATGACGTATACTATCTCGAAGGATTATGCCATAACTTGCTGACAAAGGCATACAAGTCAACAAGAATGACTTACTACTTGATAAGAAGAATATCAAGGCTAAGCTCAGAGCAAAAAGGGAAGGTAATTGTTATACTCTAGATATTAGTAGAAATGAATCTGAAAACTATTTTCTGAGTAATGCCAATGAAAGTTGGCTATGGCATAAGAGATTGGCTCATGTCAATATGCATCAATTAGGCAAACTACTCAAAAAGGATTTAGTTCTTGGATTACCCAAAGTAAATTTCAAAAATGACTTGATTTGTGACGCATGTCAAAAGGGTAAACAAACTAAATCATCTTTCAAATTGAAAAATGAGATTTCAACAAATAGACCACTACAATTATTGCATATGGATTTAGTTGGCCCAGCAAGAGTAAAGAGTCTTGGTTGCAATTTATATTCATTGGTCATTGTTTATGATTTCTCCAGATTTACATGGGTTATTTTTCTATCATCAAAAGATGAAACCTTTGAAGAATTTATTGTCTTTACTAAGAAAGTGCAAAATGAGAAAGGTATGTCCATTGCAGGTATTAGGACTGATCATGGTGGAGAATTTGAAAATTAAGCCTTTGAAGAATATTGTGATACTAATGGCATTGATAACTATTTCTCTGCTCTAAGGACACCTCAACAAAATGGAGTCGTGGAACGTAAGAATAGAGTACTTACTGAAATGGCTAGAGCAATGTTAAATGAAAAGAATGCGTATCAAGTTTTCTGGGCCGATGCTATGAGTACAACATGCTATATTTCAAATAGAGCATATATTAGAACAAAACTTAGAAAGACACCAAATGAGCTGTACAAAGGAAGGAAGCCAAACATTGCTCATCTACACATCTTCGGTTGTAAGTGTTTCATTCATAATAATGGTAAAGATAACTTAGAAAAATTTGATTCTAAAACTGATGAAGGAATTTTCCTAGGATATTTTAACCAAAGTAAAGCATATAGAGTTTTTAACAAAAGAACATGTGTTGTTGAAGAATCAATTCATATTGTATCTGATGAATTTGAATCCTCTGACAAAACCATTGATGAAGAACAGGAAGTTGTTTTAAATCAAGAAAATGGTCAATCTATTTCTAAATCTCTTATTTCAGAAGTTGATGAAACCAAGGAAGAAGAGCAATTACTAGGACAACCTAGAACATGGAAATACAATAAAAGTCATCACTTAGATCAAGTCATAGGAGATGTGAATGAAGGGATCAAAACTAGAAATAGAATTTTCAATGAAGTAAGTTTTTCTGTATTCATTTCTGAGATTGAACCTTCTAACATTGATGAAGCCCTATCAAACAATGATTGGGTTATAGCAATGCAAGAAGAACTAAATTAATTTGAAAGAAATCAAGTTTGGGATTTAGTACCCCAACCCAAGGATCATTGGATCATTGGTACTAAATGGGTATTCAAGAACAAACTCGATGAATCCACAATTATTGTCAAAAACAAGGCAAGATTGGTGGCCAAAGGCTATAATCAGGAAGAAGGGATTGATTATGAGGAAACGTATGCTTTAGTGGCTAGATTGGAAGCTATACGCGTACTTTTGGCCTTTGCTTGCATCAAAGGATTCAAACTATATCAAATGGATGTAAAGAGTGCATTTCTAAATGGCTACATTATAGAAGAAGTATATGTAGAACAACCTCCAGGTTTTGAAGATGTAACTAAACCTGACCATGTTTTCAAACTTAAAAAGGCTTTATATGGTTTAAAACAAGCTCCTAGAGCATGGTATGAAAGGCTCAGTAAATTTCTTATTGATCAAGGTTTTGTACGGGGAAAAGTTGATACAACACTTTTTATAAAACGAAAACGTGATGATATTTTAATTGTTCAAATATATGTTGATGACATTGTTTTCGGTGCTACTAATGAATCTCTGTGTAAGGAATTTTCTGAGCTAATGCAGGGAGAGTTTGAGATGTCAATGATGGGAGAATTGAATTTCTTTCTCGGTTTTCAAATCAAACAAAGAAAGAATGGAATCTTCATCTCTCAAATAAAGTACTTAAAAGAACTATTGAAGAAGTATGGAATGGATGAAGCAAATGGAAGGGACACACCTATGAGCTCAACTACGTTGCTTGATGCTGATGTCAAAGGGAAAGACTACAACATCACAAAATACAGAGGAATGATTAGATCATTACTTTATCTCACGGAAAGCAGACCTGACATTCAATTTAGTGTTGGCATATGTGCAAGATATCAATCAGCACCAAAGGAATCACATGCCGAAACTATCAAACGAATCTTTAGATATACCTTGCTGACACACCAGAATTGGGTTTATGGTATCCCAAAGGAAGAAGTAAATATCTAGTTGCATATTCAAATTCTGATCATGAAAGATACAAGACAGACAGAAAGAGCACCAGCGGACAAGGACAATTTCTTGGAGGATCTCTTGTATCATGGTTCAGCAAGAAACAAAATACAGTGTCTCTTTCGTCAACAGAAGCCGAATATGTTGCAGTCTCAAGTTGTTGTGCACAAGTGATATGGTTAAAACAACAACTACAAGATCTTGGTATTTATCTCAAAGACATACCAATCTATTGTGACAATACCAGTACGATAAGCTTGGCAAAGAATCCAGTTCAACATTCTAGAACCAAGCATATCGATGTTAGACATCACTTCATCAGAGATCATGTCCAAAAAAAAGATGTGAAAGTGATATTCATTCCTACTCATCTTCAACTAGCTGATATCTTCACCAAACCTCTTGCAAAAGATCAATTTATATACATTAGAAGAGAATTGGGAATGGTAAATCCCAATGAATTGTGAGTTATTTCAATTTCTCATAATGTTAGATTAAGATATTTGATAATGTTTTGATGATTACGAATTTAAGCATCGGAGTATGTAGAAACTTGTTTTGCACGAAGATTGAAACTCTGTTCTGAGAAATAAAAACAGAGGTTATCAGAGGACATCATTCTGGAGTACCAACTTCAAGTAATGACTGACAGTGAAGCATTACCCGAGGAACAACTTGAAGTAAAAGAGCACTTTACTCGAGTATGTACTTGAGTAATGGTCTTCCAAAACTGGAAGTAACGTATCAAGTTACTTGGATTTTAAATCAAATGGTTCATTTAGTGAGAAATGAACAGTCCAAACAAGAAATGACAAGTTACCCGAGGAGAGCCTCAAGTAAACTTAAAGCTTACTCGAGTAAGGACTCGAGTAACTGCAGGTCCATATCACAAATTTGATGAGAATCGATTCAAATCTACTCTAAAATGGATATAAAATGATCGAGGGAACATACATGGATAATTACAATATTATTCATGCCAGGTACGCAATTTAAATGAATTATTTTGGAAATTTTCTGTATGATCACTCGAGTAGGGACTCGAGTAACCATGATATTTACTCAAGTAAGGCATCGAGTAACGTCGGGTTCTAGGTCTTTATCTGTCGCAAACTCATCATTTCCACAAAATCTCCTCGTGTTAATCACCCAGTCTTCTCTGAAAAATTTTTCACAATCTCTTTCTTACTTCATTTCCGTCAAAACCCATAAATTCCTAGCTCCAAAAACCACCTATTTTGTTCAGATTCTTCCTGACCTAACTCGTGACTTCAAACTCTTTTTTTTCTGAGTTTTCAAGTTTTCACTAAATCAAAATGGTTAGAACCAAAAACCTTACTCCCATAGATTCTTCTGGATCCCCACAACTCTCTGACCCTCTTTCTTCTCCTCCCAGAAAGAGAAGAAAACTCACACCTAGATCCAAAGCTAAAGTCCAACCCAAACCTCAACCGAAACCAAAAGGTGTTGTGATTAAAGAGCCAGTGGTTACAAGGACTTAATCCAAGAAGAGCACCTCTACTGGTAGAGGCAAAAGTGCCCAGTCTCCTTCTCCTCCACCTTCGGATTCATCCATTCCCTCTTTCACTCCAAAACCATCCAAAAAGCCCAAATATGATGTGAATGTGGCTAAGGCAATGGCTGGCATTCTAGATCAGCTTGAGAAGGGGCAGTCTTCAAAGAAATCTGTATTGCCAGAAGAGGAGATCACCAAACCTCCAAAGGGGTTTAATGTCAACAAGCTAGAGGAGTCTCAGAAGTACCTCACTCAATTCTCAAGGAGAAAAGTTTGTAAGACTCACTATATGGACCTCAAAGTACTTCAGGAGGTATTGAAGCATGATCGTAGTCCCTTTCTAGAACCATTTATGCCTTGGCTATCTATTAGACTTCCTTTTTGCACAAAAGTAGTCACACACTTTTACTGTAATCTTGAGATTCTAGATGAACCCAATTGAAATTCTGTAGAGGAAGAGATGACTACTACTGTTAGAGGCCAAAAGATACTTATCTCACCTTCTAGGATCAATCTGTGGTTAGGAATAGAGAGCCCACCAGATGACATTTACTCCAAACTTGATTCAAACCAAATTTTCTCTGTTTTTAAACCTGGTGAGCTTGTAGGCCTTTTGAACTTCAAACCTAGTGACATGTGCAATCATTACAGGGTTCTTTGGTATATATACTCTATATCCCTTGTGAACAAGGCCAACAATTATACCCACTTTTCTGATAGGGACTATAGATGGTTTGCTTCCTTACTCCTGAAGGAACAAAAGGATTTGGGGGAGTCCATATTTTCTAAGATGAAGAGGTATAGAGTAGATGGGAAAGCTACTACGCCTATGCCATATCCTCAGATTGTTTCACTCATTCTGAAGGAAAATAAAATATGGTACTTAGAGAGCAAAGAACATATTGAGAGAGTGACTCCGGTTGGGAGAAATCAAATTGGCAAGCTCAACATTAATATTCCTCTCAAGGGTCTTCTAGAGTCTGGATCTAAGAAGAAGAAGAAGACCAAGACTGAGACGAGTAAGATGGATGACACTTAGTCTTCGGCTCCAGCTGCCACTACCTCTACACCCTCTTTCCTCAATGCCACACTCCAACACTTTATGGAGAATATGCTCAAGGGATTCCATGTAGATATTGCCAACACCAATGCTGACCTAATAACACACATGAATGGCAAGATGGCTGAGTTGGTTGAGAGAATGGATAAAAGGCATGAAGAGTTGCTAGCTGAGCAATGTGCCCAGGGTGAGACCTTGAAGTTGATTTTGGTAAGATTGGACTCTTTGGGTCCTGGACCTTCTGCTAGTCCATCATCTTCTGCACATGAAACTTTTTCATCTCCAGAGCATATACCATCCCCAGAGCATATACCACCACCTCCAGAGAACATCCCATCTGACCTTTATCACACTGAGGTTGAGCCACTTATCCCTCCAGTCTCTAGTCCACTTGAGCCAAGACCCAAAGATATCCTATGCTCAATGGATAACCCTGAAACCAATGAGACCATCCATATCATCATTGAGGATTCACCACCCAAACCTCAACCCGAACCCTCTCCTATACCTATTCCATCTCCTACCCATAGAGTAACTCTACCTGTCATACATTATACCAATGTTTATATGTTTGTGTATGCCATCTTCTGTGATATAATTAATGAACATGGTTTTGTTGAGGAGGGAAATTTGTGTGTAGAGGCATACTTACATGGTTGTTGAGTAAGAACCCAACCGAGGTGTGCCTGGTTATTGAGTAAGAACCCAATCGAGGTTTTATGGGTAGTAGGGGATTGAGCCCCTAAGTCATGTATACATGCCATGGTATTGTTATTAATTTGTTGCATAACATGGAGTATGACATCTTTAATTTTCACAGTTTATATGATCGATTGTATGTTATTACTGAAATTCGTTTGAATCTCACCCTTTCCATAAATGTATAAAGTTTGTAGCAGCTGAAAATGGCTCTTAGGGCAAAAATCATAATTACTGGGAATTGAAGGTTTTGGTCAATTTCAAGAGAGGATGTTGGTTATCTGAAGACCTTTTAGTAAGTTTAAGGTCTGTAATTTATTGTACAATGCCCTGTATGCGAATTCTTGAATGTAATTAAGTACAATCTGTCATTAATATCAGTATATCTATGCTATTCCGTATAACCACTAAACCGCATATTGCTACTCTAAGTAATATAAATGATAAGTGGTATGTAAGACGGGGTCTTACACGGAACAAGTTTCCGCTACATTGAATAAATAATTAATTATTAACTGAAGTTCATGTTTTGCCGATAACTTCAGTACATTAGAACTATCATGGTCTAAGCATCTGGATCAACATCTTCATCATTTTCTACTACCTCATTGATTTCTTGATCGTCCCATTCATCAATGCCTTCAATCTCATGTGGTAGAACAATAAGCCCTTCGGGTTCATGCATTAAATGATAAAGCCATCCTACTTCTGTGTCGTATATACATGGATTACCCTCTAATGAATAGACTGCATGGATTACCCTTATGATAAAGCCATCCTACTCCTGTATCTATAGTTCTAGTATAGTATCTTAGACCTCTAATGAATAGATTGCATGGATTACCCTTATGGAAGGATGTTAGTAGAAAACGAACAACTTGCTCACTTCCAGTCTATCCAAAATGATCATAGTTCTCCAGTGGCACATTCCTAAAGAACTCTGACGTGTTTCTTGCTGTCTTTATAAGCTGCATGAATTCTTTAAATGATAATAGTCTTTTGAACTAGTCTTTGCTATTGTGCATATCAGTACTACTAATAGCGTTATCGGCAGTTTGAGCAGCGGTGACTATTTATTAGGGGTCATTTTTCTCTGTCAGGATTTGTCTATGGGACATCTGCCATATTCCTGGCTGTATGTTCCGAGGGTACTCTGCTGTTCCTTGAGCAATGAATGGTTAAGTGTATAGAATATTTGTAGTGTTTAGTACAGGGACAATAGTGGACCAAGCATAGCCATTTTCTTAGATTGTGTATGGTTTTTTTAATTGGATATAGACGGGTAGGTTATGAAACATTACGATTGTGGTGATTGGTGCATAATGTATGGCTTTTCATGTCGAGTGTTATTTGGTGGTTACCAGTGTCTTTAACTATAATATATGGTTCGTATGCTCTGTTACATATGACGTGTAACAACTATTGTATGTTTTTTTTTCACGTATTATGTTTAATCTGTGTCTGTTGTTTCAGTAGGCCCTGTTGCCATATTAACAGTACTCATTTGAAATGTTTGCAACACATACTAAAGAGTTTTGAAATCTTATTATGTGTGATATCTTATGATTTAGCATATTGGCTATAGTAAAGGTAAACCTGAAATCATTTATACTTTCATGATATGTTGGCAAAGTGACACTTTCATGATCATGTTTATGATGACCTCACATGCTAACCATTAGTTATATTTCTTATTGCACATATTAAATTTAATGAATTTAGTCGTGTATTATGCTTTTTCCTAATTGATCTGAAATGATTAATCGAAGCTAATATTATATCTTCTCTTGTCATTAAACCAAACTTGCATTTCAAACATTACACCTTCCAAATATTATGATCTACACAACCAGATCAAATATTTAACGAGTGTCAAGTTAGCCCGTTGATTATAACTCAGTTGCTCATCAATTTGTATATAATACGGAATATGAACACCATCCTTATTTGTTTAGTGATTTATTCTCTTCTTCAATCATGATAGTTCTATCGTCTTTTGGTCAAATTGCAATTAGATTATGTACCAATATTGTGTTATTTATTTGGTTAGTTGTGATTACTTTGATTGTTTCTTATTATCAGTCATCTTGTATAGTTAAAGATGTATTGTTTCTCTTTATTGTTTGTCCTAATGTACGAGAAATTATTTTTACTTTATTGTGCATATAGTAATAGGCAATTTACTGTTCATCCATAATTAGTGACTTCACTATATCTTGCGTAGGTATTTGGGACTTTGTATTTTTGGCCTTATGCTAGATTATGTAGTGGCTAGACTTTATTATCTAATGTGTGTGTTGTGACTTGTGATGACTTACTAGACTATTTAATTTTTTGCATACTAAAAGTTATCTCCTTCTATTTACATTTATACCTATTAAACGACATTTGATTAAATCATGGGTGGTTTTCTATGTTCGCAATGGTGATTGGATTATTGTAAGTTCAAATTATTTGTATGTATTGTTAGATACATCTATTTTTTTATGTAATGAAATGTCTTTTTTCCCTCTATATATGTTATTTGTTGTACTTTACAACTCAGTTTCATAGGGACGTTTTATTTTTGGGTGTTTGATTAAGTGATATTACTAGATAATAATGACATTGCAACTAATTACTATAGCAGGCCATTAACATAAATATTCAAGGTTACCTTTTTTTATGTGTTTGGAAAAAATAATGCAATTTTTATTATATAGTGGTTTTATATGTTGATAGTCTGGTTATATTAGATCATGTTCAATGCCATCACATTTCTAGGTATACCCTTTATGGTAAGACCTTATGTTTATATGTAGTTTATGTCAAGCCCCTTAACATTTTGATATACACAGAGTAATAAGCGCATAAGACATACGGAAATAGCGAAACATACTGATATTAAGTACTTGTTTATAATATAGGAAATGCCAATAGGGTTTGAAATACATTTAAAAATATGTAGAGATTTCAAAAGTCACTAAATTACAAACTAGATAACCAATGATAGTCCCCACGAGCACCAGAACTCTACTTGCCAGTAGCCACAGACCTGTCTTCTAAGCCACTACCTTCAGTTGTAATGTATTTGAATATTTGAAATAGGGTGAGATTCAGATTAGTCTCAGTAGTAGCAATAACCAGTCATATAAAATGCAACAATTAAATATATTATGCACCATGTAATGCAATATAACACAAACAACATAAAACAATACGGCATGTGCACATCATAGCTAGGTCCCTTCTTGGCCGAATGGTACATCTACCCATCCTATCAGGCGGTACATATACTCTTCCCGCACCACGACTAGAATACAACAGGTGCACATGAGTCAAGGATACTCCCCCAATATCCGTAAACCTCGGTAAGGTTCTTGCTCACAACCAGATAAATGTGCCTCCTCGCACGATGCGCTACTCGGCAAAACAGTGTTCATCATACATATTACAGAGGATAGCATACACAAACATATAGACAATTACATAGTATATGAAAAGAGAGTGCTACTACCTTATGTCCAATTAAGTCCTTAATTCAATTTGGCTCGGGCTCAATAGTCTAGTGCACACATGTAAAAATGTCATAATTGTAAACTAAAGGGTTTACAAGCATATTTACCCCTTACAATTTCCTATTTAGGGGATTACATATCCATATCCAAATAACATTTACAAATATGCAGTAATCCCAACCTAGATATGACAACCAACTAACAACTAAAATAAAGAACTATCCGCCCTCAGTTGCTTGCTTCTCCTTTAAGCCGCTTGCCCTGTCTGCTGGTTATTTAATGGAAAAAATAAGATACAGTAGAATCTTAGTAGTAACAAATTACTCATACAACATGTAATCACATAGTATGCAAGTAAATCATCAAACAACACATACACACATTGCCTTCCTGACATTCACATTTACAAAAACACATTGCCTTTCTGGCATTCACCTATACACATTGCCTCCCTGGCATTCACATATACACAGCTTCGCAACATCCAAAATCATCACAAAACAATGATAAATCAAACATACAATGCATTATATAAAGTATAAGGGAAAAATGTCACTACCTTGTTCTTACAAAGTGTGCTCTGGCACAGGTTGCTCATGTTCAGGGCAAATATCGAATCCTATAATTTCAAATGCACCATTTAGACACTTCTATAGTATTTCTGGGGGTTATATGAGTCTATCATAAACATTTACCAAAATGCCCCCGAGACTCGCCCCAGCCCGCCGCACCTGGTCTGCTGTACTTTTCCCGAATTTTTGACATGGGCTATTCTTATATATTTTCACCCAAGGAATCCATAAATTATCAAATTCATTGTCAAATAACAAAAATACCCTTGACAACCCTTATTTCAGGGTTTCAGGGGCGTTTTCATAATTACACTTTTTCGGGCTTTTTCGAAAAAGTGACCTACTGTAACCTCACCTAATTTTCCCTCCTGAACTCAATAAAACCATCAAATCATTAAAAATACAACTCTAAGTCTCATTTCTAGAGATGGATGAAACTTATAGGAACTCCTCAAAAAATTAGGGTTTTTGAAATTCGACTCCGTAGACACGTTCCTTTTTACTCCTAACCACTTTATTAACTATTTAATTATGTTATAACTACCATTTAGACTCAATTTTGGTAGCATAAAGATTAGGCCAACTCCTTTACCAAATTTGAAATCAAAGAAAATCAATCAAAATTTCACTGATTAATCTACTCACAACAGCCAGAACAATCAAATATTGAAGTTTTGGAGGTTACCTTATGCTCCTTCTAGCTTATCCTTCTTATGGCTGAAAACCTAACTTCTTTACACCAATATTTTTGATTCAAATACCTCAAATCTCATGGAAGAGAAGCTTAGAGGAAAGAGTATACATGTTAGGAGCTAAATCATCGGAAGAATCGGCTTACTTTACGAGTTTTTCATATGCAACTAATTCCCTCCCTCTTCTTAGTCCATGAACTCATGCCTAGAGGCCTTCCATCAGCCCAAAATAAGCTGATCACAATTTATCTTATAATTACAAGATTGCCACAACTTTTTATTCCATTTTTGGATTATTTGGAATTTTTGGTAGATTTTCTACCTAAATTTTAAAAAATCATAATTAATTCTAGAAAAATCAAAATGGGGTGATCCAAAGCCAATGGAAAGATATTTAAGTCCTATTTACTGGAAAAATATGGATCAATGAAGTTAATAACCAAAAAATACAGAATTGCACAAAAGTCCATACTGCTCCAAAACAGATTCCAGTTCCAATCCCAAATTTTGGAAAATCATAAATCTTAGCTCACAAATCGAAATGACACAAATTATATGTCTATTTTAAAGCTTGAAATGTGAACTTTAAGACTGAAAATTTTAGAATTTTTATACACCATTTTCCCATTAAAAAGGTCCATACAAACCGAATGCCCTGTACAGAGTTTCAATAGATAGAATTTTCAACTTTTGCACAATTGTTTCCAATGGTTCCAATTTCACAACAAACACTTCCAATTTTCAAAAGGAAGCCATTGGAATCACTAAAACAACCAAATTCTCATCACTCCACACATATTCAGTTTTAAACTATAATGCAACACAACCAGCAAATTGCACAACTTTCTATTTCACCATAATATGCGCCCTCCCTCTATTTGAATTCAATTTAGATGTTAATCCACAAATGAACTTAAATACAAGGTTTAGGCACTGCTCATAACATATTCGAATCATAATTCACATTGTATTCTCCAAAAGTATTTATTTATCAATAATCACATCTACTTTTAAAGTCATGAACCCTTAATCACTTTTTTTTAGGATATTACAGTAACACCTATAGCTGGGATACGAGCTAGCCCGTGGTTTGCGGGCTGGCCCGCACCAACCCGCGGCCCCCGCGATGCGGGGCTATGCAGCCCGCACCTCTACGGGCTGGGAAAATGCCAATCCTAACCCGCAGTATGCGGGTTGCGGGCCAGCCTGCGGGCCCGCATTTTTTTGAGAAAAAACTCATATTTTTTAAAGAGAATTGAAAATATGAGACACATATATATGAGTAATTAAATTTACCTTTCTAGTATCAATCATTTCTCTTATAAAAATTTAAAAACATAATCTACAATTTAATAGATAAAGTTATCAAATTTGTTAAAGTTTATAAACAAAACATAAACTCATCCTCAAGCAACCAAGATATAATAATTTTGTTTAAAGAAGAAGAGAAGAAGCTAAGATTTTTTCTCTTTGGATTGGGAGGTACTAAGATAGGAGTGGAAACCTTATAATTTTTGTAAAATTATTATATGTAAATAAAAAATAAAATATTTTGCGGGCCAACCCACCAACCCGCAGGCTGGCCCGCATTAACCTACGGGTTATGCGGTATGGGCCTGTGCGGCCCGCATTTTTGCGAGTTGGGATTTTCCCAACCCTAACTCGTCAAAACCCGCGGGCTCACGGGTTGAGCCCGCGGGTTAGGCCCATATTATAGGCTCTAGTAACACCCCAAATTTTATTCACCAATATGTCTTATAATTATTTAAAGTATTTAATGGAATGTAATGGTGAATATTCATGATCTTGGAATTTAAGAAGCTAGTAAATTTCCATTTTATCAGATTAGGCTAGAACAAGTTATGGAATTAATTTTTGGGTGTTCCAAAAAGCCCAATATTAAAGATCAAAATGGAAGAATAGTAAAGCATGTTATTTGGCCCAACAATAAGGTTAATTTGGTCATGGATGAAGATAAAGAAATAAATCCAAAAATGTAATGGCAAAATCACAAATTTTCCAACAAAGCATAAGATTAATTATTTCCCAATTAATTGAAGTTAATCTCAATTAATTAAGGAAAATAAAGGATTAATATATATTTGGAATATTCTTGGTCAAATAACTCAAGGTTTGAAAAGTCAAAGTTCGACTTGTATACAAATTAATTAAAGAGGTGGGGGAAATGTTGGAGAAATTATTATTTCCCTCTTTTCTTATGATTTTCACCTAAAAAAGGAAATAGGAGGGGAAATAATTATTTTGATTATGAATATGCCAAGTGGCATCATCTTAAGCCAAGAGATTAAATAATAATTGATTAAGGTTTGGGCACATGTTCAATTAAGAATAAAATATAATATTTGTAAATGTGGTTAGACTAATGGAATTGAAGCCCAAATTGGGTTTATGAAGGGGCTTAGGATTTATGGGCCAAGGAACGGAAAGGAAATTAGTTCAATTGTAATGGAGGGTTATGACACCAAATTGGCAAGAGATAAGGCTTAGTTAATAAACACATGTCATAATTGATTAAACTAATATTTATTAAAAGGAAAGCTGAAGATATTATTAAAGCTTTGCCTTTAACATTTTCATCTTTATTTCATGCCACCAACAAGAGAAAGAGAGAGAAAGAAGCTTAGAGAACAAGAGAGAAGGAGGAGCACAAGGAGGTAAAACCTAAGGTAAAGCTTTGTGATTTCAAGTGTTAGATCTTCTAACTTGTATAATAGCTTCTCTAATCTCTTGCCTTCATGGAAACCATGCGTAGCAAGCAAATATTCAAGGGTAGAGAGACAGAGAGAAAAAGAGAGAGAGAGGAGGACTGTTTTAGAGAAAGAGTAAACAAATTAAAGGTAACCTCAAGAACTTCAAATGCTTTGGTATGTTGTTGTTGTTGTGGTGGTTTTTGGCTTGATTTGTAGATTGTTTGTTGATTTTGTAAATTTAGAAAGTGGAAACCCTAAGGGATCATGCTGCCAAAATTTTCTCAAGTCATATCTATTAAGTGTTTAAATGGTTTAACAAGTGGTTAGGAGTGAAATAAAGCAAGCTTTAGGTGTTGAATTTCAAAAATCACATTTTCCCCTTTCTTAGGCTAGAAATAGGGGCAGGAGCTAGAATTTCATTAATCTAATGGTTCCATTGTGTTCAAGAGGAAAAATTGTGTGTGGTTGATGTTGATCACTTTGTGAGAAAAGCCCTAGAATGTGAAATGTCAACAATAGCCCTAAAACCCTAATTAGAGGCTGTTAAGGGCAAAATTATCATTTAGAAGTGACTTTGTGGAGACCAAGGTAAAAATGGATTCTACACACAAAACTGTGCAGGAATAACGTGGATCAAAATTTCTAGAAAAGTACAGTCGGACCGGGTAAAAAGGGGCTTAGACCGGGTCCCCAGGGTCATTTTGGTAATTTTGTAGAATTGGACTAATATAACTAACAAAAGTACTTTGGAAGAGTCTAGAGTGGTACATGAATGGGTATTAACCTAACTCTTGTAAACTTAGATTTTTAGGACTAGTCTGTTGAGCCTGAGCCGGATTAAATTAGGAACTTGTTTTGTGTGGCGAAAAGGGCTATAAGGTAATAACACTATCTCTCGTACACTATGTGAACATTGATATGTTGTATGTTGCTATATTTTATGATCTGACCATGGTGCCTGGGGCACATTAGTTAGTTGTGGTCTAGGACCTAGCTGAGGTATATGGACAAGTAGGGGATCCAAACAGTCATTTGGCCCTGATCATTGTGTGCACACACGATACAGTATAGATTTTCATTTTACACTATATAGTGCATTGCATATTTAATTTTTTCATTTTATATGAGTAGTTGTATGTTACTATTAAGATTCATTTGAATCTCACATTTTTTAAAGTTCAAAAATATTCCAGCAGAAGCTAGTGGCTCCAAGGGTAAAATGTCAAACCCCCTTAATATTTCAATATGCGTTGAGTGTTAAAGGCATAGTTCCACAGGCATACAGAAATAACACAATTATACTGCTAAGGAGTACTTGTTTACATACAAGAGTCTCCCCGTAGGATTTGATAATATATACAATTTGTCCAAAATATCAAAAGTAAACTAAACATAACCAATAGCTCCATTATGAATTAAATGTTCTTCGAATATGGGTGAAAAGGTTTAAAAAATAGCAACCTCCTATATTCCAAGGGAAATTTGATCCACAGATAGCTAAAGATTAGCTTTCACATTTAGAGAAGATCTTCAATATTCTATTTTGCCTGGATGAAATCAAAATCCTGCTAGCCATTTATAAGCTAGAGGGTGATGCAGACATATGATGGAAGAACACTAAATTGATCCTTAGGGGGAAGGAATAATTCAATAACATGGGAATTATTTTGAGAAATATTTAATGAGAAATACTTCCCCCTTTTGTCAGAAGAGAAAAAGAAAAAGAAATTCTTGGCATGCAACAACAAGACAAGGAAAGCTTTGACGACTACCTAGCTCGTTATATCTGATTGTCTTGATATTTTGCAACCTTAAATATCGGGATGATGAGGAATGGAGTACGGATATGATGATAAAGAGGCTAAAGCTATAGATAAAAGAAAAATTGGTTTCAAGGAGTTTCACCAAGTTCAATAAGGTTGTAGAAGAATGTGGTGTTATTGAGAATCACTTGTTGAGCTTGTCTTTTGCTAGAAACAACAATAGCAAGGGTGTATCTAGTAGTGGCAATTTGTCTTAGAAACATAAAGATCAGGCGGGATATCTAGGGGAGACAATAAGAGGCCAAACCAGACTGGAGGCCGCGAAGGGTAGAATTTTTTGGGGCATAGAACCTGTTGGTATTGTCATAAACCATTTTACCCTGCAAAACTTGTAGTGGTGTTCCAATGAGATCAAATCCAACTAGGCAGTCTACATGTTATGTATACAGTAAATTAGGGCATATTGCCAAAGATTGACTGCAGAAATATCAACCAGAGGAGACAAGGTCCAAAGTTGCAGGTAGGGGTCTAACCATCACCCAGGAGGAAGCTAGGAAGTCTCCTGAACTAATACAAGGTACGGTTTCCCTTAATGGCAACTTAGTGCATATTATATGTATGATTCAGGTGCTAGCCATTCTTTCATTACATACAATTGTCAAAAATGGCTAGACATGTAAGTACACAAATTCTTGTATAACCTGGTTATTTCTATACCCACTGGAGTTAGAGTAGTCACAGCCAATGTGTGTTTGAACTGTGTAGTAATTGCCGAGGGGCATGAATCAACAGTCAATCTAATTTGTCTACCATTGCAAGGTTAGAGGTAATCCTCGGTATAGACTAGTTGACAGCCAATAGTGTGTTGATCGACTGTAGAAGCAAGAGTTATATATCCTAAGTTGTAGTTGCACACAAGTATAGAAATCAATCTTAATCTTCTCCCCGCAATTGAGGTTGAGAGATAGTTATAGAAAGCTTGTTAGGGGTACATGGTGTTCTTCTCCATGTAATCAGAGGTAAGTATAGCATTAGAGACTATCCCTAAAGCAAATGAATTTTCTAACGTGTTTCTAAAGGATATTAGCGGATTACCCCTAGATAGGTAAGTGGAGTTTGCAATTGAACTTAGGCCTAGAGTAAGTCTAATATCTAAAGCCCTATACAGAATGACTTTGAGTAAAATGGCAGAATTAAAGAAGCATATTGAGGAGCTGCAAGATAAAGGGTTCATTCGAGCCAGTATCTCACCATGGGGAGCTCCAGTACTCTTTGTTAAGAAGAAGGATGGAACCCTAAGACTCTGTATAGATTACAGGGAATTAAATAAGATAACCATCAATAACAAATAGCCACTGCCTAGAATTGAGGACTTTCTCGATCATTTATCTGGTTACTGCATATTCTCAAAAATTGATTTGAGATCGGGATATCACCAACTCAGAGTAAAAGTAGATGTATCAAAAACCGCTTTTAGGACCAAATATGGACATTATGAGTTTCTTATGGTGCCATTTGGGCTGACCAATGCACCTGTTGTGTTCATAGACTACATGAATTGAATATTCCATCTGTATCTAGACCGGTTCGTAGTAGTCTTCATTGATGATATTCTGGTATACTCACGGAGTAAAGCTTAATGCGAGCAACATTTGAGAATGGTATTAAATATATTGAGGGATAAGCAACTCTATGCCAAGCTGAGCAAATGTGAATTCTGGCTTTCAGAGGTTAAGTTTCTGGGCCACGTAGTCTCTCAGCAAGGATCTCAGTTGATCCTAGTAGAGTGGAAGCAGTATTGAAATGGAAGAGGCTAGAGCTGTCTTTGAAATATGCAGTTTTCTAGGTCTTGCTGGCATTATAGAAGATTTATATAGAACTTTTCCAGAATAGCTTTGCCTTTGACAAAGTTAACCCAGAAAACTCAACATTTTGTGTGGGATGATAGTTGTGAGAGAAGTTTTATGGATTTGAAGCAGAGGTTAACGACATGTTGGAAATTGTGCCATAAGAGTCAATCATTATACTTTGAACATTATTAATTTAATGAAATTTCTCCATTATGTTATCATATTATTTGCATGTTAACTGTGATAATTGTATCCTTGGATAAATCATAAAGATTGTTCTAAAATGTCCCTGGTCGGTCATCTATGCAGGAGTAGAGATGAAACAAGACTAGTATGACTTTGATAGGATATGGAGATATGAATCAAAGTCTTAGGCACTTGTAATAGTACAAGGTTTTGGACCGACCACTATAAGAAAGCTACATGGATCAAGTCATAAGCTTTTCTCATGTATAACCACGTCACAATGCCCTTTGACTTGAGGTCATTATGGATTCCTACATGAGAGTTGCTAAGTTTTGAACTAATAAAAAGTCACTTTTGACCTGGTGATGATAAAGGCTACGATCGGGCTTGGTGGTTTTTTCATGTAGAGGAATATGAATGATCAAGATGGAATTTATCCCTCACATTAGTAGAAAGATATTACTGGGCCCCTCGATAAGTAAGCCTGAGAAATGTATGGCCATACTACGATAAAAAGGAGTTTCCATTTCTATTGTTAGACTACTCAGGAATCGAGAAAGTAATGGTTAGGAACAAGAGGATGACATTATCCATGCCTCATCCTTGATCGATATATTGTGTGACAAAAGAGACGTGACATGGTTGTATGAAAGGTTGCATTGTGTTAACGATCCTTATATGAATTAGGTAGTCATAATGTCTTGCTAGAGGCCGCTTGCGACTTATGGGTTAGTACAGTTATTGGCCCACTGCCAACTTCGTATGGGCCTACAGGGTCACACAAGTGAATGGCCCAACATGAGATAATGTTTAATCTAGGTTGGATGAATTATATATATATAATATAATATTCATTAATAATTATATATATGTGTGTGTGTGTGTGTATATTGATTATGATATTATTATATTGTGTTAGTTTTAAATTTAATTTTATTAAGATAAATTAAATCTAATGGCTCTTTATTTGGATTAAATAAATAGGTTAAATTAAAATTGTTGGACAGATTTAATTTAAACTGAATTTATTTAATTAGCTCATCTGGATAATTAATTGTTAATTAATTTTGAAATTAATAAAGATTGATTTTGAAATTCGAATATTTCCCTCGTAGGTTATAAACTTGATGGAGCAGATATACTTATACATGAATGAGAATTTAAAGTTGCAAGGGAAACCCTAGGAGACAATTGGAGGCCCTAGCACGTAGTCTGTGTTGGAGAGCATTCGTGTGGATACCCGTAGAGGGAGTAGACCAGACGTGTTAGCTCCTAGAAATCAAAAACCCTGAATTAAAAGGCACGAATCTTTCTAACTCAGTTTAAATGTCGTTGATAGATCCTCGATTAGGATCAATGAAAATTTTAAAATTCTTCCTCTGTGCCTACCAATCCTAACACGACAGCACCATACTGACGATCCCAGATCCACAATTTAGCTATAATGTTTATATAGATGCCAGTGTCATGGATTGGGATGTGTGTTGATGCAACATGGTCGAGGAGTGGCATACACATCTCAACAGCTAAAACCTTATGATTTGAATTATCCCACTCATGATCTTAAGTTGGCGGCTATTGTATTTGCTTTGAAAATCTAGAGACATTATCTCTATAGTACGACCATAGAGCTGTATGCGACCACAAGAGCTTGAAATATCTGTATGATCAGAAAGACCTGAATATGAGACAATGCTTATGGATGGATTTGCTAAAAGATTACAATCTGGAGGTAAAATTTTATCCTGGAAAGGCTAATGTCGTTGCTGACGCATTGAGCTATAAATTAGTGCAGGTAGTAACTATGATGATTTAAGAGCAGAAATTGATTGAGGATTTCAAAGATTTTAATCTGTATAGTCAGATTTTGATAAGAAACAATAACGACAGTTAGGTGTACAATGACCTAAGAGCAACAATTGAAGAAGCATAGATGTAGGATGAATGAGCACTATCTATAAAAGATATGATTGCCAGAGGAGAAACTCAGGAACATGACTTGTCTCCGAGCGGGCTAGTCAGGTATAAGAAGCGGATATATGTTCCACCACAAATAGAATATGCGATGTGAGTTGTTATGATGGCAATATGCGTGCGATTGTGAATGCCAGAAAGGCAATGTGATATATGTTCAAGAGGTGAAAGTTGAGGTATTTTTGCAAACAACGGGAGCTGAGGTATGCATATATTTGTGTGAATTTCACCGCCATGCCAATAGTCCCTGGGTTGCTAACAACGGTTCGGGTAAAGACTATTGTCTTCCCGGTGGTAAAAGGTGATGAGTGTTAGGTGTGATTGTGAAGCTCATGACATTGGTCACGCATCAATATGGAATCATCCGTGGACATTATTGTGACGCCATGAAATTTTAGACGGCAATGTGATATTGTTGTGTTAGTACCCAAAAGTCCCAGTTACCACTAGAGAGTCATTAGAGGGTATACGGGTAAGGGTAATGCCATAAAAGTGAATACAGTGAAAGCTAAAGTGTTTGTGAATACAGCAGAAGCTATCATTTGATGTATAGAGGTTGTGGTGTTTCGGGGTTACTCCTGGAAGGGGTAACTAGATTGAGTTGAGCAGAGTGGAGGCTTATGCCACCCAACTGTCGAGATCTTATGATATGGCTCATGATTTAGAGCCTTATATAACCCTTAGGAACACTATGGAAGTGTTTAAACGGTACCTTTGGCATTGTAGGATCGAATATGGGGCTCGAGCTATTGGCACATGTTACGAGGCACACATCTCGACGTGAAAAAAGGTTAAGGTAGGGAACTCACCTCTCCTACATGTATATGATATTTGTGTTAGTGTGTTGATGCATGTTATTGCTTTGCTTGATTATGTGAAACATGTATGAATGATTTGAAACTATGTTTCAATTTATACTATAGCCATAAGTATATTATTCGAAACATTGAGCTTACAAATTTGTTATTGTGTGAGAATGAGTTATGTGATGCAAGCATGTCATACATCAAACATTTATCATACATGCATATTGGTATTATTTCCCTACTGAGATTCTCTCAAATCTCACCCTTCCCTACCAATAATTTAGACAGGAGAAGACAGAAGATCTGTTGAGAACAATGCGGAGAACCATATGAGGGGATTGCAGTGGTGGAATGAAGATGAGAATATGTCTCTGTTTCACTAGGACAGGTTTAGATACCAAAGTAGCCCTGTGTGGCTACATTGATGGTAATGATCATGTATAAACCCCTATAGGGAATTTATGTAATCATGCATTTATTATCAGTATATTCATGTTATTCCTGTGTTGCCCACCGAACCGTATATCGTTTTTCGCTAATACTCTGAAAAAGGTTAAAACAAGGTAAGGGCGTGACAAACATAGTGCTTGGGCACATTTCCTAGCTATGGTCTAGGACCCAGCTGAGGTGCAAGGACAAGTGGCAACAAAGTGGGTCATGGCGCACTACTTATCCTCAGGTAGTGTGTTTGATCCCTTAGGGAGGCATATTCTTTCTTGTGTACCTAGAATAAATGCCTAAGCACCTGTATGGTGAGAAGGAGGGGACAATTAATTCCAGGGGAAAATATAGCCACCTGTGTGGGCCCGACCAGCTGCCTGTGTAGGGTGTAACCCCCTACCGTAATTATATCCGAAATACGCAATTAAAGTGAAATAGAGACCAATAATAAACAAATAACATTTTACAAACCCATATACCAGACGGGGTTTTCATAAATGCCTTTCAAAATCATTGATAACTTGGTCTCACATTCACATTCCGAATACAATTACTACACGGAATATCACATTCATAACAAATCAGAGTACACAATATAATCCCGGCAATCCCGGGTTCCATACATTAACTCAAAGCCTTATAGGGCATATTCGCCCCTACAAGCCCTCATATGGGGACTACACAAATCTTTCTCATACATATACAAATATCCAATAACTCATTTAAAATACATAACCAAATATACTCATCCATATGTACACATCCAAATCCAAATATCCCATCTAGGATAACCAACTACCAACTTCAATCCCGAAGGAGTCTTCATCGCCCTTG
Organism: Inga leiocalycina; assembly: GCA_963242795.1. NCBI lineage: Eukaryota > Viridiplantae > Streptophyta > Magnoliopsida > Fabales > Fabaceae > Inga > Inga leiocalycina. The sequence continues at coordinate 49,058,169 of OY725327.1, read as the reverse complement.
TCTGCTTACTCCATCATCGATCTACTACCCTGTCTGAAAGGTTAGTAGGGAAGGGTGAGATTCAAGAGAATCTCAGTAGGTAAATGTAATATCCCAAAAAGTGATTAAGGGCTAATGATTTCAAAAGTAGATGTAATTATTGTTGAATAAACACTTTTGGAGAATGTGTGATGAGAATTTGGATATTTTAATGATTCCAATGGCTTCCTTGTGAAAATTCGTGTGGGGAGAGTGTTTATTGTGAAATTGGAACCATTGGGAACAATTGTGCAAAAGTTGAAAACTCTGTCCATTTATTCTCTGAACAGGGCAGCCGATTTGTGTGGACGTTTTAAATAGGCAAATGGTGTCTAAAAATTATGAAACTTTCCAGTATTAAATTTCACATCCCAAGCTTCAAAATGGACATATAATTTGTACCATTTTGTTTTGGGAACTTGGAGATATGTCTGTCCAAAGTTTGGTATCAAAACTGGACTCTGTTTTGGAGCAGTGTTGAGTTTTGTGCAATTCTGTATTTGTGTGGTGATTTCTAACAATGGTCCATATTTTTCCTATGAAGAGGACTTAAAAATATTTTATTTGGCTTTGGGATCAACTCATTTTGATTTTTCTAGAATTAGTTATGATTTATCAAAGTTCGGTTAGAAAATCTGCCCACAAATCCGAAAATGGGAAAATAAGGAATTATGACATCAACTCATTAAAAGATGATGTCAGCATGGATTATTAATCAAATTTCTCATCTTCTTCAGCCATTTCACGCCATTTCCAGCTGAAGCAAGAGGAAAAAACGTGAGAGAGAGCTTGGAGAAAAATAGAGAGAAGGAAGGAGAAATCTCACAAGGTAGGTCGATTTCTTCAGTGAATTCGTACCTAATGTGTATAATCCTCCTCCTAAGCTATTCCTCTATGTGAATTAAGGTTTTGTTCAAATAGGCTAGGGTTCAGCCATATTTGGGAAAAGCTTGTGGGAGCTTGAGGTAACTTCCAAACTTTCGTATATTGCTTATTCTGGCTGCTGTGGGCAATTTAATCGGTGAAATTTCGCCGGATTGCCATTGGTTTTAAAGTTTGGAAATGATATGGCCTAGGGGTTATGCTGCCCAAATTGGGTCTTAATGTTAGTTGTAACCTAATGTAATGGTTAATAAAGTGGTTAGGAGTAGAAAGGAACGCGTTTACGGAGCCAAAATCGTAAAACCCCGATTTTCCCCGGAGAACTCATAAATTTTGGCCAGCCCTAGAAATGGGTCTTAGAGTTGGATTTTCAATGATTTGATGGTTCTATTGAGTTCAGGGGCGAAAATTAGGTGGGGTTATAGTTGGTCACTTTTTTGGAAACGGCCGAAAAAGCATAATTACGAAAACGCCCCTAAAACCCTTAAAGTGGGGCTGCCAAGGGTAAATTTGTAATTTTACATTGAATTTGATAATTCCGAGTCCGGAAATGGATTCCTTGCGCGGAAATATGTTAGGATAGCCTAGATTAGAATTTTGGGAAAAGTGCAACCGGACCGGGTACGGCGGGGCCGGGCCGGGTCCCCGGGGGCATTTTTGTAAATTTTCATTATAGACTCATATAACCTCAAGAAACACTATGGAAGTGTCTAAATGGTGCATTTGGAATTGTAGGATTCGATATTTGCCCTGTTCGTGAACGACCCGTGCCAGAGCACGTTCGGAAAGAACTAGGTAGTGACTCCTCTCTTATACTTTATGTGAAATAGTGTATGTATGTTTGTCTTGCATTGAGAATACATTGTGACATTGTGACATTGTGATGCTTTGTGATCGCAGCGAAAGCTGACGCCTAGTGAATACTTTGTGAATACATTGAGATCGCAGCGAAAGCTGACGCTTAGAGTTTACAGCCATGAGTGCTGTTGTTTGTGGCGAAAGCCATGATACATTGTGATGCTGCTTAACATGATCATATATGCTATGTGTTTATACACTGTATGAGTGGTTTGTTACTACAGAGATTCTTTTGAATCTTATTCTTTCCATTGACGAACATTTCAGATAGGGCAAGTGGCTCCAAGGAGAAGCGAACCACCAGGAGCGGCTAGGATCTTGTAGAGTGTGTTGTTAGGCTGTTGGTTAACTATTTTGGACTTGGGATTACTGTTTATTTTTGGAGATGTAAATATTACTGTTGATTTTGGTTATGTAATCCCCTAGTGGAGACTTTTAAACCCTCAGATTATATATGTATAGAACCCGGGAGTTGTCGGGGATTTGGTTATACACTCTGATGTGTGTGAATGTAAATTAACTGCACAGGTAATTATATTCGAATTTTGAAATTGAGACCAGGATAGAGAAGAGTTTTTGAAAGTTTTTGGTGAAAACCCTACTATAGTGTAGGAACTTGAAATGAGTTTAAGCTATCCGACAGTCTCTAAACCAATTTAATTACGTGATATCGAATTATAATTACGTGGTTAAAGGCAGGGGGTTACAGTAAACAATATCAATATACATGTATGATAGATGTTTAATGCATGACATGCTTGCATCACACAACTCATGATAACACAATGACAATTTGCAAGCTCAATGCTTCGAACAATATACCTATAGCCATAGCATAAATTGAAACATAGCTTCAAATTACACATAATTATGCAAAGCTAAGACATGCACCAACACACTAACACATATCAAATACAAGTAGAAGAGATATGTTCCCTACACTCTTTCCAAGTATGCTCCAGCTCCGCTTACTCGCGATCAGAACAAATACCGAATCACGTCCAGGCGAACATCAAATCCTATAACCAAACAAGGATATAGGGTTAATCCCTTTTCCAATTCCTTAACTCTCAAACACTTAAGTTGGTTATCATTTAACACCTTTAGGTGGCTAATCAAAGCCTAAACATATGCCTAAGGGCTTGGGAAACACTTGACTAAAGATCATCTTTAGAAGTGTAAAATATTGATTTTTGGGGGTGGGCCGCGGCCCAAAAATCCACGGGCTGCGGCCTAGAATCCACTGGCCGCGGCCCAGGAAACCCAGTTTCTTGGATGAACTTCCAAAAATTATAATTAATTCCAAAAAAATCAAAATGGGGTGATCCCAAAGGCAAATGAAAGCTATTCAAGTCCTCTACACAGGAAAAATATTGGCCAATACTGGAAATCACCACATAAATATAGAATTCCCAAGTATTCAAGACTATCCCAAAACAGTATTCATTTTCGACCTCAAAATTTGGACAGCTATAACTCATAGAAGAAAAAACGAAATGGCACAAATTATGTGTCCATTTTGAAGCTTGGGATGTGAAATTTAAGATTGGAAAGTTTCATAATTTTCTGACTTCATTTGCCCAGTCAAAACGTCCACACAACAAGACTGCCCAGACAGAATTTACACTGGACAGAATTTCCAGTTTTACACCAATGATTCCAATGGTTCCCAAATCAATTCCAATGACCAAATACCACAACATGGCACCATTTCCAACATAAAACACAACCCAATTCATCCAATCCAAACCACACGAAATTCATCACAAAATCAGGGCAAATTCTAGAAATCACAATACTCAACCATAATTCACAAAACTTAGATCAAAAGGAAGCAAATGCTCACCTCTTCCTCTTTTCCAAACCAATTTCTTGATTCTCCATCTTTCCACTTTTGCTCAAGCAACAAAACACCTCCTCTCACAAATCTAAAATCATAGAGATGAAGCTCTCATCACTATGAACAACTTTATAGAAGATGAATTGAGCATTAGAGGACAAGAAGCCAACCAAAATCTCACCTTTTGATTTCTCTTTCTTCCCTTAAGCATGGTGCCATGGAGAACAAGAGAGAGAGATGAGATGATGAAATGAAGATGATGGAGGAGGGAGTAGATTTTAGGGCCACAAATCGCCCAATTAAGGGAGAAGAGGAGAGAGGGAAAACTTTGAACATTTGACCCAAATCCAAGGGTCCACAATTTGCCAAGTGTCACCATCTTGACACACATCCCATGAGCTCACATGAGCACAACCACATGGGATTCCACCCTTTGATCTCTACACAATTCAATCTCAACCATTGATCTTGAAGTTACCAATGAGTTTCCTCTTCGGTAACTGACCAATCGGTCGGTAACTTTACCATTTTGCCCCTGATTATGGTAATTCCTCTTGAATCACCTTCAAATACATTTTTCTCATTCATTCACACCATACATACGCCCTTCCCCTTATTTTCATTCAATTTAGATGTTAATCCATAATTGAACTCAAATACAGGGTTTCGGCGCTGCTCAGAACACATACGAATCACATTCGAATCCCAAATCACATCATATTCTCCAAAAGGGTCATTTATCACTAGCCACATCCACTTTTGGAGTCATTATCTCTTAATCTCAATTTAGGATCTTGCTAAACCAGGGCTTAGCAGTCCACTAATCTCAGGCTTATTCTCTAGCCTCAAATCTCAAAATTCGGGGTATTACATAGGGCCGTGACATAGAAAGGTTCCTTTTACTATAGCGACACAGCCCCCATACACAGTAGAGCCTGGTTTTATTGCCCCTTCTGCCACACAGGCTTAGGATTTTCCTCTTTGGGTACTCCTAATTTCTCCAAAGAATTGCCTCCCTACAAGCTCGAACTAAAGACTTGAGGGATAAGTCTAAAGCTAAGAGCCATATGGTAACCAAGTGTGTGGTGCAAGTGGCTACCAAGTGACTCTTAAGGCACTACTTGATCATCAGGTGGTGTGCTCGAGTCCTTGGGGGAGGTGACTCCCTTAGTCAATATGGAGAAAGGGAGGAAAATCCTTAGTCATATGGTAGAGGAGGGAACAAATCATGGCCCTGTTGTGGTAGGGGTTTAGTACTGCTTAGCCTGTGTGGCCTCCAATGTGGGGGGTCATGCCGTTGGATAAAAAGGTACCATTTTATCTAACGGCCACACATAATCAGTAGTTTAGGCCACACAGGCCCCGATAGGAATTGTCCTCTCCTCCACACTACACAGGTGCTTAGGGATTTATTCCAACCATAAAGGAAAGAATACGCCTCCCACACGGGATGCCACACTAGCTAAGCGATGCTGGACCCCTACATACAGCAGGGCCAGGATTTGTCCCGCTCCACTACACAGGCTTAGGGATTTTCCTTCCCTTCACCATATAGGCTAAGAGAGTCGCCTGCCCACGTACTTGAGCACACCACTTGAGGGTCAAGTAGCGCCTTAAGAGTTACTTGGTAACCACTTGCACCACAGTGCAAGTTGCTACCAAGTGACTCTTAAGGCGCTACTTGTAATGCCCCAACTTGGGATTAAGGGCTAATGACTTCAAAAGAGAATGTAATTATTGTTAATAAGAACTTTTAAAGAATATGATGTGAATTACGATCCAAATGTGTACTGATAAGTGCCTTAACGTTGTATTTAAGTTCAATTGTGGATTAACATCTAAATTGAGTTAAATAAGAGGGAGGGCACATATTAAGGTGATATGGAATAATATAAGTATGCTTAGTGGTGATTCAAGTGGAATTGCCATAATCAGGGGCAAAATGGCTAAAAAGAAAAGTTATCGACCAATTGGTTAGTTGCTGAAGAGGAAGCTCCTTGGTAACTTAAAGATCAGTGGTTGAGATTCATTGTCAAGAGAATAGAATCATATGTGTGTGAACTCATATTAGTGCATTAAAGGTGAAATGAGATGTTGACAAGTGGCAACATGAGAGCCATAGATCAAGTCAAAGGTTTAAACTTCTTTCTCTCTCTCCTCTCTTCCTCCAAGTTGGCTAGGTGTTAATGGGGAAGGGAAAATCTACATCTCCATCATCATCTCATCTTCTTTCTCTTAAAACTCCATTGTTGCCAAGCTATGGAAGGAAAGAGAAAGTGAAAGGTGAGGTTTTGACTTACTTAATGTCTCTTTTAGCTCAATTCATCTTCATTAAAGTTGTTCATGGTGATGAGAGCTTTATTGCTATGATTTTAAATTTTAAAAGAAGATGTTTGTGAGCTTGAAGGAATCTGAAAGGTGAGAAATTAAGAAACCAACTTTGGGGAGAATAAGAGGCAAGAAAGAGCTATCTATTGGCATATTTATTGTGATCATTGATTAAGCTTTGGAATTAGCGAATTTTGCCCAGATTTTAGTATAATTTTAGAATGGACAATTTAGATAGTATATGGTGTTGGATTTGGTAGCATATTGTGTTTTTGTGTCAATAGAAGTTATTTGGAACTTTGGAAAGGAAAGTTGTGTTATTGGTTGGTGTGTGAGTATGTAGTGTCCAAAGTAAGAACTTATTGCTAGAATGAGAATTTGGTTGTTTTAAGGTCTCTAATAGGTTCCTTATGAAAATCTGTGGGGGGAAAGGTAGTTTATGGATTTTGGGAGCCATTGGACACTTTGGTGGGAAGTTTGGAAAATTCTGTCAGTTGCTGCAATTTGGCTTCTAATAAGCCTCACTTGTGTGCACAGGGGTGTCACTCGAGTACAGCATCTTGTTTTTCCTTTTTCTTTAGCTTTTCGGTCGCATTTCCATGCCAGAATGCAAGGGTGTTTTGTCTCACTTGCGAGTGATATAAGTTATCACTCGAGAGTATTTTCTCTCACTCAAGTGCAAGAGTGTCATATACTATGGCCTCGCGTCTTGGGTTGTCACTCATAGGACATTTTCTAAGAGTGTGCCATAACACCCGCAAGTGTTGTGACATCACTCGAGTGCCACAGCTAGTACTCAAGTGCACTTTACATTCTAGGGTTTATATTGCTCTCGGGTAGTCACTTCTTGTGCCTCATTCTGTAGGACTCGGGTGAGCATGAGGCTACCACTCGAGTGTTATGGTTGGGACTCAAGTAGTGTGATTGCTTTCTATCTCTGTGGTTGCTCTAGAGCAAGCACTTGCACTAGTAAGCTTCCATGCTCGAGTGCAAATGTCGTTATCACTCAAGTGAGGCCCTCTTCACTCAAGTAAATGAATCAAAAATCGGTGTTATACTTCTGAAAAAGGGGTGTTTGGTGTAGTTTTTCTCTACCCTTTAGGCATATGTCTAGGCTCCTAGTAGCCACCTATAGAGTTCAAATGATAACCAACCTTAAGTGTTATGAAGATAAGAATTTGGAATAGAGAATAACTTATCATCCTTGGTTTTGATTTATAGGGTTTGATATTTGTCCTGCTTGTGAGCCATCTGTGCCGGAGCATGCTTAGAAAGAACAAGGTAGTAAATCTTTCCCTTATACTATATGTGATACATGGTATATTTGATTTATCATTGTTTGTAGGTCTATCACCTATGGCCCATCGGTGTTTACAGTGGGAGGATCGTGCCTTTGGGGTAGTGGAATCCAGGGGATGAGATTATGTGAAATTCGAAAGGCTATATGTGAAATCCAAAAGGCTATTTATGAATTCTCCACCCTTGGCCCATTGGTGTTGACGGTAGGAGGACCATGCCTTCAAGGCGGTGAAATACGGGGGATGAGACTATGTGACTATGTGCATATGTGGCAGCCTGCATGCTGTGTTTATGTTGTGATACTGCTTGATGATTTACTTGCTTGCTTTGTGATTATGTATAGTATGAGTGATTTTTTACTACTGGGATTCCTTGGAATCTCATTCTTTCTATTAACAAATCTTCAAACAGGGCAAGCAGCTCCAAGGGGAAGGAGACAACCAAGGGCGGATAGGACTCCTTAGGGAGAATTTTTATTTTGGGTTTTGGTTATCTATTTTGGATTAGGGATCATTGTATATTCTATACATACTATTTTGGAAATGATTGTGTAATCCCCTAAATGGGAATTTGTAAACCCTTAGTATTTATATGAAACACGGTGGTTACCGGGATTTGTTGTACACTCTAATATATAAATGTGATTTAACTGTACAGGGTAATTATATTCGAATTGAGAAATTTGAGACCAGGTTTAAAAGAGATTTTGAAAGAAATTTATGAAAAGCCCTACCGTAAATGAATAAATTATGTAAAAAAATGATACTTATAATACAATTAAGTGTCTTTTTTTTTCTTTTTTTGCATAGTTTTTGTGAAAATTGCTCAAGTATATGTTATATTTAGGATGGAGTGGAATATTATTAATAATCGTTTTTGTAGAAGTTTTACGAAGAAGTTTTGGAACGGATCAAAATGTGATGGCGTTAAATGTTTTTGTACTTCAGTTGGTTAAGAGATTGTATTTTATTCAAACCACATGTATTGTACTCCAATTAGAAAGTATCAATAATTATCGCTATAATTTATATAGGCTCCAGGAATTATTAATGCCTATGACGCTGCATTTTATCAGCTATCTATTTCAATTAGATCAAAGGGATCATCATTTTTGTATAGTCTATTATATAGCCAATCTACCTCAATGTCCACCTATATTTTATACAATATGGTATGCAAGTTTGATCCCTACAAAAAAATATGTTTCTCAAGTGCTAGAATGTCGGGATGCATTTTCCAAGCAAACTCTTCTAACAATGGCTTGATTCTATTCTTCATCTGTTCTAGTTAGCGATTGTTTAGAAGTAGTGTCATTATATGACTTGCTCTACTGCCGTCCAAAGTGTTTTGGAAACGAATCCAGTTTCCTATGACCAATAGTGATTGTATGTACATTACTAGTTGATAGCCTCTTAAGGCTGCTTTATGTATGAGTATAAGGCCATCTAAACCTTTATCGCCTATCTCCAAGTATCGTTGTATCCCATATATGCTCATTAATTCTAGGTTTCACACATTTTACATTGACGTAGGAATAATTACTTCATCATGCTTCTACCCCAAAAAGGTTGATTTATATTTCTCATTGATGCATTCCTGAAAATAATGCTTGAAGAACCTAATTCTTTCATTTTGTTGCATGTATTGCATAATGAGTAGAAATCTTCTAGACAAAAATCTACCACTATAATAAGAATCATTAGTATGATGTCGTCTGGTGTTTCAAGTAGTGTACATTGAATATTAGTACTATGGAGATTCTGTATTAGGGTTATACGAACAAGTGTTTTATAGTGGTGTTGACATTGATGTATGTATCTTATTATTGTGATTCCTAAACCATTTTCTTTATAAGTAGCACGTTCACGCAATACTAACATCAAGGTGGGTATGGATATAAACATGTACCCCATATTTTATTGTTCATAAGTATGTGGGTTCACTTCATGATCTCCATGTTAGAATGATTTATATAGTTTTCTCTTATATGCAAACTACTAAAAATAATCTCATTTATGATTTATTATTCTACTGCCTTAACAAATTTCCATAATTTCACATGTTTATGAGTTGTCTTGTAATATCCCAAATTTTGGGCCTAGAGACTTGAAGATATGCCTATATTAGGTAGACTACTAAGCCCAGTTCTGAAAGAATCCCAAGAATATCAGAGATAGAAAGACTCTCAAGGACTATATGATTCAGCCCTATCGGGTGGCGAGCTCAGTATGCATAGGCAGTAAAATCAAAGTGTCAGTGCAAATATGCATAGGTCAGATATACAATGCCATTGGGTGGGTAGAAGACGCCACCTAACTATGTCATGAGGTAAAGGACAGATTAGTCAGGTGAAATAGGCCAATATAGGTGTATACATGACATTTTTAAGGCAGACATGTACACCCTGCATTTTTGAAGTAGACACTGGTATATGGTGCCATGTAGGGCCTACATACATATACTTTGACCTGGCATCATTTGGCTGGCCTTGATATGCTTGCCACGGTCCCGAGTAAAATCTAGAGTATGCACTGATAAAGCAACTTTATTAAATTAACTTTAATAAAGTAAGTAATGATTACTCATGATGACACACCTTTTGTGTTGGCTAAGTAAGAAAATGACAAGTATCCCATAATAATTACAAAGACAATACTACTTTTGTGTTGGCCAAATGTGGAGGTGACAAGTGTCTATCATCATTACACTTGCTTTATGCCTTTTGTGTTGGCATCTCCGAAGAACCCCACCTAGCTCCTGAGTCTAGGGAATCCACCGACCTTGTTCTGGTCAGGTACTGGACTTCTCGAACACTACTCCTAAGTCTGGGGAAATTTTCAAGCCCCTTCCTTCCCTTGACCATTTATGCGCCACCTAAGAGAGAGAAAATGGAAGACCAATGGCTGTATAACACATGGCACTCCTAAGCTTTAATCTTGTAACACTTGGCACAATAAGAATAAATCATTTTGCAAGATTAAATATCAACCATTCCCTCCCCTTTTAAGTGATGATTTTGGCCAATCATGGGAAAGAAGCTAAAATATGATTTTAATTCAACAAAATTGTTAGAGGAGAGAAGAGGTGTGAATAGTAACATTTCCTGAGTACCTGAGCCAATTCCAACCCCGAAACACAATATCATCCGGTAAGTCCTTCAGGAAACTTCCTCTACTCACTGTAAGCTTCAATTCTATGATCTCAAATTTCTCATCTGAGGTGTTTGTATCAGTTAGTCTGCTAGAGTGCCAATGGAATATCGAACCAATTGTAGAAACGTGAATAGGTAAGCCCTGACTTAATTTTGAACCGATTACTTTGTGTTTTCGTTGAGTATTTTTTTGACTCCTGTTCTACCCTTGATTTTTGGCCAAAGGGACTTTTTGAAGAAAGATGATGTTTTTAATCATGTTTAAGGTGATATCTTATGCTTGTTGAAGTATTAGACTTGTTGGCAGTCAAAAACACAAAGTTGGATTTTTATTGTCTGGGAGGCAGATTTCGTTCAGGGGCAAAACTAAGGAAAAGAATTTGATTTTGGCATTTTTGAGCTTTCCATTAGATTCTACATGAAAAATTGTGTAGGAATAGGCTCTGATTATAATTTTAGGAAGACTAGTTAAAAAGCTCAAATACTGGAAACTTAGTTCATTAAGCTGCAAGTCTAGATGTTTTGTTGTGGCAAAAATTTTATCATTGAAACTTCATTTGATGATGATGAGATTTTCCAAAATTAAAGTACACTTGCAGACCTTTAATTTGATAGTTATTTGAAGGATTTGGATAAGTACACTAGGAGTTCTGAGTGTTTGAAATTAGACCATTAAAATTGGTCAGATTTTCTGGCAATAAGGGGAAAAAGGGAAACTGGAAAGTGTGCATAGTTAGGTGGTTACTAAAAGTATTTTTTTTCTTAAAAATGATTTAATATGTGACACATAAGATTTAGAATCACCTTAATTGGATTTTCCTAGCTCAAGTTATGAATTTTCAAAGATTAATGAAAATTCTACTAGCTTTTTAGTAAGGATGCGAAAATTCAAGCAATGTGTTTTTGTAATGGAATTAGACCTTTAAGGGTTAAGTTAAGCCATAAAGTTAGTGTGGGCCCGTTATCTACACATTGGGCCTAATGTATGGACTTTTAAAGATAATAATGAGGCTATATATATCTAGGGCCATTAAGTGACAAAGAAGAAGCAAGTTCAATGGATAACTGTATAACCCACGTGATGAATGAATGAATTATGCAAGCATGATAATTGAGTTAGAAGTGGGTAATCGCATAATACAAGCCCATCAGTTAAGAATATCTAGTAAGAATATGGCTTAACAGTCAGAATTCAAAATGAACCCCTGAAAAATTGTATTTAAACACTTCCATGTATATAATCAAGAGAATTAAGGAAAGATGAGTAACAATGAGTGGGGAACCATGGTGAACAATCTTTGAAAAGTTTTAAGTTATTCAGAAAATCCCCTTCAAGTGCAGCTTTGAATCCTATATTGGAGTTGGGATTTGAAATTGTTTACCAAGAAATATCACTTAGTGGTTTAGATTCACTACGAAAGACTCATCAAAACGATAATGTAACTAGGGTGTTCCATGTCTCATCCATAATAACTTGCTAAAATTCTATATTTGGTAAGGAAATCAATATAAATCATGACGTTTGTTTTAATTGTATATGGTCTGTTTAATATTTGATTGTTTATGAATTGCAATATAAGAATGTGCTACATACATATGTATGACGTTAATATGTCGTTATACATTATATGTGTCTGAATGAAGTAGTTCAATGCAGCACCTTTATATATAACGGTATTTCCTATTATCTGATCAAGGGTTCATAAGCAGATCAACCATTTATGCCATGGTTCATGATTTATTAGGTATTCTAAATTGTATTTGCACTTGTGTATATATAAGTATGGCTCTGTGTTTCCAGTATATAAATTTCAATTGTTTTGATAGTGCCCTTGGTTTCAGTTGTGAACAAATTATTTATATTGTGAGATCTCATACGAATATGTGTATCTTTTAGACATCATTGTGGGGTCATCTTCATATTTATGTTCAGTTCATTTTATTTACGCCAAATTATTTTTAGATCAATTTAGTTATGCAGATGTGGTCTCCATTTTCAAATCATAAACTTAGGCCTAACATGTTAACCCTGTCATGAATATCTTAAAGTTTCCATAGAATTTTACTTTAAACCTATACATTTTGTTGTGAGCACTTTTATTGGTTAGTCTAATCTTCATTATATCAAACAAATATAATGATAGATTAAAATTTAAAAATTTTGTTTGCTCAAACAATTATTACATTTGATTGGACTAATAGTTATTCATGATTCTTTTAATTTAGTATAGGTATTCCAAAAAAAATGTGTGAACAATTTTTTTGTTGAATTTTGATATACTAGACATAAAGTTTTAAATGTTTCATATTATTAAAAATTTGGGTGTTTTGGCCAAAAAAAATTACATGGCAAAGATAACGTTCAACTAATAGTTTATTGTGGAATAACAAATAATTGAATAGAACAATTATAGTGATAATAATGAATAATATTGTGGTTTAAAGTTAAATTAACATGGTATGTATGACCCATTTTTTAGTATCCCAATTTTGGCATATTAGTAATACAAATTTGTCTTCAGTTTTAGTTTACTGTAATAGTTTTTTTCCAAGGCTTAAATATAATTTTGTGAGATCTGGTGTTGTTGAGTTGTCTTTATTGATAGTCATAGCACCATATTATTGGGTAACATAATAGTATGCTGACACTTGTAGGAGACTGCACATTGTTATTATTAGTTTGGGATTTTCATTGGCTGTCATAGCGTTATACATTTATTGTCCAGACAATAAAGGGTTTTTCATATGAATGTTGTGTCTCTATGCTAAGGTGGTGATGTATGTACAAGGGCTAGACTAAATTAGTTGCATTTATAATTTTGGTGTTTTTACATAAGTACACTATTTCTTCTTTAAAAAGTAATTATATCTAAATGTGTTATTATATGCCTAATCAAGAAGAACGTTCAAACATTGTACAGGTGTTAGTTTCCTTTATGGTTCTAGATTGGAAGAGACGTGGAACAACATATCAACTTCATTATAAAGTGATTCATGCTGCAATATGTGTAGCACATTTATGTACATTGCAAAGCATCCAGCGATTCAGATAATAGCAACATATCATGATAAGAGAATGTTTCAGTTCGGTGCTTTGGAAGAATTATGTTCATGCTGAATGAGGTAAAGTACATTATATGCCTATAGCACCTCACAGTCCAGTGTACACAAGTGGCAACCTTTTTTGCACAACACATTATCATAGAAAACGTGTATTAGCATGGGAATGATATCAGGATGCATGTTCTATGACAGTAACTCAAGTGGTTGTTTTACTTCTTACTTCAGTGAATTAATTGTTTTCAGCATTTCTGACATCCATTGCATTGCATCTCTTTATATTGTTGTGTGCTTGAAACTTTGCCAATTGGACATAACTAATAGAGAATGCACATACTTTACCATTATGTGTCCCTTTTTAGAAGGTTCTTTGACCAGTCCTAGCCCAAAACCACCTGTATCTGCTAATCGTGTGTTGTTTTGTAATCCTTTGCTAAATAAAACTTCCAAATTCCTATGGTGAAAGCATTCTAACAAAAATGCAGATTCTTGAATTAGTCGTAGCCAGTCTTGCACATTTATGTTTTTTAGGGATTAAAGAAAAGCCTAGACTCACCTAATGCTTTAAGTTCCTAACATGTATTCTTGAAGTGATAATAATCCTTCAGACTCCTTTCTGTGACGAGGAATATGATGGTTAGAAGTAGGTCAGTTGTTAGTTCCATTAGGTGACTATAATGGGTAGTCATTGATTTTTGGCGTTTTACTAGGATGAATGGCTAACAAATAAGTATAATGCGTTGGGTAAATCAACAGGTACGCAAAGTTGTAGTCATCTATGCTGAGATGATCATCCTTAAATAACTTCACATGCGTTAGTTGGAATGAAACCACCGCACATGATCACGCACCATGTCAATAGTTGAGTTGTAGAATTGGTTTGAATGGAGTGGGATTCCCTCGTGTTCCAATCTAGCATGTCTTTAATGTGACCTACATATTTTGAGTGGGGATATGAATTAATTTGCTCATCATTTACCTGTGCTCAAACTTCAATTTTACGGTTATTCATTCGTTCTTTCATCTCTGAAATTGTTAATTGATGATATATTATGTATACTCAGTGACGTGCGTTGAGTAGTTACAAAAGGTAAGACGTATAAAGTAATAGTTCCCATTAAATGGTGTGATTAATCATGACTTATGAGTTATTAAATTAAATTGGCCCTATAAGCTATAAATATAGTAGTGCAACTTGTATCAAAAATATTGAAGATGTACATATTTTCAACTTGTGTCGTGACTCTACTTTATAAATTGAACAATCGATTACTTTTGTTAGAAAGCATGAAGGTTTAATTATTATTTTTTATTTATTGTGTACGTTGGTTTCTTTTATAAATACCATGAAAAAATTAATATTTCTAACTTTCCTTATTAGCTAGGTAAATTGGTTATCTACTTAAAGAAAACAAGTGGAAATGGAAGTTGTATTGTTTTACTTATTAAGCGACACAATAATAATATAACTTTGACGTTCTATAAAAGTTTTTTGTTTATCATGATCTCTCCAGGTTTTTTACTCTTATAAATGACGTTGAACGTAGTAGTGATATCAATAGGATAAATAAGCACTGTGAGATTTTTTGAAGGATTACCTGAGGGATCCCTCAGGTAATAACTTCATTACTCGATGAATCACTCGAGTAATAAGAGAAGATTTGCTCTTTATCAAAATTTGCATAGGATTACTTGAAGGGCTTCCTCGAGGGATTACTCGAGTAACCAGAGCAAACATTATGAAGTGGCTCTCAACCAAGAAATAACAATCATTACTCAACTAGTCACTCGAGTAACCTCTTTTGGAAAGTTACTTTACTCGAGTAATTACTCGAGTAACATGAAATGCAAATTGTATTACTCAAGGGTTTACTCAAGTAATCAGGTAAGCAAAATAGAAGTTGCTCTCGGCCAAGATTTTAGTGCTATTACTCGAGGGATCACTCGAGTAATCTCCAAAGTTATTTGAACCATTACTCGAGGGACCACTTGAGTAATCAGAAGAAATGTAACACTTACTCGAGGGATTACTCAATTAAGCAAGGTATATTCTGATCATATAATGTTGACTTACTCTCTGACTTATATTTTATGAAGTTACTAGAGGGACTACTCGAGTAGCCACTCGAGTAATGAAGTACACAAAGCCTGATTTTAATCCAATGTTCATTGATTTGTTATCTATATGATTAACCTTTCATTATATTAGTTTCTTGAGTATACTTGCAATAAACAATGAAGAAATCATGCATTAAGGAGAGAAGTCAAATATATTGTCCGAAACGCCTACATACCGTAAATGGACAGTTTTCAAATTTGAAGAATGGTCAAATGAAGCTGCACGACTCTAACATACATGTCGGAAATGCTTCCAACGGACACCAAAAATCATCTATATATATGAAGCTTTCAAAGAAAAGAACACAACAACTGACAACAATCAAACTCATATCGATCAATACATCCTTTGTGCTCTATTTTCTTATACTTACTCTTTGTCCTTCAGTGATTATATATTTGCTCTATGAGAGAGTTTTTCACTACAAAATCAATATTTGTTATTGAGACAACTTAAGGTTATGGAACCTTAAGTTAGGGATTTTATTACAACGTGTAAGGGGGAGCGAGTGTCTAGTGAAGGAACTTGCTGTGTACTGAGGTGCCAAGAACCCACTGAATCTTGGAAGATATAGTGAAAATCTCAGAAAAGCTCTGACGACTAGACGTAGGTCAAAGTGGTTGTGACCGAACCAGTATAACTCCTAGTATACACTTCGGTGATATTTCTCCTAGCTCTTAACTGCTTTAAATTTATAGTCAATTTTTATATACATACGTAATGAATTTTCTAGTATCACCTAATTCACCCCCCTCTTGGGTGAAACTCTTGTACTAACAACTTAATCATATTTGATTGCTGATATGTCTTAAAGCATCCAAAAACAACAGGTGGTACATAGACAATGGATGCTGGAGACGTATGACCGGTGATTTAGAAAATTTTACCATGATACAACTTAAAGAAGGTGGAAAGGTAAAATTAGCAGGAAATCAATCCGGAAAGATAGCAGGAATCAACAAAATAAAAAATGATAAAGGCATATAAGTCCAAGACGTATATTATGTTAAAGGATTGTGTCACAACTTGTTGAGCATGAGTCAAAGTGCAGATAAAGACAACTGGGTAATATTTGACTTAGAGGAATGTCTAATTGTAAACAAGAAAGATTTATAATTAGACAAGAAGAATCTCAAAGCAAAACTCAGAGCAAAAAGGGAAGCTAATTGCTATACTTTTGATATAAGCAGAAATATTTTTGAAAATTGTTTTCTTAGTAACACCAATGAAAGTTAGCTATGGCATAAGAGACTAGCTCATGTCAATATGCATTAACTAGGCAAGTTACTTAAAAAGGATTTAGTAATTGGATTACCCAAAGTCAATTTCAAAAACGATTTGATTTGTGACGCATGTCAGAAGGGTAAACAAACTAAATCATCTTTCAAAAATGAGATCATAACCAGTAGACCACTTCAATTATTACACAAGGATTTAGTTGGACTAGCAAAAGTTAAAAGTCTTGGTGGGAACTTATATTCATTGGTCATTGTTGATGATTTATCTAGATTTACATGGACTATTTTTCTATCTTCAAAGGATGAAACCTTCACAAAATTTATTATTTTAGCCAAGTACAAAATGAGAAAGGTATGTCCATTACATGTACCTGGACAGATCATGGTGGAGAATTTGAAAATCAAGCCTTTGAAGAATATTGTGATACCAATGGCATTGATCATAATTTCTATGCTCTAAGGACACCTCAACAAAATGGAGTCGTGGAACAAAAGAACATAATACTCACTGAAATGGCTAGAGCAATGCTAAATGAAAATAATGTGTCTCAAGTTTTCTGGGATGATGCAATGAGCACCACATATTATATTTCAAACAGAGCCTACATTAGAACAAAACTTGGAAAGACACCATACAAACTATACAAAGGAAGGAAGCCAAACCTTGCTCATCTACACATCTTCGATTGTAAGTGTTTTATTCATAACAATGGCAAAGAAAACTTAGGAAAATTTGATTCTAAAACAGATGAAGGAATTTTTATAGGCTATTCTAACTGAAGTAAAGCATACAGAGTTATTAATAAAGGAACATGTGTTATTGAAGAATCAATTCATGTTGTATTTGAAAAATTAGAACCCTCTGACAATACAATTGACGATGAGCAGGAAGTTGTTTCAAATCAAGAAAATGATCAGCCTAATCATAAATCTTTCATCCCAAAAGTTGATCAAAACAAGGAAGAAGATTAGTCACTAGGACAACCTAGAGCCTAGAAATACAACAAAAGTCATCCCTTAGAGGAAGTCATAGGAAATGTGAATGAAGGAGTCAAAACTGGAAATAGAATTTCCAGTGAAGTTAGTTTTTCTGCTTTTATTTTTGAGATTGAACCTTCTAACATTGACGAAGCCCTATCAGACAATGATTGGGTAATAGCAATGCAAGAAGAACTAAATCAATTTGAAAGAAATCAAGTTTGAGATTTGGTACCCCATCCTAAGGATCATCCGATCGTCTGCACTAAATGGGTATTCAAGAACAAACTTGATGAATCCGCAATCATTGTCAGAAACAAGGCAAGATTGGTGGCCAAAGGCTATAATCAGGAAGAAGGAATTGATTATGAGGAAACATATGCTCCAGTGGCTAGATTGGAAGTTATACGAGTACTTTTAGCCTTTACATTCATCAAGGGATTCAAACTCTATTAAATGGATGTTAAAAGTGCATTTCTAAATGGCTACATTATGAAAGAAGTATATGTAAATCAACCTCTAGGTTTTGAAGATGTAACCAAACCTGACCATGTTTTCAAACTAAGAAAAGCTTTATACGGTTTAAAACAAGCTCTTATAGCATGGTATGAAAGGCTCAGTAAATTTCTCATTGATAAAGGTTTTGTATAAGGAAAATTTAATACTATACTTTTTACAAAATAAAAACGAGATGATATCTTAATTGTACAAATATATGTTGATGATATAGTTTTTGGTGCTACTAATGAAACCTTGTGCAAGGAATTTTCTAAGATAATGTAGGGAGAGTTTGAGATGTCAATGATGGGAGAATTGAATTTCTTTCTTGGTTTGCAAATCAAACAAATAAAGAATGGAATTTTCATATCTGAAACGAAGTATTTGAAGGAGCTCTTGAAGAAGTATGAAATGGATGAAGCAAATAGAATGGACACGCCTGTAAGCTCAACTACGTTGCTTGATGCTGATGCCAAAGGAAAAGATTACAACATTACAAAATATAGAGGAATGATTGGATCATTACTCTATCTTACTATAAGCAGACCTGTCATTCAATTCAGTGTGGGTATATGTGCAAGATATCAATCAGCACCAAATGAATCACATGCAAAAACCATCAAATGTATCTTCCGATATCTTACTGACATGGAAAAAATAGATCTCTGGTATCCTAAACGAAGAAGTGAATATCTAGTTGAATACTCAGACGATCATGGAGGATACAAGACAGACAGAAAGAGTACCAGTGGATAAAGCCAGTTTCTTGGAGGCTTACTTGTGTCATTATTTAGAAAGAAACAAAATATAGTATCTTTTTCATCAACAGAAGTTGAATATGTTGTAGCTTTGAGTTGTTGTGCACAAGTGTTATGGCTGAAGCAACAACTACAAGATCTTGGTATTTATTTAAAGGAGATACCAATATATTTTGACAATCTAGTATGATAAGCTTGGCAAAGAATCCAGTTCAACATTCCAGAACCAAGCATATTGATGTTAGACATCACTTCATCAGAGATTATGTCCAAAAGAAAGATGTCAAAGTGATATTCATTCCAACTCATCTTCAACTAGCTGATATCTTCACAAAGCCCCTAGCAAAAGATCAATTTCTATTTATTAGAAGAGAATTGGGAATGGAAAATCCCAATGAATTGTAAGCTATTTAGTGTTTACAAAATGTTAGATAATGTTATTTATTGATGTTTTGATTATTGCTAACTTAAGCATTGGAGTTTCTAGTAATATGTTTTGCAAGGTCTTGATATTATGTTTTAGGGTATGAAAAGCAGAGGTTAACAGAGGACGATACTACTGGAGGGACAACTTCAAGTAAACTTCATTACCTTAGTAATACCTTTAAGTAATTATAAAGATTACTCAAGTAACCACTCGAGTAACGAGCTGGAAGATTTAGCAGTGAAGTATTAATTCAAAAGGAATTTCAAAAGGAAATGGCAATGGTTGGAAATAAAGAAGATTACTTGAGGGAGGCCTCAATTAAATCATCAATGTTACTCGAGTAAGGCCTCGAGTAATCATGAGAGGAAATAAAAAATCAACTCAATCGTCATTCAAATAAGTGTTAATATACCATCAAATGATCGAGGGAATACACATAAGTGATTACAACATTACTTATTACAAGTACGCGTATAAATTGCATTGATTTAAATTTTTTTTAGCTTTACTTAAGGGAGCCCTCGAGTAATGCCCATTATCACTCGAGGGAGCCCTTGAGTAAAGTCGGGCATCTGGGATATAACTTAGCGTGTCACGTCATTTTCACAAAATTACTTGGAGTAATTCTCAGAGTAACCTCTCAAAAAATCTTTCCACAAACTCTTCCTCACTCCATTTCCGTCAAAACCCATCAAAATTTCTTAAGAAAAACTTCCTCAAATCTCTCTAAAGTCTTTGCCTTAATCTTCAACTTGCGGGAGAGAAAAATTTTGGAAATCTTGATTTTTCATTCAAAATGGTCAGAACCAAAACAACTATTCTTGAATCTCCTTCTAAGTCTTCTAATCCTTAGCAATCGCATGATTCTATTCCATCTCCTCCAGCCAAAAGATAGAAGCTCACTCCCCGTTCAAAAGCTAAAACCAAGCCGCAAGCTAAACCCAAAGTGAAGGGGGCCGTGATCAAGGAACCATCTACCTTGAGAGCTCAATCTAAGAAAAATGTTCCTTCTGGTAGAGGCAAGGAGACTAAGGCACAATCTTCACCTCCTTCGAATTCCTCTGTTACACCAATATTCTCTAAGAAGCCACCGAAAAAGGCTAAGTATGACAGAAATCTTACTAAGGCTATGGCAAATTTACTAGATGAGATTCACAAAGAGAAGCAAGGCTAATCTACAAAGGAAGCCGATATTAGGGAAGAAGAAATTACATTCCCTCCAACCGGATTTAATGTGAAGAAGATTGAGATTCACAAAAATACAAAGAACACTTTTTAAGGAGAAAAGTGTGCAAGATGCACTTCATTAACCTTAATGTTCTTCAAAAGGTATTGAAATACAACCTCAATTCATATCTAAAATCCTATATGCCATGTCTCTTTGTAAAACTTCCTTTTTGTTCCAAAATAGTGAGACATTTCTATTGTAATTTAGAACCTGTCAATAATCCTCTTAGGAACTCTCTAGAAGAAGAAATGTTCTATAAGATTAGAGGGCAAGAAATCCTAATCTTACCCTCCAAAATCAATACTTGGTTAGGAATAGAAGACCCACCTAAGGATAATTATCCCAATCTTGATTCAAACCAACTATTTTTTATTCTAAGGCCTGGTGAGATTATAGGACCCCTTAGTTTCAATCCAAGTGATATGTGTGATCTTCATAGAGTCATATGATATATCTATTCTAGAGCCATAGTGAACAAAGAGCATAATTACACACATTTCATATAGAGGGACTATAGGAAATTGCCTCATTGCTACTGAAAGAGAAAAAGGACTTGGGAGAATATATCTTTGCTGAAATAAAAAGATATAGATTTGAAGGAAAATCTACCACTCCAATGCCTTATCCTCAGCTCATATCTTTGTTTCTCAAAAAGAACAAAATCTGGTAAACTTTTAAGAGATGGGAGATGGGAGAACTTGTCGAGAGAATGGATAAGAGGCATGAAGAAATGTTAGCAGAACAACGGGCTCAGGGTAAACTTCTAAGATCACTTCATGCCAGGCTTGATGCTATGGCATCTGGCTCATCCACCCCTGGTTCATCTGTGCCTACTACTACTGAGCCAGTACCTCCTTCTCAGCTTGGACCTTCTTAGCTTGGACCTTCCAAGCCTGGACCCTTGTCCATCCCTCCTCTATATAATCTTTTATTCTCTATGCCTGACCCATCATTTATCTTGGAGCACATAGATATTACAACTGATGATCCTATCCAACCAACTCAGCCTATGCTAACACCCATTGCATCCCCAACTGGCATTGAGGAAGTAGTTGTCACTTCTAGTGATCATCAATCACCTGATAGAACAATAGAAGTGGAGATTTCTTCTTGGGTCAAACCAAGTCTTCAAAGGATCTTATGATGGTTCCACCTCTAGTTCTTCGTGACCCTAACTCTTTTAGATCCTCTTCTGATTCTTTGAGTCCAGATGATTCATATAGCTCTTAATTCACACCTCTTCTTGTAAACCCCATCTCTGCAGCCAAGCCATATGGACCTTCTCCTTCTCTTGATTGATAATATTACTTGTGATGAAGACAAAAAGGGTAAGAAGAACTTGGGATGATTTTGATTTTGTGATTAATGATGTGATATGATGCATTGGGATAAGGGTGTATAGGGTTTAAGGGAGCTTTACTAGTTTAAGATTATGTAATCAACTCTCTTTATGCAATTTCAATTGAAGTTAGATTTCATTGAAGTTATATTATATTGTGAACTAATGAGTTTGTGATTGTGTATGCAAAGTGAACAAATTAGAACATATTTCAAAATTATGAGTTTTCAAAATTCAAAAAGGTTTTAAAGACAACATTTTTCAAGATTATTAGATTTGAATTCAAAAATATCTTTATCAAGATGTTTCAAAAGAGTTTTCAAGTTTAAATTGAACAAAGGATATCATATGAAAAGCTTATAAGATTGAAAACTCAATTTCAAAAACTTTGTTCAAAATTATCAAGTTTTTTAATCATCAAAAAGGGGGAGAATGTTAGATCCCATATGTTTTGATGATTACAAAGATTTGAAAAGTTTTAAATCAAAGGTTTGAACAAAGTAACTAAGATCTTGGTTGCAAGCCATAAGCATTACTCGAAGTAATGTAGAAGAAATGAAAGATAGAGTACAGGAGAAATAAGCACTGTGAGATTTTTTGAAGGATTACCCGAGGGAGCCCTCGGGTAATGACTTCATTACGGGAGGGATTACTCAAGTAATAAGAGAAGATTTTCTCTCTATCAAAATTTGCATAGGATTACTTGAAGGGCTTCCTCGAGGGATTACTCGAGTAACCAGAGCAAAAATTATAAAGTAGCTCTCAACCAAGAAATAACAGACATAACTCGACTAGTCACTCGAGCAACCTATTTTGGAAAGCTACTTTACTCGAGTAACATGAAATGCAAATTGTATTACTCGAGGGTTTACTCGAGTAATCAGGTAAGCAAAATAGAAGTTGCTCGAGGCCAAGATTTTAGTGCTATTACTCGAGGGATCACTCGAGTAATCTCCAAAGTTTTTTGAACAATTACTCGAGGGACCACTAGACTAATCAGAAGAAATGTAACACTTACTTGAGGGATTACTCAATTAAGCAAGGTATATTCTGATTAGACAACGTTGACTTACTCTCTGACTTATTTTTTATGAAGTTACTAGAGGGACTACTCGAGTAATGAGGCATGATAACTCGCATAGCCACTCAAGTAATGTTGTACACAAAGCTTGATTTAAATCCAATATTCATTGATTTGTTATCTATATGATTAATCTTTCATTGTATTAGTTTCTTGAGTATACTTGCAGATAAACAATGAAGAGATCATGCATTAAGAAAAGAAGTCAATTATATCGTCCTAATGTCTAAAACTCCTACTTACCGCAAACGGCCAGTTATCAAATTTAAAGAACGGTCAAATGAAGTTGCGCGACTCTAACATACATGTTTGAAATGCTTTCATTAGATACCACAAATCATCTATATATAGAGAGCTTTCAAAGAACAGAACACGACAACTGAGAGCATACAAACTCATATCGATCAATGCATTCTTTGTGCTCTGTTTTCTTATAATTACTCTTTGTACTTCAATAATTATATATTTGCTCTGTTAGAGAGTTTTTCATTACAAACTCAATATTTGTTATTAAGACAACTTAAGGTTGTGGAAGCTTGAGTTAGGGATTTGATTATAATGTGTAAGGGGGAGCGAGTGTCCAGTAAAGGAACTTGTTGTGTACTGAGGTGCTAAAAACCCACCAAATCTTGAAAGATATAGTAAAACTCTTAAAAAACCTCTGAGGACTGGACGTAGGTCAAAGTGGTTGTGACCGAACTAGTATAACTCCCGGTGTACACTTCGGTGATACTTCTCCTAGCTCTTAATTGCTTTAAATTTCTAGTCAATTATTTATATATGCAACGAATTTTTTGGCATCACCTAATTTACCCTCCTCTTGGGTGAAACGCTTGCACTAACATTTGGTATCAGAGTATAGGGCTTCTTTTTCAGGTATAACAACCTAAAAAGGATCAAATGGCAAGCATTGGTAAAGGTATTCTTTCTGACAGAGCTTCTATCACCATACCACCGGGTTTCAGTGGTGAACACTTCTCTTTTTAGAAAGACAAGTTTAGAGTATTTGTAATGGCTACAGAATACGTACTATGGGACGTGATTAAGAGTGGAAACTACAAACCTGAAAAGATTGTAGATTCATAAAGGGTTCTTAAGACACTAACAAAATATGATAAGAATGACAAGAAACTCATCACACTCAACAGCAAGGCAATTTTAATGATTCAAAGTGCCTTAAGTCAAAATGAGTACTTCAGGATCTGCACACTTCCAACAGCTAAAGAAATGTAGGAAGCCTTGGAAATAGCACATGAAGGAACTTCAGGAATAAAAGAAAACCAGATCAATACTCTGGTTACTGAGTTTGATTTACTTCAAATGAAATCAGGTGAGTCGATAGCTAAATTCAAACTTAGATATACTCATCTTGTTAATGAACTTGCAGCACTTGGGAAAGTTTATGATCAACATATACAAGTAAGAAAGATTCTGAATATTCTTTCTAAAAAAAGGGAGGCCAAAGTCACTGCAATTGAGGAAGAAAAAGATGAATCAATGTGATTTGTTGCTTCTATATTTGGAAGTCTTTTTGAATATGAAAGTAAATTGAACTTCAAATGAGAACTAGATGATATTGGTGACAAAACGAAGAGCAGTCTAGCACTAAAAGCAAAAGAAGAAGATCAAGATGAAGATGAAGAGTTTGACGATGATGAAATGGGCCTAATGATAAAATAATTCAGAAATTTTTACAAGAAAGGCCAAGGGTTCAAAAACTTTCAGAAAGGAGGAACAAGCAGTAAAGAACACATCATCTGTTATGAATGTGGAAAGCCAGAACATATCAAATTAGAATGTCAGGAACTAGCTCAGAAGAATAGAGAAAAGAGAAAAGGCAAGTTCTACAACAAGAAGAAAGCCTTTATATCTACCATATGGGGAGATAGTTCATCTGACGAAAATATCAATGATGAGCAAGTAGCCAATATTTGTCTAGTCGCTCAAGAAGAAACAGAAGAAGAGGTAACTAATTCTGATCCTACCAATGATGAATTACTTTCTGAATACAATATTTTACATTCTGAATTCATCAAAGTAGTTAAAGAACTAGTTTGTTTCCAGAAGAAAACCAAAGTCCTTGATTTAGAACTTAAAGAGAATTTAGAAAAGGATTGTGAAAACTATTCCTCTTTGAAAAAGAAAAAAACTGATCTCACAAAAACTCTTGAAAAATTCCCCAAAGGAAGTGAGATGTTAAATGTGATTTTAAAGGCTCAACGATTTGTAAATGACGGATCTGGTATTGGATATGATCCAAAATCAGATAAAAGGAAGGAAGAAAGAAAGCAGGAGATAAGACATACTTGAGTTACTTTCAGCATTCTATTCATACATAAAATCCTTTTACATATTGCAATTACTATAATAGATAGGGTCATTATACTTCATCATGGATTCATAAAAAGAAAGGAAAAATAGGAACCTACAAATGGGTACCTAAAGGTTCATATGTTCAAAAAATATTATGTTCTAACCCAAAAGGACCTAAAAGATGTGGGTACCTAAGACTTAATCGTATTTGAATGCAAATATGTCTTAAAGTATCCAAAAATAACAAGTGGTATATAGACAGCGAATGCTCGAGACATATGACCGGTGATTTCGAAAATTTTACCACAATACAACCTAAGAAGGTGGAAAGGTAAAATTTGGAGGAAATCAATCCGAAAAAATAGTAGGAATTCGTGAAATCAAAAATGATAAAGGCATACAAGTCTAAGATGTATATTATATTAAAGGATTGTGTCATAACTTGCTGAGCGTGAATCAAAGTGTAGATAAAGACAACTGGGTAATATTTGACTCAAAGGAATATCTAATTATAAACAAGAAAGATTTACAATTAGATAAGAAGAATCTCAAAGCAAAGCTCAAAGAAAAAAGGGAAGGTAATTGCTATACCCTTGATATAAGCAGAAATATTTTTGAAAACTGTTTTCTAAGTAACACCGATGAAGGTTGGCTTTGGCATAAGAGTATAGCTCATGTCAATATGCACCAACTAGGCAAGTTACTTAAAAAGGACTTAGTGATTGGATTACCCAAAGTAAATTTCAAAAATGATTTAATTTGTGACGCATGTAAGAAGCCCTATCAGACAATGATTGGGCAATACCAATGCATGAAGAACTAAATCAATTTGAAAGAAATCAAGTTGGAGATTTGGCACCCCATCCTAAGGATCATCCGATCATCGGCACTAAATGGGTATTTAAGAACAAACTTGATGAAACCGCAATCATTGTCAGAAACAAGGCAAGATTAGTGGCCAAAGGCTATAATCAGGAAGAAGGAATTGATTATGAGGAAACATATGCTCTAGTGGCTAGATTGGAAGCTATATAAGTACTCTTAGCCTTTGCGTGCATCAAGCGATTCAAACTCTATTAAATGGATGTAAAAAGTGCATTTCTAAATTGCTACATTATGGAAGAAGTGTATGTAGATCAACCTCCAGGTTTTGAAGATGTAACCAAACCTAAACATGTTTTCAAACTAAGAAAAGCTTTATACGGTTTAAAACAAGCTCCTAGAGCATGGTATGAAAGGCTCAGTAAATTTCTCATTGATAAAGATTTTGTATGAGGAAAAGTTGATACTACACTTTTTTCAAAACCAAAATGAGATGATATCTTAATTGGACAAATATATGTTGATGATATAGTTTTTGGTGCTACTAATGAAACCTTGTGCAAGGAATTTTCTAAGATAATTCAGGGGGAGTTTGAGATGTCAATGATAGGAGAATTAAATTTCTTTCTCAATTTGTCAATCAAACAAAGAAAGAATGGAATTTTCATATCTCAAACGAAGTATTTGAAAGAGCTTTTAAAGAAGTATGGAATGAAAGAAGCAAATGGAATGGACACGCCTATGAGCTCAACTACGTTGCTTGATGCTGATGTCAAAGGAAAAGATTACAACATCACAACTTATAGAGGAATGATTGGATCATTACTCTATCTCACTATAAGTAGACCTGACATCCAATTCAGTATTGGTATGTGTGCAAGATATCAATCAGCCCCAAAGGAGTCACATGCAAAAACCGTCAAACGTATCTTTTGATATCTTGCTGACACGGTAGAATTAGGTCTCTGGTATCCTAAAGGAAGAAGTGAGTATCTAGTTGCATAGTCAGACTCTGATCATAGAGGATACAAGACAAATAAAAAGAGTACCAATAGACAAAGCCAATTTCTTGGAGGTTCACTTGTGTCATGGTTTAGTAAGAAACAAAATACAGTGTCTTTTTCATCAACGGAAGCTGAGTATGTTGCAGCATCATGTTGTTGTGCACAAGTGTTATGGCGAAAGCAACAACTCTAGGATCTTGATATTTATTTAAAGGAAATACCAATATACTGTGACAACACTAGCATGATAAGCCTGGCAAAGAATCCAATTCAACATTCCAGAACCAAGCATATTGATGTTAGACATTACTTCATTAGAGATCATGTCCAAAAGAAAGATGTCAAAGTGATATTCATTCCAACTTATCTTCAACTAACTGATATCTTCACAAAGCCCCTAGCAAAAGATCAATTTCTATTTATTAGAAGAGAATTGGGAATGGTAAATCCCAATGAATTGTAAGTTATTTTGATGATTACTAACTTAAGCATTGAAGTTTCTAGCAATTTGTTTTACAGGATCTTGATATTCTGTTTTGGGCTATGAAAAGCAGAGGTTAATAGAGTACTATATCACTTAAAGGACAACTTCAAGTAATTACATTACCTGAGTGATAACTGGAAGTGATGATAAGCATCACTTGAGTAACCACTCTAGTGATGACCTTGAAAATGAGGCAGAGAAGCACCAAATCAAAGGGAAACGACAAAATTGTTGAAAGTGACCAAGTCAGCTACTCAAAAGATTGATCACTCGAGTAAACCATTGAATGATTATGAAGGCAGATCTTAAAGCAACTTGTTTTCAACTCAATTCTGCCCTAAAATGCCATCAAATGATCGAGGGAATATACATAGATAATTACAATATTATTCATGCCAAGTACACGTTTAAATTTGCTTCATTTCTAAATTTTTGATACGATCACTTGAGTAGCTACTAGACTGATGCTCAAGATCACTTGAGTAGGGCCTCAAGTGATGTCAGAAGCTAGGGCTTTAACTGTTGTAACTCGGTCATTTTTCACAAAATCTCCTCAAGTGAATCTCCTAGTGCTCTTCTAAAAACTTTTCACAAATTCTTTCTCAGCCCATTTCCATCAAAACCCATTGAATTTCACTTCCAAAAAACCTCTCAAATCTCTCAAAATCTTCTTCCCTAACCATCAACTTGCGTAAAGAAAATTTCTCAAAAAATTTTGTTTTGTCAATCAACATAGTTAGAACCAAAACCACCACTCCTAATAGTCCTTATGAGTCTTCTAATCCTCAGAAATCACTTGATTCTACTCCATCTCCTCTAGCTAAAAGACAGAAGCTCATTCCATGATCCAAAGCTAAAGCAATGTTATAAGAAAAACCCAAGGTGAAGGGGGTAGTGATCAAGGAACCCAGTGCCTCAAAAGCTAAATCTAAGAAGGATGTTCCTACTGGAAGAGGCAATGAAGCTAAGGCACCTTCTCCACCTCCTTCTGATTCCTCTGATACACCAACTTTTTTTTAGAAGCCAACAAAAAAGGCCAAGTTTGACAGAAACCTTGAACAAGCCATGGCAAATATACTGGATGAAGTTCACAAGTCTAGAGGAGAAAAGCAAAGCCAATCCTCAAAGGAACCAGAGGAAGAAGAAATCACATTCCCTCCAAAAGGGTTCAATGTGAAGAAGATTGAGGAGTCTCAAAAATTCAAAGATCATTTTTCAAGAAGAAGAGTGTGCAAAATACATTATATTGACTCCAAGCTTCTTCAAGAGGTATTGAAGTTTAATCTGATGCCCTACCTTGAATCTTACATGCCTTGGCTTTCTATTAAACTTCCTTATTGTACTAAGATAAAGAGGCATTTTTATTACAATCTTGAGCCTGTGAATGATCCTCTTCGAGATGCCTTAGAAGAAGAAATAGTTACTAAGGTTAGAGGTCAAGAAGTCCTTATCTCACCCTCTAAAATAAACACCTGGCTAGAAATAGAGGATCCTCCTAAAGATATTCATCCTACCCTAGATTCGAGCCAGTTGTTTTCAATTCTAAAACCTGGAGAGATTGTGGGACCTCTAGATTTCAACCCGAGTGATATGTGTGATTTTCATCGTGTTCTATGGTATATTTATTGGAGAGCCATAGTCAACAAATCCAACAACTTTACTCATTTCATAGAGAAGGACTTCAAAAAATTTGCCTCTGTTCTCCTTAAAGAGAAAAAGGACTTAGGAGAATATATCTATATTGAAATCAAAAGATATAGATTTGAGAGAAAATCTACTACTCCTATGTCTTATCCTCAACTTATATCCTTGTTTCTTAAAAAGAACAAGATTTGGTATTTGGAGAAGGGTGAGTTAATTGAGAGGCTTACACTAGTAGGACGAAATCATATTGGAAAGTTACACATTGCTATTCCCCTAAAAACTCCTCTTGAGTATGATCCTAAGAAGAAAAAGACTAAGGCTGAGTCAAGTAGAATGGATGATACTCAGTTGTCTGATCCTGCCTCTACTTCTGCTCCATCTTTCATTGGTTCAATATTGCATACCTTTATGGAGAACATTCTTAAGGGCTTTCATGTGGATATTACAAATACCAATGCTAAATTGATAATCCACATGAATTTCAAAATGGGAGAGCTTATGGATAAAATAGAAAAGACGCATGAGGAATTGTTGATAGAGCAATGGGTACAGGGAGAGCTTCTGAGATCACTTCATGCCAGACTTGATGCTTTGGCACCTAGTTCATCCACTCCTAAATCATTTGTGCCTACATAATTTCCTAAGCCAGTATCACCTTCTGAGCCTCAACCTTCTGATCCTAAACCCTATTTTACCTATCTCCATTTCCAAAAACCTTCTATTTTCTATGCCTGACCCACTCACATTTGAGCCCGTTCACATCACCTTTGATGACCCAGTTCCTCCAGCCTAGCCAGTTCAGCCTGAGCCAGTGCCTACACCTATTGCAACCCCAACAGGCATTGAGGAATTAGTGATCTTATCTAGTGATCATCAATCACCTAAGAAAACAATGGAAGTGGAGACTTCTTCTCAAGTACCATTCTCACAAAGTCCTTCAAAAGATCTCATTGTGGTTCCACCTCTGGTACTTCCTGAGCCTGAACCTTCTAGCTCCTCTTCAGATTCTTCCAGCATAGATGAATCACATAGCTCTGGCTTCGCACCTCTTCTTGTCAAACCCATCTTTGCAGTCAAGCCATTTTCTCCATCTTGAATGATCCTACCTTATGATGAAGACAAAAAGGGGGAGAAGAACTTGGGGTAATTTTGTGATTAGTGATGTGATGTATTTTGTGTTGATATGAATATGGGTATAAGGTGTATAGGGTTTAAGGGAGCTTTGTTAATTTTCAAGTACGATTATGTAATGAACTCTTCCTACAATCTCTATTGACATTATATTACATTGTAGACTAATGAGTTTTTTTTTAGTTGTATGCAAGGTGAACAAATTAGAACATATACAAAATTATGAGTTTTTTATTTTAACATCATCAAAATTGGATTCAAAAAGGTTTCAAATAATAAGTTTATCAAAATCATTAAATTTGGATTCAAAATGATCTACCCAAAGATGTTTCAACAAAGTTTTTAAACTTGAATTGGATAAAAGATTCCATATGAAAAGTTATCAAGAAGCATATGATTGAAAACTCAATTTCAAAAGCTTTGTTTAAAATCACCAAGATTTGTCATCATCAAAAAGGGGGAGAATGTTCGATTCCATATGTTTTGATGATAACAAATATTAGATTAATCATTCAAAAGGTTTTAATAATTAAACAAAATGATTTAAACAGAGTAACTAAGTTCTTAGTGACAAGGAAAAGTAATACTTGAGTAGCTACTTAAGTAATAAAGATGAAGAAAAAGACAGAGCACAGGAAAAAGGAACACTATGAGATTTTTGAAGACATTACTTGAGTGAGCACTCGGGTAATGACCTTATTACTTGAAGGACCACTCGAGTAATGTGTGAGAAAATGTTCCAGAAAGCTCTCTGTCAAAAATTGTGCAGGATTACTCAAAGGGACCACTCGAGTAATCTATCACAAACAACTAGTTTTCAAATTTGAAGAATGGTCAAACGAAGCTGCAAGACTCTAACGGATATGTTTGAAATGCTTCCAACGGATATCACAAATCATTTATATATATATATATGGATCATTCAACAAAGAACAGAATATAACAACTGAGAACACACAAACTTACATCGATAATTATATTCTTTATGTTCTGTTTTCTTATACTCACTCTTTGTACTTCAGTTATTATATATTTGCTCTATGAGAGAGTTTTTCATCACAAACTCAATATTCGTTATTGAGACAACTTAAGGTTATGGAATCTTAAGTTGGGGATTTGATTACAACATGTGAGGAGGTTCGAGTTTCTAGTGAAGGAACTTGCTGTGTATTGAGGTGCCAAGAACCCACTGAATCTTAGAAGATATAGTGAAACTCTCATAGAAGCTTTAAGGACTGGAGTAAGTCAAAGTGGTTGTGGCCGAACTAGTATAACTCCCGGTGTACACTTTGATGATATTTCTCCTAGCTCTTAATTGCTTTAAATTTCCAATCAATTTTTATATACGCAACAAAATTTTTGGTATCACCTAATTCACCCCTCTCTTGGATGAAACACTTGCACTAACATATATTGTATTGTTTATGTGCTATTCTTCATTATAGTATGTCAGATCCAAGCATAGCCATTTTACCTTAATCTTCCATGATCTTTAAGTTTTGTTATTACTTAAACATTCAGGAATTAAAAGTAACAAAATTACCATAATCGACATCTATATTTTGATAGGTAATGTGTAAAGTAAACCTAGGTGATTCTACCATAATATGGAATTTTCGACGTTATTAGGTTAAATTACTTTAGAGTATTAATGCCTAGACGTATACGTTACATTTACAGATTATTTGCATAGCGTTAACCAAACTATAGAATATCAAACTATTAATTTAAAATTTAAGATAGTATCAATGATGTCATGTATAATTGTCATTTAGCTCCAAAAGTTGGAATTACACGTTTGCTAAAAATATTCAAACTATTAATTTCACATGGTTTGCCAAAAATATTCAAACATATATCATCCACTACCATTACTTTTGATATACAAGTGCCATTTATTGTTTATGATCCATTAGACATACTCACATTGTATCAGTTGCTTCTACATCTTTTCCTTACACATTTGTATTGTGGTTGATACATTGACGTTACATGTTTTGTTGGATGAATTAAATCTTGTCTATGATGAACTAACCTAATACAGGCAATGTTATTGTGGTAAAAAAATAAAAATAAACAATGGTGATATAATTAAGCTATATAATAAGATTGTTAACTGACGTATTAATAATGGAATTGCCAGCTTTGAATATGTGTATTCCATATAGTATACTGAATATACTTTTCTAGTGCTTGTATCTATAATGGATGTTGTTATGAAAGAACTGTCAAATTAGGCTAATGCAATATGAAACCTTTCAAATGTTTTCACAAATAGTTGCATATGTAGTCTAAGAACAATTAAACAAGAATACATGATTTTAGAAGAACGAAATGATGATGTATCATATATACATTTTTCTAGATAACAATTTCAATTAGATGCTGACTCAGTAAATGTCAGTCTATCCTTACTTCCCAGGAGGTATTTGTAGTTTATGTGTCTGACCTCAATAGAGTTGATAATGATCTTGATTATATTACAGCAGCTCCTGATACAAAGTTGTCTTGCATACCGGATACAAAGAAGTGTGATTGCCAATGTCTCTTATATTTGTGGGGATAATTACGTTAGCAGTCCCGTCAATTGATTATTCATTATATGTACAAATATCACAATACCATTGATCAATGATGTTGTGGCACTTGAATTATTATTGTAGAGACCATATCTTTACTTTTCTGAAATTCCTTGTATGTTGTCTCTTCTACATTATCAACGAGCATACAAGTGATTCTAGTCCCTCTGTTAATATTTGGTTAGTGGAATTCTAAATATTCTATTGCATATAATTAATGGTTTTGTGAGCCACAATCTATACCGTATCACATTTACCATATATCTGACTGTTCGAGCTTTAAAGATGCTTTAAATAATTCCCCTCGCTCACTCAGCTTGAAGCATCGATTCTCGTGTACAATTCCAAACAAATCTTAAATTATACATAATGATGGCTTAGTTTTTTTTGTAGTAGCGATAGTAGTATTATTTCGTATTACAAAGAAAACAAATCACAAAATAGTGTACCTAACAGATAGACATTTGATGTCTCATCATTTTTCAATGTATAGAGTAGTGTTAGGCTGAATGTATTACATGGAATGTCTCTAGACTTACAGCAAAACTTCAATTGTTTCTCTGAGCATGATGAATGGATGGTCAGATACCCTCATGTATATATAGGTGTTATACAGGTCAAAATTCTTAAAATAGTAACACTTCCTTTCTTTCACTATATTGTTGAATTTTTGAATTATGTTGTCATCAACAATGGTAGCATGGATTTTTGTCAGTTGTGTTATGAATAGCTAAACATCATGAGATTATAAATTTATGTGTTCCTTGCATATGATGATCTTATGTAGATCAATGACTACTAAGTTAGTGTAGTATTTACATATAAAGTGCATGTCTCATACCTGTGTGTCCATTAGAATGAAATTCAATAGTGTTTCTACTCTTCCATTACTGTGTACTAGTTTGGTGTAAACCCTGATTACTGATACACGTATTCCTTTGTTGCAATGACCCAGTGGCTAGTCTTTCAACCAAATATCTGCCTTGGTAGACATGCTAGGACTTGAACCATCAAATTAAATTTATGTTATGCAAACAATTTTACTGGATAACAAGAATAGTAATGGATGAGTACTTGACTTAGTACCTGGGAGGTTTTATGCTGGTATGCTTATAGATGTATCTGGAATCCCTTCTATGTAGTGTATCTATGAATGTTTCTTAACCAGTATATGATGACTATATAGTGTTTGTAACCGTAGTAATGTGTGTTGCTTCATGGCAGTTGCTATATTCCATAGGTGTGATGCATTTTAATTGTAGGTAATGGGTGTTGTCTACCTTGGTTTCATAACTAACTATGCATGTCCAACTGCAATATTATAGTTGTGTTGCATGTGGTAATCGTGGGTTTGGCAAGCGTTGTGGCGCAATTATGTTTCTCCAGTTATTGCCTTCTTTATAGTGTTGTTATCATTTATCCTGAAATTTATGATTATAATAAGAATAGGGTATTTAATTAGTGATTGTCATAATTATGACTAAAGCACCATTACATCTAGTGCCTATTTGGTTAAGCGGTGAGGTTTAACATAACTCTGGCTAATCGTAAAGAGGATCTTAAGTGACGCATTTATCATGTTTGGATATTTTATTAAAAATCCGTATTTATTGTGCTTTCTTTTTCATTTGGTACATCATTGATTAGTAACCAGTGGTTTGCTTATGTGATTGGGATATTATCATGAACTTCCCTATATCATACCTATTATCATATACCATAAGATGGTTACTCTTATATTCTCTAGTGCCTCTATATTTCACAAATTTATTATGAACATAACTTATAATTGTTTTACAAATCATGCCGTTCTTTAATTTTGTCCACCATACGATGTTTCTTTTTCTTGAGTATGTGGCTTATCATGAAAACATAATTTTTTTTACAACATTTTTTATGTTTACTTAATTGGATGAATATATTATGATAACATTCATATCAAATGTGGTCAATATACATTTATAAGTGCTTTTAATAAGTGAAATCCAAGCATGATCATAATTGTTGATGTCAGTTCTGTGAAACAAATGTCAAAATATTAATAACAATTGTTGATGTTAGTTATGAAGAAAAGAAATTATCTAAATATAAATATACACCCATGTCACATTGGATGTAACCCCCTTCGATAATCAGTCCGGGATTAGTGTTTAATCACATTTAATAATCAAATGAGAAATCCGGAACAATTAAAAACTTTTTGCGGAAACTGTACAACTAGATCTCCATTCATTTCATTCATTAAAACAAATGGCCTGTTTGGTCTATTACATATACAATATCAGAGTATCAGCACAATTCCCGACATTCACCCGGGATAATAACATTTAATCCAAAATATTGTTCAGGGCATCATCGCCCATCTCAGTATCCATACCGAGGATTACACAAAACTATAGTACTATATCTATACAATATATTTACATTGATCCAAAATGATAACCAATTCGATATACAACCAAAATATCTAACTAAGACTACCGCTAGCAGCCCTTGCCCTGTCTAAAAATGTCATTTGGAAAGAATGAGATTCTAGAGAATCCCAGTATCAACAGTTTATTTATATGATGCATATATACAAAGCAAGTCACATATATCACAGTGCAGCAATCAATATTCGAGACCGGGCTTTCGCCACGTTCCCTTCACTATTTATGAGGTCGGGCTTACGCCACGCTCCCTTCACTTTATCTATATTCGAGTCCGGGATTTCACCATGTCCCCTTCACTTTCACTGTAATCGAGTCCGGGCTTTCACCACGTCCCCTTCACTTTCACTGTAATCGATGACTAATGCAAACAAGCAATGTAATACACATGATATAGGATAAAGTGTTACTACCTTTGTCTTTCCTTCCTTGAGCAAGCACAGGCCTTCTATGCTCCGGGCAGATATCAAATCCTAAAGTCATAATTAAGGATGAAGCATTATTCTCTATTCCAATACTCAATTGACTCTTCAACACTTAGATTT
The DNA here is from genome assembly GCA_963242795.1 of Inga leiocalycina. NCBI lineage: Eukaryota > Viridiplantae > Streptophyta > Magnoliopsida > Fabales > Fabaceae > Inga > Inga leiocalycina. The sequence goes on along the minus strand of OY725327.1, from coordinate 49,022,116 downwards.
GGTTATCAATAATGACCCTTAAGAAGCTACAATTGGCTCTAACAATCGCCTAAAAGGATTGGGAAACACCGAGTTGGAAACCACTTTTCAAAATCACAAGGTGATGAAAACAGGGGGTTGGCTGGAGCCAAGAAACCTCTGGCTGTGGCCAAAACACGCACAGAAGGCTTCTGGCTGCAGTTTCTGGCTGCGGCCAAAACATGCACAGAAACTTTTGTGCTGCAGCCAAGACTTTTCTGCTACAGCCAAGGCAACTTCGGAAATTCATAACTAATTATAGAAAAATAGAAATGAGGTGATCCCAAAGCCCATTGAAATCTATTTTAGTCCTATTCATAGGAAAAATATGAACCAGTACTGGAAATCACCATTCAAATCCCAGAATTACACAAAACGCATCACTACCCAAAAACAGAGTTCTGTTTCAATCCCAAACTTTGGACAACCATAACTCACAGAATACTAAAAGAAATGATACAAAATATGTGTCCATTTTGAAGCTTGGGATGTGAAATTTAAGACTAAAAAGTTTCACAATTTTCTGAAATCATTTGGTTATTTAAAAAGCCAATACAAAAAAACTGCCCAGAATAGACTTTCAATGGCAGCATTTCCAATTTTCTACCAAAGTGACCAATGGCTCCAAAATCAACAATCAAGCCTATTCCTTACACTAAAACACTCAAGGAATCCAATAAAACCATTTAAACAACCTAATTCCCACTACATTAGCATGCTTTGGTCCATGGCCACACTAAACACTAACTTTCCAATCTCACTCATTTCTTTCCCAATCAATCCTATATATCCATACACATTCCAAATATACCATTTCTATACCTTTAACATGCCAAATGACCAATGACACTCATTTTCGAAAATGGCCAATAAATCCCAGAAATTCAAAGCTACCTCAAATGGCACAACACTTAGATGGGTAGATAGGTTTCACTTACCTCTTTAACTTTCTCAAAGTGACTTTTCAATTCTCTAACTTTCACAATCTCTTGAGGTCACAAACTAAGACCAATGAACACATTACAACCATCACAATGAAGCTCTTCATTCAAGGATCAATATTAGAGAAGGAAGTTTGAGCATTTGGAGACATTTCCCTTACCTTTTTGAAGCTTTTCTTCCTTCCCTTTGGCCTTCAATGGCTGACGAAAATGAGGAGAGAAGAGAGAGAGATGAGAGTAATAGAGTGAAGAGGAGTGAAGAAGAAGAGAAATGATGATCCTATCACTCCCCCATACCATGTCCAGCCACAAAGAGGGAAGAGAGGAGAGAGAAACACTAAAATATTCACTTTGACTTTACTCCCTTCACACACACCCATAACCTTGACACATGTCATTCTCCTATTGGCTCTCCCACACTTAGTCACCATTTAACTTATCTAATCCTTCCATTAGCAATTTAATCCCACTTCTCATTGTTCTCTTAGTTAGTAATTAATTTCCCATTATCACCAACTTAAACCAACAATTCCATTCTTTAAATTTTCCATCAATTATGACATATAAATTAATATTGTCACCAATATACATTAATTCCACTTTAATCTGATAATTATCCTCAATAATTATCATTAGGCCTTAATCAAAAATTGGGGTGTTACATTGGACGTGTGTTGTGTTATGTTGATTATGTTTATCGAGTCATAATATAATTGGTTACTAAGCACCCTCAATCTACTACGGTTATTTTCCTCATGTATACACTAATGGGTGTTATATATTTGGGTGTTCATGGAGTATGGTGACTAACACATTTATATTGTTTAAGTTATCATACAACTACCAATTATTAATGAAGTTTAAAAATAATACGAAATAGTACAACGTGAGAGACATATGTGGTCTATAATTAGAGTTGGTTGTTTCTTTCACAAAAGTTGGGCAGTTAACTTTTTTGGCTCAATTAGTGTTGGTTGGATTTTTTGTGTGTCTCTTTAAGCTAAACCTACTTGCCATGTCTATGTTGTCCAAGCATAACACTATGCAACCTTCTGACGATACTTCCCAATCATGCCTTCTTGGTCTTCCATATGTTATTCTGCTGGATATAATGATACGTGTCGCTGCGTATGATTTGAAGGCTTATTACCTTTTTCATAACTCTTGCAAAACTTTAAAAAGAATCGAACACTCATAGGAATTTTTTAGGAATGCAACTATTGAACATTATGATGTATTCTACTATAGAAAACCCATTCAAGTTGCTATGTGTTTGCTTGACTACTTCCATAAAGGTAATCTTTACATTTTGTTACAAAAAGGTTTGCACAGGTACATAATTAGGTCAGACCTTAGTGAGAATGATCTTGCCTTCATAGATGCAACTATAAATATAGGGTACATGCCGACTGTTTACACTCATTCACTCATTGTAATGGCAAACTAGACTTCATATGCTAATACGTAAGTCGGCAATAAAGCCACGTCGCGGTTAACAATGGCTATCTCTATGAAGAATTTGTCAAAAATAAAAAGCCAATTAACTACCTATCTATATCATATGGTAGGCTTTGTTAACCCCAATGTGCTTCCACATCCCTGTGTTTATTTATGCAGTGGTCTCTTGTATGGATGAACGTGTGTTACTTGTATTTAGGATGATGAAATTGCGTGGCTATATGGTGCTCTGGGAATGGATCACCAAAAATGTAAGACCCCATCTTACATACCTCTTAATATTGCAATATTAATTAGAGTAGTAATATGCAGCTTAGCAGGCACATAGAAATAGCATAAATATACTGATAATATGTTCATGCTTACAAAACTTCCCCATAGGGGATCATATATAATAATTATAGACCTTTCAACAATAAAATGGTCTTCAGATAACCAACAACTCCTCTTGTGCTCGTCTAGAACCTTCTGTTGCTTGTAATTATGATTTTGCCCTCTGAGCCGTTGTCTACTGAAAATTTTTTGCATTTATGGAAAGGGTGAGATTTGGGAGAATCTCAGTAGCAAACAATACCAATATGCATGCAAGATAAGTGCTTAATGCATGACATGCTTGCCTTACATACTCTCATGCTAACACAATGACATATCTACGTGCTTAATGTTTCAAACAACATACTCATGGCCATAGCATCAATACACAAGCACAAATATCAAATACATGCAGGAGAGGTAAGTTCACTACTTTACCTCTTAATATTGCATATTAACCAGAGTAGCAATACGCAGCTCAATGGGCACACATGAATAATATAAATATACTGATAATATGTACATGATTACAGAAATTTCCTATAGGGGTTCATACATAATAATTACAAACCTTTCAACTATAAAAAGGTCTTCAGATAACCAACGACTCCTCTTGTGCTCGTTCAGAACATTCCATTACCGGTAATTACAATTTTGCCCTTTGAGCCGCTGTCTATTAAAAATTTTTTACATTTATGGAAAGGGTGAGATTCGAGGGAATCTCAGTAGCAAACAATGCCAATATGCATGCAAGATAAGTACTTAATGTGTAACACCCCAATTTTTATCACATATATTCCCTTTATGTAATGAGATATTTAATGGGGTAAAATGGTGAATGGTGATGTATAAAAACAAGATGGATGCTTCAATTGGTGATTACACACAACATGAGTATGTTTAAAACACTAAGTGTAAACAATTGTATTTGCTACCAATGAGTTTCCCTATGTAGCATTCTTGTGTGACATTTTTAATTAGGCAAATGATGACCAATACCCATGAAATTTTACAGGCTAAAATTAGACTTATCAAGCTTTAATTTGATAGGTCATATGAATTATTTTTAGCTACACACAAAGAGTTACAAATTTTTGAAGTTAGCACAGTAAAATTGGTGATTTTCAGTGGCAGCACACAAAAATAATAATTGTGGGAATTATGAGCTTCCAGTTGCTAAAAGCTATATTTTTCCTTGAAAATAGACTTAATAAGGGTCACATAGCTTTTGGAATCACTCAATTGAACATTTGTGCAAATAGTTATGAATTTTCAAAGTTTGATGAAAATTCTGCCAGATTTCCAGTAATGTGTGGAAATCACAAAATGTTTAGGCAAAATAGTCATTTGGCTAAATTTAATCTAAGGCCCATATTTTTTCCCCTTTTATTGTGTGTGTAGGATGTCCAACAAGAAAGGAAGCAAAGGAATTAAACACTTGGTCCAAATTAGTCAAGGAAGGAGCATTCTTGGCCAAGTAGATGAACTTTGAAAAGTTAACATGGTGGATATGTACATAATCAATTAATTGATAAAAGAGGTTATGGGAAATGCATGAAACAAATAATATATCCCTTTCCTCTTGTAAATTTCATCCATGGAAGTGAAATAGGAGGAAATAATAATGCTTGATAACTAATTGTGCCATGTGTCATCATCCAAAGCCAAGGGATTAAACAAGAATTAATTAAGATATGAGCACATGTTCAGTTAGCATTAAAAAATAATATATGTGCAATTGGTTAGACAAATTGAAGGAAGCCCATTTGGTCTAGATAGGACCCTATATGGCGTCATTTTTGGGCTTAAAAAGATGAAGGAAATTGGTCCAAAATCAATGAAGGTTTATGACTCAATTAGGAGAGGATAAGGCTAAGGAAATAAACACATGTCATAACTAGTAAAATTTTATATCATAAGAAAGGTGTATGAGATATTTTAAATATACTATCATCATCTTTCTTCATCCATTTTCATGCCATACACAAGAAAAAGAGAGAGAGAAGAGCTTGAGAACATAGAGAAGCAAGTACAAAAGGGGAAAATCCAAGGTAAGCACTTGTTAATCTAAGATCATGCATTCTATCATGTGTAGAACCTCTTCTAAGTTCTTTTCCTCCATGAAAATCATGTGTAGCCAAGCAAAACTACAAGGGAAGAGAAAGAGAGAGGAAGACGCCTAGAGAGAGGAAGTGTGAAAATCAAGAGGTAACTTCAAGAATCTCAATTCTTTTGGTGTGTTGTTGTTATTGTTGTGATTCTTGGCTTGATTGTGGAATTTCTTGATTATTTTGTAAATTTGGGATGTTGAAACCCTAAGGGGTTATGCTGCCCAAATTTCTTCAAATTATGTCAAATAAGTGTTTAAGAAGTTAAACAAGTGATTAGGAGTGAAAGGGAAGGAGTTTAAAGGGTTAAAACATGAAATCACATTTTCCCTTTTCTTTGGAATTTCATCCAGACACTGTTCACAAATGGTTTGGACTGGGTTTTGGTGTTTTTGATGATTCTATTATGTTTAGAAGGGAAAATTGTGTAGGGTTTATGTTGATCATGAAGTGTTAAAAGCATTAGAATGTGAAATGACAAAAACACCCTTAAAACCTTAAATAGCGGCTGTCATGGGCACATCTGTCATCTGGCAATGATTTTGAGAAAACCGAGGTCAGAAATGGATTCAACATGTAAAACTATGTAGGAATAGCCTGGGTCATAATTTTTGGAAAAGTACAGTTAAACGAGGTCCCTAGGGGTATTTTGGTAATTTTGCAGAATTAGACTAATATAACCAACAAAAATAAATTGGAAGAGTCTAGAGTGATAAATGAATGGGTATTAAACTATTTATTGTAAACTTGAAATTTTAGGACCGGATTGTTGAACCTGAATTTGATCAAATTAATGACTTATTTGTAAACAAAAAGGGACATAAGGTAGTAATTTTATCTTTCATACATTATGTCAATGTTTATATGCTTTGTGTATGCCATCTTCTATAATATGTATCATATATATTGCCTACGTGTACACCAAACACAGTGCCTATGGGTACATCAAATTACAATGCCTACGAGTACACCAAAATACAGTGCCTATAGGTACACCGATAAATAGTGCCTACAGGTACACCAATATGCCCAGTATGTGGTCTCAAATCTAATTGAGGTACAGAATGGGTAAGGGTTGTAACAGTGGTTGGCTCTGAACATTTCTGACCGAACTGAATTATATGTTATTATAATATTGCTATATGTGGTACTTGGCATATTTATTATTGCATTTTCTATGATCGATTGTCTATTACTACTAAGATTCATTTTGAAAGAGGCAAGCTTTACCCAAGAGGGGGTGAATTAGGTGATGTGATAAATTTTTTCATTTGATGTGGTGATATGACAATAGTTGTAGATAGAGTAGAGTTGAGAGGATTAGTACACAGAGAGTTATAGTGGTTCGGCCCAAAAACCAGGCCTTCGTCCAGTCCTCAGAGATCAAGACCTATTGAGATTTTTACTATACTTCCAAGATTCAATGGGCTCTCAGAATGCCACAAAACAACAATCGTCCTCGAATGGACTACGAGCAGAAATATTCTAACACTCCAAAATTTCTCTCCCCCTTACGACAAGTCTTATGTGCAGAAAAACAACCTATGACCTTTCTCACTTGCTTACGTATACAAGTCTTATGAGCAGCAACGTTCTCTCCTGCTTACACCACTGTAAGTCTTACGAGTAGCAACGTTCTCTACTGCTGGTATCTTGTAAGTTTTATGAGTAGAAAGTTTTACTAGGAATTCTCTCAACTGCTTCTCTCGTAAGGATATCTACCCTCTCAAGGTCCCAATACCTTGAGGTCAAATGAAAATAGAATTTAAAGTGTATACAGAATCTCTTACAGAGTAAATATGATAAACACTGAAGAACGATATGAATATAGAGAAAATGTGAATAACAGAGACTCGTGAATTTACTTGTGTAAATTCTTGCACTTCGTTATTTCTGATGGTCTCTGGAACTCTGTATTTATAGACATTCAATTTTGCCCGTTTGAATAATGATCATTGTGGAGCGGGACATGTTACTGGGGAACAGCATGCGTACGTTTGAAATCTTTGAATGCGGTAGGTACGTGCCTGGATGATCGTAATGATGCTGTCTATCGTTGTTTGACTTCCTCTACGTCATTTTTAATTCAAACGTTCAAACTCCTATATCACACTCATAATACATTTTAAATGATGTTAAATAATAATAATAAGTGACAATAAAATGAATAAATATCATTAAACCATATTCGGATTGAACGCTATAGGACTGGTGCGTTTTTTACTTCTGGCAGAGCTTCACTCGAGCACTGAGGGGGCTCACTCGAGTGAACTACCATATTTTCTCCTTTTGCTTCAGTTTAACACTTGTACTTCCACATGATTTGAGAGAGTGCATTTTCACACTTGCTAGTGATGTGGGTCCTCACTCGAGCACAACTCCTCCTGCTCGAGTGTCCTTGTATTTTATACTAAGAGCCACATCTCTGGACAACACTCACATACCATTTTAGCAAAAGTGTGATTTCGCACTTGTAGGTGATGTGGGCCCTCACTCGAGCATACATACTCCTACTCGAGTGAGAAGAATATTCTTCTGTAATATACTCTTGTCTTCAGCACTTGCATCAAAATTGAGAGAGTTAGATTCTCACTCGTGAGTGCTGATGTATCACTTGGGCACATGAACTCTCACTTGGGCATGCTAATGCTTCTCTGTTATCCATGGCTCTCGGCCAAACACTCGTAGTCCCTCACTTTCATGTGCTCAAGTACAAAAGAGCCTGATGCTCGAGTGCTAGCTCCAGTACTCGAGTGCATCAGTAGAACTGATAGCAATTTGCTCTCGGGCAAACACTTTCTGTCCAACACTCGCATCTGCTCGAGTGCTAGCTCTGTTGCTTTGCATCAGCAAAAACTTACAGCAGACATCTCCAAACTTTGCCATATGCATTTGGTAACTTTGCATTCATTGTCTAAACTTGTAAAAACATACTTTGCACACAATTACCTTTTGTTATCATCAATACTTGGAATCTCACCCTTTTTCAAATTACAAATATTTCAGCAAAGGATAGGGCTCAAAGAGGTGAGAGCGTACTTACTAATAACCGATGGTTCTGGTGCAGATCGAATAAGACTATTGGTTATCTAAGGACCATTTTTACTATTTCAAGGTCTATAATTGTTATTCGCACACCCTGTGGGGGATTCCTGTAAAACAATCATGTACATTTTATCAGTATATCTATGCTATTCCGTTGTACCTGCTAAATTGCGCATTTCTACTCTAATCAATATCAATGATAAGTGGTATGTAAAACAGGGTCTTACATAATGCATGACATTCTTGCCTTACATAAACTCATGCTAACACAATGACATATCTGTATGCTCAATGTTTCAAACAACATACTCATGGACATAGCTTAAATAGAAATAGAGCTTCAATCACTCATATATGTTTCACATTATCAAGCAAAGAAATCACATGCATCAATACACAAGTACAAATATCAAATACATGCAAGATAGGTAAGCTTACTACCTGGATCGCCCTTCCCTTGACTGATTGTCAGTTCAATACTGTATCCGGCTTGGGCTATTGGTATATCCTAAAATTCTAAATTTAGGATAAATGAGTTATTAGTCACTCATAATTTATTCTAAACTCATTGTGTTGGTTATCTTCGTCTAAAATAGCCAAATTACCAAAATATCCCTGAAGACCTAGTCCAAGCCCCTTTATACCCGGTATTTTTGTAATTTTTCAAAAATTATGAACTAGACTTATCCTACTTATTTTCACCCAAGGAATTCATTCTTGACCTCAGATTTGTCAAATTCACTACCAAAAGATGAAAATGTCCTTAGCAGCCTCTAACTTGGGATTTTCAGAGTATTTTTGACATTTCACATTCTAGGGCCTTTCACACTTCATACTTAACATATACCCTACACAATTTTCCATTCTAAACACAATAGAACCATCAAATTAATGAAATTCCAGCTCTAACATACACAACACAATACTGGCCGAAACAGGGGTTTGTGGAAGAACAAAGTGATTTTCAAACTTCCAACCTTCCACATACCTCCAGTACACCTCCAATCACTTGTTTAACTATCTAATCATAACTTAGAAAGATTAATGGAAAATTGGGCGGCTTAACATCTAGGGTTTGCATCATCCCAAATTTACAAAATTCATGGAATCAAAGCCAAACAACCAAATAACAACAAATACCACCAAGAACAATCACGAAGCAACAATATTCAATGAGTTCTTGGACTTACCTTTGATTTCTCCACTTTATCTCACATAGTTGTCCCTCACCTTCTCCTTTTCTCTTAATTGAGTTGACTAAACATGGTTTAAGAGAGGGTTTTAGGTTTAGGGAGGCAATTCATAAGATTTGCAAGCAAAACCACAAGGATTTTCATGGGATACTCACCTTGGATGACCATGAAGCTTGGCCTTCTTGCTCCTTGGCTTCTCTTCTTGCATCTCTCTATCTCTCTCTCTTAATTTTAGCTCACCTGGCCAAAAAGATTAAGGCAGCTGGAGTGTCTCATTGCCTTTAAAAATATCACCTTTTTACCTACTTTTATTATATTTAATTGTATAGAACACATGGTGATTAAATGGGATAATTATCCCTTCTCTTTCTTTAGCAAAAAATGGATGAGAATACAGCCCAAAATTAGCCCCTTTTATTGACAAAGTGACTTCTTGAATTTACCACACAACAACTCCTTATTACCTTTTAACTTTTGACTTTTCCACTAATGTTAAAGTAAGGCTCCATATGACCACATATATATATGATCATGCTAATTCATTTCTTTGCCTTCATTTGGACGTCCCATATCATGAAGGAATGGAAAAATATGGGCTTTGAATTTTATTTTTCCAAATGACTACTTTGCCCATACATTTTTGCCATCACCTTATTAATTTTGCGTATAGACCAAAAGCTGGCAGAATTTTCATTAAACTTTGAAAATTCACGTCTAATTGTACAAATGTTCAATTGGTATGGTTCCAAAGGCTATATGACCCTTATTAAGTCTATTTTCAACAAAAAATATAGCATTTAGCCAACTAAAACTCGCACAATTCCCAGAATTATTGTTTTTGGATGCTGCCACTATGAAAATCGCCAGTTTTACTCGGCTAACTTCAAAAATACATAACTCTTTGTGTACAACTCCAAATGACCTATATGACCCATCATATTAAAGCTTGATAAGTCTACTTTCATATTGGAAAATTTCATAATTTTTAGACATCATTACTTATTCAAAAACGTCACATAGCTAGACTATCACGTTGGAAAAATACACTAGCAGCAAATCCTCATTCCTAGAACTCTTGCTAAACCAGGGCTTAGCAGTCCACTTGATTTAGGCTCATCCCAAAATTTGAGATATTACATCTAGACTCTTCGAATAGTGGTGATTACTAGAATTTGGTTGAAACATTTTAGTCTACCATTGGTGAAAACTATTAATGGAATTAATTTATTCTCTGAAGAATGTTATTTTATTTTTGTTGTTTTTGTGTTTCATCAAAATCTTCTTTCTAATTGAAGCTTCGGTATTAACACGTTTGTTTGGTATTATGTGATCGATCAGCCATCTATCTTATAGAGCCATTTAGGGTTACAAAGTGACATGATTCCATACTGTTGAGCATAAGATATACAACTGAATCTTCTGCGCAAAGTGTTTGTGTGAAGGTAATTAATGGACACATATGCTCCTTCTTAATATGCTTTTAACCTAAAAAAATTGTTTTTATGGTATATTGTGAACATTGCAACTTTCTAAAAAGTAGCTATATTACGTTATACCATACACAGAAATTATTTTCTTGGTGTATCCTTTGCTTTGGTATTTTATTTATTTAACAGTTATGACATACAATTACTCCTCTAATTCCAATCATCCTTTCACACATACTCATTGTGTTTTTAATTGGCCATACTACAATTTAAATTAAAAACACTAGATGAAATAATTGGCCATACATACAATTACTCCTCAGGCTGGTTTTTGATGTCAGGTTATGTATGTAGTTGTTTATATTTAATTCGCATTGTACAATGAAATTGGTTTATAAATTTAGATCTACAAAACTCTTTCATTTAATCACTTTTTGACTCTGTCATGACTAAATATATATTTATTGAATTGTGGTTATGTTAATAATTTTTTGTGGCTGTAAATTATACCAACATCCTTTTTGGGTAGTATATTATTTAAATGACATTTCATAAAGATGTCGCGTTGCTTGAGCATTGTTACTCTGCAATTATATTTTGATATTTTCTTTTTTAACTACTAGCCCTATTTGTTGATGTTATGGTTGTATTTTATTTGGATGCACGTACATCCTATAGGTGCATATATACTAATTAGGTCATCAATGTTGTTAAGTTTCTTTGATCAAAATGTGAATGAAACTGAACCTAAACACTATCTATAACTTGTAATTAGTTAATGCACTCTATTTTACCTATTTGTCATATCTAAGTCTGAACAACGGAAAGCTAATTTATGAATTCTCTGGGACATGGTAATATATCACAAGAATTGTTGTGATATCATGAATTTATAGGTAATCACGAGCAATATTGCGAAACTTTGACGTCGTATTAATGTTCCAGTCTACATAATGTGGTGTTATCAGCGATACTCTTTCAGTATGTGGTTAACGATAGATCATTCACTAACTATTTATCATTTTTGTCATAGTGTAATACAATATTATTTATATGCTTTTTTGTAAGCCATGCATATTATTTTTTTAAAAGATTCCAACAAAATTTAATTGAGAACTATTTGTCACTCAAGCATTGATAATAGTATTAATCAAAACTCTTTACTTTATAGATGTTGTAAAATAAATTGTGTAGGACACACACCTCATTAAAATTGAATGAAAACCTCCGCTAGATGGGAATAAAACATAATGCACGATGGTAAAGTTAATGAAATGCCCAAAAACCTTTGTACACCAACTACCACCGTCGCTTCATTGACCCTGACAAAATTATTCAGGAATGTACCAATAAAAAACGGTTTTCTAATCCACATGTATATTATAATAATTATTATGCACAAAGATATAGCTTTATATCTCAATCAAATATGGTCAAAATTTTAAATATGAGGTCTATAATATATTTAAAAAATTGAATTTTAAAAGTGTAATAGTTGTTACAATAATTTATGGAGATTGTAATGTTATTGGTCAACATAAGTATTTAGGTAATTATTATGTGATGTTGTGGTATTATGGTAATGAACTTTGTGGTCAAGTCATAGTAAGCCATCAACGAACAGTTGTGTGGAAGGGACTACAATGTTCATCATGGGAAGTTTGTTTGCGATATATTTTGATTTAAAGAGAGTTTTATATCATTTTTCACAACAGAGGTGACGTATGGGTGATTAGTTTAAAACGTAGGGGTGGTCATAGTAATTTATATTGCTTTGAAATAAGTGATGTATCCTTCCTAATTACTTTAAATTACTTTAAACGGTTCTCATGTATTATGGGTGAGGTGTACCAGTAAAGTTATAGAATGTACAAGTCATACGAATTATAAAAGACTGCTCTTAACTATTTTTTCAGATTGAATTTGATGAATTTATCTTGTAATCATTGTATAAGTACTACATCTCTACTATACTTAATATATAAGTATGTAATTTCCATTTATGAATTCAAACGGTTCACAACTAAATACTACAAATGATAAAATCTACGAACCTAACATCACAAAAGGCAGGTGTCTGAATTTAGGTGTTTGATGAGCACCTTTATGTCTTCGTAGTTGCTGTCAAGAAATCCTAATATATGTATGCGTAACCAACAAAATCGCATAGGAAAGTACAGTGGCATATTTAAAAAATCATTGGTTGGTATACCTGATTGTTTGACAACGGTTGTAATCCGAAGCGCATGTTATGCGATGCATTCCGGCGATGATTTAGGCCACAGTGAGGTGATGCAACCGTTGTGTTGCCTTCAACATACACACTTTAATTTGAATTTTGTATCTAACCACTTCTACCTAAACCTGCTACAAATACTTTAAATACATTCATAACTATTGTTATTTTACATGACAAGGACCAATCTGAACTATCATACATAGTTCTAAACTTTTCGCCAGAGTTCAACGTGGTAGTTTCGTATTTGCCTTTTGTATAAGTCTCGCATCTTGATAAACATTTTCATCATCATCAAACACCATGGTATGTTATATTACTTATATTAGTTATATTTACTATTAACAAAAAGGTTTGCGTTATACTTTGCCAACCTTCTTCTATAATGTGTGAACCTATGAACTTTGTGCACAGGGTATAACAATGTCTTCTCATTTATAGGTTCATCATTCATCCGTGCATTATCCTTCAATGGACAACCTGGAGGGACAACTCAATTTATCAGTTCCTGCTTTCAAGGGAAGGAGGAAGAGAAAGATAGGTGTCAGTGTTCAACTAAGAATTAACGAAAATGCAAGAGAGGGTATGAATAAATCATTCAACACTAATCACATAGATTTATCATATCATTTGAATTATGTGATATAAATTCTAATTAACAAAATGTGTTTACTTTGGGTGGTTGTACTACAATACACGGGCTCACAAGATGCAAATATAGTGAAACAAGAGAAGTTAACAAGGAAGCAACACTAACTCTGTCGACATGAATCATGGACATGATTTAACGGCGGGTATACGTGATTGTTTTATGAGAAGGTTGTTCCTGTGTTATTTTCAAAGTTTAGGTTGCGTATCCAAAATTTGCCAATTCTGCAATACGTGTAATGCGTTTTTCCAAGTCGTGAAGATGTAATTTTTTATAATTGTATCCCTACAATTTGTTAGATAGAAATTTCCATACTAGTATTATCGGACATCACAAACATTCTAGGTATGTGAAAAAAACATAATGTTTAAATTGACTTATGTGTTGTTATTTTATGATCTTCTCATCATGCTTTATGTGAGTTCATTTTTGTTTAAAGTCATAAGTGATGTGTCTGCATATCGACGAGGTAGTGTTAATGAAGTTAAATCAACTTCAATGTCTCACACACCTACAATATCACAGGTATATACTTCATGGTATATTTGTGCAAATATAGACGAGCAACATCAATATTGGATGTTCAAAATTTCATTAGTATGTACATTAGCTTAAGAACATTATAGAGGACCATCTATCCTTAAAAAATGAAAGTATGAAGCCCCTCTTGCCATTGCCTTAAAGCCAAAACTTTGTTCTCATTAGTACATATTAGAACACTTTATGAAGAATAGATTGTAAATTTAATAGTAAAATAGTCTCACACTCTTATGTTTTGTCTTTATTGCACGAACCTATCCTCTATTCTTAAAATATACACTTTAGTCGAAATTGTTATAGTCCTTTAAGATTTGTTATCTTGTAATTGAGATTTATATTAATGTTATATTTATTTTTGAATTTAGCCGTCGTAATTACTAGTTCACTTATTTTTGCAAAAATTGTTGACCTAATTGCATATGCTTTTTGTTCATTTATTTTTTACTTTTGCATCGTTTAAAGTTTTTCCGTATTGCATAAATAATTATTTAACTTAATTATTACAAAATTTGAAAACTTATAAACAAGTTTATCAATGTTTTTGCACAAAAAGAGTTTTGCGAATTTAAATCAAAGATAAATATAAGTCATGTAATATCTCAAAATTACATAACTAATATTATATATTTTAATATCATCTACCTTTCAAATATGTTTTTATGCATAGTGTCATGGTAAAAAAAAATAGTGAAATATGTTATTAGTCATTGAAAAGGATACTAGATGAATAAGTTTCAACAAATATGAAGAAAAGTTAGAATATGATAAAATCATAATTAATTTTTTAATATATTGAAAGGTTTGAAGATATATTTATGACAATTATGTATTATCTAAAAATATTTTTTCCAAAAATGTATATGTTTATTGATTTGTTCAAAAAAGAAGTATTCTGGTGGGGGCAAATGTTTAATAGTCAAACTTGATGGCCAAGTAACTATTGGGTGGATAGAAATTGAATCTCAAATATGTAAGCAAGGTTTATATAACTTGCATCTCAGTTGCAATAGATGTCTATAAACGTTTCTAAAATAGAGCATATGTTTGTGTAATTTAGTACATTAGAGGGGTAGTCAACGTATTTTTCAATAGATATAAGTTAAATGGTATAAATTAATACCCACTAAATCTTACATGAATTAGTTGAAATCTTTGACAACATCTCATTTTTTTAGGTTATAAGAGTCTAATTTTTTTTTAGGTTTTGTTACTAAAATATATATATATATATATATATATATATATGGAAAATACGGAATTTATGAAATCAAGTGGCTTACTTATATACACATATATTGTGCAATTAACAAATTGTGTATCCATTAATATTTAGTATTTAATATAAGTAAGTAATGGATATAATAGTAATGGTCCTAGAGTTAATAATTTTAATTGACGTAATGCCAATGGGAATTGAATCAAACATAATTTATTACATTATAAGAACATCAATCCTACATTCTATTTGTTATTGCATGTATTGTTGCCATAGTTTAATTTCAGCCTGAGGAAGTTTAATCTTTATAAGACTTTTGATAAATGTAGTTGTTGCATTGCCTTTAGGTTTTATTCATTAATATGTTGTTTGAAATGTTGTTTGTTGGGATGGTGATGACTTTGTTGGATGGCATTTTAAGTTTCATGTTTTATATATTCCAGATTTATAAAATTTGAATAAAAAATGGGAGAATTGTATGAATTGCTTTAATATATCATACTTCAATCAATTTTAAATATTCAGTTGTTTACATTGGAAATTGAGATTCTGAACCCCTCATTTTGTACAGTCAATGTCAATATAAAATAAATGTCTGAGTTTGTTCATATTTTTTTATCTGTAAATCTCCAACTCATGTAACTTTAATGTGACTAGAAGATTTGCTTGAGTATGCAGACTTGGGTGATCTTGATTATGTATGTGTATACTGCAAAGTAAAGTTTTGGTTCAACAAGAGGCTACATAAAGATAATCCAGATTGTTCACCCAAGTTTCGAATGTGTTGCCTTCAAGGAAAGATAAGACTACCTGAAATCAGGGAACCTTCGCAATATCTAAAAGATCTCCTGACAAGCGGAAGCCTGCGTTGTGCATAATTCAGACAAAACATTAGAATATATAATTCTATGTTTGCATTTACATCCATGGGCGGGCGAATTGATCCCAAAATAAGTACAGGCCATGGACCTTTTGTTTATAGAATGTCTGGATAGAATATGCATATGATATGTAGTATGCTTCCTATTGATGGTAGGACACCAAGATATCATCAATTACACAGATATGACACTAAGCATGAAATTTCTCATAGATTGTCTATAGTAAAGTAAGTATTTCCTTTTTTATACACGGATGATAGTCTATCACATTTATGGCATTATTTACTTATGCAATGATCGAATTATGATAAATTTTAATATGGGTTTTATTTGTAGGTCTCATACAAATCATTGACAACATAATCTGAATCAAGATACTGTTAGGGGTCTTCAACATATGTTAGACAGAGATAACCAACTAGTTAAGATATTCCGGATGGCACGTGATTTTGTCATAACCTATGAAGGTCAATCTATAGGAATAAAGTTAATCCATAAGAGAGGCACAGATCCAAATAGGTACAATATGCCTATGGCTACCAATGAAGTTGCTTCTTTGATTGTTGGAGATATTGGTAGTACGGATGAGGGATGGGATATCATTGTTAAATATAAGTCAGGTTTACTGGAGAGAATTAAGGAAACACATCCAGACTTTCTAGCATTACAATATCCTTTACTTTTCCCATTTGGTGATGGTGGTCATAATGAAAATATACCACATGTATGTGAAGAGGATGCTTCTGAGTTGGATTAAATATGAATCAATGAAAGAATACTTTGCTTACGTTGTTAATGAGCATGACTATGAATTTTCTTCTATACTAAGGTCAAGAAAATTGTTCCAGTAGTTCATTGTTGATGCATAAACAATGATGGACATATACAGACTACAGTACCTGTAATACAATCAAAAACTCCTTCAGGCAGAGATGTACAAGGGTCTCATTAATGCAATATTTGTTGGTGAGATAGAAGCTACAGCTAGGGGTAAGCACATTATATTGCTATCTTCCTTCACCGGCAGGCCTCGATATATCACCACCAGGATGCAATAGCCATATGTGGATGGGCTAGGTATCCAGAACTGTTTTAACATTCACGTGCAATCCAAAGTGGTTGGAGCTTACTAGAGCTATGTCTTCTTCTGGTTCTATGGTTGAGAATTATCTAGACCTTATAGGTAAAGTCTTTAAGATGAAGCTAGATTGGTTGATGAAGGGTTTGAAAAAGGTTCGTCTGTTTGGTTCAGTAAAAAGGTGTAAGTATAGACGATCGATGCATTTAATAAGTAGTTATTTTATAGCGTCTAAAGCATAAAGCAAGAGATATATGAATTAATATCGCCGGCCTAATTACTTTGTATGTTGGGATTTTATTTTGTTAATGCTGGTGCAACTTTTTGTGCAGCGATATATGCTATTGAATTCCAGAAGCGTGGCCTACCACATGTGTAACGCCCAAAATTTCAATTAAGGGCTAATGATAATTATTGAGGACAACTATTAAATTAAAGTGGAATAATTATGTGTTTTGTGGTAATTTTAAATAAAGTGCCATAATCAGGAAAATTGAAAGAATGAAATGGTTGGGCAACTAGTTAGTGATTAATAGAGAAATTAATTACTAGCTAAGAGAAAAATGAGATATGTGATTAAATGGCTAATGGAAGGATTAGAATGGCTAATTGGTGATTTATTTTGTGAGAGCCAATAAGGTTTTGACATGTGTCAAGTAAGGATGAAGTGAGAGGCATGGAGAAAGTCAAATGAGGGAGTATTTTATCATTTCTCTCTCCTCTCTTCCCTTGGTTTTCACAGGGCAGCATGGAGGGAGTATGATCATCATCATTTCTCATCTTCTCTCACACTCCATCTCTCCTTCTCTCTCTCTCTTGTTTCGACGCCATTGGAGACCAAAGAAGGAAGAAGAAAAGCTTGTGATTTGGGTAAGCAAATGGCTTCCATTACTCAAACTCACTTCATTAAAGTGTCCCTTGAGTAATAAGCTTCATTTTGATGTTTTTAATGTGCCCATTGGTGTTAATTTGTGGCCACAAGGAATTGTAGAAGTTGGAGAATCAAGTGTCTTTGGAAAAGTTGAAGAGGTGAGTGAAACAAGCCTTTTCATCTATGTTTCATGTCATTTAATGAAGTTGGAATTTTTGGTAATTATAGCCTTAAATTCAAAAATGAGTGTTATTGGGAGTATGGCATGGAATTGGTAAATTTGGAATGTATTTGGATAGATAGAAAGGGATTTGGGATTGAATGATTAAGTTTGGTAAGTTTGGAATTTTGATGTTTATGTTGCCTAAAACCAAAGCTTGATAATGGAATATAAATTTGGTAGTTTTGATAGTTCCCTTGGTTTCCTTGGGTGTTTTTATGTGAGTATAGCTTTGGTTAAGGTTTTGGGTCTATTGGAATCACTTGTGGAAAGTTTGGAAAGTGTTGTCAGTTTTCTGCGTTTTCTGGTTTATGATAGCATCACTCAAGTGATCTAGGTTTCACTAGAGTACGGGATGAGCATCACTCGAGTGAGGATGGGTTTACTCAAGTGCGATAGTGTATTTTCCCTTTCTGCTTCCAGTTTCTTGTTGGACTTTCACATGTAGAGGCAAGAGTGTTGTCTCACTTGCAAGTTCTGTGAGTTCTCACTTGAGTGAGCCTCCTCTCACTCGAGTGCAGGTGTATTTGACACCATGAACTCTCATCTCGGGTTGTCACTCACTGCCAAGTTTCAAGAGTGTGCCTTAACACTTACGAGTATTAAGCCATCACTCGAGTGCAAGGGTTCACACTCGAGTGTTCCTTTTTCCTTAAAAGTTATTGTGCTCTTGGGTTCTCACTTTCTGTGCTTCACTTCCTAGAACTCGAGTGAGTATTAGGCTATCACTCGATTGAGGTCTTCTTCACCTAAGTGTCCATACAATATCACTCGAGTGAGGCCATCTTCACTCGAGGGGCTCAGTGAAAAATCATGTCTTGTGCTTCCAAAAGGGGATCTTTGGGATAGTTCTTCCGACCCTTTTATGACTTGTGTTAGAGGCATATGTGGAGGCTTAACTAATAATAAAGATAACCAATATTAAGTGTTATGAAAGTGAGAGCTTGGAATGGAGAATAACCCGATGTCCTTGATTTGGTTTATAGGGTTTGATATTCTCCCTGATCGCAAGTAGCTAGTGCTGGAGCATACGTGGAAAGAACAAAGGTAGGGAACTTACCTCTCCTGCATGTATTTGATAATTGTGTTGGTGTATTGATGCATGTTATTGCTTTGTTTGATTATGTGAAACATACATAAGTGATTAAAGCTCTTTTTCAACTTATGCTATGGCCATGAGTATATTGTTTAAACATTGAGCATGCTGATATGTCATTGTGTGAACATAAATTATGTATTGCAAGCATGTCATGCATTAAACACTTATCTTGCATGCATATTGATATTATTTTCCTACTAAGATTCCCCAGAATCTCACCCTTCCCTACCAATAGTTTAGACAAGGCAAGTGGATCAAGATGGAGCAAGCAACCAAGGGCGGCTAGGTCTCCTTATGGGCAAGTGTATTGGTAGCTAGTTATCGTTATATGTTCGTATAATTGTATATGTTTGGTCGTATATATTCAGAGGATAGATTGGAATGTGTATTTGGAATGAGTACTGTGTAATCTGTAACACCCTGCCTTTAATCACGTAATTATAATTCGATATTAGATAATTAAATTAGATTAGAGACCTTCGGATAACTTAAACTCATTTCAATCTCCTACTTTGTAGTAGGGTTTTCACAAGATCATTCAAAATCTCTTCCTATTCCTGGTCTCCATTTCAAAGTTCGAATATAATTACCTGTGCAGTTTATCTACATTCACGTATGACAGAGTGTATAACCAAACCCCCGGCAACTCCCGGGTTCTATACATATATAATCTGAAGTTTATAAATATACACTAGGGGATTACACAACCAAAATCAAATATAACACCCATATCTCAAAATATACAGTAATCCCAAGTTCTAAATGGATAACCAAGTCCTAAAAGGATAACCAACGTCTCCAAAATCGAATATACCCCTAAGGGTCCTAATTGCTCCGGGTTGGCCGCTTTTCCTTTGAGCCACATGCCCTATCTGAAATGTTAGTCATAGGAAAGAATGAGATTCGAGAGAATCCCAGTAGTAACAAACCACTCATACAATGTATAAATACCAAGCATGCACATAAATCACAACCAGCAACAACAGCAGCATCAATCTCAAAGATACATGGTTTTCACCACATACGACAGCACTCACGGCTGTATACACAATACGACAGCTCTTGCTGTAATCTTCATCACGACAGCTTACGCTGTAATCACAATAACGACAGCTTGCGCTGTAAACGACAGCTTACGCTGTAAACGACAGCTATCACCAGCTGTAACCTCAGCAACATCAAAGAAATCATCACAGAACCATGATAACACACACATACAAAGCATTACACACAGTATAAGAGAGAGAGTCACTACCTGATCCTTTCCCGACGTTTCTTGGCACTGCGGGCTCACGAGGACGGCAAATATCAAATCCTGTAACCAAGTTAGGGACAACCCGTCAATCTCTTTCCCAAGTTCTTTTCTCTATAATACTTTAAGTTGATTATCACTATGGTCAATTAATCAAGTCAACTAAGGAGCTAAAGTGGTCAATTAACCTAAAAGGCTAATTTCTAACCTCAAAGTTCCACAATATTACATTATGCCATAAAATCTTCAATTTTCGCATAGGTGACCAATCTGCCAGAATTTTCCAACATCTTTGAAAAATCATAACTAATTCTAGAAAAATCAAAATGAGGTGATCCCAAAGCCTATTGAAAGCTCTTGAAGTCCTCTTCATAGGAAAAATATGAATCACTACCATAAATCACCACACAATTCCAGAATTAACAACATTCCACACTGCTACAGAATTAGGTCCAGTTTCGACACCAAACTTTGGGCAACTAGAACTCCCAGCTCAAAAACCGAAATGACACAAATCATATGTCCATTTTGAAGCTTGAAATGTGAACTTTAAGACTTGAAAGTTTCAGAATTTTTAGACACCAGTTGCCCATTCAAAATGTCCCTACAAACTGACTGCCCTGCACAAAGTTACACTTGACAGTTTTTTCCAATTTTCAACCAATGTGTCCAATGACTTCAAAATCAACAACCAAACCTATTCCCACATAATTTTTCATGTAGAACACAATGGTAACATCAAAATGAACAAATTCCCACTCATTCCCCATGTCCTGTTTTGGCAGAATTTTAGGGTATTTCACAACAAACAACCACTTCACTATCTAATCACTAAGCTTAGCTCATTTGCCTCCAAACCAACATATAAGCACATATATAGGATGAAAGCTTTATGATCCCTAATATACCCTAAAAAACGAAATTAGGGCTGTCACAATAGCCCACCACAACTCAGCCAATTAAAGCATCATATACATCAACATAATGCTCTTACTCACCTCTTGCTTCTTCTTGTGTTCTTTTCTTGATTCCTCAACTTTTGTTCTTGCAAGGTGGCTGAAAACTCCTCCTCTTCAAAAACAAAAACCATAGAAATGAAGCTAAGGAAGAGAGGAACAAGTTTCATGAAGGTCACTTGAGCTATAGATGAGGTTAAGGAGGTGAAAATCCATGTAGAAGATCTTACCTCAACTTTGTTCTTCACTTTCTCTTTCCTCTTCTTGGTTGGACGAACATGGCAGCTGAAGTGAGAGAGAGAGGTGATGAAATGAGATCAGAATTTTGGCCTCACATACACCTCTTAACCGACTTTGCAAGGAGAGAGGGAAGGGAGTTGAAATTTTTGACTTTTCAACTCTTTGCTTGACATCATATTTTGTTTCTTTATTCCCTTAACCTTTGACCATGAGATTTCCACCGAATTATGGCTCTTGAATGAGTTAAAAGACTTCTTAAACTCTCATGGTTTTTGCCTCCACTTATATTGATTTTAGCATGATATATTTGACCAAAGTCCAAATGCCTCCATATGCTTTAATTATGAGCCAAATATCATTTTCTCTTGCCTTTCCTTTATGTTGGACGAAATATCATTCAAGAAAGGGAAACATATTGACCAAGTTACTCTTTTAGCTATTAGTCCTTAATTATAATTTAGGATATTACATAATCCCCGTATGAGGGCTTGTATGTTCGATTATGCCATGTAAGGCTTTGATCAAGTATGGAACCCGAGATTAGCCGAGAGTTATTCTGTGTGCTCTGATATATTAAAATGTGATTTGTCTTCGTGTAGTAATTGTATTCGGAATGTGAATGTGAGACCAGGTTATAAATTATTTTGAAAATGTTATTTGATTGTTATTGGTCTCTATTTCACTTTAATTGCATAATACGGATATTAATTATGGCAGGGGGTTACAACTTGCTCATATTATGTTGTTTCTTGTCAATTCAAACAAGATCTCCACTCCTAAGGAAATAGATGATGTTATAAGTACGAAATTTCCTGATAAGGAGAACAATACAGCATTGTTTGAAGCGACGAGTAACTTATGATGTATGGGCCATGAAAAATAGCTAACAAGAACTCACCATATATGAAAGATGGGAAGAGTTCTAAATATTTTCCAAAATAATATACAGCGGAAACTTTCATTCATGATGATGGGTAAGTCAAATATAAAAGACGTGATGATGGAAGAGAAGTTCTGAAGGGTGGTATTCCTTTGGATAATAAAAGTGTTACACCATATAACCTATACATGCTCTTAAGGTACCAAGTGCACATCAATATTGAGATATGCAAGCAAGGAGAGTCCATTAAGTATTTATTCTAATATGTTAGTAAAGGTCATGACCGTGCAACAGTAGCCTTCTATACAGATTCTGAGTTGTGTGGTCCTGACGTGGTGCATGATGAAATTAAAATGTATTATGATGTTCATTACTTATCACCATGTGAAGCTATTCAATAGATCCTTGGCTATGACATAAACTATAGATATCCATCAGTTGAACGTCTTGCATTTCATCTCCCAGATCAACAAAATGTAATTACAAAGATGACGATGATATAGAAGAGGTAGTCAATTGACCAATTGTACGGGAGTCCATGTGTCATGCCTGGATGGCCGCCAATGGCGAATTTAATAAGGCAAAAGTGTTGACATACGTGGAATTTCCAACCAAATTTGTATTCAGGAAACATATGCATAAGTGGACACCAAGAAAGAATGGATTTTCAAGTAGACTATTATATTATATTCTACCAGGAGTAGCATTTTACTTGTGGTTATTATTGACAATAGTGATGGGGCCCAAGTCTTACAAGGAAATTAGGACAGTGGATGGTGTGGAATATAATAATTTTAGGGATGCGTGTTATGTATTAGGACTATTAGATGATAATAGGGAGTATATAGACGCATTCAGAGAGGCTGGGGAGTGGGCAACTACTAAATATGTATGTCGTCTGTTTTGCACTTTACTCTTCTGTAATTCTTTTGACAGACTAGAGTTATATGGCAACAGTCATGGAAGTTAATGGCAGATGATGTACTATATATACATGAGCAAGAAACAGGTATATATGCAATGTAATATACTTTTAGGAGCTTTTATTTATAAGAACTAGATTAGTATTATTACCCATTTGAGAATTCAAAACTATACCATATTCATCTTGTTTCCATATCATATTATTTTGTGTTCACTAATATAATTGTCACTAATTAAGTTTAACTTTGATAGACAAAAAACTTGAAAATGTCGTGACAAAGATTAAGCGTTTTCTCAACATGAATGTAGAAGTCTTAACGGGTCTGAGTCAATGCCATTTCCTTCTTCACCCTATTTTCATGGCCAAACAAATAGATACATGTACGACAAGTTAAATTTTGACCTTAATGCTCTGAGGAGGGAAGTTCCAGATTTGGTTGCTAACTTAACCAAAGAACAAAAGGTGATTTATGATGCAGTCATATTAGCTATCAATATCTTGAATGGAGATTTGTACTTGTCTATGGCCATGGTGGGACCAAAAAGGCATACTTGTGGAAAATGCTCTCAATTTCATTAAGAGGAGATGGAAAAATTGTGCTAACAGTGGCGTCCAGCAGTATTGCAGATTTGTTATTACCTAGGGGTAAAACGGCACACTCTCAATTTGCTATTCCATTGAATATCAATAAAGATTCTGTATACAATCTCAAACAAGGTTCGCATTTAGCAGAATTACTCATCCATACATCCTTATAATATAAGATAAGGCGCCAATGGCACATAGGTTCTGCTTTGAAGCATTAGATCGAACACTAAAGGATATATGTAGTCATGTCCATTAGATGTGTCTGAGTTGCCGTTTGGTGGTAAAGTACGTGTACTTGGTGGAGATTTTAGACAAATACTACCAGTCATTCCTAGAGGTTGTAGAGAAGACATTGTCTTGGCAGCAATCAATGTGTCATACCTTTGGCAGCATTGTAAAGTTTTTAGACTTACAAAGAATATGAGATTAATACATTCAAATATAGTGGAAATCAATATAGATGTAAGGGAGTTTGCAAACTAGATCGTTGAGATAGGTAATGGGACAGTTCCAATAATTGATGGTGCTACAGATTTTGTTACAATACCTGATGAATTTCTACTGCACCCTACATCATCTCTATTAGAATTTATTATGCATTCTACTTATCCTAACCTACTGCATCATTTGGGTGATGGCGATTATTACAAGGATCGTGCAATTTTGGCCCTAAGTTTGTCAATAGTTGAAGAGGTTAACAACTATATGATTGATATGTTGCCTGGCGATGAAAGGATATATTTAAGTGCTGACAGTGTGTCTTAGTAGGACATGTTGCAGGATTCCATTGCTGCTATGCATTCTGTAAAATTTTTAAACATGATCTCTATGTCTAGGGTTCCTAATCAACATTTGAGACTTAAGGTTGTTGTCTGATTATGCTAATGTGCAATCTTGATAAGTCAATCAAATTGTGCGATGGTATAAGGTTGATTCTAACTTGCCTTGAGAGTCATGTGATTCAGACAAAGATTATAACAGGTGACAATGTTGAACTCAAAGTTTTAATCAGTAGAATAACTTTATCACCATCAAACACGTCATTGCCATTCATATTGGGTCGTCGTCAGTTCCCTATTATGCCATCCTTTGCAATGACAATAAACAAAAGTCAAAGCCAAAGTTTTCTGTCAATTGGGTTATACCTTCCAAGACCTATTTTCATGCATGGCCAATTGTATGTTGTTGTTTCAAGAGTGAGACATAGAAATAGCCTCAAGATGTTACTTTTAGACAGTTCTGAAAAAGTAACAAATAGGACAGCAAATGTTGTTTACAACAAAGTCTTTTTCAATATTGTAAATTAGGTACATTATTCATTGTAATTGTGGTGTATGGTGCGGGACAAACATCATAATTGTATGCTTCTGTCTTAATTTATTGTCACAAATAACATTTCTTATTGACTGTTTCATGCAATATTTTGGTTCTACTTAAAGTTAATTTGCTTGTCATTTTCCCTTTAGGGCATCAAGTTTTAAACATAAGGATTTGTACCCTTTAGGATTCAAAAGATATTGCTTGTTCATCAGGTACAAGGATCAGTGTTTTTAAATATCATGAAGTTAGAGGCAACAATACATTTGCTTCCAAAGTGTAGACACAGAAATCTAACGCTGGGCATAATTTTGGGGACATGTAGTATGTTAATCATTTAACTAATTACATTTAAATTATAATTGCACACAGGGAATAATGTTTGCAGACGAAAGTCCCATTTCACAAATAAGTTTCCAATGCAATCTTTATAGTCAATTTTCCTAACATAATCCAACAATGTAATGTCACATGTTACATCTTGTGTAAATTCAGTGCCCGTACAATAAATAATTTCTGAATTTGATTATATATTGTATAGATGACATTCACAAATTTTAATGACAAATAAACGATTTACTACAATATTATAACGACCTACCCCCTGTATCGCACGGGTACTGAACTAGTTTAGCATGAATAGCTATGGTACTAACCATTCCATGGCTATCCTTTCCCCACAGCTTCATTGTGTCGAGACGTGAGTGGTTTTTTTTGGCAGAAAACTCATGAAAGGCTAGCAAAGAGTCAGAACTAAAAGCTTCTTCCAGTTTTGACTCCCTTCCCTACGGATATGCTCCATGATATTATATACAAAGCCAAACAGTTTGGTGCAAATCATTAGGAACCAACATCTCTTATCTACAATTACTCTTCTTGACCTCATCATAACCGCTTGAGATTGAAAGAATATATAGCTTCCGTATGACAATTTGCATGAGAACTTGTCTTGGAAATGGAATTGAACCTCAGCAATCTGTGAAAAATATGAGCCCTTAGAATCATTTTTCTAAGGAGAATGGGCACACTTGTAATGGTATTTGTTATTTTGACAGGTGAAGATTGCATACTCAAAATATGACAATCTTTTTTGTGAATACAAAAGATAACAATTGGGTATGAAAATGCCAAAAAGAAAATAATGACTCATTATATCTAGACTGTTTAGATCTAGTCTAGATTTTTCTATTTATTAAAAATTAATTATTTAAATTGTTATAGATAATATCTAAATTATTAGTTAAAAATTTTAAATTTGTACCATCTAGAGTATATTTGGACAGTTCGGATTTAATGAGTTTAGTGCTCATAACACAACGGCTCTTTGTTAATAACTGTAACATATTGACTTTATTTTTTATTATATAGTTATTTTTTATTATTTTTATTTTTTTGGTAATAAATATTTGTTTTATTTAGTTTTATTTTTAATATTTATTCTCTAAGACACAATATAATGATTGATAATAATATTAAATAAAAAATTATATTGATTGTATTCAAAATTCAATACATAATATAAATAAACATCACACAATCTTTTTTTTAAAAAAAATCAATCACTTAAACACTCTCACAATAGAACATTATTTTATAATCTTTTGAATTCTAAAAGAATTTCTATTAATAGAACATTTCACAATATTCTCTAATGTATTTGTTGTAGATTATCCATAGATCACCTATATTCTTAGAGTTCCCATCACATATACTTTAGCTAGAAAAAGATATATAAATAGGAAAATAAGAATGTATATATATAGTCAAAATAAGCAAATATAAAAAATTTGAGCAAATCTCAAAATATAAATATGAAAATTAGAATATATATACATATATATATATAGAGTAAATGTTGGCAAATATAAAAAATTAGGTCAAACACACAACGATCGAGGCTTTGAACGTTTCTTCTTATTTATCGTTTTCTCTATAGGGCCATCTCTAAGAATAGTTGCATCGCCTCCTCAGTCCCTCTTTAAGAATAGATTTGCAGACTTATTTTCTTTTGGTAATTCTCAATAATGAATTAATCACTGAGGAAGGGAGAACAACACTCAATCCATGAATTTTCGAAGACAAGATTCTCATGTGGATAAGTATGGCCTCACAGAGACTAGAATGAGTCTAGATGAAGGAGATATTGGGTATCTATCCATGATAGTAATCATCATGGCCTGCCTATATTATAGGCTTATTTTAATATGCTTTCATTAGATACAGTAAGACCAAATTCTCACTCCCTCCATTCTCAATTATCATCAGACTGCATATATTTTCTTATGTTTACACCCGTGATTTAACCTTGTTGTAGGGGTTAATTAAAGCAAACTAAACTAAACTATGCCATAGTAAAAGTGGTAATCTAGCCTAGGTCGAGTCTCTAAGGAGCCTAATGGATATTAAGATTCCTAGCAAACCAGTTGAGCCATAAATTAAAAAGATAATTATAGCAATGAGATAGCTTGTTTTCTAACCTAAAGGTAATCCTAATTTTTATGTTGTTTTCTGGTTTAGAATGAGGAATGATGGCAGCCAGTGTAGAATGAGAATGAGAGTATGAATTAGTGACAAATATGATTCCAAAGAGTTGTAACTTTGCCTTTCTAGCCTTTTAATGATATGAGTTGACTAAATTGCATAATAATCATGTATCATATTAAGATCTAAATAACTGAAAATCTCACAAGATAACATCAAACGATAGCTACCATGAATCAATCAGTTAAATCAAACTCAAATGGCAACCAGTCACAAGAGAACAATTAACCTACTCAAAATCAAGAGATACAACGTCATTCATGGAGAATTCCTAATCTGAATACATAACAGCTACAATGAACCAGTCTAAATAGAGTTCCATTCATAAGCAAATACAATCAGAAAAATACATGTAATAATCAAACTAATCAAACTCAATTTCACTCCCTGTACAGTCCATAGCTCAAGCTCAGTTACAACTCTTAGGAAGACTATAATGATCAACTGCTAATGGAGAAAGAATCAGCTCCTCGAAGCTTCAGTATAGCTCCCGCCATGGCAGAAAAATAATGGAATCAAAGTTGGAGGTGGAAGATGATGAACATGGATAAAGATAAGAGAAAACAGATAGAGAGTGAGTGTGGAGATGGACCAATTGTCCCCTCTGGATGAAGATTCAAGCATTTTTAAGTTGATTTCTAGCGAATTTAGATGGCAAAAGATGAAATCTGGACATTGGAGAAAATTGTAGTCAAATCTTTAGAAAGTTTCTACGTTTTGCACTTTGGTCCCTTTTTCTGGTCCCTGCAAACTTTCTGGACTTTATAGTTTATTCCCTCTTCTTATTTTCAGTTCTTTGACTCCAATTTCTCCCAAGTTTCCTACAAAACAATTCATATCAATGTAATACCATTAGTTCCACAAATAAAACACTCAAGAGAAATTATAAAATGTATCAATTAAGCTCTTCTAATCATTATTTCCACATAATCATCATTAATCACAATTAATCATCATAAATGCATTCCAAGCATGATATTCTCAATAAAATCTCTCAAAAAGCTATGGAAATATATAGTAAAATTAGGACTTATCAACCTGCAACAGTCCACAGTATCTGCACATTGCTTGTGTTTCCTTTCCTCTTTATTTGAGAAAGCAAATTAACGTTAAAGAGAGGAGCAGTTGGAGCATCACAACCCCTCAATCAAAATGAGGAATCCAAGTTCAAAGGTAAATGCCTTGTGCACTATTAAACTCGTGAACACAAGAGAGACACCAGAAAGACAAACACAACAAACAGTTCAAAAGTCCAGTAATGATTTTGCCTTCAAACTCGGCAGAGAGCAAAACTTTGTTATATCTCTATAAATCTTCAGGATTGGATATGAATAGAAATTAAGGAACCCATTGGCAATTGTCAAAGTGACCATCAATATTTAAATCTCCCTATAACGGTTTTTCTTTTTGTGATTATACACTTGCCCTAGTTTCCTTTAATTGTTTCCTGAATTGCAAGAACTAATAATGGTTGAAACCTCATGTATACACACACATATTCAGATCAAAAATATATTCATATCAGACAATAGAGGCAGACCAATACATGATACTTGTAACTTTTCCAATTTTCTCAATCAAATTATTGAAATCGAATCTCATCATGAATGATGTCTAGTTCTGACAATCAAATAAAAAGGAAGAGATTGGGATTCAAACTTATCTAATTTTTTTGTACTCAATCACATGAATAGGAGAAAACCTATCAAGATTTAAGATTATCTGCAGGAAATATCTCTTAAGATTGTTGGCAAAATCTATAAAGACACAAGAAAATATTTCGTTTGAGTCATGTAAGAGGACACTATCCTTAAGAGATATTCCCCAACCCCCTCAGTCAATAGGAAGCGGCATCTCTACATGATTAAACTAACCCTTCCTGTAAAGACATAGGGCTACAGAATTGGTGGAAGATAAAGTAACTCAGTGAGAAATTACCAAGGCTCCTAATTCTCTCTTACAAATAGTGTCACTATTGGGGTATTAATAGACAATGAATCAATGCCTTAAAGTGGTGCCTATTGAAGACTACACCTTTTTCAATTAGAAGTCATAACCATCTATTAAATTCATGAGCCATTTTAATTCATGAACCAACACAAATCCCTTAATTTATTAGGGCATGACTTTTCAAGACACGTCTCTTCATTTTAAAATATTTCAATAATATTGGAGAGATTCTTTCTTTGACACACCCATATGTAATATTTACAACATAATCATGACCAGGGAGCTTGAGCCTCAACTAGCAAGTTTTTGTTAATAAGAAAATAAAATAAAATAAAACCAAAAATGTTAATTAGGAAAAATTGAAAGCTTACATGAGGAAGAATCCTAAAAGGAAGGAGCTGCAGAGTAAAAAACTATGGCAGTGGTTGTAATATCCTGAATTTTGGGACAAGAGGCTAGATAATAAGCTTGAATCAGGTGGACTGCTAAGCCCTAGTTTAGCAAGTGTCCTAGGAATGCATAAGAAACAAAATGACTTATAGAACCCATACTTGGAATAGAATATGAAATTCAGTGCAAATTAGTCGAAAGAAAGTACCCGATTCCTTTAGGATCTATCAGAATGACATAAAACCTGAATTGGATCCAAAGGAAAAGGGAAATGGTGTCTAGAAAGAATTAAGAAAAAGAATTGAAAGAATTATGGAACAAGAAATAATATTGCCATAATCAAGGGCAAAAGAGACAATTGCTACTTGATCTTGAGGTTAAAATTGGAAGACAAATTGAAGGGCTAGGATTTGCTCTTCAAAAGTAAGAAGTAATTATGAGAATAAAAAAGCAAATTTTGCTTTTCCTTATGGACAAGAAAACCGTCCAAAAGAGGGGGAAAAGGGGAAGGAAAATGGTTGGTCAATTAGTCAAAGTTGTCTCAACTTTTCTAACTTGGGAAATTAATTGACCAATGGCAAGTGAAGTGAGATAATTGGGTCAACAATTTTCCTCCATTTGGGCAGCCCATTTTTGTCCAAGAGCAAGAGGGAAGAGGAAGAGAAGTCAACAAAGTGGAATTTTACCTCACATGGTAAATTAAAGTGGCTTGTACAAGAAGAGTAATTTTTTACAACATATTTTTCTTTTTTTTTTGGGCCAGTTTTGGCCAACTAAATTAAAGGGCAAGGGAAGAGAAAAAATTATACATATTCCTCTCTCTTTCTCTCACATTCAAAATTTTGGCCAATAAGCTTAAGGGAAGAGAAAAAGAAAGACATAAGCAAAGATGAGCTTTCTTGCTTGATTTTCACTTTCCAAATCACTTCTATGGCTCAAATGTTCTTCATAAACATTGTTTCCCTTAATGAGAGCTTCATTTCTATGGTTTTAGAATTTCAATGGGAGGTGTTTTGAGTCTTCTAGCAAGAGCCAAAGTTGGAAATTCAAGAAAAGAGCTCAAGAAAGTGAAAAAGGTGAGTATAAGCTTTATTTTGACCTAAGTATTATGTTGTTTGGTGGAATTTTTAGGCCTTGTTTGTGCTGCCCTAATTTTAGCCAAATAGTGTATTTTGGGTTTCATGATCCTTTGCTCATATACATGTGGTTATATGAGGTTTGGGATGCATATGAACCTAGTTTAGTGAATAAATGGTGAATTGTTGCCTTGTGAACTAATTTTTGGTCAGAACAGGGCATGAAGAAGGAGCATGATTTTACCGTTTTGAGGTCTTTAATGGATTCCTTGGGCAAAATTGTGTAGGAATAACTGGTTGGTGTAATTTTGAAAGAACGAATTTGAATTTCAAAAGTTGGAATAATGCTTCCAATTAGGGTTTCCTGGTGGTAGTTAGAATGTATTGCATTTTTGGGTAATAGAATGTCATCCATTGGCCATGAAACTTTTCAGAATAAAATTAGACTTATCAAGCTTTAATTTGATAGGCCATTTTTGCCATTTGGACCAGTACACTAAGAATTATGAATTTTTGAAGTTAGGTATTGAATCTAGACAGAATCCTAGACCAGTGTGGCTTTGGTCGTGATTCTAAAATTTTGTGGCTAGAATTGGCTTTGAGTAATATTTTATCTTTAAAATAGACTCAAAGAACTTTAAGTAATTTAAGCCACCCAAATTGGAGTTATATAGAATTAATTATGATTTTTCAAAGTTTGGTCAAAATGTTGGCAGCTTTTAGCTACCATTGCGAATTTGAGAAAGAAACGAACCAAATGTAATTAGTATGAACTCCAAGGGCAAAAGTAAGCCAATGAAGCTAAGGTAGCCCTATTAGGAAATCATTTATCATGGCACTAATTAAATATATCTATAGCCATGAGAAGTTAAGAGAGGAGAAGAATGGAAGATGCTTCAAGCAACTCTGATGGTTGGAAGAAGAGGAAACAGTGGAAGGACATTAGTCCACAAGGTAGTAAAACTTACCAATTCTGATTGTACTTGATATGTATGCATGTGCATTGATTTATGTTATTGCTTTGCTTAGTTAAATTTAGCATACTTGAATGATAAAGCTTTGTTTCTATTTATGCTATGGCCATGAGTATATTATGTGAAGTATTGAGCATGCAGAAATGTCATTATGTTAGCATGCATTTAGGTAAGTCTAACATGTCATGCACTAAACACATGTCTTGTATGCATAGTGGTACTATTTACTACTGAGATTCCTTCAAATCTCACCCTCCCCCAACCAACCATACAAGTATGTGAGCACACAAAAGAGGAATGCATGAAGTTGTGCAAGGGAGAATTATGGCAGAGAATTGAGACTAGCTTTGTTTGTAAATGATGTCATCATTTGAATTTTCTGGTCGGGTAATAAATTGCCTAGTTATAAGTAGAGAAGCAATGTAATAATACTCTGATAATAAAGAATTGAGAGAAGTTGGTAACTAAAGTTAAGTAATCTGATAAATACGGCTTTACTAAATGAATAGTGACCCTATGAATTAAAAAGTAAGTTTGGGTTTAGGGGCCTAAGTACGTTTTTCCCTAAGTCGATAATGCTTCCACAATGCAATATAAGGGGTATAGGGATAGGTGTTACAGTTTGGTATCAGAGCTAGCTCAGCAGATGGTGAATTCTACTACTTGATTGGCGTTCTCACTAGATGATGTAAGGAACAAAGTCTTGGCTCTTACCCTAACATGGTTAGCTAGGCTAGCCATTAGGCTAGTTGCACTGGTGTATGGGCACCTTAGGCCAAGAGGCGTTGTGTAAAACTAGAGTCTGAGGTACCCTAAGTTGTCCCCAGGGGGCTGACCAGGTTTGGCATGTGTAAAGTACTGAAACAGACTTAGTTTGGTGCAGAGTATGTTAACGATGTGACTAATCAGTCCATGATCGAGGCTTCTCACTCGATGAGAGTGTGGACAAAGTCATAGCTCTTACCCCAACATGCCCAGGTAGGTTGCGCTATACTGGTTGCTTGCAGTCGAGAGGCTGGGCATAAAGCATGTGTGCTGAGGTATCTTATGTAGTCCATCGGGGGTTTACCTAAAGCTCTACATTTTTTGTATCAAAGCTAGTTTAGTAGATAGCGAATTCGACTACATGATTGGGGGTTCTCACTAGATGATGTAAGGAATGAAGTCTTGGCTCTTACCCCAACATGGCTAGTCGGGCTAGCCACTAGGCTGGTTGCACCAGTGTATGGGAACCCTAGGCTGAGAGGCGGTGTGTAAAACTAGAGTCTGTGGTACCCTAAGTTGTCCCCGGAGTGGCTGACTAGGTTAGGCCTATGTAAATTACCAAAACAAAATTAGTTTGGTATCAAAGCATGTTAAAAATGTGACTAATTAGTCTATGATCGGGGGTTCTCACTCAATGAGAGTGTGGACAAAGTCATGGCTCTTACCTCGACATGCCAAGTGGGTTACGCCGCACTGGTTGCTTGCAGTCGAGAGGCTAGGCATAAAACATGTTTGCTGAGGTGTCTTACGTAGTACACTAGGGGTTTAGCCGATGCTCTACAGTGGTAAAGGATGAAATCAACAGTGTAGAGCAAAACTGATGAAAAATGGAGTATGAGATCCAAGGGAAGCTCAAAAAATGTTTAAGGAGGAGTTGGAAGAGTTACGTCAAATAAAATTTTTTCCAAAGTCTCGCCTTCTTATATTTGACATTTTTTAGAATCCCGTTTTCTAATATTAAAGAATACATAAGGGTTCTTTGTGAAGATTGTCAAATGTTGTCAAGTAAATTTTTCAAAATCAAGTCTCCTTAGATTTGATATTTTTCAGAATCATGTCTTCTTATATATGATGGTTATCATTTTTAACCAATAAGTATTATTAAAGAATATATAACATTTTTTATGAAAAACCATCAAGTATTGTCAAACAAATTTTTTCAGAATCTTATCTCTTCATATTTGATATTTTTTAAAATCCAGTATTCTTATATATGACAGTTATCATTTTTTACCATTATGTATTCTTAAAGAATAAATAACAGCTCTTTGTAAAGAATCGTCAAGAATTATCAAATGTAACCCTTTTTAGAAATCATACTTTAAGGTTGTTTTTATAACCATTATGTTTTTGTTTTCGCTCATTTAAGGTTGGAAGACAAATATTTTAAAAGTGTTATATGATGATTAATTCCCAAGAACCATCATTTTTGTCAGTAATAAATGCATGATGATTAATAATTATAACCGTTATTTTTTATTTTCATGAATTTCACCTCTCAATATGTGATAGTGCGCATCTTTAATATTAAGCATTAACGTTATATATTCTTGCATGAGCTCCACTTTGACATACATTACAATTATTTACTATAACAATCGTTTATTAAGCGTTATATATGCGTGATTCTGTAATATTGTCACTCTTGATGAGCATCCAAACCAAGTCCCCTAATGAAAGCACTCACAAGGATTTTGCAGTTTACTTATATGTAAGCACTATATGCTTCTTAATTATATCATTCATTAAAGTCATATCCTATTTTTAAAATTGTAAAAGACAAGTCTGTGAGATATTTTATTATTATATAATTATTATTTAGCTATTGTTTAGATAATTAAATAAAATATCCTAAATGTAACCCATAAGTTAAATCTAGTCTCAAATCAGGATTAGGATAAATCTATCATTCAGCTATTTAAGTCATATCTTTGATGGTGAGATTACGCACATTAAGTTTACGACTAAGTGAAGTACCATAGCGATAGAAAACCTAATTTTCTCTCTTGAGGTTTTCTATCTTGATGGTGAGAAAATTAGGTTTTCTAACTGGTAATAGCTCTCAACCAAGTTGCCAATCACTATGCCTTATAATTAGCCAGAAGATACCTAACATTTATCTTCTGACTGTGCTTTTCTTTTACAGCTGTCTATTATTGCATATTGTGGATTCAAACTAAGGTCAAAAATAAGAAATGGGGAGAGGTATCTTACAAGACTTCCACTGTTATTATTATAGGATAATTCATGTATTGTTATTTGTGATTTACTTATATTCTTTAAATTTGTCCTACATATGGTATCAGAGCCACACTCTCTGATCCCTCTACCTTATATTCTTTGATTTGGGATAATTTGGGCATGATATGAAATTAATTATTCTAATTTTATCATTGTAACTTTATACGAGTGCTAT
The DNA here is from genome assembly GCA_963242795.1 of Inga leiocalycina. Classification (NCBI taxonomy): domain Eukaryota; kingdom Viridiplantae; phylum Streptophyta; class Magnoliopsida; order Fabales; family Fabaceae; genus Inga; species Inga leiocalycina. The sequence goes on along the minus strand of OY725327.1, from coordinate 48,986,554 downwards.
AGCTTAGATTAGATGTCGAATTTTAATTAGAGGAATTATATTGCTGCTTCAACTAATTCATTGGGCTATCTGTGTTACAATTTATTTTTGGGTTAAGGTCCAAATTTACCAACGAAGTTTTGTCCGAGGAGTGTCTGGTACAAATATATTTTAGAATGGGCAAAAATACCAATGAACAATAAAAAATTGTGCATATAGCACAAAACCGTTAAATTTGACTCAACGACGATAAATTATAAGAGAAGAAAATCCCTAACGACATTAAGTCAAATTTAACAGTTTTGTGCTGGATGTACCTTTTTTAATTGTTCATTGGTATTTTTACTCCTTCTAAAATATATTTATGTCAGACGCCCCTCATACAAAACTTCATTGATAAATTTACACCATAACTCTTTATTTTTTTAACAAACATTTTTTATATTAAATTGCTTGTTTTATATTCGGATCATGGGATGAGAGGAAATTGTTTTCTTCTCTGAGGAATCATCACCGTCCTCAATTTATTTAGGGCTCCGAACTCATGTGTTGAATTTTTTTTAATCACATGATATATGTAATCGTTTTTGTACGACATGATTGATGTTCCTGCTTTTCGATGATTTCCAAAATTTCATTCAGTGTATTTTATCGATGTTTGAGAAATTTAATCCATGCTTCAATCGTTCTCAATCTGTTTCTTGAATTTATACATGAGTTCTATCTGGCAAATGGACATGAGAAGAATGATTCAATTCTTCGATGAACTCCATCTCTGTTTTCATCGGAAAAACCAGAGTAACCGGCGTCGTTCTCTAGCCAAGTGAAACACGCATTTCATTCAACTTAGGCCTGGACACTACCGTTAGATTTGGGCTCATATTTGTGGGGTTGTCTTATTTTATTCAACTTAGGCCTGGACACTACTATTAGATTTGCAGCATTTTATTTTTATGCCTTTAATTAATAACATAATCTGGGCCGAGATTGCAAACTGGCTTATTTAATTAATTCATTTTATGGAACTATTAAAAATATTTACATTATGGGCCTCACAGGTTGGATCTATTTGATTTTTTTGAATCATTTTGATCATGTACTCGTGCCTATATAAATTATTTTTGCACAGTGACTTTTTGAAGTTTATTTTGGGACTTTATTGCTTTAATGTTTTGGACGGAGGTCGAAGGTGTCCGTTGATTTTCTTCTTTATTTATTTCATATTGAGAGTATCTATTATTAGATCAACTTTTAATGGTTGAGATTTAATAATATGTAAATAATATCATTATAATAAAAAATCTACCATAATAAATCTCAACTATTGAAAATTGATCTAATAATAAATACACTCAATAAAATATAAATGGAGGGAAAAATCAATGAATAGACACCCCTCCCCCATTTTGGACAACTTCATTTTTATCATTTTTGGGAAATAGTGACTCATTGGACTCCTGTTTTGGAAATTATTGTTTTATTTCTGGAAATAGTTGTTGGTGTCCTTTTTCAATTATTGTTTGGACCATTTAGCTTATCTCCCGAAACTGATGTGGGCCACAGGGGTTTGATTCCAGAGATTATATGGGCTCAAATATTTGTTTTATTGCCTCTGAAATTTACAAGTTAATGTAGGCTAAATAGATTATATTTTAGCGTTTTAATTTTCTCTAATATACCTATTTAGCATTATGAGATACTATGAACCAATTTAATTGTTCAAATTGAGGAAAATTAATATATTAACTATTTCACATTCTAAAAAATTTGCAAAATCATTTTTCATCTGTTTTTTAATTGTCTAAATATATGGATAATTAATTTTGGACAATTATTTAACCTTTTGAATTTTTCAAAATTTCATTTAAGTTGAAATATGTCAAAAATAATATTGAAAAATTTTGAAAGCCCAAAACAGTGGGAGATTTAATTGTTGGTTATTTAGTCACACTCCATTGATTAAACAAGCATATAATGTAAAATTGAAAGAAACTTTTTTAAGCCTCCACCTAAAGAGAAAATCATAAAAATAAAATAATAAGTCAAATATAGAAATAAACTACATCACGTAAAATTGAGGGATTTAGAAGTGAGATTTCTCCATATGTATGTGTTGGAATAATCTAACAATAGAGATCCCAAATATATTCTATAAATTCCATAAAAGAGAGTAGCAGCGGAAGACTTGATGAAATACTTTTAGCCATAGCAATTCTACGTGTAGTATCTCACAACTTATAAATTGTAGAAAACAAGAAAAAGTTAGAATTAGAATATAATAGAATAGGTTAGGGCTTCTTCTAATGGGAAGATACGGCTGTTGGAAATTGTGCCCTAAGAGCCAATCATTGTACTTTAAACATTATTATTTTAATGAAATTTCTCCATTCGGTTATCATATTATTTGCATGTTAACTGTGATAATTGTATCCTTGGATAATTCATGAAGATTGTTCTAAAATGTCCCTGGTCGGTCATCTATATAGGAGCAAAGATGAAACAAGACCAGTATGACTTTGATAAGATATAGAGATATGAATCAAAGTCTTAGGCACTTGAAAGAGCACAAGGTGCTGGACCGACCCACTATAAGAAAGCTACATGGATCAAGTCATAAGTTTTTCTCATGTATAACCACGTCACAATGCCCTTAGACCTAAGGTCATCATGGATTCTTACATGAGAGTTGCTAAGCTTTGAACGTGTCAAAAGTCACTTTTGACCGAGAGATGATAAAAACTATGATCGGGCTTGGTGGTTTTTCATGTAGAGGAATATGAATGATCAAGATGGAATTTGTCCCTCATATTATTAGAGAGATATTACTGGGCCCTTCAATGAGTGAGTCTGAGAAATGTATTGCCATACTACAATGGAAAGGAGTTTCCATTTCTATTGTCAGGCTACTCAGGAATCGAGAAAGTAATGGTCAGGAACAAGAGGATGACATTATCCATGCCTTATCCTTGATCGATATACCGTGTGACAAAAGGGGTGTGACATGGTTGTATGACAGGTTGCATCGTGATAACGATCCTCATATGATTTGGGTAGTCGTAATGTCTTGCTAGAGGCCGCTTGCGACTTTTGGATTAGTATAGTTACTGGTCCACTGCCAACTTCATATAGGCCTACAGGGTCGCACACAAGAATAGCCCAACACAAGATAATGTTTAATTTAGGGTGGACGAATTATATATATATAATATAAAATTCGTTAATAATATTATATATATATATATGTATATGTATATATATTATATGATATTATTATATTGTGTTAGTTTTAAATTTAATTTATTAAGATATATTAAATGTAATAACTAACATGATAGATATATAGTATCTCAGATTTAATTTATGAAGATAAATGAAATCTAATGGCTCTTTATTTGGATTAAATAAATAGATTAAATTAAAATTGTTGAACAGATTTAATTTAAACTGAATTTATTTAATTAACTCATCAAGATAATTAATTTTTGATTAATTTCGAAATTAATGATGATTAATTTTGAAATTTGAATATAGCCATCATAGGTTATAAACTTGATAGAGCAGATATACTCATACGCGTATGAGAATTCAGAGCTGCAAGGGAAACCCTAGGAGACATTGGAGGCTCTAACACACAGTCTCTGTTGGAGAGCATTCGTGTGGATACCGGTAGAGGGAGCGGACCTGAGGTGTTGGCTCCTAGAGATCGTGAAAACCCTAAGGCCTTGTTTGGTTGGAGGGGAGGGGATGGGAGGGGAGGAAAAATGAGCCCCTCCCCTCATTTGGTTTGAAATTTTGGAAGGGAGGGGAGTAAAAATTTGCTTCTCTCTCCCCTCCCCTCCCCTTATTTTGATTCCCTCCAAATTGGGGGGTTTTGGAGGGGAGCCAAATATTGGGACTAATTTGCCCTCATAATCTTTGTCATATCCCATCAATGCCCATGGTTGCAACTCATGCCCTCTCCGCTGTTGTTGCTCCTAGTCTCTTGCCCTCAATTCCCTTCCTCTACTTTCTGCCAAAAACGTAAATTTGGACTTTATTTTTATGTTTTCATTTTTTGCACAGTAACATATAAGAAATCCTGATGGTTGATAGTTTCATTTTCACAAATCCTGATGCAGATTCGGCTCAATAAATTTTGTCAGCAATTGAATTTTGAGAACCACGTTATAGGGTGATCTAAATAATTTGCATTGTTGCTAGTCATTTTTGGCTAAAGTATCGTTATTGGAGTCATCTTTTTTTAGAGTCAAATTAGCCCTTCGTTGAAAACATAGTTTAAAACAAAAATTATTATATCAGTTGTTGTATACATATTAAGGTGAGAGTAAGTTTTCAAAAATTATATAATTTATATTAAGGTGTAAATTAATTTAAATAATTTATATAAGTAAAAATATATAAACTAATATATAAGGGTAAAATGGTAAATTACATATTATCTCCCCTCCCATCCCCTCTTAAACCAAACAAAAGATCATTAAAAAACCTTCCCCTTCCTTCCCCTTCAACCAAACCAAATAAGGTAACCTCCTATCCTTCCCTTCCATCCCCTCCCCTCCATTCCCTCCCCTTCCATCCCCTCCCATTGAACCAAACAGGCCCTAAGTTGAAAAAGGTACGAATCTTTCTAACTCGATTTAAACGTCATTGATAGATCCTCGATTAGGATCGATAAAATTATAAAATTCTTTCGCTGTGCCTGCCGATCTTAACAACGGCACAGTGATGGTCTGGGAATAGCCGTCACTCGTTAGGAAACCCCTAAGGAGCAAGTAAATGGGTTTTCTATATTACTACTCTAAGGCCTGCCTTACGCTATTTATAGCCTCCCATTAAGGGTTGTAACATTTTACTAGCCAGGAAAATAAACCTAAACCAAATCTCTATCCAAATCACGTACGCCCCACAATCAGGGGATATATGATCCAAAATATAACTAACTGATAATATTTAAAACAATTAGATAATATCTAGAATATTTAACTTGATCAAAATAATAAACTAAAATATCCTCCTTATGATCAATCAATAAATATATCTAGATGCAATTTTGAATAAACAAAAGGATATAATATTATCATTTTAGTAAAATATCTAACAATCTCCCACTTGGCCTGCAACCATATGTCATTTGGTGAGTAAGGTTCATTTAAGCAATACTACATGAATCATAGTGGTAAGTCCTCTTTGATCGAGTATTACATTCCATGTGTCATAAGTAGTACCCTCACTTAATGGGTCAAAACTTAATGAATAAACTCAAAACGTTTATTCGATTCCAACTTAAATGTTTGCTAAGATCTCATAATTTAGGTCCCAATAATTGAGACAACAAATTTCAACTTGAATTTCATCAGTTACATAATGTCTCATCTAGATCACTAAATGTTATCTATCTTTGATGAGATATTTGATTCTTTTGATTCCTTTAAAAGCATGCTCTTCATTAAAAGGATATATGCTTTATATGTTTATGACCAATTAGCTCCATGGTCATACAACACTCTTAATTAGTTTAAATTAATTTAATAATTCTAAAACCCTCTAATGAAATTCGTTAATTGGCAATCTTATAACTTGCCTCCAAGAATGATTAGGTCAATCAATACATGGTGGAACTAAGCAATCAATGACTGCTTACCAATCTTATACCCGACTATAATGTAACTTGTTTACCAAGTGTAAAGATGTATCATAATGTTAACTCTTTTATAGTTAACGCATCTTACAAAAGTAAACAAATTAATCATTCTACAATATACAGAGCATGAAACTTAATGTACATTTGATAATGCACCACATGACTTATAGCTCTTCAGTTATTATTCAAGCAAGAATATGTTTGTCAATTCTTTTAAAATTACTTTTCAATGGAATTGCTTATTTGTGTGCATAGTTAAGTAAGCCTACACCTTAGAAATTGAATTAGAAGAAATAAGATGATATCAGAGACATATGGACAATCTAATCATATTCTTATAATAGATGTTACTCTCAATAACCACCATTATCCATGAATGTTCAAATGCTTGTGATTGTAGGTTACTTATAATATTCTCAAATATTTTGAGAATAATCTCCTCATGCAATCCAAAAGAATATTAAACCTAACACGGTCATATCAGAACTTTGAACAATGGTGACGTACTCATTTATAACAGCTTAAGTCAAAATGCACAAGCCATAAATGAATCATCATTTTGTACCATATAGATGACTCAACTCCCACAATCTAGTGAAATAATAGAACTTATGATGTTTTCAACATGGTTCTGTATATAATCACATCATGATACCTTAACTATGACTATTGTGAGACTTTCTCATGACAAAATGAACTCCTAATTTTGTTGACTAAATTCTCTTTATTATTTGTGACATTCTCTCCTAATTCACACACACACACACATACACACAGATATATATATATATATATCTCCTCATGTCCAAAATGGAAAGATACAAATGACATCCTACATCAAGATAGATTTTTAACTACCATGAAATTATGGAAGGAATTGCACATGAATAAAGAAGGGAATACTTCTCTAAGTTGATTCATTCTTCATAGAGAAGTTACAGCAAACAACTTTATTTGTGTTACTTAATGTTGCATACTAGCAACTTTACAAATAAACTTATGTTGTTGCTTATTTATGTTCTAGTCAAATTTTCTAAAGTACATCATGTAGTAACTATGAATTGCCAAATTTTAATCACTATTGGTTTCAACTGAATCCATTGATAGATTAAAGCCCAACAAGGTGAGTGTCATGTAAAAAATTAATGTTCTACCATTAGAGGTAGGAATTCTCCTTATGTGAGCACGCTCATTGAGTTTGATCACTACCACTAATTTTTGGCATTCCTAAATAATTTGGTATTTCAAAATACAACACAAAACTATAAAATAAACTAGACAACCCATTTAAGCTCCCAAGACATCTCTGCATTTTTACCAAAATATGTAGTCTTAGGATATTTTCCTTCCACACTCTTTCTTTTATAAGACAATTCTATGAAAAGTATATTTTAAATCGAGCTTCCAACCCTTAAGATTTCAAAAGGATCTAAACATACATTTTTTTGAAATCTCATTTAAAATATACATACTTGTCTTTAGTGTGTCCTTTAGGAGAAATCTGTATCATGTAAAATGTCTATTAACATTACGTGTCAAACCCCTTAACACTTTGATATTCAAAGAGTATTAAGCGCGTAGTTCCGTAAGGCATACAGAGATAGCAGAAACATACTGACATCAAGTGCTTGTTTACAATACAAGAATTTCCTGTAGGGCTTGAAAAATATTTACAAATATTGTACAAGCATTCCAAAAAAAACTAAATTACAATCTTAAATAACCATAGTAGCTTCGGTATACACGGGACTCTATTGGCCGGTAGCCATTGCCTTGCCCTTCAAGCGGCTAGTCTTAGCTGTAAGGATTTTCAATTTGAAAAAAGGGTGAGATTTGAGCGAATCTCAGTAGTAACATACATTTCAGACATATAAAATATGAAAATAAATATGCCATGCACTATGTAATATAAAATGATAGAATGCTGTGTGCACACTGTCTAAGGCTAAATGACTATTCAACCCTAGTTTAACCTTATGCCAGCCCTGGCTTAACCCGACACCAATCCTAGCCTAACCCTGCACCTCCGTTGGGGTCACAAACCACAACTAAGCTAATATGAGTATTTGAGACACTATGGTCATGTTACAGAAGATGGCATACACAAACATACCATAATCACATAGTATACGCAAGAAAAAGTTACTACCTGACTCCTTTTTCGGTTCCTTGGTCTATCTTAAACTTTGGTTTCGGCTTGAGAAATTTCCAGTTCCTATAAAAATTAGAGTTACAAATAACTGATTATTACTTGTACTATTATTGTCTCTAAATCAAATTCTTCTAGTTATCTAGTGCAGTAATAACAGTTTCTACATAGTACAATTTTGCATAGTGCAGATTCACAGTTTCCAGAAAACTGACAGATTTTTAGTCGACTTTGGAGAATCATAATTAATTCTGGGGAAATCCAATTTGCCTGATTCCAAAGCCTATATAAATCTTCTTAAATGTATTTTCATGGAAAAATACCCATGGTTGGTAACTGTTATCACATTTTTCCCAGAAATTTGTTGAACTTCCCTTATTCCAGATTGCATTCCAAAAATAGGGCACAACTTTGAAAAATCATATCTCTTAATCTACTCGTCCAAATATCATGTTTTACCCACCAAATTAAAGCTCTACATGTCTACTTTAATCCTACCAAATTTTATAATATTTGGACTTGGTTTAACTAATGAAATTTATTGCACAATCAGACTGCCTCCAGTGAAACAAATCAAACAGCTCCTCCCCTTAACTTCCTAAATTTCCAGATTTAAACATAAGCATCCAAAAATCATGAACACTTGTATTTCTATATAATTTTCCATTCTAAACACAATCGAATAATCAAAAACATCAAAATCCAGTCATAACCCTCTATGAATAGTGTCTGGACGAAATTCCAAAGAAAAGGGAAAAATAGAGTTTTCTTGATTCCACTTGTTTAAACTCTTCCTTTCATTACGAAAAAATTGTGATTTAGTAGCGATTAAAAATTTGTATTAGTAGTGGTTTTAACCACTACAAATGAAATTAGTAGCGGTTGTAAAAACCGCTACAAAATCCACTGTTACAAACGTATTTGTAGCGGTTTACAATAACTGCTACTCACGTAACACAACTATTACAAATTTAATAGCGGTTATTAAACCGCTACAAATGTTGGCGCCACAATTTCATGAGGCGGGAAATGAAAAATAAAAATTTGGCTCCAATTTTGTAGCGGTTGGAAAACCGCTACTAAATTCAAATGGGAATTTCAAAAGTAGCGTCAAAAATTTAATACTATTTTGAGTTTAAATTTGTAGCGGTTCTAAAATGGCTAAAAAATTTTGCAAATTTTTTTTTTAAAATTATACAATTATTTGAGTCCATTGTTATAATATTGTGTTGAATAGTTTATTATTTAAGTAACTTAAATGATAGTAGTTATTATTTATAAAGAATGATTAAATTAAGTTAGATAAGTATAAACTTTATATAGGTAATATTATTGAGAATGTGCAGATAATGAGTATAAATATTATGAGAGGGGAAAAATGTTGAAATCAAAGAATTGAAATTTTTTTTACTATATTTGATCAACTTACTCAGCTCTTTGGCTCTTAAAAAAAAGTTCAGATGAGAGAAAATGAAAGAGAAGGGTTGAAAGAAATGGAGGAGTGTTTGAAATGAGATTTGCTGGGGGTATTTATAGGGATCTGCATAGTACTTGTAGCGGTTAATGTGACAAGTTTTGTAACGGTTGATATTTGTAGTGGTTTATGTGACATTATATGTAGCGGTTTCAAATTTGTAACGGTTTTTTTTTATTTTGTAGCGGTTTCATAACTCCCACAAATGTTTGTCTGAATTTTTTTTATAAAATATTTCACACTTGTAGCGGTTTCATAACCCCTACAAATATTTGTCTGAATTTTTTTATAAAAATATTTTAAATTTCAAATGTTCAATTTGTAGCGGTTTTGTTTGTAAAACCGCTACAAATATTTATATTTTGTAGCGGTTTTTATATAAAAACCACTACAAATTTATTTTTTTTATAAATATTTATTTCAAATGCATTCTGTAGCTGTTATACGATAAAAACCGCTACAAATTTTCACCACCATTGACAGGATTTGAAATTCAAATTTTCAATGTGTAACAATTTGTAGCTGTTATGTCAAAAAAACCGCTACAAATGTTCATGATTGTTGGCAGGAATTAAAATATTCAAATTTTAAATGCATACTTTCTAGCGGTTAGTATTAAGAAACCGCTATAAATATTTATAAACGTTGGTGGGAATTAAAATTTTTCAAATTTCAAATGTTCAATTTGTAACGGTTTTGTTTGTCAAACCGCTACAAAGTTACGTATCACTTTGTAGCGGTTTCTTCCATTTAACCGCTACAAATATTTATATTTTGTAGCGGTTTTTATATATAAACCGCTACAAATATTTTATTTATTTATTTTTTAAATAAATATTTATTTCAAATACATTCTGTAGCCGTTATACACTATAACCGCTACAAATATGAGTTAAATTTTGTAGCGGTTCTCTGTAACCGGTACAAAAAGGTGGCCCTCTAAATTTCGTAGTGGCTACTATTGTAAAAAGCGTTACAAAAGAACCGTCACAATAGTCACGCTAGCTTTGCGCCAAGTTGGCGCCACATTTGTAGCAATTAATATAGACTAACCGCTACAAAATAACCGCAACAAATTTGGCGCGAGTTTGGCACCAAAGTTTGTAGTGGTTATGTCTTGTGAACCATTATAAATCACGTTCCCTAACCCACGCACCACTTGGCACGAAGCATACTATTGCAAATTTGTAGCAGTGTTGCTTAAAACCGCTACAAATCTTGATATTTGTAGCGGTTTATTTTAATAGCTACAAATGCACCGCTACGAATTATCATTTTTTGTAGTGTTTTCACTTGTAATCACATGATTAATCACCTAAACACCTTTTAAACATGATTAATGGAAAATTAGGTAGCATAACATTTTAGGGTTTCATCTTCCCAAATTTACAAAATAAAGCAAAACAAGCTAATCAAACCACCAAACAATCAACAACAATCAATATTCATCAAGATAAGACATATTTCTAAGCTCACCTTGATTTTTCATTCTTTCTCTCTCTAAACCATGATTGACCTCTCTCTCTCTAACCTCTTGATTTATCTTGCTAACCATGGATTTCAAGAAGAAGAAGAGGTTAAAGGAGATTATAAGGAGTTTAGAAGGCATAAGCAACTTGATTTCAAGCTCTTACCTTGAATTTGTGCCTTCTTGAAACCCTAGTAGTTCTTGGTGTTCTTGAGCTCTTGAACACTCTTCTTTCTCTCTCTTGAAGGGTGATGACTGAAAATGAGAGGAGGAAGGAGATATATTAGCTTTATCTAATAATTTCTCTTCTTGATTTTTGCTTAACATGTGCTTGTTTTTCATTGTCTCTCACTTTTCCTTCTTGAATTAATATATTAGCCAAACAAATATATATTGTTCTTTCATGATTGAGTTTTGATTATTGTTCTTAATACTTTCAATTGATTGGTCATCTTTTGAATGACTTCAATATGTATGTTGAGACCGTAAGGATATGCATATATGTAAATCCTATAATTAAAACTATAACTTGTATATGAAATAGGAATATATTCATATGGGTTGTGTAGTCTTAATGAGTTTCATAAATCTTAATGCATAATTAATTGTTTCAATTCATATAGGGATATATTGGATTAACAATTAATTATATAAGTGCTTGACCTTGGAAGAGGCTAGTAATTAAATTAGAGAAACTCGACTATCAATCATGTGGAATAAATGGGACTAGACTAGATAGATGATTCAATCCAAAATTTGCCAAGTGTAATATGATTCCTAGGACTTTGTCTCATAGTTGTTTTCATATCATTCACATTCATATTTAATCATTTTTAATCTCAATCACCAACTAATCGATCGACCTAATATAATTAGGATTACTAATTTTGATACTTAGTGATCAATCCTCGTGGGATCGATACTTTACTCACTTCTGTATTACTTGTTTACAATAATGTATACTTTCACTTTTTAATAAATCATTTACACTCGTAACATTATACACAATATTTGTGGTGATATTTGTCACCTTACTATTTGAGTATAATATTAGTACCTTCAATCCCCCAAATAGATGTGACCCTTGAGAGTGCAATGTAAAGCTGTCCATGAGTGAAAACTGGGAATGGCAGGAATAACTCGATATGACTCATTGATTGTCCCTTATTCTTATTTATTGTCATAGTGAATCATATTTTGAACATGTATTGCCTTCTGGTCAACGTGAATGGCATTTTGGTTTTAGATGGATTCATGTTCATTCTATGTATGAAGACTTGCAAGTATATATTATATCTAAATAAAAGATATTATATGTCTAATGGCATGATATATCAGAAACATAAAGTATTGTTTTGGTTGGATTAGATGCGGGGTCCACATAAGGACAAGACAATAAAATCAATTGGTCCCAAGAGTGGCTAATTTTCTTTTTAGACCTAGAGAAACTATGAACTCACTAGTAAACTAGATTTTATTTCCATGATTTATTAGTTATGATTTATGTTAATTTTGGTTGCTTAATCTTACTTTGTTATGTCCGTTTGATGATTGGCCATCATTAGATGTGAATTTGAGCATTAGGATTTACCTTGACGAAGTGAATTTTAATTAGGCTTTGAGATTAAATAATATGAAATTAGATTATGATTTAATTTGCGATTAGGATAAATATATATCTAATAGCCCCACATAATTGTTCAAAAAGTATGTTTGAGTTATCTAGCCTTTTGAGTATTTAGGTTAGACATAATAGTTATACTTAAGAAAAGGTTGTGAGTAGACCGACAAGCACTTATAACTATTTATACTTGAGATTAATAAAATTAACATTTTAGACTAACTAATTAAGTGGAAATAAGATTTTGGGAGCTAGTGAGGAATTAGTGACTCTAGGTTGTGGTTGACATTGATAATTTTTATTATTTAATTTCCTTTGAATTTACTTATAACTAGATTCATTTAACTTAAAAGAAATTGAGATTTTAATACCTAAAAATTAATTGATTGATTCCTCGTGAGATGATACTCTACTCATCACTTTATTACTTGACACAACCCATATACTTGCGAAGCGCATCAGCAGCAAATTGAGAAAAGAGGGTATTTTGCGGCAAGACACCTCTTAATCCTCTAGTTGTACAATAACAGTGCACCAAAATATTGGCACTTATAAATAGGGTCATCTTTGTCCAAATACCTAGCCTTAGAAATGTCAACATTGCTTCATGGTACATCTTCCATTGTTGTGTCATCGTCATTGCTATTTTCTTAAGCTCTATCTACATTTCAAATCATCATTATATGACAATTCAAAAGGTAACATAAAAATGAAAGGCGACAAACAATATGATGCTACTCATTTACCTTCTTCGTGGGTTGATAGTTTTGCCTCTAAGTTTGGAATTGTTGTCGTGCTAGTTTGCCCTTAAAGGCGACCCTTCTTTAGTGTTAAGCTACCAACGCTGTTGTTCCAGGTGGCATTGGCTTCATAGTTATAATATATATGTTGCATGTTAGATTGGTTAGTAAAGTTTGTTGAGGAGCTTGGTCTTTTATCCCTTAAAAAATGGAATAGGCTATTTGCATTCTTAAACTATAACTTTTGAAGAACTCAAGAGATGACAATTATTCTTCTTTAAGGTGGCTTTTATTGGGTTATCGGTTGGTAGTGATTTTGTGGTTAGTCATGTGTGGCTATTACAATAAGGTTGGGCATCTAGAAAGGCACACGTTAAGGATTAATTTATAACTTTAATTGCAATATTTATTAACACTATTAAATTGATATGCCACCAATGTTGTCCCAGGTGGCATTGGCTTTCCATTCTTGAGCTTCATGTTGCATGTCTCATTAATTAGTAAAGTTTGTTAAGGAGCCTGGTTTTTTTATCCCTCGAAGGTCGTTAGGGTGATACATGGGCAACAAAGTGCCCACCATGTTGGGATGCTATGTTAGCCGTGTGGCATCACCAGACAATTTAAAGAATTTTTAATAATGGAATAGGCTATTTGCATTCCAAAAGTATTACTTTTGGAAAACTCGAGATGATAATTATTTTTCTTTAAGGTGACTTTTATTAGGTTATCAATTCCTAGTGATTTAGTGATTAGTAATGTGCCATTATTACATAAGGTAAGTGCATTTAGAAAGGCACACGAGATTTGTGGTGTGAAGTAATCGTGTTTGTCCTCTATTGTCATAGCTTGACTAATTTCATTAAATGTAAATTATTAATGTTTCACATTGATTACTGCTTTTGGGCCCTTCATTTGTTAACTGTAACTTCAATGTATATTAAAACTATTGAAACTAACTTTATTGAAAGAGTTAAAGAATCCAGAAAGGCATAATTTGTGCCTGAAATATAATTTAATTAAGTAAATTATAATTTAATTATGTCATCTCTTTGACAAGTGCCCCATTCACTTTAAGATCAAGTATTGTAAATTACAAATGCGCAGAGTTTTTTTTTTTTTTTTGCATATGTGATTAATTCATTAGGATTTAAATTGTTTCACATTGATTATTCTTTTTGGTCTCTATGTTGCTTAATTGTAATTTCAATGGACATTAAAACTATCAAAATTATCTTTATTGAAAGAGTACAGGCATTTTAAAATATATTATGTAGGCCATTATTAGAACAGGAAAATGAAGAGTTGGGTTTAAACCCCTACCAGCCACACATATACTGTCTATAGATGGCTCTATTAAGCAACGTTTTGGAAACCGGACCGGACAGGGCGGTCCGGCCGGATCAACCGTTGACTGGAAGGAAGGACGATCCGAACTTTATAGTTAAGCTGTTCTTGGGATTAGCCCGGATTAGGCTGTCCAGAATCGCCTTTTGGACCGGAAACCGGATTTGAGCCGTCACCCGGAACAGATTTATAAAAGCCGGACGGCTTAAACCCACAAGACCATGAGAAGATAAAAAGGAAAACTGAGGAACAAGAAGAGAGAAGAAGATGCAGATCCTTTATCCTTAACATATACATTGCCATGAAATAGATTTTTACCATGATTGCCACTGCAAAGAAGTGAAGGAGCCCATTCATCTGAGAATATCTCCGACGACGAATTTGAGATGAGTAGATGACAGACTAAAACTTTGAAATGAGGAAGAAAGAAAGGGAGGTAGTGGAGAAAAGAAACAAATGCCTCGTAACTCGTAAAGGAAAAACGTGTTTTACACGTTGAGTTTTAATAAGTAACAAATTAATAATTAATATTTTTTGAAATTTTTTAAACTGAAATGTTTTAAAATATCCAAACTCAACTACTGAAGTACGATTTGACTTTTGTTGGGATATATTATGATGCCGTTTTTAAAATTTTACACATCCAAATATCTCCTCCTATTAATGAGTATCTTGTTCTATTTTAATGTTGGATTAGATTATATCTTTTTTATAGAGTAGGATTAAATTATATCTATTAGAAAAGTTAAATATTTACCATTTTATTTTATAAAAATATTTAAGTAATAAAAACTATTTACATAATAATATTGTAATTATTTTTAAATATAAGAATTATTATAAAAATTTTAAAATTAATTATTAATTATATTTATATTTTATGTGTTAATAATTAATATATTGTGTTCATTTGGGTTACTTTTTTCAATTTATTCACGTTATTTCTTATGTTTCTGTTATTATATATTATTTTCTTATTTGTTGAGGGAGTGGGTGAGTTAGTAAGACTAAAAGGAGTATAATAATATTTGTAATTTAATAATTATATTAGCGATTCAATTGAACGGTTCAACTGGTTAGACCGGTTGAACCATGACCCATTAGCTTTTCCGGCTTGACGTCCAGTCCGACTTTTAAAATATTGCTATTAAGAAAGTTATGAAATCCAAAAAGACAAAATGTGTGCATTTGATTTAATTAGGTATATTATAAGTTAGTTGTTTAAACATCTTGATTAGTGCCCTTTTCACTTTAAGATCACAAACTGAAAATATCATGTATACATATCCAAAGTTTAATTTTACTTGTGTGGACCTAAATCTCTTTTCATCCTTTTTCCTTTTTTTCATGGTATCTTATATCGACCCTTAGTGGGCCAAAAATGGCTGGTTCTAAATTAATCTACTTTAAAATTATTATTTCAAACATGAACAATTATATTTGAAATGGCGAGATTTGGTGTACCCAATTTACAGCTCCAATTCAAACATATTGTGCCTAGTATTTCATGTATATGATTTTTTATAAATATTTAACAACGCAAAAGCATGAAAAATATTATAAAATAATAAAACTTAACCACAACTCCATAAGGAATCTCAAGAGCATGAAATGGGGCGGTTTTGATTTTTTTTTTTTGCAAATTTTTTCAAAAAGAAAAATACTCTAAAATTGTGTAGTTGTGATATTTTTAAAACAAAAGTCATAAAAACTTTAAAGTGCCCTTTTTTACTTATAGGATCAAAATGTCATGCAATTTTTATAGAATCTAATTATCCAAAGGAAAAAGGTTCGAAAAAAAACATTAGGAATTGAAGTTGGGAAATTACAAAAAGTATTATTAGAGGACATTAATGCAACAGTGAAAAGTGGCAAGTCTGACAAGTAGGCAAAATGTGACAGCGACAATATTTAAGTAATTTCCCATTTTCAATTTTATTTCTTTATTTTCTTGATGCTTCTCATTGGGCTTTGTTTTTTTGGCGCGTTGTCAGTCAAATTGACTTCTGCATTGTCAAAAGTAGTAGCCTTTACAGGCTTGCTTCGCTTGGATACCTGTGCTTTAGGACTAGGATTGGGATGTGATCCTCCTCTTCAGTCCTGCCACTCTGGGCCTCTTGTAAAGAATTGAAGTAAATATAATCGGGCAAATAAGTGTTAGTTAATAATATGCAAATATTGAGATTTGATGATGTATGATGAAATGCACGAACAAAATAGAAACCTTCTCATCATAATAAGTTAATCGGGCTAGCATATGTGGATCTAATGTAAATTGTGTCACTATCATGCTACCAAATGGATGTTCAATGTTATATTGTTTGACTCTAAGCTTGATGAGCAATTCCTTTCCTTTGCAATCATCACTCAGCTCACTGAGAAAAGAGTGAGGCTTCCATTGCTATTATAAAAAAGAGTAAGTCAATTAGAAATAATGGATTTTGGTGGTGGATATTATAGTGTGCCATTATTAATAATTTACCTCTGCTAATTTCTTTTTCAGTTGTTCAGTTGTTGTGAACACCTTATTTTGTTTGGGCCCCACTTAAAAATAAAAAAAAATAAAAATCCTCCTTAATCATTATATATATAAATTAATAAGAAAATGACATTGATAGCGATCTAATTATAATTGAAATTTAAAAAATGATCCTCATTAATGGTGATTGTCATGTAATTAAGGTTTATAATGACAACAAATTTTAAAATAATTCATCTCATTAATGTTGATTGATATTCGGATTAAGAAATATAGTGTGGAGTCATTGTGGAAGGAAAAAATAAATAGAAATTAAAAAATACAAAAAAAAAATCTCATTTATGTTGATAGGTTTAAATTAGGAAATGACTTGTGGGAAAAATATAAAAAAATAAAATACAAAAAAAATATATCTCATTTATGTTGATAGGTTTAAATTAGGAAATTATTTGTGGGAAAATATATAAAAAAAAATATCTCTCATTTATATTGATAGGTTTAAATTAGGAAATTGCTTGTGTGGAAAGTATAAAAGAATTAAAAAAAACCAAAACTAAAAAAATCTGTCAATGATGGTGATTAGGTTTAAAATTAGGAAGTTTCATTAAACAAAAAATATTAAAAAAATTAAAATATTTAAAAAAAATCTCTCATTGATGGTGATTGGGTCAAGTTAAGAAATTTTATTAATTGAAAATACAAAAAACTAAAAAAAGCAAAAATTAAAACAAAAACATTTATGAGGAAAACCCTACTCTGAGACTATAAACATGGGAGCAAGGATTGAAGCAAAACACCGAAATTGGGAGAGCAAAAACAAAAGAAAATAGGGAGAGAAAAGAGGCAAGGAATGGTTAGAAGTTCCTAAAGAGAGTAAAACTTATTATTATTATTATTTTTATCATTTTTTTCCTCGTACCCCCAAAGAAAGCCTATGCTCTTATGGTCGAGTGTCACACATATGAAGCTCCAACATCAATGGCTAGAGGGAGGAATTCAATATGATAAGGATTAATTCATTTTCTTATTGTTTTTCATTTTACTTCTCTCTTCTATTTTTCTTTTCTCCTCTATATATGAGGAAAGGCACTATTCTATGGTTGTTGTCACACATATGATACTTCAACGCTAAGGGCTAGAAGGTACAATCCAATTTGATTTGGATTATTGTTTTTTTAACCTTCTTCCTTCCTTTATTTTTTATTTCTTCCTTATTTTTTCCCTTTCTCTTTCTTTATGTTGACTCCTCCTATCAATTTTCTTCTTTGTATGTAATGCTAACCACTTACATTTAGTTTCCCTTTGCTTGTGCTCTATCTTCATCCTATCTATAACATCCCAAATTTTAGTCATCAAAATTCCTTATATTAAAGGGAATAAAAAGGTGAACTAAAGAGCATGTGGAATGGAAAAAACAAGGCAATTAGCGGTTACACACAACATGATTATGTTTGAAACACAAATTGTAAAAATTAAGATTTGCTGTCAATATGTTTTCTTGTGTGGCAGTCTTGTTGTGTGACATTTTTAAATAGACAAATGATGTCCAATGCCTATGAAAGTAGACTTATCAAACCTTAATTTGATAGGTCATAAAAGTCTTTTGGAGCTGTACACAAAGAGTTACGTATTTTTAAAGTTAGCCTAGTGAAACTGGCATGTTTCTATGACAACGTCCAACAAATACTGATTGTGGAATTCTGAGTGTTTAGTTGACTAAGGGATATATTTTTCCTTAAAAATAGACTTAATAAAGGTCACATAGCCTTTAGAACCATATCAATTGGACATCTATACCATTAGATGTTAATTTTTCAAGTTTGGTGAAAATTCTGGCAGATTGAGTACGTGTGCAAAATTTCACAAATTGTAAGGGCAAAAGGGTAAATTATGAAATGAAGCAAGAGGCTATTGGTTATTCCTTCCTTCCTTGATATTTTAATTCAAAAAGGAAGAGGCAAGGGAGAAATAAAATGCTTTGCTCATATTTAATCAAGAAGAAGCAATTTTTGCCCAGCAATTGAAGTTTGAAAAGTCAAAAACTAGGCATGTGTTATTAGCCATATAATAATTATATTCATGGAGATGGATTCTAATAATTCAAAAGCTCTTTTAATTCCTTTAAGAGCCATATTTACGTCATATTGGAAGAGAGGAAAGAGAAATCAATTGTGACCAAGTAAAAGATGATGAAAAGTAAAAAAAGTGGGCATGTGATTAATTATAATAAAATATTAGTATTTGAGGAGGTGGAAGAGATATTTTATAAGCATATTTCAGCCCATTTTGGCTCTCATTTTTTGTCAACATATAAAATAAGAGAGATAGAGAGGGGGGGGGGGGGGGCGGGGAGAGCTGCATGAAAATGAAGAGCAAGAAGAGAAGAGAGAGCTCAAGTCCTCACCTAGCCAAAACAAGGTAGGTTCAAGGTGATTTCTCACTTGTTCATGCCTTGAAAATTCATGACAACTCTCTCTAACCACTATTCCTTCTTCAAATACTCATATAACAAGCTAAATCAAGAGATAAGAGAGAGAAGGCAGTGACATTTTAGAGAGAGAAAGTGAGCAATCAAGAGGTAATTTCCAAAACTTTGATCCTCTTGTGTTATATGTTGTTGTTTTGAAATTTGGCTTGGTTTTACTTGTGTAACCCCTTACCTCATAATCCATAATTATGATTTGAGAATGCATAATTAAGATCAATTAGAGACTAACAATTAATTTTAAACTTATTAAAAATCTCATCTTTAAGACAGGGTTTTCAAAAAATTCTTTCAAAATTTGTTTAACCTGGTCTCACATTCACATTTTGAATATAATTCACCTCTGCGGTTTAGTTGCATTCATACATATCAGAGTGTAAATAAAATTCCTGGCAATACTTGGGTTCTATACATTCAACAACCAAAGGGTTCACGAGGCATCCTTGCCCTTATCACTTTCCCATATTGGGGATTACATGAAACTATTACAAATTTACAACATATATTGCTAGATCCCATATATTTTGATGATAACAAAGATTAGATCAATAATATAAAAGGATTTGATAACAAAGAAAAGAATTTGAACAAAGTAACTAAATGGCACACAAAAGCTTTACTTGAAGTAAGCACTGGAGTAATGAAGAAGAACTGAGAGATAGAGCACAGGAAAAACATCAATGGCAGATTTTTTTAAAAGGTCTACTCGAGTGACCACTCGAGTAATGAACTCTATTACTCGAGTGACCACTCGAGTAATGTTGGAAAAATGTTCCAGAGGAGCACTGCCAAAATTTGGAAGGAGTTACTTGAGGGGTTACTCGAGTAATCTGCAAAGTTATATGGACCATTACTCGAGTAACCACTCGAGTAAAGACATGATAAAAGGCTTTACTCAATTAGCCACTTGAGTAACCAGGACAAATATCTTCCAGTAGCTCTCGGCCAAGAATTTACCCCCTTTACTCGAGTAACCATTTTAGAAAACTATTTATAGGGATCACTCGAGTAATCTGCAGAGTTCTTTTAACTATTACTCTATGAATCAGGTAAGCAAAGAACAGGTACTCTCAGCCAATATTTGAGTCTCATTACTTGAGGGACCACTTGAGTAATCTGCAAACTTATTTGAAATTTACTCAAGGGATCACTCGAGTAACCTGTGCATAAGAGACATGCTTACTCAATAAGCACTCGAGTAATCTGGTATTTCCAAGGTTTGTGATATATCTTACTCCATGTCTTACCCGAGTAATATATTATGTAAATGTTGTATTACTCTCTGCCATTTTTTGATAAGTTTACTCGAGGGACTACTCGAGTAATGAGCATGATCACTCAAGTAGCCACTCGAGTAATGAAGTCCAGAAAACATGATTTTAGTCCATTGTTTATTGATTTGTTTTCTATATGATTAACTCTTCATTGTATTAGTATTCTAAGTAAATTTTCAAAGAAACAATGAAGAGATCATGCTATAAGTGGAAAGTCAAATAAAATGTCCGAACGCTTACCTACTGCTACCTAATGCAAACGAATAGTTTTCAAATTAGAAGAATGGTCAACTATTGCTGCGTGACTCTAACAGACATATTTGAAATGCTTCCAACAAACACCACAAATCATCTATATATATGGAGCATTTAAAGAAAAGAATAGAATAACTAAGAACAAGCAATCACACATTGATCAATATACTCTTTGTGCTCTGTTTTCTTATACTCACTCTTTACTTCAGTGTTTATACATTTACTCTGTAAGAGAGATTTTCATTACAAAACTCAATATTCATTATTGAGACAACTTAAGGTTGTGGAATCTTGAGTTAGGGATTTGATTACAACGTGTAAGGGGGAGTGAGTGTCCAGGTGAAGGAACTTGCTGTACCGAGGTGCCATGAACCCACTGTATCTTCGAAGATATAGTGAAACCCCCAGAGAAGCTTTGAGGACTGGACGTAGGTTAAAGTGGTTGTGACCGAACCAATATAACTCCCGGTGTACACTTCGATGATATTTCTCTTAGCTTTTAACTGCTTTATATTTCCAGTCAATTTTTATATACGTAACGAAATTTTTGATATCACCTATTTCACCCTCCCTCTTGGGTGAAACGCTTGCACTAACATTTGGTATCAGAGCATAGGTCTTCTTGTTAAGGTATAACAGCCTAAGAAGGAGCCAATGGAAAGCATTGGTGAAGGAATTCTTCTCGACGAAGCTTCTATCACAAGACATCGGGGCTTCAATGGCGAACACTTCTCATTCTGGAAAGCGAAGTTCAAAGACTTCATAATGGCTACAGAATATGGGCTATGGGATGTGATTGAAAGTGGAAACTATCAACCTGTAAAGATTGTAGATTCCCAGAAAATTCCTAAGACGCCAGCGGAATATGATGAGAATGACAAGAAACTTATCACTCTCAACAGCAAGGCAATTCTGATGATCTAAAGTGCTTTGAGTCAAAATGAGTATTTCAGAATTTGCACACTTCTAACGGCTAAAGAAATGTGGGAAGCTTTGGAAATAGCTAATGAACGAACTTCAGGAATTAAAGAAAATCGGATCAACACTCTGGTTACTGAATTTGATTTACTTCGAATGAAATCAGGTAAGTCAATATCTGAATTTGAACTTAGATATACTCATCTTATTAATCAACTTACAGTACTTGGAAAAGTCTATGATCAGCATACCCAAGTGAGAAAGATTCTTAATATACTCTCTAAAGAGTGGGAGGTCAAAGTCACTGCAATAAAGGAAGCAAAAGGTGAATCAATGCGATCAGTTGCTTCTCTTTTCAAAAGTCTTTCTGAATATGAAAGTGAATTAAATTTTACACGAGAACTTGATTATATTGGTGACAAGAAGAAGAGAGGTCTAGCACTAAAAGAAAAAGAAGAAGATCAAGATGAAGAACAAGAGCTTGACGATGACGAAATGGGTCTAACAAAAAAACTATTCATAAAATTTTACAAGAAAGGTCAAGGATTCAAGAATTTTCAGAAAGGAATGTTAGATCTTTCATGTTTTGATGATAACAAAGGATGGTATGAAAAAGATTTGATAAACAAATAAGTTTGAACAAAGTAATAACAGGGCAAATCATTACTTGAAGTAAGCATTGGAGTAATGAAGAAAGGCCAAGAGAAAAAGCTGAGAAACTTCATTACTGGCAAGTTTTCTAAAGGGTTACTCGAGTAATGGGACAGAAACTTGAAGTAACCAGAGCAACCTTCAAGTAACCTGCCAACGTTACTCGAGTCAGTACTCAAGTAACCATGTCAAAGACTTCTAGTACCTCTCGGCCTGCCAATGATACTCGAGTATGTACTCGAGTCCCCTGCTTCAAGAAAAATGTTACTCTCGGCATTTTCTATCCTGCCAATGTTACTCGAGGAGCTACTCGAGTAACTCACTGTGGTAAGCAAAACCTGAAGGTAATACTCGAGTAACATGATATGTTTTTTATCACACTTCACTCGAGGCACTACTCAAGTATGTAGGTATTCAATCACTTATTTTAACTGGATTACTCGAGTAAGGAATTGAGTAATATGCAGAGTTATTTACACATAACTTCAAGTTACTACCCGAGTAAGCTATGCAGAAAATATATGTTTACTCGAGTAAGTACTCGAGTAACAAGGCAAGAAAACTTGAACTGCTCTTGGCCTTGAAATCCTGCCAACATTACTGGAGTAAAGCATAGAGTAACATAAAGTTTATTTAAGAGTTTACTTGAGTCGCTACTCGAGTAACCTATGAAGAAAAATGTGCCATAACCGAGTAAGTACCCGAGTAAACAGGTATTTCCAAAGGTTTGAAATTGTGTTTACTCCATGCACTACCCGAGTAATGTAATGTTCATTTGTTAACTTGTAGTTTGTCAATATTTTCACGATGATACTCGAGTAAGTACTCGAGTAAACTTTAATGAATACTCAAGTAACTACTCGAGTATGCAAGTTTAGAAATTCATAAATCTATCCAACATTCATTGATTTGTTCCCAATATGATTAACCCTTCATTGTATAGTATTCCTAGCATATCTACAGATAAACAATGAAGAGATCTTACCAAATAAGGAAAGTCAAATGCAACGTTCAAACACTACCTACCGCCACCTACCGCAAACGGATATTTTTCAAAAACTGGAAAAGTCAATAGTGGTTGCACATTTTCTAACGGATGAGAAGAAAATGTTCCAACGGTCATTACCAACACACCTATATATATGGGAACATCCAAACAAAGAAGAACAGAACAAGAACACACACACGAATGCATTATCAAGCTCATTACTTTGTTTTACATTATACTTGTAATTCTATGCTTCAGTGATTCTTATTCACTTTGTGAGAGAGATATTTCATTCAAACTCAATATTTGTTATTGAGATAACTTAAGGTTGTGGAACCTTGAGTTGGGATTGGATTACAACTTGTAAGGGGGAGCGAGTGTCCAGGCGAAGGAACTTGCTTGTACTGAGGTGCCAAGAACCCACTGAATCTTGGAAGTTATAGTGAAACTCTCAGAGAAGCTCTGAGGACTAGATGTAGGTCAAAGTGGTTGTGGCCGAACCAGTATAACTCTCGGTGTACACTTCAGTGATATTTCTCCTTAATCTTTATTGCTTTATATTCACCGTCAAGTTTTTATATTTGCAACGAAATTTTATTATCACCCAATTCACCCGCCCTCTTGGGTGAAATACTTGCTCTAACATATGGTATCAGAGCGTAGGTCTTCTTGTTAAGGTATAACAACCTAAGAACTATTCAATGGCAAGCATAGGTGAAGGAATTCTTCCTGACGGAGCATCCATCACTAGACCTCCAGGTTTTAGTGGCGAAGACTTTTCTTTCAGGAAAGCAAAGTTCAGAGTATTCGTGATGGCTACAGAATATGGGCTATGGGATATGAATGAGAGTGGAAACTATCAACCTACAAAGATTGTAGATTCTCAGAAAATTCCCAAGACTCCAGCGGAATATGATGAGAATGACAAGAAACTTATCACTCTCAATAGCAAGGCAATTCTGATGTTACAAAGTGCTTTGAGTCAAAGTGAATATTTC
This sequence comes from Inga leiocalycina, assembly GCA_963242795.1. Taxonomy (NCBI): domain Eukaryota; kingdom Viridiplantae; phylum Streptophyta; class Magnoliopsida; order Fabales; family Fabaceae; genus Inga; species Inga leiocalycina. The sequence continues at coordinate 48,962,090 of OY725327.1, read as the reverse complement.
AGAATTTGCACACTTCCAACAGCAAAGGAAATATGGGAAGCTCTGGAGATAGCTCATGAAGGAACTTCAGGAATAAAGGAGAATCGGATCAACACCTTGGTCACTGAATTCGATCTACTTCGAATGAAATCAGGTGAGTCAATATCTGAATTCGAACTTAGATATACTCATCTTATTAATCAACTTTCAGCACTTGGGAAAATCTATGATCAACATACCCAAGTATGAAAGATTTTGAATATTCTTTCTAAAGAATGGGAGGCCAAAGTCACTACGATAGAAGAAGCAAAAGGAGAATCAATGAGATCAGTTGCTTCTTTATTTGGAAGCCTTTCTGAATATGAAAGCAAACTAAAGTTCAAACGGGAACTAGATGACATCGGTGACAAGAGAAAGAAAGGCTTAGCACTAAAAGTAAAAGAAGAAAATCAAGATGAGGATGAGGAGTTTGACGATGATGAAATGGGCCTAATCATAAAACGATTCAGAAAGTTTTACAAGAAAGGACAAGGATTCAAACACTTTCAGAAAGGAGGAACTAGCAGCAAAGATCATATCATTTGCTACGAATGTGGAAAATCAGGACATATCAAATCAGAATGTCCAAAACTGAATCAAAAGAGCAAAGAAAAGAGAAAAGGCAAATTCTTTAACAAAAGGAAGGCCTTTGTATCTGTTATATGGGGTGATAGTTCCTCTGACGAAGAAAGTGATGAAGAAGAAGTAGCCAATATATGTCTCGTTGCTTAAGAAGAAACTGAAGAAGAGGTAAATGATTCTGATCCTACCTATGATGAATTACTTTCTGAATATAATGCTTTACATTCTGAATTTATCAAAGTAGTTAAAGAATTAATTGTTTTCAAAAAGAACAACAAAGCTCTTGAAATTGAACTTAAAGAAAGTTCAGAAAAGGATTGTGAAAATTGTTCTTCTTTGAAAAAGAAAAATACTGATCTCACAAAAACTCTTGAAAAATTTACACAAGGAAGTGAGATGCTAAATGTTATTTTAAAAGCTCAACGATTTGTGAATGACTGATCTGGAATTGGATATGATCCAAAATCAGATAGAAGGAAAGGTAGAAAGAAAGCAGGAGGTAAGTCATATTTGAATTATTTCCAGCATTCTGTGCATACATCAAATCCTTTTGCATTTTGTAACTACTGTAATCGAAAAGGTCATTATACCTCTTCATGCATTCATAAGAAGAAAGGAACGATAGGAACCTACAAATGGGTACCTAAAGGATCATATGTTTCAAAAATTTCCTGTACTAACCCAAAAGGACCCAAAAAGAAGAGGGTACCTAAGAATTAATCGTATTTAATTGCAGATGTGTCTCAAGGCATCCAAAAACAACAAATGATACATAGACAGTGGATGCTCTAGACATATGACCAGTGATTTCGAAAGTTTTACCAAATTACAACCTAAAAAAGGTGGAAAGGTAAAATTTGGAGGAAATCAAACCGGAAGGATAGCAGGAATTGGTGAAATAAAAAATGACAAAGGCATACAAGTTAAAGACATATACTATGTCGAAGAATTATGCCATAACTTGCTGAGTGTAAGTTAAAGCGCAGACAAAAACAACTGGGTAATATTTGACTCAGAGGAATGTCTAATTATCAACAAGAATGACTTACCACTTGATAAGAAGAATATCAAGGCTAAGCTCAGAGCAAAAAGGGAAGGTAATTGTTATACTCTAGATATTAGTAGAAATGAATCTGAAAACTGTTTTCTGAGTAATGCCGATGAAAGTTGGCTATGGCATAAGAGATTGGCTCATGTCAATATGCATCATTTAGGCAAATTAATAAAAAAGGATTTAGTTCTTGGATTACCAAAGTAACTTTCAAAAATGACTTGATTTGTGACGCATGTCAAAAGGGTAAACAAACTAAATCATCTTTCAAATTGAAAAATGAGATTTCAACAAATAGACCACCACAATTATTGTATATGGATTTAGTTGGCCCAGCAAGAGTAAAGAGTTTTGGTGGCAACTTATATTCATTGGTCATTGTTGATGATTTCTCCAGATTTACATGGGTTATTTTTCTATTATCAAAAGATGAAACTTTTGAAAAATTTATTGTTTTTGCCAACAAAGTGCAAAATGAGAAAGGTATGTCCATTACAGGTATTAGGACAGATCATGGTAGAGAATTTGAAAATCAAGCCTTTGAAGAATATTGTGATCCTAATGGCATTGATCACAATTTCTCTACTCCAAGGACGCCTCAACAAAATAGAGTCGTGGAACGTAAGAATAGAGTGCTCACTGAAATAGCTAGAGCAATGTTAAATGAAAAGAATGTGTCTCAAGTTTTCTGGGCTGATGCATGAGTACAGCATGCTATATTTCAAATAAAGCATATATTAGAACTAAACTTGGAAAGACACCATACGAGCTGTACAAAGGAAGGAAGCCAAACATTGCTCATCTACATATCTTCGGTTGTAAGTGTTTCATTCATAATAATGGTAAAGATAACTTAGGAAAATTTGATTCTAAAACTGATGAAGGAATTTTCCTAGGATATTCTAACCGAAGTAAAGCATATAGAGTTTTTAACAAAAGAACATGTGTTGTTGAAGAATCAATTCATATTGTATTTGATGAATTTGAATCCTCTAACAAAACCATTGATGAAGAACAGGAAGTTGTTTTAAATCAAGAAAATGGTCAATCTATTTCTAAACCTCTTATTCCAGAAGTTGATGAAACCAAGGAAGAAGAGCAATCACTAGGACAACCTAGAGCATGGAAATACAATAAAAGTCATCCCTTATATCAAGTCATAGGAGATGTGAATGAAGAGATCAAAACTAGAAATAGAATTTTCAATGAAGTAAGTTTTTTTGCATTCATTTATGAGATTAAACCTTCTAACATTGATGAAGCCCTATCAGACAATGATTGGGTTATAGCAATGCAAGAAGAACTAAATCAATTTGAAAGAAATCAAGTTTGGGATTTGGTACCCCGACCCAAAGATCATCCGATCATTGGAACTAAATGGGTATTCAAGAATAAACTCGATGAATCTACAATTATTGTCAGAAACAAGGCAAGATTGGTGTCCAAAGGCTATAATCAAGAAGAAGGGATTGATTATGAGGAAACGTATGCTCCAGGGGCTAGATTAGAAGTTATACGCGTACTCTTAGCCTTTGCATACATCAAAGGATTCAAACTCTATCAAATGGATGTAAAGAGTGCATTTCTAAATGGTTACATCATGGAAGAAGTATACGTAGAACAACCTCCAGGTTTTGAAGATGTAACTAAACATGACCATGTTTTCAAACTCAGAAAGGCTTTATATGGTTTAAAACAAGCTCCTAAAGCATGGTATGAAAGGCTCAGTAAATTTCTTATTGATCAAGGTTTTGTACGGGGAAAAGTTGATACAACACTTTTTATAAAACGAAAACGTGATGATATTTTAATTGTTCAAATATATGTTGATGACATTGTTTTCGGTGCTACTAATGAATCTCTGTGTAAGGAATTTTCTGAGATAATGCAGGGAGAGTTTGAGATGTCAATGATGGGAGAATTGAATTTCTTTCTTGGTTTGCAAATCAAACAAAGAAAGAATGGAATCTTCATATCTCAAACAAAGTATTTGAAAGAGTTATTGAAGAAGTATGAAATGGATGAAGCAAATGGAACGGACACACCTATGAGCTCAACTACGTTGCTTGATGCTGATGTCAAAGGGAAAGACTACAACATCACAAAATACAGAGGAATGATTGGATCATTACTCTATCTCATGGCAAGCAGACCGGACATCCAATTTATGGTTGGCATATGTGCAAGATATCAATCAGCACCAAAGGAATCACATGCCGAAATTGTCAAACGAATATTTAGATACCTTGCTGACACACCAGAATTAGGTCTGTGGTATCCCAAAGGAAGAAGTGAATATCTAGTTGCATATTCAGATTCTAATCATGGAGGATACAAGACAGACAGAAAGAGTACTAGTAGACAAGGACAATTTCTTGGAGGATCTCTTGTATCATAGTTCAACAAGAAACAAAATACAGTGTCTCTTTCGTCAATGGAAGCCGAATATGTTGCAGTCTTAAGTTGTTGTGCACAAGTGATATGGTTAAAACAACAACTACAAGATCGTGGTATTTATCTCAAAGAAATACCAATCTATTGTGACAATACCAGTATGATAAGCTTGGCAAAGAATCCAGTTCAACATTCTAGAACCAAGCATATCGATGTCAGACATCACTTCATCAGAGATCATGTTCAGAAGAAATATGTGAAAGTGATATTCATCCTTACTCATCTTCAACTAGCTGATATCTTCACCAAACCTCTTGCAAAAGATCAATTTCTATATATTAGAAGAGAATTGGGAATGGTAAATCCCAATGAATTGTGAGATATTTCAGTTTCTCATAATGTTAGATTTAGATATTTGATAATGTTTTGATGATTACTAATTTAAGCAACAGAGTATGTAGAAACTTGTTTTGCAGGAAGATTGAAACTTTGTTCTGAGAAATAAAAATAGAGGTTATCAAAGGACATCATTACTGGAGTACCAACTTCAAGTAATGACTAACAATGAAGCATTACCCGAGGAACAACTTGAAGTAAAAGAGCACTTTACTCGAGTATGTACTCGAGTAATGGTCTTCCAAAACTGGAAGTAACGTATCAAGTTACCTGGATTTTAAATCAAACGGTTCATTTGGTGAGAAATGAACAGTCCAAACTAGAAATAACAAGTTACCCGAGGAGAGCCTCGAGTAAACTTAAAGCTTACTTGAGTAAGGACTCGAGTAACTGCAGGTCCAGATGACAAATTTGATGAGAATCGAATCAAATCTGCTCTAAAATGGTTATAAAATGATCAAGGGAACATACATGGATAATTACAATATTATTCATGCCAGGTACGCAATTTAAATGAATTATTTTAGAAATTTTCTGTATGATCACTCGAGTAGGGACTCGAGTAAACATGATATTTACTCTAGTAAGGCCTCGAATAACGTCGGGTTCTAGGTCTTTATCTTTCACAAACTCGGTCATTTCCACAAAATCTCATCGAGTAAATAACCCAATTCTCTCTGAAAAACTTTTCACAATCTCTTCCCTACTTGATTTCCGTTAAAACCCATCAATTTTTAGCCCCAGAAACCTCATATTCTGCTCCGATTCTTCTTGCCCTATATCACGTTTTTCACTCTGTTTTCTAAGTTTTCAAAACTTTCACTGATTCAAAATGGTTAAAACTAAAAACCTCACTCCCACAGATTCTTCTGGATCCCCACAACTCTCTGACCCTCTTTCTTCTCCTCCCTGAAAGAGAAGAAAACTCACACCTAGATCCAAAGCTAAAGTCCAACTGAGACCTCAACAGAAACTTAAAGAGAAAGGAGTTGTTATCAAAGAGCTAGTAGTTACAAGGGCTCAATCCAAGAAGAGCACGTCTACTGGGAGAGGCAAAAGTGCCAAATCTCCTTCTCCTCCAATTTCTGATTCCTCTACTCCCTCTTTTACACCTAAACCATCCAAAAAGCCCAAATATAATGTGAATGTGGCTAAGGCAATGGCTGGCATTATTGATCAACTTGAGAAGGGGCAGTCTTCAAAGAAGTCAGAATTGCCAGAAGAGGAGATCACTAAACCTCCAAAGGGGTTTAATGTCAACAAGCTAGAGGAGTCCCAGAAGAACCTCACTTAATTCTTAAGGAGAAAAGTCTGTAAGACTCACTATGTGGACCTCAAAGTACTTCAGGAGGTATTGAAGTACAATCTTAGTCCCTTTCTGGAACCTTTTATGCCTTGGTTATCTATTAAGTTTCCTTTCTGCACCAAAGTAGTCACACACTTTTACTGCAATCTTGAGATTCTAGATGAACCGAATAAAACTTCAGCTGAGGAAGAAATAACTACTATTGTTAGAGGCCAAAAGATACTTATCTCACCTTCTAGGATCAATCTATGGTTAGGAATAGAGAACCACCATATGACATTTACTCCAAACTTGATTCAAACCAAATTTTCTCTGTTCTTAAACCTGGTGAGCTTGTAGGCCCTTTGAACTTCAAACCTAGTGACATGTGCGATCATCACAGGGTTCTATGGTATATATACTCTAGATCCCTTATGAACAAGGCCAACAATTATATCCACTTTTTTGATAGGGACCATAGATGGTTTGCTTCCTTACTCCTGAAGGAACAAAAGGATTTGGGGGAGTACATATTTTCTGAGATGAAGAGGTACATAGTAGATGGGAAAGCTACTAAGCCTATGCCATATCCTCATATTATTTCACTCATTCTGAAGGAAAATAAGATATGGTACTTGGAGAGCAAAGAGCATATTGAGAGAGTTACTTCAGTTGGGAGAAATCAAATTGGCAAGCTCAACATTGAAATTCCTCTCAAGGGTCCTCTAGAGTCTGGGTCTAAGAAGAAGAAGAAGACTGAGACTGAGACAAGTAAAATGGATGACACTCAGTCTTCGGCTCCAGCTGCCACTACCTCTACACCCTCTTTCCTCAATGCCACACTCCAACACTTTATGGAGAATATGCTCAAGGGATTCCATGTAGACATTGCCAACACCAATGCTGAGTTGATAACTCACATGAATCACAAGTTGAGTGAGCTGGTTGAAAGGATGGATAAGAGGCACGAAGAGTTGCTAGTTGAGTAACGTGCCCATGGTGAGACCTTGAAGTTGATTCTGGCAAGATTGGACTCTTTGGGTCCTGGACCTTCTGCTGGTCCATCATCTTCTGCACATGAGACTTTTTCATCTCTAGAGCATATACCACCACCTCCAGAGAACATCCCATCTGACCTTCATCACACTGAGGTTAAGCCACTTATCCCTCCAGTCTCTAGTCCACCTGAGCCAAGACCCAAAGATATCCTATGCTCAGTGGATAACCCTGAAACCAATAAGACCATCCATATCATCATTGAGGATTCACCACCCAAACCTCAATCTGAACCCTCTCCTAAACCTATTCTATCTCCTACCCATACAGAGGAAATCTCTCCCTCATCCTCTGATCATCATACTCCAGGTGCTACTGAAGAGGTTGAGACCACCACTATGATTGTCTATCAGCCCTCTCCTGTTCCTCCAAGAGAAGACATTCATATCCCTCCACTTAATCTTCCTGAACTAGAATCTTCAAGTTCTTCTTTTGATTCTCTGAGTTCAGAAGGCCCTTTGGTTCTACCTATGAAGCCTATCTCTGTAGTCAAGCCTTCCGATCCTCCACTTGATCGATGAAGACAAAAAGGGGGAGAAGAGCTTGAGTGTGATTTTGTGGAGTTTCTAAGTTTGTCTTAGGTATATGGGTGTACATGGGATTTAGGGAGCTTTTTATTTATTTAACATTTCATCTTGTAATTTAAATGCAAGCTTTTCAATGCAAGCTTCCTTAAATTATGATTTCAAGTCCATTTAAGCTTTTAAATTAAAATACATTGTGGGACTAATGAGTTTATTATGTATGCAAGGTGAATATGTTATGATTTCAACCTTTTCCAAAACACTTTGAATTTAAACTTAACAAGGTTTTCAAAATTATCATTGAATTGAAGAAGTGATTATTTGAGAACTTAATCTTGTTCAAAATCACCAAGTTTTGTCATCATCAAAAAGGGGGAGAATGTTAAATCTCTCATGTTTTGATGATAACAAAGGATGGTATGAAAAAGATTTGATAAACAAATAAGTTTGAACAAAGTAATAACAAGGCAAATCATTATTTGAAGTAAGCATTGGAGAAATGAACAAAGGCCAAGAGAAAAAGCTAAGAAACTTTATTACTGGCAAGTTTTCTAAAGGGTTACTCGAGTAAGTACTTGAGTAATGGGACAGAAACTTGAAGTAACCAGAGCAACCTTCAAGAAACCTGCCAACGTTACTCGAATCAGTACTCGAGTAACCATGTCAAAGACTTCCAGTTCCTCTCGGCCTGCCAATGATACTCGGGTATGTACTCGAGTCCACTGCTTCAAGAAAAATGTTGCTCTCGGCATTTTCTATCCTGCCAATATTACTCGAGGAGCTACTCGAGTAACTCACTGTGGTAAGCAAAACCTGAAGGTAATACTCGAGTAACATGATATGTTTTTCATCACACTTCACTCGGGACACTACTTAAGTATACAGGTATTCAATCACTTATTTTAATTGGATTACTCGAGTGAGGAATCGAGTAATATGCAGAGTTATTTACACAGAACTTCAAGTTACTACCCGAGTAAGCTATGCAGAAAATATATGTCTACTCGAGTAAGTACTCAAGTAACAAGGAAAGAAAACTTGAACTGCTCTCGGCCTTGAAATCCTGCCAACATTACTGGAGTAAAGCATCGAGTAACATAAAGTTTATTTGAGAGTTTACTCGAGTCGCTACTCGAGTAACCTATGAAGAAAAATGTGCCATAACCGAGTAAGTACCCGAGTAAACAGGTATTTCCAAAGGTTTGAAATTGTGTTTACTCCATGCACTACCCAAGTGATGTAATGTTCATTTGTTAACTTGCATTTTGTCATTATTTTCATGATGATACTCGAGTAAGTACTCGAGTAAACTTTAATGAATACTCGAGTAACTACTCGAGTATGCAAGTTCAGAAATTCATAAATCTATCCAATATTCATTGATTTGTTTTATATATGAATAACCCTTCATTGTATTAGTATTCCTAGCATATCTATAGATAAATAATGAAGAGATCTTACTAAATAAGGAAAGTCAAATGCAACGTTCAAACACTACCTACCGCCACCTACCGCAAACAGATATTTTTCAAAAACTGGAAAAGTCAACAGTGGCTGCGCACTCTCTAACGGATGAGAAGAAAATGTTCCAACGATCATTACCAACACACCTATATATATATGGGAACATCCAAATAGAGAAGAACAGAACAATAACACACACACGAACGCATTATCAAGCTCATTACTCTGTTTTACATTATACTTGTAATTCTATGCTTCAGTGATTCTTATTCACTCTATGAGAGAGATATTTCATTCAAACTCAATATTTATTATTGAGGAAACTTAAGGTTGTGAAACCTTGAGTTGGGATTGGATTACAACTTGTAAGGGGGAGCGAGTGTCCAGGCGAAGGAACATTCTTGTACTGAGGTGCCAAGAACCCACTGAATCTTGGAAGTTATAGTGAAACTCTCAGTGAAGCTCTGAGGATTGGACGTAGGTCAAAGTGGTTGTGGCCGAACCAGTATAACTCTCGGTGTACACTTCGGTGATATTTCTAATTAATCTTTATTGCTTTATATTCACTGTCAAGTTTTTATAATTGCAATGAAATTTTAGTATCACCCAATTCACCCCCTCTTGGGTGAAACGCTTGCTCTAACAAGGAGCAACAAGCAATAAAGAACACATCATCTGCTATGGATGTAGAAAGCCAAGACATCAAATCAGAATGTCAAGAACTAGCTCAGAAGAATAAAGAAAAGAGAAAAGGCAAGTTCTATAATAAGAAGAAAGCCTTTGTATCTGCCATATGGGGAGATAGTTCTTTTGACAAAGATAGCGATAAAGATGAAATAGCCAATATCTGTCTAGTTTCTCAAGAAACTGATTCTGATCCTACTTATGATGAATTACATTCCGAATATAATGCTTTACATTCTAAATTCATCAAAGTAGTTGAAGAACTAGTTGCCTTCAAAAGGAAAAACAAAGTTCTTGAAATAGAACTCAAAGAGAATTTAGAAAAAGATTGTAAAAATTATTCTTCTATGAAAAAGAAAAACGTTGATCTTACAAAAACTATTGAAATATTCCCAAAAGGTAGTGAGATGCTAAATGTGATTTTAAAAGCTCAACGTTTTGTAAATGATCGATCTGGTCTTGAATATGATCCAAAATCATATATAAGGAAAGGAAGAAAGAAAGTAGGAGGTAAGTCATATTTGAATTATTTTCAGCATTCTGTATATACATCAAATGCTTTTGCATAATGTAATTATTGTAATAGAAAAGGTCATTATACATCATCATGCATTAACAAGAAGAAAGGAATGATAGGAACCTACAAATGGGTACCTAAAGGTTCATATGTTCGAAAGTCATCTGTACTAACCCAAAAAGATCCAAAAAGATATAGGTACCTAAGACTTAATCATATTTGATTGCAGATATATCTTAAAACATCCAAAAACAACAAATGGTACATAGACAGTAGATGCTCTAGACATATGACCGGTAATTTCGAAAGTTTTACCACATTGCAACCTAAGGAAGATGGAAAGGTAAAATTTAGAGGAAATCAATATGGAAAGATAGCAGGAATTTTTGAAAATAAAAAACGACAAAGGAATACAAGTCAAAGATATATATTACCTTAAGGCTTGTATCATAATTTTTTGAGCGTGAGTCAAAGTGTAGATAAAGACAAATTGGAAATATTTGATTCAGAGAAATGTCTAATTGTCAACAAGAAAGACTTACAACTTGATAAGAAAAATATCAAGGCAAAGCTCAGAGCAAAAAGGGAAGGTAACTACTATATTCTTGATATCAATAGAAATGACTTTGAAAATTGTTTTCTGAGTAATGCCGATAAAAGTTGGTTATGGCATAAGAGACTAACTCATGAAAACATGCACAAACTAGGCAAACTGCTAAAAAATGATTTAGTTCTTGGATTACCCAAAGTAAGTTTTTAAAAACGATTTAATTTGTGACGCATGTCAAAAGGGTAAACAAACTAAATCATCTTTCAAATCGAAAAATGAAATTACAACAAATCGACCACTTTAATTGCTACATATGGATTTAGTTGGACCAACAAGAGTTAAGAGTCTTGGTGGCAACTTATATTTATTGGTGATTGTTGATGATTTCTCTACATTTACATGGACTATTTTTCTATCATCAAAGGATGAAACCTTGGAGAATTTATTGTTTTTTCCAAGAAAGTGCAAAATGAGAAATGTATGTCCATTACAGGTATTAGGACAGATCATGGTGGAGAATTTGAAAATCAAGCCTTTAAAGAATATTGTGATACTAATGGCATTGATCACAATTTCTGTGCTCTGAGGACACCTCAACAAAAGGGAGTCATGGAACGTAAGAATAAAGTGCTCATTGAAATAGCTAGAGCAATGATGAATGAAAAGAACGTGTCCCAAGTTTTCTGGACCGATGCAATGAGCACAACATGCTATATTTCAAATAAAGCGTACATTAGAACAAAACTTGGAAAGACACCATACGAGCTATACAAATGAAGGAAGCCAAACCGTGCTCATTTACACATCTTTGGTTGTAAGTGTTTCATTCTTAAAAATGGTAAAGATAACTTAATAAAATTTGATTCTACAACAGATGAAGGAATTTTCCTAGGCTATTCTAACCGAAGTAAAGCATACAAAATTTTCAATAAAAGAACATGTGTTGTTGAAGAATCAATTCATGTTGTATTTGATGAATTTGAATTCTCTGACAAAACCATTGATGATGAGCAGGAAGTTGTTTTAAATCAAGAAAATGGTCAATCTATTTCTAAATCTCATATTCCAGAAGTTGATCAAACCAAGGAAGAAGATCAGTCACTAGGAAGCCTAGAGCATAGAAATACAATAAAAGTCATCCCCTAGATCAAGTTATAGGAGATGTGAATGAAGGAGTCAAAACTAGAAATAGAATTTTCAATCAAGTTAGTTTTTCTGCTTTTATTTCTGAGATTGAACCTTATAACATTGATGAAGCCCTATTAGACAATGATTGGGTTATAGCAATACAAGAAGAACTAAACCAATTTGAAAGAAATCAAGTTTGGGAATTGGTACCCTGACCTAAGGATCATCCTATCATTGGCACTAAATGGATTTTCAAGAAAAAACTTGATGAATCCACAATCATTGTCAGACACAAGGCAAGATTGTGGCCACAAGCTATAATCAGGAACAAGAAATTGATTATGAGGAAACGTATGCTCCAGTGCCTAGATTAGAAGCTATACGAGTACTCTTAGCCTTTGCATGCATCAAAGGATTCAAACTCTATCAAATGGATGTAAAACTTGAATTTCTAAATGGCTACACCATGGAAGAAGTGTATATAGATAAACCCCCAGGTTTTGAAGATGTAACCAAACCTGATCATGTTTTTAAACTAAGAAAAGCTTTTACGGTTTAAAACAAGCTTCTAGAGCTTGGTATGAAAGACTCAGTAAATTTTTCATTGATCAAGGTTTTGTACGAGGAAAATTTGATACAACACTTTTTATAAAACAAAAACGAGATGATATTTTAATCGTGCAAATTTATGTTGATGATATAGTTTTCGGTGCTACTAATAAAACCTTGTGTAAGGAATTTTCTGAGATAATATAGGGGGAGTTTGAGATGTCAATGATGGGAGAATTGAATTTTTTTCTCGGTTTACAAATCAAACAAAGAAAGAATGGAATTTTCATATCTCAAACGAAGTATTTAAAAGAGCTATTGAAGAAGTATGGAATGGATGAGGCAAATGGAATGGACACACCCATGAGCTCAACCATATTGCTTGATGCGGATGTCAAAGGAAAAGACTACAATATCACAAAATATAGAGGAATGATTGGATCATTACTTTATATCACTGCAAGCAGGCCTAACATTCAATTTAGTGTGGGTATATGTGCAAGATATCAATCTGCACCAAAGGAGTCACATGCTGAAACAGTCAAACATATCTTCAGATATCTTGCTGACATGGCAGAATTAGGTCTCTGGTATCCTAAAGGAAGAAGTGAATATCTAGTTGAATACTCATATTCTGATCATGAAGGATACAAGACAGACAAAAAGAGTACTAGTGGATAAGGGCAGTTTCTTGGAGGTTCACTTGTATCTTGGTTTAGCAAGAAACAAAATACAATGTCTCTTTCATCAACAAAAGCTGAGTATGTTGCAGTATCGAGTTGTTATGCACAAGTATTATGGCTGAAGCAACAACTACAAGATCTTGGTATTTATCTAAAGAAGATACCAATATACTATGATAACACTAGCATGATAAGCTTGGCAAAGAATCCTGTTCAACATTCCAGACTGAGCATATTGTGTTAGATATCACTTCATCAGAGATCATGTTCAGAAGAAAGATGTCAAAGTGATTTCATTCCAACTCATCTTCAACTAGCTGATATCTTCACAAAACCTCTCGCAAAAGATCAACATTTGTATATTAGAAGAGAATTGGGAATGGTAAATACCAATGAATTGTAAGTTATTTAATATTTACAATTAGATAATGTTATTTAATGATGTTTTGATGATTACTAACTTAAGCATCGGAGTTTCTAGCAATTTTTTTTGTAGGATCATGATATTCTATTTTGGAGTATAAAAAGTAGAGATTAACAGAGGACAACATTATTAGAGGGATAACTTCAAGTAACCAGCATTACTGGAGTGGCATCTTGAAGTAATGGATGGATTACTCGAGTAGTCACTTGAGTAATGAACTTGGAAATGTGACAGTGAAGCATCAATTCACAATGAATTCAAATGAAATGGTATAACAGTTGAAAATGAATAGTCATAATGTGAAATAATAGATTACCTGAGGGAGGCCTTGAGTAAACTTCAAATTTACTCGAGTAAGGCCTCAAGTGAACCTGGTTGTAGATCACAAATTTACTAAGTTTCAGCTCAAATTTGTCCTCAAGAGCCATTAAATGATCGAGGGAATATACATGGGTAATTATAATATTATTCATTATAGGTACGCACTTGAATTTACTGCATTTTGAAATTTCTAGTACGATTACTCGAGTAGCTTCTTGAGCAAAGCTGATGATCACTCGAGTAAGCCCAAGAGTGATGTTGAGATTTAGGGCTATTTCAGTCGCTACTCGGTCATTCTTCACAAAATCTCCTCGAGTGATTCTCCTAGTGTTCTCACAAAAACCTTTCACAATCATTTTCTCTTCTCATTTCCATCAAAACCCATTAATTCTTGCTTACTAAAACCTCCTAAATTGCTCAAATTCCTGTGCCCTATTCTCACGACCATTAACCATGTTTTTCCAAAAAATCTCAGCTCTCTCAAATTAGAATGGTGAGTGTAAAAACTCCCAATCTTAGCACTCCTTCTAAGTCCTCTAAATCATATCAATCCTCTGATTCACTTTCCTCTCCTCCCACCAAGAAAAGAAAACTCTATCCCAAACCAAAAGCAAACACCAAGCCGCAAGCTAAGCCTAAGGTGAAAGGGGTTGTCATTAAGGAACCAGTGGCCACAAGAGCTTAATCAAAGAAGATTATACCTACTGGAAGGGGCAAAGACACAAAAGAACCCTCTTCTCCTCCTTATGATTCATCTGATAATCCCACATTTTCTCCAAAACCTCTGAAAAAGCCCAAGCTTGATAATGACCTCACCAAAGTCATGGTAGGCATGCTTGGAGAAGCCTTCCAATCTAAAAAAGGAAAGAAAGGGCAATCATCCAAGAAGCCAGAAGAGAAGGAAGAGGAAATCACATTCTTTCCATAGGGATTCAGTGTTGTAATATCCCAAATTTTGATTAAGGGATAATCATGATTATTAATGATAATTATGAATTTATTGGAATTATTAAGTGTTTTATGACTATATTAATTAATGTCATAATTAGTGGAAATTGGAATTTTGGGTGCATGTGAGTGGTATTTAAGATCAAGGGTGGTGATTCCTTGACCGTGGGTCGGGATCCAGTGTGCTTAGCTTGTGTGAGCTCATTGTGGGATTGAAGGAGATGCTGACATGTGGCATGGTGGTGGCCATTGGATGAGATCACAAGGGGACAAAAGATCACTTTTTCCTCTTCTCTCTCTCTCCATCTCTCCATCTCTCTCTCGTGCTCTCTCTCTTTCGCTGAAGCAAGGAAGGAAGGAAGAAGGAAAAGCTTGGATTTTGGGTAAGTAAATGATCTCCATTGCTCAAATTCCTTTCTTAAATGTTGATCCTTGAATCATGGGCTTTATTTTGGTGTGTATAGTGTGGTCATTTGGTGTGGTTTGTGATCACACGAAAATTTGGAAAGTGGTGAATCAAAGAGTGTCTTTGAAAAAGTGAAAGAGGTAAGGGAACTCAATCTATCCATCTATGTTTCATGCCATTTGGAATAGTTTATAAATTCTGGAAATTTGGCTTGAATCCGAAAATTGGATGCCACTGTTCATTTGGTATGTTTTTGGCATGAGAATGGTGTTTTGGAATGAGTATGTGATAGATAGATTGATTAGAAGTTGAAATATGAAGTTTTGTTGAAAGAGGTATCTTGTTGAATTTAATGCCCAAAACCCAAAGCATGAGAATGGAGTAGGATTTTGATGATTTTGAGTATTCCATTGAGTTTGTTGGGTGTTTTTGTATGGGAATGGCTTTGGGTTAAGTTTTGTGTCCATAGGAATCAATTGGGCAAAGGTTAAGGAGAGTGCCTCTGTCTTCTGCGTTTTCTGCTATCTGAGGTATTCACTCGAGCAGACAGGGGTGTGCTCGAGTGAAGTATGAACATCACCCAAGCAGAAGGGGTCTGCTCGAGTGAGGGATGAAGATCACCCGAGCAGGGATGAACTCTGCTCGAGTGCTGAGTGGTTTTTCCCTTTTGTACTTCGAGTTTGTCTGGGTTTTTATGAGTACTGCTCGAGCACATCGCTTTGTGCTCGAGTGAGGGAAGATCATGCTCGAGTGAGCTTGGCGCTGCTCGAGTGTTAGTGGGAGTTCAGAGTGAAGGGTTGCTTCGGGTCTTCACTTGCTGGTGGATGCCAAGAGTGTGCTCTGACACTCGCGAGCATAGCCTTCTCACTCGAGCACTGGGTGTCTGCTCGAGTGAGCTTGTGCCTCAGGTGGGAAGGGTGGTACTCTCGGGTTGCCACTCGCGAGTAAGGTGCACGAGTGTGCCTTCTCACTCGCGGGTGTGAGGTGTGTGCTCGAGCACATATGGCTGTGCTCGAGTGATCTTGTGCTTGGAGAGCTTTGTGTGCTCTCGGGTCCTCACTTCCTGAACTTCTCTCGTGGGTGCTCGAGTGAGGCATTTAGCCTTGTGCTCGAGTGAGGCATTTGGCCTTGTGCTCGAGTGAGGATTTTGTGCTCGAGTGAGCCGGTTCCTGAAGGTTTCTTTGTGCTCTCGGGTGCTCACTCGCGGTCTCACTTTCTCTTGTGCTCGAGTGCTGTCCGTACCAATGCTCGAGTGAGAGCATTTGTGCTCGAGTGATGTCCGTACTTGTGCTCGAGCATGGTCATCTATGCTCGAGTGAAACAGTGTAAAATCTCAGTTTTGTGCTTCCAAAAGGGGATCTTTGGGATAGTTCTTCCTACCCTTTAGGAGTTTTGTTAGTGGTATTTAAGGACTCTAAAAGAGCAATAATGATAACCAATTAAGTATTATAAAGTGGATTAAGTCTTGGAATAGAGAATAACTCTTCGTCCCTAATTGTGAACATAGGATTTGACATTTGCCTTCTTCGGGAGAGACCGGCGTTAGGACACACACGGAAGGATCAAGGTAGTGACTTTTCTCTCATATCTTGTATGATGTTTTGGTATGCATATCTTATCATTGAACTTGTGAAATGTGTGCCATGGTCCATTACGGCGTGAGCAGGTCAGTGTGAGCCGTATAGAGAGTGACAGTGGTCATCTCTAGGTCGGCCGTTGGACTGCCGTCGTAATTGACATGGATCTTTGTGAATCCGACCCGTGGGGGCGGCGTTTGTGAAACCAGCCGTAGGCTGCGTGTGTGTATCTTGCCTATGTGGCTTGCGATTATGATATACTTTATATGGATCCCAGCTGTGGTGAATTATACTGTGTTGATGTTGTGATGCAATACAACGTGAGCAATTCAGCGTGAGCAATCGTCAGGGATGACATGTGTCATACTAACCATTGCCGTTGTAACTGCCGTTGTAGTTGCTTGTGTGGATAGTGATTTGATTACATGCATTACTATTGTACATTATATGATTGTCTTGTTACTACGGGGATTCCTTAGAATCTCACTCTCCCAAAATTAACCATTTTAGACAGGGCTGAAGGATCGAAAGGCAAGCGGGCGACGAAGAGTAGTTAGAACTCCTGTTTAGGAGTATATTTTGGAGATTATGGTTATCATTGTATATCTTGGCATTGTATATAGTAGATTTTGTGTAATCCCTAAGTAAAAGGGTATGAATTATAGGCTTTGTGCCTTGTGTAAATCCTTTTTAATATGAATGGAACCCGAGTGAGTCAGGAACTTATTTACACTCTGATAATTGTAAATGGAATCCACCTGTTCAGGCTAGTATTATTTTGTATTGAGAACTTGGGACCATTGTGAATAAGTTTAGAAAAGTTTTTGAAAAATCCGATTTTTGGGCAAATGAGTATCTTAATAAGTCCCATTTCGAAATATGGTCTCTAAGTACAACTTAATTATGAGTTTAAGAACTTAATCTCGGCCTCAGGTGGGAAGGGGGTTACATTTGTGAGCAAGCTTGAGGAATCTCAGAAGTACCTGAGTCACTTTGCAAGAAGAAATGTGTGAAAGATGCACTATATTGACTACAAGGTTCTTCAAGAGGTATTGAAATTCGACCTGAGTTCTTATCTTGATTCCTATATGCTCTGGTTGTTTGTTAAACTCCCATTTTACACCAAAGTTGTGAGACATTTCTACTGCAACCTTGAACCTATAAATGATCCCATTAGGAAGTCTGTGGAAGAAGAAATGACTTCTAAAGTTAGAGGACAGAGAATTCTAATCTCACCTTCCATAATCAATACATGGTTAGGAATAGAGGATCCTCCTAATGATAACTATCCTAACCTTGATTCAAACCAGTTGTTTTCTATCCTAAGACCTGGTGAGATTGTGGGACCCCTCAATTTCAATCTGAGTGATACGAGTGATTTTCATAGTGTCCTATGGTATATCTATCTGAGAGACATAGTAAACAAAGCCAACAACTACACTCATTTCATTGAGAGGGACTTTAGAAAATTTGCCTCATTACTCCTCAAAGAACAAAAGGACTTGGGAGAATATATTTTTGCTGAGACCAAGCGATATAGGTTTGAAAGGAAGCCTACTACTCCAATGCCTTATCCTTAACTTATATCTCTATTCTTGAAGAAGAACAAGATATGGTATTTGGAGAGTAAGGAGCCAATTGAGAGGTTAAGTCTAGTGGGGCGAAATCAGATTAGAAAGCTGAACATTGATATTGCCCTGAAGACTCCTCTAGAAGCAAGTTCCAAAAAGAAGAAGAAGACTAAGACTGCAACAAGTCGAATGGCTGACACTCAGTCTTCTGTGCCAGCCAACACATCCCCTCCTTCATTCTTTGGCGCCTCAATGCAAACTTTCATGGAGAACATTCTGAAGGGTTTCCATATTGACATTGCCAATACCAATGTAGAGTTGATAACCCATATGAATGAGAAGATGGGACAACTTGTGGATAGGATAGAAAAGAGGCATGAAGAGATGTTGGCTAAGCAACGTGCCCAAGGTGAGCTTCTGAGATCAATAGTTGCCAGACTTGATGCTATGGCATCTAGCTCCCCTATTTCTAGTCCTTCTGTTACTCCTGAGCTAGTACCAGTCTCTGGACCTGAACCTTCTAAGCCTAGTCCTTATGATATTATACCTACTGAGCATAGAGCCTCTAAGCTTGGACCTAGTAATCTTTTGTTCTCTATGCCTGACCCTGACACATTCAAGCCAATCCACATCACCACTAATGATCCAGCTCAGCCAATTCAGCCTGAGTCAATACCTACTCCTATTGCCTCATCTGCATGCAATTGAGGAGGTGCTTGTGTCTTCACCTGTTGCTACAGAGGAAGTAGAAATTACTTCTTTGATTCCTTACCCATCACCTCATAATCCTCCAGTGAACCCTCTAGAGGATCTTTGAACACCTCCAGTGAACCTTCCTGAACTTGAACCATCATTTCATATTCTTCTATTTCAGATGGCTCACATGAATCTTTAGTATTTCCTGTCACTCCTATCTCAGCAGCCAAACTATCTATTCCTCATCATGATTGATTCTACCTTTGTGATGAAGACAAAAAGGGGGAGAAGAGCCTGAGTGATTTTGTGATCGATGGCTAAGTAGATGTATAGAGGATATAGGTGTGCTTTAGGGAGCTTTTAACTTTGAATTCTAAGGCTTTAGGGAGCTTTTAACTTTGAATTCTAAGTTTGATTATGTAATGAATTATCCTTTATGCAATTTTCTTCTTTATGCCATTAAGGTTAAATTTCATTCAAGTTATATTGCGTTGTGGGACTAATGCGTTTTTGAATGTGTATGCAAGGTAAACAAGTAAATAAGAACAAAAACTCAATTTTCTTTCAAGATCATTTGAAAAGCTCTTTATTAAGCTATTTCAAAAGAGTTTTCAAGTTGAAATTGAACAAAAGATTTTATATGAAAAGTAATTAAGAAACATATGTTTGAAAACTCAATTTCAAAAACTTTGTTCAAAATCACCAAGTTTTTTCATCATCAAAAAGGGGGAGAATGTTAAATCCCATATGTTTTGATGATAACAAAGATTGGATCAATAATATAAAAGGATTTGAAAACAAAGAAAAGAATTTGAACAAAGTAACTAAATGGCACACTAAAACTTTACTTGAAGTAAGCATTAGAGTAATGAAGAAGAAATCAAAGACAGAGCATATGAAAAATATCACTGGCAGATTTTTTTTAAAAGGTCTACTCGAGTGACCACTCGAGTAATGAACTCTGTTACTTCAGTGAGCACTTGAGTAATGTTGGGAAAATGTTCCAGAGGAGTACTGCCAAAATTTGGAAGCAGTTACTCGAGGGGTTACTCAAGTAATCTGCAAAGTTATATACACCATTACTCGAGTAACCACTCGAGTAAAGACATAAGAAAAGGCATTACTCGAGTAGCCACTTGAGTAACCAGGACAAATATCTTCTAGTAGCTCTCGGCCAAGAATTGACCCCCTTTACTCGAGTAGCCAATCGAGTAACCATTTTAGAAAATTCTTTACTCGAGGACCACTCGAGTAATCTACAGAGTTATTTGAACTATTACTCGAGGGATCACTTGAATCATCAGGTAACAAAAAAAAAAGTACTCTCGGCCAATATTTGAGTCTCATTACTCTAGGGACCACTCGAGTAATCTATAAACTTATTTAAAATTTATTCGAGGGATCACTCGAATAACCTATGCATAAAAGACATGCTTACTCGAGTAATCTGGTATTTCCAAGGTTTCTGATATATCTTACTCCATGTCTTACCCTAGTAATATATTATGTTAATATTGTATTACTCTCTGTCATATTTTTCATAAGTTTACTCGAGGGACTACTCAAGTAATGAGCATGATCACTCGAGTAGCCACTCGAGTAATGAAGTCCAAAAAACATGATTTTTATATAATGTTTATTGATTTGTTTTCTATATGATTAAACCTTTATTGTATTAGTATTCTAACTACATTTGTAGAGAAGCAATGAAGAGATCATGCTGTAAGTGGAAAGTCAAATAAAATGTAAACGCTGACCTATTGCTACCTACCGCAAATGGATAGTTTTCAATTTAGAAGAATAGTCAACTGTTGCTAGGCGACTCTAATGGACATATTTGAAATGCTTCCAACAAACACCACAAATCATCTATATATATGGAGTATTCAAAGAACAAAATAGAATAACTGAGAACAAGTAATCACACATCGATCAATATACTCTTCGTGCTCTGTTTTCTTATACTTACTCTTTGTACTTCAGTGTTCATACATTTACTCTGTAAGGGAGATTTTCATTACAAAACTCAATATTCATTATTGAGACAACTTAAGGTTGTGGAACCTTAAGTTGGGGATTTGATTACAACTTGTAAGGGGGAGCGAGTGTCCAGGTGAAGGAACTTGCTATATTAAGGTGCCAAGAACCCACTGAATCTTGGAAGATATAGTGAAACTCTTAGAGAAGCTTTGAGGATTGGACGTAGGTCAAAGTGGTTGTGACCAAACAGTATAACTCTCGGTGTACACTTCAGTGATATTTCTCTTAGCTCTTAACTGCTTTATATTTCCAATCAATTTTTATTTACACATTGAAATTTCTGATATCACCTAATTCACCCCCCTCTTGGGTGAAATGCTTGCACTAACATATACAAAATTATGCAATAATCCAAAAATATGATAACCAACTATCAAAAACTAAAACTCCTAACTAAGAGCTCTATCCACCCTTTATCACTTGCTTCTCCTTCAAATCGCTTGCTCTATCTGAAGGTTAGTCAATGGAAAGAATTAGATTCTAAACAATCCTAATAGTAACAATTCACTTATAGTATGCACAACTATAAAGTATTTAGACAAATCACAATACATCAGCACAACAACGGCATTTACAACTACAGGGGTTGGTGTAACTTACATCACATCCATGACTGCTCACTCTGTAATGATCACGCTATAATGCACACGGCATATTCCACAACGACATAGCCATACCGGTATGTTGCTCAACAATGGACAATTTATAATACAATACAACAACGTCAATTACAACAATAGGGGTATGTGTGACTTGCATCACCCCTATAACTGCTAAGGCTGTAATGCTCATACTACAAGACCCAATGACACATTCACAATGGCATATTACCCAATGGCATGCATCTCAATGGTGGTTTCACATAGCATATTTCACACAAAAATTCAATGATAAGTCATGCATACAATGTATCATACACAACATAAGAGAAAGGTCACTACCTTGTTCTTTCCGATTGTGCTCTGGCACCGGTTGATCTCGTACAGGGCTAATATCGAATCCTAAAACCAAAACCAAGGATGTGGCGTTATTCCCTCTTCCAAATTCTTAATTTCAAAATACTTATGGTTGGTTATCATTTGAGACCTTTAGGTGGCTACTAGAAGACTAAACATATGCCTAAAGGGTTAGGAAAAACTTGACGATTGACTATCTTTTGAACAATCAAAATATCATTTTTCAAAGAGCTGGTTGCAGCCAAACCATACACTGGCTGCGGACCACAGATGGTCAGAAAGTTTTGGGCTGCAGCCAAGATCCTCTGGCTGTGGGCAAAAATAGGTAAAAAACTTTTGGGCTGTGGCCAGAAACAGGCTAGAGAGTTTTGGGCCATGACCAAGAACTGTCAGAAGGTTTTGGGTCGCAGCCAGCCTCCATGGGTCGTGACCAACCTTTGACCTATTTCCTGGCATATTTTCAAACTACCATATTTTTTCACATATATATCAGAATGACCCAAACTTTATATCAATGGAAATCTTGCAATATGAAATACAAAAATAGAAAGTTTCACAACATTTTGACACCATTTACTATTTCAAATCACCATGCAAATTTAGTTACTTGCACAGCGTTTCATACCAACCAAATTCTAGAATTTTCCAGTTTTGCAACCTAAGTCTCCAATGGCTCTAAAAATCAATCCAAAACTCATTTCCATATAGAATTTCACAAGGAAACCAATGGAGACATAAAAATAACCATATTCACATTACATTGACATGTTTTATTTTGGCCACAAAACAACAACCAATCCACAACTTTGACAAACTTCCACATTCAATGTTCTAACTAATTCCTTTGTCCACAAGACACAACAATACACCATTTCCACCACAATATAACACACAACTCATACTATCCAATACTACTAAAAAAATCAGGGCAAAATACCAAAAATTTAAGACTCAACCAATAGTCATAACATATATATCAAAATAAATCTTCTACTCACCTCTTCCACTTTCCAAAGCTTATTCATTGATTCCACAATCTTCAACTTTTCTTGAACTCACAAACCACCTCCTCTTGAGAATCTAAAACCATAGTATTAAAGCTCTCATCAAGGTGGTCAAGATTAGTGAAGAGGGTTTAAGCATTCAAGGTCAAATAGAACACTTTCCTTGAACTTTCTTCTTTCTCTTTCCTTCTAAGCTTGGATGTCTATGGAGCTTGGAGAGAGAGAATGTGAGATAATGTTGAAGACAATGAGAAATCAGATTTTCGGACTCCCTCCATACCTTCTTGGCCGACTTAATTAAAGACAGGGAAGAGAAAATAAATTAAATATCCTTAGTGGACCTTTTGACTACATAAGATTGTGCCAAGTGTCTACATCTCACCACTTCTTCTATGTGCATACAAGTATGAAATTACTCTCTATTTCTCTTAGACAATTGTCACATTTCTCATTTCTTTTAGCTATTAGTCAATTTTATCTTTGATTACAGATTAATTGGTAGACAAATTTCCCATTCTTCCAATTTTGCCCTTGACTATGACAATTCCTTTTGATTCACCACTTAACACATTTTTCTCATTCCATTAGATCACACCATGTGCCCTTCCCCTTATTTTATTCAATTCAGGTTTTAATGCCACCATTGAACACAAATATAGGGTTTATGTATTGATTACAACACATTCATCTTATAATTCACTTTGTATTCTCCAAAAGTGTTGGTTTAACTTTAATTACATTCACTTTGGTGTCATTAGCCCTTGATCACATTTTGGGGCATTACAACTTGGTTTTGTGAAATTTGGATGATGAAAACCTAAAATGTTATGATGCCAAATTTTCCATAAATCATATTTATTTAGTGTTTAAGTAGTTAATCTTGTGAATATAAGTGAAAAGGAAGTGGTTAATCAAGAAAATCCAAGAAAACATAACTTCCCTCCTAAGAACCTAAGTTTTGGCCAGATGCATAACATAGGGGAGGAGTTGGAATTTTGTAATTTTGATGATTCCATTGGATTTGGAAGGAAAAATTGTGTAGGAATACATGTGTTCATGATTTTTGGATGTTGGTATGCAAATCTGGAAATTTATGACGTTAAGGGGAGGTGTTGTTTGATTTGTTTCACTGAAGGCAGTCTGATTGTATGAAGAATTTTGCTAGTCCAAATATTATGAAATTTGTTAGGATTAAAGCAGACATGTAGAGCTTTAATTTGATGTGTCGAACATGATTTTCGAATGAGTAGATTAAGAGATATGATTAAGTTGTACCCTATTTCAGGAATGCAATCTGGAACAAGGGAAGTTTGGCGAATTTCTAGGAAAAATGTGATTATAATGGTCAAACTTAAGTATTTTTCCTTAAAAGGACATTTGAATAGCTTTACATAGGCTTTGAAACCAGAAAATTTAGAATTTCCTAGAATTAATTGTGATTTTCCAAAGTTGGCTGAAAATCTGCAAGTTTTTTGGAAACAGTGAACCTGTACTGTGCAGAAATTGTTGAAACTTTGATAGATAACTAACAAACTATGATTAAAGGCAGTAATAGTTCAAGTAATGACTAGTTACTTGTAACTCTAATTTTATAGGAATTGGAAATAGCCTGAGCCGGATTAAAGGTATTGAACAGACAAGTAGAGTAGGAAAGGGCAATTCTAGGTAGTAACTCTTTCTTTTATGCACTATTTGATTATTGTATGATTGTGTATGCCATCTTCTGTAACATGAGCACGGTGTCTTAGACATGGATATTTACTTAGTTGTGGTCTGGGATACAGGAAGAGCAGAGTAAAGCTAGGGTTGCAAACTGTCATTTGGCCTTAGACAATGAATAGAAAGCATTCTATAATTTTACATAACATGGTGCATGGCATATTTATTTTTATATCTTGTATGTCTGATTGTATGTTACTACTGAGATTCTTTGAATCTCACCCTTTTCATAAATGTAAAAATTTTTCAACAGCAGACAGCGGCTCAGAGAACAGAATTGTAATTACCGGTAACAGAAGGTTCCGGACAAGCACAAGAGGAGATGTTGGTTATCTGAAGATCTTTTATTATTTTAAGGTCTGTAATTATTATGTACGAAGCCTTATGGGGGAACTCTTATAATATAATCAAGCAATATTGTTACCCTAATTAATATCGATAATAAGTAGTATGTAAGGCGGGGTCTTACACTATCACTGTTCTATTTTGTTTATTTGTTCTCTTTGATCCCTTTTACACTTGTTGCTAGGATGTTGTATTGTTCCCATTATAAGCCCTATAATTGGTATCTTGAATCCACATGCATAAAAAGCCCAATAACAAGCACAAGAAGGCAAGACCAGCATACAAGGACTACACCCATGTGAAACCATCTAGTCGAGCTACTTGGTCAAGTTGACTGCCTAACTGGGGCCTTGATTCATGAATATAGGAGCAACCCCTATGATCCGCTAAGATTCTACAAATATGGACCTAACCTACTTGTTTAGCTAGTCAAGTATTATAAATAGAGGTTGCTATATACACTGAACATGGGACCTTCAGGCGCATTTTTTTCTTTACTTACTTCTCTGTATTCGATCAAGACACATAATAAAGCTACTCCCTATTCTTTGTTATCAGCTCTTTATTCTATAGTATTTTCTATTTCAGTTATCTATTAATCTCTATGTTGTCAGTACCCTCTTAAAGGAAACATACACTTATACAAATTATTGCATCAACAACCACTATGATGATCTTCTTCCATTAGTGTTTTGATGATATACCCAGTAGCACTTGTGTGTTGTGTAAACTAAAAGATTAATGGTATGCATCCTTCTTTGCTTATTAGCTTGATATGTATTGGTTGAAGCATGAACTTTAATTCTGCTCCTGTTCTATTATGCTTCATGGTGAATTGTTTTGGTGTGTTTTATATTCTTCTCTAACATTGTATCTAATCCTTTCAACCAATATCGTGTGAGGTTTTTAGTGCCACCTTGGGCATTTAGTGTAATATCCCAAATATCAGGACTAAAGGCTAGAGAATAAGCCTAAATAAGGTAGACTAATAAGCCTAGTTTGGGAAGAGTCTCAAGAATGATAGGTGTAACCCCCTTACCGTAATTATATCCGGATTATGAAATTTGACTGAAATAGAGATCAATAAGACAAAAATAACCTTTATAATCCCTCACCTTCAATATAAGGTAATCCAAAAAAGCAGTTCAAAACATAGTTCATCTGGTCTCACATTCACTTTCGAATATAATTACCGGTGTAGTTATATCACATAATAAATATCAGAGTGTGTAACTAAAATCCCGACAACCCCAGACTACATGTATATATATACAATGGGTTTAAGGTTTCCTAAAATGGGGATTACATATCAAAAATTATTATTTACATCTCATATACAAACGGTAATCCCAAGCAAACAATAGATAACCAACCCCTAACCAAATGTCTCTAAGAGATCCGAACCACTCCTGGTTGTCCGCTTTTCTTTTGAGCCACTTGCCCTGTCTGAAATGTTAGTCATTAGAAAGAGTGAGATTCTCAGGAATCCCAGTAGTAACAAATCACTCATACAATATACAAACACAAAGCATGTAAGTTCATCATATTCAGCAGAAACACTATGAGTCATGCTCACGCCACAACCGACAGCACTCACAGCTGTAATCACAATGCACTATGCCTACTTTTGTGGTAATCACTATGACAGCTTTCACTGTAATCTCAATGTAGCAGCATCACAAGGCACAAAGTATCACAAAGCTCCATAAAGCGTCACAAGGCATAAGGCATCACAAAGTAGCAGAAGCAACACAATGCATGATAGGTATACATACAATACATTTACACAGAGTTACTACCTGTATCTTTCCTGACGTTCTTCGGCACAGTGGGCTCACGAGTCTGACAGATGTCAAATCCTATAACCAAATTAGGGACAGCCGATCAATATCTTTCCCAAATACATATTTTCATAATACTCTAAGTTGGTTATCATTTGAACTCTTTAGGATGACCATTAGAGGCCTAAACACATACTAAAAGGGTTGGAAGAAACTACCCTAAAGACCCCTTTTTGGAAGCAGAACACTGATTTTTAGCTGACTCACTCGAGTGATGAGAGACTTGCACTCCAGTGAGAATAGCTCTCACTCGTGAGTGTTTGACAGTGAGCAACAACCATGGCTAGAAAGTGCTCACAACACTCTAGCATGAGGATCCACATTCAAGTGATGACTCTAAATTCACTCGAGTCCCTGAAAGTGCAACACAGAAAGTGCTTACCCGAGAGCACAGACAACTTCAAAGGAAAAAGCTCACTCGAGCACAACCCTTGGTACTCAGGTGAGAAGACCACACTTGTGAGTGTCAAAACACACTCTTGAACAATGAACAGTGAGTGACGACCTGAGAGTAACCCTAATCATGAACTCACAATTTCGCTCAAGTGAACCCATGCTCACTCGAGTGATCATCAACACCACTCGCGAGTTAAGAAGTATACTCGAGCTTACTTCATGAAAACCCAAGAAAAACACAAAGGAGAAAGGGAAAACACATGGCAGTGCTCGAGTGAGATCCCCCTTATTTGAGTGATGCTATCAGATTGCCAGATCGCAGCAATTGACAGAAAATCCCAACATTGACAAAATTAATCCCAATGGTTCCCAAACTTCACACAAAGCTCATTCCCACTTAAAATTGCCTAAGGAACACATTGGTAACCTCAAATCACACAAAATCCCAATTCTAACCACAATTTAACTCTTGAGTCTCTAATTCATACACAATACCTAATTCCAATCAACATACTTCCAAAACTCAAAACTATATCTAATACTCAGATAGCTTCACAATGAACCAATTCCAACATCATTCATCATGTAATTCATACATTTAAAAATGGACCTAAACCAGGGCAAATTCCAGAATTTATCAAACTTATCCAAAAATCACCATAAATACACCAAAAAGCATCAAATCCTTACCTTTTCACTTTCCAATTTGCTTCAACACCCAAACTAACTCCTTTCAAAATTCTGAAACCACCAAAATGGAGCTCTTAACACTATGAACAAATTTAATGAAGAGGGTTTGAGTATAGAAGAACTATTACTCACCTAAAATTCAAGCTTTCTCTTTCTCTTTCTACCTTGATCACCAAAAAATGGAGAAGGAGGAGAGAGAGGGTGAGAGATGATGAAGAAGATGATGATGTGTAAAATTTTCCCTTGGTCCATACCCCCAAAACTGAATAGGAGAGAGAAGAGAGAGCAAAAGTAAGTTTTTGTCGTTTAGCATCATCCTATGGTCCACAAATTGCACTTGGCAACATCTTGTTTACTTCCTCCATGAGCTCACATAAGTGCATAACATAGGATTCTAACCCATAGACAATAGCTCTCAACCTTGATCTTTAATCACCAATGTGTTTCCTCTTTGATAACTGACCAATTGCTCAGTAAATTTCCAATTTTATCATTTTGCCCCTGGTTTTCACTATGATTATTAAATCATCACTATGAACATTTATATTAAATTCATATCACATTTATCCAAAAGTGTTTAATTACACTAATTACAATCAATTTCGAAGTCATTAGCCCTTAATCTCAAATTAGGTCATTACAATGGGAGATAGAAAGACTCTCAGGGACTATGTGATTTGGCTATATCGGGCAGAGGGCTTGATATTTGTAGGCAATATAATTAAGTGTCAGTGTAGATGTGCACAAAACACATATACGATGCCATTAGGTTGGTAAAAAGATGCCACCTAACTATGTCAAGAGTTATGGGACAAGTTAATGGAGTAAAGTATGCTAGTATGAGAGTGCACATTTAGCAGGCCTCAACATACGTGAAGCAATCCCAAATAAGTCTTGAGTGAAAACTGAGTAGACATCGATAAAGTAACTTTATTAAAGTAGATTTAATTAAGTAAGCAACCATGACTAGCTTTTGTGTTGGCTAATCAAAAGGGTGACAAGTATCCCTTAGTCATTACAAAGGACAATGACACTTTTATATTGGAAGAGCAAGGAGGTAACAAGTGTCCCTCCTCATTACCATCACCTTTATGCCTTTTAAGTTGTTATCACCTGGGGATGCACCTCACCCCGAGCAAGGGAAATCCATCTGTCTCCGATCTGGTTACTTTACTAACTTTATCAAACATCGAACTTGGGAGCCAGGGAAAACTATCAGACCCCCACTATCCTTGACAAATTAGAAGGCTAAAGGCCAGAGAAAGTAGGTGGGACACACTTTATTAAAACAAGTGACATGTGTCACCGTATCATTGGATCACCGGACAAGTGGCACCATAAGGTTTTGACACGTGGCGGACGAATATCAAGACTTCCAAGGGGCATTAAGATTTTGGCCAGCACCCTCCAAAATTCATAAAAAATTAGAAACTTCATGGAAAAATGTTAGAAGAGAGAGAGAGAGAGAGCATGAATGGTGTTTTCTAAGAACCTCAATCCATCAAAACTCTACCAAATCGGCGTTTTCTCTCAAAATACCCTTCACAAACCTTTTCTACTCGTCAAAAGATTCATTTCTACAATTTTAGATTTTCATTTGTAGGGGTTTGGTTCCATATCACACTAGCTGGAATACTGCCGGATTTCTGAACCGATTGTGGAAACGTAGAGTTAAGCATGGGCTTCATTTTAAACATATTGGTTTGTTGTTTTGATGAGTTTTTATGAGGGTGGGATACTATTCATTTTTCATCCAGGGGCATTTTTAAGGTTTAATTATGGTTTAATCATGTGTTTATGGTTATTTGATGATTTTGGAAATTATGTTCAATTCTACCTGAATTAGTTTTCTAGAGGCAAAGAACTTGCAATGTGTTTTTTACCTGAAAAACTTAGTCCAAATACTATGAAATATTATAGAATTAAATTAGACATCCTGGGATTTAATGTGATAGGTAATATGAGTCATTTGGACCAGAGTATTGAAAGTTATGATTTTTCAAAGTTTGACATTGATTCTAGAATGAAATTTGTGGCAATGTGTGTTTGACAAATTTCTGGAAAATGTGTAGCAGTAATCAATGCTTTGTGATATTTTGCACCAAAATATGACTTAAAGAGCTTTTTATAGAACCTTGAACCAACCCATTTGGATTCTTTTTAGAATTAATTATGAATTTTCAAATCTTGGTCTGCAAAACTGGCGAATTCTGGGGGGTTGTGATCAATTAAGTAAGATACTATATTGATGTGCTCCCAGAAGTGTAATTACCATATTTTTCCCTAAAACTAGACTGATTAGGGATCACATAGGCTTTGGAATAATCACAATTAGACATCTATATAATTAGTTATGAATTTTCAAAGATTTTTGAAAATTCTGGCAAATTTTAGTGATTAGGCGAAAATAAGAAAGTAAGGGTAATTGGTAATTAATTTGAACTTCAATGGTTAAGTAAAGCCCATAAAGTTAGTATGGGCCTATTAAATACCCATGAGGCCTAATATGTTAACTTTAAGGGTAACTAACCAAGGTGTCTTGAGTTAATACAAATTTGGGACAATTATAAACCCAAAGAATAAAGACAAGTCCTAGAGGTTAAAGCAGCCTATTAGACATTTATTTGTTATAGCTCTAATAATATAGCCATTTATCTAGGGTCATGAGAAGCAAAGAAAGAAGAAAACTGAAAGAATTTCCAAGAATCTTCAATACTTGGAAGAAAAGGTACAAGGAGGGAACTTGAAGACAAAAGGTAGGGAACTTTCCTAACTTGCATAACTGGATATGTGTGCTCATATATTGATGTGTTAGTTGCTTTGATGAAATGTATGAAGCATATGTGAATGAGTAAGGCTCTGTTTTACTTGTACTCTGGCCATTAGTATAATGTGTTAAATATTAAGCATGCATATATGTCATTATGTTGGCATGAATTTTTATTAAGCAAGCATGTCATGCACAAAGTATTTCTTGTATGCATTTGTTAGCATTGTTCGCTACTAGGATTCTCTTGTATCTTACTTTCCCACACCAACTATATAGGCAGCATAGCACTAAAGAGAAGTATAGGCTGCAGTGCCAAGAGAAGAATTTACAAGGAAAGAGAAGAATTATTTACATGCTAAACCATTATGTAATCAACGTTGGGTTATTAATTGTACATCACTGCATGACGGACAAGTCGAATTTCCTAAGCATGAAAATTGAATTAAAAATGGGTAATGCATGGTATGAGCCCATTAGTTAAGAAACCTTCCACACATAAAAATGAGCAAAGAATCATTATGATTAAGATAATAAAGAGAATTAAGAAATGATGAGTTATGAATAAGTTAAGAACCACTTTATGATAGTTTTTGAAAAGTGTTGAAATTTTCTGAAAAACCCACTCAACTACAAGTTCGAATCCTATCCTAGGGTTGGGAATTAAAAGAACTTTATAAATGAATATCACTTCGTGGTTCAAATTCACTATGTAAAACTAATTAGATCAATTATAGAAGAAAGGTGTTACATTTAGATTCAATGGTAAATCGTGTGACATTATGGGAGTCTCCTGCCTATGTTTTCTTTATAAAATGGAAAAAGAAAAATGATTGTGACCCTTTTTCATAAATGAAAATAAAAAATTAAGAAATCTTCCCTTTTATTAACATAAATAAAGTTGATTTTAAAAAGGACTCCTTCCGTGTAAGGTTTTTAGAGCCTCCTCAAGTAAAAATCGATTATTCTTCCGTGTGAGATTATGGAAATCTCCTCAGGAAGTTTAACAAAAAAGGCTTTGAAAAAAACCTTTCTAAATAAAAATAAAGAAATTGCTTTCATAAAAGAATGCAAACAAACAAAAAATTTCTTTTCTCAAATAAATTAAACAAACTTTTTCTTAAAAAACACAAACATAGGAACACGTATTTCTACCCCGACCTACGTGGATTTTAATTCCTCTAAAGGATACGTAGGCCCTAGACCTTGTTCCTAGGTCAAGTCTAATTTTGTAAATAAAAATATTTTCCCAAATTTTCCTTTTGTTTCCCTTTTTGTAAATAAACATTTTTTCTTTACTTCTCATTTTATTTCCTTTTGTAGATATCATGTTTTATTTTGTTTTTGGGTAATCATGATAAAATTAAAGGGAATATTTGTTTTTAAATAATTGACTTAGGGTAACCGTTATTATGAACGGGTGATGTGGGGTGCCTAACACCTTCCGCATGCACAATCAACTCCCAAACCCTACTTGCTTTTCATTTTCTAAAAAGGATTTCCAAAATTATCCTATTTTAAAATTTTGGTGGGGCTCCATATTTTTCAAATTTTGGGCGCTACAGCTATTAAACCAAGCAGCACAATATCATGGTGATTGAAGAACAAGATAGAGCATTCCCTAGTTGAACAGACACTTTGTAATGCACCTTTCATCTATTTTGGAATATAATTTAGGAGGCTATTTTTGAACATTCAATAACTCCTTGGAAATAATTAATGCAATAATTTGTACGTACTTTACTTGAGCCTGCACAACATCAGCCTAACAGTTGATGGATGTGAGTTTGCCCTTTTTATTGGTTCCTTTTGCATCACATGGACAAGCATCATATGTCCATCTATATGTAGTCTCCAACTTTTGGATAGATACTTTTGACACAATGTCACATTTGCTTAGCAAGGGTAGGACAGGAGAGGATGGTGCCATTATTTAGTTAACAAAAGTATGAGGATGTACCATCATATTATTCATTTAATCCTATTCTATGCTACTTTAGTGGTGCTGGAAAAATATTAAATATTACCTCATAATATTGCACAATTCTCCCATAGGGTCCTCATAGGAAATACCAAAAGGCCTTCTTTGTAGAAGTTTTGTTTATCAACATTTGATACTTGGGACAACTGTTGAGTAGTAATAGGATTTGTTTGCAGGCTAATTCTGGGAATTAGATAGATGAATAAGATTGTTGTTTCAAATTCAATTAGGAAAAATGGTAAGGCAGGACAATATAATTTCAGAAACATTAATTACGTGTCTAGTAGGCTCTTTGCTTCAAGCATTTCAAGGTTGAACACAATTTTTGTTCCTTCAGAGATGTTGGTGATATGACCATGTGCTTACAAAAGGATAAAAAAAACCCATGTTACATAATCAAAAGAAAAGGGCATTATTTTTAGTATTGTAAGCATTTCGTTACCTTTATTTTTATTGATCTTTGCAAACCTTATAAGGGTGACAATTGGTAGTTCCATTGCCGTAATGTTTTTGTTGAATGTGTCAGTTGTGCACTTTCCAAACAACACTATATTGATTCATTCTCACTATCCAATGCACGAGTTACATACATGTAAATGTGAAAATTTGACATGTAACTGAGACCCAAAAAATAATTAATTTTTTATTTTAAATGCACATTCAATTCTTCCTTAAGTGAAAGGAGATGATAGTGTGGTTTTGCAAAAGCTAATTCAATTATAATTATAATCAGATCCCAAAATAGTTTATAGTTGCAAAAAGCATAACTTATTTCAAATAAAATGTTTTTCCTAAGTATTATTATTAGCAAGGCATTTTGAGACTTAATTATAATATGAAAAATATTAGTAAGTAGAGAATGATTTTTTAATATTGAAAATTGTTGTGAAATCTACTTGGTGGATTTGTATTCTTGGGTAATTCAAATAATTTGGTTGGTTTAAAGGAAAAACAATAGGGCACAAGCATAACGTGGGACAAGTTATACTCTTTATCAACAAGTGTGAGGTTCAATATTTTGCAAGTACCATAGTTTGTTTTCTAGTCTTCCAACTCCCCAAAAGCTTAAAGAAATCCCATCATATTTGTTTTATGTGAAATTGGTAAGCAAGTCAAAGTCAAAAAATGAGATGCACAGCATTCAATTTTCAATTGGTATGGAAAAAATGAGCTTCAAATGTTGGGTACCAATCAGTTCTTCATTTTTGGTGGTGTAATCGGCAATGTTTTTTAGGGGAAGAAAGTTGAATACTTCCTTAGGAATTGAGAAATCCACTTCCTCAAAATATGTGGCCTTGTGGAATTGGATCTTCTAGGAGTGTATGGTCACATTATATTTGTCGT
This sequence comes from Inga leiocalycina, assembly GCA_963242795.1. Taxonomy (NCBI): domain Eukaryota; kingdom Viridiplantae; phylum Streptophyta; class Magnoliopsida; order Fabales; family Fabaceae; genus Inga; species Inga leiocalycina. The sequence continues at coordinate 48,928,183 of OY725327.1, read as the reverse complement.
TGTTCTTTAGCATCTCAAACTTTTCAACTTAGTAGACTTCTCCCTTCTTGATCTCTTTCATGTAGTTATCTAAATATCTATGTTGCATTGAAAAACCCTTGATATGGGTGCCCTACAAGTATTACAAAAGTTACCATTAGTAATTGCAGGTAGAGCACCACAAGAAGTGGTGGAAAGGCACTACATATGTACCTGTTCATCCGCCAAAATCATGCCAACCTTCAAGGAATCATGTAGTGGGGCCTCTTACAAGAAACAAATTTTGTAAGAACATATGCAATAATAACTCTTGTGTCCTTGTAGTCTTCGATTTTGCAGAATTTTGCATGGCCAATAGTGGTCATATTGTACTTTGGAGGATTTACATGATAATGAAAATGTGTTATCTTTAATGTGGTTTCAGCTGCAAATAAATAAATGAGTAGGGAGAGTGCTTGGTTGTGGTCACATCTGCAAATTAGAACACATATAAGGAATTGTATATAGGTAAAATAATAAAAAATTAAAAATTGATTCAATTTGTGTTAAATGGTAGTTTTCTAAGGTAGTCGAAAGGTGTAACTTAAGGCATGTGAAAGGTGTATGGGTTGCATAATGCTACATTGAGAAGGATAGGGGAAGCAATTTAAGTTGGTAAGGTTGTTGTGATGAAAATAGATATAGAGGGGATTTTATTACCATTAAATGGGTCTAAAGATGGGGGTTTAAAATTTGAAGTGGAGGGGTTTGGAGGGTGAAAATAATTAAGGGGGTTTACATGTATTATTTTAATTACATGGATGGATAGTTGGTTTATGGAAATTCCATAAACATCCAAAAGCAATTAACAACAAAATAAGAGTATCTTAAATAGTGTTAGCCAATAATTCCTCCATCACTACGTGCTTTCAAGTAAAAAAGTATATTAAGTTGAAATAGAAATGGCTTTATATTTTCTAATAGCCCACATGCATTATTAGATATAACTATATTCTAGTTTCATCAATTCAAGATAAATTCATGCTATGATAATGTCTTTGCCCATAGGTAGAATTTAGTAATATGAATTTATAATTGTATTATTTACATTGGTAAATGCATGCCGCACACATATATGATGGTTGTTTGCCACTTGTAGTAATTTTGTAAGCATGATTAAATTTTATTTTGATTTTGCAGCATGATTTGTATATGTTTAATTATTTAGTTTGATATAATTTATTAGAGACATTTGTTAAGCCTATAAGGAGATAAACATAACTCCTTCCATAAGGATAAAATTGACATTAAGAAAGTTTTAGTACTTAATGATACTAGCATGAGAAGTGAGGTAACATTATGATATATAATTATCTCAATAAAGAAATCTCAATTATGAGCTGCATATCATGGGTTTATAAAGAATGGAACAAAAATAATGGTTGTTTATAGGCTAAAGGACAAATTTAGAAATTCTCATAAATGTTATTGCCTTGTTTTGTTGACTATAAAGTGATTCTCCATAGTAGGGCAAGATATTTCCATTAATCTTGGTGGAAAATATCCTTAGTTCATTATTTCATGAGACATTATGCATTTTCATGAATACATGCATGGACATTAAGTATTTGTTGGAAATGTGTATATATATAATTTTTGCTCATATTTGGAAAAGAATAAGAGTCTAAATTAGGGCTATCATGCCATCAACTCCAAAGTCATAAAGTAATAGGTATATAGAGAATAATGTGACCATAAGTAAAAGGCTTGATTGGAGGCAGTAATAGATATACACTTGTTGTTGGTTATGTTATAATAGATAAAGTCACTTATTCCCCTTATAATTGACTCTTCACAATACCTTAACACTATTTGCTTTATAATTAAGTAGTTCCTTTGAAAGCTTTTTGAGTATATAAAGCAAGTGTGAGTAAATTAATCTGATAAATAGATTAATAAAGTGAACTCAATTGTAAAAGATAGGTGACATGATGAGTACATGATTCGGGATAGTCAATTAGCATATATATCTTAGATGAGACCAACAAATTTATGTCTAAACCCTGTTAAAATTTGAAAGCTAGAAGCTCAATTTATATAGAATTGTCTTACAAAGGAAAAAATGTGAAAGGAAAACATTCCAAGAGACTGAGACTACATACTTTTTGAAGATGCAAGGAGGTTTTGGGAATTCAAGTGAGTTGTCCATTCTATTTTACAATTTGTGTAGTAATTTTGAAATGTCAAATTATTAAAGAATGTCATAATTAGTGGGAGTGATCAAACTATTGAAGATGATGACATATGACATATTGTTACCTCTAGTTATGATAGTCCATTATGTATCACCCTTATCTTATTTTCATGTTTTTCAAAGTATTAGCGCGTAGATCGGTGGGCACACAGGAATAGGATAAAAATACTGATATTATTAATACAATATGCTTGATTATATTATAGGAATCTCCTATAAGGGTGTACATAATGTTTACAGACCTTAAAATAATAAAAGGTCCTCAAATAACCAACATCTCCTCTTGTGCTAGTCCAGAACTTTTTGTTGCCGGTAATTATGATTCTGCTCTCTCAGCCGCTGTCTATTGCTGAAAACTTTTTACATTTATTGAAAGAGTGAGATTCAAAGAATCTCAGCAGTAACATACAATCAGACATATATGATGTAAAAGTAAATATATCATATACACCATGTTATGTAAAATGATAGAATGTTGTGTGCACACTGTCGAAAGCCAAACGACTGTTTGCAACCTTGGCTTAACCTTGCGCCTCTGTTGGGGTCCTAGACCACAACTAATCTAATATGTGTGTCTAAGACACTATGCTCATGTTATAGAAGATGGCATACACAAACATACAATAATCACATAGTACATGAGAGAAAGAGTTACTACCTGGAATAGCCCTTTTCGGCCTAACTGTCTAACTGTCTTGATTTGGCTCGGGTGAACATACCAAAAATTGAAGTAGCTAAAGTGATGCAAGGTTTAATTACAATGAGCTTAATTGGAAACCTAAACTAAGTGTTTACACTCTTCTCTCATATAAGGTAGTTTTTTTCACTCGTATCCACTTTAACCACACTCTACCATGGACTGGTAATATTTCTAGGCGGCTCTCCACTACTTGCAAAAATGGCATAAATAAATCCAAGGGACCTTGTAGGGTTGTAATGTTCAATAGGCCAAATGATGCAAAATTAGAACAAGCTACCATGCATGCATCAAATTTGATTAGCATAACCAATAGCACTAATCATAATATTGTAACTTTCTTTTGTCAAAATTTTCCATTTCAACTCATCAATACATTTTTTTGTTTATTTCTATGAAGTGCCTTATTTTTTTTCTTTTTGATCTTCGCTTTTGCTTTATTTTTCTTATTTTCTATTTTTTTCCTTTTTTTTTAATAATTACATGGCACCTATCATCCTATTTAGAAGAGCAACATTTATATTTCCTTATCATAGTGTTACGGAACTTGATGGAAAGTGCAAGCATGGCATTTATATAATGAAAATGAGAATGAAAGACTCAAAGAGGTAAACAAAGGTAGACAATGATTGGTTAGAAGGTTTAAAAATGAATGCCAATGTCATCTCTATCCATACCATTGCAAAATATTGCCTCAAGCAAGAAACAAAACAATTTTAGAGAGCAATAATCTAAGTGAATAAATCATACAATCAAATGAACAATTACGCCCAAAACACTTTTCAACTAGGCTTTTTATTCCTTAACAAACTCATCAAAATTAAGCCATGCATCATTAAAACATTTGAATTTTATGGCAATTCCCTAATTTTAAACAAGTTTCAACCATGAATCTAAATAAGAATCATTGATATACTTGATCATGATTAGAGATCTCAAAAATCTCAATAAATTGGACCAAAAACAAAAGAAGACAAAGCAGTAGACAGAGCATATGATGTTACAGTGAAATCCATCATAAGAATAAACACACTCCCCCACACTCAATCTTTACATTGCCCTCAATATAACTCACAAAAACAAAGAACCTAGATGCACTTATCTCTTAGGTAAAGTGAATGTTGTGAAGTCCAATTCAAAATTGAAGTACAAAATATTTTCGTCACAAGGAGAGAGAAATACAAGACATAAGTGGAAATAGTTCTTAGAAATTAGGCACAAGGATATAGAGAAAATAGTAGTGGAAGATAAGGCTAAAGCACAAAAGTATGATTCAAAATGGAGTTTATTCAATTAGAAAATGCAAACAAACAAACTACTTTTTACTATTGATAAGTCCCTCCCCCACACTTGTTTAATAGCATATATCATCAAATAAAAAAAGGAACAAGGTAAGGAACGAGACTACCATGTGCATTATGGTGGTTGATGACTGGCATGATAATGCTTCAACCAATGACCAATTACTTGAAACTTTGCACCACTTTCAAGATCTTAGAGTTCTATTAAACTAAAGCTATGCACTTTGACCACTTTGTAGAGCCCTTGCCATTAAGTTTTAAGCTTTCCATTTTTAAGCTTGAATCTTGCCTTGAACATAAGTACTTGCTCTCCTTCATGAAATTGCTTATGTAAGATGCCTTCATCATGAATCAATTTGGATTTTTCCTTATAGATGCGGGAACTTTCATATGTATCCAACCATAACTCTTCTAGCTCTTATATCTCAAGCATCCTTTCCTTAGCAGAACCTTCAAGATCTATATTACAAGTCTTCATAGCCCAATGAGCTCTATGTTCTAGCTCAACAAGTAGATGGCAGCCCTTACCAAAGACTAACCAGAAAGGAGACATGCCAATAGGAGTTTTAAAAGCTGTATGATATGCCCAAAGAGCATCATCCAACCAGAGACTCCAATCTTTTCTACTTGGCTTGACAATTCTCTCTAAGATATACTTGATTTCCCTATTAGACACCTCAACTTCCCCATTTTTCTGTGGATGGTATAGGGTAGAAGTCTTTTGTAGAACACCATATTTTGATAGCAAGTTATCCATCAAGTTGTAGCAAAGATATGAGCCATGATTACTCACAATTTCTCTTGGCACACCAAACCTACAAAATATATGAGTACATAGGAATTTAATAACAGTATAGGAATCATCCTTCCTTGTAGGAATGGCCTTAATCTACCTTGAAAGGTAATCAACAACCAACAAAATGTACAGATATCCATGAGATACAGGAAATGAACCCATAAAATCATTGCCCCAAACATCAAAAACTTGACAAAACCACATAGGTTGTTGGGCATTTCATGCTTTCTAGATAACCCCCCAAAACGCTGACATGAATAACAAGTTTTATAAAAAGCATAACAATCCTTAAAGAGGCTAAGCCAATATAAACTACAATCTAAGATTTTCCTAGCAGTTCTCTTTTCCCCAAAGTGACCACCACACAACAAAAAATGACAACAGGTTATAACAGAAAAAATTTTATCATCCGACATACATCTCCTAATGACTTGGTCACTATAATGCTGCCACAAGTGAGGAGGATCCCATAAATAGTATTAAGCTTCATGTTTCAACTTCTATTTCTAAAAATGAGATAAAGAATTAGGTAAGACTCCAACAACAAGATAATTCACAATATGTACAAACTATAGGTCGTGAAGTGTGATAGTAAGGAGATGGGCATTAGGGAAACCATCACAAATAACTTCAACATCAATTACTCCCTGTATAGCAAGGGGTAAGCGGCAAGTGGCTAATGGCTTAAATGATCAACAACAAAATTTTCTGCACCTGCCTTGTCCCTAAACTCTGTGTTAAATTCTTGAAGTAGTAGCATCCACCTTAGCAATCGAGGCTTAGTGTGAGTCTTCCAAGATAAGAACTTGACAGTAGAATGGTCAAAATAGATAATCACTTTAGAATTTACCAAATAAGACCTAAACTTTTCAAGTGCAAAAACAATGGAAAAGAGCTTTTTCTCAGTTGTAGTGTAGTTGATTTGAGCCTTATCCAATGTTTTAGAAGTAAAAGCAATAACACAAGGAGTCTTGCCAATTTTCTGAGTTAGAACTGCACCAATAGCACTATTGGAAGCATCACAATAAAGCTCAAAATCAAGATCCCAATTAGGAGTAATGAGAATAGGTAGAGAAATGAGTCTAGATTTAATTTCATCAAAAGCCAATTTGCATGCATCATCAAAGTTGAAATACACATCTTTTAGGAGAAGCTTAGATAGGGGACAAGCTATTTTACAAAAATCTTTAATGAATCTTCTATAAAATTCAACATGCCCCAAGAAAGATCAAAATTCTCTTAAGTTAGAGGGATAAGGAAGAGATACAATTACTTTAATTTTAGATTTGTCAACTTCTATACCTCTTTTACTTATCAAGTGGCCTAAGACTATTCTTTGATCCACCATAAAGTGCCATTTCTTAAAATTTAGCACAAGGTTCTTTTATACAACTTTTCTGCTCTCTCTAAATTCAGCAAACATTCTTCAAAAGAATTTCCATATATACAAAAATCATCCATGAATACCTCAATACCTTGTTCAAGTAAGTCACTAAAGATGGAGAGCATGCATCTTTACAATGTCTCAGGAGCATTGCATAACCCAAAAGGCATCCTTCAATATGCAAACATCCTAAATGGACAAGTAAACGTTGTCTTTTCTTGATCCTCAGGTGCAATAGGAACCTGAAAATAACCAAAAAAACCATCAAGAAAACAACAATGTGATTTACATGCCAATATTTCTAACATCTGATCTAGTTGCTTCATTCAACTTCCTAAAGTCTATGCAAACTCTCCAAGAGTTTTGAACTCTTGTTGGAATGAATTCATTCTTCTCATTTTGCACAACAGTTATTCCACTCTTTTTTTTGAACAACTTGGATTGGACTGACCCACTCACTATCAGAAATAGGATATATGATCCATGCACTCAAAAGTTTGGTGACCTCTTTCTTAACTACATCTAATATGAGAGGGTTGAGTCTATATTGGGGTTGTCTCACAGGTCTTGAACCTTCATTCAAAAGGATTTTGTGGGTTCATACAGTTGGGTCAATACCTAGAATATCACCTAAAGTCCACCCTATTGCCCTATTGTGTTTTTCAACACATGGAGTAAACTCAACTCCTCATATGTACTTAAGGAACTAAAGATAATAACAGGTAATTGATCATTTTCAGCAAGAAAAGCATACTTCAAGTTAGGGGAAGGCGTTTTAAATCAAGTTCAAGAGGCTACACAATTGAAAGTAAAAGCTCTTTTAATTCAAGTACACCAAGAAACCTTCCTTTCTTATGAGAATTCCCAATAATTGTTGGATTGAAGGTATGTCCTCCTTGTTCAGATGTGGATCGAGATTGTGGCTCAATTCACAGAGCAACCTTGACTACCACCTACATCATTTAAAGAGTAGAATTTATGAAGGTAGCATCAAGAAATGGTATGCAACAGTTTAGTAATTGATTAGAACTGAAATTCTCCCCTATTACAGTCTTGACATGTGGTTGTCCATTGTTTCCAGAATTTTCAGCAAATAAATTTATGGCTTTTGACCTGCTAAGTTTATCACCAAAAGGAGAATGTAAGTATTTCAATAATTGGAAAGAAGTGAGGTTACCCACACAATCATCCTTCAAGTTAGGAGAAGTCTGAAACTTGTAAGAAAGAGGAATGTGAAGCTTAAACCAATGAATTCTAATTGTGTCGTCAGTAGCATATTGATTTCTTTTCTCATGTTCAACAATGACACCATTTGTTTCCATAGGAGCATATTCAATACTAATGGATGTTACTTTGCTTCCAAAAGTGGAATCCACTTTACTAATATTCTCAAATTCTGCAAAACTACACAATAACTCTTTCCCAATACCAGGATGACTATCAAATAAAGATATAGTACTACCAAGGCTAGAAAAATCAAAAATAAAAGGAATGGAAGTGGAAAGTGAGCTATCAATTGACATGCAATCAATACTACACACATCATCATCACAATCAATAGCTAGAGAAGATTTGAATCAGTGGTAGCACATACATCATCATGACAATCATTTTTCCCACACAATAGGAAAGTAAACTCATCAATTGCCTCTTCTAAGGCCAAATCAATCAAATTTAAGCCAAGAAGGGAGTAGTCCTCAAATGGGTGATTCATAGCTTCATAAACATTGAACCGAATGATGTGATCACCTACTTCCATAGTTATATACCCATCCTTCATGCTAATAATAGTATTAGCTGTTCACATGAAAGGCCTACCCAAAATCAAATGTTCCTTAATTGAGACCTCAATGGACAAGTCTAGGACATAAAAATCAGCAGGAAACACTAAGTCTTTAACTTTGACTAAGATGTCTTCCAATAGGAATGTACTGTAACTCACTTTGTTGGTTATCTATCACAGTTTCAATAATTTCTGCAAAGTACAACTCTGCACAGTGCATTTTCACTATTTTTGGAAAAACTAGTAGATTTTCAATCGACTTTGAAAAATCATAATTAATTCTAGGGAAATCCAATTTAACTTATTCCAAAGGCTATATAAAGCTTCTTAAATTTATTTTTATGGAAAAATACCCAAGGCTGGTTACTGTTATCACATTTTTCCCAGAAATTTGCTAAACTTCCCCTGTTCAAGATTGCATTCTAGAAATAGGGCACAACTTTGAAAAATCATATCTCTTAATCTATATATCCAAAAATCATGTTCTACCTACCAATTTAAAGCTCTATATGTCTGCTTTAATCTTGCCAAATTTCATAATATTTGAACTTGGTTTGGCTAATGAAATTCATTTCACAATCAGACTACTTGTGAAACAAATCAAATAGCACCTCCCCCTATCTTCATAAATTTCCAGATTTAAACATAAGCATCCAAAAATCGTGAACACTTGTATTCCTATACAATTTTTCATTATAAACACAATGGAATTATCAAAAACACCAAAACCCAGTCCTAACCTTCTATGAACAGTGTCTGGATGAAATTCCAAAGAAAAGGAAAACAAATTGAGTTTTCTTGATTCTACTTGTTTAAACTCTTCCTTTTCACTTGTGATCACATGATTAATCACTTCAACACCTTTTAAACATGATTAATACAAAATTGGGTAGCATAACATTTTAAGGTTTCATCTTCCCAAATTTACAAAACAAAGCAAAACAAGCCAATAAACCACCAAACAACCAACAAAAATCAATATTCATCAAGATAAGACATATTTTTAAGTTCATCTTGATTTTTCCTTTTTTCTCTCTCTAAACCATGGCTGACCTCTCTCTCTCTCTCTAACCTCTTGTTTTAGCTTGCTAACCATGAATTTCAAGAAGAAGAAGAGGTTAGAGGAGGTTCTAAGGAGTTTAGAAGGCATAAGCAACTTGATTTAAAGATCTTACCTTGAATTTTTGGTTCTTGAAACCCTAAGACCTCTTCTTGTGTTCTTGAGCTTTTCCAAACTCTTCTCTTTCTCTTTTGGTTGTAGCTGGCCGAAATGTAGAAGCAAAGAAAGAGATAATGAAGCTTTATCATAATATCTCTTCTTGCTTTTGCTTTAATAACATGCGCTTGCTTGTGATTGGTTCTTGCTTTTTCCCCTTCTTAACTTAATATAACAATATATATATTTCTCTACCAATTCCCTTTTATTGATCGAAATATGGAACAAAAGGAGTAAATAGCTTCTTGAAATATCCATTTGCTATGAAATATTATTGTTTAGTAGCATTTTGCTTGTGTCTAATTTACTTGGCCAACAAATTCCCTTCTTGAATAAATATGAGCCAAGTATTAATTTCCCTTCCTCTTACTCATTTTGATTGAATTTCTCCCCAAAAAAAGGGAAAAATAAGGGCTACTTGCTTTTATTGAGCAAATGACCATTTTATCCATACATTTATTTCCATTTTCGTACTTGCTAGAAAATTCGGCAGAATGTTTATCAAACTTTGAAAATTCATATCTAATTGTACAAATGCCCATTTGGTATGGTTCTAAAGGGTATGTGACACTTATTAAGTCTATTTTTAGGGAAAAATATAGCCTTTAGCCAACTGGAAGCTCATAATTCCCAGTATTTCTACTTTTAGATGCTGTTACAAAAACTTGCCAGTTTCACTAAGCTAACTTCAAAAATGCATAACTCTTTGTATACAGCTTCAAATGACTTATATGACCTATCAAATTAAAGCTTGATAAGTTTACTTTCATTCTAGAAAAATCCAATAGGCATTAGATATCATTTGCCTATTTAAAAATGTCACACAACAAGACTCCTACGCTGGAAAATACACTAGCAGCAAAGTTTACATTCTCGAGACTCTTGCTAAACCAAGGCGTAGCAGTATACTTGATTCAAATTTATTTTCAAGCCTCTAATCCCAAAATTTCGGAGATTATACATTGTTTTTATATGGCACTCTCCTTATGAAGTAAATGTAAAACATAATGAAATTATGAAACTCTCAATTGGTCATGCTTGAAATAAGAAGTATCATCATTAAGGACTCTATCAATTATCAGAAGCATTTCAAAATGAAGAAGGAATATTTTGAAATTGATAGATGGTACTCTTATTATGCAACTTCAATCTATCAACATATTGAGTTAAGACCAATGACAATTCAAAATTGGCAATTCCTACCAACTACATCATGTATTTTAGGAAATTTAACTAGAACATAAATATTGAGAGTGACCCTAAATTTCAAATGAAGACATTAGTTCATGATACATATGTGAGATCTTAAGACAAACGACAACATGTGGGTATCTATAAAGTTGTTAGTATGCAACATTGAGTAATACAAAGAAAGTTGTTTGCTAGAAGTTATCTTTAAGAAGGAATTAGTATAGTGCAAACTTTCCCCCTACGTTGATGTGTAGTTTCTTCCATATCTTCATGATGCTTAATGCCTATTTTGAGATAGAATATTATTGGCATCTTTCCATTATAGACATAGGAAGAGATATATGTGAATTGAAAGATAAGGTCAAATAAATTATGAGGAGAATTTAGTAAGCAAAACTGAGACACCGTCCTCACAAGCATGTCTTACATTAGTGATAAATAAGGTGTTATCATACAATCACATACATGATAAAGTTGAAAGCATCATAGTTTTGTTTATATCACTAGATTAGTAGGAGTTGATTCATCCATATTGTACAAAATGATGATAAACTCATTTTGTGAATTTGGACTTAAGGTGTTATGCATAACTTAATCACTATTATTCAAATATGTGATATGACTCAGTTAAGTGTGGTATTCTTTTAGAATACATAAAGAGATTATTCTCAAATTACTTGAAAATGTCATAAGTAACCTACGATCACAAGTATTTGAATATTCATAGATAAACGATAGTTGTTATGAGTAACATCTATTATGAAAATATGATTAGAGTGTGCATGTATCTCTAATATATATCATCATATTCCATCTAATTTAATTTTCTAGTCATAGCTTTGCTTAAATGTGAGCACAAACAAGTAATGTCATTGCAAGGGAACTTTAAAAGGATTATTAAGCATATTTTTTGCTTGAATAACAATTAAAAGGATGTGACTCATGAAGACCAAATATACATTAAGTTTCATGATGTATGTAACACCATTATTTATAAACCAATATTATGCAAATGAAAGCATTAACATTATTGTTATGGCTCAGGAGTATCAATATTTAAAATTCCTGAACCAAAACTTACATATTGACATATTTGCGTTCTCGATGTTTCACACATTACATCTATGGCCACAACATGAACAGAAACAGAGTTTCAATCATTCATATATGCTCCACACAATTCAACAAAGCAATTATATACATCAATGCATAAGCATAAATATCAGATACATACAAGTTAGGTAAGGTCACTACCTTTAGTATTTATGTCCTCGTCTTGTTCTCTTTCTTCCCATCATTATAGTTACTTGAAAAGTCTTCCATTGCTCTTCCTTGACAGCTCATGTCCCTAGATACATAACTACATTATGTGTTTAACTCATTAGGCCATGAATTCAGGCCATTACACATGACTCCTTTCCTTACACAATCTTAAATTCCAACGATTGGATTTTCAATCAATCTTACTAAAATTATTCCGTCAAGATAATCCTACACAATTTTGTGTCTAGAATTCATTTCTAATCTCAATTTTAACAAAATCTATCTCTTTCCCCATGAACTAGTCTTGGCCAAAACTTGGGGGTTTCTTGACCAAAATCTTGTTTTCTTTTTCAACGCTTCCAGAATCAGTTTCTCACCTTTATTCCACAAATTTTTTCATTATAAACCTATTCAAAACCTTATAATCAACAAAATCATATTTTTCTGTACCAATCAGATCAGGCCGAATTCATCATAGAGACACCACAAGTTGATTTCTTGCAATTTCAACAAAGACTTACCGAATTCCATTTCTATCATGATTAAACCTTTTCCATCACCATGCCCATGTTCTTAATAGCATCAAAACCCTAAGATCACCTCTCAAATGAAATTAGGGTAGCATGACAACTCTACAAAAACTCAATCAAAACTTAAGCTATTATACTGAAATCAGAGCTTGAGCTTACCTTTATTTGGTGCCATAACTCACTCTTGATTTCACCAACATCTACACCTTGTAGACAACACCAAACTCCTCTACTCAAGAATCCAAAACCATAGAAATGTAGCTCTTGATGAGAGGAAAGAGTTTGGTGTAGGCACCGAGAGTTAGAAACATGAATTCGGAGTCAAAATCGCTCAAGAACACTCTGTATTCTTCAAGTTTCTCCACCTTCTCTCTTCTTTATTTTTCTCTCCATTTTTCTCTATTTTCCCCTATTTCAATTTCCTTGGTTGAATTTAAGAAGTGAGAAAGGTGTTAGGAGGGTTTAATTACTCAGGGTGCTAGGTGTCACACCCTTACCTTGTTTTAACCTTTTTTTAGAGTATTCACTAAAAACGATATGCAGTTCAGTGGGTAACACAGGAATAACATGAATATACTGATAATAAGTGCATGATTACATAAATTCCTTATAGGGGTTCGTACATGATCATTACCATCAATGTAGCCACACAGGGCTACTTCGGTATCTAAACCCGTCCCAGTGAAACAAAGACATCTTCTTGTCTTCGTTCTACCACTACAATCCCCTCATATGGTTCTCAGTATTGCTCTCAGCATATTTTCTGTCTTCTCCTGTCTAAATTGTTGGTAGGGGAGGGTGAGATTCGAGAGAATCTCAATATGAAAAAAATACCAATATGCATGTATGATAAATGTTTAATGCATGACAATCTTGCATCACATAACTCATGCTCACACAACGACAAATCTATAAGCTCAATGCTTCGAACAATATACTTATGGCCATAGCATAAATTAAAACACAGCTTCAAATGATTCATACATGTTTCACATAATCAAGCAAAGCAATAACATGCATCAATACACTAACACAAATATCATATACATGTAGGAGAGGTAAGTTCCCTACCTTAACCCTTTTTCGCCTCAAGACGTGTGCCTTGTAAAGTGTACCAACAGCTCGGGCTTTATATTCGATCCTACAATGCCAAAGGTACCGTTCAGACACTTCCATAGTGTTTATGGGGGTTATATGAGCCTATTATGAAAATTTACTAAAATACCCCTGGGGTCCCGGCCCGGCCCCGTAGTACCTGGTCCGGCTGTACTTTTCCCGAAATTTTGACATAGACTATTCTGACATATTTTTGACCAAGGAATCTATTTCTGGATTCGGAATTATCAAATTCAATGTCAAATTATAAAATTACCCTTGGCTGCCCCACTATAAGGGTTTTAGGGCCGTTTTCGTAATTATGCTTTTTTGGCTTTCTCCGAAAAAATGACCAACTATAACCCCATCTAATTTTCCATTCTGAACTCAATAGAACTATCAAATCATTGAAAATCCAACTCTAAGACCCATTTCTAGAGATGGATGAAACTTATAAGAACTCTAGGGAAAATCAGGGTTTTTCGGTTTTGACTTCCCAAACACGTTTCTTTATACTCCTAACCACTTTATTGACTATTCCATTAGGTTACAACTACCATTTAGTACCAATTTGGGTAGCATAATCCCTAAGGAAATCCATTTCCAAAATTTAAAACCAACAGCAATCCGGCAAAATTTCACCAATTAAATTGCCCACAGCAGCTAGAATAGTCAATATATGAAGGTTTGGAAGTTACCTAAAGCTCCCACTGGCTCTCCCTTGATATGGTTGAAATCCTTAGGTGCAAAACATTCAAATTTGAGCCTCCAAACCTTAAATCATATGCAAATGAAGCTTAGGAACAGAGTTATACGCATTAGGAACCAATTTACCAAATAAATCACTAACCTTAGCAAGTTTTTTCTCTACTACTTCCGTCCACGGGTACCTCATGACTACCCTCATCTAAAAAGACGTGCCAGTTAACTCCGGTCACCAAAATATTAGGTGTGCACACCACATTGGCGTTGGACGTACCTACTTCCTCGGTCCCGCAATTTCCTTAGACATTCTAGTCTTGTATTGCACCACTAGCTGCCCTTCGGTACTTGCCATTTCTTAGGGCTGATTCACAAATCAGGAAGATACCTCATCTAGTATTGCACCACTAGCAACCCTTCAGTACTCGCCATTTCTTAGGGCTGATTCACAAATTGGGAAGATACCCTCCTTTGGTACCTCCCATTCATGCATATTTCCTAGCACCGTGTAATCAAAACCATATCAGTATACTATGTTATTGCCGGAACTGCCCACCCTCCCAGAACCGCTTGGGCTCTTCCAGAACCGTTTGAAGCTTTGATACCAAAATGTCATGCCCTTACTTTGTTTTAACCTTTTTCAGAGTATTCACAGAAAACGATATGTAGTTCAGTAGGTAACACAGGAATAACATGAATATACTGATAATAAGTGCATGATTACATAAATTCCCCATAGGGTTCGTACATGATCATTACCATCAATGTAGCCACACATGGTTACTTGGATATCTAAACCCGTCCCAGTGAAACAAAGACATCTTCTCGTCTTCGTTCCACTACTACAATCCCCTCATATGGTTCTCTGTATTGCTCTCAACATATCTTCTGTCTTCTCCTATCTAAATTATTGGTAGGGGAGGGTGAGATTCGAGAGAATCTCAGTAGGAAAAAAATACCAATATGCATGTATGATAAATGTTTAATGCATGACATGCTTGCATCACATAACTCATGCTCACACAATGACAAATCTGTAAGCTCAATGCTTCGAACAATATACTTATGGCCATAGCACAAATTGAAACACAGCTTCAAATGATTCATACATATTTCACATAATCAAGCAAAGCAATAACATGCATCAATACACTAACACAAATATCATATACATGCAGGAGAGGTAAGTTCCCTACCTTAACCCTTTTTTGCCTCGAGATGTGTGCCTCGTAAAGCATGCCAACAGCTCGGGCTCCATATTCGATCCTACAATGCCAAAGGTACCGTTCAGACACTTCCATAGTGTTTATGGGGGTTATATGAGCCTATTATGAAAATTTAGTAAAATACCCCCGAGGTCCCGACCCGGCCCCGCAGTATCTGGTCCGGCTGTACTTTTCCTGAAATTTTGACATGGGCTATTCTGACATATTTTTACCCAAGGAATCCATTTCTGGATTTAGAATTGTCAAATTATAAAATTACCCTTGGCTGCCCCACTATAAGGGTTTCAGGGGTGTTTTCGTAATTATGCCTTTTCGGCCTTCTCCCAAAAAGTGACCAACTGTAACCCCACCTAATTTTCCATTCTAAACTCAATGGAACCATCAAATCATTAAAAATCTAACTCTAAGACCCATTTCTAGAGATGGATGAAACTTATAAGAACTCCAGGGAAAATCGGGGTTTTTCGGTTTCGGCTCCGTAAATACATTTTTTCCTACTCCTAACCACTTTATTGACTATTCCATTAGGTTGCAACTACCATTTAGTACCAAGTTGGGCAGTATAATCCCTAAAGAAATCCATTTCCAAAATTTAAAACCAAATGCAATCCGGCAAAATTTTACCGATTAAATTGCCCACAGAAGCTAGAATAATCAATATACGAAGGTTTGGAAGTTACCTCAAGCTCCCACTGGCTCTCCATTGATATGGCTGAAAACCCTAGGTGCCAAAAATTTAAATTTGAGCCTCCAAAACTTAAATCATATACAAAGGAAGCTTAGGAACGGAGTTATACGTATTAGGAACTGATTTATCGAAGAAATCACTTACCTTTGCAAGTTTTTTCCTCCCCTTCTCTCTCTACAAATCTAAGTTCTCTCTCTTTCTTAGGGTTTGTTATGGCGTTAGATTTCAAGCCTGAAGAAGAAGGAAAGAGCTTATATCATATTATATATTATATCCTATTCATTTACTAATTTTCCAAAAATTCTGATTAATTGGAAATTCTCGCAGATTTTTGCCCGATCTTTGAAAAATCATAACTAATTCTAAAAAAATCGAATTAAAGTGATTCTAAAGGCTATAAAGCCCTCATTGAGTCTAGTTTCACCGAAAAATATAGCCTTTTTCTATTTGGAAGCATAAAATTCCCAGAATTTCAATCTTTGCATGTTGTTCCAGAAACTTCACAGTTTTTATCTACTGACTTCAAAAATTCATATCTTTTTGTATATAGCTCTAATTGAGTCAAATGAACTATCAAATTAAAGCTTAGCATGTCTACTTTCATCCTATAAAATTTCATAATTTTTTATTATCATTTGTCCATTCAAAATCACATAACAAGCTCGCTACTTCATAGGCAATTTCATAGAAAACATAATTATATTCTCCAAAATTCACCATTTTACTTTCTTAATACCCCAAAGATATAAGAATCATTGGAGGATAAATTTGGGCTCCTGCTAAATTGGGGCTTAGCAGTCCACTTAATTTAGGCTTATTCTCAAGCTGTAAATCCCAAATTTTGAGATATTACACTAGGCGCTCTTTTTCTCCCAGGGTGCCAGACACTCATCTTTTCCTGGGGTGCCTGGTACTCATGTTGAAACCTGGTCTCCCCCTTCTCTCATGTGTAACTGTCGTCAAGGGCAAGGGAAGAAAAAGTTTGATGATTTGCCTAGCTTTCAAGATCAGTGTTCGAGGAAGTCGGATATGTGGCGGGATCGGGGACCGATGAGTTGTCTCAGATTTTGGGACATGTGGCTTTCAAAAGAGCTGAGTAGGGCTAGCTTGCGCTTTATAATTGGTCAATCAGGAGGAAAAGTCAAAAAGTGGCTTTAACAAAGCTACTTTAATAAAGTTAAGTTACTTTTTACGGAGTCTTCTCAGTTTGGCGCCACGTGTATACGGAGCCTACTTGGTTTGGTGTCATATGTCTTTGTGGGTTCGAGATTGGCCATGCGTACACTCACATCTCTAGAATGTGCCTTGCATGTCTACAGGGCATTAGATGATGCCACATTTGTCCTAGTTTCTCAATATTGCACCATATGTACACCGGTATACCCTTACATACCAACATACCCCTAAACATGACACCCAAACCTATGTTCCTCAAGAACATGTCATGTGTCTACGTAAGCCATAAAATGACATCATACATGCATGTATTCCCCAGGAAAATGGCACCAAGCCTTTATTCCTTCAAAAATGCATGATGTATGTGTCTACCCTGAAAGTGCCATGTGCACACCTATACTAACATATTTTATCCGACTAATTAGTCACATGTCTCATGAGATAGCTGGGTGGCATCTTCTCATTAAGCTAAGCCAAAAGGAAAAGCTAAAGGGCTTAGGTGGCGTCCTACAGGTGTTCTAACCCAAAAACTACTTTATCAAAAAGCTACTTTACGCATATGTGATGAAAATGACGCCACTTGTCTCAGGGAATTGCCAAAACATGCCAAGTGTCCGTAAAGGCCTTAACATGGTGCCAAGTGTATATGGACACCGATAAATTTCATCCAACTACTAAAACACAAGGCCACTTATCATTGCACTAACTCAAAAGCTACTTTATATATATGGACCCACATGGCATCATACATGCACTCATATGGCCCAACCAAATGGCGCCATATCTGTATCCTATGCATATCTACACTGGCACATTTTATTAGACTACTTACACACACTGAGCCCTTATTTAATCCAGAGAATCATTCTCTACCTGAAAGGCTAAATCACATAGTCACTGAAAGTCACTCTATCTCTCGGCATTCTTAGGACTTTTGCCAAACTGGGCTTAGTAGCCTACTTGATGTAGGCTTATTTGCAAACTTCCAAGCCCAAAATTTGGGATATTATACTATATATATAGGAGAAATATTAGCTTTATTTAGTTTAGTATGATGTGTTAACTATAAAATAGTTAACATTATGATACATCTTTACACTTACTGAACAAGTTGCATCATAGAGGAGTACAGGATTGCTAAGTAGTCACTGATTGCTTAGTTCCACCATGAATTGATTAATCTAGTCATTCTTGGAGGCAAGTTACAAGATTTCCTGTTGAAGAATTTCATCATGGGGTTTTGAATTATTGTTAACTTAATTTAAAACTATTAAGGGTGTTGTATGACTATAGAGTCAATAGGTCATAAACATATAAAGCATAGATTCTTAAATGAATTGCATGCATTTGGAGAGATTAAAGGATCAAATATCTCATTTGTGAGATAGATCACATTTAGTGATCTGGATGGGGTATTATTAAGTGATGAAATTCAAGTTATAGTTTGTTGTCTTAAATTGGTACCTAGTCATTGAGATTAACAGATATTCAAGTAGGAAGCAAATAAAAATTTAAGGTTTATGCATAAAGTTTTAACCCATTAAGTAAGGGTGCTGCTATGTAATATATGGAAGGTAATACTCAATTTAAGAGGACTTATCATCATGATTCTTACAACATGGTGCTAATTGATCCAGATAAGGCAACTGACGTAACACCCATTACTTATGCCCCTTTATTATGCATCGAAAGTGATATCTTTATTATTACGGCTCAAGAGAATCAATAAATAAAGCTCCTAGACAAAAACCTTCACAATTATTCTTGGGGCACTTATTCATTTGGTGAAACCATATTTACCAGATTAATTAACTTTATTCACGGGATTACTATTTATTTTAACTTTTCAATTCTACCATTCATTATTATCAAGCTTTTTCTCGGATTATCAATTCCTCCATTACTTAACTAATGAGCTCGTACTATATAATTACCTATTCCTAGTTTAATTTC
Source organism: Inga leiocalycina (assembly GCA_963242795.1). Taxonomy (NCBI): domain Eukaryota; kingdom Viridiplantae; phylum Streptophyta; class Magnoliopsida; order Fabales; family Fabaceae; genus Inga; species Inga leiocalycina. The sequence continues at coordinate 48,908,970 of OY725327.1, read as the reverse complement.
GCGCTTATGAAACAATTCATCCGTCATGCAAATTATACAATTAATCACTTCTAACAATTAGCACGTAATAACCTTCAGTTCTTCTTTGTAACTTCTTCACCTGGCATATCATCCGGCACTCCTATTCTGTGCTCATGTTCCTATATGGTTGGTTGAATGAGGGTGAGATTTGGGGAAATCTTAGTAGCAAACAATACCAAACAATGCATATAAGATAAATGTTAGTGCATGATATACTTGCCTTACATGGGGCTCATATTAACATAATGACATACCTACATGCTCAATGATTCACATTTCTTACATATGGCTGTAGCATCAATAGAAAACAAAGCTTCAATTATTCAACTATGTTACCTATAGACAAGTAAAGCAATCATTCATATCAACACACAAGCATACATATCAGTACACGCAAGTATATCTCATTAGGTATTACTTCCCTATACAAACAAGTACATTAGGGCATACTGCCAGCATGAGTAGGTATTTGATTCTGGGAGGCTACAATGTGGAGAGTATTCACTACTATTTTGCCTTACTACAATAAGGCTCATCCCAATCTCTGTTTAAATGTGCCATCACAATCATCCCAATCTCTATTTATATGTGTTATCACAAACCATATAGGTTGCATGACTATCAACCGTACAGGTCATACCCTATAAACCATACTAGTTTATACCAGTGAATACTACACAGGGTGTAATACTGTTGGCTACATTGTTTCAGCACATATGTTTTACTCCCAGCCTCTCAACAGCAAACAACTATTACGGCACAACCCGCCTGGTCTTGTTGAGGTAAGAGCTACCTGATCATAAATTGATTGGTTGTATCTTTAACATGCTATGATGGGTTTATTCACTACTCAGGGTAAATCATTATATGCCATACAGGCTATCTCACTGTAGACCACATAAATCTAATCAAGATTTGAGACGATCAATACTGGTATAACTATTAATCTCTCTTGTTGTCCTCAAATATTACATATAAATTTACTATTCTTCCACTGCCCACTCTGATGTTTCACACTATCAAATACAATATAAGTGGGGTGGCACAGTCTGCCCACACTAGTCTTACTGCCTCAGTTAGATCCTACTTGACCTCTATAGTAACACACAATCATTCATAAAGAATGTGATAATACATATGCTATACACCATATAATACAATATTATAATAACACATAATTCAGTTCATTCAAAAATGTATTCGAGCCAACCACTATTGCAACCCCTACTTATTCCATACTTCAGTCGTCTGACTGGACATATTGGTATATCGTCATGGTTCTATGTATCAATGTAGGCTATGTGTATCATACATATTACAAAAGATGGCATACATAAAGCATATACAAATTCACATAGTGTATGAAAGAAAGAGTTATTACATTGTCCTTTCCTAGATGATATTGGATTTTTAATCTTCCCCTTATCTGTGCTCTGCTTTTGCTGCACCTCTCGCAGCTCATTATTATGATCCTTACTCATTGATCATTGTTTGATGTTCCGTTAACATGCCAATAATTGGTTGCATTGGGTCAAGTCTAACTTCTTGACCCTGCCCAGCATCTGTACCTCTTAGCCCTACTATATTTATGTTTCACTATTAGGAAATAAGGAAGATGTAACTGTCACATATTCACAAGGGCATATTTGTCATTTCACAAAGTTTTGTATACACAGATACACCTGAAATAACATATTACAGACATTTACAGTAGTCAAGGGAAAGCCTATAATAACATACAGCCTCTGAACTACTATACAACGTGTGCTTGCCCTTTTTCATCACATGTCAAAAAATAGGTGATAAGTGAAATATTTGCATATTTATTTTCCCTTATATGATGATTTTATGGACGATATTTGAGCTTAATATAATATATTTGGGTGTAAAATAAATAGTATTTAAAAAATAAAGAAAAATATAAAAAAATGTCAGTACTGTAGCGTCGGTTACTATTCATAATAGAATCACTGTAGCAGGACGTTACTGTAGCGGACGGAGGTGACTGTAGCGGATGGAATCACTGTAGCAACACGGAAAAAATACGTAGGTTTGTTGAAAAGTCATGTTCATGCGTGAAATGAAGGAAAAGTACTGTAGCACATGTGAAAAAAAAAAAGAGAAGCAACAGACGCACTTGCTTGCCTATATATACATGTGTGCTTCTTTGCAAAAATGGAAGGAGGAGGAGAGAAGAAAGTGTGGAGAATTTTCTCTGACAGTCAGAGATCCTTCTCTGACAGGGAGAGATATTTTCTCTGACAGTTCTAAATAAATTGTGTTTTTTTTATTTTTAATTTTATGTATTGTATTATTTTTTTTATGCCTCCTACATGGAAGGCTTAGTATTATATTATTTTCTGTATGCCTCCTACATGGAAGGCTTAATATTGTATTACTTTTTGCATGCTGCCTACATGGAAGGTTTTACCTCCTAAATGGACGGCTAAATTTCTCCAGTTTTTTTTATGTATATTTTTTGTTGTATATTTATGTTTGAGAATTTAATGTTCAAGTTTATGCAGTATTTATGAGGATTTCATTCTAGTTTTATATAATGTCAATTTATTATTATTATTTTTTTTTTAATTTCATCATGTGCTAAATTTTCATTTTCCTAGGGTGATGACATAGCTTACTAATGACGGATTGAATCTTAACTTATTAAATCTAGTTTAAATTTCTCCTTCATGATTGAGTTTTAATTATTATTCTTAATGCTTTTGATTGACTAGCCATCTTTTGAATGATTTCAATATGCATGTTGAGACCGGAAGGAGATGCATGTGTGTAGATTCTATAATTAAAACCATGACTTGCATATGAAATAGGAATATATTCATATGAGTTATGTAGTCTTATTGAGTTCCATAAATCTTAATGCATAATTAATTGCTTAAATTCATATAGGAATATATTGGATTAGCAATTAATTATAGAATTGCTTGACCTTGGAAGAGGCTAGTAATTAAATTAGGGAAACTCGACTATCAATCATGTGAAATAAATTGGGCTAGAATAGATAAGTGATTCAATCCGAAATTTGTTAAGTGAAATCTAATCCCTAGGATTTTTTCTCATATTTGTTTTCATATCATCTGCACTCATATTTAATTATTTTTCTTTTATTTGTACTCTCAATCACAGATTTATCGATCGACTAAATAGAATTAAAATTACCCATTTTGGTACTTAGTGATCAATCCTCGTGGGAACGATACTCTACTCACTTCTATATTACTTGATTACGACAGTGTACACTTGCACTATTTAATTGATCATCCAAACTCGTAACAAGTTTTTGGCGTCGTTGCTGGGGATTGTTGTCATTAATATCAATACCAAGTAATTTTAATACTAATTTAGTCTGCATGTAAAATTTAAAAAAAATTCAAAAAAAAAAATGAATTATTCACAGCATTCATTTGGTGATAACTTGTCATATCTTAGTTCTTTTTCTGGAAAGCATGTGAATGGAATGAGACAAGAAAATATAAATACTGGTTGGATTAAAAATTGTTCTCCTTATAATTGTTTTTCTAGTGCTTATTATGGAGAGTGTCATCCCTATGAGCATTATCCATATAACACTACTAATCATTATATGGGAGATGATTTCAATATGCATCAAACTTGTTTTGATCATTCATTTTATCCTGGTGGAATTTTAGAGCAACAAGAGTCTTTGGATCCATATGTCAGGTATTATCCTAATCCTCCTTTCTACTCTTATCCATATATTGAAGAACAAACTCTTGAGTATAAGGAAAAATCTGATTTAGAAAAATTAATTGAGGAGTTTGAGCAATCAACAGAGAGATTTTGTAGAGAGCAAAAGGAAAATGACACAAGAGTCAAGTCAAGTGTCCAAAATATTGGAATATATGCGAGTCAAATTATTGCATCACTTGAGACTATGAGGCAAGATAATTCTTTGATCATGATTCCCACTCCTTGTGTTGATGATGATTATTGTGAGGAAGTTGAGGATGTGGAATTGAATGAAACCTTAGCTCTTGTGGCATGTGATAAGGAACTTGAAATCACTTTTGGAGAGAATAGTGGATGTCCAATTGAGGTTCCAGCTGTGGAGCCTAATCTTTGTGATTTTGATATTGAAACTAATGTGGATATTCCAGAAGATGTTGTTCATGTCTCTCCTGTTGAAGTATTGACTCTTACTGATGAGAGTCAAGTGGATTTTATGGGATGCTCTAAAATTTTGGAAATTCCTAAATCTGTTTGCAAATACATACATGTTGTGCTTTCTTTGAATTCAGTAAATAATTGTACTCTAAAATTGTCTATGATTGAAGAAGTACAATTAATTACTTTGAATGATCATTGTTGGTTTCTGAAATATTGTTGCTTGAAAAGAAATGAAGACAAGGTGATCCTAGTGTTTGATACTTTTGATTAGTAGTTTGTGTTTGAGAAGTCTGGCTGAAGACTATAAATTTAGCGCTGCTTGGGAGGCAACCCAAGGTTTGGTTTGATATTTTTTTGTGATTTTACAGGACTTCTGGTAGCTCCTGATGATGTATTCTACTTTGATAGTTTAAAAAAATAAAAAGAAAAAAAAATTTGGTTTGGTTTTGTCTAGCTAAAGACGTTAAAGAAGGGTGGCTATTTGGGAGGCAACCCAAAACTTCTTTCCTACTCTCTTAGTTTTCTTTATTACTCTCTTAATTTTCTTTCCCACTCACTCAATTTCTTTTCTACTTACTCATTTCTTTCTTACTCTCTCACTTTTCTTTCCTACTCATCGAAACACATTGCACTGCATTGAGATTTTAGTTTTCATCATTTTCATTTTAAGTTACCATGGAGGAATCTCTTGCAAAGCTTAAGAACAGGTTCCCCACTCTTCCCAAAGATGTGCTCAGGAAGATCTATAGCTGTCGACTTGAAAGGATGAAAGTATTCAATCGTTTGGGCCTTCCTGTGGATATACGTTGGATCATTGAAGCTAAGGTACGTTTAGCATGTGAGATTCATAATTCATTTGTTAAACCTTTGCCAGGAATGGGAAGAAGTTCTTACTCTAAAAAGAGAAGAGCTAAAAGAATGAAGGTCTGCCATAAATGTGCAAGGTGGAATTGTGATCAGCGCTGTAGGAGTAAAGGTATGGTTTCTGTAACTCGAGAAGATAAAATTAAATTTATAAAGGATGGACTGAGTAAGGAGTCCCTAGATGATATCATTCAAACTCTTGAGACGCATCCGAGCGGTGATGTTCATCGTATTCTTCTTGATTTAGCGGACATATTCAACAGAGAAAAAGAGCGCTATTGTCTTGGGAATCTGACGAAAAAAGACCCTGTTTGCCAGTTTATAAGAAAACTGGATGGGAAGCCAATCCTCGATTCATAGAAATCGTTTAAGCCGTTACTGGACGTAAAACCAGAGGAAGATGTGAGCCAACATCACAACTACTGTACATAATCATGCTTTTGTCTAATCATCTTATCTTTTCTGTAGCTTTTGTCTAATCTTTCTTATCCTTTTGGCAGTTTTTTTTCCTACTCTACTGTATCTTTTGACTTTCTTTCCTCTTTTTGTTTAATTTCTTCACGCAATAGCCCACCTGTCATCTGTGTCAGAAATTTTTTCAAACTTCTTTGAAAAATGTTTGATTTGTGTGATTTTGTTGTCGTTGTTTTAGTATTATATATATGTACTCTTTCATTTGTAAATACACACACTTCCATTTGTAAATATGAATTCTTTCTCTTGTAAGCGTACATGGTCCGAGAGAAACAAAGAGAAAAAGGTTATCACACAAAAATGTAGATTTACATCTATTTACATTTTTGGTGAAACTGATTTGGGCAAGAAAGGAGAGTTTATAACAGCAGCAAATGAACTGGGAATTGGATTAGCTGCCAGAGGGATCAACTTTGTGTACGGGGGAGGCATTCAGGGCCTAAAGGGAAGTGTGGCCATTTCTGCATCCATGAATGGAAGCAAGGGTTTAAGTGTAAGGGTGAAGGAGTTGGAAGATCATACTTTTTCCTTGGGACAAGAGTTACAGGTTTCGAGCTTGCCTCAACAAATGGGACTAATGTTCTACCATGCTCAAGCTTTCATTGCTCTACCCGGTGGTTTGGGGACGTTGGATGGCATTTCTAGCGTTGCATATTGGGCTAAGTTAAACTATCACAAAAAGCCATTAGGATTGTTAAATGTTAATGGTTTTTATGATAATCTGTTGTCTTTTCTTGATCATGCTGTGGAAACAGGATTCATACCCTAAGCAACTCGTCATTCCATAATTTCTGCACCAACTGCTGATCAGCTGCTCGATCAACTGCAAACCTATGAACCTAAACCAGATCTACTTGTCAAGCAAATAGGTGGGCAATCTTCATATAGCAGTCAGAAGCAGAACACGGATACCACCCTTCAGTTGTAACTTTCCTTAATCTCTTGGTTTTACATTTAGTATTTTGATTTTACTATATTATGCGTTTATGTTTGAAAAAGAAAAAAAAACCTTCTCTGAGCTCTAGAAGACATTGGGGACAATGTCTGATTTAGGTTGGGGGAGGAGAAAAAAAAAATTTCTTCTGTTTTTCTTTTGTTATTTAGTAAAACCATTAGATGCATGGGGTGTGGAAAAAATGGCAGAGTAAGGAGTTATTCTTAACTCCTGAGACGCATTTCATTAATTGCATTTTATTGGTTGCAATTTTTCTTTTATCTTTTTCAAAAAAAAAAAAATCTTGTTCAAGTGCTTTGTAATGATATTAAGAAGTACACAAGTTTTAAGTATCCCAGGATACTTAAAACCCTACCCCAGGGGGGTTTTAACTTCCCAGGGGGGTCACCTATCCCAGGATTACTCGTGCTTGAGCACGCTTATCTATGAAGCTCCACTAGAATCCGGGTCAAAGACCGGCTTGGCTTCAGATTCTCCGGAGCTCATACCCTTCTATATTGGGTATACATTACTACTGTGCTTTTTCATTCTCTATATACAGTTCTACCCCTTCCTCTAAATCAGCTTGCCACTTAATTGTGGGGGAAAGTTCTATTTCCTCTGGGTTTGTCCATCACCCATATTTCATTCTAGTTACAAGATCACTAACAAAGTATCAATATACCTATTCTCAGTAGCAAACAACATTAATCTAATGCCAGAATCTCTGCTCTGATACTACCAAATATAACACCCATTCCTTATGCCCCTTTATTATGCATCGGAAGCAATATCACTATTATTAGAGCTTAGGAGAATCAATAAATAAAGCTCCCAGCCAAAAACCTTCACAATTATTCTTGGGGCACTATTCATTCAGGAAAACCAATTTACCAGATTAATTAACTTTATTCACGGGGTTACCAGATTAATTTACATAGGCTTATATTAACATAATGACATGACAGCGTGCTCAATACTTCACATTTCTTACATATGGCCATAGTATCAATAGAAAACAGAGCTCCAATCATTCAACTATGTTACACATAGACAAGCAAAGCAATCATGCACATCAACACACAAGCATACATATCAATACATGCAAGTAAGGTAAGTTTACTACCTTTCATCTTTGAGTCCCCTTTTTGTACCTTTTCTTCCAACCACTAAAGTTCCTTCCATTGTCTCTTCTTTGTCTTGTCATCTCATGGCCCTAAATACATGGCCATATTATTAAAAGCCATGACAACTTAATGTCCAATGGGCTACATGGGCCTTCAAAAAATTTAAGGGCCTAATCCTAACCTTTGGAGTTCCTAATTATTACATTTGTGCTATTAGGTCCTAAATTCGCATAAGACATAAAGCTAGCAAAGTTTTCATTATACTTTGGAAAATCATAACTAATTCTACAAAACTCCAATTGGGTTAATGATTATATAACGCACCAAATTTTGATAAAGGGCTAATAGTAGTTATTGTGAATGATTTTATAAATTAAAATGGATTTGAGATCCGAATTATTATCCGAAAATGCCTAACACCCTGTATTTTAGCATACTTATGTGACAAAGTAATTATTTGGGCTAAATATAGGGGTAAATGGCACATGGAAGAAGGAAAAGAATTTTTTTATGAACTATGTGGCAATTTTAATTAATATGCCATAATCAATGAGAAATTAAAAGAATAGCCATAAGTTAGTGATTAATTGAGAGATTAATTACTAACTAAGGAGAAATGAGATATGCAACTAAATAGCAAATGGAGTGGTTAGAGTAACTAATTAGTTACTTATTTTATAAGAACCAATGAGAGAGTGACATGTGGCCATTGGTAGATGAAGCAAGCATAAGAGTTGGTAGAAGGAAAAGTCAAACAATGAGTTTTAAAATCATTTCTCTCTCTCCCTCTCTCTTTGTACGCATGAGTAGGCATGGGGGCAGAAATTCTACCATTCTTCATCATCATTTCACCTTCTTCCTCAAGCTCTCATCCCTCCCTTCTCTCTCCAAATTCATCCTCCATTTTTGCCCAAGAGAGAGGAAGAAAAGCTTGATTTTAAGGTAAGTTAATGACCTCTAATGCCAAAACTCCCTTCTATAAAGTTGTTCCTTGTGTTGAGAGCTTTGATTTTATGGTTTTAGATTTCCCATTTGGTGGTGTTTGAGTACTCAAGGAATTTTGGAGTGTGGAGAACCAAGGAACTCCTTTGAAAAGTTGTAAAGGTGAGTAAGACAAATCTTTCTATGTAGGTTTTGTAGCCATTGATTGAGTTTGGAATTTTTGGTATTTTGCTTGATTTTCGAAAATGAGGATTATGGTGTGTAGGGCATGTTGTGGTCATGGATTGAGTGTCTTGTGATGTGTTTTGGATTGATAGAATGGATTTGAGATTGAATCATGAAATTTGGAGTTTTTGGAAAATTGGCATTGTGTTGTTGTCTTGGGTTATATTTTGGAAAGCAATGTGAAATTGGTTGATTTGATATTTCAAATGGATTCTTTGTGAAAATTTATGTGGGATTAGGTTTGATTGTTGATTTTGGAGCTATTGGACATTTTAGTAGAAAATTGGAATGCTGTCAAGTGTAAACTCTGTTTTGGGCAGTCAGTTTGTACAAAAGTTTTGAATGACCAAATGGTGTTTAAAAATTATGAAACATTCCAGTATTAAATTTCACATCCCAAAATTTAAAATGGACATATAATTTATGTCATTTCATTTTGTGAACTAGGAGATATGATTGTCCAAAAGTTTGGGATGGAAACTGGACTCTGTTTTGGAGCAGTGTTGAGTTTTGGATAATTTTGTATTTTTGTGGTGATTTCTGGTAATGGCCCATATTTTTCCTATAAAGATGACTTAAATATCTTTCATTTGGCTTTGGAATCACCTCATCTCAATTTTTCTAGAATTAGTTATGATTTTTGGAAGTTCAGCCTAAAAACAGGATTTTTCTTGGCCGAGGCCAGCAGATTTTAGGTCGCGGCCAACCTCCAAAATCAGCATTTTGCACTTCTGAAAGGTGGTGTTTGGTATAGTCTTTCCCCAATCCTTTAGACATTTGTTTAGGCTTCTAGTAGCCGCCTAAGGGACTTTACTAATAACCAAATCTAAGTGATCTGGAGTCGTTTAAGTATTGGAATAAGTGATAATGTATCATCTTTAATTATGAATATAGGATTTGATAATTGCCCGGAACGAAGAAGGCTTGTGCCTGAACAAGAATGGAAAGAGCAAGGTAGTGACACTTTATCCTATATCATGTGTAATGGATTACTTGTATGTATTAATCATTAAATGAGCGAGGGGACGTGGCGGTGAGCTCGGCCTTGAATATTGTTAAGGGGACATGGTGAGAGCCCGGCCTTGAATATTGTTGAGGGGACATGGCGATAGCCCGGCCTTGAATATTGTTGAGGGGACGTGACGGTTAGCCCGGCCTTGAATATTGATATGCTACATTGTGATATATGCCTACTTACTTTGTTTAATTATGCATCATATACGTAAACTGTTGCTACTGGGATTCTTTTAAATCTCACTCTTTCCAAATAACATTTTTTAGACAGGGCAAGTAGATAAGGGTGATTAGGACTGCTGGTAGTAGTCTTAGTTTCTTTTGATTTTGGTTATCATTTGGACAAATGTATATATTTTGGACCATAGATTTGTAGTTATGGTGCAATCCCCGGTATGGGAAATTGAAATGGGCAATTATTCCCTATAAAACTCTTGGATTAATGATATTATCCTGGTGAATGTCAGGAAGTTTGCTAACACTCTGACAAACCGATTAGGCCTATTGTTTTTATAAATGAATGAATAGAGATCTAATTGTACAAGTGTTGTAAAATGTTTTTAATTATCCCAGATCTCTTTTCACCTTATAAAATGTGTTTAAACGCTAATCTCGGCCTTGATTATGACGGGGGTTACAGATTACGTGTAACATCCTGGATTTTAATTAAGGGATAATAACTTCAAATGATGTAATTAATGTTAATTAAGCATATTTGAAGTATATGTTGTATGTTATGATATAAAGAGCATTAGTGATGATTTAATGAGTATTGTACTAATCAGGGGTAAAACGGTAAATTTACCAACCGTCTGGTTAGCTACTAATGAGAAAACCCCTTAGTAATCAAAATCAATGGTTGAGATTGAAAGATAAAAGGGGTGGAATCAAGTGTGGAAGAGTTTATGTGAAATCATGGAGGGAGTAATGAGATGGTGACAAGTGTCCAAATGAGAGCCATTGGATGAGTCAACATATTCAAACTCTTTCTCTCTCCCTCTTAGTCGGCCAAGTGCATGGAAGGAAGGGAAGGAATGATCATCTCCTTCACCTACTCACTTTCTCTCTCCCTTTCCTCCATTTCCGGCGAGCAAACAAGAAAGAGAAAATAAGGGCTTGCAACTAGCCAAGGTAAATGATCTTATATGCTTAATTACCCTTCATTGATATTGTTCAAAAGGGTAAGAGCTTTACTTCCATGTTTTCAGACTTTGGATTTGTGGTGTGTGGCAAATTGAGGGAATTTGAAAGTTGAGGAATCCAAGTTCTGAATTCAGCAAGTTGAAGAGGTAGGTTTGTAATGCATTTTGATATATATGTCAAGATGTTTGCTTAATCAATGAGAAATCTGGAAATTAGACCTAATTATGATGTTAATTGAGGGGTAGGCTTTGATGAGAGTGTCACTGTTCATTTGGTCAGTTTTGACACCTGGGAGTGATTAGAATTTGATTGGAAGTTGAATAAGGGAAGTTGTTAGAAGGAGGTTTTGAGTGGTTTGATGATTTAGAGTAAGAATGTGTTGATTGAGTTGAATTTGGGTTGTTTTTGGTTGCCAATGGGTTCCTTGTATTGAAATGAGTGAGAATGAGTCTTGACACAAGTTTAAGAACCATTGGGGTTCATTTGGTGAAGTTTGGAAAAGTATACCAGTTGCTGCGTTCTGGTTTCTGGTGTGATTTCTCGAGTGAGAGAAGAACTCACTCGAGCACAGGATGAATGTGCTCGAGTGAGCATGTTTGTGCTCGAGTGAGGGTGCATAAATGCACTGGGGGTGAGCGTTTCAGGTGTTCACTCGAGAGTGATTGCCAAGAGTGCGCCTAGCACTCGCGAGCATTGGGGGATCACTCGCGAGCACTGGGGTCGTGCTCGAGTGAATCTGTTGCCTGGGAGTTGGGGTGCTCTCGGGCAGACACTCGCTGCCTTGTGCTTGCGAGCACTGGGGGTCAGTGCTCGAGCACAGGCACTTGTGCTCGAGTGAAGGTGGAAGAAGATGTTGAGAGGTACTCTCGGGTTGTCACTCGCAGGCCTCACTTTTGTGGTGCTCGAGTGTGCTGGGGTCTCTGCTCGAGCACAGCCTTTTGTGCTCGAGTGAGAGTGTGAAAATATAGTGAAGTTTGCTCTCAGGCAAGCACTCGCGGGAGGTCACTCGCATGTGTGCTCGAGTGAGAGCGAGAGTCATGCTCGAGCACAGCCCCTTGTGCTCGAGTGAGGGGACCCAGAAATTAGTGTTTAGCTTTCCAAAGAAGGATCTTTGGGGATAGTTATCCCAACCCTTTAGGCATATGAATAGGCATTTAATGGTCATCTAAAGAGTCCAAATGAATACCAACTTAGAGTGTTATTAAAGTAATAACTTGGAAAAGGAAATTAACCAAATGTCCCTATTCTGATTATAGGATTTGACATCTGCTATCCTCGTGAGCCCACTGTGCCCAGAGACATCAGGAAGGGATCAGGTAGTGACTTTTCTTTCGTACCATTTATAATGCATTGTATGTGTGTATGATCAGTGATTTGTGATGAATTCGGATATTTCGACTGATGCGGATATGTGGTAGCACCGTCAGTCCAATAGTCCCTGAGTAGCTAACAACGGTTCGGGTGAAGACTGTGTGTCTTTCCGGCGGAGAAAGGGGATGAGGATGAGGTGTGATATATGTGATATGTGAGCCGAAAGGCTGATTTGTGAGCCGAAAGGCTGATTTGTGAGCCGAAAGGCTATTTGTGAGGCCGACGGGCCATTTGTGAAGCCGAATAGCTTATGAGCTATAAGGCTATATGTATGCACTGCCACGCCAATAGTCCCTGAGTAGCTAACAACGGTTCGGGTGAAAACTGTGTGTCTTCCCGACGGAGAAAGGGGATGAGGGTGGAGTGTGATATGTGTTGCTGCTGCGGTGCATTGATTGCTTACATGCTATGTGCTTGTATGTGGTATAATTGCTTAGTTACTACTGGGATTCTTTTGAATCTCATTCTTTCCTTTGAACTAACCTTTCAGACAGGGCGACTGGCTCCAAGGAAAAGCGTGTGACCCGGAGCGGGTAGAGTTTCGTAGGGACATCAGTATGTTTTGTTGGTTAATCATTTTGGATAGGGATTACTGTATTACATTTTGAAATGTAAATAGTGTGAATATTTGGTTTGTAATCCCCTACTTGGAATTAGAAACTCCATATATATATATAGATGAACCCGGGGGTTGCCGGGGGTTTAAATTACGAACTCTGATATTTATGAATGTAAGTTAACTGCAGAGATGATTATATTCGGTAATTGAAAACGAGACCCGGATAGGAAAGGAGTTTTGAAAATTTTGTAAGGTCCTACTGCTTGGTAGGTAATTTGATACGTTTGAACTATCCAACGGTCTAAAAACCCTTTTAATTATACATTATCGAATATTAATTATGGTAATTAAGGCAGGGGGTTACATTACGCACATTATGTTTACAGTTGAGTGAAATATAAGAGCAATAGAAAACCTAGTTTGCTTTCCTAAGGTTACTTGACTGGCAGTGGCTATTAACCCAATTGTCATCATTGTACCTTATAATCAATCAGAAGAGACCTAACATTTATCTTTTGACAATGCTTTCCTTTTGCATCTTTCTATTATCATAGATCGTGAGTTTTCTCTAAGATCGAATATTAACAATGGCGAAAGGTATCTTACAAGACTTCTGTTAGTATTATTATTTTAGGAGAATTCATGTATTGTTATTTGTAATTTATTTATATTCCATGAATTTGTCCTACAAATTCTATTAAAGCCATATTCTTTTGAAACCCAAAACAAATGTTTTTGTGTGTGATGTGTGATGTGTGATGTGTGATGAGTGATGACACAACATGGGATGAAGAATAGGACAATGAATGGGGAGAAAATCAGTAACATAAGGATTGCAACTATGAAAGTGAAGAACTTTAAGCCCTCTGCGTATTACATTCATGTTCTTGAATTGATCATAGTTTTCTATTTATGATTTCTATTTTATATTATATGGAGTAATTTTTATGTTCAGTCAAGTGTTATTTCTCCTCTGTTTTTTATTCAAAATTTTTATTTTTCTACTGCCTCTATTTTAAATTGTTGGGAATTGGGCATGGTCCATTCTTGGTGGATTAGGCCCAAACCCATTAAGCTTTAAGCTTTGGGGCCAAAATAAAATACCTAAATGAATATGGGGTATTTATTGGTAATATTCCCCAAGGGTTAAAAATTGAAACCTGGTGGGAACAGTTTCCCTATATGTTTTAGAGGGAATGGTTGTCGGACTACGTGTGTGTGTGTGTGTGTGTGAATAAAAAAATAGTTAACTACACATAACATACAACACAGAGAAAATATTCTCCACAGAATTCCCTTTTCCTCTCTTCTCTCTCAGTGTTATTTGCTGTGTGATATAGCCGGAGTCCGGTGTGATCTAGTTCGCGTAGGTACCGTAAGAGTTCAAAACAACACTTCAGGTATGCCCGAAAACCTACATTGGTATCAGAGCCACTAGTTTTAACTTGTCCAGAATAATTGATTCTACTATAATGTTCATAAATTTTTGAATGCATGAAAATTTGATCTGTGCAAGTTTTATGTTGATGAATATATGAAAAACTTACTACAGTAAATTCTGAGTATATAGATATATGAGAATTAAATGATTCTGACTCAAATACATTTTTTTCTTGGATGTATGAGATTAGTTTTTCATATGTTTGGTCTTGCTATACGGTGTTATATAGAATTCTTTTTTTTCACAATGCAATATGGTGTGTTCAATTTGCTATTAATTCCTATTTATTCCTTTGTTTTATGAGTAAGAGTGTATTTAGATGCCTCATAATACACATCATAAATGGATTGAACGGAATAAAATGAAGAACCGAAGAAACCGAATGGGAAAAATGAAACTTTAGATCAGGTCATCATAAAACAAGTGATTTAGGTCTTAAAACTAATACCATTACGTAAACCTCAGAAAAACAATGAAAATGGACACCAAGAACGCGTAAAACGAATGTCGGACAGCAAAGTTACGAACGAAAGAAGATATCGGGTCGACGGATCCGACCCACGCTTGAAACTGAGTCTGGGTCGACCTGGTTGGAGGTTGAAGACAACCTCCAGCACCTCGCCATTTCGCACTATAAAAAAATCAGATCGGGTCAAACCCAACCCGATTCGATGCACAAAAAAAGAGATTTGGGCCATTGGTGGCCCAAACCCAAAACAAAGGCCAATCAGGTTAGTGGGAAGGCCCACCCCGACCCATCACCCAAACAAAAAAAATATTTTTTTAGTAATTAAAAGGGACAGAAACTCCACGTGGCGCATGTAGCCACATGGCTGACATAGACCAACAACAGGCGACGCATGGAGTCCAACTAGCAGGAGCGTGTGACTATCGGACAACTACAGTGTGGCGCATGGGTGACACGCGCTTCCAGCGAGAGTGGGCTTTATGCAATTTTTTTATTTTTCATGGATTTTTTCTTCTTGGGGTGAGTGAGGGCGGGTGGGAGCTCCGTTTGATAAGCGGTTTGTTTCTAAAAATCCCTAAATTTGAGATTTTCATAATAATAAGCTATTTGCCTATTTTTGTGGCAATTCAGGATCTTTTTGTGAGTTTTTAGTGCTTATTTAAGTGTTTTTTAGACATTTAAAAATACCTAAAATCATGATAATGACTTACATTTGTTTATTTAGGTCAAGAATGAAGCAAGAGGCTTCCAACAGCACTGAAACACTTGAGTATGGGTCATTGAGCATTAAGTTTATGGATGATCAAGCTCATATAGATAATCCTAAAGAAGATCCTGAAAAAAATGAATTTTTTTAAAGAAGATCCTGAGGATGATCTCTATCTTATCCCTGAAGAAGATTTTCTGGAGCGTGTTCCAGAGGAACCTCAAATGGTCTACTCTGATTCTGGACCAAAGTCTATGCCCTCCTATCCTGATGAACCTCAAAATTTAGAAGAAGAGGTCGATCAACCCTATTCTGCTTTGATGGCTGAGAAGATAGCAGAACTTGAGGCGGGCAAAATAGCTAAATAAATAATATAAAATCATATACTCAATCATTGTGAATTATGTGGAAAGCATAAAAGACAAAAAGAGTGCAGAGTTCTACGTGAGCATAATGATGAAATACCGCGTAGCTGTAAAGGCAAGAGGCACATTCTCAATGACTGTTATTTGGGTTGATGTTGTGACAACAACAACAAGATTCATGAAGAAAAAGAAAAGATTCTTTAGGAAACTAATGAAAGCCATTATTGACTACTGTTGTTTTGACATTTAATGGTGTATAATATTCCTATTTCTTTTTATGCTGGTTGTATTGAGAATATGACTCTAAATGTTATTGTTTGTATGTTTTATGTATGGACATGGTAATTTTTCATGTAATGAATTATGTTTGTTAGTTAATGCTAATTTTTAATTGTGCATTATAATACCATGTATCCCTGATAAGTGAGAGCTTTTAAAAGGTGAAACTTCTAAAAGCTGATGACTTATTTAAAGTACTTATATGAAGTTTTTTTATAGAAAATAATAAAGTTACTAGTATTTATGTGATAGGAGGTACAAACGTATTCCCCTTATCATGAATATAGTAATAAACTTATTTTCTAGTCAAGAATGATATAAGTATAGGCGTTGTATATCATTCTGTGCTATATAATTGTTTGGTTATGTTTTATTAAAGAGAACAACGTTTCTAAATGTGAAAAACGTTGCTTCAGAATTAACAAATGGCTACGAAAGGCATCATTGCTGAACTAAATAAGGGAAAGAAATTGAATGGAGACAACTGGGACATCTGGCACTGTAAGGTGCAATACATTTTGGAAGAACAGGAGGCTGTTGAACCACTAACCACTATTTTGGTGGAACCTGAAGCTGGGATGACTACTCAGCATAGGAGAAACTTGGAAGTTTACTAAGCGTGGAAGAAGAAGAATAGCATTGCAAGAGTCACCTTACTGAGCATAATGGAGAATGACCTAATGTGCTAATATAAGAAATACCAAACTGTTCAGGCTATGTGGGCTACACTCAAGGATAAGTTTGGTGGCACATCAACTACAAAGCTTAGAAGGTTAACAATCAAGTTTGATACCTACAAGCTTAGAGTGAATACTCCTATGAAGCAGCATATGAGAGAGATGTCCAACATGATCAGAGAACTTTAGGAAGCTGGACACACCTTGACTGATGAACAGCAAGTTCAGGCTGTGATCATATTGCTTCCTTCTAGCTGGGAGCACATGAAAGTGAACTTGACTTATAATGACAATATCGTCACTTTTAATGATGTAGTGAAACATCTTAAGCTTGAGGATGAACTCCTAGAGGCATATAAGGCTTATGAACAAGCCTAATACACTGAAAATGTTGGTCCTTCTAATACAAAACCCGATTCCTAAAAGGGCAAGAAATCTCATAAGAGAGGCAAGAATGATGGCTTTAAGTTCAAAAAGGGTAGAAAGCATTTCACGAAGAAAGGTAAGAAAGGTGACAATAAGAAAGTTGACCTAAATAAGGTCAAGTGTTACGCCTTCTAGAAAATAGGTCACTTCGCACGGGATTGTACCGAGTAAAACGATCGTGAAAAGGTACTAGTGGATTATGTGAATTCACACATTTCTTTTGTTTTAAGTACTTCTTTTCTAACAGAACTTATTTATTCTTCTTGGATTTTGGATTGATGCTCAACAGACCACGTGACAAGGGATCAGGACCCTTCGTGGAATATCGTCAGTTGCCGCATCTAAGCAAATGGCTTTACGTAGGCAACAATGCAAAGATTGAAGTCAAAGGACTTGGCACTTGCAAGTTAGCTTTGCGTGGTGGGAAGACTTTGATCCTACATGATGTTCTTCATGCACCTAACATTCGACGGAATTTAGTTTCAGTACTTCGTTTATTAGATTAGGGGTTTGATGTAAACTTTCATGGCAAAGTTGCAGACATTTTTAGCAACAAGACCTTTCATGGTTTAGCTTTCCTTTCTAGAAAGTTCTTTGTTATGAATATTATTGGTAATTTTAATGTGCATGGCTGTTTCATTATTTCCACTAACATAACTATTGATATGATTATCTGGCACGCTAAACTAAGGCACATTAACCAAAATAAAATGATTTAACTAGCTAAAGAAGGTTTGCTAGATGAAATTTTGAATATTGAAATGTCCTTATGCGAGAATTATCTAGCTGGTAAGGCAACTAGGAAACCTTTCGATAAGGGATCTAGAGCTGAGATTCCGTTACAATTAATCCATTCTGATATATGCAGTCCAATGAGTGTGAGGGCGAGACACGGAGCTTAGTATTTCATTACCTTCATTGATGACTATTCGCGATATGGTCACATTTATTTGATTTCATACAAATCTGAAGCTCTTAAATGCTTTAGACGATACATGAATGAAGTAAAGAATCAAATGGATTGTAAAATTAAAGCGTTGCATACTGATTGGGGTCGTGAATACTTATCTGATCAATTTAAGGAGCTCTATGAAGAAAAAGGTATAATTAGGCAACTAACCATCCCTGGCACTCCACAACAAAACGAAGTTGCTGAAAGAAGAAATAGAACTCTTCGATACATGGTTAGGTCAATTATGTCTCAAGCAAATATGCCAATTTCATATTGGGGTGATGCTTTACTAACGGCTGCCTTCATTCTTAACCTTGTGCCCTCAAAATCAGTTACTTCTACACCTTATGAGTTATGGACAAAATACAAGCCAGATTTAAACATCCTGAGACCTTGGGGGTCGGCTGCGTATACTCATAATGATTCCCATAGGTATGGAAAATTGGGTCCTAGGGGGAAAAAGTATATCTTTATAAGATACTCTGAGCAATCAAAAGGATATGTTTTCATAGGTGAAAATGAAGAGGAACTATGACTGAAATTGAATCAAGAGATACCATATTTCTAGAAAATGAATTTCCTAGTAAGGGAGATATTGATCGTACTGTAACTCTTTATTAGACACAAGATTAAGGCAGTACAAAACAAACTCAGACTAATGATCCTCAATCGTCTCAATACATTGACTTGAGTGGGAGCTCAGAAAGGTCTTTACAAAGACCTAGACAAGAGAAGCGAAAAAGACAAGAAGTTCCCACAAGAAAGAGTGACAGGGAAAATGTACCTAGGAGATGCTTCTCCATAGAAGGAGAGGTACTTATTGTTACTCTAGAAGGAGATGATGAGCCTCATTCTGTGCAAGAAGCTTTATCAAGTTCTGCTAAAGATGAATAGAAGAATGCAATGGAGGAAGAAATTGATTCAATGAAGAAGAATCAAGTTTAGGAATTAGTTTATCTACCAAAAAGGTGAAAAGCCATTGGGAACAAATGGATTCTCATAGTAAAAGAAAAGTTGATGGATCAATTGACAAATACAAGGCTTGATTAGTTGCAAAGGGGTACAATAATAGGAAGGTGTATATTACGAGGATACCTTCTCACCTGTTGTACGTTTCAATTCTATAAGACTTATTCTGGCAATAGTAAATAGTTTAGATCAAGAACTACATCATATGGATGTAAAAACCGCATTTCTAAATGGTAATCTGGATGAAGAAATCTATATGGAACAACCATTAGGTTTAATTAAGAAAGGAATGGAGAGCAGACTTTATAAGCTCTAGAGGTCCATTTATGGACTGAAACAATCATCCAGACAATGGTATTTGAGGTTTCATAGAGCGATAATCTTTTATGACTTTCAAATGATTGAAGAGGACCACTGCATCTACATTAAGTTGTTTGAGGGTAATTTTGTAATATTATCCTTATATGTAGATGACATACTATTGGCTGGAAATATTCTAAAGTCGGTCTTAGCTATTAAAGAATGGCTATCGTCGAATTTTGTGATAAAAGACATGGATGAAGCAGAATATGTACTTGGAGTTAAAATCTAAAGGAATCGCTCTAAAAGAATTCTCTCTCTTTCACAAGAGAATTACATCAAAAAAATTCTTGAGCAATTCAATATGAGAGACTGCAATCCCTTAGATACCCTGGTAGCTTCTGATGTAACCTTGAGTCTTGACATGTATCCCAAAACTGAGTCAGCAAAGAAGAAAATGGAAAGGGTTCCTTATGCTAGTACCGTTGGAAGTTTGATGTGCGCGATGATGTGTATAAGGCCAGATATTTGTTACATAGTTGGACTGGTTAGCAGATTCCAGTCAAATCCCGGTGAGCAACATTGGAAAGCAGTAAAAAGGATTTTGAGATACTTGAAGGGCACGTCAGATTATGCACTATGCTATCAAGGAAGCGATCTACACTTGGTTGGATACTCTGACGCTGATTTGGGTGGAGATGAAGTTGAGTGAAGATCGACTTCAGGATATACATTCTTGCTGAACAATGGTGCCATATGTTGGAGTAGCAAGAAGCAGACGTGCATTGCCCTACATCCTATGGAAGCTGAATTCGTGGCATGCACCTCAGCAGTACAAGAGGCTATATGGCTCAACAGATTTATTGAACATCTTGGATTTGGAAATGAAAGCACAAATCCAGTGTTAGTGTATTGTGACAATACAGCAGCCATAGCCTATTTGAAAGATCCCAAATATCATAGCAAGACCAAACACACAGATATAAAGTAAAATTTTGTGAGAGATTATGTAGCATAGAAAGTTGTTACTGTACAACATATTTCGACCAAGAGTATGGTCACAGACCCCCTAAACCAACCCACAGCCAAGGAAATGTATGACAAACATGTGAAGGCTATTGGGATGTACAAAATGTAAAATTGCAGACACTATATAATATGTTTATGATTAATGAAAATGTTTCTTCATAAAATTGTATGTGTCTATATGAAGGTATACAATGTATAGTATGTCGTACAAGCAGGTAAGGTTAGCTCTTTCACACGAGCAATCGCCTTTAATACTCAGGAGGAATATGCAAAGATAAGATAGTTGTGTTTACTAGTAAAGCAGTAGGAATGCTGATATGGTAGAGAAGAAACATAAATTATGTCACCTCAATAAGAGTGTAGTATGTCGAGATGAGATCCAATAAGACGTAATTTAAATATGAATCAAATCATGGATGCCTGCTTTCATGATGTCTGTTGCCAGATAACAAATTCTTCAACATTGGCGTCATGATAGATAAATGAAGTAGAAGAATTTGGGTTTAGATACTGGGAGCATCTAAACTTATGTCTGTACGGTGTTAATAATAAGATTCAAAATGACGTACGCTCTTATAATGCAAGAATAACACTGTAGCATGTGATTCATACCACATATGCAAAAGAACCGCAAATAGGAAGCAAGTGAATGGATCCCTGCTCTATTACTGTTTGAGTCACAAGAAGGTTAAACAATTATGTGATGTCCTTCAACTTTGACATTATCATGGAGGTATACTTCAACGTTTGCTACCTTAACATTCATCCTATGATCATGACTAATACGATCCAAGGTTTTATGTTAGGAAAGCGATTAATACATATCAAAATGATATATGAGCGAAAGGAAGATTACTTAGAATATACACACCTATGTTGGTGTCTGAGACATGTCCCTTATGATATTAATTTTGGTAATTTCATAAGTATGGACAATAAGCATATGAAAAGGCGATCTAAGTTTTATCTTGACTTGAGAGGGATTAGATCTGCCATGTGGAAGTGTATATTGGTATATCTAGGACATATGAAGCATTATATTAAATTCAAACTACACAAAGAAAGGTTATTTTGTGCTGGTCCTGTGAAAGGGATTGCTAGTACAAGCACATGGGGGACGTCATGTCCATGCGGTCACGGCAAAGCACCTAGTATGAAAGAAGAGAGAGAGAGAGAGAGAGAGAGAAACCTTATGGCATCCAATCCATCAAGTGTGAGTAGGAGATGTTGGAAATTGGGCTTGATCCACCCTTGGTGGATTAGGCTCAAACCCATTAAGCTTTAAGCTTTGAGGCCAAAATAAAATACCTAAATGAATGTGGGGTATTTATTGGTAATATTCCCCAAGGGTTCAAAATTGAAACTTGGTGGGAACAATTTCCCTGTATGTTTTGGAGGGAACGGTTGTCTGACTACATGTGTGTGTGTGTGTGTGTGTGAATAAAAAAATAGTGAACTGAACATAACGTACAACACAGAAAATATTATCTACAAAATTCTCTTTTCCTCTCTTCTCTCTCAATGTTATTTGCTGTGTGATATAGCCGAAGTCCGGTGTGATCTGGTTCGCATGGGTACCGTAAGAGTTCGAAACAACACTTCAGATATGCCCAAAAACCTACATAAATATAAGCCATGTTTTTAAAAGGCCCACAGTTCAATATAATATATAATGAATTTTTAAGGGTAATAATCAATATATTAAAATTATTTACGTCTATTCATTAATACGATCCATTTCACATGTATTTAAATAAAGATAAAGTTAATCAAAATTAAAATCTTAACAACTTAATTATTTTGTTGATGGGTAACAATGTTTTTTTATTTAAAACATATTGTATACTCCCTCCGGCTATTCCTAAATACAAAGGCCCTTTCTAAGATAAATTATTGATCTATAATATAAGTCACTTAATAAATCATAAATGAACACTTTTTAAATATTACCTTTACTAATTAACATAAGAAGACTTAAAATCTAATGTAGTGTTTCTCTGTACAAAGTTAAACAAATGTTTTATTTTCAGATAAAGTTAATTATTCAACTACCACTCTTCAATTCTTCTAATAAGGTAGTAAAAGCAAATCTTAATATCAATTGAAAGGACTATGTCTGCCTAAAATTACAAGCGGATTGAACTTGCATCCTCGGGGTTATAGAAGAGCACCTATGCCACAGGCTACATGGTGATTGGCAGATGAATTTCAAGTTGATAATAATATGATGAAATCTCTAGGGGCAGTTTTGTCTGAGGGAATTTAGGGGTAAATAAATCTTGGAGACACCGAAGACAAAGAAATTAAACCGTCCGTACACACAAACGGTGGTTACGCTTTTGTTTTAAAAATATGAAATTCTAAAATTATTATCAAAAAGTATAAAATTGAACTTAAAAGCTAAAAGGAATTAAGTAGAATTTTTTGCTAAATTATTTCTATTATTGTATTTATTTTATTTTATATTCCTTCCGCCCTTTTTATAAGCAACTTTTTTTTTATTGTGTAAAATAAACTAACGGTTAATATTAGTTAAAAACAATAAATGTATCAAAAATGTCAAGCCTTTTTCTAATTATGCCTATTTTTATGAAAAGAGTATAAAAGATATTATTGATAATAAATAATGAATAAATATGAGAGAATGAGTAGAAAATACAAGAGAAAATAAGTAATAAACGATTGAATGAAAAAGAATTACCACATAAAAGATAATTAATATAAAGTTATGTATTTAATAAGGATAAAAAAGAAAAATGTGGTTTACATTTTAAGACTTAAAAAGAAAGTTGTTTATATATTAGGATCAAGCCTATGAAAGATAAAGTTATTTATAAAAAGAATCAGAGAGAGCATTAAAATAAACTTTAAAAAAATAAAATTTTCAGTGTAATAACTTGTGTTATTGGTGGTCTAAAACTTAACAAGTTACTGTATAGGTGACTAATTCATTTAGATGGAGGTATGGGACCAAAGTAGCCAACCGTGTGGCCTTGATAGTATCAAAAGCACTCTGGGGAAGACGCCCACACCCCCCACTGTTTCAGCTTTCCACTATTCACACACACTTCATTTAAATTATAATTAGAATATGCATGTGTAATATTTAATTTAGGACAAAAAGACAGATAAAGACCATTAAAAATGGTAAAGGACAAAATGTTGATTCCAATTTAAAAGTCCCTATAATATGCTAGTACTCTGTTTGTCATTTGTGGAATTAAAATGAAATGACACAAATGCCCCTCACAATTTTTTTAAAAAAAGTAACCTCCTACCCTCTTCGACGACTACCAATCGGTGAAGCAGAGGCCTCTAAAAGTAAAAAACGCAGAACAAATCTGAACCATCAATAAGCTAACCGCCATCGTCATACCCCCACACTCAACCACCCACACACCAGCATCACTAGACCTCCATACCTCAATGCCATGACATACAATGTCATCAACCTCCTCAATACCAAAATGATAAAAAATGCCATCGAGAAATTCACCACCACCCTTGCACACAATCCATCACTATCGCATGTTTTCCTAAAACAAACAGATTGATTGAATTAAATAGAAATAATCAAAGAAATTAGATTCGCAAATTTGACTTACGACAGGCTGCGATTTAGCTCTTGCTTGTAGCTAAGGACCTTGAGTCATAGGTCATTGGGATTGTTTTCCTCGATGTCGTTGTCTCCTCTAGTGGGGGCAAGAGGGAAGCACGAACCTCCATCTTTTGAAACTTGATCTGCATTATGCATTTGGTTGCGGTTAGTTATTCCTTTTAGGTTGGAATTTTAGAAGGTTTTGTATGACAAACAAATGGAAAGTATGGATTATGCAATAATAAAACTAACAATTACTAGCTAAAAGAATGGATTATGGAGCTCCGACAGAAATAATTGATCAGTTTTAAATGGATGGTTGTCATTTCCATATTCAAAATTGTTATTTTCAAATGCAAACTTGATAACTCATATTGAGTCTAGGAATTAATCAATGTATGTCATCTCATTTGCACAAGTGATCATTTTTAAATGGATGGTTGTCATTTCGAAATTCGGAGTTGTCATTTTCAAATCAAAACTTGGTAAACCTATATTGAGTTTAGGAATTAATCCATGCATGCCTTTTCATTTTCATAAGTGATCATTTTTTAATGGATAGTTGTCATGTCCATATTTGGAGTTGTTATTTTCAAATTTACTGCTAAAGCTCTGACGGCAACGGCCAGCTGGCCACCAAAGCCCCGGCGTCGGTGGGATATGTCACCAGCGACTAATCGCCAAAGGTTGCTAGCTATCAGCCACCGGCAAGCGACAGGTTTAATGTTTTTAAAAAATATATATGTGAGGCTGTTTTTGTTATTTCTATTTATTTCAAAAAAGACAAATATAGCACTAGCATGTTATAGGAATTTTGAAATTGGAATCACCTCCCTATCCTTTACCATTTTGAATGGTATTTATGCGTCTTTCTCCTTTTAGTTTACTTGTTTATAAGGTAGGAATTTTGAAATTGGAATCACCTCCCTATCCTTTACCATTTTGAATGGTATTTATGCGTCTTTCTCCTTTTAGTTTACTTGTTTATAAGGTATGCCTTTAAAAAAAAAAATTGGCAAGAAAAATACCTTAAAAAAAATAGTGGTCCTTGTTATAAATTACTATGTAATGTAGTAAGAAGATTTTTTTTAAAAAAAAATCCTATCAACACAAAGTTGATCTAGCAATATAAGTCTCTGCTAGACCCTGAGGGTCTCGAGTTCTCCTCCTAGATGAGACATTCATGTTAGGAGAGGGTAGCCACGAACTCCAAACTGAATATGGGATGATAATAAAAAAACATTTCCAATTTAAAAACTTATTAATTATAAGTGTTTTATAACAAGAACCTGATGAATAGAACGAAAAGAATGTAATTTAATATTATTTACTACTATTTCTCTGTCCCTGTATATAAATTTCCATTTTTTTTGAATGTGCCTATTCCTTTTTAAGGTCTCATTTCTAACAATCCTAACATCTCGTTATCAATATTATCCATTTTGAGGCTTCATCATCCCTCACGGTATTAAAACGCAACGAGAGGGAGTGATACTCAAATCCTTATAAGAGATGGATTGTGAAGTCTCATATTAACACCTTAGAGTCTGGATACCTCCTCTCAATGTGTTTTGAAACCATGAGGAGTGACAAAGTGAACAATATCAAGAACGAGGCGTTGTGATATTACACCATTTGAGTTGGTTTGAATAATAAATTCACTTTTATCCATTTTGTACTCGATTACTCGCACATCATTTATTCTCCATATATTTTTTTTTTCATTATTTTCTTATTATTACTCCCTCTCTTACTCATTCGTAAATAAAGGTATTGTTGGGGAAAAATCATATTTTCTATATATTTTTTTTGTCAAAATTTCTTACATATTTATTATTTTTTAAAATCTCATAATTTAGTTAAAATAACCTTATATACAGAGACGGACCGAGTATTACCATTTTTTTTTCACTGCCCTATCTAACTCTTTTAGGGAAGAGATCACACGTACTCTTGCCCTCTTTATACCATATGGGAGATGGAACCCACACTCTCCCTTCTTCAAAAGGTGTGGGTGCTTTTCGAGCTACAACCTCTTGGCCTTATTTGGCCAGGGCAATGGCAATAAAGGTGCAGGAAGAAATTAGCAGTGAGAATTATAACATCTTCTTTTTTTCTTTTTTGGGAAAAGATTGCACCAATATAATCCTCTTTAATCCCGATTTTGAGAGTAAAGAGAATTATAAAATTTCAAGTAACAAAGTTACATTTTGAAAATTAAAATTTCAACCAACCTTCATACTGTAATTGGCAATTAAAATATCTCCACAACCCAAAGATGGACAGAAATGATTTCTAAAAATCGTATCTATGAAATGAGTATGGTAAACCAACCAATCAGCGCATTTTTTAGCTTCCCTAAAAGTAAAATAAAAGATAATGGTTTAATCTTGCGTGATCAAATCTTTAATGTCTTTTGATAGCCTTGTAAACTGATAATTAGTTGAATAGTCCTTTTGAATAAGTTTGATAGCCTCTGCAGAATCACGGAAGATGTTGACTGTTCTATATCTCTCATCTCAACAAAATTTAAGACATCTAAGAATTTTTATTTTTTGCTAGGTAAGACATCTAAGATATACTCAAAAGCTTAGAAGTGGTGTTAGGATGAAGCCCAAGTTCCAAAAAAAAAAAAAAAAACCTTGATCTAGTCATCATACTCATCTTGAATAAGGCCACTCCAAATAGTATTAGAATTGACATATTCATCAACACCTGACCTGACCCAGTGGCTTGAAATTAAAAGGTTTTTCATTAGTAAAGCATACCACTTTGATGTTTATTATCAGTCAATTTCAACTAATTGTCAAATATTAAAAAATATAGTTAAGTCACTAAATAAATTTTTCAAATTTATCCTTACTCAGGGCTTGTTTGGCACACTACTAGAAAAAAGGGTTTTAACGTCCCTTTTTTTGGCCTTTTAACGTCTGAAAATAGAGGGACGTCTATGTGAGGGTCGTAGAAAAAAACGTCATTAACGTCCGTAAAACAAGGGACGTGGAAGGCAGACTTTAGACGTCCCCAATTCCAACTGGGGACGTCTAAAGTGGGACCTTAGACGTCCCCAGAAGAGTTGGGGACGTCTAAGGTCCACCTTAGACGTCCCCAGTTCTAACTGGGGACGTCTAAAATGTCGCCAGCAGTACTATCCACGTCCCTTTTTTTATTAAGGACGTTGAAAGTTTTTTTTTTAATGGACTTTTTATATATATTGCACTGTCTGGAAATGTAAACTGCAGAAATAGGATTCCAACAACAGAATAAAAGAACAGCAGTTCAGCAAAATGGAAACAACAACAAACACAGTGATCAACCCAAGGCTTCTACATGCCACACAAACTACACAACAATCTATATCCAAGTCTACTACATGCCACACAAACTTACAAACCATACAAACTACACAGTAATCTATATCCAAGTCCCCAGTTTGTACAATAACCAAGACTAAAATCCAATCCATATCCAACAACAATAACGCTAATTATATGTACTACCACAAAAGTATGTCCTACACAAACTACTAAAGACTTTACTCTTCTGGTATACGTTGAAGAAGATGTCCAGCCAAAAAGTCTCTGATCATATTTAAGTCTTCATATGAGTAGGCATCTTCATTGTCAAAAATCTGTAAATTAGAAAATAAGCTTAGATGAAATAATGAATGAAGTGAATGAATTGCCATTGAATCACAATACCAAGAATATTATCCTCTGAGAATGAAGAAGCGATTACTTGTTCAAAATCTGTCGTAATGCCACTCTGAATGATGTTAAACATATAAAGCAAGACATAACATCCGCATTCCCAACCGCCAGGTTGTCGAGGGCACTATAAATCAAAAGCAAATGGTTAAAATCAATAAAGGCATATCTAAAACGACCGTCAATCAAAAGAACTTGATTTGAAACTACGTACCTTTGGAAACAACCATCTCGGATCTTTGCCACCTCTACGTTCGCGTGGCCCGCCAAGCGCTCGATACATCGTGCATGCCCTATCATTAAAATGAAAATCAACATAAATTAGAATAAATTCATTAAGTCAAGAATCAAGAAGCAATGAAATACAAAAAAAATAACTTACGTGTTGAAGACGCTTTTAGTTTCTTTGTCTGGTCTTCTATTTAAGGAATCAAACCAGTAAACAACGTGGGACCAAGGACACACAACACACAAACTCCAGTGATAACTATCACAACATATACAGATTAAAATGAAGTTAGATGGCAAGGCAATTATTTATTAAAATTCTCAAATACACAAAATTAAAATGCGTACCCTTGAACAATCGGTGCTAGATAACAACGATACTCATCCTCTGCCAATGCAAAGCCCACATAGTTCGTCCTGCTTTTCAATGTATTCTCAACCCTTATCGTATGTGCAGGAGACAAGAATCCATATAAATCAACTCTCTGAGAGTCAATGCATATACGACGGAAGGAGCTATAATAGAATTAAAATGATGAATATATTAGCTAGTTAAAATCAACTTAACTAAATGAATCAAAAAATGGGAAATAAAAAACTTACAGGATTGCAAATTTGCCCCATCCAACATCTAGCTCCTCGAACTTCATGAACTGTTTAAGATCTTGTTTATCAATTGTGAAGTGATACTCTGTTTCCCGGCCCACAATCCCTGGAGGCATATGCAAATCAATCTGGCAAATGCCTTTATAGATATGCTGCAATCATGCTAAGAAGGGTCATTTCTCTGCTTCCTGCTCGTTCTTTTAGAACATAAACACACATACTGTTAGTAGGATGTCAACACATCTCAAGTAAAAGTGAGGTAGTTCCATAGCATTGGAGGTGTTTGTGGTAACAAGCCAATAAGATGTACAAGCCAAAGGATGAAAGATCCTCTCGCCTGAGCTATCGTGGCAACCTCGTCATCAGGAATAGGGATGGCTGTACCTTCTTCCCCCTCTCGAACACACGTCACAGTCACCCTACGCAAATGCTGTGGAATTTGCTGATGATGGTGGGTGGTAGCTTGTGTGTGAATGAGAGCATCTGCAACTACACGCAACACTGGGGCATCCAAAGAGAGGATGGCAGGTTCTCCCTGCGCTGGAGGGGGAGAAGGGTCGCCAAGTGGTTCCTCCTCCGGGTTGTAACTTCCTTTGGTGCTGTGGAAGGCCAGGGAAGAATGGGTTCTACGCTCGGTAGTTGCCATCGGCGATTCAAACATCTTCTGCATTTCAGCTCGTATCTCAAGCATCAGCTCAAGACATAGCTCTGGCAACAGCTCTTGTCGGAGCTTGTCGCGAAGGTTGGCCTCGAGCTCTTGTGAGACTTCCTGACGAATCTTGGCCACAAGCTCCCTACTGGGTTCAACTTGTGACGAATAAGGATGTGAGGCTCGGCCAAAATACTTCGTGACACGAACTCCCACTGCCTCCCCTCAAACATGACCAGGGTGATCTGCCTTCCCAATCGCCGTTGACAAGATGTCCATCCGTCCACTTGGAGTGAACGAACCTTGGCTACTATGATCTTCCAGTTCATCCTGCAGCATAAAAGTTATTGTAAGCACTCCCAATATGAAAAAATAAGTTTGTATTTATGCTCTAACTACTTACAATTCTTGCGGCAACCTCAGCAACAGTCAGATTTACGTACTTCCCACCCTTAAGCCTCCATGCTTTCCATTTTTTGTGACGTGGTGGAGGTGGCGGGGGCTGGACCACAACAGTCGGATCTGATGTGGCTACTTCCTTCAATTTCTCCAACTCTTCTGCCATCATCTTTCGCTCAAGCTTCCGATAACCACCACGAGACATGCAATGCTGATAGTTATTAGCTGCTTGCCTCTCTGCATTTGCTGCACTTAATGCCTTTGAAAGGAAAACAACGAACACCGAATCAATAATGTCAACTATATTCAAATAAAACACTATGATGACAGAAATCTTACCAAAAAGTTTGGATCTTCTCGTGATACCATAAACAACCTCCAGTCCTCTGGAGACAAAAACGGATACTCATAACATGGATCCTGACCCCTAAGGTCCCCTCGAATGTAATCTCGTGTGAGCCTGTTCTTGAAATCTTTCCATCGTAGACGAACCTCCGTCATCCACTCCTTGTACATCTCCACGGTGTCAGGGACATCATAGGTTTGTTGCAAGGTAAAAACATAAGTTAATTATATTTCAAGCTATTGGAATAAAGATATAATGCAGATGTATTGAAACTTATATACCAAAAGTTGTTGCCAAATCAAGTCTTTGGTTTTTGGTGGAACCAACTTCCAATTATCATAGGTAATGCGAACTTTGCTTCGAGCCAAAAAACCTACGTAGCTAATGAAATGGTCTTCCTCTGGACCAATTGGTTTCATATTTTCGTCAAAGTCAATATGCAACCTCTCCTGTTGATGGTGATGACGTGCTACCAATGCAGGCATTTTTGTACTGCCTCTAACCCTTCGTCTCGCAACCGATTCAGGTGTCGCATCACGTTCAGGCCTATTCATTTCATTGTCCCTATCACTTTGAGAGTCACCAGAATTGTCCATATTCCTGTAAGCACAAAAATCATTGTCAGATAGGTGAATAGATTGTAAGTAAATGAATAAACTGAGACGTAATAAAACAAACAGCACACATTACTATTTTCTAAGTTAAGCTCTTACTCTAGATTGTTTCCCATATTCCTTCACCATGATCATTTCTCACAGCATATTCTTCATCATCTACCAATTCTACTTCACTTGTTGTAGGTGGATTAATTGTGAAAGGTGGTGTGTCGTCAAGGTTGAAGGTCGGATCACCATGCTTCTGTTTTTTACTCTGAAGTATAATGGACATTTTTTTATTTATGGGATCTGTGACATAAAACACTTGTTTCACCTGACTTGCTAGAATGAAGGGCTCATCCCTATAACCTACTCTTTCAAGATCAACTGAGACAAATCCAAATTGTTGATCTATTACCACAGCATTATTGCTCATCCCTATAACCTACTCTTAAGTTGTATATTACAAGGAGTACTGGCCACGCACTGTGTGTGTAATTAAGAGTTCCATACGGATTGATGCCATCTGTACACAGCCCAAGCCGAAGGTTTCTCGGGTTCCTGCCAAATTTAGGGAACATTTCATCTATTTTCTTCCACTGTGGAGAGTCAACTGGGTGCCGAAGATATTTTCCGTCAGATATTCTGTCATCCGAATTCCATCTCAACTTCTTCGCCTTTTCTGCAGTGCCAAACAAACGCTTAAAGCGCGGTATTATTGGAAGATACCACAAAACTTTTACAGGTTGCCTTTTAGTCTTCCCATCGCCACAACCACCATCTTTCTTCACTTTGTATCGTGCAATTTGACACTTAGGGCACTCACTCAGGCCTTCATACTCCTTTCTGTACAGTACACAGTCATTAAGGCAAGCGTGTATCTTTTTATACTCCATACGCATTATAGATAGGATTTTCTTGGCCTCATACATACGATTTGGAAGTACATTATCATCTGGAAACATATCACACAACAGTTCAAGCAGCAATGTGAAACTACTATCGGTCCACCCACAAGTTGCTTTTAAGTTAACCAAATGTAATGTTCCTGTGAGCCGTGTGTACTTACTCCCAGGGTACAACGGTGTCTCTGCATCACTCCGCAGGCTGTCATATTCATGCGACTGCGCAAACGATTCTACCTCAACATCGTGAATCATTCTCTCCATTGTATCTTCATCTATGACATCCACAGCTTCCTTCTTGTGTGACGGACAATCAATTACTTCCTCACCATGCCATATCCACCTTGTGTATCGAAGATTTATTCCATCACAAAGTAGGTGATCCCTTATAACTTCAACATCCCGTTTTCTCTCATTTAAACAATTGACACAGCGACAAAAATACATCCCATTTTTTGCTGAACGTTCCTCCTAGAAAATTCAATAAAGTTTTCAACCCTATTCTCATATTCTTCACTTGTTCTCAGAGCATTCATCCAACTATGATCCATTTTATTACCACCTATGCCATTTCCATTTACACTCAAGTTTAGAATAATTGAAAACACAAGGAATTGCCTTTTACACGCATGTTTTTCGAAATTTTGGCAGCATTTCCCCATAAAAGTGAGACATCCCAAAATCAAAATAACAAACCATCTCAGCTTAATTTAAACGAAACTAAACTTTAGCTTCTACCACCAAGTACTAAACGTCTAAAGGGTGCTTGTTTTTTAACTTGAAAAGTGGGTCTTGTGGTCCTGATATAAGAACATGGTTATGTTGGTGTGGGAAGGAGAAGCAGATGAATGTGAAAGTATGATTATTGGGAAAATATGACCTGAAATGGTAACAAAGATAGAAGTCCCACACAGATAAGATGGAAACAGGGGGATAGTCACCACGGGTAAGTAAAGGTAGGAATGTTCATCGGTTGGGCATGACGCTAGGCCTGGTCTGAAAGATGAATGAGAGGTATTTTGCAGTTCACTGCCCAACCCTGATTAAAGGCCAATAATTTTTGGTTGGGCTCAGCTGGGTGGGCTTTCATGTCCAAGAATCTTTCTACAATTGAAAAAATAATGAAGCATCCAAAAAATACAAAATAAAAAAAATTATAGTTTAATATTTCAAAAACATATTCTATGCAATAATCCTGTTTAGATTTTATTGTTTAGATTCAATTTTTTAGCCAATGAAAATTAATTCACTAGAGATTATTTTCTTACTATTTAACAACAACATTTACAACAACAATAAGAACAATAATTATAATAATAATAATTTATTTCTTAAGAACTCAATTTACCAATTTCTTAATTAAATATGCTTTATGAAAAATATGAATATCTACTAAGTAAATAAAAAATATGTTTATTCATTATATTCTAATTGAATGATAAGTAAATATGCTTGTTCAATTTTGTCAAATAATGAATATATATATATATATATATATTAAATACAATTATATATACACTTCAGCAGCCCCAAATATGCAGGGCAGTATACATTGCCTAGTGTCTGGCCTTGCTTAGTTGAAGATGCCTGAATAATTTATGGGTTGATTTTTTAGTTAATGAGAATTTCATGTTTCTCAAAACAATGGAAAAAAGCAAAAGATTAAAACTTGATGTGGTACGTCTTAAATTCAGCAAAATAGCAAAGATAAAGCTCAAGCACAAACCACACTTAAATTCCAGCACAGAACAAAGGCATTTTCCTAATCATTCACAAATTCATTCAAACCACACTTAAATTCCAACACAGAACAAAGGCATTTTCCTAATCATTCACAAATTCATTCACAAGTTTAGTTTTAGCTAACCTGAAGCACAGAACTTTAGAGCAGATGACCCACGGTGGTAAAAGGAGGCCGACTGTGGAGAGAATGAGAGAGAACAGTGCAGAACCAACAGAGCAAAGATGCAACGGTCTGGATGAAATAGAGGCTAAGAAGGAACAAGAAGAAACAGGGGAGAGGAGAAATGGCCTCGCATATTCAGAAGTGATGAAGGTAGGAGAATAAAGCAACAAGCAGGGGAGAAGGGACGGAAGTGATGAAGGAGAGAGAGAGTAAAGCAAGTGCACAGAAAAATCTGACACTTCATATGCACTGGTCATGTCGACCAGTGCATTTGCTTGAGCCTAAGACGTCCCCAGCTGGCCTGGGGACGTCTAAAGGCACCTTTAGACGTCCCCAGGCCAGCTGGGGACGTCTAATATAAGCTTTAGACGTCCCCAGATGGTCTGGGGACGTCTAATGTTAATCTTTAGACGTCCCCAGATGGTCTGGGGACGTCTAATGTTAATCTTTAGACGTCCCCAGATGGTCTAGGGACGTCTATTGTTAAGCTTTAGACGTCCCCAGGCCATCTGGGGACGTCTTAAGTGTGTTATTTCCCCCCCCCCACATACGCTTTTCTGGAGTCTTTAGACGTCCCCATGTTTGTTGGGGACGTCTAAAACAGTCTTTAGACGTCCCCAATGAACATGGGGACGTCTAAAACACATTCAGGTGCGAGATTCAATTTTTTTTTACGAGCCAACCTTTTCAACTTTGATCTATAATTACACATATGCCACCGCCCAATATTTTGGGCGTCCCTTTTTCAAAAAGGGGACGTCCTTTAGGGACTTTATAAGTATATTTTGTAGTAGTGGCATATGGGGACAAGAGGGGGAGAGAAAATGTTTTTAAGTTGAATTTAAAAAAATGAGAAATTTGGGTTAAGAGATTTTAATTACTCGTTTATTACTCTTTTATCTTACATCTTCTGTATATTAAAATTTTATAACCCTACTTCTCTAATTTTCTTAAATTCAACTCATAAAAATTTTCCCTCCCCTACTCTCCAAACCCGTCATACCAAATAGACCCTAAAATGTTATCACCCTACATTTTCAAATCATTCTTGTAAAAGAGCAATAAATTGAACCGTTAACTCAGGAGTTAGTCTTGGAATAGACAAATTTTCGAAAACGCTTATCAATCCTATTTACAAACACCAGACGTGAACCCGAGTCTACATGGGTTTTTTAGAAGAAATTAAAACTTTTCAAAACATTTTCGCAAAGGTTCATTACTTCACTAAGTCTCATCGACTCTCAGTTCCTTCTTATTAGAGTATGCTAGCGATTCTCTGCTTGAGCCTCACATTTCCTTCATTAATTTATGTTCCTTAGTGTTTGGAAGCATTATCCAACTAAGTTATTCCATTATTATGTTATGTCCATTTACTAGTTTACCGGTACTACTGATTCTACCACGTACTATTGTCATGGTTACGGAGTTATATACAGATCCAAAATATCCAAAATAGACAATCAACAAGAAAACAACACCTTTCAACTTCATCTCCTAGTTGTCCGTATTTACGTTCTTGCCTTTTGAGCTACTAGCCTATACTGTAGATTGATTATAGGAAAAGTGTGAAATTCAAAAGAATCCCAATAGTAATAGGAATTCAATCATATATATATACAAGAACACAGAGCATGCCACATAGTTATCATATAACACGGAAATAACAATCAGCATTCAAAATACATCATGCAGCATATCACATTACAATAGCACTAGGTATATAAATCACTTGGCCCTAAATGTTCACCCGCGCAACAGGCCCCTAGATTCCACTTGTGCATAATAGTAATTTTCATGGTCCAGGCGTCCACCTGGGCGACCACCTCACAATTTGTGAATGCTTCCAAAACTCATGATGAAACCACAAACATGCAACGTATCTCATAATATATGAAAGAAAGAGTTACTACTTGGTCGCTTTCCCTGAAGGGTGTCCAACTGTTTCTCTGAGCTTGGACAAATCTTAGATTCCGCACAGCTGTTAGGTCTTATAATTGGAGTTTACGGACGACAGGTTATTATTTCGTCCAATACTCGTATAATTCAAGCACTCAAGTTTGTTGTTATTAAGGTTAGTGTACTAAGTCAAAAGTGAAGTCAATGTGGTCCAACTATCCCAAGATGGTTAATTTCACCCTTAAAGTTCAAATAATTACATGGTGCCATTATATTTTCTATTTTCGCACATAGACCCAACTTTGCCAAAATTTTCAGTAATCTTTGAAAATTCACCACTTTATGTTCAAATGTCCAATTGTGATGATTTCAAAGGTTATGTGACCCCCTAATTAGTCTATTTTCAAGGAAAAATATAGCCATAAGTATATGAACACACATTAATAAAGAATTCCACTTTATTGGCTACTACTCCAGAATTTGCCAGTTTTTCATGACCAATGTTCAAAAATACAGAACTTCTAGTATACAAATCTAAAGCTTGACGTATCTACTTTCAAACTAGAAAGTTTCACAATTTTTGGACATCATTTACCTATTCAAAACAGTCACACAATCAGACTGTCACGCACAGAATTCATACTAGCAGAATTTCCAGTTTTCAATACTTAGTTCCAATGGTCCAAGATTTACAACTAGGGATTATTCCCACTTACTTTTTAGTGTAGAATCCATTGGTAACATCAAAATTATCAAATTCCTACTCCTTTTATGTGTCCTATTTTGACAGAAATTAGACACACAATAACAACAATCACCAAACTTCCAATTAAATCCTCAAACTAATTTCGTATGCTCTTTAAACATCACAAGACACCATTTATACAATCAAAACACCATGAAACCCCC
Source organism: Inga leiocalycina (assembly GCA_963242795.1). NCBI lineage: Eukaryota > Viridiplantae > Streptophyta > Magnoliopsida > Fabales > Fabaceae > Inga > Inga leiocalycina. The sequence continues at coordinate 48,872,789 of OY725327.1, read as the reverse complement.
AAATCCTAGTATAACAGAAAATTAGGGCAGAAACTCACATGCCAAAATCCTCAACCAATCAATAAAAACCATAGCTCAAAATGAAGCTCTTACTCACCTCTAGCTCTTTCTTGAGCTGTCCACCTTTGACTCTCGCTAGAAGACTCAAAACACCTCCCCTTAAAATTCTAAAACCATAGAATTGAAGCTCTCATAAAAAAGAACAATGTTTATGAAAAGTATCTGAGTCATAAAAGAGATTAGGAAGAAGAAAATCAAGCTAGAAGATCTTGCCTCTTCTTTGCTCTCTCTCTCTCTCTCTCTCTCTCTCTCTCTCTCTGTGGTTATCCAATCATCTCTTGTTGTCTCACTTTTTGAATAAATTTTTAAGTTACAATTTTTGACTTTTCTTCCTTTCTTCTTTCTTTGCTTTTTAACTAGTTAATGACTATGGTTTAATTCAACTCTCTTACTTCTTTTTGTGGTTGCCTTGGACGAAAATCAATGCCCATTATGAGAGAAAATTTTGTTGACCAATTGATCACATAAGCATGAGCTCAAGTTGGACCAAAGTTTTCTGAAGGAATAATAACATTAAGTATATTGTAGAAACACGTACCGAGGCGAGTCGGATCCGGGTTTGAGAACCCACGCAAGTATTAGACTACAAGAGTCTAATATGGAATTGCATAGCAGTGCACCAGAACAAGTAAGATGGTATATAAGAGGGGATTGCCAGAAAGCTCAATAGCAAGGGTGATCTGCAATGCTAGAGGCACACCCTATTTATAGTGATCAGAGTGACCACTAATTAGGTAGTGTGTGCACCCTTTTCTTGCTCTCCAAATTGGTAATTTAATTTGATTGATTCTCAATCAATTTCTCAATCTTGGCGATTTGTTTCTCAATCATAATCCCACAATTAATTGTCAACTTATTTACCAAGCAACAATTAATGCTGATTGATTTATTATTTGATAAGGTCACTTATGTCCTTAATCAAATAGTCTGGCCCATCGAGGGTAGACTTGGACCCAAAGTCCAACATCTTAAAAAATGAGTTAAAACTTTGACCAACTTTTCCCTTCCTTCTTTGCCCTCTCTTGGACGTTTTTTATGACTTAAAGGGAGGGAGTTAATTGTTTTTCAACCCTCATGATTGAGCTTGCTTTTCAAGAGCAAATTCTAGACCTTCATTTTGTCTTCCAATCTTAACCTCAAGATCAAGTGACAATTGTCTCTTTTCCCTCTTGATTATGGCAATATTATTTCTTATGCTATTAGTTCTTTCAATTCTCTTCATTATTTCTTCCTAGACACCATTTCCCTTTTTCTTTGGATCTGAGTCAAGTTTTATGTCATTATGACCAATGTAATGGAACCCGAACCGGACCGGCCGGTCCGGCCCGGGAACCGGCGAACCGGTCGGGAAACCAGTCCGGTCCGGGTTCACTTTTTTAAAAAAAAATTTTTAATTTTTCCTTTAGAATTTCATACTATAAGTCCAAAATTTTCAATTTATCACCGGTTTGGTCCCGGTTTAGCCCCGGTTTGGTCCCGGTTTGACCCACTGACCCTTAACCCAGTACCCCGACCGGTTCAATGCCCGATCCGGGTTTTAATACCTTGATTCTGAGACATCCTAAAGGAATTAGGTACTTTCTTCTGACTAATTCGCACCGAAATTCATATTCTATTCCGGGTGTGATTTCTACAAGTCATTCTGTTTCTTATGCCTTCCTATGACTCTTGCTAACTGGTGCTAAGCAGTCCCCTTAATCCAGGCTCATTCTTAGGCCTCTAATCCCAAAATTCAGAATATTACAATTCTCACATGATCACATCTCTCTCTTATTTCTATTTTTTCAATAAGAATTAAATGAGGGTAAAATTGGAAAAAAAATCAGTAATAGTAACCTCTAAGTGGACTAATATTTAGGATCAAATTTTTTTTTTCTACAAATGGATTAATAACAATGATCCAAATGGTATGACTCTAGTCCTAATTAAGTCCATTTTAACTAATTCCTACTTGGCAATGAATGACAGTTAAGTCAATATGCTTTAAATTGACAAAAAAAATTTAAGCTTACCCTTATTAAGATCTTATATCTCTACATTTACAAATAATTCCCACCTCTCTTCTTTTCATCTCTTTTAAGTGAAAATTAGATAAAGGTAAAATTGAAAAATAGTCATTCATAACGCCTAAGTTGATTTATAAATAGGGCCAAAAATTTCTTCTACACGTATACTTAAATGATAAGGACTAGAGTAGTGCAACAAAACAAAATCAGAAAACAAAAACAAAACAAAATTGTAATTACTATATTCAAATTTTTTTTTATTGAGAATCATAATTTTGCAATTTTCTTTTGTTTTTGTTGAACAATTTTATAACTTTCTTGAACATTTTGTTGTTTCAATTTTACCCCTATATAAATTAAAATTATAAACTATAATATATTGATTTCAATGTGTATTTTCTTCTTTAATAATTTCATGATGTAAAATTATTTAAATGAATTGCTTAAAACAGTACATACTTGGAAAAAAAAAACTCAAACACCTGAAAGTGTAAAAAGGATATAATAGCCTACAACAGTAGTAAAATGAAACCATGTCAATGTCAATATAAAACCAAGGTATTAAAACCCGGACCGGGTAGTGAACCGGTCGGGGTACTGGGTTAAGGGTCAGTGGGTCAGACCGGGACCAAACCGGAGCTAAACCGGGACCAAACCAGTGAGAAATTGAAAATTTTAGACTTATAGTATGAAATTCTAAAGGAAAAAGTAAAAAAAAAAAAAAATTTTTTTTTTTTAAAAAAAGGGAACCGGACCGGGAACCGGACCGGGAACCGGACCGGCCAACCGGCCGGTTCGCCGGTTACCGGGCCGGACCGGCCGGTCCGGTCCGGTTTTCAGAACCCTGTATAAAACAGTATATTGGGTCCGTTTGGTATACTGGAATTGATTTTGATGGATATGGAAATGGAAATGGATATGGATATGGAAATTGAGTTTAAAAGTGTGTTTGGTATGTATATAGAATTCAGATATTATTTTTATTTAATATTTATATTTAAAATATGAAATTACTAATATACCCTGTCGATGGAGTGAGGAGTAAGGTATTAAAACCCGGACTGGGTATTGAACCGGTCGGGGTACTGGGTTAAGGGTCAGTGGGTCAAATCGGGGCCAAACCGGAGCTAAACCAGGACCAAACCGGTGAGTAATTAAAGATTTTAGGCTTATAATATGAAAGGAAAAAGTTAAAAAAAAAATTTTAAATTGGGACCCGGACCGATCTACTGACCGGTTCGGCTGGTTCCGGGCCGGTCCAGTCCGGGTCCAAGAACCCTGGTGAGGAGGCTAATTGAGGGAAATATGGAGGTGGAATTACAAATCTTAGCTTCTAGGATGGAATTCATTTGGGTGGAATTAGCTAATTTAGCTTCCATGTGGAATTGGAATTGAGAGCCAATTCCATCATACCAAACAAACCCCTTCATGAAATTGAGACCCAATTCCATTTCCATCTCCTTTAATTCCAGCGTACCAAACAGGCCCTATGTAACATAGACGCTAACCATGAAAAGGTCATTTATCAATTATCACCTCCATTATGATCCAATAAAACAACAATTATTAATTTACTGATAAGCTAAATTTTTAAAAATTAAGAAGATTATAAAATATTTAAAATAAAAAATAATTTTTTGAAAAAAATTGTAAGAAACAGGAGGGGATGTTCTTAACTAGGTACAGAAGGTAGCAATCATATTATTTTAAAAGGGAAATTAAATTCTCGAGGGCACAAGCACAAACCCCAATACCAAGGCTTGGGAGGGGACAAAAAATCTCGTTAGTTTTGATAGTTATGGAGTCCAATTTGGTAGTTGTCGGGCAATTAAGTGATTAATCATAATTAAATATTCCATAAAATAAAATAAATAATTGTACCACGGTACTAGTTCATAGTAATAATCCAAAAATTAATTAACCCCCTATATATTGTGGGTCTTGTGTTGAGGCACAAGACATGGAATCAGAAGGCCATAAGCCATCTTGGTTCGTGAGCACTCATACCCATGAGCTCTTTTTTGGTCCCATTCCATTGTCAAGAATCCCAGGGCATCCAATGATCACAAATTTGTCTTTTTGAAAACAAAAAATTGTCTCTCTTCTTTCTTTTTTTCTCTTTAAATTCAATTTTTCAACTACTAATGTTTTGTCGACAATTGAATTAGTTTTAATTAGTTATCCCTAATAGAAAATAGAGAGAAAAGTTTATCATGATGAGAAGTCTAAGTAAAATATATCAACTGATGGGTTACGTGGTGCGGGTTCGCAACACACACTTTAACAGATTGGCATGCAGCCAACCTGAATTTACAGATTCAACTAAGGCTGTCAAACTTGTGAGTTTAAGCAAACTCGTGATAGTGATATACATTCGTATTATGAACTCGAATCGTAAAGTTTAGTTTACCATTAAATAGATATTATTAGTATATAATTAAATAATTAAAATATAAAAAATTGACAACAATTTCATTTAAATATATTTTAATTCCAAATAATTGAAATTAAATCTATCAACATTCATAATTTATCATATTTAACAATGAAATTTCTATAAAATTCATATATAAAGCCGTTGAGCATAATCAAAGTGAAAAAATTAACACAAATTTAAGGGTGCGTTAGCATAGTTTTATAAGCTAGAAATGAAAATACAGTAAACTCGGTATATAAACTCGTGAATTTAACCGAGTTTATGATAATCACGAATTTACCAATGACTTAACTCGATTGTATAAGTTTGAAACATAAAAATGGTAAACTCGAAAAGTCAACTCACGAGTTTGACAACAATAGATCCAACCCTCTTTATTAACTCTATTAATGATGACATTGACATTAACTCTCCTATCTTAAACATAAAATCATTTTTCTTGGTTATAAACATAGAACCCTTTACCAAATTGATGTTACCCATTGCCATGTACTCCCTCCATCCCTGTTTATAAGAAGGTTCCAACCTTTGAATAGGTTTATCCCTTTTTATAGGTCCTCTCTAAGTTTGTCTGGCTAATGCATGCATTTTTAACCCATTTTACTTACAATTAAATTTGTATATAATATTAATTAAAATATTGATTCATTCTATTTATTATCTCTCGTTTCTTTTATTCTCTCACATCATTTTCTCTCATAGATTATTTTCGTTTTTTCTTATTATTACTCTCTCTCTCTCTCTCTCCTTTATTTATAAATAAAGGTATATTTGAGAAAAGAAAAATACATTTCCTACATATTTATTAATTTTAATTAATTTTAACTGTTCTTTAAACAAAGCACACTACTAGAAAAAAAAAATGAATTTTAGATAGGTAGAAATTGCCTTTTTAGATTGGATTTAGGTCCAATCTTATATCGGTTGGTTTTAAAAATATGTCCTTATTAATACTGGTCTTACAATTGATCTTAAAATTTATTTTTTCAGACCAGTTGTGTTAACGACTGGTCTTAAAAAAATTTCAATTTGTAATAAAAGATGCCCACTTTTTAGATTAAGTAAGTTCATGCATAATCTAAAAAGTGGGCAATTTTTTTTTAAAAAAATGTACATTTTATTTTTTTTTCACAAAAGCCTTATTGGATTATTACTCCCTCCGGTTATATTTATAAGCAACTTTCTCCTTAATTGCGTAAAACGAACTGGTAGTTAAAAACAATAAGTGTGTCAAAAATGTTATGTTTTTTTTTTCATATATGCCCCTATTTATAAAAAGAGTATATGAGAGAAAACAGGTAAAAAGTATGAGAAATAATGAGTATAAGATATGAGAGAGAATGGGTATTTAATAAAGATAGAATAGAAAAAAAAAGTTTACATTTTCAGAAAAAAAGTAAAAGTTGTTTATAAAAAAGATCAGCCCTATAAGAGATAAAATTGTTTATAAATAAAACTAGGGGGATTATATCTTAAAGCTATATTATTGACTATAAATTCAACCTACAACCCTAAAAATACAAATGCAATTAATAAATAGAGTTTGACGGCAATTAACTCATTTGTACTTTATCTATGCAATACAGAAGGATGAACTTATTCGCCTGGGACATTACTCATGTGACGACTAAATTATATTAAATTATTTATTGGTTTTTTTATAAGCAACTCTTTTTTAAAAGTTGCTTTTTTTTATAATTTTTTTTATCTCAAAATTTAAACTATTTTTTTCTTTTCTATCGTATTAAATACACATCTTTATATTAATTACCTCACACTCACAACTAATTCTTTTTCATATACTCATTTATTATACATTCTCTCTCATATTTTATACTCTACTCCTTCATATCTGTTACTCATTCTCTCTACTATACTCTTTTCATAAATAGAGGCATATTTGGAAGAAACATGACATTTTTTACATATTTATTGTTTTTAATTAATGTTAACCGTCAGTTCATTTTGCATAATAAGAATATAAAAGTTAATTATAAAAAGGACTGGAGGGAGTAAAACGTATGATTGGAATTGCTTTTGACAATGACAAAAAAATACTCTTAAAATATTCTCCTTCGGTTCTTAATATAAAATATGGTTGACTTTTTTTGAAGAGATTAAGGAAGTTAAATGAGTTAGTTAATTATGGTATTTGTCGTATATCATTTGATTATAAATCATTTCATAAGTCATACGAGTTAATTTAGTATAAAAAATATAAATATTAATATTTTAAAATAATTTATTTATCTTCCTTAATTTCTTTAAAAAAATTAATTGTATATTCTATTAAAGACCGAAGGAGTACATATCCTATGTTAGAACCACAAAGTGACCTAATTTATTGAAGTTCTTGGGAATTTCTCATGCATAACCAAATTTCCCGTAGTTTTAAAAGAAAATCTCACCACTACCAACAGCCAATAGCTAGAGTTACAACAATTAGATCCGGGAATACGGGCCGGCCCTTCATAGGCTCGAGCCTAAACAGGCTGACCTGTTTATGCCCGCTTTCTAAAAAAACCCCATTTTTAAAGCCTGCAGTCCTGTAGGACTGACCCTTCACGGGCTCGAGCCTAAATGGGTCTGAACTCATTTTAATTAAAAAAAATTCTTTTTCAAGTTTTACAATTTATTTATTATTTTGATTTAAATTGAGATGCATTATTTTTAAAACTCATAAATATTTAGTTAAAATAATCATCTAATGCCTAAATTAGCCTCTTTTTTAAAGTTTAAATGAATAAACCATTGTAGAAAATAAAACAAATCAAACCATTTAATAAGTGTTTGTCTGTTACTAATACTTTATTAGGTACTTAGGTGTCTCTCATATTGATAATTTGATATAATGATATTATATATATTAATTTATTTTTAAAAAATATTAAACATGCCTAAAAGGGCCGGCCCTGGCTTGCGGCCCTACAGGGTCGGCCCTTTTAGGCTCACTTCCTGTTTTAGCCTCTAAATCATAAGCTTAGCCCTTGAAGGGCTCGAGCCTAAACAGGCCGGTCTGACAGGTTCGGCCTGATTTCTCGGTTCTAACAACAATCAGGGAATTGAAGCTACCTGATCTGTTTAGTCATGTTGTCTACTTTGGAGGACTTGAAAAAGATGAAACCTAGAGATAAAGGACTACTTTATTTTTTATAAAAATTAAGGATCAATTTTATCCTAAAAGATTTTTTAGGATATAGGGAGTAATTTGGCCCTGGTCGTTATCTCATTTAATTTTAACCGTTTGTTGACCCAATATGTCGAGCTGACAATCCACATATTATCCACGTCATTTTTATTAAGGTACAAATTTGATGGACTTTCAGGTCAAATTTACATCTTAACAAACATGATGTTGATAATATGTGGACTGTCAGCTCAACATATTTTAACTAATGATTAAAATTAACTAAGATAACGGCCAAATAAAATTGCTTTCTTTTTTAAACTTCCGGATCAAATTTGCCTTTAGTTGAAAACTTTTGGAGCAAAATTGTCCCTTAACCCTAAAAAAAATTATCAACTTTAATCATATAATATCGAAACCTTTAGCAATTGCGACTACTATTAGAGTTTCTAGTGTCACTAGTGACTTGGAGTTCATCAATTACTATCTCACTTTAAAAAAAAATGAGAACTTAAAATAAATAAAATGACAAGAAAACCTTTAACAATGACAACTATTATTATAAAGTTTTAAGTGTTGGTGGTGATGTGAAGATTAATTATTGCCTCATTCTAAGAAGTAATAACTTTTAATTGATATATAAAATGGCAACAAAATAAAATTATAAGATTTTGTTTCTAGCGGACAAGAATTAAAGACATAAGTAGGGCCTATTTGATGTGTCCCACTTGGGTCATTGTCTCTCACTAACAAATCATATATTAAAAGTGAAAGTTTTATTTTTTTTAAAAAAAAAGAGTTAATGTAATCTTTTTATGTGACAGTTTTATCTTGTCGTATATAATGATATATTGCAAAGTATTAGCATTATTATTGTAGCATATGAGATTTTTTTTTTACCCGTATTGTAGCATATGAAATTAGTTTGTTGGGTTGTGAATGTGTCATTGATAGGGTAGTTATTAAATAATTGATAAATTAATTAAAAAAGAAAAGAATGATTGGGTTTGGGTGAGTGGGAGAGTGAGGAGGGGGCTTGTAGGGGCAAACATTCCATGGAACAAGGTCCGGAGACCAATCCATTATGTTTCCATGCAAACACCCCCCCCCCCCGAAATGGTTGAATTACAAGTTGGACTAAATTAATTAAAACCTTATAGTTTTATGCATCCGATAATAATTCTCAACTCTTAAAATTTTACAATAAATTTCTCAGAACTTTAATATTTATACCCATTACTCCAATATTATTAGTTTTGTTTACTAGTCCTTAATTTAATACATATTTGGGGAGTTGATTGTAACACCCAAAATTTATATTCACCAAAAGTATTTTAAATATTTGAGAAATTCAATAAAATGGTAAATATTCATAAATTTGGAATTTATGAATTTATAAATGTTCAATTTCATGAGAAATTGGGCAAAAATAATTAAGGAATTAACTTGGGTAATTTAAAAAGCCCAATATTAAGGTCCAAAAATGAAGGAATATTAGAGAAAATATTTGGTCCAAAAATATATGAGAATTGGCCAAAGAAAAATAAGAAAAGAAATTGGATTAGAAAGGTAATGGCAAAATCGTAATTTTTCCAAAATAACACAAAATAAATTATTTTTCAATTAATTGAAGTTAATTTCAATTAATTAAGGAAAATAAAGGTTAAAAATATATTTAGAATATTTTGGTCAATTTAATATGAATTTATGGAAAATTTGAGCAAAAAGTGCAATTTTGACCAAAATTGAGACTTTACATGTATACGTAACCTGAACAAATTGTGAAGCCAATTGAGACCATAGGGGGGGACCCCTAGGTGTCTCCTACATATGGCATAAAGAAGGAAATATTGGTTGGATATGATGACATGGTTACATGAATGTAGGAAGTTATATAATAAAAAAATTAGTTTTGGAATTTTTGGAAAATTCCATAAATCATTAAAATGATATATGGTATTAGAATATATCATGCTCATCTCCTTCCTTCAGTTCATTCACGCACAGAACAGACCTGAAGTTGAGAGAGAAAGTTGAGAGAGTTTAGAGAGAGAAAGAGAAGAAAAATCACAAGGTAAGCCGATTTCTCCAACGATTTCGCTCTCAACGCGTATAACTCCGACTTTAAGCTACTTCTCTTTGTTCTTTAAGGTTTGGAAAGCTCAAATTTGGTGTTCTAAAAGTGAGGGCTTTCAGCCATTTTAGGGAAAAGCTTGTGGGAGCTTGAGGTAACTTCCAAACTTTCGTATATTAACTATTCTGGCTGCTATGGGCAATTTAATTGGTGAAATTTCGCCGGATTACCATTGGTTTTAAATTTTGGAAAAGTGTGTATCTAAGGGTTATGCTGCCCAATTTTATTTCAAATGGTTGTTATAACTCAATTAGATTGTTAATAAAGTGGTTAGGAGTAGAAAGGAACGTGTTTACGGAGCTGAAATCGTAAAACCCTAATTTTTCCCAGAGAACACCATTATTTCGGCCAGGGATGTTTGAGGGCCTTAGAGTTGGATTTTCAATGATTTGATGGTTCCATTGGGTTCAGGAGGGAAAATTAGGTGGGGTTACAGTTAAGCACTTTTTCAGAAAAGGCTGAGAAAGCATAATTACCCAGTTATTTAACTTATTTTTCCTGCATCTATACAAGCGTCATCCTTCCTGCATAATTGAGATAATGGAAGTTAGGAATGTATAGTTGAAGAACAACTTAAAAGAAACAATCTTTTCTTTTCTTTTTTTCTATAGCTAATAAGGAAATAAAATAAAATTAATATTAATAAAATTGGTTAAAAACATTGATGATTCAAATATTTGGGAAAAGTTATCTACTCTGCAGAATATGAAAGAAAATTGCAGAGTCATGAAAGAAAGATTGTATATGCTAAAACAAACCGGCGCGAGGCCTGTCCATTGCATTTTCTCTCCACTTAACCTCCACTAAGATAAAACTATGTTGTTTTGTTTATAAAACAAAGCCTAAGCCATTTTACCTCTTTCAAACTCCCGTGTCCTACAGTGACCAGCGGGAATTTCATCCTTCTATTTTCGAATAAAGGGTTATTGGTGGTGCGTGGGAATAAATCATCAAAGAAGAAGGTGTTCGTTGGATTCCATCACATGTATTTGTTGGTCCTTCTTCGTTGATTTTTCTGTTTTTTAAAGTAAACACCCGCACACATATCCCTTCTTATTTTTTTCAGTTGTCATCAAGTTTTATATATATTGCGGTGTTCTTCTAGTGTCCACATGCATTTTTTCAATCCATTTGTATCATGAATACTGCAAACCAATGAGGAGGGAAGGAGAGAGAGGGACGGGGCGACCTGGGGGATTTGAAACCCGATTCTTTTCTGATTCCAATACCAATAGTTAAGATTAGATATAAAAACGAATGGTTAGGATTATACCTTTTATAAACAAAACAACATTTTTATTTTAGTGGAGATCAAGTGGAGAGATAATACAGACAGTGAAGAGGCCCTACCGCAAACCATATGTAAATTCTAAATTCTGTCCCTTTTCTTCCCTAGATATTCGAACCACTTAATGTTATTGATTAATTTTCCCAAAAGGGATAATAGTGAAAAAAAGATGGAGACATATATCGGGTAGCTCCTACTGTTCCCATTCATACTATTTTTGTATTACCACTGGGGAGCACTCCCTCCTCCCTCACATCTTCTTGTCCTCATCCCCTGCCAAAAGATTTGGTCTCTACCTTTTTATTTGTAATGGTATATTACATCTTTTTTATTAGGAAAAAAATATAAATGAATCTACACACAAATATTATGTTAATTAATAATATATACTCTCTCTAGTCATTTTTATAAACAATTTTCTTTCTTATGGGGCTGATCTCTAATATAAACAACTTTCTTTTTGTGTCTCAAAATTTAAACTATATTTTCCTTTTCTACCACTATTAAATATATAATTTTATACTCCCTCAAGTCCTTTGTATAAGCAACTTTTTTCTTGATTGCTTAAAAAGAACTAGCGGTTAAGATTAATTAAAAACAATATATGTGTCAAAAATGTCATACCTTTTCTAAATATGCCCCTATTTATGAAAAGGATATAAGAGAAAGAATTGATAATAAAAAATGAGTATATGTGAGAGAATGAGTAGAAAATATAAGAAAGAATAGGTAATCAATGATGAAAAAATTACACTCAGGTCCTGGGGGAAGGAAAAATACGAAAAAATGGTCCCGAAAAAGGATAAAATTATGGTGAAGTCCCATGGAACTATTTTGTAATACATTGCAAATGGAAAAAGACAGAAATACCCTGGTTGAATAAACATATTCTTTCTCCCGAAACTTGTTCTCTCAGCTACAATCGTTCAATTCGTCAACCAAAGGAAGCTATCCAATGTTTCTATAAGCAACCAATGTTTGTTGTTTCTGAACTTCCATTCTTTTCTAATCGTAGTTATTTGAGCTAAACTTTTTTGTTGCTTCTTCATTGGTTTTAATATGACAATCATTGAATAGAGTATTATTAGATTTTCTTGATTTTGATGCTTGTTAAAGTTGAATCAATTTCATTTTACATTGTTTACTAGATCCTGGATTTAGTGCTCCATGTCATTTTCCAATGTTTGTCTAGGTCATTGCATTGCTTGTTCTATTTGGTTATTCCTAGAGATGGTTAATTGCTATCACTTATTTGCCAATGGTTGTATTGTAACACCTCAAATTGTATTCACCAAGAGATTTGATGTTCTTGAGGTTACCTTTGATTATTGAACAATAACTTCTTTTGGCCTTAAATATTCACCATTTCATTAAATATATAAAATAATCACAAAATACTCTTGGTGAATAAAATTTGGGGTGTTACATGTATAGACTATATTTATGCGTTGCTTTTCTAGGAGCTTGACAGAGAGGGGAAATCCTGAAGAAATCTAAAAGTTCTGTTTTGAGACTTGTAAAATGCTAAGCAAGTGATTCAAGTACTACCGTTTGATTTGGGATGCTGAAATAATTAATAGACATGTTTTGAGACATTATAATAAGGAATTAAGGATTTGACCTTTATATTTCACCTTGACAGCACACAACATATTATTGGCACTTACTGCTTTTATCTCCCAAACCAAAGGCGTTGTGCAACTTAGGAAGTACTTGAGTCAATGTTTTGTCATTGTTTGATAAGCCTTGAATTTTTTTTCAGGTAAAGAAGATGGACAAGGGAAAAAAGATTATACAAAAAAGGAAGGACAAAAAAAATAAAAAAATGCAAAATTGGACCAAGGGCACCAAGCTTCTCTTGTTACACTTTGTTTACTGAAGAATTTTACAACGAGAAGGAGGAGGAGGAGGAGGAGGAGGAGGAGTAGAAGCATAAACTGATTGTAGTGATGACATTTTTTTTGTAATTATCAAGTACAAACTTGTTGTATTAACCATGGAAAGAAAAACCGGACTGGACCGGAAAACCGGCGAACCGGTCCCAGGGCCGGTCCGCTCCGCTATCTGTGAGGGGAGGAGAGTCGACCCGGCCGGTTCTAAGGTGACTCGGCCAAACCGCCGGGTCAGGCGGTTTGACCGAGTCACCCCCAAAACTTAAATTTTGTCCCAAAACGGCGACGTTTTGGGACATTTAAAAAAAATGCAGATATCAGAACTAAGAAACTCGACCGAGCAGAGACGCAAGAACAGAACAATCACTTTAGAATCCGTTTTCAGATCCCCTTCCAACCCGAGCCGCGACCCTGTGCCCTAGCTCCAATCGACGGTGGCTGCTTGAACGGCCAGCGACGACGGCGAGCGGCGAGGAGCAAGCAGCGACGGCGAGCTGCGGCGACGGCGACTGAAGGTATTTTGATTTTTGACTATTTTCATTTTCAGATTTTGATTTCTCATTTTCAGATTTTCAGATGTTTAATGGAACCATAAGGTTTCTGTTGTTTGATTTCTTTCTTCTTGTATGCTGTCATTGCTGTGAGTTACGGTTGTTTTAATTTGTATGAGTTGCCATAACTTGATTTTGTGTTGGGAAAACTTAGGTGAAATCTCCTTAGTGTTTGTTTTCAGTTGGCTTAAGACGAAATATATGTGCATCTGTTTTTCAATCTTTCCATGTGCAATAGTAATATGTTTTCAGTTGGCTTAAGACGAAATATCTGGCTTCTCACTGCATCTATTGATAAATGGTGCTTCTGTCCTCAGATATTGTGTCTCTGTGAGTGCATCTATTTTAGTATTTTTCAATCTTTCCATGTGCAATAGTAATATGTTTGTGAATCCTTTTGATGGTGCTCAAATGTACATGCTATTCTGTTTTCTTGCATTGGTGAATCCTTTTGATGGTGCTCAAATGTACATGCTCTTCTGTTTTCTTGTATTGGCATGTGTGTAGATGAAAAACCGAACACATTTTTAAGTGTCCAAATTAAAATGCATGAAACAGTAAACATCTTAGAGAACTTGTTCTATCTTAATTATTGCAATCATGATTCAATGAAGTCTGTATTTCTGAAAAACAGAGTATGCAACCTAGCCATTTTGTTAAGCAACATTGGTTTTGTTTGTCAAATTTCAATTAATTAAGACTCTAGTTTTGTTTAGAACCAATGTTTATAACTATGAATTCCATGAATAATAGCATTGTTGCAAGGATGGATATATCCAGTTCAGAAAATGAGAATGCCACTCCTACTCCTAATACCGAGCCTCACACTTCCAATTCGAACACGAATCTTACTCCTACTTCCAGTACTATAATTTGTGGTAAAACTGATCCAGCATGGGCACATGTTGCCTTCAAAAAAGAGGGGACACAGAATGTATACACATGTCTCTTTTGTGGTAATAGTTATAGAGGAGGAGGCATAAACAGGATGAAGCAACATCTTGCTGGTGTGTCTGGACAAATTGCTTCTTGCAAAAAGGTTACTTCTGATGTGCGTTATAGGATTGCAGAGTCTTTGAAAGAAGGTTCCAAGAAAAAGTCAGTTGAAGTTGAAGATATAAAAGAAGAGGAAGTTAAAGTAGAGGAGGTTGATAGTGGAAGTGGAGCTAAGAAGAGAAAAGTTGGGACCATGGATAAATATTTCCCTCCTGGAACAACTTCTGGAGCTCAGCCAACCATCAAAAGTGCCTTAGCATCAAAAGAAGCACAACACAGTGTGAAAATGCTTCTTGCTGAATGGGCTATTGTCAATTGGATTCCATTTAAAGCATTAGAGTGCCCTTTATTTCAAAGAGCTGTGGATGGAATGTGCTCTATAGGGTCTGGGTTTAAAGCCCCTAGTGCTTATGATTTTAAAACCAACTTGTTGAGAGAATGGAAAAAGGAATGCCAGTTACTCATTGACGGTCATAGGGCTAAATGGAAGAATAACGGCTGCACACTTATGGCAGATGGATGGACTGATATGAGACAACGGACTTTGATAAACTTCTTAGTTTATTCTACCCATGGAATGGTGTTTGTTAAGTCTGTTGATGCATCAGACTTAGTCAAAGATGCTAAAACTCTTTTCTTGCTATTTTCTGAAGTGATTGAGTGGGTTGGTTCAAAGAATATTGTCCATGTGGTGACTGACAATACTGCCAACTATGTGGCATGTGGCAAATTGATCAAGGAGAAATATAAAAATATTTATTGGACTCCTTGTGCTGCTCATTGTTTAAATCTTGTATTGAAAGATATTGCAAGCATGCCTCATGTGTCGGACATTGCAGCAAAGGCATCAAAGATAACGGTATTTGCTTACAATCACGTGATATTCTTGTCTTGGTTGAGGAAGAGGACGGGTTGGAAAGAAATTGTACGTCCTGGTGCTACAAGGTTTGCCACTACCTTCATTACATTGCACAGCATTTACATGCACAAACATGACTTGCAAGCCCTTGTTGTCGATAAGCACTTTGTGGACCGTAGGCTATCTAAGACTACTCCGGGGAAAATTTTTAGTGCAATCATATTAGATAGCCGGTTTTGGAATGAGTGCTACCAAATTGTAAAGATTGTAACTCCTCTGATCAAATTGTTGAGAATTGTTGACTCGGATGAGAAACCCTCACTTCCATTTGTCTATGAAGGCATGCAAAAGGCAAAAAGTGGAATTAAGGAGATGTTCAAGAGAAACAAAGATCACTACAAGCCCTACACAAGCATCATTCAAGCGAGATGGGATAAACATTTGAAGACCAATCTCCATGCAGCTGCCTATTTATTGAACCCGGCATTCGTATATGGTCCAAACTTTGTTCACAAGGGAGGGTTAATGCAAGCTTTGATTGTGTGGTGGAGGCTAACTCAGATGAAAATGTTGATTGCTATAAGGTAATGAAGCAAGTGACATTATATCTTGATGGCAACGAATCTTTCAGCAGAGAGACATGCAAAAAGGGGGCTGAAAAACTGGATCCTTGTAAGTAACTAAGTATTCATCTTTATTGTTTAATATTTAATTAACATATTTATTGATTGCAACTAATATTGTGTATATGTTTTCCATTGTAGATGAATGGTGGATGTACTATGGCTATTCAGTTCCAGAATTGCAACGTGTTGCAACATGTATTCTTAGGCAAACGTCTGCTTCTTCTGGTTGTGAGAGAAACTGGAGCTTATTTGAGTGCATCCATACAAAAAGGAGAAATAGATTGCAACATCAAAGGCTGAATGATTTGGTTTACACTAACTATAACTTGCGATTAAAGCATAGGTACCTTTAGATATTATGAAAAATGCTTTTAATTAATATGGATTAAGTTTTAAATTTTAACTGAAATCATTTGTCATTGGGAAATTGAAGGAGTGTATTGAATAAAAAGAAGCCAAGTTATGATCCCATTGATTATGAGTCCATTGATGAGGTGGATTTTTGGGTGACGGAAGAAGATCCCATTCCAGATTTCAATGATGAAGATGCAGAAAATCTTGAAAGTGCTCTTAATAATGAAGAAGTTGAACTTTCATCAACTCTAGATAGGATTAATGAAGGTTTATATAATTATATGTCCTATTAATATCCTGTTACTATTTATTATCCAACCATATTATTATTTGTTATACATAACCATTGATATTAATTATTGTTGTGCATATGCATAGGTGACGAAGATAGGGACATTCCTGATCCCCCGGCTTTGAATGATGGTATTACTACTTCTTACCCTTTTCCCAATCCAGCACCTATTGACTCACCTCCAATAGATCAGCTTGATGAGTTGTAGAGTTTGTTGAATGATGATTTTACTCATTTGGCTATGGTTGATGAATGATGTTATTAGCTATCTTTTTGACTATTTTAATGTTATTGGCTATGTTTGACGAATGATTATTGATATTGTTATGTTTTGATTATGTTTTGATGATTAGGTATTTTGGCTATTTTGATGTTAGTGATAATTTATGAGTTATGAATGTTCATTATTTTGTTATTGTCAATTAAATTGTAATATTTTAATGTGACCGGTTCAATCACCGGTTCGCTCACCGGTCCGACCCCGGTTGACCCAGTGACCCTTGAACCTATACCGCGACCGGTTCATTGACCGGTCCGGTTTTTCGTTCCTTGGTATTAACTTCATATTAGTGCTTCATTTATATTATGTAGAATTTGTGTTTGTCATTGCACTTTCACCTGATATGTAAACAAAGCTAAACATTTGCTGACAAGACAGGGGATTGGCTTGACAAGTCCATGGGCCTCGATTGACAACTCTATGGGTGTCTATTGAGAAGTCTATGAGTCTTTGTAGACAACTCCATAGGTGTCCATTAACAAGTCCATGAGCCTTGGTTGACAACTCTATGAGGTTCTATTGACAAGTTCTTGTGCATCCATTGATAAGTCCATGAGCCTTGGCTGACAACTCCATGAGGCTTGGCTAACAAGTCCATATGCATCTATTGACAAGTTTATGGAACTCGGTTGATAAGTCCATGGGCGTCCATTGACAAGTTTATGTGCGTCCATTGACAAGTTCATGTGCGTCCATTGACAAGTCCAACTAATATGTCCACCTAATTAATATTAAATTACAACAACAAAGGTAATGTATAAATATGTCCACACAAATTATCAATTTCCAAGTTAGTTATAACTTGATTGCACTTTCAATTCACCACAGAAATATAAAGATAACTACATATATATCAACAAGTAAAAGGGCGTCCATTGACAAGTCGATGGGTGACCATTGACAAGTTCATGGGCGTCTATTGAAAAGTCCAAAAAATATGTCCACCTAATTAATATTAAATCATGGCAATTATAGTTAGAATGTGTTGTTAATAGGGGCAACGATAGTTGTTAACATAGGTGGTGAACTTGTTAATGACAACTGTATTATATAAGTGGATAGTGGTTATGACTAGCACATCTAAGAAGAATCAACTATGTTTCTCTCATATAGGGAGAATGTTTGTAGTTGTGAAGATGGTGATATAACATATATTGGAAAATGCATGTCATACTATTTTTTTTTTGTAAATTTCATTAGATAGAAAACCAGACTACTCGATTTTTGTGGAGGTTCTATGAATTTGTTGTTAGTACCTTGTACATGCATTTTCAGATGTAAATGAAAGTTGGATATAATAGAGTTTTTTATCCTACTATCATTTATGGAAATTTGTATTTTGATGTAAATTCAGTTGTCAATGTATAGGTATGAACTCATTAGTGGACTCTTAATTACTTGTCAATGGATGCCCATGCACTTGTTAATATATATGTAGTTATGTTTACATATTTGTGGTGAAAATGTAATCAAGTTATTACCAACTTGGAAATTGATAATTTTTGTGGACATATTTATACATTACCTTTGTTATTATAATTTAATATTAATTAGGTGGATATATTACATGACTTGTCAATTGACGTCACTAGACTTATCAATAAAGACCCATGGACTTGTCAACAAAGGATCTTGAACTTGTCAATAGATGCCCATTGATTTGTCAAGAGAGGCCCTTGGACTAGTCAATTGAGGCTCGTGGACTTGTCAGTAGAGACTCCTGGACTTGTCACTGGATGCCTATTGACTTGTCAAGGGAGGCTCTTTGACTTGTCAATTAAGGCTCGTGGACTTATTAGCAGAGGATTTTAGACTTGTCAATAGATGCCCACTGACTTGCTAAGAGAGCCTCATGGACTTGTCAATGGACGTCCCTCATACACTTGTGAACAAATGTCTAGCTATGTTTACATAACAGGGCAAAGTGCAAGGACGAACATAAATTCTGCTTAATATAACTGAAGCACTAATATTAAGTCATTACAATGAGGCTGTAATTGATAATTACAAAAAACATATCATAAATATAATAAGTTTGAACTTGATCATTACCAAAAACATCTCATCAATACAATTAGAATGTACTTGATCATAATAAAAGCTAATATGGATTCAATACAATCAGCCTATAGTTCCAGGCATCTCTCACTTCTAGATTAACCTCTTTAAATGTTTTTAACTCAACACCATTGTCCTATGTAATATCTCGAATTTTGAGATTGGAAGCTTGAGAATAAGTCTAAATTAAGCGAACTGCTAAGCCCCAGTTTAGCAGGTGTCCCAAATTTATTCTCTAATGTTTCTTATATCTTTGGGGTATTAAAGAAAATAAAATGGTTAATTTTGAAGAAAGTGATTATGCTTACTGTGAAATTGCCTATGAGGCAGTGCGTTTGTCATCTAATTTTGTATGACCTAATGATGATTAAAAATTATGAAATTTTACAGGTAAAATTAGACATCCTAAACTTTAATTTGATAGGTCATATGACTCAATTAGAGCAATATAAAAAAAGATATGAATTTTTGAAATCAGCACAGAAAAACTGTGAAGTTTCTGGAACAACATGCAAAGATTGAAATTCTGGGGATTATGTGCTTCTAGCTAGCAAAAGGCTATATTTTTCCTTAAAACTAGACTCAATAAGGGTTCTGTAGGCTTTAGAATCACTTCAATTTGATTTTTCTAGAATTAGTTATAATTTTTCAAAGTTTGGGTAGAAAATCTACCAAATTATCAATTGTTGTGATTTTTGGAAAAATAAATAAATTATTATAATGTTATAAGATATCATAATAAAAGGGCATCATCTCCTTCATGCTCCCCAAAACTGACGCCATTTCAGATGTGAAGAGAGAGGAAGAGAAAAATTGTAAAGAGAGAAAAGGAGGAGGAGAAACTTACAAAGGTAAGTGATTTCTTCGGTAAATCAGTTTCTAATGCATATAACTCCGTTCCTAAGCTTCCTTTGCATATGATTTAAGGTTTGGAGGCTCAAATTTAGATGTTTGGCACCTAGGGATTTCAGCCATATCAAGATAGAGCCAATGGGAGCTTGAGGTAACTTCTAAACCTTCGTATATTGACTATTCTAGCTGTTGTGGGCAATTTAATCTGTAAAATTTCGTCGGATTACTGTTGATTTTAAATTTTGGAAATGGCTTTTCTTAGGGGTTATGCTGCCCAAATTGGTACTAAATGGTAGTTGTAACCTAATGGAATAGTCAATAAAGTGGTTAGGAGTAGAAAGAAATGCGTTTACGGAGCCGAAACAGAAAAACCTCAATTTTCCTCGGAGTACCTGTATATTTCGGTCAGGGATATAAATAGGCCTTAGAGTTGGATTTTCAATTATTTGATGATTCCATTGAGTTCAAGAGCGAAAATTAGGTAGGGTTACAGTTGGTAACTTTTTCGGTAGAAGCCGAAAAAACATAATTATAAAAACGCCCATGAAACCCTTAAAGAGGGGCTGTCAAGGGTAATTTTATAATTTGACATTGAATTTGATAATTCCAAGTCTGGAAATGGATTCCTTGGGCAAAAATAAGTCAGAATAGCTCATGTCAAAATTTTGAAAAAAGTACGGTCAGATCGAGTACAGCGAGGCCGGGGCGGGTCCCCAGGGGCATTTTGGTAAATTTCCAATATAGAATCATATAATCCCCAGAAAACACTATGGAAGTGTTTAAATAGTACATTTGACATTGTAGGATTGAATATAGAGCCCCGAGCTGTTTGCACATAGATCGAGGCACGCGTTTTGAGGCGGAAAAGGGTTAAGGTAGGGGACTTACCTTATTTATATGTATTTGATAGCTCTGCTTGTGTAGTGATGTATGTGATTGTTTTATTTGATTGTGTTGAGCATATTTGAATAATGAAGCTCTGTTTCTCTTTATACTGTAGCCATAGTCTTGTTGCGTGAAACATTGAGCATGCAGAAATGTCATTATGGGGCATACATCTAGTTAAAGCTAACATATCATACATATAACATCTATCATGCATGCATTATGGTATCTATTTCCTTCTGAGATTCTCTCGAATCTCACCCTCCCCTACCAACAATTTAGACAGGTGTATACGGAAGGTATGCCGACAATGAAGGAAAGCACCGTATAAGAGGAATGCAATGGGAAAACGAAAACGGGAAGGTGTCCGCATTTCACTGAAATGGGTTTAGACACCCTGGTAGCCTTGTGTGGCTATATCATTTGTAATTATTAAGTATCAATATATTGGTATATTTATGTTATCCTTGTGTTGCCCACCGAACCGCATATCGTTTTCCGTAAATACTCTGATAAAGGTGAAAATGAGATAAGGGCGTGACATCCTCATTCCCCTTCCCCTATTGCTTCTATTTCTCCTTCTCCTTCTCCTCCTTTTGGATGCAAAATTCTTCAGTGAATAAAGTATACCTAGAGAAGCTTGGTGCCCTTGGTCCTCTTTTTGTTTTTTTGCCTCCTCCATTTTTTTAACAGCTTTTTCATTCTCCATCTTGTTTACTTGAAAAAAAAAAAAATTTCAACAGTTTCGCATTGTATCCTTTTCCCTCATCTCCTTAAACAAATTTTCAGCAGTTTAAGCTTGTCATAAAGCTTCAATTGCTGAAAATTTTTGGCAATGAAAGATGCAATTTATAATTTAATAGACCAAAACTCAAACTAAGATTCACAATAGCATGCTCAAATGGCTACACATGAATTCAACTCGATCCAACTAAGACAAAGATTCTTAAGATAATTAGATTGTTTTTGTTTCAGCAAAATTACAAATAAATATTGCGTTACCCCCAAAATATCTTGTTATCTTTTTATAATAGAAGACACCAAATTCAAGAACCATGTCAATTGATAACTTGTTGCACCAACCTCCCAACATACTCCATTAGGCATCAAGTTTAAGTTGTCAAAACTAAATTTGTTATATACATCCCAACAAATGAATATACTTTGCATAAGCAATATAAGTCTAAGCAGTACTTCTGCTTTAAAAACATGCTGTTATAATAAAGCTATAATAGCATGAGGGCGAGCAACTTGTTTGAGATTGGCTTCCCTTTAGAATCTCAATGGACCTAAAATTACCTTCAAGACATTCTTCATGCAGAATCATCAATTTCTCAGCCACATGCAGAATCAACATGAAAATGATGGGATAAAAGAAAAAAAGAACAGCCATTGAATACCACAAATGCATGAATGCAAGTGAATTAACACGGTCAAATAAAAATTTATCGAACCCCCAACCAAAAAACAGTAGGCATCTTAGCAATAATTCAAGATTAATGAGTAGCCCATTTAAATAGAAGAGTTCTCACAGGAATTTGCCCAATGAAAAAAAAATAAAACACCGATGAACTTGACATACATCTAAAAAGAATTTAAGCCTTCCTAAAAAGGTAGTTAGACGTAACATGTTATTCATTCCTAATAAACTCTAACAAAGAAGGGTTCTAACAACCCAATAGGTCAATATAGGTCGTACGAATATTTAAGCAAAACTCACAAAACTGATAATGAGACTCATTCTTAAAAGACCATGATCTGTTATATGCAGGAGTAAGGACGAAAGCTCTGTCAGTACAAGTGTGTTTTCACACTCAATTGTTGGCAATATAATGTAATAAAAATTAGTTGATCTCATGGTGCTCATTATTGAAATTACTAAAAGATTATGACAACAAATAATTACTGATATGAGAGCCTAAAACAAAAATACATCTTCAACACTGCCATCCTCAACCTCCAAGCTGAGAGAAAGCAACACTTCATCGAGCATGTTTTCGAAGTCATCACTATAGAAAGGCTCTAGGGAACAAAAAGGGTATATAAATCAGTAATTAAATCCAAGAGTGAATACCCCACCCAAGACACTAAGATACATTTTTCTAAATCATCACTCCTATCTGAATCAAACCACAATCAACTTTCAACAGAAAGTATATATGTATAAAATACAACTTCATCTCTTAATATTGCTTAATTATAAACAAATTCTACAAAATCTTACTAGCAGAAAGAGAATACCATGGATACGAAGAGTCGTGGCTAAGATCGCCTAAGTCGAAACTTAGGGCTTTCTTTGGAGCGAACACCGGCAAATTTGGGCGGCAACATCTCACGATAGTGACCAGAAACAAATCGCGACAGCAAAGGCGACCAAACGCGATGGTGATGAGACTGCCGAAGTGGGGCGATGAACTAAAGCTCTCGTGTCTCCACAGAGAATCGGGGGCTATTGTGGAGGGGGGAGAGAAAATACTTGATTCAAAATGTTTGCCTTTCATTAAAGGTATTTATGATTTTTCACAATTCGAATATATGGTAAAAAAAGTCCTATAAGACTTCATCGTAAATTTGAGATTTCATGAGACCATTTTTTCGTATTTCCCTTGTTCAGGACTTGAGCATAATTTTCTCATAAATGATTGAATGAAAGAGAATTAGTGGTGAATGAGAAATAATTAATATAAAATTATGGATTTAATAGGAGTAGAAAAGGAAAAGGTAGTTTAAAATTTGAGACACGAAAAAAAAAGTTGTTTATATTAAGGATCAGGCCTATAAGAGAGAAAATTGTTTATAAAAAGGATCGAAGGGAGTACTAATTACCTCACACTCTCCACTAATTTTGTTTCATTCAATCATTTATTACTCATTTTCTCTCATATTTTATACTTATCATTTCTCATATTTTTAACTCGTTCTCTCTCCTATCTTCTTTTCATAAATATAGACATATTTGGAAGAAACATGACATTTTTTATATATTTATTACTTTTAACTAATCTTATCCTTCAGTTCGTTTTGTGCAATTAAGAAAAAAATTACTTATAACAAGAATCAAAGGGAGAAAAAAATTCCCCATTGTTCAGAGAGCCCGAAAGCGACTAGCGAATTGGAAAGGCAAGTTTCTTACCATTGCTGGGAGAACTATCCTGATTAAGGCTGTGTTGGCCGCTTTACCTAGCTATCAGATGCAAACCTCCCTTCTTCCAAAAGGGATTCTAAAGGAACTTGAACAGATTAGTCGTTCATTCCTCTAGAATCAAAGCCAGGAATGAAGGAAGATGCACCTTATTGCATGGGACCAAGTTAAACAAGACAAAGAGGATGGTGGCTTAGGTGTTAAAGATCTTTAAAGACAAAACAAGGCTTGTATAATGAAGCTTTGTTTGGGCCTTCTTACTAAACCTAAAGCCTTATGGGTGAAATGTCTGAAAGGAAAATATGGTTGTGGGGATGGGTTATATCCTATAGTGAGCAAGAAGCACAACCAATCTGATGTCTGGAGAAGCATCACCAAGGTGTGGGATCAGTTCTATAAAGGAGTTGGCAGGGTATTGAATGATGGCACGACCAGTCATGCCTGGTGGGATTTATGGTCACCATTGGATGAGCCGCTCATTTCTTTGGTTGACCATAACATACATCTCCTTGATCCTTCTGCTAAAGTGAGGGATTTTGTGTTGGATTCTGGAAGATGGAATCTTGAAAAGTGGAGAGAGTTTCTTCCTCATTGGGTGATCAACATTATTGCTCAAGTGACTCCGCCACATGGAAGTGAGGCTGATAAATTCTCTTGGAGGAACACTTCGGACAACCGTTTCAGTATTCAAGCTGCTTACAAGTTTTTATCCTCGACAAGTTTCCAGAACTCACCGGTTCCTTGGAAGAAGATGTGGAAGTTACCGATACCAGAAAAAGTAAAATTTTTTCTATGGCAAGCTATTTATGAGAGACTTCCTACTAATTTCCTCAGAGCAAAGAGAGGTTTAACTAGTAGTGCGAAGTGCCCCTTCGAGTGTCAGAGAGTGGAAACAGTTCTACATATTTTGAGAGATTGTGAGGATGCTAGATCAGTATGGCTTAATTTTGTTAAACCTAATTGTCGCATTAGATTTTTTTGTTCTAACTTGCAGGATTGGCTTAAGGAGAATCTATCAAGCAATATGGGCTTTGCCAGGTTTTGTAGATGGCCTTGGGCAAAGATCTTTAGTATTATATGCTGGCTATTGTGGAAGAATCGTTGCAAAAGGGTGATGGACGGAACCCGAGCTCAACCTAAGGACATTGTCCACGCGACTTGTTTTCAGCTTCTGGAAACAAGTGTATTTGGGAAGTTCACAGCCCAAGTCACGCACTTTGCACATGATGAGGATAGTTTATGGAGTCGACCACCAAAAGGTTTCATCAGACTTGATACAGATGGATCAGTTAATGTGCAACGATCAGCTGCTTGTGGCAGGGTGGTTCGAGATAGGAATGGCAATTGGATTCTTGGGTTCCAACGCATAATTGGAGTTCATTCGCCTACTGCTATGGAACTATTGGGGCTGTTGTTGGGGCTTCAATTATGCAAGCAACACCGATTTCGCTGTGTGAGAGCTCATACAGACTCTATGGAGGTATTGAATTTGGTGATGCGAGATGGGGGACATGAACATCCGTTAAGAGAGGTCATACGTGCGGTGAGAGATCTTTTTTTCTCAGATTGGCAAATTGAGCTCTGTTATGCTCCTCGAGAAGCAATCCGATGTGCTGATTTTCTGGCTAGAGATGCGCAACACCTACTGGGAGGACTGGTGGTTCTCCCACTTCCTCACCCAGGATGTCTACAGATTTTGAGAGAAGACCTTTCTCCTAGAGGAGGAGCTCCTCTATTTCCCTAGTGTGATGTAGTTTCCATTTTATGGCCTTTCTATCCAAAAAAAAAAAAAAAAGGGAGAATATCTGTGTGCGTGCATGTGTGAGAAATGCTTAAAAGAGATTTCTTCAACAAAATTCAAGAAATAATTTTAAAGATGAATTTCATTTTATGAGAGATCTTTAAAAGGGATTTAAAAATAAGAAAAATAGTTGAAAACCCCATTATAAAAGTTATTTTGGGGTTCAACTTATATGCAACTGTATGCAATATATTTTCAGCTATATGTAAGCATGTTTTTGGTTTGCTCATAGTTGAAAATAAATTGTACACATGCCAAAAATATATTATATTTGGTCTTTAAACAAATTTTATTTACCTTTCGACAATAAATTATGCAATGGGCAATTTTTCAGCAATTTATCTTAAATTATATAAATAAATTTTTAATTTATAAGTTGAAGTTCTTATACTAGACTTATAAAATTAAAAAAAAAAATTGTGAGGAAAAATAATAAATCAGGAGACTTTTTTTCCCCTAGTCTATAACACTCATTTCTCCCATATGGGGCGGACCCACACACCCATCCCACCCCCACACCCTTTTGGGCAACATGAAGTATAGAACCCATGACTCCCTTGATGAGAGGAATGGGGTTCCAACTGAACTATGAAGCTTTTGGCATCACGAGACCTTTATAACAGGGGAAAAAACAGATATTTATTTTATACTATTTTTTTTCTATTCTCAAATCAACAATAAAATTGAGAAACTTTATAGTTCATAGGATGATTAGTCAATCCACATGTAGCCTCATTAAAATTGATGAAGCATGTGAAAAAAAAAACAAAAACCACACTAAAATCCCAAAACATGCAAATACAGCCTTGTTTCAATAATGAGCAGCATAAGGGAGGGTGTTGAAGAGAGCGTAGACCTGACCTATCTATGTCAACGTTTCACTCTCTACTTACAATATCTAATGCACACAGCCTATAAATAATACTACTTTCGGTTTTAATTATAAGAAATAATTAATTTTTTTTGAGATTAAGGAAGCTAAATAAGTTATTTAATCATATCATATATTATGTATTCTTAAATTATATATCAGTTCATAAATTAGGAAAAATAATTTGGAGAAAAAATAATAAATATAAATACTTTAAAATAATTTAATTAACTTCTTTAATCTCTCTAAAAAAATCAAATTTATCTTATATTTAGAACCAGAAGGAGTATTTTTTTTTAAATAAAGTTTCTACTAATATATATATATATATATATATATATATATATATATATTAATATAAATATTGAAATAGCTCGTACGAGATTCCTTTTATGAACGATACGAAGGTATAGGGCGGGGAAGGCTTACAATAAGAAAGTGGAATAAAGAAATTTAAAAACTTGTAAAAATTTGAGGCTGCTTTTTGGTCTGAGTTTATTTATATCACAAAACTAAGAAAAGGGGTTTGAGGATAAGGATATGGTCGCATCATGCGTGGGGGAACAGGAGAAGAGAGGATAAATGTATAATAAAATAAGGAAAAATCTTATATAAAGCTAATTAAAATACGATAATTTTAAATTAAGTAGGTAAATTTAATAAATCTTTAATTGAGTCATCAATCTAATTTAGGATTTTAAAATGTAGGTAAAATAATTTTAATATTATCTCATCTCTCCTCTTTAAAGAGTTTTATTACTTTGTAACTTATATTTTTCAATATATATATCAATATTAATATTTAATAAAAAAATATGATTCATCTAATGTTTAAATATATTAATTATCATGGTAAGAACAAAAACTTACAATATTGTTAGGTAAGGAATTCATTTTATTAACATGAACACATTTTTTCAAATATATATATATATATATATATATATATATATGTCATTATAAAAAATATTTTTTAAACAAATATATTAATTATAAATTTTACTATATTTATTTCATATACAATGTTTTTCTTAAAAATGTCTATATTTCAATAAGCATTTTATGAAATTTTAAGTGCATTTAATATTTTTATCTAAAATATTCTTAGAAATACATCAAAATTTAACGCCTTTCTAATAGAAATAAATAATTAATATTAATAATTCATATTAAAGAATGGAAAAGTTAAAAAAGTGAAATCTTAACTAAATTATTTCTTAAAAAATCCCATTTATGCTTTAAAAAAAAGTATTTAGAGTTTGTTTAGATTAATTTTGGTAAAAATAGCTTTTATTTCAATTGATTTTTGCAAATTGAAGTTTGACAAGTATTATCCTTTCTTTTTTTTTTTTGTCTCACTTGATTAAAATAACTACATTATTTTTTTAAGAAAACTCAAAAAATTTTATTATATTTTTGTATCTTTAATATCAATTGAATGATTTTTTATTGAAAAAAAATCAATTTTTTTAATATCAATTAAATGTTTTTTAGTTCGTATGTATCATGGTTCTATTTTTACCTTGGATAATTTTTTATGATCCTTTTAGAACCAAAAAAATCCTTTCATTTAGAAAAATTATATTTTATTTGATTATATATTAATGTTGTTATATATAGAGCAATAAAGTCATATAACAATAAAACTCTTTTTAAGAGTGAGAGAAGAAAGGGGGCCATTAAAGTTATTTTACCCATATTTTAAAATCTCAAATTAGGTTAATGACTTGATTAAAGATTTATTAAATTTACCAACTTAATTTAGAATTTTCTTATTTTAGGTAGCTTTATATGGGATTTTCCCATAAAATAATATAAGGTTGTAATGGAGAGTTGAATTCTGGGCCGTCGTAAATAAAGGGATCGAGGATAAAAATAGTAAGGGAAAATTCCAAAAAACTACACTCAAAATATAAAAAGGACAAATCAGTACATCAAAATTAAAAAAAGACGAATCAGGCGGGTGTCAGAAAAAGGAGGAATTTGTCCTTTTGAAATTTCGGCCAAATTACGAAAATGCCCTTCAGCCCTCAGTCGCAATAACAACATAGGAGTTGTTAATGGCGAGGTGAGTGTTATTATTTACCCTGAAACTTGTTAAGTGTTGAAAGAAAAAATTGGAGTTGTTAATGGCAAGATATGTGTTGTTATTGATCCTGAAATTTGTTAATTGTAAAAGAAGAATTGCAGTTGTTAATACCGAATCCGAAGGTGTTAAATGCGATGATCATGTTGTTATTTTGAAGTGTGCATGAAGTGCTGAAGGGCATTTTCGTAATTTGGCTGAAATTTCAAAAGGACAGATTCCTCCTTTTTCTGACACCCGCCTGATTTATCTTTTCTGAATTTCGATGTACTGATTTATCCTTTTTATATTTTGAGTGTAGTTTTTTGGAATTTTCCCAAAATAGTTCCTTCTTCTTTCCCTAAATGCAAGTCTTTAATATACTTTATTTCTAAAATTTATAATTTTATTTTTCTAAAACACTGTCTATAGATTCTATTCCTTCTACCCCTTATTATAAAATACCAACTAACTAATATTATCAGTCTTTTTATAACTCACTTGCTGATTTTTTAGAATTAAATATTTTTTCATGGATACCCATATTTAATAAGGGTAGAGGAAAGAGTAATAATTAATACTCACTCATATCCAAAATATGAAAAGTCTTCTAGAAGAAAATTTTGATCCAAAATATAATATGCTGATGAGTAATTAATGATATTTTTCCACTTTCACTCCTTGCAGGGAGAAGAATGTGACAGATAATAAATACATATTTAAAAATCACATTATTTAATAAGGGTGAAATATGTAAATCTTATCTGGTAAAAACAAAAAGGTAAATTTTACTAATTTAAGACACATTGAAGGATTTAACTAACTTTACTTAATTTGTGTAAATTAGTAGTTAACAAGATGTTATATTTTGGACATGAGAGTGCATGATATTGGAGTTTAGTGTAGTTAGTAATGATAATATTAGAAATCATTTGATTTTATGACAAATTTAATGTTTTCAACTATTTGTATTTGCATCTAAGAATTAATAGTTTGTGTCTTATAATAACAACTCATGGGAGTATATATTAAGAGTTTTTTTTAATTAAAAAACATAGCATTTAGTGAAAACGATTAAAATAAATACTCCCTCTAATCCTTTTTATAAGCAAATTTTTTTAATTACGCAAAATGAATTAGCGATTAAAATTAGTTAAAAACAATAAATGTGTTAAAAATTTCATATTTCTTCCAAATATACCCCAATTTATAAAAAGAGCATATGAGAGAGAATTAGTATAAAATATAAAAGAGAATGTGTAATAAATGATTAAATGAAAGAGAATTAGTGGTGAATGGAGAATAATTAATATAAATGTGTTATTTAATAAGAGGAGAAAAGGAAAAATTAGTTTAAATTTTAAGACATAAGAAAAAAGTTGCTTATATTAAAAACCAACCCCAAAAAGAAATTTTCAAAGAAATTTTCAAAGAAAGTTTAGATGAGTTGGGATTTAAGAGCTCACCAAGGCCATGACATGTCCCCGAATCCAAAGAGTGCTTATATATAGAGGTATTTATATATCACCTGCTAACAATGTCATCTTACGGATAAGAGATTTAGTCTCAGGATTTTGTGGATTAAACTAATTTTTTACAAATAACAAATTAAACTAATTTCTTAATTAACATATATATATTTTTTACAAATAATTAACTAATTTTTTACAAATAAAAAATTAAACTAATTTTTCAAATTTTGTAAATTAGTTATATAAGTTCTATATTATTTAAGAGAGTAGTAATAATAATATATTGAGATTTGAGACCGGGAGAGTGGAGAGACAAAAGGACCATGAAAAGCGTGGAAGGGGGAGAGACAAGAACATGCAAAGAATAAAAATTAGAGGATGGAGAATATTTTACTTTTGGGGTTAAGGTCGTCTCGTGTTCCACTTCCCACTCTCACCCGCCACACGTTAATAACAATGGATCCCATCTCCCACGCCAAAATCTCTCAATTATACCTGTTCCTTGGTGAAGCCCAACAAAACATTATCATTATCGATATTTATTCATTTGATCTATATATATATATATAAAGACCTAGTTGACTTATTTGAGAAGATTAAGAGAGTAAATTAAATAAATTACTTAATTTTAACACTATATAATTTTTCTAAAATACTTATTTGTACTATTAGATTATACTATATTAGTTTATATTTAGGAAAGGATACATACATTGTTTGTCCATGTCCAGAAGCTAACTATGCTAGCATGAGATAAGCTCATACTTTACAACTAAATTTTTGTTAGTATATAGTGGGTGCAACTATTTATTAATTGCCTGAATAGATAATAAAATAATACTTTTCATTCTATTATTATATTAATTGATTTTTTTTACCTGAATATTATATCAATTGATTAATTGAATAGGCAAAATGGCAAATAGTAAAATGTCTATGAAGAAATGGCATTAACTGGAGAGTACGGAAAGTGTGAGTATATCATACTTTAATACCCAAAAACGAAAAAAAGGGGGAGCAAAACGAAATTTTCAAAAACGAAAATTTACGGTCCAATAAGCCGCTGTGTGGTCAGCCACCTGCCACCCCATAGAACGGCGACACAAGGTCGCTTTTCTTTAACCAGCGGTATCCCAAGCACTCTCTCACACTCCTTTCATTCCTCCAGTTGTTATACCCAAAATATGCAAATTCATGTTCTTTTCCAGAAATTTAAATGTTAGTGCGTACATGAGAAGAAGAACCAAAAAAAAAAAAAAAACCCTTAAGATAAAGCACGAACGATTAGTAAAATAACCAGAAATTGCAGTGCATAACCAGGAAGAGGATAAAAAACAAAGCAAAAGATCCTACAGAAAAGGCCAAGAATTGAATACTTTGAAGACGACGACGACGACAGAGAAGTAGCCATAGTGCTATACAGATCATGAGACTCGTTCACCAACGATCCTTGTGATTTGATATTCGTCAAATATCCATCACTGAAGACTGAACTATTCTGTGTTAATCCCTTCCCATTTCTTCTCCACCTTCGCTATTTCTTCTTCTTCTGTCATCCTCGTCCACATCATCATCCCCCTCCCCGCCGCCGTTTTCTCTGCTGCTCTGCATGTCCTGCTTCTGTTCTCCGCCGCCGCAGCCTGCTGCTGCTGTGCTATTCTTGTCCTCCACCTCACCACCGACATCATCGTCATTAATTGCTTTACAGTCGGTGGCCACCCCATCAGTGGCCTCTCCAGGCTGCTTTTGACCCACGATCGGAAGTGGTTCCGTCAGCTGCATCCCATCTCGCGGCGGAGAAAACACCACCGGTAAATAATGCTCTATCTCGCATGGGAACTTGGAGTTCTTGAAATGCTCTTTCAACGCGTCCAAACCCTTCTCAGAAAAACACCAATGAAAGTTACTTCTACAAGCCAGTCAATAAATGAACAAACTCGTATATATATATATATAGCATTAATGACGAACTCAAGAATTTACCTGAACCCTGGCGTATGTGACCTGGCATATTTTTCTCGAGTTAAAGACTTCCCAATGTTGAAGATGAAATGCTTTATACAACCTCATCGTCGCCTCCGGTGACGTCATGTTCACAAACCCATACCCCACGTTACACTTGTTGCTGTTTCAAGTTTTAAAAAATTAATTCATTTTCCAGGAAGATAAAAGATGAAGAGAAAGAAAGAAATTAAAGAGATACACACACACATATGTATGCATGCATACTTGAAATCAATGGGGAGGTAGACGAAATCGTAAGAGGACAAGGGTTGGTCGTCGCCGTCGCCAATCTGCTCGTTGCAGTGGATGCAGTGATTGTCCAGCATGTTCAACAGTAGCTTCTGACTGAAATACCCACACACAACACAGGTCAAAAGACTCAAAACACAATTTTTAGTTTTTCTGGTTTAAAATGATTATTTTATTCAGAATTTGAGAATAATTAATAATTAATATAGTAAAACTAAATATGGTGAGGAACAATAACGGTAGCGATGAAAGCAAGTAGCAGACGGACCTGTACTTGTTTGGTATGTTCTTGATCATGACAGTAGTTCTGGAATCTGTGTTATTCGATTCCACAATCGCATCTTCCTTAATTAGAAACCTTGTTTCCTGCTTCCTCCCATGCTTCCCCTTCCAATTCCTACTTCTGGGTGGTTGTTGTTGCTGTTGCTGCTTCGTGTTTCCCGCCGCCGCCGTTGCAGCCGCGTCACCCACACAGTTCTTCACGGCGGCGTTTCTCGGTGCAGGCACTTCCGGTGGCTTCTCTTCCACCCCACTTAAATTTGTCGTTTCCAAAGAAACTCTGTCTTCACCACCGTTACTACCCTTGTTGCCAGCTGTTTTCCTGCACGACAATTGGGGCTGGGGTAGATGAGAAAAACGACGTGCGTTTTTGTGGGCCAGTGGTGGAGAAGGAGAAGGTGGATGGGGAGGAGGGGAAGGGGATTGGTAGTTCAACGGCACTGCGTCTTTGGAGATTGTCTGGTAGTCGTTGAAGAACTTCCGGCCATGACCACCACCGGGACGACTGAACTCAATAACGACGGCGTTGCCGTTAATTTCCTTGCCGTTCATCTCCTCCAAGGCCTTGGCAGCATCTCTGACGTCGAAGAACTCCACAAACTTCTGATTCTTCTTTGTTGGCGTCTCTCTTAGTTCCCTCACAGGACCTAAACAAATAAAATAAAATAAAACACAGAAAGGTCAAGAAGGACCAAAAAGAAAGCGAAAGTTGGCGTGAGGACCAGAAGAGAGTCGGAAACGTCATAAAAAGTAGATAAAAAGAGTGAGATAGAGACATATCATCAAGTCCTGTGTTTTACTCGCAAAAACCCCACTGGCATTATAGTATAGTCAACAAGTCCCCACAAAAAAGAACAGTCCTCTCCGACATGGTGAAACAAGCAAAACGACATCACAGCCTCTTTGTGATCTTTCAAAAACATACTTTCAGATCTCATCTTCGTGGGTTACCCAATTAAAGCAAAATGCAAACGGACGAAATGAAACATAAAAGGTAATGATGAAAATTTTTACTCTCCGGGGCAGAGAAAGAGACGCACATAGAAAATTGAAAACAAAACAAATAAAATTGGCCTGAAACGTTTTTTTACCAAATGCCTCGAAAGTTTGCCGGAGAGTTTCTGTGGACACCGTCGAATCTAAATTGAAAATCACGATGGTGCCTTGGTTCTGACCCAGGGGGACGGCGTTGGGAGCTGGGGCAATGTACTGGGCCCACACAGGTCGCCCGGCGACGAGCCCACTTGCCGGCGGTGGTAGTGAGACGGTGACGGGGTAACAGTCCGGCTCCAACGCTGAATTGCGAGACTTCAACACGGAGGAATAGAAATTACGGAGCCTTATCTGGTGTTGCATATGCTGCTTCCGAATCGCCATTAACGCCGTCTCTGCATGTCTCAGGTCGCAGAAATGAACAGTCACTATTCCTTCTCGAATCCTCTCCATCTGAACGCCTCTAACATCTCCGAACACCTCCAATTCCCGCCGCAACAACGACTCACTCACCACCACCTCCGCCGGCACCGAGCTGAGCAGCAGCGACCGAGTGGGCGAGGAGGGCGAAAATGGCGACGGAGACCGAGACCGATACGGCGCAGCCGGCGGAGGTAGTTGGCCAACGTACGACGCGGGGGAGAAAAACGGCGGATACGGAACACCGACCGGAGCAGCAGCATTACAAAAAGGCAGCGGCTGAAGCTGAACGCCGGCGGTGGGCACGCAAGGGTAGAACAGTTGAGCTGGCCGGAACAGCGTTGTTTGATTTCTCGGCGTGAACTCTTCCGCTCGAGGGTCTAAACTCCCCGGAAACCGGACGATACCGGTTTCAGCCATGGAAAAAAAACGCCGGAGGAAAACAGAGAGAGAAAGGGGTTTCCCGGCAAAGTGGGAGGAAGGTGAAAATGAAATCAGTACTATTTGTTTTATGATTACGAAGTAGGAAGGGGGGAAAAAACCGTACGTGGGTGCCTGCCTCCGGTTAGCTTCCAGGCTGGTTTAAGCTCTCTGTGTAGTAATCTTTTTACCACTAATAATAACGCCTATGGGGTTACGGGGTTACAGGGTCACAGGCTAGTTCACGTTTCTGGTGTGGTTTTGTAAAATCACTCACTAGTTTTAGAAGTAAAAAAACACAGAGGAGAGGGACCGGGGGGGGGGGGGACAGAAGAGGAGGTGGTGTTTGCTCATACTCCACTTTCCTTTGAGGGCCAAAGTTGCTAAAAATGTACTTTTGCCATCACCTGAGGCCGGTGGTGGTGAAATGACGATAGTGCCCTTGTGAGGCGTATCGGAACTCGGACTCATTGGTGGGGGCTTTTTGGCATCCCAGGCTGGAATAAATTTTTGGATAGGGAGGGTTTAGTGGTGGGGATTGGGTAAAGGGTAGACATGAGAGGAAATGTCAACCGTACACGTGGCGAAGGAGGAATTTTCCAGTGATGGCAAGGAAAAATATAGTCCTACCATATATTAAGGTTTGTTACAATCGGACCATGATAATAATGGTACTGCCTATTGCCTGCTCCACCGTACTTTTTTTCATGTTCGTGTTTTGACTACTCGTCATTCCGCTTTTTATGATTTTCTTTGTTTGCAAACCCTCCTTTTCATATTTGACGTACTCACTCGACCTTTTGTTTTGAGTAAGGGTATTTAAATTCGGGACCGGGATCGAGATTCACCCCTCCCCGTTTCGGTCCCGGTTTTTTGCATCCCGGTTCTGGTCTCTGTAATCTCGAAAGGGACCGGGATTAAATCGGGAATTCCTGATTTTTTTTAAAAAAAATTAAATTTTAAAAATATTATTATTTTAGTTAAATTTTCTATAATATAGTGTTTAAAGTAATCATTTAACATCTAGTAAAGCCATAATAATCACACAAATTGATTTAAAATTGAAGAATAACATTTTATTATTATTATTATTATCACCTTCATCATTTTTGTTATTATTTTTATACATTATATAGTAGGATTAGTATCACGATATATATAGTTTAACTCCAACTAAGCATGTGATACACATTTTATTAAATGATAACTTAAATTATGGGATAGAAAATACAAAAATAAAACAATAACTTAATTTTTAACAAAAAAATTTTTAAAAAAATAAAAAACCCGGACCGGGACTGGGACATGTGTGACCGGTCCCGGGTCCCATAGATCCCAGTCCCGGTTTTCCCGGTCCTGGTCCCGGCCGGGACGGGAAATTCCCGGGATCAAAATGTCCGGGACCGGGACCGGGCAACTGGGACCGGGACCGGGACACTTTGAACATCCCTAGTTTTGAGGGAATTGCCCAAAAATAATTTTGGGATAAATTACTTGTTCATTGTTATAAAGTGTGTAAGTAATCTTTTGTATATATAAGTGATATTTCGTTTGTGTAAATCATCTTCCGTATATATAAAAATCTTCTATATAAATGTGCAAACAATCTTCCATTGTGTGTAAAATATCTTTCATTATGTGTAATAAATCTTCCATGATAGCATTCAATAATTAATTTACAAAAAAATGTATTTATTAGCAATTCTCCCTTTTGTTTTCCTCTTCCTTTTAAATTTCATTTAACTTGAGTAAATGTGACAACCTCACTATAAGAATAATTGGACGTACCTAGAGTGCGACCATTTATCTCTTATACCCACGCTAATCGTATCACAGTTGCGGAAGCGATTATGACGCACAGCAAATACACCACTGATAAGAAGAAGAAGAGAGTAATATAGTAGAGGGAATGAGGAGTCAGTTCGACAAAGTTTCTGTATATTATTTACAATGTGTTGCAACTGAATCCCTTTACGCCTATTTATAAGGTTCTATGCACCCCTTCCTCTTCTACTAACATGTCCTTCCATCAGAGAGACAAGATATCCTTTCGATTGAGAGATATATTGTTTCAGTGAAACAATACCACTTGTAGAGTCATATTGCATCGGATAAATAATATAACTCATAACATTTTGGAAAATATTACATATATCGACCCGAGCATTTATGTTATTTATACTTTAACCCCAATCATATTGGGAATCATATTAGGCTTGGGCCCAATCCACCAAGGGTGGACTAGGCTATTTTCCAACATCTCCCACTCATACTTGGTAGATTAGATATGTCTCTTTTTCTTCCTTCTTTCATATTAGTGCTTTGCCGTGACCATGTAGGCATAACATTTGTATATAGGTGTGTGTACTAGAAATATCTTTTACAGAGACTAGTACAAGATAACCTTCATTGTGTAACTTGATTTTAATATTATGCCTTAAATATCCTAGATTCACTTATATACATTTTCACATGGCTAATCTAATCCCTTTTGAGTCAGTATAAAACTCAGATTGCCTTTCTAGTATCATAGTATCCACACTTATGAAATTTAAAAAAATAATATCATAAAGGACATGTCTCAGACGCTAGCATATTTGTGTATATTTCAAGTAATCTTCCTTTTGCTCAGATATCACTTCAATATACATCGGCTGCTTTCCTAACATAATACTATAGATCGCATCTATCATGATCGTAGGATATATACTAAAGTAGCAGACGCTAAAGCACACCTCTATGATATTGTCAAAGTCAAAGGATATCATTAGAAGAATTAGAAACTTCCTGGGACTCACACAACAATTAAGTAGGGATCTTCTTACTTGCTTCCCTTTTGCGGTTCTTTAGCACATGTGGTATGAATCACATGCTACAATGTTACTCTTACACCAAAAGAGCACACGTCATTTTACATTTTGTTGTTAACACTATACAGACTTAAGTCTAGACACTCCAAGCATCTAAACCAAATTCTTCCTTTCTACTCAGACGTCAATATTGAAGAATTTGTTATCTAGCTACAGGCATCATGGAAGTGGATATCCATAATTCGATCCATACTTATGTTCATGTTTATGGATCTCATCTTGACACGCTACACTGTTGTCAAGGCGACATAGTTTGTGTTTCTTCTCTACCATATCAGCATTCTAGCCACTTTTCCGGTGAACACAATTGTCTCATCTTTGCACACCCCTCCTAAGTGTCAAAGGCGGTTGCTCGTGTGAGAGAGACAACCTTACAAGTTTGTACGACATACTAGACATTGTATACTTTCACACAGACATTTATACTAAAAATGATAAGGACTTCAATTAATCATAAATGTAATAAAGTCTGAAATTTTACATTTTACATACGCCAAGTGCCCTTACATGTTTTTCAAATGTTTCCTTGACAATTGGTTTGGTCAAGGGAACAGCGACCATACTCTTGATCGAAATATGTTGTACAGCAATGATTTTCTGTGCTATGTAATCTCTTACAAAATTGTACTTAATGTCTATATGCTTGGTCTTACTTTGATACTTAGGATATTTAGTATAGGCTATGGCTGCAATGTTATCACAATACATTAATACTAGATTGATACTCTCATTGCCAAATCCAAGATGTTTAATGAACCTCTTCAACCATAATGCCTCTTGTGCAGCTGCAGTACATGCTATGAACTCGGCTTCCATAGAATGTAAAGCAATACATGTTTGCTTCTTGCTACTCCAACATATGGCGCCATTATTCAGTAAGAAAGTATAACCTGAGGACGATCTTCGCTCTTCCTCATCTCCGCCTAAATCAGTATCGGAATATCCAACCAGGCATAGATCGCTTCCTTCGTAGCATAGTGCATAGTCAGAGGTGCCTTTTAAGTATCTCATGATCCTTTTTACTTCTTTCCAATGACGCTCACCTGGGTTGGACTGGAACCTACTAACCAATCCTACCGCAAAGCATATATCTGGCCTTGTACACATCATTGCGTACATTAAACTACCAATAGCACTAGCATAGGGAACTTTCATCATTTTCTTTTGATCAGACTCAGTTTTGGGACACATCTTATTGCTTAAGGTTACACCAGAAGCCACTGGGGTATCCAAGGAATTGCAGTTGCTAATTTTCTTGTGAAAGATATAAAATTCTTTTTGAACGATCTCTTTGAATCTTAACTCCAAGTATATACTCTACTTCACCCATGTCTTTCATTTCAAAATTCGATGAAAGCCATTCTTTAATAGCTATAATCGAATTCAGATTATTTCCAGCCAATAGTATATCATCTACATATAAAGATAATATAACAAAATTACCCTCAAACCGTTTGATATAGACACAGTGGTCTTCTTCAATCATTTGAAAATCATAAGAGGTTATTGCTTTATGAAACCTTAAATACCACTGTCTGGTTGATTGTTTCAGTCCATAAATAGACCTTTTAAGTTTACAAACTTTGTTCTCTTTTCCTTTTTCAATGAAACCTAATGGTTGTTCTATATGGATTTCCTCATCCAGATCACCATTTAGAAATGCATTTTTAACATCCATTTGATGTAATTCTAAGTCTAAATTGTTTACTATTGCTAGAATAATTCTTATAGAATTAAATCGTACCATGGGTGAAAAGGTTTCTTCATAATCTATACCTTCTTGCTGTGTATACCCCTTTGCAACTAATCGTGCATTATACTTATCAATTGACCCATCCACCTTTCTTTTAATTTTGAGAACCCACTTGTTCCCAATGGCTTTTTGCCCTTTTGGTAGGTTAACCAATTCCCAAACTTTATTCTTTCTCATTAAGTTCATTTCTTCATCTATAGCCTTTTTCCATTCATCTTTAGTAGGACTGGATAAGGCCTCTAGTACCGAATGTGGTTCATCATCCCTATTAGGAGTAACAATAAGTGCTTCACTTTTTATTTGGAAGCGTCTTTTAGGGATACTTTTCTTGTTACTCATTCTTATAGGAGCTTCTTGCCTTTGTCTTTTCTTTTGTCTAGGTCTTTATGTTGACCTTTCTAAGCTCCCACTTAGATCAACATGTTGGGATGATTCAGGCATACCAACATGTTCTATACTTGTTTGTTCATGTGTCTCATAAAGAGATACAGTGCGGTCAATGTCTCCCCTTTTAGGGAATTCATTTTCTAGAAATGTAACATCTCTAGATTCAATTTCAGTTACTGTTCTATCTTCATTTTCACTTATGAAGACATATCCTTTAGATTGTTCAGAGTACCTTATAAAGATACATTTCTTTCCTCTAGGACCTAACTTGCCATACTTATGAGAATTATCATGAATGTATGCAGCTGACCCCCATGGTCTAAGGATACTAAGATCCAGCTTGCGTTTTGTTCATAACTCATAAGGTGTTGAAGTAACTGATTTTGAGGGCACACGATTAAGTATGAAGGTAGCAATCTTTAAAGCATCACCCCAATATGAAATTGGTAGATCTGCCTATGCCATCATTGACCTAACCATGTTTAGAAGCATTCTATTTCTTCTATCAGCAACTCCGTTCTGTTGGGGAGTGCCAAGGATAGTTAGTTGCCTAATTATCCCTTTTTTTTCACATAGCTCTTTAAATTGATCAGACAAATATTCACGTCCTCGATCAATACGTAACACTTTAACTTTATTGTCCATTTGATTTTCAACTTCATTTACGTATCATCTGAAGCATTTTAGAGACTCAGACTTATGTGTGATCAAATAGACATGACCATATCGTGAATAGTCATAAATAAAAGTGATAAAATACCAAGCTCCCATGCGTTGCCCTCACACTCATAGGACCACAAATATCAGAATGAATTATTTGCAATGGTTGTTCTGATCTAGTTCCCTTACCAAAAAGTTTTCTAGTTGCCTTACCTGCTAGACAACTTTCACACAAGGACATTTCCATATTGGATATGAATCCTAGCAAACCTTCTTTTGCTAGTTTAATCATTTTATTTTGATTAATATGCCCTAGTCTAGCATGCCAAATAGCCATATCAATAGTTGAATCAGAAGAAGTAGCAAAGTTATCATGTATATTATAATCATCAATAATATCTATCACAAAAAACTTCTTTGAAAGGAAAGCTAAACTATAAAATACAAAATTTTAAAATATGTCTGCAACTTTATCATGAAAGTTTACATTAAACCCATAGTTTATAAGACATTTTACAGAAACTAAATTTCGTTGGATGTCAGGAGTATGAAGCACATTATGAAGCATCAAAGACTTTCCACTACACAAAGTTAATTTGCAAGTTCCAATGCCTTTAACTTCAATCTTTGCATTGTTGCCTACATAAAGACACTTACATCTGGTAGGCAACTGACAGTATTCTACAAAGGATCCTGATCCCTCGTTATGTGGTTTGTTGAACCTGAGTTCAAAATCCAAGAAGAACAAATATTCTCTGTTAGGAAAACAGTGCTATAAACATAGGAAACATGTGAATTTACATAATCCACTAGTACTTTTTCACTTTCATTTCGCTCGGTGCAATCCCGTGCGAAATGACCTATCTTTTGGTAGGCAAAACATTTGACCTTCTTTAAGTCATTTTTCTTCTTCTTCCCGCCCTTTTTTCCTTTCTTCTTGAGTTCCTTTTTGCCTTTTACAAATTTATTCTTGTCCTTCTTCCCATTCTTTTGGAATTTATTCCCCTTCTTGGAATCGGGTTTTGCATTAGAAGGACCTGCACCCTCTGTGTAGTAGGCATGGCTAGAGGACTTGTATGCCTCCAAGCGCTCATCCTCAAGTTCTAAGTGTTTAGCCACATCATTAAAATTTTTAATGCCTTCATTATGGGTTAGATTAACCTTCATGTGCTCCCAACTAGATGGCAATGATATTATCACTACCTGAACTTGTTGTTCATCAGACATAGTATGCCCTGCTTCCTTCAACTCTCTAATCATATTTGCCATCTCTCTCATATGTTGTTTCATGGAAGTATTTGGCCTAAGCTTATACGTATCAAACTTAATAGTTAATTGTCTAAGCTTAGAGGTAGATGTACCACCAAACCTATCTTTCAACGCTGCCCATATGGCTTGCGCTATTTCATTTTTCTCATATTCACACATAAGGTCATCTGCCATTGTACTCAGCAATGTAATTCTTGCAATGCTATTTTTCTTTTTCCAAGCCTCATAGACCTCTTGGTTTCTCCTGTGTTGGGTCGTATTCCCAACAGCAGGCTGTGCTACAACTGTTGTTAGAGGTTCCATTGCCTCTTGTTCCTCCAAAATATATTGGACCTTTCGATGTTAGATATCCCATTTGTGACCATTTAATTTGTCCCCTTTATTTAACTCAGCGATGATGTTCTTAGTTGCCATTTTCAATTCTGTGGCAAATCTATTCCACATTCAATATGTCTCTCTAAAAGAATTAAACTATTGAACATATCATCGACAATATATAGCACAACACAGTATACAATATCATGTACTTATATTATTCTTAACCAGAAAAAATAGTAATAATACTAAATTCATGATCAAGAGTATACGTTTGTATCTCCTATCACATAAATATTAGCAACATCACTAAAATTCTGTTAAGAATTATATATATGTACTTTAACAATTCTAACTTTTAGGACTAACAACTCTTAAAAGCTCTCACTTATCAAAAACATATAATAATATAATGAATTATCAACTAAATCATGCTTCATCATAATATAAATAAGACAATATTCTCTTTATAATATATGAAAACATGTTTATACCACATTTTAAATATAATAGAAAAATATTGAAATCAACAAATGAATTTTAGAAGTTTTAAAATCATTTAAAACATTCATAAACACACTTAGAATATCATAAACATATATTAATTAGCATCAAAACTACTCAAATAGCATATCATATTAAAGATCATGAATTTAGGGATTTTTAGGAACAAACGGCGTCTCATTCCGACTTGGCACCCGCCCCCATACGCCAAAATAA
Organism: Inga leiocalycina; assembly: GCA_963242795.1. Classification (NCBI taxonomy): domain Eukaryota; kingdom Viridiplantae; phylum Streptophyta; class Magnoliopsida; order Fabales; family Fabaceae; genus Inga; species Inga leiocalycina. The sequence continues at coordinate 48,830,402 of OY725327.1, read as the reverse complement.
GCCAGAAAATTGAACAATGAAAAAAAGAGAGAAGACACACGCACAGAGTGGCGAGTGAACACCACGCGCCACCTTCCGGCAATGATCCGGCGACACGCGCCGACGCATTCGCTTCCACATGCCGAGATCTGTCAGAATATGCCTGCCATGTGTCAAATGAACATGCCACGTGGCCTCACGCGCCACGTGGCTTTTCTGCAAAAAAAATGTTTTTTTTTCGGGCTTAAGTGTTTTTTTTTGTTTTGCCCTCACACATTGGACCTGAAGGTTGGGCCGAAAATAAAATTTTTTTTTCTTTAAATTCTTTGGCCTAGACACCTTTAAACAAATTTTTTTAAACACTGAAACGACGTCGTTTTTGGATGCTGGAGGTTGTCTTCAACCTCCAGCCGGGTTGACCCGAACCCAGTTACAGGCGTGGGTCGGGTCCGTCGACTCGGAACCTTCTCTCCTCTGTCTGACGTCTGTTTTGGGTTTTCTTGGTGTCGTTTTCGATCGTTTTTTCGAGATCTACGCAATGGGACTAATTTCAAATCCTAATTCTCTGATTTTAAAATAACCCAATGCTAAAAGAATTTCGTTTTTCATGTTTTCTCTCTCTAAGTTGTTTTATTTTATGGTTCTAGGCTTCTGCAGTTTACATTTAAAACATATAAGTAGGAACTGGAGAAAACTATATATATATAAGCATGAACCAAAACTATATATATATATATATATGCACGTATATGTGATCTACGATTGTCTCTATTTCATTTATTTATTTTTCTCTTTATTCGCATATGATTATATCTAGAGAAAGAATAAAAAAAAATGCCGACCCCAACATATCACAAACATCAGGAAAAATGAAGAACCATATATATATACTCACACAAACACCAATATCCTTTCTTTCAAACTCACAAAAGAAAATAAAAAAACACTCACATACAACGGAAGCAACATGATAATATATATATATAGATATTTGAAAATAATAATATGCTCATCATATTATCATAATATGGAGATCATAATTTCCTATAAGCCAACCTAGCTCTGATACCATGTAAGAATAATTGGGCATACCTGGAGTACGACCATTTATCTCTTATACCCACGCTAATCGTATCACAGTTTCGGAAGCGATTATGACGCACAGCAAATACACCACTGACAAGAAGAAGAGAGTAATATAGTAGAGGGAATGAGGAGTCAGTTCGACAGAGTTTCTGTATGTTATTTCCAGTGTGTTGCAACTGAATCTCTTTACACCTATTTATAGGGTTCTATGCACCCCTTCCTCTTCTACTAACATGTCTTTCCATCAGAGAGATAAGATATCCTTTCGATTGAGAGATATATTATTTCAGTGAAACAATACCACTTGTAGAGTCATATTGCATCGGATAAATAATATGACTCATAACATTTTAGAAAATATTACATATATCTACCCAAATATTTATGTTATTTATACTTTGACCCCAATCCTATTGGGCTTGGGCCCAATCCACCAAGGGTGGACTAGGCTATTTTCCAACACTCACTAATTGCATCAAGAAAATCTCCACTATCTCTTTAAGGATATTATAATTCACAACAAATCAATTGGAGGAAGAGAAACACGGCTGTGAAATATCCGTTTTGAATCCTCTAACAGCTGCACAAGAGATCAATGATGCAATCTCATTCTTTGATCTTACATTCTATCGTTGGACGGCTTACGCGTCTTTGGTCTCTACTCGTCTTTCTCTTAATCCAATTTTTTCTTTCAATAATACTAGCTGGACAATTTTCATGCATAAAGTTAAAACAAGGAACAAGTCTATATGGATCTGTTTAAAGGGATCACTATTATAAACGTCTTTGCTCCTATTGGATTATTAATTCTCGCTTCCTCTTTTTTTGATACAACTGGAATAAACTGAAACCAAAGCAAAATTCTACAGTGTGTGTAACACCCTGGTGTCAAGGAAAGAAAGAGTAGACTCCTTCGACAGAACCTGCAAGCCTAACTCCAAGCTCAGAGCTTCTTTTACTAACAGGTCAGCCACCATATTTTCTTGCCGATTTATAGGTAGGAACCGACCCAGCCAGTCTCTCAGCTGGAGTTCCTGCATAACTTGAATAAAATCAATCACTTCAAGTGTTGGCATCTAACAATTTGCTCGGATTGACAGCTCTAAAGACAGAACTAATTAAGTCATCTTGAAGGACATCATCTCTTTTTGCCAACTATTTTTCGTAGTAGTAGCTCATATTTCTCATTCTGTATTTTCTAAATTTCTTTATTTTTATTATATATTCTTAAAATTGCTTTTATTGGGTTATTTGTATTCGTCTAAATTTCATTTTTCCTTTTCTCTTCCTTTTAAATTTCATTTAATTTGAATAGATGTGAATTAAGATTTTATTTTAAGTATTATTACATGTTTTAAGTTATCTAATTCTTGAATTTTAATTGTTGGCAAAAAAAATCTTTCTTGAATTTTAAGTTTAATTTGAATTATATATTTTAATTTTTCATCATAATTTCAAGAAAAATTTACTTATATATTATCCATTGCTGATAATTAAATGCCACAAAGGGTTATGTCTCATCATTATATTAAATTACTATAAAATTATTTTTTAATTTAAATATAGAAGCTAATTAACTTATTTAAATAGATAAAAAAATTAACTAATTTTGTTATTTATAAAATACTTCTTTTTTAGTTTACAACCTGGCAAGCCTAAGCTTGTACTCAAAATGAACAACACCTAGGATGAAGAACTAATATAATCCCTAATATGAAGCCTATCAAGCATGAACCGAGTTTTGCATCTGGGATAGATATCTGGTAATAACATAGTCCACATCTTGCATGAATGTGCATCTCTGGCCAAAATGTCAGCACACTCTATTACTTCTTTGTTAGCATGGAAAAATTGAATTTTCCAATCCCCATAAATAAGTTGTCGTGTGTCATCAATCTCTATCTAAAATGGATGATCAAAGCCACAACTTCTTAACAATGTGTTAAGAGCCTCCAAAGAGTCATAATAGACCTGAATGTTTTGAAGATTAAGAAAACCACAAACCTCCAGCCCTGTTCTTATGGCAAGAATCTCAGCAACAAACACTGGAAAAGTTCCTAAATTTTTTGGAATCTCATTATCCATTCACCCATATCATCTCTTATAATGCCACCAACTGCAGCCTGATTTATTTCACAAACTGATGCATTAACATCGAGTCTAACATAACCTCTAGTTGGCATCGTCCATTTAACATTTGTCGAATGAGATCCGGCAAATATTGCATGTTTAAATTTGCCTCCTGCTGAGTCTTCCATGAGGTGAAACAATAGTTGATGGAAGATGCTCGTCGAGGTTGAAACATGTGCTTAAAATAATTGACAGCATCTTGCCTTCTATAGTAACCAGCAGACAAACACAAAGATATGTGTCCACGTCCATTGTTGAAACTGAGGTTTGCTTAAATTATGTTTAGCATTCCATCGAAGCCATCCCTGCAAATGACTTGAGAAAAAAAAAAGGAATATGTGTTAGTTTTAATAAGCTCTCTCCACACTTGTTTTGCCTTCTCACAATCTCTCAATACATGTAAAACTATATCCTCATAATGGCAACCAAAAAGGACACTCTTTTGTATCTGATAGCCCAAGTTTAGGTCTTAAGGAATTATTCATGATTCTCTCATGGGTTACTTGTCAGACAAAAAACCTTACTTTTTTAGGCATAGGCCAATGCCAAAATCCTCAGTCAGACCGGTTGGAACTGCTTAGGTCTAGTGTAAATAAGAAATTATAGGTTGCCTTCATTATAAAAGTACCATCCGCAGAGTTTCTCCAAATAATTTTATTAGGAGAATCTCCATTCGGCGGAGGAACTTGCAAAAGCTTCCTGATTTCCCATTGAGGAAAGTGTTGTCTCCATCTATAAACATCCTGTTGGAAAATAGCCTAGTCTACCCTTGGTGGATTGGGCCTAAGCCCAATAGGATTGGGGTCAAAGTATAAACAATATAAATACTTGGGTGGATATATATAATATTTCCTAAAACATTATGAGTCATGTTGTTTAACCGATAGATTATGACTCTACAAGTGGTATTATTTTACAGAAACTAAATTCTGTCGGATGTCAGGAGCATAAAGCACATCATGAAGGATCAAAGGCTTTCCACTACGCAAAGTTAATTTGCAAGTTCCAATGCCTTTAACTTCAATCTTTGCATTGTTACCTACATAAAGCCACTTACATCTGTCAGGCAACCGACGGTATTCTACAAAGGATCCTTGATCACTCGTTAAGTGGTCTGTTGAACCTGAGTCCAAAATCCAAGAAGAACATATATTCTCTGTTAGGAAAATAGTGCTAGAAACATAGGAAACATGTGAATTTACATAATCTACTAGTACTTTTTCACTCTCATTTCGCTCAGTGCAATCCCGTGCGAAATGACCCATCTTTTGGCAGGCAAAACATTTGACCTTCTTTAAGTCATTTTTCTTCTTCTTCCCGCCCTTTTTTCCTGATCTCTATGATTGTGGTGGTCGGCATTTTTTCTTTCTCTAGATATATTCATGTGCGTGTAAAGAAAAAAAAGAGGGAAAGAGAGACCCAATCGCATGTTATAGTGATATGTATATTTGGTTCATGCTTATACATATATAGTTTTCTCCCATTCCTTGTAATATACTTATATGTTTTAAATGTAAACTCTAGAAGCCTAAAACCATAAAATAAAAGAACTTAGAGAGAGAAAACATGTAAAACAAAATTCTTTTAGCATTGGGTCATTTTAAAATCAGAGAATTAGGATTTAAAATTAGTCCCATTGCGTAGAACTCAAAAAAAAAGATGAAAATGGAGATCAAGAACACGCAAAACGGACGTCGGACGGAGGAGATATGGAGGAGAGAAGTTTCCGGGTCAACGGTTTTGACCCACACTTGCAACCGGGTTTGGGTTGACCTGGTTGGAGGTTGAAGACAACCTCTAGCCTCCAAAACGACGTCGTTCGGTGTTAAAAAAATGGGTTTTTTTGTTTGAAGGTGTCTGGGCCACGAAAAGAAAAAAATGAATTCAGCCCAGGCCCAATAAGTGAGGCCTAGACTGCTGAACCCGAATCTAGAAACAAAAAAAATTGGGCAGAAAAGCCATATGGTGTGTGAGGTCACGTGGCATGTTTGTTTGACATATGGCAGGCATATTCCGAAAGCTCTCAGAGCGTAGAAACGGATGAGCCAGAGCGTGTCACCGGATTGTTGCCGAAAGGTTGCGCGTGGTGTTCACACGCCACTGTGTGTGTGTGTATGTGTCTTCTCTATTTTTTTTTATTTTTCAATTTTCTGGCTTTTTTTGGTGTGTGGGGGTGCGTGCAAGCTCTGAATGAGACTCGGTTTATTCCTAAAAATCCCTAAATTCATGTTCTTTAATATGATATGCTATTTGAGTAGTTTAGACGCTAATTAATATATGTTTATGATATTCTAAGTGCATTTATGAATGTTTTAAATTATTTTAAAACTTCTAAAATTCATCTGTTGATTTCAATATTTTTCTGTTATATTTAAATGTGTTATAAACTTGTTTTCATATATTACGGAGAATATATTGTCTTATTTATATTATGATGAAGCATGATTTAGTTGATAATTCATTATATTATTATATGTTTTTGTCAAGTGGGAGCTTTTAGGAGTTGTTAGTCCTAAAAGTTAGAGTTGTTAAAGTACATATATATAATTCTTGACAGAATTTTAGTGATGTTGCTAATATTTATGTGATGGGAGATACAAACATATACTCCTGATCATGAATTTACTATTTTTCTTGTTAAGAATAATATAAGTACATGACATTGTTTACTGTGTTGTGCTATATATTGTCGATGATATGTTCAATAGTTTAATTCCTTTAGAGAGACATATTGAATGTGGAATAGATTTGTCACAGAATTGAAAATAGTAACTAAGAACATCATCGCTGAGTTAAATAAAGGGGACAAATTAAATGGTCACAATTAGGATATCTGGCACCAAAAAGTCCAATATATTTTGGAGGAACAAGAGGCAATGGAACCTCTAACAACAGTTGTAGCACAACCTGTTGCTGGGAATACGACCCGACACAGGAGGGACCAAGAGGTCTCTGAGGCTTGGAAAAAGAAAAATAGCATTGCAAGAATTATATTGTTGAGTACAATGGCAGATGACCTCATGTGTGAATATGAGAAAAATGAAACAGCGCAGGCTATATGGGCGGCGTTAAAAGACGGGTTTGGTGGTACGTCCACCTTTAAGCTTAGATGATTAACTTTTAAGTTTGATACGTATAAGCTTAGGCTAAATACTTCTATGAAACAACATTTAAGAGAGATGGCAAATATGATTAGAGAATTGAAGGAAGCTGGGCATACTGTGTCTGATGAACAACAAGTTCAGGCAGTGATAAGATCATTGCTATCTAGTTGGGAACACATAAAGGTTAATCTAACCTATAATGAAGGCATTCAAAATTTTAATGATGTGGCTAAACACTTGGAACTTGAGGCATACAAGTCCTCTGGCCATGCCTACTACACAGAGGGTGTAGGTCCTTCTAATACAAAACCTGATTCCAAAAAGGGGAATAAATTCTTAAAGAATGGAAAGAAAGACAAGAATAAATTTGTAAAAGGCAAAAAGGAATTCAAGAAGAAAGGAAAAAAGGGCGGGAAGAAGAAGAAAAATGACTTAAAGAAGGTCAAATATTTTGCCTGCCAAAAGATGGGTCATTTCGCACGGGATTGCACCGAGTGAAATGAGATTGAAAAGATACTAGTGGATTATGTAAATTCACATGTTTCCTATGTTTCTAGCACTGTTTTTCTAATAGAGAATATCTGTTCTTCTTGGATTTTGGACTTAGGTTGAACAAACCACGTGACGAGGGATCGAGGATCCTATGTAGAATACTATCGGTTGCCTGACAAATGTAAGTGGCTTTATGTAGGCAACAATGCAAAGATTGAAGTTAAAGGCATTGGAACTTGCAAATTAACTTTGCGTAGTGGAAAGCCTTTGATCCTTCATGATGTGCTTCATTCTCCTGACATCCGACTGAATTTAGTTTCTGTAAAATGTCTTGTAAACTATGGGTTTAATGTAAACTTTCATGATAAAGTTGCAGACATATTTTATAATTTTGTACTTTATGGTTTAGCTTTCATTTCAAAGAAGTTCTTTGTAATGGATATTATTGATGATTATAATATACATGATTGCTTTGCTACTTCTTTTGATTCAACTGTTGATATAGCTAATTGGCATGCTAGACTGGGGCATATTAATCAAAATAAAATGATTAAACTAGCAAAAGAAGGTTTGCTAGGATCCATATCCAATATGGAAATGTCCTTGTGTGAAAGTTGTCTAGCAGGTAAGGCAACTAGAAAACCTTTTGGTAAGGGAACCAAATCAGAATAACCATTGTAAATAATTCATTCTAATATTTGTGGTCCTATGAGTGTGAGGGCAAGGCATAGAGCTTGGTATTTTATCACTTTTATTAATGACTATTCACAATATGGTTATGTCTATTTGATCACACATAAGTCTGAGGCTCTTGAATGCTTTAGACGATATGTAAATGAAGTTGAAAATCAAATGGACAATAAAGTTAAAATATTACGTACTGATCAAGGACGTGAATATTTGTCTGATCAATTTAAAGAGCTCTGTGAAGAAAAAGGGATAATTAGGCAACTAACTATCCCTGGTACTCCACAATAGAATGGAGTACTGAAAGAAGAAATAGAATGCTTCTAAACATGGTTAGGTCAATGATGGCACATGCAAATCTACCAATTTCATATTGGGTGATGCTTTAATGACTGCTACCTTCATACTTAATCGTGTGCCCTCAAAATCAGTTTCTTCAACACCTTATGAGTTATGGACAAAATGCAAGCCAGATCTTAGTATCCTTAGACCATGGGGGTCAGCTGCATACATTCATGATAATTCTCATAAGTATGGAAAGTTAGGTCCTAGAGGAAAGAAATGTATCTTTATAAGGTACTCTAAACAATCTAAAGGATATGTCTTCATAGGTGAAAATAAAGATAGAATAGTGACTGAAATTGAATCTAGAGATGCTACATTCTAGATAATAAATTCCCTAATAGGGGAGACATTGACCGCACTGTATCTCTTTATGAGACACAAGAACACACAAGTATAGAACATATTGGTATTCCTGAATCATCCCAAAATGTAGATTTAAGTGGGAGCTTAGAAAGGTCAACACAAAGACTTAGACAAAAGAAAAGACAAAGGCAAGAAGCTCCTACAAGAAAGAGTAACAGGGAAAGTATCCCTAAAAGACACTTCCAAATAGAAAGTGAAGCACTTATTGTTACTCTTGATGGGGATGATGAACCACGTTCGGTACTAGAGGCCTTATCCCGTCCTGCTAAAGATGAATAGAAAAAGGCAATGGATGAAGAAATGAGCTCAATGAGAAAGAATAAAGTTTGGGAATTTATTGACCTACCAAAAGGGCGAAAAGCCATTGGGAATAAGTGGGTTCTCAAAATTAAAAGAAAGGTGGATGGGTCAATTGATAAGTATAAGGCATGATTAGTTACAAAGGGGTATACACCGCAAGAAGGTATAGATTATGAAGATACCTTCTCACATGTGGTACGATTTAATTCTATAAGAATTATTCTAGTAATAGTAAACAGTTTAGACTTGGAATTACATCAAATGGATGTTAAAACTGCATTTCTAAATGGTGATCTGGATGAGGAAATCTATATGGAACAACCATTAGGTTTCATTGAAAAAGGAAAAGAGAACAATTTATAAACTTAAAAGGTCTATTTATGGACTCAAGTAATCATCCGGATAGTGGTATTTGAGGTTTCATAAAGCAATAACTTTTTATGATTTCCAAATGATTGAAGAGGACTACTGTGTCTACATCAAACGGTTTGAGGGTAATTTTGTTATATTATCCTTATATGTAGATGATATACTATTGGCTGGAAATAATCTAAATTCGGTTATAGCTATTAAAGAATGGCTTTCATCAAATTTTGAAATGAAAGATATGGGTGAAGTAGAGTATATACTTGGAGTTAAGATCCAAAGAGAACGTTCAAAAAGAATCTTATATCTTTCACAAGAAAATTACATTAAAAAGATTCTCGAACGATTCAATATGTGCAACTGCAATTCCTTAGATACCCCAGTGGCTTCTGGTGCAACCTTAAGCCATGAGATGTGTCCCAAAACTGAGTCAGATCAAAAGAAAATGATGAAAGTTCCCTATGCTAGTGGTGTTGGTAGTTTAATGTACGCAATGATGTGTACAAGGCCAAATATCTACTTTGCGGTAGGATTGGTAAGTAGGTTCCAGTCGAATCCAGGTGAGTGTCACTGGAAAGCAGTAAAAAGGATCATGAGATACTTAAAAGGCACATCTGACTATGCACTATGCTACGAAGGAATAGATCTATGCCTGGTTGGATACTCTGATGCTGATTTAGGTAGAGATAAGGAAGATCGAAGATTGACTTCAGGTTATACTTTCTTACTGAATAATGGCGCCATATGTTGGAGTAGTAAGAAGCAGACATGTATTGCTTTACATTCTATAGAAGCTGAGTTCGTAGCGTGCACTGCAGTTGCACAAGAAGCATTATGGTTGAAAAGGTTCATTGAACATCTTGGATTTGGCAATAAGAGTACCAATCCAGTATTAATGCATTGTGATAACATTGCAACCATAGCCTATACTAAAGATACCAAGTATCATAGTACGACCAAACATATAGACATTAAGTACAAATTTGTAAGAGATTATATAACATAGAAAATTATTGTTGTACAACATATTTCAATCAAGAGTATGGTCACTAATCCCCTGACCAAACCAATTGCCAAGGAAACATTTGAAAAACATGTAAGGGCACTTGGTGTATGCAAAATGTAAAATTTCAGACTTTATGTATTACATTTATGATTAATTGAAGTACTTGACATTATTAGTATATATGTCTGTGTGAAAGTATACAATGTCTAGTATGTCATACAAGCTTGTGAGGTTGTCTCTCTCACACGAGCAACCGCCTTTGACACTCAGGAGGGGTGTGCAAAGATGAGACAATTGTGTTCACTAGTAAAGTGACTAAAATGCTGATATGGTATAGAAGAAACACAAACTATGTCGCCTTGACAATAGTGTAGCATGTCAAGATGAGATTCATAAACATAAACATAAGTATGGATCGAATCATGGATATCCACTTCCATGATGCCTGTAGCCAGATAACAAATTCTTCAATATTGATGTCTGAGTAGAAAGGAAGAATTTGGTTTAGATGCTAGGAGTGTCTAGACTTAAGTCTGTACAGTGTTAACAACAAAATGTAAAACGATGTGCGCTCTTATAGTATAAGAGTAACATTGTAGCATGTGATTCATACCGCATGTGCTAAAGAACCACAAATGGGAAGCAAGTAAGAAGATCCCTGCTTATTTGTTGTGTGAGTCCTAGGAAGTTTCTAATTCTTCCAATGATATCTTTTGACTTTGACAATATCATAGAGGTGTGCTTGAGCATCTGCTACTTTAGCATATGTCCTACGATCATAATAGATGAGATATATGGTATTATGTTAGGAAAGCAGCCGATGTATATTGAAGTGATATCTGGGCGAAAGGAAGATTACTTGAAATATACACAAATATGCTAGTGTATGAGACATGTCCTTTATGATATTATTTTTTTATAATTTCATAAGTGTGGATACTATGCATACTAGAAAGGCAATCTGAGTTTTATATTGACTCAAAAGGGATTAGATTAGCCATGTGAAGTGTATATAAGTGAATCTAGGATATTTAAGGCACAATATTAAAATCAAGCTACACAATGAAGGTTATCTTGTGCTGGTCTCTATAAAAAATATTTCTAGTACATATACCTATATGCAGATGTCATGCCTACGCGATCACGATAAAGCACCTAGTATGAAAGAAGGAAGAAAAAGAGACATATCTAATCCACCAAGTGTGAGTGGGAGATGTTGGAAAATAGCCTAGTCCACCCTTAGTGGATTGGGCCTAAGCCCAATAGGATTGGGGTCAAAATATAAATAATATAAATGCTTGGGTGGATATATGTTATATTTCCTAAAACATTATGAGTCATGTTGTTTAACCGATAGATTATGACTCTACAAGTGGTATTATTTCACTGAAACTATATGTCTCTCAATCAAAAGGATATCTTGTGTCTCTGATGGAAGGACATGTTAGTAGAAGAGGAAGGGGTGCATAGAACCCCTTAAATAGACAAAGGGGATTCAGTTATAAAACACTGGAAATAATATAGATAAACTCTGTCAAACTGTCTTCTCATTCCCTCTACTATATTACTTTCTTCTTCTTCTTGTCGGTGGTGTATTTGCTATGCGTCATAATCACTTCCACAACTATGATCCAATTAGCGTGGGTATAAGAGATAAACAGCCACACTCCAGGTACGCCCAATAATTCTTACACATCCCATATTCCATTTGTGCCAACAAAACCACTCACTGACTCCTTAGGATTAATATTATCCATATTTATTGTAGCATAGGAGATTAGTGGTTTATCCAAAGGAGTTAGTTTTAATTTTAGTGAAATCACCTAATTGCCCTCACTTTGAAAAATTTTCTCTTGTCTTCATCACTGGCTAGGGAATTTTTAGCAAAGATTGGTTAATGTGTTATTTGATTTCCTTTTGGTTCCTAAAAAATATATAACATTGAAAACCCAAAATATCTTAGCAATATAATCACTCATACAAATTTGGGCATATATAACGCTTACTATATAATGACTACATCGAACAAATATCATGTATGTCAAGGTGGAGGTTACGCAAGAATATATAGCGCTTAAAAGTAATAGTTATTTATGCATACTATTATGTATTGCTAGGAGGAATTCGTAAAAATAAAAAAATAATAGTTGTAGTTAATAACTGTAATTTATTTAGTTATAAAAATGATGGTTCTTTAAACACAACTGTTATTGAACACTTGTAAATGATTCATTTTCAACCTTATATTAGCGAAAACACAAACATAACGGTTATATCAATGAACCATAAAGTATGAATGACAAAAATGACATTTAATAATAAACAATAATCATTTAAAGAACAAATATAAAACACACCTTCTTGTAACCTCGTTCGATCTAACACCAAGTATTAGTTCTCCAAAGTTAAATACTTTAGAGTAAAATTTTCAACTCTATTTACACTGGCATATTCCTTTTGTTCTTAGTAATTTTCTAAAAAGCACATTTTCACAACTTCGTCCTTCTCTACTTTATCGTTGTTAGATGCTAGAGTGCTCTTTCTAGTCAACATCCTCCTTCTACACATGCTCACTCTCCTCCTCCTCCTCATCCTACTACCCTTCTCCTCCCTAAGCCCCTCCTCTTCTACCATCGTCTTCTCCACAAGCTCCTCCCCCTCCTCCCCCTCATCTTCTGCCTCCTCTTCAAATGGAGGCTCTACTGTAGACATTAGGCAGCCTTGACTACTCCACAAGGAATCTTGCTACATATGCTCATAGTCTGAACAGGAAGTTGGACATCATCCTTCATCGCAATTATATGATCACTTCCAATCAGACCCTTCGTCTCCTTCATCAGACTTTGATGATGTGCTAAGAGAGGGGGAGGGATAATAGGAGGAGGACAATAGTAGTGGTTGAACGTTATCCACTATTCTCAGAACCCCACAACCCTGGTTGACTTTGTCAACCGTCGACTTTTGGCCACATCCTCCCTTACTTTCTTTGAACTTCAATTCGACAGCCGCGCGAGTTGCTTTGATTGCCTTAACTGGCATTTTTGTTTTGGAGCCCTAACTAGGTCTTATTCCTTCACATGCTCTATTCTTCTTATTTTAAGGTATGCTTTCTCTTCTGCATTCTCCATTCTGCATTTTCCTTATTTTTCACTATTTCTTGCGTAGCTAGGTTTTAACCTTAAACATGCATAATGTTTTTTCTGGAAAACCCATTGCTTTGTTCCCTATGACTGACTAAATGAGTTTTATTTTCCAATTAAAATAGCCAGTTCTACTCCCTTCAGCACTAATAATACCCCTAGTACTGGTATTCCCCTTGTATTGATGTTTTCAAAGCAAACCAAAAACTTGACCCAGGAATAGGTGTTAGAAGAAGTGCATGATATTGTAATGAGGGGCCACTACGCCTTGACTTTTATGAATGAAGCAAAGTCTTTAGGAAGAAAATTTGACGTAACATGGGATAACGAGGGTCAAGCTCTTGAGTCGTCACACTTTGTCAGCTACATCGGCTTAACGACAAGGACTAATGTTCCTATCATAGCGGATAACTGGCATTAGGTACAAAAACAGTACACATACGTTATTTGGGATAATATCAGGGTAAAGTATATATGCTTGCTAATTACTTGCTATGTACTTGTAAGAAATGTTAACTTGAATTATGTGCTTTGCAGTCTGTGTGAACACCCATTTCCATTTTGATAATCGGAGAGTAATAAAGATGAAATTCAATGGGCATACAGAAAAGTACAATTATACTGATAAAAATATTCGTTCATCAACAAAACACAGAAAATACAGTGGAAACTTTAATATTTACAGAATTTTCCAAAATATCTAAACATGAACTAATCATAACCGCTATCTTGTCCTCACCTCGAGACATGTGCCAATTATTTTCCGACGTCTATGCCCTTGCCTTTAGAACCATTGGCACCTGCTGAAATGTTTATTTAAAATTAGGGTGAGATTCTGAAGAACCCTAGTAGAAAATGCTATCATTCATAGAGAATGCAAAAAGTAAATATGACATGCGTCAAGGTATGCACCAATTAATGAAAAATATAAACAAATCATCATCATGTATACATGAGTAGGGCCCTGCCCCACAATCTACACCGGTTGGTCTTCCGCCAACTCCTAGTGTAAGTGCACATCGGTACTAACAACCTTTCTTTAGGCAATTCATGTTAATTAATAAAGTGCATTTATAAACAATGGCATCCACACAATCATATAACTATGACATAGTGTATGAAGGATAGTGTTCCTACTTTAAAGCTTTATAGATCCCTTTTAGATGTGTCTCGTAAAACGTGTCGTGTCCGGCCCCTCGACTCGATCCTAAAATATTAAATGTACAAGAAATAGGTCATAACCTGTCTGAGTATCATTTTAGAATCTTTCATAGATTTTCTCGTGTTTATATTTGTCTATGGTGAAAATTTACCAAAATGCCCCTGGGACCCCAGCCTGGTTGTCATACCCAGCATGATGGCAAGTTTTCCCAAAATTTTGACTAAGGCTATTCTAACTTATTTTTGCCTGAGGAATCCATTTCTGGGCTCAAAATCACCAAATTCACTGTCAAATTACGAAAATACCCTTGACAGCCCCGGTTTAGGGATTTCAGTGGTGTTTTCATAATTATGCTTTTTCGGCCTCTACCGAAAAAGTGCCTAACTGTAACCCCACCTATTTTTTCCCATTGAATCCAATGGAACCATTTATTTCATGAAAATCCAACTCCTACCCCTTGAAACAATGCTGGCAAAAATATTTTTAAAAAATGGAAAAATGTAGTTTCCTGTTTTAGCTTCCAAAACTTGTACTTTTCCACTTCTAATCCCTTATTAATTCATTTAAACACTTCTCAACCATGATTTAAAGAAATTTGAGCAGCATAACCCCTTAGGGTTATAGCTTTTCCAATTTTTCAAATCAACCAAAAATCACTAACTAACAACAAACTTCAAAACCAACTTCATATAAGTATAGATTTGAGTTTGATGTAGTTACCTCTTAGGCTTCTTGGTTTCTCTCTCTTTATGCACCCTCTCTCTCTTCTCCTTGAGCTAAGAATGAGTCTTCAAGATCATAGATTCATGAAGAAACAATGTTTAGAGAAGGATCTAGGGAAATGTTACAAGAAAAGCTTAAGAATCAACTCTCTTACCTTAAGATTTCTTCTTCCTCTTCTCTCAAATTCTCCAAGGTTCTCCAAGCTCTCTCTCTCTCTCTTTTTGCCTATGACTTGGACGAAATGTTGCATGAAAGAGGAAGGAGAATGTGTTTATTAATTCGGTCTTCTTTCTTCCTAGCCTTTGATCTCATCAAGGGTTGAGATTGCAACACCTTTGTTGCACCATACCTCCCTCCATACTTTCACTTTATGCCATACTTCCTCATAATTTAACTTACTTGCTCCCTTACCATCATCCATTATGATCTTCATGTCCATACTTCAATGTCATACCCACCTTACCATTGTCATCATTATTCTTTTCTTGTAGCATTTTCGACATGTGCTCATGAGATTAAATTATTCCCCTCATTTTTTTTGTGTTGGCCGAAAATACAAGAGGGAATGGAAGGAAAAATAATTTCAACAATTCCATAATTCACATAAATGAATTATGTATAATTCCCCCTAATTTCACAATTGATTTATTCCATCAAGAATAATCCAATTATACATTTTTCTTTATTTTCCTTGATTAATTGAAATTAACTCCAATTAATTGGAAAATAATTAATCTTGGGCTAAATTGGAAAAATTATGATTTTACTATCACCTTTGTAATTTAATTCGTTTCTTGAATTAATTTGCCCATTTTCTCATGAATATGAATATTTCAAAATTCACAAGATTTAAATTCATGAATGTTCACCATTTTATTGAATTTCTCAATTAATTACAATATATTTTTTATGAACAAAAATTTGGGGTGTTACAGTCTTCATATAATATAGACAAAAATTCGAAGAAATTTGTCCTCAATAAGGCCGAGCATTTGCTACGCACATTTCGTCATGCATTGATGAGTGCTTATTTGTAGATTCCTGAATAGGCTGATGAGACAAAAGTTCCTTAGGATCGTCAGTCCACCGTCAAACCAAATAAGTAGAGAAAATTTTTCATCTCACATCGCAACTCGTCATTTCAAGTGATTGTTATTTGTAATTCATAAGACCTACTTATATCTATTTACTATTAACTAAAGTGGTGTGCATTTTTGTAGGAATTAAGTTGGGCAAATAAGGAGAGGGTGAAGAACAATAAATATCCCTACAAAGTAGGGCAAACGGGGTATACTTGCATTACTTAAAAGTTGTCCACTAAGAGAGGGGATGCTAGTAGACCTCCCCGTCACAAACTTTAGTCGGTGGCGAGGCAAAATAAAGATAGCTCTTATAATGATCCTCTAGTAAAGGAAGTCGTCGATAAAATTGTAAGTAATTAATATTAGTCCCTGATTCATAAAATTAATATTTTCAATTAACTATCAATATTAACATTATTATTAAATACATAGCAAGCCATCCCAGGAAGTTACAACATAGGGCTACCTTTCTACAGATGAGGACATATTGGCCTGAACATTAGGGCTTGACCATCTCAGTCTTCTTAGGTGTGCCAGTTTTGGATTAACTAAGAAAAAATATTATGGTCATCGGATACCTTGAAAAAAAAAAGGAACGGAAAATATGAAAAGCTCCATAAACAACTACTGTTTCTCACATAATAGCTAATGAAGGATGTAACACCCCAAATTTTATATTCACCAAATATATTGTGATTACTCGAGAAATGTAATAAAAAGGTGAATATTCATGAATTTGAAATTTATGAATTTTATAAATGTTCATATTCATGAGAAAATGGGCAAAATAATTATGGAATAAATTTGGGTAATTTAAAAAGTCCAATATTAAGGTCCAAAAATGGAAAAATAATAGAGAAAATATTTGGTCAAAAAATATATGGGAATTGGCCAAAGAAAAATGAGAAAAGAAATTGGATTAAAAAGGTAATGGCAAGATCGTAATTTTGCCAAATTATTACAAAATTAATTATTTTCTAATTAATTGAAGTAAATTTCAATTAATTAAGGAAAATAAAAGGAAAAAATATATTTATAATATTTTGGTCAATTTAATATGAATTTATGGAAAATTTGAGCAAAAAGTGTGATTTTAACCAAAATTAAGGCTTTACGTATATATGTAACCGAAATAAGTTGTGAAGCCAATTGAGACCAAAGGGTAGGACCTCTAGGTGTCTCCTACATGTAGTATAAAGAAGGAAATATTGGTTTGGCTTAATGGCTTGGTTACATGTACATAAGGATTTATGGACAAGAAGTTAATTTTTGGAATTTTTGAAAATTTAGTAAATGATTAAAATAAGATAAAATAATATGATATAAGCTTCATCTTCCTTCTCCCTTCAGCAAAACTAACGTCAAACAGCTTTGAAAATAGAGAGAGAACGTGTGGAATTGTAGAGAGAGAAAGGAGAAGAAGAATCACAAGGTAAGCTGATTTCTTCGACGATCTAACTTTCAACACGTATAACTCCGACTCTAAGCTACTCTTTTTTATTCTTTAAATTTTGGAGGCTAAAAAATATGTTGTTTAAAGGTTAGGGTTTCAGCTATATTGGGGAAAAGCTAGTAGGAGCTTGAGATAACTTCCAAACCTTCGTATATTTATTATTTTAGCTGCTGTGGGCAATTTAATTAGTGAAATTTCGCCAGATTGCCATTGGTTTTAAATTTTAGAAATGTGTGTACTTAAGGGTTATGCTACCCAATTTTATTTCAAATGGTTGTGATAACTCAATTAGATGGTTAATAAAGTGGTTAGGAGTAGAAAGGAATGCGTTTACGGAGTCAAAATCGCAAAATCTCGATTTTTCCTGGAGAATACCATAATGTCGGCTAGGGATGTTTGAGGGCTTTAGGGTTAGATTTCAATGATTTGATGGTTCTATTGGATTCAAGAGGGAAAATTAGGTGGGGTTATAGTAGGACACTTTTTCAGAAAAGGCCAAAAAAACATAATTACGAAAACGCCCCCGAAACCCTTAAAGCTGGGCTGTCAAGGGTATTTTTATAATTTGACAATGAATTTGGTAATTTCGAGTGCAAAAATGGATTTTTTGGGAGGAAATATGTCAGAATTGCCCTAGTCAAAATTTCAAGAAAAAGTACTGCCGGGGCAGGTACAATGGGGCTGGGGCGGGGTCCCGGCGGCATTTTGGTAAATTTTCACCATAGGATAATATAACCACAACAAATAATATAGAAGTGTCTTAAATGATACTTGGATAAGATATGACCTATTTCTTGTACATTTAATATTTTAGGACTGGGTTAGAAGCTGAAGGTTGGCACGCTTTTCGAGACACACCAAACAGGTTGAAAGAGACTTGAGGTAGAAACATTATCCTTCATACATCATGCCAAGGTTTATATGATTGTGTGGATACCATTGTTTGTAAATGTGCTATATTAATCAACATGGTTTGTTTAAAAAGGGCAGTTAGTATCAGAGATGCACTTACACTTGGAGTTGGGTAAGAATCCAATCGGTGTACGATTAGTAGGGCTGGCCCTACTCATGTATACATGACACTGATGTGATGATGTTATGATGATGATGTGTTACGATGATGTGTTATATTGTTCATTAATTAGTGCATACATTGCGCATATTATATTTACTTTTCACATTTTATATGAACGATAGTATGTTTCTACTGTGATTCGTTGGAATCTCACTCCTTTTTCTAAACCAAACATCTCAGCAGTTGCTAGTGGATCAAAAGGCGAGAATATAGATAAAGGGAATTGATAGGAATGTGTCTCGAGGTGAAGATAAAGTTCATAGTTATAGATAGTTTATGTTTAAAATACTTTTGGATATCCTGTAAATGTTGTAAGTATAGTCGCCTTATATATTTTGACTTTGGACCATAAACAATTACTTATATCGGTATAGATATGTACTTTTCTATGTACTTGTGGAACTTGATCTCTATTACTCTTGTATATCAAAATGGAAACGGGTGTTGACAAAGGAGCGCTATAAGATGCGGTAAAGGGGAATGGTAGCCCAAGTACTAAAGACAGCTGCACATTTCCAAGCCATGATCTGCCTGAGGGCTTGGCAGAGTTGAATATTTTGCTGAAAGCCCTAGACAACATATAGTTGTAATAGGCCGCATGTTCAACCGCCTGGAGGATAACATGCTTCATAATGAGCCTATCCTTCCTAAGCATGTGAATGTACAATTCAACACCAACATTGGCCCCAGCTATCCAATCGATATGGCCACCAAAGACATATATAGTAGGAAAGGCTATGGGTAGCTTCATTTCTTCACCTCTCCATCTGCTTAGAGTATGCAAGATAAACAAGAAGTCCACCACTCAAAAGAAGCTACCCACTAAGTCCAAGCCACCCACTTAGTCCAAGACCTCTATTTAGTCCAAGAAGAGGAAGCATCTTACCTCCCTAATGATCAATTCGGGAAGGAGTCTTTCTCATAGAATAAGCTTGTAGGTCAATTTTCTTGGAAGTCCCTCCAAGAGTTCGCTGACAAGTTATTCGCTTCAAACCCATTTCCAATGATCAAATTTGAGAGAAAGGTCTTCGACCTACCATACCCATAGGAAGTTGTTAAGCTAAGAGCTTGTTGTTGAGGTCCTGAAGAAGGAGATAGCAAGTACAAGCTTTTTCAACTTTTTAATGAGATATTTCTTCAGTTGTAATTAAATAGTTAGCTACTAGAACTTTGATTACATTTTAATTAATTGGCTCCGGCATTTTAGGCAATGTACCATACTTACATCCTCCCTCGCGACCTCTAGGACAAGATCAAGTTCATCTGCCCTCACAATCTCAATAACCAAGGTGAGGGCATGAAAGAAGATGTTAAGCAATATCACGTGAGGTGTCTGGTAGATGAATGTGTGCTAAACAAAAGTAACACTTAATTCTTTATGCCTTACATTCAAGGGTGGGTACATAATTAAATATACCCAAATTAGTTTTTATTTATTTTGTAATTGTCCTGATAGTGTGATCTATTATTGTTCTCAGGAACATTGGATGCTCATAGTGATAAATCCATTGCATAAAAAGATTTGATACTATGACTCTATGAGTAGGGTTCTAGACAAGAGACCACACATGCATGAGACATTCAACCAGTAAGTTATCTATTCATCATCTCTTATAATTCAATTCATCTTGCATGTTTCTATATATATAATTTTTTTAGTGTATATTCTCAGAGTGGTGTATAATTACCACAAGCAAAATGGTCTCAACTGCACCAAAAATAACCTCACTAATGGCTGCTACAGATGCGCCTTCTAATGGCTACATCTGAAGGTATATATATTAGTAACTAATGACTATAATATTAAATCAAAGTACACATAGTTTATATATATGACTGACTGACAAATTTTTCTTATCATTTCTTTATAGTGCCCAAAGCAACCGGACATAAGCAATCATTATAGGTACTACGTAATACAGTACATGAAGGACATAATCATGAATGGTCCTAAAAATATTGTTACAAATAAGGTATATTATATACTCAATTCATTCATATATATATATATATTCGGTCATCTATATATTACACTATCTAACTTCCATCTATTGTTTCCTTTTGTGCACAATATTTTAATTTAGCAATTCACAAATGGAAGAAGTTGCTGAAAAGTTAGTGACATCTTTGCAACATCAGTGTAACAGTGAAACCTTTGAATGATTGTAAATTTCTAGATATTGATTTGTTTGTTTTAAAGTTTTGATTTTAATAGTGTATACATGTACATGAATATCTGTAAATATGTTATAATTTATTGTATTATTCTATATATGAATGGATGTAAATATATATTCTGATTTATTCTGTACAAATGTATATGCAGGGGTATATTGAAAGTAGAACCCCCCTTTCTTTAAAAAATATTAGCTTTGATAAATCACAATTGTTACCTAACAACCGTTATTTATGTCAACTATATATAACAATTATTTAAATAAATCTGTTAGCATCACTATCAATTTATAATGATTGTTTTGAAAGAACTGTTACCTCGAAATCGGTCGTTGCCAACGTGGAGCTAACCACGCTAGAAGAAAAAGACCGATCAAACATGTAACACATTACTTTAAACATGAAGTAAAGAGGCCACCTATCAGTAGCTGACTTTAAATCATAAGAGTAACATACACGCTGTCCTTAGAGCCAGTCCAAAGTTCTAGTCTACCAATAGGTCCCTAAAGTGGGCATCCTACGGAGGACTTGACCTAACCATTCGTGAATTGGTCGTAACAACCTCAGGTTGACATTGTTGCCAATGGCAAAGATCCAACGCTTCTTCCCTGTCTTATATAGACTGACCTAATCGACCCATCACACAAGGAGCCTTAACTTCATGCTCAGAAGGTAGGTATGGACCCGCAACGGTCTCAAATTCAGATAAATGACAACTGGAAAAGATTTTTTTATTGTGATCCATAGCATACTGGACTCGGTGATGCCAAAACAAGCCTTGACCATCTTGTTGCCTTTGGGCGTGAAAGTCTTGGCCTAATGAAGTGGAGCTATTTTGTATTATGCAAGCATTACCATATTTTATGATGGTTGTTTACGAGTGCTCATTAATTATTATCATAGCAATTCATATATCATGGCATCACCAAGTATCAATACATAACGAGTGTTATATTATAAATACTATAATAGGTCTATAATAAATAACGGTTTGGAACCATAATTTATCTGTACGGAGCATATATAATGGTTCGGAACCGTTATATATAACAAATAATAACCATCATAAAAAGTATTTTTTGTAGTAGTAAATATAAAATGATATATAAAATAACTATCAAGGTCTAAAATTTATGAAGTATAACATCTTATTAAAAAAAATAATATTTAAGTAGTAAATGACCAAACCATCTAAGAAAGTGACTACAATTTTTACGGTACTTGTCAATTAGCCTTATTTCTAGACATTTTTTAACAGCAATTTTAGTCTCAGATATAAGTAAGGCACCAACCGACTCATTAATAATTTTTTTTAACTTTACCCTTTTTTTTTAATTTGATCAAGGGTTTCCCTTTTGAGACTTACCCTATGTTTAGGTGGGAAAAAAAATTAGGGGGAAAGAAAATTAGGAGAGAAAACTCCTAAAAATAGTAAAAAAAAAATTCTCTTTATGGAAGTTTTTAAACATAGTATTCCCTCTCCTCTATTTTCCCCTCACGTTTCTCTCTTTAAGTGTAAAGGGTTTTCTCTTCTTTCAATAAGTGCATTTCCTAAAATTTAAATTTGTGTTTTCCTTCTTATAGGATGAAACCTCTTACTACCTCAAAAAATAACTTGTTGGTTACTTTACCCTTATTATTAATTGAGGTTTAAAGTTGGAAAAATTAAAAACGTACACATCAGTTTAAGAGGAGTCATATTGAACACATTTATCAATTTAGGAAAAATTTAATTACTCAAGTGTCACATCTTAATATTTGAAAATTAGTTGGCAATGCAAATCCTAGAGCGTAACTTTTAACTTGCATATCCGTAGGCAAGTTGTTTGGTAGGGGCATAACGCAAACAGGCCTTACGGAGAAAGGGTTTATGAAAGTTACACAAAATTTAGGAGAGAGAGATATATATATATATATATATATATATATATATATATATTATTCACATATAAAATTCATACATGCACAAAGAAAGATAAACGTGAGCTAAAACTCAGTTAGGCGTAGCACCTGCAGTTTTAAGAAAAATGACCATTAAAAACATGAAGTTTGAATAAAGGACATTATGAAAATTAGTATAAAAAGTTTAATACTCCTCGCTCTAGTTTTTAATAGAAGACATATTTGAGGAGTTAATTAATATTGGTTCTAAATATAAGACACATTTTATATGTGTCAAATCTTTTTCTAATTTATTTCTTGTTGATGCTCCCTCAACAATAATCAAGAAGGAGATGAAAGGAATGCATTAAAGAAGATGAATAGAGTGTTTTTGAAAAAAAAAACGTGTCATATTAACGACATTTCATAATATAATCAAATTAGATAAATATGTGTTATATTAATTAAGGAGCGAATGGAGTATTTATTATCAAGTTATAAGAAACTTATTGTTAATTTGATAAAAAAATAATTTTGAATCCTTTGATAGCATCAAGTCATAAAGATTAGTCATTATATTGTAACTCAAATGACATCAAGGGTCTCCCTTAAGACTTTATCAAACTTGAGGTTGATAATTCGAGCGCACTTTGAAAGATGTAATGAATGACTGAGTTATGAGAGAAAAAAGTTATAAAAATTAATATCACATTTGAAAAATTAAAATTTTAAGTATCTTTATTAATATAAAGTTAAAAATATTACAAAGCTTTACACGTGACAAATTTAAAAATTACGAAAACTTGGTTAAAAGTTAAAAAGTTATAACGCTTTAAGCATGAAATTTTTTTGTGACCTCCTCCTCCATTCAAGTCATTGTTTAAATTAAAAAGAGAGAGAAGTGAGGTAAACAAAAGGGGCGTTGATCCCAAATTAGTCATGCTGTTTAGAGTAACCCTTTAGTATTAAAGCAAGTTGAATAGCTACGACATAATAAAATTCTTTTTAAAAATAATTTACGGTGGGTAATGTAATATCCCGCTTTTTAGTTACCAATATTTTTGGTATGTAATTGATACAGTTAATGGAATAAAATAGTGAATTTTAAAACACTTGGAATGACAAAAACACCATTAATTGAGGTTACATGAAAATTGGGCTAAAACAAGATATAAAGGGCAATTTTTGTCTTTCAAAAAGTTCATTATTGAAGCCCAACATAATGGATGAAAGAACACAAGTCTTGGACCCAATTAATTGTGATTTTTGCCTAAGAAGAGAAAAAGAAGAAGGCCTAAATTAAATACAAAAAATGTAAGGGCAAAATGGTCATTTTGTCAATAAAGAAAGAGGCAATTATTTTCACCCAATTATTTGGCCATTTTCATCCAAAAAGTGGAATGAAGAGGAAAAATTAATAAATTGGTGATAAATATCCAATTAGAACAATTTTCAGTCATATGGTCAAACTAGAAAAAAAAAATAATGATGAAAAAGTCAAAATTTGCAACTAAAGCTAAATTGTGTGGAGGAGGATAATTGTGATAATTGAGGAGCAAATATTACTCCCTCCCAATATGTATTTTTGGCCAAGTAAATGGCCAAGGGAAAAAGAGATGATGATCAATTTAAAAGAGCATGTGCTTATTGGAATAAAATAGCATAAACAAAGGAGATGGTAGGATATTTTTTTTTAAAGCTTTTCTCTTTCCCATTCAAGCTCATTTTCAGCCACTTGAACCAAAATAGAGAGAAAGAGAGTTGGACAAGTTGAGAGCCCAAGAACAAGGAAGAGCCAGGGCTCAAGCAAAAATCAAAGGTATGTAAGCTTGAAATCAAGTGTTTATGCCTTCAAAACTCCTTAGAACTTCCTCTAACCTCCTCTTATTCTTGAAATTCATGGTTACCAAGCTAAATCAAGAGAGGGGGCGAGAGAGAGAGAGAGAGAGAGAGAGAGAGAGAGAGAGGGTAGAGGCGGCTTAGAGAGAGAAAATGGTGAAATCAAGAGGTAATCTCATAAACTTGATCCTCTTGTGCTATAAGATGTTGTTTAATTTGGCTTAGTTTTGCCTTCTTTTGTGATTTTGGGATGATGAACCCTAAAATGTTATGCTACCAAATTTTCCTCAAATCATGTTCATTTAGTGTTTAAGTAGTTAATTGTGTGATTAGAAGTAGAAAGGAAGTTGTTAAGCAAGAGAAATCAAGAAAACACATGTTCCCTCCTAAGAACCCTAGTTTCGACCAAGTGCAGAATAGTAGGGAGGAGATGGAATTTTGTAATTTGGATGATTCCATTGGATTTAGAAGGGAAAATTGTGTAGGAATATAGGTGTTCATGATTTTTGGATGTTGGTATGGCAAATCTGGAAATTTTTGAAATTAAAGGAACATGCTGTTTGATTTGCCTCCAGTAAGGCAGTGTCATTGTGCAATGAAATTCGTTGGTCAAACCTGATCCAAAAATTATGAAACTTGACAGGCTTAGCGCTTGTTTAGTCTGAGGGAAGGGGAGGGAAAGTGGCGAAGGAAAAAAATTTTTTAGTTGAATTTAAAAAAATTAGAGAAGTAGAGTTAAAAATTCTTAATTAAATTTTCTTACTATTTTATCTTATATATTCTCTTTATTAAAATTTTATTACCCAACTTCTTCAGTCTTTTAAAATTCAACTCATAAAAATTTTCCCTCCCCTCCCCTCCCCTCCAAATCCCTCACACCAAACAGACCCTTAAAGTAGACATATTGGGTAGTTTGTAAGGATTAAGAAACTTGTCCAAAAATTATGAAACTTGATAGGATTAAGGCATTGACATTTGGAGCTTTAATTTTATAGGTAGCTTTTAATTTTTGGACAAGTATATTCAAAGATATGAATTTTCAAAGTTGTACCCTCTTTCTGGAAGGAAATTGGGAATAGGGAGGTTTGGTGAATTTCTGGGAGTAATGTGAGTACAATAGTCAGACTTAGGTATTTTTTATGAAAATTCATTTAAAGAGCTTCACTTAGGCTTTGGAATAAGTCAAATAGGATTTTCCTAGAATTAATTATAAATTTCCAAAGTTGACTAAAAATCTGCTAGTTTCTAGAAACAGTGAAACTGCATTGTGCAGAATTGTATTGTGTAGAAACTATCATAACTGCATTAGATAATCAGCAAAATTTGATTTAAAGGCAGTAATAGTACGAGTAATAATCAGTTACTTGTAAATCTAATTTTTATAGGAATTGGAAATAGCCCGAGTCGGAACCAAAGTTTTGGACGGATATTGGAACTGAAAAAGGACTCAGATAGTAACTTTTTCTTGCATATAATATGTGATTATTACATGTTTGTGTATGACATTCTTTGTAACATGAGCCTAGTGTCTTGGACACACATATTAGCCTAGTTGTGATCTGGGACCCAACGGAGGTGTAGAGTTTAGCCAGGGTTGCAAACTGTAGTTTGGCCTTGGACAGTGTGCATACAACATTCTATCATACATAGCATTCTATCATCTTACGTGGCATGGTGTATTGCATATTTATTTTCACATTTTATATGTCTAAAAAGCATGTTGGTACTAAGATTCGCTCGAATCTCACCCTTTTTCAAATTGAAAAACCTTACAACCGAAGCTAGCAACTCGAAGGGCAAGGCAGTGGCTGCCGGTGATACCAAAGTTGCTATGGTTTTCTATGTTTGTACTTTTATTTCTTTTGAACACTCTGTACATTAGTAAATATTTTCTAAACCCTGTGGGGATTTTACTGTATTGTAAACAAGTATTTAATGTCAGTATATTTTCACTATTTCTATATGCCTTACGGACTATGCGCTTATTACTCTATGAATATTGAAATGTTAAGGGGTTTGATAGGCAAGGCGGTGAGAGGGGGCAGCTGCACGATTTGTGGTAAAAAAGCATAGTGGACAAGGTGGGAGGTCTTTGGTTCACGTTGAAAGCCACTAGGCTTTTAAGCCAAAAGTGGCTTACAGTAGAAGCCTACAATCACTGCTTCTTCCTTGCGGTGGCGTCAGGATTGCAGAGAAGAGAAGACAGTTGGCTCACATTTATTCCTTTACCTGTAATTCGTGTACTCAACTAGAGCTCTGATCTGTGTCCTTCCTCTCATGCCTCTCTTCTGCTGGTGCATGTCTGAGCTATCTGTGTCAATCTCACTGTCAAAATCATCACCGTCAGTGGGTGGTTCACCGGTGGTTGGTCCTTATACGAGCTCTGTTATTTGTTGTCTTTAGTGGCGAGCTATCTGGATTTCAGGCTTTTCTATTATTCCATGTCGGCCTTTCACTCCTGATCTGGGCTCTGCCTTTCGTTAGTGTCTGGTGGTGTTCGGCTGAAGGACGTGGTTGTCGATCTCTTCCTTGTCCTCTGGCGATCTGTGGGCATTGCCAGAGTTGTCGCAATTTACGCCATCCCATTTGCTAGAGTTGTCACAATTTACGCCATTCCATTTGTAGAAAGGGGTGCTGCTGGACCAGCCAGAGGGATTAGAGAGGGCTTTGCCGAGCTTAGACATGAAAGTTGCATAATCGACTATGGCGAAGGAGAGGAAAGCGAAAATGTCTGTGTGCGTCTTTGTGTGTACAACTTTGTATGTCTCAGAGAGAGGGAGGGAAGGGAATTTGGATGGGAGAGATAGGCTGTGTGTTGGTAATGGTGATAGATTATTAGGTGGTGGGCCCTATTATACTCATGTGGTAGATATGGAAGTAATTGTCACTTTTGGTTGTATTCTATTTCATCTTTATTTGTTTCTTGTTTAGTTTTTAATTTTAATGATAATTTAGTAATATAGTTCATTCTGTGCTTATTTTTCTAATTGAAATTGAAGTTACTCCTACTTATTCAAGAAAAATTAAAGTTACCATTCATGTAAAGCAAACTTATAGTAGCTGAACAACCCAACTGATGAGACATAAATAGATTTGTAGTTAATAATTGAACCTTTTTAAAATGTAGCAGTAGTTTTTTAATTCAGTGGACCTTCGATTTAAAAAAAAAAAGAAAAAAGAACTATATATCTTGAATTTGTACAAAAGTGAGTGACATTGTAGTTGAATTACTGACCATTCCTGAAGTTGTTAACGACGATGACTTTTATCACCGATGTTGTAATATGAATCATGTTTGTGACAAAATCAGAAAATAACTTGTTAGAGATAGGTGATCCAATAATGATCCACTTCATGTATACATTCTAATTTAAATACAATTTTATCCATTTTTAATTAAGTACTTTAGTGTATTTTCCTTTTTTTTTTCAATAATAATTGAAATTTTTTTATTTTATCAAATTTTAATTATAATTTTTCACTTCAATTATCACAATATATACAATATATATATATATATATATATATATATATATATATATATATATATATATATATATATATATATATAGTATTCAATACGATTCTTGCCATTTTCAGTCAGTTTCCATCTAAACTAGCTTTTCAAATAATAATCCAAACATATTTAAGGTTAGAAAAAAGCCACTTTTGTTATTGTCAATCTAAACACAAATCATATTTAAAATTTTACTTTTTTCACATCTTACTTTTGCAAAAGTCATATTGCAAAAAAGGCTCTTCTATCATCGCTAATCCAAACAGGTATGTAGTTAGCTTCTGGACTTGGACTAACAATGTATGTTATGTTATCAAAATAAAGTTATAGAGGCTAATGTTGTGAAAGTGTAAAAATAAAATTTAATAAGAAGAAAAGAGCATACATGTAGCAAATTAATGCCTGATTGGATTAGTGATGGAAGCTGTATTTCTAACGTGATTTTTGCTATACGATATAAGTATGTAAGAGGAGTTTTGTTTCAATTTATGTGAACGTGTTTTTATAACGTGAATTCAAAAAAATAAAGGAAACTATAGATACTTCAAGAATGGCTTTCCCAACTTTTCAATTTAAACATTTAATCTGTTAACCACTCTTCCTTCATGCAGGTGATTAATTACCATTTCTTCATAATCATAGTCATTTGATTATATATTTAAGTTAATTCCAAAATGTTTCACTGGAAAAAGAACCTTTTAACCTTATTAATTCTATATAAAATTTAACAACTTTCTTTTCCCTATTTAATGTATTCATTTTTTTAAAAAATAATGATCCACTCTTATTATATTTATAAGTTATTTCTAACATGTTTTATTGAAACAAAAAAGAAGAAGAAGTTAAATCTCATTAACTTTTCTGTAAAATTCAACAATTTTTCAACTTTACCCCTATTTAATATAACATTACTCAATCTCATCCACAGTATAAATCACTTTTAGAAGAATGATTTGGTCCATAATACTCCCTCTATCCCTAAATATACGCTTCAAAGTTTAAAATAGGTTCGTCCCATAATATAAGCTTCATTTCAATTTTGTCTCAACATTTATTGTTTTTTTTTTAATTTTACCCTTGTTGAATGCGTACACACACATATTGCATATATATATATATATATATATATATATATATATATATATATTTTGATCAATGACTGTGTGATTTGCATTAAGAATGTGGATAGGATTTATATTTAGGAGGCAAGACATAGTTGGAAAAAAAATTACTTACATATTTATTGATTTTAACCTCTTTCTTGAAAATGAAAAATAGTTATTTAAAGCTTATATTTAGAGACGGAGGGAGTATAAACTGCTTAGAGAGAAATTAATACTTTTTATGTCAAATTTACCTTGTAATTAATGTTTAAATGGCTCTCGGTATTTCCTCTCTTCTTAAATACCTCATTTAATATGAGTAAAGTTGGAGTGGTTTTTTTTTTTTCAATTTAAGACGAATTGAATAAATTAATTACCATTTCTTGATTTGATGAATTAGTTAAAATTATTTATATTGTGCATGGGATGGAGTACATCCAATGAGAACAAAATGTGTACAATAATAAATAAAGAGTATAATTGCATATTAATGTAAAAAATTTAATAACGTGATTTATAAATATGACAAAAAAAACTCATTATAAATAAACCAAAGTCGTACACAATAATAATGAAAGTTAAAATAATACATTTATGATAAAAATTCAATGATATAATTTATAAACAATATAAAAATGCATTTAGCTCTACCCTCTGAGAGCATTATGAGAGTATGAGTTACAAGATAGGATCATGGGATTATTTTGGATAAGAGGAGGTACATTACAATGAATGGGATGCAAGGGTGAGAGGATAGAATAAGGCGTAATGTGATGGATAGGGCATGTAGGGGTGGGAACAAGTGAGAATAGGGGGAAGGAGATAGGGTCTCCACGTTCACCGAAGAAAGAAACAAGAAAGCTTTCAGCTTTCAGCTTTCTGGGATGGCCGTCAACAACAACACAACAGTGGGACTGTGTGGACCATTTTAACTGCAATTATATTCTGTTTTTTCCTCTCCCTTCTATCACAATCACCTCATCCTTGCTCCAGGGGTTTGACACGTGTACAGCTCATGTTGCTCCCTCCCTTTCTATTTCCTTCCCAGAATTTACTTCTTTTCCACCCTCAACATGGTATGATGCTCTCATGTTCCTTTTAATTGCAGTGCTCTCTTCTGTGTTTATATAAGATATATTTATTTAATTTGATTATATTAAAAAAATTAATTGAGTTAGTTAATATGATATATAGTTTCTAAAACACTCTAGTTATCTTCCTTAATTACTTCATCCTCTTTTTTTTATTTGATTATTGTTGGGAGAGTGTTAATAAAGATAAATTAAAAAAAGACTAATAAATATAAAAATCATATTTTATATTTAGGATGAAGATTAATTTCATAAATATGTTTTATATTAACGATAAGAGAAAATACTGTTTAATATATATACAAATTGATGGTTTAAAAAAGACAAAAAAGAAAAGAAAATATTCCCAAGCTAGTCAAAATCCAAATCAACCTCGCTGACAGCCGTGACAATTGTTTTCGTTGTTGGTGACCGTCATTAGTGCCAAAGCTCCGCTAGTGGCAGTGGCTATCGGTGGGTAATATGGAAGCGAGATGTTTTGTAAACACCCGTTTTCATTTCGATATATAAAGAGTAATAGAGATTAAGTTTCACAGGTATACAGAAAAATACATATATACTGATAAAAGTATTTGTTTACAGTTCAAAGTCAACCATACAGAATGCAACAATATATACTCCTATTACAAAATATCCAAAAGAATTTTAGATATAAACTATCTATAACCACGAACTTTGTATATGCCTTGAGGCACATGCCAGTCACTTTCCTTGGTCTACATCCTTGTCTTTTGATCTACTAGCACCTGTTGAAATGTTTTTTTTAGAAAAAGAGGTGAAATTCCGAAGAATCCCAGTAGAAACATGTTATCGTTCACAAAAAAATGCGAAAAGTAAATATGATATATGCCATGTATGCACCAATTAATGAACAATATAAATATATCATCTGCATGTATACATGTGTAGGGTCCAGCCCCACTAATCTGCACCGATTGGATTCTCACCAATTCCAGTGTAAGTGCCTCAGCACTACTGGCCCCTTTCTGGACAAAACATATTGATTAATAAAACGCGTTTACAAACAATGGCATTCACAAAATCATAAAACTATGGCATGATGTATGAAGGATAATGTCCTTACCTCGAAGTTCTATCAACCCTTTTTTGTGTGCATCGTGAAACGTGTTGACTTTCGGCTCCCGATTCGGTCCTAAAATATTAAATGTACAAGAAATAGGTTATAACTTATCCAAGTATCATTTTAAACTCTTTCATAGTGTTTCTTGTGGTTATATTATCCTATAGTGAAAATTTACTAAAATGCTCCCAGGACCTCGGACCGACCCGCCGTACCTGGCCAGATGGCATGTTTTCCCAAATTTTTGACTAGGGCTATCCTAACATATTTTCATCCAATGAATCCATTTCTGAGCTCAAAATTACCAAATTCAATGTCAAATTATGAAATTGCCCTTGGCAGTCTTACTTTTAGGGTTTTAGGGGCGTTTCCGTAATTATGCTTTCTCGGCCTTTTCCGAAAAAGTGCCCAACTATAACCCCACCTAATTTTCCCTTCTGAATCCAATGGAACCATCAAATAATTGAAAATCCAACTCTAAGGCCCTCAAACATCCCTGGCCAAAATTATGGTGTTCTCCGGGAAAAATCGGGGTTTTACGATTTTGGCTCCGTAAACACATTCCTTTCTACTCCTAACCACTTTATTGACTATTCTATTACATTACAACTACTATTTAGTACTAATTTTGGTAGCATAACCCCTAGGCCAACCCATTTCCAAAAATTAAAACCAATGGCAATTTGGCGAAATTTCACCGATTAAATTGCCCACAACAGCCAAAATAGTCAATATACAAGAGTTTGGAAGTTACCTCAAACTCCCACTAGCTTTTCTCAAGAGTGGCTAAAACCCTAGCTTCCCTAACACCAAATTGAGCTTCACAACCTTAAATCACATGGATAGGAAGCTTAGGAACGGAGTTATATGCATTAGGAACCGATTTACCGAAGAAAACACTTACTTTTGCAAGTTTTTCCTCCCTTTCTCTCTCTAAGAAAATCTCACACTTCCTCTCTCTAAATGCTGAAAGTGGCGTCAATTTCAGCTGAATAAAGGAGGAAGAAGATTTTTTATTTTAATATCTTATATCATATTTCATTTATTTGATAATTTCCCAAGTTTCGGATTTTTACAAAATTCTGGCAGCTTTTTGCTTAAACTTTGAAAAATCATAACTAATTCTAGAAAAATTGAATTGGAGTGATTCAAAAGCCTATAGAACCTTTATTAAGTCTAGTTTCAAGGAAAAATATATATTTTTGCTATCTGAAATCACAAAATTCTCAAAAGTTTAATCTTTCCCTACTGTTCCAGAAATTTCACAGTTTTTCTGGGCTGAATTCAAAAATTCATATCTTTTTGTATATAGCTCTAATTGAGTCATATAACCTATCAAATTAAAGCTCATGATGTCTACTTTCATCTTGTAAAATTTCATAATTTTTTCTCATCATTTGATCATTCAAGATCACATGACAAGCTCACTACCTCATAGGCGATTTCACCGAAAGCATAATTATATTCTCCAAAGTTCACCATTTTACTTTCTTAATACCCCAAAGATATAAGAATTATTAGGGGATAAATTTGGGCTTCTGCTAAATGGGGGTTTAACAGTCCACTTAATTTAGGCTTATTCCCAAGCCTCAAATCCCAAATTTCGGGGTATTATGTAACCCCCTTCCAACCATAGGCCGAGATTACGTTTATAATCAAGTAATTAAGTGAAATTAGAGACCTTAGCTGATTTGGGACCTAAACAAAATCAAACTTCCCAAAATCAAAGTCTATAAAAACTTTTCAAAAACCTACTCACAATGTCTCATATTCACATTACAAATACAAAATGGCCTGTACAGGTTGATTGCATTCATACATATTAGAGTACAACATAAATTCTCGACACACTCGGGTTCCATTAATCAGTAAAGGGTCTTACAAAACAACAATGCCCATAATCTCTTTCCCTTTACTAGGGGATTACACAAAACTATGCTATCCATCAAATATACACAGATATTTAGCCCAAATATCCAAATGATTTTATACATGATAACCATTAATCAAAATAAAACTCCCGATCCGGAGCTTTACCCGCTCTTCGTCACCCGCTTTCCTTTTGATCCATCAGCCCTGTCTAAAAGTTGTTTTGGGAGAGTGAGATTCTAAAGAATCTCCGTAGTAACAAATCACTCATAGTATGCATAATAATAAGGCATGAAAGCAATCATAACCTACACATAGCAACTACAACGGCAGTTACAGCGGCAAAGGCAGGTATAACTCATGTTACCCTTACGTTTGCTTGCACAGAAGTGCTCACGCTGTATTACACTACAACACAGTTCACAACAATATATTTCATGACAGCTGGGATTCATATAAAGCATTTTACAACACACTGCCACACTGGCCGGTTTCACAAAGCAATTTCTCAAAGATCCATGTCTCTTACAACGACAGTTCAACGGTCGGGGTAGGTGTGATAAACACCAACCCCCTACGACAGCTCCCGCTGAAGTGCTCACGCTGAATGGACCATGGCACATTTTCGTTCACATTTCACAAACACAATGATCAATCATGAATACCAGACATCAAACACAACTTGAGAGGAAATTCACTACCTGCTCATTCCTTCCGTGCACGCTCTGGCATTGGTCCCTCCTAAGTAGGGCAAATGTCGTATCCTATAATTCATAATGAGTGACGAAGTATCAATTCTCTGTTCCAATTCTCTATGACTTCTCAATACTTAATTTGGTTATCATTATTACTCTTTAAATACCCATGAATACCTCTATCAATAGCTCTAAGGGGTTGAAAGACTATCCTCAAAGATTCTATTTTGGAAGCTCCAAACTGACATTTTTCACTGTGACACTCGAGTGAAGATGACCTCACTTGAGTGAGATTGCATGGACACTCGAGTGAAGAAGGCCTCACTCGGGTATTAGAGAATGAAGGATAGCGAGTGCACACCTGAGAGCATAAAGGAAATGGCAGTAGCCAGGATGGCTCACTGTACTCGAGCACAACACAACTCACTCGAGTGAAAGCCAGATGCTCACCCGAAAGTGTATTACAAGAAGTGCTCACTCGAGAGCACAAGAGTTTTCAAGGATTAGGAGGACTCGAGCACAGCCCATTGCACTCGAGTGAATACCCTATACCCGTAAGTGAGAAGGCACACTCTTGCACCAGAATCACGAGTGACAACCTGAGAGGAAAGTCCTTGGTGTCAAATACACCTACACTCAAGTGATAGGGACCTCACTCGAGTGATGTCCCACCACACTCGCAAGTGAGACAACACCTGCCTTTTACCACGGATGTGCAACAAGAACTCCAAGAGCAGAAAATAAAGTTTGTACTACTGCACTCGAGTGGGAGTCATCACCACTCGAGTGATGTTCATCCTACACTCGAGTGAACCCGAGATCACTCGAGTGATTCTATCAGAAACCAGAAAACATAGCAAAACTAACCACATTTCCTAACACTTGCCCAAATGATCCCAATGTTAGAATCAGTAGGCACAGCGGAAGAATTTGAAAAAAATTTTTCACCGATCCTAATCGAGGATCTATCAACGGCGTTTAAACCAAGTTGGAAGGATTCATACCTTTTTTATGATTCAGAGTTTTCACGATCTCTAGGAGCCAACACGTCAGGTCCGCTCCCTCTACCGGTATCCACACGAATGCTCTCCAACTGAGACTGCGTGCTAGCACCTCTAATGTCTCCAAGGGTTTAACTTACGACTCTCAATTCTAATGTACCCTGAGTCTATCAGCTCTATCAAGTTTATAACCCATGAGGGTTATT
Organism: Inga leiocalycina; assembly: GCA_963242795.1. Lineage (NCBI taxonomy): Eukaryota > Viridiplantae > Streptophyta > Magnoliopsida > Fabales > Fabaceae > Inga > Inga leiocalycina. Next base: position 48,795,451 of record OY725327.1, on the reverse strand, counting down.
TTCAAATTTCAAAATTAATCATCATTAATTTCAAAATTAATTAACAATTAATTATGTTGATGAGCTAATTAAATAAATTTAGTTTAAATTAAATCTGTCCAACAGTTTTAATTTAACCTATTTATTTAATCTAAAAAAAGAGCCATTAGATTTAATTTATCTTCATAAATTAAATCTGAGATACTATATCTCTATCATGTTAGTTATTAAATTTAATATATCTTAATAAATTAAATTTAAAACCAACACAATATAATAATATCATATAATATATATATATATATAATATTTCGAAAATATATATATCTATATAATATTATTAAATATAATAATATAATATAATATATATATATATAAGATATATATTTCGAAAAAATATATATATCTATATAATATTATTAATGAATTTTATATTATATATATATATATATAAATATAAAATTCATCCACCCTAAATCAAACATTATCTCGTGTTGGGCCATTCTTGTGTGCGACCCTGTAGGCCCATATGAAGTTGGCAGTGGGCCAATAACTACACTAACCCAAAAGTCGCAAGCGGCCTCTAGCATATGAGGATCGTTATCACGATGCAACCTGTCATACAACCATGTCACGTCCCTTTTGTCACACGATATATCAATCAAGGATAAGGCATGGAAAATGTCATCCTCTTGTTCCTGACCATTACTTTCTCGATTCCTGAGTAGCCTGATAACAGAGACAGAAACTCCTTTCATCATAGTATGGCCATACATTTCTCAGACTCACTCATCGAGGGGCCCAGTAATATCTCTCTACTAATGTGAGGGACAAATTCCATCTTGATCATTCATATTCCTCTACATGAAAAACCACCAAGCCCGATCGTAGACTTTATCATCACCCGGTCAAAAGTGACTTTTGACTAGTTCAAAGTTTAGCAACTCTCATGTAGAAATCCATGATGACCTCAGGTCTAAGGGCATTGTGACGTGGTTATACATGAGAAAAGCTTATGACTTGATCCATATAGCTTTCTCATAGTGGGTCAGTCCAGCACCTTGTACTCTTACAAGTGCCTAAGACTTTGATTCATATCTCCATATCTTATCAAAGTCATACTGGTCTTGTTTCATCTTTGCTCCTGCATAGATGACCGACCAGGGACATTTTAGGACAATCTTTATGAATTATCCAAGGATACAATTATCACAGTTAACATGCAAATAATATGATAACAGAATGGAGAAATTTCATTAAAATAATAATGTTTAAAGTACAATGATTGGCCTTTAGGGCACAATTTGCAACACCCAATGGACCTAAAACTTCTACCACAGCTACCCCCACACAAAAACACCCAAGGAATTTAATGGAATCATCATAATTACCAAAATCCTATTCCATTATCATGCTTTGGTTTTGGGCAACACAAATCACTAATTTTTCAAAATCACCAAACTCAATCATTCAATTCCCAAATCAATCTATCTATCCCAAACTTATACCAAAACACCATTTCCACAACTATATCATGCCAAACTACCCAATGATCATCATTTTTGAATTGAAGGATATAAATACCAAAAATTCCAGACTTCATACAATGGCATGAAACATAGATAGAAAGATTGGTCTCACTTACCTCTTAACTTTTTCAAAGACACTTTTTGATTCTCTAAACTTCAGATTTTCGTGATTCTTCAAATCACCACAAATAGGGAAACTACAACCACCAAAATGAAGTTCTCCAAGGAACAACATTAATGAAGGGAGTTTAAGCATTAAAGATCATTTGTTTACCCTTTTCTCAAGCTTTTTCCTTTCTCTTTCTTGGGCAACAATGGTGCAGAAATGGAGGAAGAAATGGGAGAAAGAAGAGTGATAGAGAGGTTGAAATAATGGTGCCACCCCCATACTCTCTTGTTCAGCCAAAAATGGGGAGAGGAAGAGAGAGAAAGAATCATATTAAAATGCCATTTGACTTTTCCCAACTCCTCTCACATCTCCAACTTACCACTTGTCAAATTTCTATTGGCTCTCACCCAATGAGTCACCAATTAGCCACTTTATCACCTTCATTAGCCATTTTAATTACATTTCTCATTTTCTCTTAGTTTGTAGTTAATTTCTCAATTAATCACTAACTAATTACCCAACAATTTCATTCTTTCAATTCCACTAATTATGACATATTAATTAAAATTACCACAAAACACATAATTATTCCACTTTAATTAGATAATTATCCTTAATAATTATCATTAGCCCTTAATTGAAATTTGGAGTGTTACAATTCTCCCCCCGTTTAACAAATTTTGGCCTCGAAATTTGTTACATCACTGGGGACATACACCTCGGATGCCTCTTCATGATGGCTTCGGTTCCTCAATTTGTTTCTCATTAGGATAATCCTTCAAAACCACTCGTATCAATAGTACACCACATGTCCATTTCTCATAAGAATTTTACACGGACCAACACTTCATGGCTCAATTTCTTTCTCTTAATCACTTTATCGCTCCACATAACCAGAGACATTCCCAAAAACCTATATTCTCTGACTTTAACTCTAGAGGTCTTCACCTCCCTCAATAACTTACTCAGGCAACTGCACTCATTCATACCGATTTTAAGCCTCTTTAATCTCAGTCATTAAGTCACTTTCCCAACCTTTCCCTCACCCGTACACCCACCAGTGACTCCACTAGTGGTAACTAGCACTTTTGGGCATCATCAATAATATCGGGTCACTCGAGAATCTCAATATCTTTTATCTGAAGTACCCTATTGTAACATCCCACCCGTATTCCTCAATAGGGTCAGCTAGTGGTGGTGTCCACCCTGCCTACACCCCACCCGTATCCCTCAACAGGGTTAGCTAGTAGCGGTGCGCTTGGCGTGGTCACATATACACATTGCCTTATGACATTTACATTCATAGCGGTATATCAACGGCCGATGGTAGAGATGACCAATGTCAAACCCTGCAACGGCTCACGTCGACATGCGCACGCTGTCATTCACATAACCTTACGACTCATAATAGACTCTCGGCTTCCATTCACACCCCGATCCCAGTTGGTTCACATAGCCTTCTTGGCTTTCACATAGTCAATCCCCGGTAAACTACTGCCCCCAGGCACGGTCCTCCCACCGGAACCACCGATAGGCCGCAGGTGAAAGACTCACTATACACAATCACATCAAGCTGGAACTGGGTATATGCTCAACACTAATGCATTTTAAACACTATGACTTCCACACTATAACTCTTTTCATTAAATCGGGATCCTCCAAGACCCCTTCTCACAATATAATTTGGCCCCAAAGCTTTACCTCCCGAAGCCAATACATACATTGTACTTTCTACCTTGAGCTCTTGCTTTCCTCTACTCTACAATTCAACATCACGGTAGTTGCACTTCATGGTTTGTCGTCAAGGTGGCTGCACGCTAGGGTTCATCGTCATGGTGGCTCCACACTAAGGTTCATCGTCACGGTGGCTCCATACTAGGGTTCATCGTGATGGTGGCTCTACACTATAGTACTATACTCGGTGCTTAACTTAGTCTATTGACTGGTCAGCCCATCCGATCAGAACTCTCCATAGGTAGCCCTTTCCAATCAGATCTCATCGTAGGAGCCCTCTTTGATTAGATCTCATCATAGGTAGCCCTCTCCTATCAGACCTCTCCATAGGTAGCCCTTTTCGATCATTATCCTCGATCATACTCGTACAATTTGTCACAATATTGCCCATAACACTACCATAAACCAATCTAAACACAGTCGAAAGATACGATTCATTAAGTTCACATACATAGTAAATGCATTTCTCGCTGTCAACCCATTAAATCTAATAGGACTTCTAGGTTTCACAATCATCAATATTGCCACAACCAATCAAATAGCCATTTACACATGCACACAATCCCGAGCACTTCACACAATCATCATAATGTAAAATTGGATTGCACTCGAATCAAACAACATTTTCAATAAACCATCATTGAAAAAATATTTAGCTTGAATCAGGTCAGGGGACTTCTGAGCCTCCTCATGTGTCATCATGAACACTCGACCCTGATTCCTAGGTCTCTGGTTAGGAGTTGACCGATTGCATTTTCTAGCAAAATGTCAAGGTTGTTGGCAATTATAGCAAATCGCTTGCCCCGAGCAAGTTTTGCCAAGATGATACTCTTTACATTGAGTGCACATCATTCTCACTAGAGGTTTTTGATCATCACAACCCCCAGATTGATAGGGCTTCTTATTACTGCCTTCAGGAGAGAACCCTTACTCCTTCCGCTTCTGGGAAACATTTGCCTTACTAGGCTAATTGTGGCTGCCATTGCCCTTGGCCGGGTACAATTCTCTCAAATTGTTTCCAACAATTCTATACTGCTCCACTGCCTTATTAAAGTTGGTGAATAGCTAAGTGGCTAACCACTTTTTCAGATCACGCCGCAAGCCTCGAATAAGCATATCGGAGCTCCACTCTGGATCATCCCTATCCCAGAGATGTGAAGAGTACCGAGATAACCGGATGAAAAGGGACAGTTACTCATCAAAACTTTCTGTATCTCCCTGCCTGTGGCCAGGAATTCAGACTCCTTCTCAAGTTTCACCGACTTGGGGAAGTACTTCTCATTACATGTCTCTTGGAACACCTTCCAAGTCACAAGCACATTCCAGCTTCTTAATGACATGGCGATATTCAACCCCGACCTTGTTGGAGCTCCGATGGGTCATCGCGACCCGCCAACTTCGGGAAGCCATATCTCCCTCATTTTAGCTCCGTTTTTTGTGTTCTTGGTGTCGTTAGAATCGTAGTTCAACGAACTACAAATCCATGGCTTCTATTTGATCTTAAAACCTCTATTTCATTGATCAAATCGTGAGTAAAGTGGCGGTGATGACAAACGACCTGCCAACTTCTTTCCTTTGTGTCTCCCTCATTCAAACTTCATTTGATGCGTTCTAAGCATCGTTGGAATTGTTTCTTCGAGCTCTAAACATCCATGACTTTGGTTGGGGCAAAAACACTTAGTTTTGAATACCCCATTTTTTCTCGATGTTGACAGCACTACGTAATCTGACCTAGATGTATGTCTTCTGCATTTCAAAAGCTTTCCTAGCTTTTGAGGGTTAAATTTTCTTGTTTTTGGTTCCACATAGGTTCTAAAAATGTCAACCCTTAAGAAATCAAAGATGTAAGGAGAAGACAAAGGAATTGGGCCATGAGTTATATATATATATATAAAATAACCAGAGGAGGAAACAATCAAGAACCTAGCATTATATGTGTGCATATTGAGCTTAAGTCGAATAACAAATATGGGAAGAAGAATCCGATGCACACACAAAACACAAACGCATGTATTATTCAATATATAAATTTATGACACAATTTCATATTCATGTGGAGGCAGAGACAGAAGCATCGAAGAGACGTGTGGTAATACAAAACAAAATTATTTGCAAGTTCCCTAACAAATTAGTTAACGCATATGTCTCCAAAACACAAATGCTCTCAGCAATGCCAGATGGCACATTCATATATAAAGATCATATATATATGATTACCTAGCGGAAATTCTTCTCATATTGACACCTAAAAAAATCATACCCAGAATTATGATTTAGCGCAGCTAAAAATAATAAGCATGATGAAACATAAAATTGTTCACATAGAATAATCACAGCCACAGGATCAATAGGCTCTGATGCCAATGTAAGAAAAATAGGGGGAGAGGAAGAACTGGCGTACCGGGGTGAATCCATGTTCAGATCCGGGTCAAAGCTTCAATGCTCCATAATTGTGCCCACACAATTATTAGACTACTAGAGCCTACTTGTGATTTGCACAGCAGATCACCAGAACCAGAAAGATAGCAGGAGAGAAAAGAATTGCCAGAAAACTCAATAGCGGGGTGAATTGCAATTGAGGAAGCACACCCTATTTATAGTGGTTTATAGAGGCCACTAATTAGGAAACGTGTGCACTCCTTCTTGCCCTCCAAGACAGCAATTAATTGATTCTTAATTAATTTCCTAATTATGGTGATTTGTTCCTTAATTAACAATCCAATAATTAATACTGATTTATTCCCCAATCTACAATTAATGCTAATTTATTCTATTTGATTAGGCTACTTATATCCTAATCAAATAGTCTGGATCATCAAGGGAGGACTTGGACCCGAAGTCCAATACTTTTCAAGCTTATCCCTGTTAAATTTTATTTAAAACGTGAGATAATTGGCCATCCCTATTTTTTCACCCAATCCCCACTTTTACATAAATTGAATAGAGACATATTACCTCCATACCTATATATAAAGTTATTTTAACCCAATTGCCACTTCGTAAAAAGGGCCTATAAGATCGCCACATGTAGACTCTTTTAAGGGGAGACAGTTTAAAAACTTTGAATGGTGGCATTTTTATAAATATTGATACAACTTAAGATTGGTCGTGCTTCCTACAGTCTAAATAATAGTTTCTAGATAAATTATAATTTAATGTGGTCTCAATGAGTATTAAATATTATGAAAGTTTAAAAATTTAAATTCTTTTTAGACTGGTTGCTAATACATCTAGTTTAAATATCCTTTTAGAGACCGTCGTATCTTTACATCCAATCTTAAACCAATTTTAAAATGTTTCAGAATTTCTTTAGCTTCCAAAGTAAACTTCCCAACATGTCTCTTCGAAATCTGAAACCATCCACTCCAATAAATGTACTCTTTAACCTTCATGTCTATTTAAACTCCTCAAGTTATTTCATTTCTTCAAAATTGTCTTTCAATCTCCCTCTTCTCTCCGCTAAATCAACATTATGGTGAAATGCATAAGAACTCTGTTAGTTTGTTCTCTATTTCCTTTCTTGCATGTGCCACTTTCAATGAGGGAGGTTCTTGACTAGTTTCATGTAAGGGTGGAATGCATAGGGCGAAGCCTTGCAAGAATCGTCACTCGGCTGCACGCTATCAATAAGAAGTTGAATCTTGTACTTGACGCCAATGGTGTCAAGTATAATCTTTCTTTTAGCCCCTCTTCTCCTTCCTCTTCTTCCTCCTCTGCCTCCAGTGATGATGAGGAATGATGCCTCCAATGATGATGAGGAATGATAAAGAGTTTTTTTATTATATAAAATGATGTAGTGTTTTTCATGTATGAGGTAATTTGCTGCCTTCATTCACCAAAAAATTAAATTAGTAAAAAAATTTTATTTCTAATCTTAATCTTGGTCGTGATTTTGAACGTCTCTTGTTTTTATGTTCAATTATTGTTTCTGTCTTTGGCTTGGCAAGTTAATTTATTTCTATATATAATTATATATGATATATATATATAATATATATTAGTAAATTATATTATTTGAGTATTGTTAATTATATAATTTGATTATATTCAAATCGGTTATAGAGGCACAAGGTCTAAATATGTTAACCTGAACTGTCGTTTAACACTTGACCAGTTTAAATGTGTTTAATCTTCCATTGTTCACTTTTTATCTAGACCCGTTAAGAAGAACATTATTATTATTATTATTATTATTATTATTATTATTATTATTATTATTATTATTATTATTATTATTATTATTATTTAGACTGTCTTAGAAGACAACCGATTTAAATACGTAACGTTTTAACTTCCAACACATATCTTTATATCTTGTCAGTATTATATGAAGTTTCTAGCCATCCATCCCAATTATATATACCAATGCGCATTTAGTTCTGAAGTTCAAGTTCAATTTCAAAAGTCCCTTTCTACTTCTCTCTTTCTTCTTTGAGCAGAAACACTTTCAATGGCAAGAAAAAAGAGGTAACATTCCCGCCCTCCTTCAATAACGACAGCCACCAGTTCCTCTACGCAGCCTCCTCCACCTCCGATCTTGGAAGAAATCGTTGAGGCCAGATTGCCTTAAGGGCACTGTTATGATGGTCATGGAGAAGCAAGATCGCTTCTCCGAGTGATTAGATAAGTTGGTGGTGGTGTTGGACGACATCCTGGACTGTTTGGCCTAAGGATTATCTCTTAGATTAATAATGATCGTCTAATGGCTTGGGTTTCAAAAACCCCCTTTTGTAGACATATTTCGATGCAATTTTGATTTTGTGCTCAATCAGGTGTGTGTGTGTGTGTGTACTACCGCCTTTAGGTGAAGATATTAATGAAAAAATTTCATCTTTTTATATGTCTTTTGATATATTACTATTACTTCCTGTTAACGATATTCGTCTTTTTTTGTTATATGATCATTCATTTAAATTGTTTAAGTTCTTGTCTATGAATTTTGTTTCTTAAATTTTATTTCTCTATTTTTAAAAATTATATATTAGACTAATTGTCTTTAAAGTTGGTCTCATTATGAATTAACTATATATTTTGTACATATTTTGACTTATTGTTGTTAAAGATAGTCTCGTTATAAATATTTAGACTAGATTTAAAGAGGACCGGTCCAAAAAAATTTGCCCTAGTATTGTTACTCATTTTCATGCTTAGACTTCTCTTTTTGCCTCTTTTGGTTGCCATAATCTCTCTTCGCCGTCAGGATGGCGTGGTATTCATTTTTGTGGGCTCTCCTTCTCTGTTGTTGTTGTTGTTGTTGCGGTCTTGCGTTTGATGAAAATCATGGACTCTTACAAACCCTCACTAGCCCTCTTCCGTAAGTATTATCTTTCATTGTTTTTGCTTGCATAAACTTTTTGATCAGTTGATCTTGATGCTCACTCCATTTCTTTTTTTTAGAAACATTGGTGCTTACTCCTTTTCGTTCTTTGTTGAAAACCCAATGGAAAGTTTTGAGTTTTGTGTCTTACGTCCACATTGATGCTTACTCAATATTCTCTGTGGTTTTTGCAGTTATTTTATGTGAATTTTTGATTTTTTTTGTGAGAAATATTTTATATGCCCTAATGATTGTATAATGTAAGAAAAAAAATATAAAGAGCTTGAGAATTATTCGATATGTGTAATTTGTGGTGGTATTGCTAAGCCACGGTTCTTTACTTTGCTCATTGCTCCAAATGCAATGTAGCTTGTGAACATATGCAGTACGTGTATATGTAGTAATTTTGTTATGTACAACACATGTTCACGAGTTGCATTGCATTCACAACAATTAATTTTTTCAAACCAACATCTCCACATATATCACAACTTTAACCTGTAAGGGAAATGAAAACAAGACATGTATACATATCATAGAGGCTATGAAAAGATCCAAGTTGAGTGTTTTTTTGTAGCTATCAGTTTATGTATTTCTACTTCTTTTACAATCATTATTGTTATGTTTATTACACATTCCTTAAGTTACAAAAAGACATGTGAAGAGAACTATATAATCTAATTTAATATGTAACTTCGTGTAATTTAAAATAGGGGATGTTGGAGGTCATAGATACAGGCAAGCCATTCCCTTAGGACTTAGAAAATGAAAAGAAAACCCTTCCTTTTATAGGTATCAATATGATATTTATTTTGTGCTTGTTGCCATCTTGTATGGTCACTCGAGTGTGAAAGTTTATATTTTTTCTGCTTGCTCGATATTCTCTATGGTTATAGTTATTGAATGCGACTTTTTGTCCATGGAATTCATTATGGTTAGGATTGTGAAACTTGTGATTATGACAATGATGCAATTTCATTTTATCATTCTCATAATGACAAGTTTCGCAAATCCAATCTTCACAAATTTAATTGACAAAATTTTGTATACATGCATGTTAATTGAATCTTGTTTGCCATACCTTTATTCTTTTCCAAGTTTTTTTTGTTTGGATGGCCACCTTAAAAAGGCTTAGATCCTTATTGAGTGTTGAATGGGTGTGTCGATTGCAATTTTAACACCGACATGTGGGAGCTATCGATGTGTGGTTCATATCGTGTGCCATCCTTATAGTCGAATGTAGCTAGCTACCTTTGGATTGGGTGTTAATTTTACTAATCTTAGGAATTTTGGCTCTTTTGAGACTTCAAGTTGAATATGGCTCTGGACTTCCTCAGTTTTAGATGGTAAATGTAGAGTATCATATTTAATGAAGTTGAATCTAAAATAGTTGATATATAAACTTGAGAATTCTATTTTATATGATTGAATATGGTCGTGTGATAAGATCTTGGTTGAGAGGTAAATCAAAGTGAATTCCAATAATAAAGAGCCACTTGACTAGGTGTAGTTATTAGTGATGGTTTGATGATTAAGATGTCTAAATTAGACAATGAAAAATGTAGACAGGTTGATATATAGTTGGTAAGAAAAATTCATTGAATTGGATTACCAAGCTATGATTGGCCATCTAGTCCAATAAATTTGTCCTCGTAAGTGCAAATCATCAAGCTGATGTTTTTTATCCTCCAATTTAGAGTTATTACTCCCCATCTCGTCACTAGAATTTCCACCTATGTTAGTTACTTTCTTATTATTGGCCTTCTGCTTGTTTTCCATCTCATGCAAAGCTTGAGAACAATATCAAATTCACTCATATAAGATTCAATACTTATATTTGTATATTAACTCTATTATACTTAGATTCATTAAATAAGAATCTTCTCTTTTATCACCTGAGACTAAGGTAGAGTAGAGCCATATTTCATATTTGAGGTCTAGAAGAATCAAAAAGTATAAGTATGGTAATCTAGCACCCGATCCATGCCCATGGGATGCATTCAACTTTAGGGATGCTCACAATATGAATCATATGTCAACATGCAGATGCTAGGCTTAAAATTGCATTCACTATATCCAACACTAAAAAATAATCTGACTACTTTGGAGGTGGGGAAAATGCAAAATTAGAAGTAGTGGACCCCAAATAAATTAAAATGGTTAAAAAGCAAATAGCTCATATTAGTTCATGTTTGAATTAGCTTTTGGAGAATAACTTTTATGATTTATGAGATAAGTATGAAATATGAGTTTTGTCTCAACTTACAGAAAAAGGCTTTTAAAACCATGGTTTAAGGGTTTCCCAAACATGTACTTAATAATTAATCTTGTTTTCAATAACGCAAGCATTCTACATTCTTTTAGTCAGTAGAAAGATGGATTATTCTGTAATGATCGAGCAGAGTGCTTGACTGCTGGTTTCAATCCTTCAATAGAATAATAAAAGTATAAAACTACTATGTGGATACTTAATAAAATTCATTTTGTAGTTTGAATTACAAAGTAGATCTTATATTAGGTACTGGAGATAGATTGCATGTATATCATTATTATTAAGATTTGAACATCCTTATATTAAATGCAGAATCCACAGAGATGGGACTAGGCTAAGATTGTGTCAAAACGTGGACTAAAAAAAATTCACATCTCACGTGTATACTTTCTATTGTATAATCGTGATTCTTGACTTACCAGTTACCACATCTTCAACTGTGGAGTATTTTAAGCTGATTGATGCATTCTTCTATGGTAAAGTCTCCAGTTTTGATACAATTTATGGGACAAAAAGTGCATAGTTCCACTTATTGAATCACCAATATCAATGTTTGTATTAAAAAGGGTTAAATGGTATTTTTGTCTTTAAACTATTTTGCAAAACCCCTGTTTATACTAAACGACTCACTTTAGCTCTTATAATAATGCACCAACTATTGTTAGTTCTTTTTATAACTCGCTAGTATTTGGGGAGTATTAAATAATTTTTTTTGAATGTACGACCACATTTAATAAGGATAATGTGAGAGGGTAAAATTAATATGATATTTGAGTTAAAATGTAGTTAATAAAAGAAGTATTGGGAATCACCTAAATTTTATAACAAATTTAATAATTTTAATAATTTTTATTGATATGTATAATTCTTTTTTTTGCTAGGCACAAGTATCTTCTTATTTGAGGTAATCCTATTCGAGGCACTATTGGGTATTAAACGTGGGCACCTATTGCAATGAGGATTTGAGCTTAGTTCGCTACATTATGAGGGACTAACTCCTTCCATAAGACCCAACTCTGTTGGTTGATATGAAAAAATTAGTTAGAACTTAGAAGTCACAAATTTAAACCTTACAATTTCTGTGACAAAAAAGTGCATAATTCCATTTATTGAATCACCAATATCAATGTATTTATAAAAAGGTTCAAGGGAAGATCCCTTAAAAAGAACGTTGAAATTATGAACAAACAAAAAGATGTTTCGAATATTCATAATCTCAAAGAGGTGTTAGACTCAATTTTCCATTTTTCAAATTAAAAGAAAAAGACATATTTTCTCTTACATTTTTTTATTTAAAAAACACTAATTACCCCTACCGCCGACTCCAGAGGGAATATTCCATTCCCTTGGGAATAAATACTCCCAAAATGGTGGAGGTAGGGTTCGAACCCCCACCGCTTGTTGGCATAAAATATTGGTGACCATTGAGCCACTTATATTATTCAATATAACTAATACAAATAAAAATATATATATTAACCTTTAATCTTTGACCCAAGCCCATTAACAAGTTTAGATAAGGAATTGATAAAGTTTAAATAAAGAATTCACAATTTTCATTTTTAGGTAAAAAATTCACTTACCATCTCCGGTCATTCACAAGTTGAGACAAGGAATTCACAAGTTCATATAAGGAATTTGTAAGCTTTGATAAGGAATTTACAACTTAAAAAAATTTAAACCGTAAAAGCAAATGTATGTCAACGAATTAATGCAAGGAAAAATTTTGATATTATTTTGATTCTCTAATATATTAAAAAAATGATGAGAGCATTTAATTTGAAACATAAATGAGGTTTTTTTTCCAAAAAAGGGCACAAATTATAGCTAAGCCACAAAGTTCTTCATTTTAATTTTGTGTGTTTCTATTTTTCAGAATTTATCTTGTATGTCTTTTTCAAAATTATCTAATATGTGGAGACAACAAATACAAGGAATCTGACTATTTATGTTTGTGCTAAAGGAAACAAGTGAAATAATGGTAGGCTTTTACTTTAAACAAATATATACTTAAACAAAACTTACTCATTCAGATAAGGAATTCACAATTTGAGAAAAGGAATCGATAAATTTAGATAAGGAATTCGCAACTTTCGTTTAAATAAACAATTCACTTACTCTCAGGCCATTTACAAATTTAGATAAGGAATTCATAAATTTAGATAATGAATTTACAAGTTTAGATAAGGAATTGACAAGTTTAGATAAGAAATTCGTAACTTTTGTTTTTTAAGTGAAAAAAATCTCTTACTCTCTCAAGCAATTCACAAGTATAGATAAGAAATTCACAAGTTCATATAATAATTGCAAATTCGACACCCTTGTTGCAACTTGATTTCTAGCGCCAGCTATCATCCATAACTTTCCCCACAATACTAAGCCATCCCAATTCCCAAAAAGAAACAACATAATCACTATATTTTTCTATATTGAAAAACCTTCAAATACATACGAGTATTCAATATATATTTGGGTACTCCTCTGGCACATATCTGGTCTCCTCAAGCTCTGTCACACCTGGGGACACCGGCCTCAACTCTGGACTGTACATGGGTAGCCTTGGCATGCTCTTCCGTGTTGTGTATCTCATACGAATACCACCGTGCCTGAAATAGTCTATCATAAGCCATTTGTTAGGAACACGTTGGTTCACCGTCGTCACACCCCCAGATGACTCACTGCTACTATTGATCACTACCATAGGCTCGCTTAGATTGCTAATGATGTCTTGTTGCCATGCAAACAAAATGATATTAGTATACCATTCTGATAATGCTAGAACTCCTTATTAGCTCTGATACAAAAAATGTCAACACCCATTTTCATTTCGATATTCGAAGAGTAATAGAGACAAAGTTTCATGGGCATACAAAAAAGTACATATATACCGATACAAGTATTCGTTTATAATCCAGAGTCGTCCATAGAAAAAATGCAGAATACAACAATATTTCCAATATTTACAGTGTTTTCCCAAAAATCTTAAGCATAAAATAACTATAACCATAAGCTTTGACTTTGCCTTGAGACACGTGCCAATCACTTCCCTATGTTTACGTCATTGCCTTTCGATCCATTGGCACCCACTGAGATGTTTGTTTAGAAAAAGGGGTGAGATTCCAAGGAATCCTAGTAGAAACATGATATCATTCATATAAAATGTGAAAAGTAGATATGATATGCACTATGTATGCATTATGTATGCTCCAATTAATGAACAATATAAATTCATCATCATCCCATATACATGAGTAAAGCCCAGCCCCACTAATCTACACTGGTTTGATTCTCACCAACTCCCAGTGTAAGTACACCTTTGGCACTAACTGCCCCTCTCTAGGTAAAACATGTTGATTAAAAAAGCACATTTACAATAATGTGTTAGATCCCATATGTTTTGATGATAACAAAGATTAGATTAATCATACAAAAGGTTTTGATAATTAAACAAAATGATTTGAACAACGTAACTAAGTTCTTGGTGATAGGGAAAAGCACTACTCGAGTAGCTACTACAGTAATGAAGATATAGAAAAAGATAGAGCAAAGAAAAAGGAACACTGATATTTTTAAAGACATTACTCAAGTGAGCCCTCAGGTAATGACTTCATTACTCGAGGAACCACTCAAGTAATGTGTGAGAAATTTTTCCAGAAAGCTATTTATCAAGAATTAAGTAGGATTACTCGAAGGGATCACTCGAGTAATTTACAGAGTTATTTGAGACATTACTCGAGTGATTACTTGAGTAATCAGAGAAGAAACTATCCAGTAGCTCTCGGTCAAGAATTGAAGGACATTACTTGAAGTGATCACTCAAGTAATCTGTAGAGTTATTTGAAGCATTATTCGAGTGACCACTCGAGTAATCAGATAAGTATAATAGAATTTACTCTCGGCCAAGATTTTAATGTCATTACTTGGGGGATCACTCAAGTAATCACCAAAGTTATTTGAATTATTACTCGAGGGACCACTCAAGTAATCAAAAGAAACGAAGCACTTACTCAAGGGATTACTCGAGTAAGTAAGGTGGTATAGAAACCAAAACTCAATGTGTTTATTCAATCTCAGATGTCTTTACAATAAAAAATGAACACCTATTTATACTAAAAATGAAACCTCATAAATGCTTTAAATAATGAAGAAGTCAGATCTGGCAACACACACCAACCCCCTACAACGTCAGTGCTCACATCATGTGCAATGTCAACGTTGGCTGCTTGTTCATATGCAATATTCACACTCTCTGTTCTATTTCTGTTTCATTCCCCCGGGGTTGGACAGGACTCGTCCTCAAGTCAGAATCAAAATCATCAAATATGGAGATAGATCCGCAACGTTAAAAGTGGCGGAAACACCGTAAGCACTAGGCAATTCCACTTTGTAAGCATTATTATTAATTCTCTGTACGATCTTGAATGGTCCATCAGCTCGCAGAGATAACTTGGCGTTTGGTTGTTTAGGAAAACGTTCCTTCCTCAAATGTATCCAGACCAAATCCCCCACATTAAAGACTTGATGTTTCCGATGCTTGTCTCGTTGTGCCTTGAGTTTCAAATTCTGCTTCTGAATCGTATTACATACCTGCTCATGTAATTTCTTAATTTCCTTGGCCCGCTGGTCTGCATTGACACTATATTGTTGCTTATCAGAAGATGGTGTCAAATCAAGTGGGCTGAGAGGACGGGTGCCATAAACAACTTCAAATGGACACTTTCCAGTTGCTTGATTGACTGAGTTGTTGTAAGCAAATTCAACTTGAGCAAGAATAAGATCCCACTGCTTCAAGTTCTTTCCAACAAAACTTCGTAAAAGATTTCCAAGAATTCTGTTAACAGCTTCGGTTTGTCCATCAGTTTGTGGATGGCTAGCACTGCTAAACTGAAGTTTTGTTCCCATCTTTTTCCATAAAGTCCTCCAGAAATGGCTTACGAACTTGATGTCTCTATCAGAGGTGATGGTTTTTGGAATTCCATGGAGACGAACAATCTCCTTGAAATACAAATCTGCAACTTGAACCGCATCATTAGTCTTCTGGCAAGGAATGAAGTGAGCCATTTTTGAAAAACGATCAACAACCACCATTATAGAGTCCTTTTGTCTCTGGGTCCGAGGTAACCCGAGGACAAAATCCATACTCACATCCTCCCAAGGTGCGTTGGGTACTGGCAATGGCATGTATAACCCAGTATTTTGGCTTTTGGATTTAGCCAGGTGGCATGTTCTGCATCTTTGGATATGCTTGTTGATATCCCGTTCAAGTCTTGGCCAATAAAAGTTGTCCTTTACTAAGGCTACAATTTTATCTCTACCAAAATGACCAGCTAATCCTCCATTATGTGCTTCCCAAATTATAGCTTCTCGAAGTGAGCAACGAGGAATGCAAAGAGTTTTTCCTTTGAATAAAAATCCTCCTTCCCTGTAGTACTGCTGAAATGGTTGAGATTCAGTGGCACTCCAGGCACCCTGGAAATCAGGATCATCTTGATACAACTCTTTTATAGTTTCAAAGCCCACTACTTTGGTTTGCATAGTCGTTATCAAAGCATGGCGACGACTAAGCGCATCAGCTACTGAATTTAGGATCCCAGCCTTATGTTTGAGTAAAAATGGATAGGTCTGCAACATTTCACTCCAAGCAGCATGCCTTCGATTGATCTTCTGTTGAGAATTCAAATGCTTGAGTGATTCGTGGTCAGAATAGAGAATAAACTCTTTATGCAACAGGTAGTGGCTCCAATGTTGCAAAGCTCGAACAACAGCATAGAACTCTTTATCATAGGTAGAGTATTTGAGCTTAGCATCATTAAGTTTCTCGCTGAAGAAAGCAATCGGGTGGCCTTCTTGACTCAGAACAGCACCAATCCCAGTGTTAGAGGCATCACAACTGACCTCAAACACTTGGTCAAAATTAGGAAGAGCTAGCACCGGAGTTTCTGTCAAGCGTTTCTTTAGTTCTTCAAAACTTATTTGAGCCTTTTCTGTCCATTGGAACTTGTCTCCCTTGATACAATCTGTAAGGGGTGCAGCAACGGAACTAAAATTTCGAATGAACCTCCTATAGAAGGAAGCTAATCCATGGAAGCTCCGAACTTCTTGGATAGATTGAGGAGTTGGCCAGCTGTTAATGGCTTCAATTTTGCTTGGATCCACTCGTACACCTTCTGCAGTGATAATGTAACCCAGAAAAATGACTTCATTTGTCAAGAAGGTGCATTTCTTCAAGTTGGCATAAAGTTTTTGTTCACGAAGAGCTTGCAATACTTGACGTAGGTGCTCTAAATGATCTGCTATGCTCTTGCTGTAGATAAGAATGTCATCAAAATAGACAATAACAAACTTACTAATGAAAGGACGAAGGACTTGGTTCATCAGGCGCATAAACGTGCTAGGAGCATTTGACAACCCAAATGGCATCACATTCCATTCGTACAATCCATCTCTGGTTTTGAAAGCGGTCTTCCATTCATCTCCGGGACGAATTCAGATTTGATGATATCCACTACGAAGGTCAATCTTAGAGAAGATGGTAGAGCCATATAACTGGTCGAGCATGTCATCAAGCCTGGGTATCGGAAACCGATACTTAATTGTGATCTTATTGACTGCACGACAATCTATGCACATTCTCCAGCTTCCATCCTTCTTGGGAACTAGGAGTACAGGTACGGCACAGGGGCTGACACTTTCACGGATTAATCCTTTTTTAAGCAATTCTTCAATTTGGCTTTGAACTTCAGCATGTTCTTGAGGACTCATTCTGTAAGCTGGCCTGTTAGGAATTACTGCTCCTGGAATAAAATCCATAGCATGTTGAATGTCTCGCATGGGTGGTAATCCCGATGGAATTTCATCTGGAATTACATCAGGAAACTCCTCTAACAAAGGCTGCACTTTAGGTGGAATGACAGTTCCGTTATTTGTCTCAAGTAACAGAAGAAAACCCATTACTTGACTTTCTGTTTTAGTCACCTCCTCGACTAAAGACACTAATGGTTTAGATTCATTCTTGCCTTTATTGTGTTTATCAGGTGGCAAAGGAGCAAGTTGAATTTTCACGCCATCCTTCTGGAAGGAATACGTGTTTGTGTGACTGTCATATAAAACATGTCGATCATATTGCCAAGGTCTCCCCAAAAGAAGATGACAAGCGTCCATTGGAATAACATCACACCAAACTTCATCATGATACCTTTTACCGATAGAAAAAGTAATAAGGCATCGTTTCGAAACTTTTACCTCGCTGTCCTGGTTAAGCCATTGAAGCTTGTAAGGGCTCGGATGATTATGAGTTGGTAGGTGCAATTTTTCTACCATGTAGTTGGAGACTACATTTTCACAGCTTCCGTTGTCAATAATGACGTCACAGACTTTACCCTGAGTTGTGCAGCGGGTATGAAAGATGTTGCGTCGTAGCCAAGGTTCTTCTTTCACGGTGGCTATATGCAGACTTCTCCTAATAACAAGTGATTCACCGTGATCTGCAGGAGTAATTTCATCATCAAATATTGGCTCCTCATTAAATATTTGCTCCGTTTCAGGTATAGGCTCCCTTTCTTCGTTAAATACTGTAGAAACTTCTCCTTCCATAATAGTGACAACTCTACGGTTAGGACAGTTAGAAGCGATGTGACCGAATTCTTGACATTTGAAGCACTTAGTTGCTTTGGAGTTGAATTCCCTAGTAGCCTTTGGTGGAGGCGCATTTGAAGAGCTAGGATGATGTATTTGTGACTTATTCCTATCAAAAGGAATTCTGGTTGAGGGAGACGGTTGATATGGAGGCCTTCTGGGCATCTTCTTTTCAATACGGATGGCTAAACGAATGACGTCATCCAGAGTCCAGTATTGCTGAAGTTGTACTGGATGGGCGATGTTTGTATTTAACCCTCCGAGATAACGAGCTATTGTTTGCTCCTCCCTTTCTTGTAATCACATTTCATCATAAGTTTTTCAAACTCCCTGGTATATTCCTCTACAGACATAGCCTTTTGGCGGAGATTATGTAACTGAAGGAAATTATCTTGATAATAATTTTCTGGAAGAAACTTACGTGAGAGCTCGCATCGCATCTTGTCCCACATTCGTATCTTGCTCTTTCCCTCTCTTTCACGCCTTCTTTTGAGATTCTCCCACCATATGGAGGCATGTTTCTTCAATTTGATGGCAACGATTTTAACTTTCTGCTCATCTGGAATTTCTTTGTACTCAAAGACTCGTTCAACTGTTTGTAACCAGTCAATGAATTCATCCGGTTGGAGTCTTCCCTCGAATTCAGGAATGTCTACCTTAATGTCATTAAGGCGGAATGATTGTTGTTGAGGGCGGCGGTGATAGTCAGTAGACGACGAACTATTATTATCTGAATCATCTGGATATTCACTGCGAGATTCTAACATGGCTTGCTGCGTTTGTACAGTGGTTTCCAATTCCTGTATCCGGCGTCTCATTTCCTCCATCTCAATTTCATGTCTATTTCCGCGTCTTGGAGGCATTTTGCAGTTTATCTCATAGGTTATGACTTAGAGTACGCAGTTTATTAGGTACAAGGTAGGGGAAGGATTTGTGTATATGGAAAAGTCAGGGGTAAAATAGGAAATTTGGGTAATTAGGGGCAATAATGTATTTTTGGGCAAATCTGGGGGTCAAAATGCAATTTCAGAAAGTTTGGGGGGGGTCTGAAATGTAATTTTGGCAGAATCTGGGGGTCAAAATGTAATTTCAGAAAGTTCTGGGGTCTGAAATGCAATTTTGGCAGAATCTGGGGTCAAAAATGTAATTTCACAAAGTTCTGGGGTCTGAATTGTAATTTGGGCAAAATCTAGGGGTTAAAATGTAATTTTCTAAAAGTTCAGGGACCTAAATGTAATTTTGGAAAAGTCTAGGGGCCAAAATGTAATTTCCTAAAGTTCAGGGACCTAAATGTAATTTTGGCAATTTTCTAAGGGTCAAAATGTAAATATCGCAAAATTTAGGGCTCAAATGGTAATTTTAACAAAATTAGAGATGACCGTATGCTGGCGTGGCAACAGTGACACGTGGCAGTCCGTGATTGGTCCACCGGCGTTGACCGATGACTTGGCTGATGACTGGACTGGGTGACGTGGCAGGCTGACCGGACGGGTGACGTGGCAAGGTATGACACGTGGTGCAATCTGATTGGACTGAGTGGCGCTGACTGGGTCAACAGTGCTGACGTGGCAGATGACGTGGAGTCGTCTTCAACCTCTGGGCGCGTGGCCGGCGCATGGAGCTCCGTTGACGGCGCGTGGGTTTCAGATGAAGCGCGTGAGAGCGCGTGGTGGCGGTTCACGGTAGTGGCTGAGGCCTGTCCTGGGTTTTGGGACCTTTTGAAGACGATGGCGGGGTCAGATTTCTAAAATTCTGTCGGTAGGATGGGATTCGCACACCCTGTTTTCTCCAACGTTGTTTTCTCAATCCTATTCCTCACTCTCTCATTTTCTCTCCCTCTGGAACAAAGGCTCTGATGCCAAAATGGTATAGAAACCAAAACTCAATGTGTTTATTCAATCTCAGATGTCTTTACAATGAAAAATGAACACCTATTTATACTAAAATGAAACCTCATAAATGCTTTAAATAATGAAGAAGTCAGATCTGGCAACACATACCAACCCCCTACAACGTCAGTGCTCACATCATGTGCAATGTCAACGTTGGCTGCTTGTTCATATGCAATGTTCACACTCTCTGTTCTATTTCTGTTTCATAAGGTGCAATCTGGTTAGACTACGTTGACTTACTCTCTGGCTTATTTTTTATGACGTTACTTGAAGGACTACTCAAGTAATGAGGCATGATCACTAAGTAGCCACACGAGTAAGGCAGTACAAAAAGCATGATTTTAATCCAACGTTCATTGATTTGTTATCTATATGATTAACCTTTCATTGTATTAGTTTCATGAGTATACTTGTAGAAAAACAATAAAGAAACCATGTATTAAAAGAGAAGTCAAATATATCGTTCGCAATGTTCGAAATGCCTGCCTACCGCAAACAGCTAGTTTTCAAATTCGAAGAACGGTCAAACGAAGCTGCATGACTTTAACGGACAAGTTTTAAATGCTTCCAACGGATACAACAAATCATCTATATATATGGAGAATCCAAAGAACAGAAAACAAAACCTGAGAATACAAATTTACATTGATCAATATATTCTTTGTGCTCTGTTTTCTTATACTTACTCTTTATACTTCAGTGATTATATATTTGCTCTATAAGAGAGTTTTTCATTACAAACTCAATATTTGTTATTGAGACAACTTAAGGTTATGGAACCTTGAGTTGGGGATTTGATTACAACGTGTAAGGGGGAGCGAGTGTCCAGTGAAGGAACTTGCTGTGTACTGAGGTGCCAAGAACCTATTGAATCTTGGAAGATATAGTGAAGCTCTTAGAGAAGCTCTGAGGATTGAACGCAGGTCAAAGTGGTTGTGGTCTAATTAGTATAACTCCTGGTGTACACTTCGGTGATATTTCTTCTAGCTCTTAATTGCTTTAAATTTCTAGTCAATTTTTATATACGCAACAAAATTTCTAGTATCACCCAATTCACCCCCTCTTAGGTGAAACTCTTTCTCTAACATTTGGTATCAGAGCGTAGGTCTTATTGTTCAGGTATAACAACCTAAGAAGGATCCAATGGCAAGTATAGGTGAAGGAATTCTTCCATATGGAGCCTCTATCACTAGACCACTAGGTTTCAGTGGCGAACATTTCTCTTTCTCGAAAGCCAAGTTTCGAATATTCGTAATGGCAACAGAATACAGATTATGGGATGTGAGTAAGAGTGGAAACTACAAGCATGAAAAAGTTGTAGATTCACAGAGGGTTTCCTAAGACACTAGCAGAATATGATGAAAATGATAAAAAAACTCATCACACTCAACAGCAAGGCAATTCTAATGACTCAAAGTGGCTTGAATCAAAATGAGTACTTCAGGATCTGCACACTTTCAACAGCTAAAGAAATGTAGAAAGCCTTGGAAATAGCACATGAAGAAACTTCAGGAATAAAAGAAAATAGGATCAATACTCTGGTTACTGAGTTTGATTTACTTCAAATGAAATCAGGTTATTCGATAGCTGAATTGAAATTTAGATATACTTATCTTGTTAATCAACTTGCAGCACTTGGGAAAGTCTATAATCAACATACCCAAGTATGAAAGATTCTGAATATTCTTTCTAAAGATTGGGAGGCCAAAGTTACCACGATTAAGGAAGCAAAAGGTGAATCAATACGATCAGTTGCTTCTCTATTTGGAAGTCTTTTTGAATATGAAAGTAAATTAAAGTTCAAATGAGAGCTAGATGATATTGGTGACAAGAAGAAAAGAGGTCCATCACTGAAAGCAAAAGAAGAAGATCAAGATGAAGATGAAGCATTTGACGATGACGAAATGGGCTTAATGATAAAACGATTCAGAAAGTTTTACAAGAACGGCCATGGATTCAAAAACTTTCAGAAAGGAGGAACAATTAGTAAAGAACACATCATCTGTTATGAATGTGGAAAGCCAAGACATATCAAATTAGAATGTCAAGAACTAGCTCAGAAGAATAAAGAAAAGAGGAAAGGCAAGTTTTACAACAAGAAGAAAGCCTTTGTATCTGCCATTTGGGGAGATAATTTATCTGAGGAAAATAACGATGATGAGAAAGTAGCCAATATCTGTCTAATTGCTCAAGAAGAAACAGAAGAAGAGGTAACCAATTTTGATCTTACCTATGATGAATTACTTTCCGAATATAATGCTTTACATTTTGAATTCATCAAAGTAGTTAAAGAACTAATTAGTTTCAAAAAGAAAAACAAAGTTCTTGAAGTAGAACTTAAAAAGAATTCATAAAAGGATTGTGAAAATTGTTCTTCTTTAATGGACATGTTTTAAATGCTTCTAACGGACACCACAAATCATCTATATATATGGAAAATTCAAAGAACATAAAACAAAAATTGAGAATACAAATTTACATTGATCAATATATTCTTTGTGCTCTGTTTTCTTATACTTACTCTTTGTACTTTAGTGATTATATATTTGCTGTATGAGAGAGTTTTTCATTATAAACTCAATATTTGTTATTGAGATAGCTTAAGGTTGTGGAACCTTGAGTTGGGGATTTGATTACAACATGTAAGGGAGAGCGAGTGTCCAGTGAAGGAACTTGCTGTGTATTGAGATGCCAAGAACCCACTGAATCTTGGAAGATATAGTGAAACTCTCAGAGAAGCTCTGAGGATTAGACGTAGGCCAAAGGGGTTGTGGCCGAACTAGTATAGCTCCCAGTACACATTTCGGTGATATTTCTTCTAGCTCTTAATTGGTTTAAATTTCCAGTCAATGTTTATATACACAATGAAATTTCTAGTACCACCAAATTCGCCTCCTCTTGGGTGAAACTCTTGCTCTAACATAATGGCATCCACACAATCATATAACAATGTCATGATGTATGAAGGATAATGTCTCTACCTCAAATTCTATCAATCCCTTTTGCATATGCCTCGTAAAACATATCGCTTCAGGCTTCCAACTCGGTCCTAAAATAATAAATATACAAGAAATAGGTCATAACCTATCCAAATTTAATTTTAGACACTTCCATAGTGTTTCTTGTGGTTAAATTAGTTTATGGTGAAAATTTACCAAAATGCCCCCGGGACTCTGGCCTAGTTCCACTGTACCCAGCCCGACAGCACGTTTTTTCAACATTTTGATGAGGGCTATCCTGACGTATTTTAGCCCAAGAAATGCATTTTCAGGCTCAAAATTATCAAATTCAATATCAAAATATGAAATTGCCCTTGACAGCCCCATTTTAGGATTTTGGGGGCATTTTCGTAATTTTACTTTTTTCAGCCTTTTCCAAAAAAGTGACCAAACATAACCCCATCTAATTTTACTTCCTGAATCCAATGGAACCCTCAAATCATTGAAAATCCAACTCCTTCCTCCCAAAATAGTGCTTGCCTTTCCACTTCTAATGCATTATTAAGTCATTTAAACATATACTAACTATGATTTGAATAAATTTGGGCAGCATAACCCCTTAGGGTTAGGACTTTCCAAATTTACAATCTCAACAAAAATCACCAATTCCAACCATACATATCAACAACTACAACATACTAGTATAGATTTGAGATTTGTAAAGTTACCTCTTGAGTTCTTCAGCTTTCTCATTCTAGATGTCCTCCTCTCTTTCTCCTTGAGGATGAGATGTGCTTTCCAAACCATTGATTCTATATAGAACAAGAGTTTAGAGAAGATTTCATGGAATGCTACAAAAAACTCTTAAGAAATCAACACTTACCTTAAGTTTTCTCTTCTTCCTTCTCTCTAGATCTCAAGATCTCTTGAACTCTCTCTCTCTCTCTCTTCTATTTTCTTTAGCTTGGCCAAAAAAGCAAGGGAAAGAGGAAGGAAGAGTTTTATAAAATATCTTCATTTCCCTTAATTACTTTACTCTCCAAAAATCCATCTCATGATAATTCTTGTATCTTGCCTTATCTCTTCCAAATTGGTGTTATAATACTCTATTAGGCTTGAACTAATTTTCCTCCCCTTTTGGTTAGCCCAAAATTGTCCACTCTTGTGCCTTCACCAACCAAATGGGCTTCATCCAACTAATCCAACTATGCACTGAAGTGTTGTACCATAATCATGATTACCATATAAAAGAAGCATTATTTTAACACAATTAGACATGTGCTTATCTTCATCAATTATAAACTAATCCTTTTACCATAGTATAATGACACTTGGCATGTTTAATTTCAAAAATCATTTTTTCCTCCCATTTTCTTATGCTAGGCAAACTTTTATAAGAAAAGGGAAATAGAATTTGTTCCAATATTTCCATAATTTCAATTAAAGGAATTATGCACAAGTCCTACCAATTTCACAACTCTTGATTTATTCCATCAAGAACATTCAAAATATATATTCTCCTTTATTTCCCTCAATTAATTGAAATTAACGTCAATTAATTGAAAAATAATTAATCTTGTGCTAATTGGCAAAGTTATGATTTTGCCATAACCTTTGTAATCTAATTTCCTTTCTTGAATTAATTTACCCATTTTCTTATGAATATGAATATTTCTAAAATTCAAAAGTTCTAAATTCATGAACATTCACTATTTTATTGAATTTCTCAAATAATTACAATATATTTGGTGAATATAAAATTTGGGGTGTTATAGTTCTCCCCCACTTAATTAAATTTCATCCCCAAAATTTGGTATACCAATACATTCATAAATTCCGGGTAACGTTTCTTCATACTTTCTTCTATTTCCCACATAGCCTCTCTGGGCGATAACCCTTGCCAGATAATCTTGATGAACAAAATGCTCTTGTTTTTGAGTTGCTTTTCCTGCCGATTGATGATTCGGTTGGGCATGACTTCATATGTCAAATCTTCACGTATTTCCACATCTTCATACTCTATTACGTGTTCTGGATTAAGTTGATACTTTTTCAGTTGGGAAACATGGAAACTATCATGTAGCTTGCTTAGATTTGGTGGTAAAGCGATGCGGTACGCTACAGGCCCAATCTTCTCCAAGATCTTGAATGGACCAATATACCTTGGTTGCAACTTCTTTACTTTCATTACTCTGCCAATACCCGTAACAGGTGATATTTTCATGAACACGTAGTCACCGACTTCAAATTCCAGAGGTTTTCACCTCTTATCTATGTAACTTTTCTGCCGGCTCTAAGCAGCTAGCAACCTCTGCTTAATCAATTTTATCTACTCCGTTGTTTGATCAATAAGATCTGGCCCCAACAATTCCCTCTCAGACAAGTAGATCCAGCATAAGGGCGATTGACAATTCCTCCCATACAATGCCTCATATAGAGCCATCTGGATGCTTGAATGATAAATATTGTTGTAGGCAAACTCTGCCAACGGAAGGAATTTATCCCAATTACCTTTATAATCAAGTACACATGCCCATAACATATTCTCAAGGATTTGAATCGTTCATTCTGTCTGCCCATCATTTTGAGGATCATATGCCGTGTTGAATTGGAGCTTGGTACCTAAAGCTTCATGTACCGCCTTCCAAAACATGGAAGTGAATCATGGATCTTGATCGGAGATAATGTTCTTTGGAGTACCATATAATCTCACAATCTCCTTAATGTAGATTTCCGCTAGTTTGTTAGGAGAATAGTGAATACTAATTGGTAGGAAGTGAATTATCTTTATAAATCTATCAACTATCACCCATATAGTGTCAGGGTTTCTGACCTTAGGTAACCTTGTCATGAAATCCATAGTAACACTTTCCCACTTCCACTCAGAAATTATAGGGTTTGTCAAAAGCCCTGATGGTGGCTAATGTTCAACTTTCACTTTCTGACATGTCAAACAACGCGCGAAGAACTTAGTCACCTCTCTTTTCATCCCCGACCAATAGTATTGAGCCTTCATGTCATGGTACATCTTTGTAGTCCCTGGATATGGAGTATACTTACTCTTATGTGCTTCCTCCAGGATTTACTGTTTTAGTTCTAGTTGTGGTGGAATGTAAATCCGCTTCTTGTAACTGACTAATCTGTTGGGTGACAAGTTGTAATCCTGAGTTTCGCCTCTATCAATCATACCTCTGATAGATAGTGCTTCATCATCTTGTAGTTGGGTTGCTTTAATTGCTGCCCTCAAATCGTTGTATATTTGGCTAATACCACTATTTAACAGAATTTGACAAGACAGATTCAAATGTCTAAAATAGTCAATCGGTTTTTACTCATAAATCATCATGGCTGCCACCTGTACTAATTTATGGCTTAATGCATCAGTGACTATATTAGCCTTATTGGGGTGATACTTAATTTCTAGATTGTCATCTTTCAGTAACTCCATCCATCTGCACTATCTCATGTTGAGCTCTTTCTGATCAAACAAGTACTTTAAGCTCTTGTGGTCGCAGTACAACTCTACAGTCTCACCATAGAGATAATGTCTCCATATTTTCAAAGCAAACACAATTGCCGCTAACTCAAGATTATGGTATGGATAGTTTAGTTCATGAGGTTTTAGCTGACGAGATGCATATGCCACCACTATGCTATGTTGCATTAATACGGATCCCAATCCATGCCCACTGGCATCTATATAAATAACATACAAAAACTGTGGATTTGGGATAGTTAACACTGGTGCTGTATTAACCTTTGCTTCAACTCTAGGAAGTTCTTTTCAAAATTCTCATCCCACACAAAATGTGTAGCTTTCAGTGTGAATTTCATCAATGGTAATATAATTCTAGAGAAATTCTGTATAAACCTTCGATAATAACCAGCTAGACCTAGAAAATTGCACACTTTGAATACAGTCTCTGGTTTCTTCCAGTTCAGTACTACTTCCACGTTACTAGGATTAACAGAGACCCCTTGTTGTGAGACAACGTGGCCCAAAAACTTTACCTCTGAAATCCTGAATTCACACTTGCTTAGCTTGGCATAGAGTTGCCTACCCCATAATACGTTGAACACAGTTCTCAAATGTTGTTTGTGTTTAGCCTTACTCCTTGAATACACAAGTATATCTTCAATCAAGATTACTACGAACTAGACCAAATACGGATGGAAAATTCAATTCATATAGTCCATAAACATAACAGGTACGTTGGTTAGCCCAAATGTCATCACTAGAAACTCAATGCCTATACCTAGTCCTGAAAGCAGTCTTTGATGCATCTTTTGCTTTTACTTTCAACTAAGGGTATCTCGAACGCAAATTGATCTTTGAGAATACATAGGAACCAGACAACTGATCATGCAAATCGTCAATTCTAAGGAGTGGATACTTGTTCTTAACAGTCACCTTGTTCAGCTCTCGGTAATTAATATAGAGATGCAGGCTTCCATCTTTCTTCTTTATGAAAAGTACTGGAGCACCCCAGGTGATACGCTAGGTTGTATGAACCCTTTCTCAAGTAGTTCTTTGATCTACTTCTTTAGCTCTGTCATTTCACTTAGAGCCATATGGTATGGGGTTTTGGAAATTAGACCCGCTCTATGCCTTAAATCAATCGAGAACTCCACTTCCCTATCTGGAGGTAATCCAACGACATCCTCTAAAAAAGTATCAGGGAACTCACTCACTACAGGGATACTTTCTAAGGCTACACCGGCCTCTGATTGCATAGAGCAAAATACCATATACCTCTGACAACTTTTCTGTAGATATCTCTCAACCTTAGCTGAGGAGAGAACGTTAAGAGTGATTTCTGTGTCAGCTTGCGGTTGTGGATTCATATATATGACTCTCTTCTGTTTATAATCCAACAACACGCCATTCGCCGTCAACTAGTCAATCTCCAAAATTACTTCCAACCCTTACAGTGTCAAACAGATCAGATCTACGATCAATTTATGCCTCTCAGCATTTACTATGTAATTTAGGCAAACGTTGATCGTCACAATTAGTGTGCCCATAGGTTAGATACAACCAAATCATATGGGGATTTATGCACAGGTAAATGTAACCGCCTCACGCAGTCAGATGTATTGAATGAATGGCTTGCACCAGAATCATACGTAACATACACTAAAATGCTATTAAGAGAAATCATACCTTGAATTAGCTCCGGAGACTTTCTGTCTTCTTCTTGTGTCAGTGTGTAGACCCTGCCTAAAACCCTAGGTCAAGTCTCGTCCTGTTACTGCTTTTGTGTACAATCCTTGGCCATATGTCCCAGCTTGTTGCAAACATAACAGCCAAGTGGTTTACTCGGGTCTAGCCTAAACAAAATCCCACTGCAAGATCTACCAAGGTGAAGTAGATTTCGACAATGCCAATAATTCTTGCTTCCTGAAAAACCATGGCCTCTACGGCCCCCAGATTGATTCAATCTCTTAGGATCCCCTCCGAAAAATCCACTCTGTTCCTTTTATTTATGTGTTAAGCTACCACTTCTAGAAGCACCTTTATTCCCAGTTTGTGTTGCCCAGTTCGACATACGTTTTTCAATGTATCGACATTCTTCTTCTGCTTTGCTGAATTTAGTAAAATGTTGAGAAATTAGCTTCTTTGAACTCAGTCTTAACCCTTCAATCATCATATCTACATTCTATTCTTCATTATCATTCAACTTGTGATATGACGAGTATCATGATAGTTGAATATACTGGGCCAAATAATTGTCAAAGCTCTCCCTGTCATGTTGTTTGATACAGAGGAATTCTTTCTCCTTTTCTCTTCTGACAGTCGGGGGAAAGTACTTCTCGTTGAACTTTTCTTAGAATAATTCTTATGTGATAGGAACATTCCTCCCCTTTAGGGTATGATCCATGCCCTTCCACCAGCGATCAGCATCACCTTCCAGCTTATATATAGCTAACTGGGCTTTCACTTCATCTAGGCATTGCAGCATATCAAATATCTTATCCAAATGAGCTAAACAATCTTTTGCTAGTTGAGGATCGAACTTCCCCCTGAACATAGGTGGCCGTTGTTTACTAAATCTGTTCAACCAAGTTTGAATATCCACCTCAGGCTTAGGTATATCACCCTTTAGTGGAGGTTCCTTATATATTTCTTCGCCATTACCCCTCATAAATTCATCCAGACGATTCTCTAGATGATCTTGCCTTTGTTGTACTCCTTAAAGGTCAACTCTTATTTCATTCATTGTTTGGTATTGTTATTCTAGCATATATAGTATTCGCTGTTGTACCAGATTTGGTCGTGGCTCAATCACGACATGATTATGCCTTGCATGTGGCCTGCCACGAGGTCTACCAGGTTGAACCATCTCTATGTTTCAAACTACATGAAGGTAGAAAATAATTACATTTTATATAAGAGTATGGGCATTTTTGCAATTTCATAATAGTCAAGTTACAAACATGTCATACATAGCATATCACAACTATTCTCAGTAGTTTTGGAGAAATAGAAACATCACATATCCTAAATAGTACTGTACATGACATATTAGTCCTTTACATAACCAAAATACTAAGTTCATGCAAATTCTCAGGGTTCACCCATCCTATACTACCATGGGTTGACCATGCTTAACTTCCTTTGTACCCTCCCAAAACTACTGACTCTAGCTAACTCTTTCTCTGTTTGTCAGTTTCGCTTGATTGCCCTTAACTCATAATATGTACCGGTTAGCTCCGATCACCAAAATAGCTTGCATAGGCCCCACATCACAACTCGGTATATATAAAATCCCGCACTAACCCTCTGATGTGCCTCCAGAAAGTCCAGAAGTTCTCCTTTGGGCCCCATTCAACAATGAGGTTCTTCTATCTGTTCTAGAATGCTGAGTCTGGGAAGAAGTACATCATGGAACAAACCCAACAGTCATTGGACATGGTAACCCCCAACGGTATGTGAAGTTGTTAATAGTCTCTACACCGTCAAGGAATGCGAAGTACTAGCCTCTCAGTGTATCATGCTCCTGCAGTGCTCTATGATACTTGGCCTTGAGAAGCTATGAAAACTCTATGTCTGGCTGTAAATTGTATGGCACATGTACCGGCTCTGCCTGAGACTAGCCGTCACTCAGCTTGTCCTCTGGCATCTCCTCTAGATCATAGTTGAAACCTCACTCTGGGTACTCCTATAATGCATCTCCGGTTTCTCCAACCATTGTCACTCCTGGGGACACCGGCCTTGGCTCTGGATCGTACATGACCATCCTTGGCATGCTCTTCTGTGCTGTGTATCTCATACGATACCACCGTGCCCAAAATTGTTTATCATCGGCCGGTTGTCAGGAACATGCTGGTTCACCGTCGTTGATCCCCCAGGCGACTTAATGCTACTGTTGATCACTACCATAGGCTCGCTCAGACTACTCATGATTTCTTGTCGCCATGCAAACAAAACCATATAAGTATACCCTCCTAATAATGCCATAACCGCTTATTAGCTCTGATACCAAAAATGTCAACACCTATTTCCATTTCAATATTCGAAGAGTAATAGAGACAAAGTTCCA
This sequence comes from Inga leiocalycina, assembly GCA_963242795.1. Taxonomy (NCBI): domain Eukaryota; kingdom Viridiplantae; phylum Streptophyta; class Magnoliopsida; order Fabales; family Fabaceae; genus Inga; species Inga leiocalycina. The sequence goes on along the minus strand of OY725327.1, from coordinate 48,764,501 downwards.
TGGGCATATAGAAAAGTACATATATACTGATACAAGTATTTGTTTGCAATCCAGAGTCGTCCATAAGCAAAATGCATAATACGACAGTATTTCCAATGTTTACAGGATTTCACCAAAATATCTTATGCATAAACTAACTATAACCATAAGCTTTAACTTTGACTCGAGACATGTGCCAATTACATCTCTGTGTTTACGTCCTTGCCTTTCGATCCACTGGCACCCGCTGAGATGTTTGTTTAGAAAAGGGGTGAGATTCCAAGGAATCCCAGTAGAAACATGCTATCGTTCATATAAAATGCGAAAAGTAAATATGATATGTGCCACGTATACACCAATTAATGAACAATATAAAAACATTATCATCATGTATACATGAGTAGGGCTCATCCCCACTAATTTACATCGGTTGGATTTTCACCAACTCCCAGTATAAGTGCACCTCTAGCACTAATTGCCCCTCTCTAGGCAAAACATATTGATTAATAAAGCACATTTACAAACAATGTCATCCACACAATCATATAACTATGGCATGATGTATGAAGGATAATGTCCCTACCTCAAAGTTCTATCAACCCCTTATGTATGTGTCTTGTAAAACGTGTCACTTCCGGCTTCCAACTTGGTCCTAAAATATTAAATGTACAAGAAATAAGTCATAACCTATCCAAGTATAATTTTAGGCACTTCTATAGTGTTTCTTGTGCTTACTTTAGTTTATGGTAAAAATTTACCAACGTGCCCACGGACCCTGGCCCGACCCGGCCCCACCATACTTGGCCTGACAGCACGTTTTCCCAAAATTTTGACTAGGGCTATCCTGACTCATTTTCGCCCAATGAATCCATTTCTTGGCTCAAAATTACCAAAGTTAGGGTCAAATTATGAAATTTCCCTTGACAGCCTTGTGGTTTCAGGGGCATTTTCATAATTATGCATTTTTTCAGGCTTTTCTGAAAAAGTGACCAACTGTAACCCCACCTAATTTAGCCTCCTGAATCCAATGGAACCCTCAAATAATTGAAAATCCAACTCCTTCCCCCCAAAACAGTGCTAGCCGAAACGTAGGTCAAGAAAAAGGGAAAATGCACTTTTGAAATTTAACCTCCAAAGTTTATGCCTTTCTACTTCTAATCCATTATTAAGTCATTTAAACACATACTAACTATGATTTAAAGAAATGTAGGCAGCATAACCCCTTAGGGTTAGGACTTTCCAAATTTACAAACTCAACAAAACTCACCAAATCCAACCATACATATCAACAACTACAACATACTAGTATGGATTTGAGATTTTTAAAGTTACCTCTTGAGTTCTTGAGCTTTCTCTCTCTAGACGTCATCATCTATCTCTCTCTCCCCTTAAGCTCAAGATGTTCTTTCTAAATCATTGATTCCATAGAAAAGAAGAGTTTAGAGAAGATTTAATGGAATGCTACAAGAAACTCTTAAGAAATCAACACTTACCTTAAGTTTTGTCTTCTTCCTTCTCTCTAGATCTCAAGATCTCTTGAACTCTCTCTCTCTTCTTTTCTCTAGCTTAGCCGGAAATGCAAGGCAAAGAGGAAGGAAGAGTTTTATAAAATATCTTCATTTCCCTTAATTACTTTATTCTCCAAAAATCGATCTCATGATAACTCTTGTACCTTGCCTTATCTCTTCCAAATTGGTGTCATAATGCTCCGTTAGGCTTGAACTAATTTTCCTCCCCTTTTGGTTAGCCCAAAACCGTCCCCTCTTATGCCTTCACCAACCAAATGAACTTCTTCCAACTAATCCAACTATGCACTCAAGTGTTGTACCATAATCATGATTACCCTGTAAAAGAAGCATTATTTTAACACAATTAGACATGTGCTCATCTTCATTAATTATAAACTAATCCCTTTACCATAGTATAATGAAACTTGGCATGTTTAATTTCAAAAATCATTTTTTCCTCCCATTTTCTTATGCTAGGCAAACTTTTATAAAAAAAGGGAAATAGAATTTGTTCCAATATTTCCATAATTTTAATTAAAGGAATTATACACAAATCCTTCCAATTTCACAACTCTTGATTTATTCCATCAAGAACATTCAAAATATATATTCTCCTTTATTTCCCTCAATTAATTGAAATTAACGTCAATTAATTGAAAAATAATTAATCTTGTGCTAAATTGGCAAAGTTATGATTTTGCCATAACCTTTGTAATCTAATTTCCTTTCTTGAATTAATTTACCCATTTTCTTATGAATATGAATATTTCTAAAATTCATAAGTTCCAAGTTTGTGAATATTCATCATTTTATTGAATTTCTCAAATAATTATAATATATTTGATGAATATAAAATTTGGGTTGTTACACGTCCTCTGCACCACACAGGTTCTTGGGAATTTTTTTGCCTCCCTAAGGACTTGAACTTTGGACCTGACGATAAGTCCAAAGCCTAAGAGCAACTTAGTAGCCACTTGTATCAGGCCGCCTGTGTGGGGCCGTTACATAAAAAGGCACCTTTTTATGTAATGGCCCTACACAGGCAGCCGGCTGAGTCCACACAGGTGGCCACATAGTCCTATGGCAGGAATTGTCCACTCGTCCGCACCACACAAGTGCTTGGGGATTTATTCCAACTAAACAAGAAGGAATACGCCTCCCTAAGGGATCGAACACACAACCTAAGGATAAGTAATTAGCCATAACCCACTTGGTAGCCACTTGCACTACGCCTTTTTATGTAATGGCCCCATACAGGCAGCCTGCCAGGCCCATACAAGTGGCCACACAAGTGCTTGGGGATTTATTTCTCCTCCCCAAGGGATCGAATAGACTACCTGAGTATAAGTAGTGCGCCATGAACCACGGTAGCGACTTGCACCATGGTGGCTACCAGGTGGGTCATGACACACTACTTATACTCAGGTAGTGTGTTAGATCCCTTAGAGAGTTAAAATAAATCCCCAAGTACTTGTGTGGTGCGGAGGAGGGGACAATTCATGCTGGGGGGATGTATGGCTACTTGTGTGGGCCCGGCTAGCTGCCTGTGTGGGGCCATTACATACGCCCGAAATCCTACAGTGGTATCAAAGCCAAGTTGTTATTAAGATGTGTAAATAAATTATTTTCTTCTACTGTGCAACAGGCTACATGATTTTACGTCGATCGAATATTCCTCTCTATGATATATATATATATGTGTCTTGAGGCAATTTATGGTTTGGAATTTTTTTTTTCATTCTTCTACTAATATATACATATGCGTATATATATTTTCTACCTATATATTACTTCCCATTGATCTTTCAGTATATGATTTGCTTGAGAAATTATATATATCCATATCGATAATACCTCCATCCATAATCTTTATAGATCTGGGTCATTTGCAAACTAACATTCTATACTATGATATTGGTACCATAATGAAGATAACAGAAAACGTGGTTTAAAATACCCAAAATGAGAGTAAAAGTAGTGTCAAACGCATAAGAGACGGTAGTTACGTAGGAGACAACAAATCCTTTGAAACATTGAGATTGCATGATATGAAAACTTGAATTTTTAGCTACAAAAACTATCCTATTGTGTAGATAATCAAAAAATAAAGAAAATGACACCAAGAATGATAAAAAAGGACGTCAGACGGCGAAGATATGGAGGAGAGAAGGTTCTAAGTTTGATGGACCTGACCCGCCCTATAACCAGGTTGGACGCGACCCGGCTGAAGGTTGAAGACAACCTCTAACTCCAAATCGGTGTCATTTTTTACACTTAAAAAAAAGTGGATTCGGACTGGGCGAGTCGGTATATGGTTTGACCTGATCCATAAACAACTTTAAAAAAATATGGAAAACTTACCAAAAAAATAAAAAATTCTGAAAAGTGCCATATGGTGTGTGGCAGTTGGTGGGAGATCCCATGGCCACATGGCAGACACCATCTGAGAGTTGTAGGCGCGTGAACTCTAGATAGTCAGCAATTGTAACGGTTCAGAAGTTCTGTGTGTGCACGCGCCAATAGTGAGATGAGATTCGTCAGATTTTTCAATTTTTTTCTAGAATTTCCTCTTACTCCTCCTTCTAAGGGCATGAGAAGGTGCATTTGAGCTCCAATTAAGATGTGGTTTTTTTTCTAAAACACCCTAAATTCAAGATATTTATTTTGGTATATATTTGAAAACTTTTGGAGTAAATTTGGATATGTTTTAAAGGTATTTAGTGCTATTTTTAATGATTTTTATGAGTTTAAATACCGTAAAATATTTTAAATAATTCATAATAATTTTATTTGAGATAAATATGAACTTGGAGAGTTCTAACAGCACTGAACCAAAAGATTTTATTCTTTTTTGGATAACGACTATATTGAAAAACACTTTCATGTGTATGAACCATTTTTATAGTGGATTAAAAAAGGAGAAAATTATTTGTTATTGATGATCCGAGCCTAAATTACTTAGTGTAATGAGAGCCTCTGAGTAATAGATGAAAGAGGGATTTGCTCATTTAAATTTGAGCCAAAAACATTACTTAGAAGGAGAAGATCCTAAAGAGGTCAAGAGGAAAATGATTCAAATTAAGGTTCATTAAAACCTAAAATTGAATAAGAGGTGTAGCCAGAAAGAAATCCAGATGATAAACGTAAAGAACGACCTAAATCTATTGAATCTTAGGAAGGTGAATGTTAAGATTCATATATGAAGAAACCTCACAAAGGTGAAAGTGAGGATTTGATACTAAAGAGACAGTATCAAATCATAAAGAAAGGGAATCTCAAGGAGAAACTTCCCAAAGCCAAAACTTCGAATCATGGTAAGATTCAGGAAAGTGATGCACCTCAAAAGGTAGAGTCCACTTCATGAGTGAAAATGAGCCTTGAGCCCAATCAAAACCCCGACATTAAAAACTATAAAAGACTTGAAAGCAAATACTACTTAATGTTTCCTTGAAGAAACAAGGAAGAATTGCATAAGACTTTTTTTTTTGAAATATCTCTTCAAGAAAATAGAGAATCTGGAAGATAATTAAAACAACATGGGACATAAAATTCTTCCAGTCTTAGAAAATAGTGGTTATTGTGAACCTTATTAAATTGGGTTTGAGAAGCAAAGAAAAATCTCCCCAAATGAAGAAATGATATTAATATAAAAGCAAAGAAAACTATTAAATTGTCCCAAATTCCATGATAATAAGACATTATGAACATAATAATGCTCTAAGAGACATGAAGAAGTAAATGTCAAACACTCTTTATGAGTCGAAGCTTTTAGAAAATGAGTCTTCTAAGAGTATCATATGCTCTATACAAGTGGGAGCTAGTAATATGCTCTATCTAAATGGGAGCTTTCATAAATTGAGCATTATGATAATCATAACTGAGCATATTATGTGAAGTACTTATATGAAATTCTTGATAGATGATCGTGGCATTGCTGGAATTTATGTGATGGGAGGTACAAATGTATTCTCCTGATCATAGACCCAATGGTCTTATTACCTTTTTTAGTCAAGAATAATAATAGTACATGACATTGTATACCTTAATGTGCTATAAAAAGACATTTTCGGTTCAAATCAATTGTGAATAACCCTATGAGTTGGATGATTTGAGTGACTAAGCCAATAAAGGCTGCCAAGAACAAGAATATTAATTAATAAGTTAAATGGGGACAATTGTGATATTTGGCATTGAAAGGTTTCATATAAATAAAAGATGTTATAAAGCCATTGACTTGGGTCAAATGACACAAAAGCTGAGAATTTGGTCGGAAAATAAGAGGTTATGAGACCAACATGGCTGTGAAAAGGGAAACTCCATAACATTAATTGCCATATGTATGCTATACTTGATAAATGCATGTGCAAATGTGAAAGAAATTCAATAGTAAGGCCATGTATAAGGTAGTACCTACATGAGATAACCAACATGATAAGGAAACTAAAAGAAGTTGAAAATATATTGTCTAATAAACAAGTGTAGTTTGTTCATTAAGATGCTCTTTTCCATGTGGGAGCTCATGAAGTCAGTATGACCCATAGAGAAAACATTATTACTTTCAATGATGTATTGAAGTACTCTGGGCTTGAAAATGAATGTCTAGAGGTTTGCGAGTCCTCTGGACAATCTTACCCTATAAGGGAGGCCAAATTCTCCACACTCTAAACCCAACATTAGGGAAGGGTAAGAGATTCCAGAAAAGTGATAGAAGGATGACCCTAAGTTCAAAGAAGGGTAAGATATTCTCCTAGTAGAGGGCTAGCCTAAATGAGGTTAAATGCTTTTCCTGCTAAAGAAACATTCATTTTGCAAAGAATTGTTCCAAGTAAAGGGAACGCAAAAGGATATAAGCTCTATAAATCATGATGATAGGGATTGAAATTCTTTATAGAATTTTTTCTATTGTCAAATCTAAACAAGAAGCTTAGCGTTTGTGGCGATAAGAGGATTGAGGTGAAAGGCATAAGCGTCTACAAGTCCACTTTATATAGTGAATGACCTTAATTGTTTGTGATGTTCTTGATGCACTGGTTCAAATGAGATTAAGTTGTTATCTCATGTCGTCTAGATTATAGGTTCAACTGATTTAAACTTTCATATTTTTGTGACACCTATATATGGTTCTAATCCAATTTTTCTTTCATGAGATTTCTTTAAGTTGAGCATTGTTGGTGACTCTTTACACTAAGTTACTTTACCACTCTCTGTAATTCAAGTATTGACATGATTGCATGTCATGCTAGACAAGGACATAGGTATTGCTACCAAAATTAGCATAATAAGGATTGCTAAGTTTAATTTCTAATGTGAAGATGCCCTTGTGATAGTCTAGCAAGTAAAGCAACACGAAAAGATTTATAATAAAGGGAAAATGACCATATTTCCATTATAATTATTTCACTATGATAAATTTGGTACTGAGCATGAGGGCAAGGCACAGAGCTGAACATTTTATAACTCTTATTGAGGATTATTCACGATATTATCATAATTATTTAATTTTGTGTGAGTCTGAAGTTTAAGTATTTTGGACTATGAATTGATAAGTTACAAAATCAATTGAATCACTAGGAGTTTTGAGGTCCTATGTGTGAACTAATCAAGGTTGTGAATGATTAAATAAGCTCTGTGATAGAAGAAAGATAGTTAAATAGCTAACTATCCGATGCACTCCACCACCATATGGAGTCATTAAAAGACATAATGAAACATTATGAGACATGGTTATGTATGTGATCGTTTAAGCTAACCCACCAAATGTGAGTGGGAGAGTATTGGGGTCCACTTTTGGTGGATTAGTACACATATTTGGTTTTCATCAAATATGTGTGGTATTAAACTTAACCATGCGCCCTTTAAAGTAGTCACTACTACACTCTATGAGATTTGATTTTCTGCAGACCATAAGAGTCAGTTGCACATTTCCATTATGATTGTAAGTGAGAGCTCATTAGAGTGGTGTCTTTGCTTTTTCATAAGTGAAAAGATAGTATTATGACTGAAAAGAATTAAAAGGTACCATATTTATTATGTATCAGTTTCCTAACAAGGGCGAAACTGATGACTATGTGTCTCTTTATAAGACATATAGACAAGGAAATACAAAACCAGCAGGTGATTCTCAATTGTCCTTGTGAGTGGGAGCTTAGAAAGGTCAATAAAGAGATCTATACATGAGAAGCAGGAAGCTCTAACAAGAAAGAGTAATTGAGAAAGGAGTTCATGGTTGTTCTAGAAGATAGAGTCACATTCAGTACAAAATTCCTACTAAGGCAAAATGAAAGAAAGTAATGGAAGTGATGATTCATTGAGAAAGAATCATGTTTGAGAATTAGTTGATCTAATCCAAGATAAGAGGCTATTTGGAACTAAGTTAAATTTGAAGACTAGAGAGTAAGAGTGGATAGATCAATTAGCAAATACAAGACTCATTTGATTACAAGGGGCAAGCATAACAGGATGGCTTTCATCTTACCTGGTTGTGCATTTTAATTAGACTTTTTCTGGCAACATTTAACTGTTTAGATTTAGATATCCATCAAGAGGATGTAAAACCTATACCTTTAAGAGGTCATATGGATTACTAAATCTATTTGCAATGACAATTAGATTTCACTAGAAGTAGTATTTGAGGTTTCATAAAGGGATAACCTCATATGTTTTTGCTAAGATCCTTTTATGGATTGAAGCAATCATCCAGATAGTAATGCATAAGGTTTAGTAAGAACGATAACCTAATGTAGTCTTTTCAAATGGTTGAAGAGAACCATTGTTAAGTAATGTTTTGATATTATCCTTTTAAATGGATGATATATTATTGACTTGAAATAGTTTGAATCTAGTAGTACATGTTAAAGAATAGTACTTATAAATGCTGAAAAGAAGCACATGGGTGAAGCAATGCATATTCTTGGATTTGAGATCAAGTGAGATAGCTTAAGGAGAATCCTCTCTGTAACAAGAGAATTATATTAGGAGATTCTTGAGTGATTCTATATGAGTTATTGCAAACCCATGGATACTCTAGTGGCTTCATCAATAATTTTGAATCTTGATATGTGTCCCTGAACTAAATCAACACAGAAAATGGAAAAAGGTTTCTATCCAAACGCTGTTGGTAGTCTTATGTATGCAGTGATGTGTACATGATCGGATATTTATTTTGTGATAAGACTTGTATGTTGGTACTAGTCTAACTATTGTGAGAGACATGGAATGTCTTAACAAAAGGTCTTGAGATACTTTTCAAAGCATATAATGATCATGTGCATATTAATATACTATATCAGTACAAGTGGCTATATGGCTGATGATGTTTAGTAAAACATCTATGATTTGAAAGTGAGAATTTAAATCTAGTGTTAATGTATTGTGAAAACACTACAGTCATTGCCTAAGTAAAAGACCCTAAGTATCATATCAAGACTAAACATGAAGATGTAATTCTTGCTAAAAATACTATAGCACAAAAAGTTGTACATTCCTATGCAAAGTCCCCTAACTAAACATGTGGTCAAGGAAATACATGAAGAGCATAATGATTCCTTTGGCATGTATAGGAAGTGAAGTATAGATACTTCATTATTGTTTTACATGTGTATGCGAAAGCATACAACGTCTAGTATGTTGTATAGGTTGATGAGGTCGACTTTCTCACACAAGCGACTACCTTTAGCACTCAGAAGGAGTACGCAAAGATGAGACATATGTGTTTACCAATAAAGCAGTGAGAGAGCTGATATGGTAGAAAAGAAACACAAAATTAAATGTTGCCTTGACTTAGTAGTGCATTAGTTGGGATGATATTCGTAATTATAAATATGGATCGAATCATGGAAACCCATGTTCATGATACCTGTAGCCAGACAACAAATTCTTCAAATTGACGTCATGTGAGTAAAGCTGAAGAATTTTGGTTTAAATATTGTGCGTGTCTAAACTTGAGTCTGTACAGTGTTAATGGCAAGATTTAAATGACGTACGCTCTTATAGTCTAAGAGTAACATCATAGCATGCGAGTCATACTGCATGTGCTAGAGAACTGTAAACGGAAAGCAAGTGAAAAGATCCCTGCTTTATTATTGAGTGAGTCCTAGAATGGTTAACCCTTTCATGATGTCCTATGATTTTGACAATATCATGGAGATATGTTTCAACATATGCTACTTTAGCATTTTTCCTATGATCATGATCGATACGATCTAAAGGCATTATGTTAGGAAAGTGGTTGATTTATATTGAAATAATATATGGGCGAAAGAAAGATTACTTGGAGTATACACACTTATGCTTGTGTCTGAGATCGGTCCCTTATGATGTTACTTGGGTAATTTCATAAGTGTGGACACTATGCATATGAGAAAGGCAATCTGAGTTTTATCTTGACTTAAGAGGGATTAGATTGGCATGAAGAAAGTGTATATGGGTTAAAATCTAGGACATTTGAGGCATTATAATAATATGATCGAGCTGCACTATAGTGTTGTTTTGTGCTGGTCTCTATGAAAGGGATTTCTGGTACAAGATACCCAAATGGAAACGTCATGCCCATACGGTTATATCAAAGCACCTAGTATGAAAGAAGGATGGGAGAAAAAGAGACTTGACCTATAATATTTGATCCATCAAGTGTGAGTGGGAGATGTTAGAATATGCCCAGTACATCCTTAGTAGATTAGGACCCAAGCCCAATACAAAAGGGATTGTTATGCAAATATAGACAAATATGGGTATATAGGAAGAACTTTATTTTTATGATTTAAAATTCAAATTAGATTAACTGCCCATACGTGATATGTGGGATGATAATCATTTTGTGTGGGTCAGTTGAAAAGACACCAAAAGAAAACTTCCACAAAAAAACTTATTCTCTGACTCTCTTCTCTTCAATGGCGAATATGCCATATGAACGTGATTGGAGTTCATATCAATGCTCCGATCTCGTGTGGGTACTCAGCAAGTCAACAGATTCCAAGTACGCCCAAAATCCTACATTTTTAAATATAATTGTTGGTTTACAATGAGGTGAATTGATGGTCACGACTAATTATTGAGAACATTTTCTCAGGGACTTGGTTGTCATTAATTTAATTTTCTTAATAAAAAAACCCAAATTTCATTCTCATTTGTTCAATTTAACTGATACAGAATGTCTTCACAAATAATAAACAATGCAACTTACACAGAATGTATTCTAGTTGTTATTAATCAAGCCACTGGCATGTCCTGTGGGATTTTATTCTCCATGTCAGCTTCAAGGAACTTGCTTTTAATTTAAAAACGGTCAAGAGGAACCGGTTTTTTTTTTTTATATTTCTAATGTCCAGATTTCAATCAAAATACATAATGCATAAAATATAAATTTAATCATCCAATATTACATTGTGATAACCATAAACAAATAAATAATATTTCCTCTGGTCCTTAATATAGGACATATTTGGGGAGTTGGTACTAAATGCAAGACATATTTTCCATATTTGTCAATATTTTCCTAATATACTTCTATTGATGCTTTATCAATAATATTCAAGGTTTGTCTTATATTAAGGATAGGAGGGAGTACTTAACATGGGGAGAGAAACATGGAAGCTTCAGCAAGTCTCCATGTAGCCTAGGTCCTCTGTTAATATAGGTTGAGACCTTTCTTGAGGGTGCCAAAGTAATTTTTGTACCTCTGAGCTAACCCAAACACGCCCAAAGTGCCTCCAGTGTGAAGCATAACGACTTCTGGTCCTCCTTTAGCTTCTTCCTTACACAAAAGCGTAGCCATTTCCCAAGCAGCTAGAGTGTACATAGGATCCAACAGAATCCCAGTTTGTTGTGCAATTTGCTGGCATGTTTGCATTTCCCCTTCCAAAACTTTTCCAAATCTAGAAATTTTGCAAGTATTCGAGCATAAAAAAACGGAAAATTGTTACAAACTTACCAAAAAAAGGAAGTGTTACAGAGACCAAAAAAATTGATGAAAAGATGTTGTCTACAACCAGAGTGTTTTAAGTGGGAACTGTTCTTGACCCCAGATTCTACATTCTCAGCGGCCATAAAAGTAATTGTATGATATGGAATTACTGATCTTATCTCTCTCACTCTGTTTTTTTTTATTTTCTTATTTTGGGCCTATTGTAAATAAACTAGCCTTTAAGGACATTGGAGCACATTTTCCTAAGCTCTATGGTTACTATTGTAGTCCCCTTTTGATGTAAGCCTACAAATAGGAATCCCTTCTGACTTGAATAGAATTAGAACATTCATGCAAGATAAAGTAGATAACAACGTTTCTATCAGCCTTTGCTTTCTAATTATTCAATTAGTCAAATGCATTAGATAGTGGGGCCTTTGCAACGTACAGAACCCATATAAGTCCCACTATTTACAAATTATGAACATGGCTTAGCACATAATCACATTATTGGGTGCTCTTCTTTCTGAATGCATAACTACATCACTAGGAAGGATACTAACTTCTTGGTAACTCTTTTCTAGCGAATTTTTACTCCCTTAATTCCTCAGTTTCAACAATTTCACTTTTATAGATATTGATTGAGTTTTTGACCCATGGCCTCCAGTAAAAAATCATAGACAACCACCATAACTGCTCAAGTTAAATGTTTGGCGGTGGATTTTTCTGTTAACGACAGAATATTAGCCATTTCATTAATCGAATCAAAGAATCTGCAATTCAATGTGTAGCATTCTCAGGCAAAAGCAACCAAGGAGTATTGATACAAGGATATAACTGAACATTGATGCATCGCTATACACAATGATCTTTTGAAATGCCATCATTATCTTTAAGGAAAATCTTCTATTTGACATGCTTTTGCTGACTAGTTTTCACAGATGAGTATATTAAGACAGTACTTGGCAGAAATGGTTGTCAAAAACCACCACCATTAAGATAATAGCAGATAAGTCTATCACACTTACTTTCTTGGACGAGATCGTTCCACCCAATGCACGATTCTGGCATCCTCTTTGTTCACACTGTGGTCAATAAACTGAACATTAAAATGCTTCTTAAATTCAGAAATTAATCGTTCTTCCTTTTCTCTGTATGCATCAATTGTGTCAGCCAGCATGACTGCATAGACCACCCATGGTAGTCTGCATGGAAGCAAAAAGAGATTACTACAAATCAATATTATCAAATTATTAAAAAAAAATTCTCTTCAAATAAAATGGCATGCTATACAATCCAAAACACACCCCAAATATAGGGCAGCAAGTCCTAAACCAATAGCTGTTGTCCCAGTACCAGCATCAACAACAAATCTCAATGCCCCTCTTCCAAATAAATGATTCTCTGACAAGTATTGCACCAGCCGAATAACACCTACACAAGGAGAGAGTACGTTATTGCAACAACCATCAAATTTTATCAAACCTTGGCAACATTAACACCAAAAAACATGAATTCCAAATGGTATAAGATCCATAATAATAGAAATGCCCTTCATCAGGTAATTATATGAAAATGTGAGTTATTTAACTCGGCCACTACAATTCTTCATGATTTTATACTCATGAATAATAGGCATTGATTTTTGACAGGTGTGATCAACAACTGAACCATGTGAATGTACATATTCAATATTTGACTTTCTCCAATAATCATTCATATTTATTACGGTACATTACTTTATGAGATACTCTTAAATTAGTCTTTTCCTTGGTTTTGAAAAAGTATACTTCCCCCTTTTGAAATTAGAAAGAGCTCCGAATTGACCTCTTCTGCAATAACATTTAAGCCCCAGTCACACTTATTTTGGCAAAAAAAAAAAAAGGAAGTTATACTTACCACTTCTATAAATACTATAAAAGTTGTGTACTAAGACACAAGCTTCTAACCAGTTAATGGGACCCGCAATTTTTCACCTGCCTCTTTTGCCATTTTTGCAAATTCCCTGTGTTTTTCAGGGTCCCCATGCATTTACACCAGGCTTCCCTCTAGTTAAATATGTATTTGACCATAATAGAGGAGAAAATTGAGTAAGGTAGGCATGGAGGGAATAGTAATTTACCGTATTAACTACTAGTAAGATCAATTAACATGATATACAAAAAAATAAAGAAAATTCTCTCATCAGGGCATATATATATATACACATATCGTATTGGGAACTTGAATTTGGCTATCTAGTTCTTTACCTAATGAAAAAGAAAATGGTCTAAAAAATATGCATACCTACATGAAGAGAGTGTTTTATTGACAAAAACAGCTCTCATCATTACCTAGTAGAGCTACAGAATCAGCTGCACCTTCATTAATTATTAAAATTTTTCTTAGATGGTTTCTAGCATTTCTACTAGCATCCATTCCTGCTAGTGTTGGAGAAGTAGACAAGCTGGCTGTTGAAGCTTCAATGATATCATCTAACCATACTACAGAATCATTGTTACCAGCCACCAACTTGGCATGGTTCTTTAGCATCCCTACACGGTTGGCATAAATAGATCTAGGAACATAGGTCACATTTCCATATATCGTGGACATCAAGTTATAGCCAGTCAAGACTTCAGGTTGCTCTCCTCGTAGAAGCAAATGTGATTTGATTCCTCTCTCGGCACACAGAGCAGCTGCAAGATATGCAAATCATGGTTTGGAATTATCCTTGTAGTGTTTGCTCCATCTAAATTGTAAATTTCAAGTAATTGCAAAAATTCGGTAAAAATTTATGCCATAGACATACAAATACCTACCAACGGCAGCCGTGTGAGCACTCTGACAGCCTCCACATGTGACCTAGAAAATGTGTTAGTTGAGTAGTTGATCTTGGACTGGCCAAAAGAGGGTTCGATCTTGGAATTCCTCATAATTAAGAACTTGCAAGGCCACAGTCATTTGTACAAGTAATTGCCCAAACAGATTGAGAATTTGAACAGCCCAGGAAGATACTGAGAGTTAATACCCAATATGACTACACCAATGAAATATCTGATTAATCTATCCACTAGCTAATCATTTGATTCACAAAATGTATAGAATATTTGTAATTACTGACACTTTAAAATTACTGACACTTTAAACCACCTTTCTATTAGAAATCAAGAAGAGCCAATTCCATTGTTGATGTTACTCTTACGAATGCAAAGCAAATACTTAAGTATTCAAGAAATTATCAGATATGAATATATGATGCAAAACATTCAATAGAAGAAGAAAAGGAGTGTAATAATATTTATTTGGAAAAATTCCCTTGCAGAAGCCAACAAAATGAACTCTACCACACCCAAAAAAAAAAAATCAAACATAGATCAAAGAAAAGCATTTCAAGATACATTCACTACTTTGAAGGATAAACTCACCACATCCGTGACAGAACAATCTTCAAGTAGAGGAAGTACTCCATCTAGTTTTCTTGCTTTATTGCCATTAATTAATGGGTGCAACAAATCATCCCGCACAATATAGAAGTATCGATCTTCTTTATCCATCTCCCTTAAGTCACCATTGAAAGATGGATTAGTGTCTAAAAAAACACTACGACCATGCGATTTGTCTCTTTGTATTACTTGGTGAACTTTTGTTTCAGGTCTGTGCAAAGTCCATCTTCTGCTAAGTAATTTTCCCATAAACTCTTCATTGCAAAGTTTCAGGTTAGAAAATACCTGCTAATGGGTGAAAATATTATTACTAAAACGCTCTCACCGCTCATCCTTCTTGTGAAGGAACGAAAGACAGGAGAAATAGATTGAATGAAAATCTTAATATTTAGGGAAGCAAGCTTTATGACATGTAACAAAAGCAGATAACTAAACTCATATGTAGCAATATAGAGTTCTTCGAAGAACAAACATAACACAATTAAATCAAAACATTTCGGACAGAACACACAGTTAGGGGAGAGATAGGGATAAGCAGATTTCATATTATATTTTTGAAACCATTGTGCCCTGTGACACTTCGAATGGCGTAGGATTTTTGACAACGCTTCAAAGAGTTTTTCTCACGTTTTACAAGTATATTTTTCAGCTAGACTAGAAATTTTACAGGGTACTGAAGAAACGTAATTGAATGGCCACCTAAAGCAACTAGGTAGATTGAGATTGAGAGTTTAGGGAACCTAAAAGAAGCAATGTTGATTAGGCCTACTTGAATTTCCAGCTATGCTCAGTTTCGTGATGCCTTTATCTTACCTCTTATTGCGAGATTTTCCGAAACAACAAACCAAAGAGCATGAATTTTATCTCACATCCAAATGTCGGAAACGCGATTCACAGTACCTGAAGATTGCTGGAATAAATACCGTTTCTCATATCCATAGAAACGCTCTGAATCTATCCTGCCTTCGAAGCTTCATAGCCCACAGCCGCCAACACCACGATAATACCGGAAGCAGTTTCGGATTAGGGTTCGGTTTTTCTCTTAAGCTATTTTTCTCATTATCCCTCGCAAACTTTAAATCTTGGCCATCCATTTGATCTAACTGCTCAGAGAAAGCCACATCATCCAGCTTTAAATAAAATTGAATCCTAATCGTCCATTTTGTTATAATCCTGATCGTCCGTTCCCATCTTCAACCAAGCCTTCCCCTTCGACCCACTACCATTGCGTTCGTTCTCGTTCTGCAATTATGCAATTCCCTCTCTCACCTTCGCATCCTCATCATCTTTTCCGAACGGCTCATCATCACGTAGGTCGCCGTGCAAATCGCCACACTTCTGATTAGGCACTTCAGGAATCGTATCCTCTGACAGATCACCGTGCTTTCCGCCATCATTTTCCAGATCGCCAGATTCGGTCAAGTTCGTTGTCATCCTCCTTCTCCTCCTGATTCTTTTGGTTGGTCCGTGTTTATGAACCGTGTAGGCCACCACGTTCGGACCAGACACTTCATAGCCGCCGTGCTTCTCCTTTACTTGCTTGTAATGAATTTTAAATTTTTTTTAATCAGATCAGGATTTTGTTTGCTTGGAAAAGTAATGTATGTTCTTCCTTCTCTGATTCTATTGTTCCCTTATTGAGATTACTTCTTCATCTTGTTATGTCACTTGCACCAAGTCCAGAAACACCCATAGGGAGAAAGAGGATCAGGGATTGTGGATTTTTGCTACTGTTACAAATGATTCTTTTCCCCCAACCAGATTTGTTTAAGAAGCATGAGCTTCTTGAGATGAGATGTGTTGCTGCTTACATTTACAAGAAGGCGGGCAGGTGGAAGCAGTCCATTGCCTTGTCAAAGAAGGATAACCTTTACAAAGATGCCATGAAGACAGCACAATCCGGTTACTGTGAACTTGCTGAGGTGTTGCTTGTATATTTCATTGAACAGGTACCATAATTAATTCTAAACATCATAATTTTACATTCACTTTGAATCTGGGCCTAGAGGAAACCCAAATATAAAACCTGAGCTTTACTTTATTTAAGGTAGACTATATGGCTTTGTCATAGATACTTCAGTGGAACACAATTCACTTAATGGCTGATGTTATTTTGTCATTGTCAAGCATCTGGTGACATTTTTCATTCAAGAGTCCCATTCTCAGTTCTTATGAGACAGAATGATTTATTTTTCTTACCTAGTTATACACTTTCAATTATGGTTGACATCGATATATTATAACTGTTCTTTTCCTATGCCCATGCAGGGAAAGAAGGAATGCTTCGCCTCATGCCTCTTTGTTCGTTATGATCTAATCTGGGCAGACATAGCTCTTGAACTTGCTTGGCTAAATTATGTTCTTGTTACTTTTTGAGTCATTAGAAGATAATCCTTGTCCTTTTTAAGTGCATTGTGTCAGCGATGTTTTTGTTGTTCAACCCCTCCCAAGCCCCAAAGAGTTGGATTATAAGCAAATGTCATTAATAACTCAAAAAATTCATTTTTCTGATTGTGAACAGGTTGTGGCTATAACAATTTTTTTCTTGCTTTCTGTCGCAAATTATGCTTTTTTTGCTCCTTTTCTTGGAAGGGACATATATGAGTATGTGGCTTTTGGCGTTTACTCAGTCTTGGTGAGCAGCATTCTTTCCTGATCCCTTCTTCTAGTTGGATATCAATGAAGAAAATATATTCTTAAATGTGAGATTGGGTCTTTCTTCATTGTCTTACTGTTAAATTTTAGGCTTTCTCTGTATTTATTCTTTATGTTCGATGCACTGCCATTGACCCTTCTGATCCTATAATTCTGATTGATGCTGATTAATGGAGCGTATTGATATGGTTTTATGACTCTTAGGATGGTTTTAAATATGTTTGAATTCACCTCAATCATTATAAAATATATACATGAGAAGTTCTAAGAAAAATTTGACACATGTTATATAGTTTAGTCTCTTTCATCTGAAATGGGATGTGCAGGGAGATAGTTTTATGCTATTCTTTTCCCAGTTAACTTGATCATCATACTTGCTCAAAATATTTATGGTATGTAACTATAGCAATTAGCAAACGATGATAAATTTTTCTATGGAATTGGATAATTTAATATTCTATTATGATTTATGTATTATATTGCAGAACCCAAAAAGATAGGACTTGGATGCTTCTTCTGTGGTTTTCTTGTAAGACTTCCGTCATTCTTCCTAGTGCACTATGTTATAAATTTTTGTTGAATAGTCCACTTTTCATTTACTTTCGTCACAGCAAATCAAAATGCCATTTTGTGGTCACAACTTAATGTTTCTATGTAATACCAGATGCATTAGCCTATCATTTATCCAATGTAATCACAGGATGAACAAGGGGGCATTGTTAAATAATGTTTCAGTTATGTGATCTCAGCCTTTTATATTGGTATGCTTTAAAGGTTGTCTGCTCTGTCATCTGCATTAATTCTTTCTTGGTACAGAGCATGTTCTTACTGGTCCATATGTACATTTTTATTGCTTATGTGATGTCCACTAAAAAGGGAGAAAATATATTGTGCTTGTGTATACATACATGGACAATTAGATGGAGGCTTAGCAAAATTGAATTTGCAGCCATATTGAAGAAAATACAATTTTCTATCACATTGAACAAAATACAATTTGTTATCATATGGAACAATGGTCAGTTTTACTATGCAAAAAGAAAATCCAAAGTGTATTTTGTTGAGCATATTACCAAAAGAAAATCCAACTTGACTGAATGACTAAATTGTTGGATATTGAATTGCCATTGCAGGTAGTAGCTGATTTATTCATCATTCTTATTGAACACTATTGAAGCTACAGAACAAGGATGTTCGCCTACTAGGACTTGACTGGACATTGTTGAAGTTGCTGCAGAAGATGGACCTTCACCTAATAAGAAGAAAAAAGAGCAATGTTAATGTTAGTATAGGGTCATAAAAGGTTGTGATGTAATATTTTTCATATACTAGAGAGTTTATTATATAATGGCAGTTATATTTAGCATCATGATGTAATATACACATTGATTTGAATAAAGTTGACATTCTCTCTCAACTTGTGGTTATTGCTATCTTTGCTTTTTTGTACCTGATAACAAAAACTCTTCTTCCATTACTTCCAATGATGGTGTTGAACAATCCAAGGGAGCCTATAAATCATCACAAAGAAAAAAGTATGAATATTATTAACATGAAAAGGCATTATGCAAAAACTTCTCTTATTGATACCCTACTAATAGAACAAGACAAAAAGGACATATAAAATTTTTTTTTGAACTCACCATCAACATATTAGTAAATGATTGTACTTGAGGTAATGCTTGCAATGTTAAGGGTGTAGGTGCATAACAAGAAATTGAAGCATCTGATTCCACATTTCTTACTTTAGCCATGGACCTGCTTACCTTTCCTAGACGCTCTTGCCAACCCTTAAATCTTTTTTGTCTCTTAGTTCCATCTCTCTTTTTAATACCCTTAGGTTGTTTATCCTTTGACTCTATCTTTTTTTCTTGGGTGCTCCATTTTTCCTTAATTCCATTTTCTTCATTTTTGTCTTCATCTTTTGAATTTCTTAGCCTTGAATGGAAGTCTCTTGCTTCTTTATGAAGTTCTATTATAGAGTTGCGGATAAAGGCAGAAGTCTCTGGACAGTCAGACATTTCAGCTGCTAATGGCATCATCAAATGACATAATTGTCGGTATGTTTGAGTGCTCTAAAGCTTAGGATCCACTTGTATTTCATTTCCTCTAATATCATGTATCACACCGTCTCTAGCATCTTTAGTCTATCTTTTCAAAATATATTTTTCTGGTAGTTTCCTCACTTCGTTCAACTCATATATTTTTAAAGTATGACAACATAATATCCCGATAGATTCAAAACGCCTGCAACTACACCATACAGAATCATCTTTCGGATCAAATGTCAATGTCTACTTTTTGTCTTCATTAACCATAGTTCCAGTATAAGTCAACGATGGACCTTTCTCATCTCGAGAAGGAATACAAGTGGCGAAAAAGAGATCCAATTGCTCTTGGAACAATTCTAACACTGAAGCAGTGTAAATCTTAGCAACTTGTCGTAGTATGGGTGAACTTTGGACTATCAATCGTGGTTTTTTCTCCCTTGCCCCATACTCACATTTCATCTCATTATCCCTCTTATCTGCAACAACCCGCTCAAGACTTTTGAAGAATTCATCAATATTAATACTCGAGTTTGTAATACGCTTAATCTCTGCATTAACACTTTCACTTATTTGTGTGCTACGCATACCAAGAGTAATAGAGTACTTCATATAACACCATGCCCATTTCTCCTTGATTTCATATATGGACTTCAACCATGAGTTGTCCTCCAAATTGAATGATGATATTAGAGATGCCCATGCTTCTTCAAATTGTGATTTCTCTTCAATAGCAAACATACACTTGTTGAAATCAAGCAAAAAATGTGAACCACCCTTCATCTTATTCCCTAGATGTTTTATTCCATTTTGCTTAATATGCCATGTGTATAATGCATGCTTCACTTCTGGAATAACCTCACGTAGTGCTCTTGCCATTGCTTGATCTTGGTCAGTAAAAACTGTTACAAGTCTCTTTTGCTTGTTTGCTTTCAAGAAAGTTTCTAACAACCACTTGAATGATTCTGTAGTTTCATCATATAATAAAGTTGCACCAAAAATTACAATTCCTCTATGATGATTGAGTCCTGAAAATATGGCAAGAGGCCTATGGTTACTATTTATGCAGTATGTGGTATCCAGTGAAATTACATCCCCAAAATAAGCATAATCTACAAGCATACGAGCATCGGCCCAAAAAATATTTGTAATTTGATTTTCCATGTCAAGTTGGTATGAATGATAAAATGAAGGGTTCTCAGTAATTTGTTCTTCAACATAATTCAACAACCATCCAACTTCCCCATTCTTCATGCTTCTTCGTCGTTTAGCTTTCAAATAATTTTTCATATCAACTTGAGTGAAGCCAAGATGAGCTCATCCACCTGCTTGCTTACTCATATGGTCAAAAGTTGCCTTTTGTTTTAGTCCAGCATCCTTAGCCAAATCAATCTCATCAGCTTGTGCATCATATATTTTCCATTGAGACCTCATCAAATACACTGTTTCTTGGAGATGCAATGGGTGTTTATGCTTTTCTATAAAGCTGGTGATCTTGAATTTACCTTCCACTAAATTAACTATCATTCCAACTTTACATTCAATCCTAGTTTCAGGACGATGGTTGGTGGCCGGTGTGTATCTTTTATCCAGTCTTCGTTTACCCTCTTTTGAACACACATATCTATAGGAAACAATTGTCTCCTTATCTTTCTTGCTCTTTGTCACCCCATTTTTCCTTGCACTGAAACCTACTTTACAAGCATATTCATTCCAGAACCTCCATGCTTCCTCTAGATTATCAAATTCTTTCCCCAATCTAGGAGTCAAATCAACTTCCATAGATTGAAACCTAGAAAATAATGCCATGCAACACACAAAACATAAAATTATGTGAAAAATATGAATTAAAGCAGTAAACTTAAAAAAAAATCATCCAAAGAAAATCCTCTTTTTTACAGCAACAAAACAAAAATCATGTTGGATTTGTACCTCACAAAAATTTGCAGCTTGTAACACACAAAAATGTTTTTGATTTTTTAAATTGTTTTGTAGATGTTCATACTCTCACATTAATGTGTTTTTTAAATTATTTCAGGTTTGCTTCTGTACAGTTTTTTCTCCAAAAGGAAGAAAACTCACGTTTGGCTTCACAAAATACTTACACACAAAGGCAATAAAAGGAAGAGCAATATAAAAACAAAGGAGAAATCTTTTACAATGTAAAGTAAGATATTTTGTTATCAGAAATCTTTTACAACGTTCCACCACGAAAATAACTTTCACTGTAAATGTAGATAAGCTTAGTTCTCAAAAATTCCTATAATGGATATTTTTTTACATTGCCTATGAAATCATCCAAAAGATGTAATCTTTTTATGAAAAAAATAATTATTTTGATCTTACCTTTGCCTCCTTGTGTATTTCCCGCCAAACTGAAGAACGTGGTCCAGATAGCATTTGACGGAATCGAAGGAATTCAGTGGGTTGGGAATGAGTTTTAAGAAATATAAAATGGATGGCTACGATTAAATAAAATGGGCGGTCTAGATTAGATAATGAGAGATGATGAGAAAGTTGGTTAGTGAGAGGATCCGGTTCCTTCGGATTATGGCAATCGAATTTGAAGAAAGCCAAACATGCGACAACATACTCCTTCCTTTCTATCCTAAATAAATACAAGGTAAAATTGATTTCTTTAGATAAATTAATAAAACTAAATGAGTTACTTAATTATATAATATATTATATGTTTTTAAATTATATATCTATTTATAATTAGTCAAAATAGATTGGAGAAAAAATAATAAATATAAATATTTTAAAGTAATTTAACTAACTTCCTTAATCTCTACAAAAAAATCAACTTCATCTTATATTTAAGATCAGAGAGAGTATTTATCAACATATTTACAAATATGGGCTAAGGTTTTTAAAGAATCTTTAACTTTTTTAAAATGTGTACTAGTTACTATAAATTTTTTTTTGAAACAAAGATAATCATAAATATTATAAAAGAGGGAAAAAGTAACTATGATGTTAACTTCTATTACTGTGAGTTTTTTAATGAAAGGTTAAAGTGTTAAAATAGTCATTAACTTATACCAAAAGTGTAAAAGTAACCATAAATTTTTTTAGATGCAAACGTAACTAAAAGGTGACTTCTTATGAAACATCCCAAAATATAAAATAATAATAAGGGCAAAGGTGCAAATTTGGCAATGAACAATTTCGTTTGGAGCATCTGTAAGACTTATCTATTTTCGGGTGCAAAAATGGCAATAAACTATTTTTTTGGGAGTAAATTTGGCAACGCCGTTAAATTTACTTAACCGCCGTTACTTTTTGAAATGTGGATCCCAACAGGCTTCTCCATCTGTATTATTTTAATATTTTTTTAATGGAAAAATATCACTTAGGCCACATTAAAACAATTTCATTTCAATTAAGGCCCAAAAGATTCTGAAATCTCACTGCAAAACTTAATTTATTTTTACTGATAGTGATATTTCAGAATTTTTTTGGGGTTATCTGAAATGAAATTTTTTCTATGTGGCTTAAGTGATATTTTTTCATTAAAAAAATATTAAAATAATACAGAGTTAGAAATCTATTGTGACCTACATTTCAAAAAATAACGACCGTTAAGTGTTTTTTAACGGCGTTGCCAAATTTGCTCCCAAAAAAATAGTTTATTTCCATTTTTGCACCCGAAAATAGATATGTCTTGCAGATGCTCCAGGTGAAATTGTTCATTGCCAAATTTGCACCTTCGCCCATATAATAATAATAATAATAATATAATAATAATAATAATAATAATACCAAGATGGGGAGGGGCCCCGGTAACCGATCTAACTAAAGAAAGGGAGGAGCATGTGAAGAGGGAAGAAGACGGACTTCTTAAGGCATAATTACAAATATAATTAAAATATTAAATGATGCATGCAGAGGGGATGCTCAGTAATGTCCACTGAGATTGCGAATGAAATTAATCGGCGGTGGTAGAACCTGCCAGTGATTAACCCATTAAATATGCTAATCCCAGGTTATCAGAGGTGGGAAGAATATGATGCAAAGAAAAGTAAAAGAAACTAATTAATTTTATTGAAAAGAAAGCATAAGCACTTACAAAAGAAGAAAGGGGAAGAAGGAAGAAAACTCGCCGGAGGGAGGAGACTCGTTGGAGGAGCTCAGAGCTTCTCTCACTAGTTTTTCTCTCTAAGTGCCTAACCGAACCTGCCTCAGAATGAGACTGAATCGACTTTAAATAGACGGGTGAGGTTACTGTTTAGGGTGACTGGTAACTGGCTAGTGACCTGCACTATTTGCACAGTTCCGGTGAACAGTTGACCAGTGACTTGTTACTGTTTAAATAGTTCCGGTTGGTACTATTTGCACAGTACTGCCGACACTACAGTGTTACTGTTTGACACGTGGTGTTATAGTACTATACGGTGAAAGCTACTGTGTATACTACTGTGTATAGTGTTACAGTGCTTTCATATGTTTACATCGAAAACCTAAAAATAATTCTAAGTCTTTGAGAGTTTAATCTTCGTTTAAATCTACAACAAAATCTTCTTCATCATCCTCTTGATTGTTTGAGGCTGCTGAAGAGACTGGTTGATTGGTCGAAGCCGTTTGATCTTGTTGTTGTAGAACTTATAGCATTGAGCTGAGTTGACTAATAAGATTAGCCTTATCTATGGTTCCAACTAAGATAGACATAATCCTTGATTTTTGATTCAAGAATTTGCTTTGTTCCGTCATACAAAGATGCTGAGGATTTTCGTTGAACCATTTGTCAACTGCTCTGGTATCAATCTTGGTAATGTCAAATTTGGTCCACCATCTTACCGAAGGAAGTCTCTGTAGAGTTGGTAAGAGGGTTTATCCTTGGTTTGTTCGAGAAAATCTGTAATTCCAGGCAAATACCCAAGATACAGATAATTTTGAAAAATAGTGAAGATAAATTGGAAATGGATCTTCACCAATATTGAATTTTTGTTTAAATAATTTAAAGGCTTGTACAACCTTTGAGGGTAATATCTCTAGTACTAGACCAAAGAATCCCCACCTATGAACAAACTATTGAAGAAAATCATACTTATTTTTTGTTTTTAAGTAGATAAACCAAGTATGTGTAAAAAGTTCATTTTGATCCCAAAAGACATTGGACTATGCATCAACATAATCCCAGTAAGTATATCCTTTGGGTTCATAGTCAATTTCCCAAAATTTTGGTTTAAATAAATTTTGTCCCCACTGGGAAGGGGTGAGAACTTTTAAAATCTGGAGAAAGGAATGAGTGATCATTGGTCGAGTTCTTTTGTCTGTTTTTCTTTCAATTTTAATGGACCTAGTATGAACCAGTATTATCTCATACCATTCTCGAGTTTTTGCCAAATCAGAAGGCCTAAAATGAAATCCCGGAGGAAAGTCATTTAAAGCTACCTAATTTGGATTTTGGTGAAAAAACTTTAGTTCTACCTGTAGAATGTGTTTTGCATAAGCCGCTTTATAGGAATAAGGCGTATGCGTACTAGCTTGTGTTTGGGATTGACTGACAATTGCTTTGGATGAAGAGGTTGCAGTTGTCAGTTGTTTTTGTGCTGGAGGAGTAGAAGGTCTTGGCCAAACCTGTAGACTTTGGGGTGGTTGGTTTAACCTGTCATACTCTTGTTTAGTCATGTGGGAAAATGGTACAAGGGCTGTGTTTTCCCCCTTTTTCACTACCTGTTCCCATGTTTGATTTGGAAGTTTCCTCTGGGCATATGCCTGTTCATAAGATTTTAAAATCTCATTTGTAGAGGTTGCTTCTGTTTGAGGTTTCTGGATTGATAACCCAGATGGAGTAGATGACTTTGTTTGAAACTACTTCTGCTGCTGGGATCCTTGTGTTTAGGATCCATATTGTTGTAGAAGTTGTTGCATGATTGCCTCAAGACTTGTGCTAGAGACTGTTTGATTTTGGCCATCTTGCATGACACCCTAAAGTTCATCACTCTTCTGTTTATCATCAGGTTCTTTATTTTTTCTAGGCATTTTGATGGTTCACTCACACACTATCTACCCTGAAGAAACGCACATGTAAGAAAATCTGGTAAGGAGTTTGAAGTGCCTTTGATAAATTCAATGTCAAAATAAAAAACATTGAAAATTGCTTGCCACCTGGCAAAAATTTGTTTAGATGCAAGGTTTTTAACATCTTTTTGTAAAATGTCTTTTGCCGATTTATAATCAATGCAAACTAAAAACCTTTGGTTTAAAAGATCGGATTGAAATTTGGAAATGCATAAAACAATTGCGAAAATTTCTTTTTTAATTGTGGAATAATTCTACTGTGCAGTATTCCAATGTTTAGATGTGAAAGAGACAATTTTTCCTTTTTTGTCTATACGCTGTTTAAGAATGCCACTATAACCAATGTTAGAGGCATCAGTCTCAACAATTTTGTAAGCAGAAGGATTAGGAAGGCTAAGACAAGGAAGTTCCTTAACCTGGATTTTAATCTTCTTAACAACGTTTGAATGAATATCCGTCCAAGGAGGAGGATTCATTTTAAGACGCTGGTGAAGCAGTTTAATGAAATTGCTAAGATGAGGAATAAACTCAGCAACATAGTTTAAACATCCCAAAAATCTTTAAAGTTGTGTTTTATCAATGACTTGATTGGGAAATTTGTCTGCAAATTGAATTACACGTTCAATTGGCGTTATGGATCCCTAGTAAATCCAATGGCCAAGAAATCTAACCTTAGTTTGAAAAAGACTAATTTTAGGTTTAGAAACTACTAAACCATTTGTTTCTGCAATTTTAATAAAATGATTAACATGTTTAAAATGTTGTTCTATCGAATGAGAATAGATCAAGACATCATCAATGTAAACAATAATGAATTGACTATAGTTATTGAAGATTTCGTTCATGATTCTCTGGAATTCAGAAGGAGCATTTTTCAAACCAAAAGGCATAACATTCCACTCATACTGACCAAAAGGCACAATAAAAGCGGTTTTATATCTATCTTTTTCAGAAATTTGAATATGCCAAAATCCAGATTTCATGTCAAATTTTGAATAGATTTTTGCAGAATACAAACATTTAAGTAGGTCATATTTGTTTGGAATTGGATACCTAATCTATTGTAATGCTTCGTTTAAAGGTTTGTAATTGATTACAAGTCTAGGAGCTCCATGCTCGATTTCTGCATTTTTATTTACATAAAAAGCTGCACAAGACCAAGGACTTCTAGATTTGTGAATCAATTTTGTTCAGAAGTTCTTGAATTTCCTTTTTACAGGTTTCAAGAAGTCCCGACGTCATTTGAATTGGTCGCGCCTTTGTTGGTATTTGTTTTTCAAAAAAACTTGTTTCATAAGGCAAATCAACCATATGTTTCTTGCGATTCCAAATGCGTTTGGTAAATCTGAACAGATTGTTTTATGGATTTTTGCAAGACAAGTTTGGATTTGTTGTTTGATTTATGCTTGACACAGCTGAGCTTCTATATGTTTAAAAGAGATATCTTCCTTCAAAAATTAACTTGTTGCTTTGAAGAAAGAAGATTTAATTCTTTCACTCTGGGTTTTTGAGTAAAAGGAAATAAGATTGTTTTACCTAGATGTTGTTTTGAAATTCCATTTTCATCAGTCATATATGGGAATAATAGCCTTGCAAATGGTGTTCCAAGAATAATCTGGGTTCCCATATCTTTAACTAATATGAATGGGGTTTGAATCTTCAAACCTTCATTTTCAATAACAACATTTGAAACCTTGTATTTGACGTCTAGATGTGAGCCATTAACGCCATTATACCTTTTAGTTGTTTTTTCAAAATATTTTGTAGGAATGATTCCTTCTTTAAAATAATTAGAATCAGCTCCTGTGTTAAGCAGAACAGTTTGGTCCAAAACAAAATCATTATTAATAATAATCTTGGCTTGAGCATAAAACTTTTGAATTGATATTTTTGAAATCAAGTTTAAAAATGGTTCAGAAAGATCAGAAAGATTATTGTCTTCTTGATCAGATGATGTTTTTGGTTGCCCTTCATTTTGAGTTGCAAGTTGAATATCTTGTATTTGGGATATAGCAGTTGTATAGGTGTCTTGTTGAAGTTTAATAAGACTGATTTCATTTTTGAGGTTATTTACCTCATATTGAAGGTCTTGGAGGGTTGTAGTTTTGATAGAATGTTTAAACTTGTTTAAAGCATTTGTTAAATCATATTTGTTGAAAAGAATAAGAGGTTCATAGTTTGAAGAAGTCAGAGTTTGATTGAGAATTTCTCTTAGTTTGAACAAATATTCTCCTCTATCAAAATCTGGAAGTTTAGTAATGATATCAAGAAGTAAATCATGTTCCTTTGTGATAACATTAATTTCTGACGAAGATTTTTCTGGAAGATCTTCGTTTTGAATTTGATTAAGATCTTCAGAAGAACTACTTTCAGATTTAGATTCAGAAGTTTCAATCAAAAGATTGTTTATTTGTTCAAGAAGAGGTTCTTCAATACTCTTAATCTTTTTCAACTTTTGAGTCAAATGACAATATTTGGAAATATGACTCGGTTTACCACATTTAAAACAGGCAACTTTTGTTTATTTAGGAAAATCAACTTTTAGTTTGGAGCGAAATTCCTTTTCAAGTCTACGAGGAGGTGTATTGGGCTTATATCTTTGGTAGATATGCTGTTTCTTTTTGTGGTAAAATTTGCGGTGAGGTTTAGATTGCTTACAAGGAGGAAAGCCAAATTGTTCATTGAAAGTTCCTAATTCTTTCCTGTTTGTGGCCTTTTCTTTTGCAAGTTGACATTGGATTTTATCATCTTGACAAATCTTAAGAGTAATTCTTTGGACATAAGAGATCAATTGACCATATGTCAAGTGCTTATAAGGGATGTTGCCATCATTTTGGTTTCTAAATTTTTCTCTAACTTTATCACCTAAAGACTTAGGTAATCCAGCTAGGAATTTTTCTTTCTAAAATTGCTAATCAGCATCATCTCTAGTGAGTTCTCTAGTAAACAAAGTATCTAAATACCATCTGAAATCAGATAAGGTACTGTATTTAAGATTTGAAAGA
This sequence comes from Inga leiocalycina, assembly GCA_963242795.1. Lineage (NCBI taxonomy): Eukaryota > Viridiplantae > Streptophyta > Magnoliopsida > Fabales > Fabaceae > Inga > Inga leiocalycina. The sequence continues at coordinate 48,735,953 of OY725327.1, read as the reverse complement.
AGTTCAGCCGACCTATCTTTCTAGGTAGATGGATCTCTAACAAAATGTTTAATAATTGTAAAAAGAAGAGTGTTTACTGAATCTGGAATGGGTTGGCTGTTTGAGGTAATGGGTGTTCCATCAGATTCAGTTTTAACAGAAGTAAAAATGGTATTTTTGTCTTCAGGAGAAAGATAATTATCCCACCAACCTTTAAGTTGTCCAGTAAACCTGGAAACTATAAGATTGGTAATCATCTCATCTGAATAATCATGTAGAGTTTGGTATGCGGTACTCACCATGGACATTTGTTGAAGAGTTTGGAGAATGTTTGATTCACTTTGACCATCTATGTTCCATTCATAGATATTATAGCATTAAAGGATTTAAAGTTTTGGTTTATTTGTTCTTCAACCAGAATGTCTGGAGGGCTAGCTCTATGGTAATAGGTTTTGAAGGCTTTTTTGCAGTGTTGATGGTTGATCTGGAGTTGCAGCTCAGAAGGGTTAGAGTCTATATCGCTAATTTGGGAATCCTTTTCAAAAGTCATAACATCTTTTGATTTAGTTGATGATGTTTGGGGTGTGTCTGGGACAGTCATAGTTTGAAGTTGGCTAATTTGTTAATAAATCAGATCTTTTAGTTCGAAAATCTGACTTAATTTTCGGGTTTATTTGAAAAGATTTGAAAAGAGGTGTTTCAATTTTAGTTTCAACTTTTCTTGAAGAAATTGGCGTTTGAACAAAATAATCACCTAATATCTGAAGGTATTGGTTTGTGTAATTGTTTTGTTCAACAATGTTCTTAATATTCGTTGGGTCAATGGGTTTTTCAATGTTTTTAAATTTGAAAGGTGTAGCCATAATTGGTTGTCGTTTGTCATCAGCCAATTGTGGTATTTGCACTGGTTTTGGAGGAAGAAACTCAGAAGAAATAGTTTCACCTTCAGAAGTTTTCCATTGTTTCTTCATCATATTGATAGTTTGCAAGAAAGGATATTCCAAGTTTTGATCCTGAGCATAAGCATTAAACCAATCAAAGAATGGAATATTTTCTTGTATTTTTTCAAGAAATCTATAGAATTTTTCTTGAATTTCTTTTCTAGTAGATTTTTTAAAATTTTGTAGAAACCACTCTCTCTAAAGGGTATATTTCTCAGAGTAAAATTCCATTTGCAAAGTTTGTTTGTCAATTTGGAAAACATTTTCTAAATTTTTATGATAAAAGGTTCCCCTGGTTCCCCAAGAGATGAATAGGTTGGAGACTCGATTGGTTTCAAGTTATCATCCTTTTCATAACTTGTTTGTGGGATATTTAAAGAATTGTCAACTCCTTGAATTGAAACGTTTGTGGTTGTTTGTGGGGTTACCGTTGGTGGTGTTGGTGCATATATGACCGATGGTACCTTTGGTAGAGTTTGTTGGGGGAGTTGATGTGTTGGGGCTGACATGTAGATGACAGATGGTGGTTTAGGTAAAGAAGAACAAGAATATCTTGAAGATTCAGATCTTGACTACAAGATCTTCTTGGTCTATCAAAAGATAGTTTGACAGTTCCATCTGATGTTTGAATGATCTTACTTACCTGAGATATGGGTTTAGAAATGAGCTTTGTGGCCTTATCCATTGTCCAATCATCTAGTAATTCAACATTATCCCACATAATTGTTTTTGGAACGGTCAAGTTTACATTTTGTTTATTTGATAAAAAGACTATTGTTTGGCCATTATCAGGTGGTATTAGAACTAAGGAATTGAATGAGTTTAAGACCTTATACTGTATCCTATATGTTAAGGTAGCAGGTATAGATCCTGGTTTCATTTTCAGACCATTTAATTGAAGTTTGAGTTTAAGGACTTCAAGAACATTTTCATCCTTTAAGTCTGCCATCCTATCTGGATAACAGTTAAAGTAAATAGGACCATTATGAAGTCCAAATTCTGCTGCTGCAAGCAGAGAATACTAAAATTCATAATGCCTAGCATACTTGAGGCATACTAGTCCTGAGACGTTTAATCCTTTTCTTATTAATGGTTTAATGGCAACTTGAATACTTTTGATGTGCAAAAAGTTGTAATCTTTCTTATGTTTGTCGATTGACTTTTGAGAAAGAAGGTAAAATTCTTCCTTTTCTGGTTTGATAGGAATTGATTCTTCAACTGTTCTGATTATGTAATTAGATTTGGAGAACCACTTCTTATCATGAATTTGCATTTGATAAAGTGCGTTTAAAGCAATTGCAGGTAAAACCCAATCGTCTACATTCTAGTTTATATTTTCAAAAGAAATTTCTTCTTTGAAAATTTGTTTAGAAGAAGTTGAAGACTTTGATTCCTTATCGTTTAGTTTAGAATTGTTTAATGGAGTAGAAGAAGAGCTACTACAACCACGTTTAGAGGAAAAGGTATGGAGAAGAAAAGACATAATTTAAATTGACAGAATTGAAAGGACCGGAAGGAAAGAATGCAAGAAGTAAAGGACAGAATTAAAGAGCATAATATAAAGGCTGAAAGTAAAGAAGTAAAGTTGGAATTAAGACTGAAGAAAGCTTAAGGGAAATAACAATAATTGTAATTCTCCCTTGCCTAAGTATCATTACCTTTTGGATCCATAGTGGTATAATAATTAAAAAAGTATTAGTTTTTATGGATTAAAATATCTTGTTAAGAAATTAGTGTGATTTCTCAGACCTAACTCTAGCCAGACTTATAGTATATAAAAGCTTTATTTACCATATACTACTACGTGGGGCACAAATGCCTGCCTCAACACACCGGACTTATGGCAACCTCAACCCACGGATGGACTCATGTATGATAAACAAGAACTATATACAAAGTGCTATCGTGTATAGATCTTTAAATCATACTAATCCGTTAACAAAAAATATAATGCCATAAAAACATATCCAGATCTAAGTATTACATCCCTACTTCACCTTCTGGCTCTGATACCAAGACGAGGGAGGGGCTTCGGTAACGGGTCTAACTAAAGAAAGGGAGGAGCATGTGAAGAGGGAAGAAGATAGACTTCTTATAAATAGAAGTAGTAATAATAATAATAATAATATTATTATTATTATTAAATAAAAATAATAATATTATAAATAGAACGTGCACCCTAATCTGATTTACTTTTCATGTTCGAACATAGAGAAGCAACAACTCTTTTAAGGTTCTATTTTAAGAGCCTCCTAAGACTTATAATCTTTAGTAAGTGTTTCTAATCCCCCCTTCTCTTTCTTCTTCTTCATCCTTAATTATGAGATTCTAAAGGATTTAGGCTAGGGCTTGAGAATCCCAATTTGAGGGTTTTTCATAGAAGTGAGTTTTAAGAATTTAAAACTGAAATTGAAGATACAGAGGTGTTAGACTAATCTAGTCTAACACTCCATTGAGGGCAATTCTCAGTTCTAGCTTGAATCTCTATTACCGGTAAAACTCATGAGAATTTTTGAGTAACTATATGAGATGAATTCTTGAGTAGCTAGATCTTTGTAATTTAATTTAGTTTAGACTAATCTAGTCTAACACTCCGTTGAGTGCAATTCTCAGTTCTAGCCTGGATTTCTATTACCGGCAAAACTCATGAGAATTTTTAAGTAACCATATGAGATGAATTCTTGAGTAGCTAGATCTTCATAATTTAATTTAGTTTCTCTTGCTTTGTAGCTTGAATTCATGCGTTGGGGAAATATCTTTCTGGTTTATTGCTAAGGGAAACACCAGGTAGCATGGTCTTACTCATCTTATCTATCAGTGTTGCTAGTAGGAATTTTTGGAAAATGTCCGTAAGTCTAGGATTAGTATATTTATGGGATCTTTATTGTTTTAAGACCAAAACTCACCTTGTGGGACTTATGTGTGAACCCTAGAATTGGATAGTTTGATATGTTATGGCATTGCAACTGATACATGTATTTGTTAAGTATTGAATTCTTATTTATGATTGAGATTGATGATTTATGAGAAAGGATGATAACCCTTAAGAATAATAAGATTAAATGGCGGAGTTAGTGATTGGGCAGTGATATAAAAAAATTGAATACCACATGGCAGGCTACTAGATTAATTACTGTGCACCACTAGTTGGCATTTAATTACAGTGTAGTATTTCCTAATACAACACTCCAGTCGCTTTTGGGCAGTATTGCCATGGCCTAGGCAGTATATATCTCCATGGGCAGTAACCCTACTGGAAGAACCCATAGTCCCTTGTGTGCTCTTAGTACTCTGGCCGGTCTACACCACACTTGTGGGGAGCTCGTGAGAGTTACCAGTAACATGGACTAGGACTTCGCCTATGGGTTTAGCCAGAGGATATAAGGATGGTTAAAGGTTAATGAAAGACAAGGAATAAATAATTGCTTTATGATGTGTTACGATATAGCATGCCATAATATGATATGATATGATATGTTACTTATTTTTCAAGGATTGTAACTTGATACTTCCTATTTTTAAGTTATTTGACTATTATTCATGTGTGTTGTTAGTCCCACCTGGCACCCCAAAGGTGGTGCCTATAGGTAAGGTGGGTGGTGATTATGTTACTGAAATAGTGGTCTCACCTTGTTACTTCCCACATTTTTTTAGGTGAGGGCTTGAAGGGCAATGCAACTGGGAAGGCATCAGAGGCTTGAGGCAGTCGTAATAAAAAGCTGCTTTGCATTTGTCTATTTTTACTTTTATTGCCACAGTTAGAGTTGTATTCGAAATTTGAGATTTTATTTAAGTCTGTTTGATTATCTTTTCTGGACTTTAGTAATGGATGGCCTGAGGCCTAGGATTTTTATGGAGTTGCTTCATTATAAATTCCTATTATGAGTGTAAATGGTCTATTAAAAAGTGTAAGTGTACACTGTCATAAACAAGTAATATAGAGATGAGTAGAATATCGTTCCCAACAAGATTGATCACTAAGTACCAAAATTGGTAATTTTAATTCTATGTAGTCGATCGATTAGTTGGTGATTGAGAGTACAAAGTAAAAATGATTAAATATGAATGCAATGGATATGACAACAACTATGAGAAAAAGTCCTAGGGATCAGATTTTACTTAGCAAATTTCGGATTGAATCACCTTTCTATTCTAGTCCAATTTATTCCACATAATTGGTAGCTGAGTTCCCCTAATTTAATTACTAGCTTTTTCCAATGTCAAGAAATTCTATAATTGATTGGTAATCCAATATATCCCTATATGAATTAAAGCAATTAATCTTGAATTAAGATTTATGGAACTCATTAAGACTGCACAACTCATGAATATATTCCTATTTCGTATATAAGTTATTGTTTTAATTGTAGGACCTATACACATGCATTTCCTTCTGGTCTCAACATATATATTGAAATCATTCAAAAGATGGATAATCAATCGAAAGCATTAAGAACAATAATACAAACTCAATTGTAACCCCCTCACCGTAATTACATCCGGATTACGAAATTTAAGTGAAATGGAGACCACTAAAATGAAATCAACAATTTACAATTTCCCCTAATACGGGATGGGGTATTTCAAAAACCATTTCAAAGTGTAATTAATCCTGGTCTCACATTCACTTGCGGATATAATTACTTGAGAAATCAAATCACATAATAAATATTAGAGTACGGAAACTAAAACCCCTGCAAACCCCGGGTTACTTACACATGGGTTTAAGGTTCCTAAAAATGGGGATGACATATCCAAAATATTCATTTACATCTCATATACACTTAGTAATCCCAAAACCAAAATGAAGATAACCAACAACCACTAAGTCTCAGAATAATCCTAACTACTCCTGGTTATCCGCTTCCCTTTCGAACCACTCATCCTGTCTGAAAAGGTTAGTCATTTGGAAAGAGTGAGATTCTAAAGAATCCCAGTAGTAACAAATTATTCATACCACATGTAATCACATAGCATGTAAACAAATCATCTCATATCAACAACACAAATCACACTCCACCCTCATCCTCTTTTACTGCCGGGAAGGCACACCGTCCTAACCCGAACCGTTGTTAGCAACTCAGGGGCGTGGCAGTGCATACGAATAGCCTTACGGCTCACATATAGCCCTTCGGCCTTCACAATTGGCCCGTCGGCCTTCACAAATAGCCTTTCGGCTCACAATTAGCCTTTCGGCCCGTATAATCACATATACCACACCCTAACCTCATCCCCTTTTACCGTCGGGAAGGCACACAGCCATTACACGAACCGTTGTTAGCGACTCAGGGACTATTGGTATAGCGGTACTTCCACAATTTCACATATCTTGCAGCATACGAAATCAACATAACACAATGACTTAGCGCACATACAATATATCACATAAGGTATAAAGCAAGAGTCACTACCTATATCTTTCTTGACTGGCTCCGGTACCGTGGTCTCACGAGGTCGACAAATGTCAAATCCTATACCAAATTAGGGACAATCGATCAATCTCTTTCCATGTTATTAATTTCATAATACACTTAGTTGGTTATCATTTAGGACTCTTTAGGTGACCACTAAAGGCCTAAACATATGGCTAAAGGGTTGGAAGACACTACCCCAAAGACCCCTTTTTCGAAGGTACAATACTGATTTTTGACAGCCTCACTTGAGTGAAGACGACCTCACTCGAGGGATGAGAGACTTGTGCTTGGGTAAGAAGGTCTCTCACTCATGAGTGCTTGATAGAGATCAACCTTCACAGCCAGGAAGTGCTCATATCACTCGAGCACCAAGCTCTGCACTCGGGTGATGACCCCACTTATGCTCGAGTCCTCGAAAGTGCAACACCACGAGTGACAACCTAAAAGCACATGCAACCATCAGAGGGACAAGCTCACTCGAGCATACCCTCAGTGCTCGGGTGAGACGGCCATGCTTGCGAGTGTCAGAGCACACTCTTGAACAATGGCCAGCGAGTGACAACCCGAGAGCAACCCTAACTTTGGATTCACTCTATCACTCGAGCAAGCCCAAGCTCCCTCGAGCATGTTCTTCCCTCACTCGAGAACAAAGAAGTGCACTCGAGCCTCATTCAAAGAATCCAATCAAAACTCAACGCAGAATAGGGAAAATGCACACAGCACACAAGCATAATCTTCCTCTGCTTGAGTGTTGTGCATCAGAGACCAAAAACGCAGAAAATATCAGAAAACATTGGATGGTCAAATTTATACCCAATGGTTCCCAAACTCTACCAAAAGCTCATACACACTTGGCACTAACTAGGGAACACATTTGCCACTTCAAAAACACTCCCAAAACCAATTTGACCACAATCATACTCTTAGGTCTCTATAACACAACAAAGGTCCAATTTCCCTTAACACATTTCCAACATTCCAAACTAAATCCAATACTCAAATATCTTCACAATAAATCATTTGCAATATCAAACACACTGAAATCCATACTTTCAACATTTGGCATAACTAGGGCAAATTTTCCAGATTTTCACAAACTTATCCAAAAATCACAAATAATACTTCAAAATGCACTAAATGCCTACCTCTTCACTTTGCCAAATCCAGGATCTTGATTCTCCAACTTCCAATTTTGACCAACACACAAATCACCACTATTTCAAGATTCAACAACCACCATAATGGAGCTCTTAATGAGATACACAACATTAGAGATGAGGATTTTAGCAAAGGAGGATTATTACTTACCCCAAAAATCAAGGCTTTCCTTTCTCTTTCTTGCCTCAAGGTTGCCAGAAATAGAGAGAAAAGAGGGAGAGTATGAGAGAGATGGTGAGATGATAGTGATGATGCAATGTCCCTTTTCCCCCTTCCTACACACAATCGAAAAAGAGGGAGGAGGGAGAGAGAAAAGTGGCTTTTTGTCACTTAGTGCCACATCCCATGACCACCACCATGCCACTTGTCCAAATCTTAATCACTCCCCTATGAGCTCACACAACTGTAAAGCATAAGATCCTGACCCATGTGTAATGAATCTCAACCCTTGATCTTAAATACCACACACATGTATACCAATTTCATATTACATTAATTCCAAAAGTGCTTAATTACACACTTAAAATTAATCTCAAAGTCATTAGCCCTTAATCCTAAATTGGGATATTACACAATCATAAAGGAAAAATTAAAACTAGATTTAATAAGTTAAGATTCAATCCATCATTAGTCAGTCACATCATTACCCTTGGAAAATGGAAATTTAGCTCATGATGAAATTAAAAACAAAACCAAAATAAATTTACAACTTCATTAACATTGCATGAAACTCAATTATTAAATTCTAAAACACAAAGATACAATAAAAAGATGCATGAAAATGGAAAAATCTAGTCTTCCATATAGGAGGTAAAACCTTCATGTTGGTGGCAGTCTATACCATCAATAAAGAATGACTACTTAAGCCTTCCATGAAGGACGCATATAAGAAGTAAATACAGTGCATGAAATTAACTCTAAGATGGTGTGTTTCCTTGTGTCTTGAGCTCCTCTATTTATAAATGGAGGGGGTGCACAAATTTTCACATTATTGGCATGAATTTTTGACCTTAAGCTGCCAATATTGACCTTATGGCTGTCAAACTTCTTGATTGCTGCCTCATTTTGACATTCAAAATGGTGGAATTTCACCATGCGATCTTTATGAAAGTTGTAGCTCTGGATCTTAGTATGAAGAGACAATTAGAAAGTCATTATTTCAACATTTACAGCTCAAGTTATGGTCAAATTAGTGAGCAAAGGTTAGTCAGGGACAAATTCACATCCTCAACTTCCAAGCAAAATTTGAAACCCTTGAAGGCAGAATTGGGTTTTAGGCTCAACATAAAAGTTGTAGAGTTTTTCTTAGCCTTTTATCTATATAAAGAACGTCCCAATCTGATATCTAGAATTCTAGATATTATCTGAAAACTGAAACAGGGTTTGATTTAGTATTTTTCAAGAAATTCTAATTTAGGCCAAAATCATTATTTATTTATCAACTAGAGCCAAATTCATTAAATAAAGTTCAAATATCATTCATAAAATCATCATAAAAGGGAAAATAAATGTGCAAATATTTTACTTATTAATTCCCTTTGTTTAGTCATGGAATTTGAATATGGAAGTATTACATCTGTTTGTGTATAATTTATGGGCTGGGGGCCTAGAACGGAGCTCCCTTGTGTTGTGATGCTTGTAACAGGCGCTTGATAATTATGTCCCATGCATGTGATTTAATGAAAAACATTAAGTTGACTTTAATAGGTCATTTTTAGATAAGAGTGACATTACATTAATGCAAAGGAAAATGTTTTTAAAATTCAAATTTTGGCGTCAAAGTGGAGAATATAAGATAGGATGTTACATTTTGGTATCAGAGCTGGTCGGCCTTGTGGCAGATGCTTTCTATTGCATCACATGTAAGACTGTGGCTGTAACGTCCCAAATTTTGATTAAAGGCTAATGATGATTATTGTGAATAATTTTTGAATTTAAAGTTGAGTTGTTATGTGTTATGTGACAATTTTAATTAATATGCCATAATCAGTGGAAAAATTGAAAGGATGGCAAGTCAGTGAATAATGGAGAAATTAATTACTAACTAGGGAAAAATGAGAAGTGTAACTAAATGACTAATGGAGTTGCTAGAGTAACTAATTAGTTACTTACTTTATGAGAACCAATGGGAGTAGGACAAGTGTCAAGAGGAGATGGTAAGAGAGTCGTTGTAAAAGTCAATATTGCAATTAAAAAACTATTTCTCTCTCTCTCTCTTCCCCCCCATATTTTCTGCAGCAAGCAAGAGGCAAGAGGAAGTATCATCATTTAACTTTCTTCAACCTCCCATCTCTCTCATTCTCTCTCTACTTCGTCCTCTATGGCTGCCCAAGGTGAGAGGAAGTATTCTTGGTAAAGGTAAGCTATTTGACCCTCATAATGACCTCTAATGGAAAAACTCCCTTCTTCAATCTTACCCCTTGCATTGAGAGCTTCGATTCTATGGTTGTAGATTTACCATTTGTAGTTATTTGAACTCTAGAGGAGATATAGAGTTTGGAGAATCAAAGAACTCCTTTGGAGAAAGTTGAAGAGGTGAGTGAGTTGAGCATTTTGATATAAGTTTTGTGGTTATTTGGTTAAGTTGGAATATCTAGGAATTTAGCCCTATTTTCAAAAATTAGGGTCTTGTGGTGTTTGAGTTGTTGTTGTCATGGATATGATGCTTTGAGATGTATCTTGGATAGATAGAATTTGATTGAAGCTTAAATGTAAGTTTGACAATTTTGGGATTTTGTTGAACATAGGCAAAAAAAAAAAGAATAGAACATATAGATGGAATGAGAATTTGGTTATTTTGATGTTTCCATTGTGTTTGTTGTGGAAAATTGTGTGGGAGTAGTGTTGGATATGAATTTTGAACCATTGGGAACTTAGTTTTAAAAGTGGCAAGTCTTGGTTAGTGAAAAACTCTGTTCTGGCAGTGCTTTGCATGGACGTTTTAAAATAGCAAATGGTGTTGAAAAATTTTGAATCTTTCTAGTCTTAAAGATCATTGCCAAGCTTCAAAATGGACATGTATTTCATGTCATTTTGATTTGTGAGCTAGGAGTTATGACTGTCCAAAGTTTGATGTTAAATCTGGGAATAATTCTAAAGTAGTGTAGACATTTCTTAAAATCTGTATTTTTGTGGTGCTTTCTGGTAATGGTCCATATTTTTCTACTAAAGAGGACTTAAATTGCTTTCAATGGGCTTTGGGATCACCTCATTTCAATTTTTCTAGAATTAGTTATGAGTTTTTGAATTTCAGCCAAGAAACAGAATTTTCCTGGCCGTAGCCAGAAAATTATTGGCTGCAGCCAGAAACCTTCTGTGATGTTTTTGGTCACAGCCAGAAAATTCTTGGCTTCAGCCAACCCCGGTTTTCAGCACCATGTGATTTTGAAAAGTGGTTTCTAACCTAGTACTTCCCAATCCTTGTAAGCTATTGTTAGATACTTTTATAGTTACTTGAGGGACTTTAATGATAACCAAAACTAAGTGTTTTGAAGTTGATTGAGTATTAGAATAAGTGATAACGCGTCATCCTTAATTATGACTATAGGGTTTGATGTTTGCCTGGAACGTAGAAGGCCTACGCCTAAACAAGGATGGAAAGAACAAGGTAGTGACACTTTATCCTATATCATGTTTAATGCATTGCTCGTATGTATTTATCATGGAATGATGCTGATTGGGTCCGTGGCGAGTAGCCCGGCCTTGAATATTGTTAATTGGGTTTGTGGAGATTATCCCAACCTTGAATATTGTCGATTGGGTCCGTGGCGGGTAGCCCGGCCTTGAATGAATGATTGAGTCATAGCGGGTAGCCCGGCTTTGAATGCTGTGTAGCTTAATTGTGATATATACTTACATGTTTTTTTTAGTTATACATCATATACGTAAACTATTACTACTGGTATTCTTTTAAATCTCACTTTTTCCAAATAACATTTTTAGCCAGGGCTAGTGGATCTCGGGACAAGCAGGTGAGCAAGGACGACTAGGATTACCGATGGTAGTCTTAGTTTCTTTTTGGTTTTTTGTTATCATTTGGGCAACTGTATGTAAATATTGGATTGATCATAGATTTGTAATTGTTGTGTAATCCCTAGTTTGGGAAACTGAGATGGGCAATGATGCCCTGTAAAACTCTTAGATTAATGATATTTTCCCTGGTGAATGTCAAAAATTTTATTAGTACTCTAGTATTGTATATGTGACAAACCGAATAGGCCATTTGTTTTTGTGAATGAAAGGATAGAGATCTTGTTGTACAGGTTTTTGGAAAAAGGATTTTAATTACACTCGATCTCTTATCCAATTGTAAAATGAGTTTAAACACTAATCTTGGCCTTGATGATGGCGGGGGTTACATATGTGGTATTAGAGCAATTTTCCTGGCATTTGTAGGAATTGTTAGGATAGTTGCCCTATTTTGTTTCCTATGTATTAGATGATTATGGATTGTATACACGTGAATATTCCTGTTATTGATTGGTATATAAGAGTTTAAGAAATATGTGTATACATTTGCGTGTGATTACTGACTGGGTGAACGATTTGTAGACTGAAGAGAACAATGGCTCACCCTAGAGTCAGACAACCAGATCCGGAGGTGGAAGAGCTCAATGATAATACTCCTGATCTGATGCTAGAGATGATGAACCTGATAAGGGAACAAAGAGATATGATCACTGAGCTAAGGTAAGAGCTTAGAGAAGAAAGGGCCAAGAGAAATGAGGAAAGAGTCTAGTGTGCATAAGAAGAGACTCGAGAAGAGACCTAACCAGAAGAGACAGCTGAGGGGTCAAACTGATCCCATGAGTCTCCACCTCATACTAAGCAAAACCAAGGATCACATGGGGTACCGACTCACAATGATAGAGACATTCATTTTTGGGTTTCTAGATTTTGCAAACACATGCCTCCTATGTTCAAAGGAAGATTCGACCCTCAGGTAGCGGAGGATTGGTTAATGAGGTTGGAAAAGATCTTTGAGGTGCTTGAGTGTTCATCAGAAGTAAAGGCAAAACTGGTTATTTATAAGCTTGAAGGGGATGTAGACCGGTGGTGGAGAAATATTGCTATGACTATGTAGGCCCGAAATGTGCTAGTGACTTGGGAAGTGTTCCAGGAGCAGTTCAATGACAAATATTTCCCTAAGTCTGTGAGAATCGAGAAAGAGTCAGAGTTTCTGGCTATCAAACAAGGAGATAATAAGACCTTTGATGATTTCTTGTCTTGGTTTATCCATCTATCCTGATACTTCTCCTACCTCCGACGGATGGATGACGAGGAGTGGAGCTCCAACATGCTAATCCGTGGTTTGAGGTGGGAGTTGAAGAAGAGGTTGGCCACCTGATAATTCGATAAATTCAACAAAGCGGTTGAGGAGTGTTGTATCACCAAGAATAATCTAAGTGACATCAACCTGAGTAAGGGCATTGGTCGTGGTGAAGCTGGTAAGGGAAACTCCTCCTAAAAGCGCAAGGGCCAAGGATCTTTATCCAAGGGTAGCAGTAAGAAGCCATACTATTCTGGGGACCGTGAGAACCAGAGAGCCTTCGTGCAGAGGCTATGTCCCCGTTGTAACAAAGTACATCTTGGTATGAATTATGATGGGCAAATAATATGTTACACTTGCAAGCAACCTGGGCATTTCGCCAGAGAGTGCAACTGACGACCGGTAGAGTCAAGACCCAAGAATCAAGGGAGAGTGTTCGCTATAACTCACAAGGAAGTAAGGAAATCTTCTAACTTGATTCAAGGTAACATTCTTCTAAATGGTAGTTCATTGAAAACTTTGTTTGATTCGAGTGCTAGTCATTAGTTCATAGCTTATGACTGTGTAAGGCGCCTAGGGTTACATGTCCATAAACTGCCATTTGATCTGGTTGTGTCAACACTGATGGGTGCTAAGACTGTGACGGCGGAAGCTTGTCTGAATAGTATTATAACTGTTGAAGGGTTTGAATCTACCATTGATTTGAATTGTCTCCCACTTCATCAACTAGAAGTTATTCTGGGTATTGATTGGTTGACGGCAAAAAATGTCATGTTGGATTGTGAGAATAGGAAAATAGTATATCCTTCGCAGAGGGATGTCAATGTAAATAATAAATGGAATTTCCTCTCGATGGCTAAAGCTAAGAAATGTTTGAAAAAGGGATCCTAAGGGTATATGGTATTCTTTTCTATTCAGGGAGAGTTAGATGAAGGTCTAGAAAATATACCCGTTATGAGAGAATTCCCTGAGGTGTTTCCAGATGACATCAACGGATTGCGTCCGGAAAGGGAAGTAGAATTTCCAATTGAGATAGTACCTGGAGCTGGGTCCATATCCAAAGCCCCATATAGAATGGCCCCTAATAAAATAGTAGAATTGAATAAATAGATTGAAGACTTGCTTGAGAAAGGGTTTATCCGACCCAGTGTGTCGCCACGGGGAGCTCCGGTATTGTTTGTGAAAACGAAAGATGGAAGGTTGAGGCTTTGTATAGATTACAGAGAACTTAACAAAGTAACTGTTAAGAACAAGTACCCTCTCCCGAGAATTAATGACATGTTAGATCAATTGTCTGGCTTGTGTATATTCTCTAAGATTGATCTAAGGTCGGGATATCATCAGTTACATGTGAAGGCAGCAGATATTCTGAAGACTGCTTTTAGAATGAGGTATGGGCACTATGAATTCCTTGTGATGCCCTTTGGTTTAACTAATGTATTGGCGGTATTTATGGATTATATGAATCGCATCTTTTGACCGTATCTTGACCAGTTAGTGGTAGTATTCATCGATGACATATTGATTTACTCTAAGAGTAATGAAGAGCATGAACGGCATTTGAGAATCGTATTAAGAATCTTGAGAGAAAAGCAACTCTATGCCAAGATGAGAAAATGTGAGTTTTGGCTTACGGAAGTGAAATTTCTTGGCCATATTATCTCACGAGAAGGGGTCTCGGTGGATCCCAGTAAGGTGGAAGCAATACTTGACTGGAAGAGGCCAGAAACAGTTTTTAAGGTCCGCAGTTTTTTGGGTCTTACTGGTTACTATTGGAGGTTCATTCAAAACTTCTCCCGTATTGCATTGCTGATTACCAAGCTCACGAGGAAGGATAAACCATTTTTGTGGGATAAACGTTGTGAACAGAGTTTCAAGGAGCTGAAGGGTAGGTTGACTACAGCATCGGTATTGATTATACTTGATCCTAGTGAGGCTTACGTCGTGTACAGTGATGCGAGTAAGCAGGGGTTAGGGTGTGTTCTGATGCAGTAGGGACGAGTAGTAGCCTATGCCTCCCGACAGCTGACACCTGATGAGATGAATTATCCTACTCATGATCTGGAGCTTACGGCAATAGTGTTTGCATTGAAGATTTGGCATCATTACCTATATGGTGTGACAGTGGAATTGTACTGTGACTACAAGAGTCTCCAATACTTGTATGATCAGAAAGAACTGAATATAAGACAACGTCAGTGGATGGAGTTGCTAAAAGATTATAACTTGGAGATTAAACATCATTCGGGTAAAGCTAATGTCGTCGGGATGCTCTTAGTCGAAAGTCAGTGCTAGTGGTAATGATGATGATACATGAAAGGAAATTGATTGAGGATTTTTGGGATTTTAATCTCTCGAATAATATCATATGTACCAGTTATGGTGTTGTCCAAGGGGAAAATGACCTAAGGACTGAAATTGAAGAGGCTCAGCTGCAAGATGAGCGAGCCCAGTTCAGCTGAGCTATGATTGAACAAGGAGAGACTCGGGATTATGATTTGTCGCCTAATGGAGTGGTTCGTTATCAGAAGAGGATCTATGTTTCACTGAAGGCGGACTTGAGACAGAGGATCCTAGATGAGGCTCATAAGAGTCAGTATACTCTTCACCCCGGTATGACCAAGATGTATTAAAACTTGAAATCTCTGTATTGGTGGCCAGGGTTGAAGAGTGATGTGACTAAGTACGTGGTGAGGTGTCTTACCTGTCAAAAGGTGAAGATTGAACACCAAAAACTGCCAGGATTGCTTCAAAGTATAAAAATTCCATAATGTAAGTGGAAAACCACGGATCTACTGGTAGGTCAGCCCAGGATCAGGAACTATGATGCGATTTGGGTGATTATTGATCGACTCATGAAGTCAACGCACTTCATGCCGATTAATGCTAGCTATTGTCTGGATAGGCTGGCAGAAATCTATATCAAAGAGATCGTGAGACTCCATGGTACACCAAAAAACATTATCTCTTATAGAGATCCTTGCTTTACTTTGAGATTCTGGAGGGCTCTGCATGAAGCTATGGGTACACAGTTAAGGTTTAATATGGCCTACCATCCACAGACAGACGAACAGTCAGAAAGGACCATTCAAATGCTAGAAGATATGCTGAGAGCGTGTATCCTAGATTTCAAAGGAAAATGGGATTATTACCTTCCACTGGCCAAGTTTGCTTACAACAATAGTTATCACTCGAGCATTTAAATGGCTCTATATGAGGCATTGTATGGAAGGAAGTGTCAGTCACCGTTGTGCTGGATAGAATTGTCTGAGAGGAAGTTGTAGGCCCAGACCTTGTTGATCAGACTTTAGAAAAGATCAAAATTATCAGAAAGAGGCTCCTTACAGCATAGAGTCAATAGAAAAGCTATGCTGATAAAAGGAGAAGACCTCTAGTATTTGAGGTGGGGGATCATGTTTTCCTTAGAGTATCACCAGTCACAGGAATCGGAAGAGCCATCAAGCGGAGGAAACTGAGCTAGAGGTACATTGGTCCATTTGAGATTTTAGCGCGAATCGGACCTGTAGTGTACCTGATAGCTCTACCCCCGAATTTAAGTCAACTTCATGATGTGTTCCATGTCTCACGGCTCAAGAAGTACCAGCCAGACCCTAAGCATATTGTTGGGTATGAAGAGATTGAATTGGGAGATAACTTCACTTATACGGTAGAGCCGGAACGAATCATTGATCAAAAAGAGCGGCAGCTTTAACATTGAAGCTTATCGTTTGTGAAGGTGGTTTGGAGGAATGTCTCCTAGAGAAGCGACTTAGGAAGCAGAAGCTGAAATGAGAAAGTGATTTCCTGAGTTTATGCCTAATCATTTGTAACAAGTTTCGAGGACGAAATTTATTTAACGACGGGAGAATTGTAATGCCCCAAATTTTGATTAAGGGCTAATGATGATTATTGTGAATAATTTCTGAATTTAAAGTTGAGTTGTTATGTGTTATGTGACAATTTTAATTAATATGCAATAATCAGTGGAAAAATTGTAAGGATGGCAAGTCAATGATTAATAGAGAAATTAATTACTAACTAGGAGAAAATGAGAAGTATAACTAAATGGCTAATGGAGTTGTTATAGTACCTAATTATTTACTTACTTTATGTGAACCAATGGGAGTGGGACAAATGTCAAGAGGAGATGGTAAGAGAGTGGTTGTGAAAGTCAATATTGCAATTAAAAAACTATTTCTCTCTCTCTTCCCTCCCATATTTTCTGCAACAAGCAAGAGGCAAGAGGAAGTATCATCATTTCACTTTCTTCAACCTCCTATCTCTCTCACTCTCTCTCTACTTCGTCCTCCATGGCTGCCCAAGGTGAGAGGAAGTGTTCTTGGTAAAGGTAAGCTATTTGACCCTCATAATGACCTCTAATGGAAAAACTCCCTTCTTCAATCTCGCTCCTTACATTGAGAGCTTCGATTATATGGTTGTAGATTTACCATTGGTGGTGATTTGAACTCTAAAGGAGATATAGAGTTTGGAGAATCAAAGAACTCCTTTGGAGAAAGTTGAAGAGGTGAGTGAGTTGAGCATTTTGATATAAGTTTTGTGGTTATTTGGTTAAGTTGGAATATCTGGGAATTTAGCCCTATTTTCAAAAATTAGGGTCTTGTGGTGTTTGAGTTGTTGTTGTCATGGATATGATGCTTTGAGATGTATCTTAGATAGATAGAATTTGATTGAAGCTTAAATGCCAAGTTTGACAATTTTGGGATTTTGTTGAACATAGGCAAAAAAAAAACAGAACATATAGATGGAATGAGAATTTGGTTATTTTAATGTTTCCATTGTGTTCCTTGTGGAAAATTGTGTGGGAGTGGTGTTGGATATGAATTTTGAACCATTGGGAACTTAGTTTTGAAAGTGGCAAGTCTTGGTTAGTGAAAAACTTTGTTCTGACAGTGCATTGCATGGACATTTTAAAATAGAAAATGGTGTTAAAAAATTTTGAAACTTTCCAATCTTAAAGTTCACTTGCCAGGCTTCAAAATTGACATATATTTCATGTCATTTCAATTTGTGAGCTAGGAGTTATGACTGTCCAAAGTTTGATGTTAAATTTGGGAACAATTCTGGAGCAGTTTATACATTTCTTAAATTCTGTATTTATGTGGTGCTTTCTGGTAATGGTCCATATTTTTCTACTAAAGAGGACTTAAAGAGCTTTCAATGGGCTTTAGGATCACCTCATTTCGAGTTTTGAAGAATTAGTTATGATTTTTCGAAGTTTAGCAAAGAAACAGAATTTTCCTGGCTGCAGCTAGAAAATTCTTGGCTGCAGCAAGAGGTTTCTTGGTTGTAGCCAACCCCTGTTTTCAGCAGCATGTGATTTTGAAAAGTAGTTTCTAATCTAGTACTTCCCAATCCTTGTAGCCTATTGTTAGAGACTTTTATAGCTACTTAAGGGACTTTAATGATAACCAAACTAAGTGTAATATCCTGATTTGTAATTAGGGCTAATGATTCTGATAATTATTGTAATTATCTTGATTAAGCACTATTATGATCTATGTAATATGGATTTGGAATAAATACATGTGGTAATTAAGATCAATGGTTGTGATTCCTTGACCGTGGGTTAGAATCCTATGTTTTGTGACTTGGTAAGCTCATTGAGGGAATTGTGTAGATGGTGACAAGTAGCATAATGGAGGCCCTTGGATATGGCACTAGAAGACAAAATACCACTTTTTCCCTCTTCTCTCTCTTGGTTCGGTTGAGTGTGTGTGTGTGTGGAGGGTGAGTGACATCTTCATCATCTCCTCCACTTCATTTTCTCTCTCTCTTCCTCCATTGTTTCGCTGAAGCAAGGAAAAGGAAAAGAGAAAAGCTTGAATCTTGGTAAGAAATGCTCCTCCTTTGCTCCAATCCTCTTCTCTAATATTGTTCATCTCAATGAGAGCTACATTATGATGATTGTAGAGCCTTGAATGGTGTTGATTGGGATTTTGGCCGAAATAGAAAGTTGAGGAATCAAGGTTCTGAATTGAGCAAAGAGAAGAGGTAGGTATTTTGAGCATGTTGATATATTGTTTGTGAATTGTGGATAAGTTGGGAAAAATCTGGAAATTTGCCCTAATTTGCACCAAATGTGGATTTTAGGAGTTTCATTGTGTTTGCTGTTAAAAATGAGTTAATGTTAAGTTATTTGATTATTGGAAATAACCTGGAATGATGGAAATGGGTTAAGGGAAATTTGGAGAATGTGTGTCATTGAGACCTTAATGAATGATTATGGTCAAATGGGTTTTTGGAGTGTTTATGAAGTTGCCATTGTGTTCCCTAAGTAGTGCCAAGTATGTGTGAGCTTTTGGTAGAGTTTGGGAACCTTTGGGAGTGAATTTGACCATCTGGTGTTTCTGGTTTTTGGCTACGTTTCTGGGTCTCTGATGAACATCACTCGAGCACAGGATGATCATGCTCGAGTGATGGGAGAGTTTTTCCCTGTTCTGCTTCGAGTGCGCCTGGGTTTCATGGGCAATGCTCGAGCACATCGCTTTGTGCTCGAGTGAGCGAAGAACATGCTCGAGTGAGCGTGGTTTGCTCGAGTGATAGTGGGAGTTCAGAGTGAAGGGTTTCTTTCGGGTCTTCACTTGTTGGTGGATGCCACGAGTGTGCTCTAACACTCGCGAGCATAGCCTTCTCACTCGAGCACTGGGGGTCGTGCTCGAGTGAGGTTGTGCTTCAGGTGGGAGTTGTGCTTGCGGGTGGTCACTCGCGGGTAAGGTGCTCAGGTGTGCCTTCTCACTCGCGGGTGTGAGGTGTGTGCTCGAGTGCATGAGGTTGTGCTCGAGTGATCCTGGTCTTGGAGAGCGTTGTGTGCTCTCGGGTCCTCACTTCCTGAGCTTATCTCGCAGGTGCTCGAGTGAGGCATTTGTCCTTGTGCTCGAGTGAGGATCAGCGTGCTCGAGTGAGCCAGTGCTCGAGGGTTTCCTTGTGCTCTCGGGTGCTCACTCGCAGTCTCACTCTCTCTTGTGCTCGAGTGATGTCCATACTTGTGCTCGAGTGAGAGCATCTGTGCTCGAGTGAGATGACCAAAAATCTGTGTTTTGCCTTCGAGTAAGGGGTCTGTTGGGTAGTGTCTTCCAACCCTTTAGGCATATGTTTAGGCCTCTAATAGTCACCTAAAGAGTCCTAAATGATAACCAACCTAGAGTATTATTGAAATATACATATGGATAAGAGATTGATTGGTTGTCCCTGATTGATATAGGATTTGACATATGTCGTCCTCGTGAGGCTAAGGTGCCAGAGCCAGTCAGGAAGGATACAGGTAGTGACTCTTTCTTTATACCTTGTGTGATACATTGTATGTATATTATGTCATTGTTTGAAATGGATTTCGTATGCTGCAAGTATTGTGAAAACTTGTGTGGAAGCACCGCTTTACCAATAGTCCCTGAGTCGCTAGCAACGGTTCGGGTGAAGGTCGTATGCCTTCCCGGCGGTAAAAGGGGATGAGGTTAGGGTGTGATATATGTGTATATGTGGGCCGAAAGGCTAATTGTGAGCCGAAAGGCTATTTGTGAAGGCCGACGGGCCATTTGTGAAAGCCGAATGGCTATATTTGAGCCGTGTGGCTATTTGTATGCACTGCCACGCCAATAGTCCCTGAGTCGCCAACAACGGTTCGGGTAAAGGTCGTATGCCTTCCCGGCGGTAAAAGGGGATGAGGGTGGAGTGACTTGTGCTGCTGTATGAGATGATTGGTGTGCATATTCTGTGATTGCATGTGGTATGAAATTGTTGTTACTACTAGGATTCTTTAGAATCTCACCCCTTCCATATGACTAACCTTTTCAGACAGGGTGAGTGGCTCGAAAGGGAAGCGGACAACCAGGAGTAGTTAGGACTACTCTGAGATTTAGTAGATGTTGGTTATCTTAGTTTTGGATTTGGGATTGCTAAGTGTACATTTAATGTAAATGATTATTTTGGTTATGTAATCCCCATATTTGGGAAATCTTAAACCCAAGTTATTATATAAGTAACCCGGGGTTTGCCGGGATTTTGGTTTCCGCACTCTGATATTGTTTATGTGATTTGATCGCTCTGGTAATTATATCCGCACGTGAATGTGAGACCAGGATTAAGTATGCTTTAGAAATGATTTTGAAATACCCCATCTTGGGATGAGGGATTATGAATTGTTATTTTGTCTTATTGGTCTCTATTTCACTTAAATTTCGTAATCCGGATGTAATTACGGTGAGGGGGTTACACTAAGTGTTTTGAAGTCGATTGAGTATTGGAATAAGTGATAACGTGTCATCCTTAATTATGACTATAGGGTTTGATATTTTCCTGGAACATAGAAGGCCTACACCTGAACATGGACGGAAAGAACAAGGTAGTGACACTTTATCCTATATCATGTTTAATGCATTGCTCGTACGTATTTATCATTGCATGATGCTGATTGGGTCCGTGGCGAGCAGCCCGGCTTTGAATGATGTTGATTGGGTTTGTGGCGGTTAGCCCATGCTTGAATATTGTCGATTGGGTCCGTGGCGGGTAGCCTGGCCTTGAATGAATGATTGAGTCATGGCGGGTAGTCCAGCTTTAAATGCTGTGTAGCTGAATTGTGAGATATACTTACATGCTTTTTTTAATTATACATCATATACATAAACTGTTACTACTGGGATTCTTTTGAATCTCATTCTTTCCAAATAACCTTTTTAGCCAGGGCTAGTGGATCTCGGGACAAGCAAATGAGCAAGGATGACTAAGATTGTGGTGGTAGTCTTAGTTTCTTTTTGGTTTTTGGTTATCATTTGGACAATTGTATGTATAGATTGGATTGATCATATATTTGTAATTGTTGTGTAATCCCCGGTTTGGGAAACTAAGATAGGCAATGATGCAATGTAAAACTCTTGGATTAATGATATTATTCCTGGTGAATGTCAGAAATTTTATTAGTACTCTGAGATTGTATATGTGACAAACTGAACATGCCAATTATTTTTGTGAATGAAAGGATGGAGATCTTGTCGTACAGGTTTTTGGAAAAAGATTTTTAATTACTCTCGATCTCTTATCCAATTATAAAATGAGTTTAAACACTAATCTCGGCGTTGATGACGGCGGGGGTTATAGTGGCAATATTTGTAATTAGGCATAACCTTCCAGTTTCTTTCCCCCCCATTACTAATCAATTAATAGTTGTTATTTCATGTTTCTTTCCCCTTACTTTGACACCTAAGGTGACTTTTGTCCTTAGGTAAGAAGAATGGTCAGGACTCGTAGAAACAGCCAGCAAAACAACTAGGAGCCAGAGGTTTCTGAACCATGGATTGAGATGCTCAGACATCCTAAAGTTGAGGCCATTATGACTTAGAGAAGGACCATGTTGACTGAGATAATGCACGAAGAGGTGCAGAAGCTTAGAGAAGAGATGACTGCTGAGAGGGTTGCCTTTGCTGAGAAGACAGTTGAGGGTCACCCTAGTAGCGAGATGCTAAGTTGGAACAATAGTAGAACGGAAAATGATAGTGCTTCACATGTAGAGTCAAGGAGCCATATGGATAAAAGTAAGACAGATGTGTCGAGACAGCTACCCCTCATTGATACTGCCATTACTAAAGTTTGGAAGGAATTCAATCATTATGATCTTCCAACTTTTGGCAAGGAATTAGAGTCAATAGCTGTAGAAGCTTGGATCCATAGTCTAAAGGCCATCTTCCAGGCAGTCCCCTGCACCCTATAACTAAAAGTGCAAATAGCAATGATTCAGTTGATTGGCTTAGCTAAGCATTAGTGGAAGAGCGCTTGATCGAGTGATGGAACACAACCTATATGGGATGAATTTAAAGACATATTTTATGCCCATTACTCTACCTACAATAGACCTCCTAAAAGTATGAGCTGAACTCCTTCTAGTGTAGGAGTCTTCAATGGAAATAGTAATTATCCCTATTCTAGGAGACCTAATTATAGAAGGTCCTTCTAGAGGAACCCAACACCAAGATAGTAGGCTGATAGGACTCAAAACAACCATCATGAGTTAGCTATGTCAACCCCAAAGGTGAATGGACCTTGCCAACATTGCAGCAACCCACATTTTTGTAGGTTCTGGGAGTGCTTCAAGTTCCATAAGATAGGACACATAGCTCATAATTGCCTTGGGATGCAGTCGAATTTGCAGACTTTATCAACCAATCAACCTACTGTTCAGGGATGAGTATTTGCATTGACTTAAGAAGGAGCCAGAGAGCCTCCTAACCTCATTTGAGGTTTGATTTTGCTTCAAGGCCATAGTCTCCTTGCCCATTTTGACTCAGGAGTTACTCATTCTTTTATAGCTATGGATCATGCATATGATTTAAATTTTAACATGTCTTGTTTGTCCTATGATTTGATTATAACAAGCCCGGTTGGAGTTTCGATAAGGACTACATGTGCTTATTTGAATCTCACCTTAGAATTCCAAGGCAGAACCTCAGTTGTAGATCTAATCTGTCTACCATTGAGAGGCATTAATGTGATTATTGGAATATTTGACTATTAGATCATAATGCTATCCTTGAATGCCAAAAGAAAGGAGTCTTCTTTGTGGGCCCCCTAGTTTAAGTGAGGGGACCTAGTGGGCCCATGTTGTTGTCTATGGCCCAAGTGGATAAATGCATTTGACAAGGATGCCAGGCATTTGCAATATTCTTCTCAGTACAAGTTGAATCAGAAGAAGGGATTGATAAGATAGAAGGAGTCAATAAATTCTAGAAGTGTTCTTAGCTGAGATAATAGGCATAACGCCAAAACGAGATGTAGAATTTGCCATCGATCTAGTGCCAAGCACATGACCTATGTAAGTCCCGTCTTACATACCCCTTTAATTACATATCTTATGTGTCAGTCATTAATTCCTTAGGGGTTCATTACTTATTTGCAACTCATTAGCCATTCTTCTTACCAAATATCAGAGCTAATTCTTGTTCTCAGTAATCCCAATTACACAACACATACAGACTACCATGCAAAACCCTATTTGGTAGTAAATTTCAATTTTAAAATTTGTGTTCTAATGATCTAGAATTCCCAATCAGGGGCTATTCCCACATAGTTTTTTATGTCAAACACAATGGTAACATCAAATTTACCAAATTCTCCCAAATGGTCATGCCCTGTTCTGACAAAAAATTAGGGTTCAACATAACGATTCACTAATTCATATTTTAATCATCAAACTTAGTTTATATGCTTCATAATCATCATATAATCACATATATATGAACACAACATCATGAAACCCGAATAACCCTACTTGGCCTTAATTAGGGTAGCAAGAACAAGCCCCAAAAATTTATCTAAACAACACAATATATAGGTCAAAATGAAGCTCTTGGTCACCTCTTTCACTTTTCCAAGCTCTTTCTTTAATTCTCTAACTTTGGCTCTTGCTAGATGACTCAAAACACCTCCTCTTCAAAAACAAAAGATGAGAGGAAAACAATGTTTATGAAGAACATTTGAGCCAAAGAAGTGACTTAGAAGGTGAAAATCAAAGTAGAAGATCTTACCTCTTCTTTATTCTTCTACTTTCTCTTTTCTCTTTCCTTTTTCTTTTTTCTACTTCTTTTCTCTGCTTTCCCTAGCTTGGCCGTCACTTTTGGAGTATAAGAGGGAGTGAACATGTTGATTTATTCATTAATTGCCTTCTTACACTTTGCTTGGCCAAAAATTGCCCAAAGAAACAAGGGCAAAATATGTGGCTAATATTGAAGCTTCTTGTAAAAGCTTATGGTTAGTTAACCATGTTGACTTTGGTTACTTTAACTTAACTCCTTTACTCTCTCTCCATGCTTGTTGACCGAATTTCCCTTCCAAAAAGGAAGAGGAAATGTTGATCAATTTTCTCTTAATGTCTTGTTTTTTGGTCAAACTTTCCAAGTTGTAACCAATTGCAATACATGTTGACTTCTTGACCAATCTTTTCCCTCCCTATTTAGCCCTTGATGAAGATGATTTTTATGCCCTAAGAGAGAGATAAAATTTGCTTTCCATTCTCATAATCACTTCTTACTTTTGAAAAGCAAATCCTAGCCCTTCATTTTGTCTTCCAATTTTAACCTCAAGATCAAGTGGCAATTATTTCTTTTGCCCTTGATTATGTCAATATTAATCTTGTGCCATTAGTTCTTTCAGTTCTCTTTCTTACTTCTTTCTAGACACTGTTTCCCTTTTCCTTTGGATTTGGGGTTAGGTTTTATGTCATTCTGACACACCCTAAAGGAATCTGGTACTTTTTTTGACTAATTCACCCTGAAATTCATATTCTATTTTGAGTGTAGTTTCTAAAAGTCATTCTGCTTCTTATGCATTCCTGGGACTCTTACTAACCTAGACTTAGTAGCCTACTTTATTTATGCTTATTTCTTAGCCTCTAGTCCTAAAATTCAGAGTATTACAATTCTCCATTCATTCAATAAATTTCATCATCAAAATTTGCTACTAGTTTGATTCTTAATAATACTTCAAAAGGACAACTGTAGCGAGGGTTTAATTTCTTTATTCTACTCCCTACTGACACCTCAAATTTTAGAGGGTTTCTCATTTAATTCTATTTTTGACAGATCTTGCTTAACTATCCTGCATATGAGCTTCTTCAATCTAAGCTCTCGACTACTTTTCTCTTGACTAGCACTGTAGCTAGCAAGTAATATCTAACTTAACAAACAAGTTTAGATTTCTAAATCCATCTATCAGTTTCTGTTCCTGTTTCACTATGACTGTCACTTGCGCTACTTTTCAATTCAAAACATCAATGACAGCATTCACGTAATTGCTTCTCCATTCATCTACGTTGTCTTATATTCAACTTTTCTGATTTTTCAAATATTCAAAATTTCTCTAGTCGCATTACATTTTCACAATCACACCATACAAAATAGTGTTGTCACATTTTCAAAGAAAAAATAATCACTGCCAGCTTTAATTGATGAGTGGGGTAATTCATCTCATATGGTTTCAACTATTGAGAGGCACACGCCACTATTGCATCCTTCTTTACCAGGACATATCCCAATCCTTTCTTTCTCATTTCATTACAGACCATACTGGTCACTTCAACCACTCACCATGTAGATATTGTCCACTTTGGTTGCTTGCCGTAGCCCCTACCCTTATGGTTTTTCTTCTCTGGAGTCTCAATCTCTTATATCTAGAAAACGTGTCTACGAGGATACGGGTCACATTCTCTGCAGACCACACAGGTTGCATTCCTTGCAGACCATACAAGTCGCATTCTCAGATCAGGAATATTCAATACTGGTGTGATTTTCAACCTCTCCTACAACACTATGTAATCCTCTCATAGACATCATCCTACTTAAACAATTCTTTCTTTCAAATGAACTTTTATCAATGGCAAATCGATCTAGTAAAAGTTCTGAATACATCTGGTAAGACCCAACAAATTGAGTATTTCTGCAACAGTTCTGGCCTTTTCCAGTTCTGTATTGCTTCTACTATTTTAGGTTCAGTGAGGACCCCTTTTATGAGATAACATAGTTTAGAAGTGACTGCTACAAACTGATCTTAAATTTTGCTAAAAAAATTCTATTCAAACATTTAGTTCATATAATTCATGAAAATAGCAGGTGCATTAGTCTATTCAAAGTTCAATTTTTGAGAATACACAGGAACCAGACCACTATTCTAGAAGGTCATCAATTGTGAATACATTCCAAGCTGAAACCCTTGCCTCTCAAGCCATTCAAACACATGTAATGTTCACGAAGCGTACAAAACAAACAATCCATTTTCAAGCATTCACAATCATTCACAAGACCTAATCGGTCCAATTATTCATTCACAGGACCTAACCGGTCTAGTTTAGCATTCATATTCATTCACAGGACCTAACCGGTCTAGTTTCATATAGATGGTAGATCAGGTCTGACAACCTATTTTGAGCTGCAACCCAGTATCATTCTCATACGATATGAAAGCATTATGCCAGCCTTTAGACACACTAGTCCAACAGGGCTTGGGGCTTCATATGAAATGCCTTTGCCAGCCTATAGACACATTGGTCTAATAGTACTTAGGGCTTCTCATTGAATGCATATCAGGTTTGACGGTCTAAGGATATACTGGCCTAGTAGGTCTTACTACCTTCTATATATTCATAACACGAATATACTCAATTGTAAATACATACATGCAAAACCATTACATAAGATATGAGAGCAAGAGTTGCTTTCCCTTATACCGTCAAGCCTAAATTTCCTTAATTCCCTTTCTCATCTTTCTTCCCGTAAATAGCACTGGAGCACTCTATGGCGATACACTGGGTCGTAAAAACCCTTTTGTCAAGGAAACCCTTCCCAATTTGGCACTTGTTATAATGTACCATACTCGAGAACTGACGCCCTGGTAGCTCCACTCTATGATTCTTTACTTGGCACTTCACTTAGTCCCTAACTAGTTAGCCTCTCCGGTTAGAACCCTCTGTAGGTAGCTCTCTCTGGTTGGCTGTCTCTTTATGAAAAAACCATTGTAATAGGAACAAATCCTTAGGAGAACCACACCTTAAAACTAATAGTTGGAGTTTGGAAACCCAAGGCTTTATTTTTCTAGCAGCTTTGCATTTGCTTCTTTAATTCCACCATCTAAATTGGGGTCATTCTATATGGACTTTTGATATTGGTCCAGCTCCTGGCAAAATTGCAAATTTTGCTGCCCTAACTGAAAGTATTCTACTTATACCTTTCAACATATTGTCTGCCATTTACCAATCGACTCCTAGGATAGCCTCAAGTTAGTAAATGATAGGAAGATTCATTCTTTCTCTTATTTCATCAATTATTCTATCTAAGGGAATATTCTATAATCAAGATCTTTCGCTATGCTAGATTAATAGCTAGACACCTTTAAAAATCTCATAGATTTACCACATTCTAATACCTCAAATCATTCTAGGCCATTTCAAATTCTTAAGGCATCAGAACTAAACAATTGATTTCTGGGTTACGATTTACTTGGTAACCCTTCTCTGGCTATTGGATAGTCATCCAACTTTTAGGTTCATCACTAACTCTAGAATCTTGACATCATATTGATTGGAAATCATTTTGCTCCATTATACCCAATAGGCATGCTAAAATCATGATCGATAGTGCCTATTCTAATCTTCACGGTATTCAGGTAAAATCCTCAAAACATTACTGAAGGTTCAACACTATCCACAAGGTTCAAACTTCCGTCATGAAACAGAACTATAGTGCAACCTTATTCACATTTCGACCTAAGCATTATTTTAGCTTAGATCAAATTCAAGCCTATCCTTAACCTTCATTATCATAAGATCAGATCCTCTAGGATCAATATATGGCATAATCACCACGTATCATGTATCATTGTATATCATACCTATATACCGAAATTGCTCTCTCTCAAGCATGCTTAACCTTAGTTCTGATGGGATCGGGGGCATTAGTGCCTGTACAGATATATATATATATATATATATATATCATTAGGTATCGATAGCTCATATATGTCTTGATCCTAGTATAATACATCTGCCTTCCTAGAAATACTAAGTACTATCCTTGTAGGGAAACATAAATAGTACCAAATTCTCAGTGTAGCTCCCTTATGTACTCCCATAACATAGGGTAAGGTTTTAAATCATATTCTATTTCATCATCAATAACTCTAGAGTTAGCAACATAATTCAAATCCTATTCTACCTCATATACCTCATATATTTTTGGCGATAAATCCATACTAGGACTAAACACTGCCAACACTACTGGCATTGGAGCTCATACCCTTTTTCTTGGGGTATTCATCACTAAGGTTCTGCCTCTTTCTCTGTATATACCTCTACCTCTTCCTTCTACAGGCTATTTAATAGATAAGGATGGTCTGACTCATTATTTTCCTTTGCTATCTATAACTTCCAGTCATAGTCCCCCTAACAGAGGATCAACATACTATTCTTATGGATAGAGAGTATAGCCTATAGCCAACACCCTTTACTTTGATTGGACTCCTAACTTGGAGTAGCCAATTCCATTACCAGAATCTTTGTTCTGATACCATAAATGTAAGACTCGTCTTATATATCCCTTTAATTACGTATGGGAAGCATTGATCATTAGCTCCTTATGGATTTATTACTCATTTCTGACTCAATAGTCGTTCTTCTTACCATATATCAAAGCTAATTCTTATTGTTAGTGATCCCAATTACATAACACATAAAGACTACTACGCAGAACCTTATTTGGCAATAAATTCCAATTTTACAATTTATTTTCCAATGGTCCATAATTCCCAACTAGGGGCTAGTCCCACACAGCTTTTCATGTAGAATACAATGGTAACATGAAATTTACCAAATTCCCCTGTTAGAATCCAAGTTTTGATGATAACAAAAGGTGATTATGTATTTTGGTAAGAAACTCATGTTTTGGAAGTATAAAAATTTTTTCAAAATGTTACCAAATGCATTTCATAAAGTTCAGAGGATAATGCTGTGATTTTAACTGATGCACATGGAGCTTGCACTCGAGTGAGAAGCAGTTTTACACTTGAGCACAACAAGTGTGGGACTGAAAGTGCTTTACAAAGGCATTCTTCCAACTAAAAATTATAGGACTACTCAAGTGATGACCCTAGCACTTGAGTGATGATCTAATTTTTACTCGAGCATGAAGGCACACTCGTGCAAGTGTTTGATAAAAAGACAAGTCAGAGACAGGAAAAAGCAATTACATTCGAGTCCAGTGAGTGAAGCATAGAAAGTTCTTGCCTTAGAGTTAGGCACAAGTGAAGATTGAAAGTGCACTCGAGTAAGGTCTTTGGCATTTGAGCAAAGGTGCAATACCCACGAGTGAGAAAACTCACTTCCTCTAATATTGCTGTAAGTGTTGAGTAGAAGGTTACCTAATGCAAGAATATGCTGATGCACTCGACTGAGGGCCCACATCACCCACGAGTACAAAATCACACTCTTGTGAGTAGTGGTGTGAGTGCTACCTAGAAGCGAAGCCTAAAGCTAATATACAATGGTGCAGTTGAGTGAGACATTGTCATTTGAGTGGGGACCCATATCACTAGCAAGTACAAAATCACACTCTTGAAAAATTTGCTGCAAGTGTTATCTAGAGACCTGAGCCTAGAGTATAAAATACGTATGCACTAGAGTAAGACAAGATGTACTTGAGTGAGGATCCACTGTTAGAACTTCCTGACACCTAAGAGGAGGTGAATTGGGTGTAAGATAAAAACTTAATAACTTTAAAAATCTTTTCACATCTTATGAAATCAATAAGTATGGAAGCATGAGACAATAAGTAAGTATCTAAAACATATGTGCTGGAAATATAAGAGCTTAGGGAAGAAAAGATGCAAAATGTGATTTATCTTGGTTCAGCTCAATCCATGATGACCAACGTCCAGTCCCCAGGCTCCTCCTGAGATTTTTAATCCACTATCTTCCTCAAGTTTAACCAGTTACTTGAGAACCACTACAATCTCACAAGTTTAATTTAGGGACTTGTGAATCCTTTACAATTCTCGTACTGAGTTACTCCCCTTTACACACCGTAAGGTTATAACCAAGTTGCTCCCCCTTACACACTATAAGGATACAACTTTAAAGATGAAATATTACAATCAATCTTTTCTCTCAGAAGTGAATAAGATGAACACTGAAGTACAATGCAAATAATCACTCTCTTAAATATACATGATATAGAAAATATAAAAGAATAGAGAATAGATAGGTTGGAGTATATGATTTATAATCTTTTCATATTTCTCGTTGGTGTTGCTCTACGTTGAATGTTCCCATATTTATAGATGAGTTGAGATAGTCGTTGAAAGCATTTCAACCTATCCGTTAGAGTGGCGTAGCTTTGTTTGACTGTTCTTCGATTTTGAAAACTAGCCGTTGTGGTTTGTAAACACTCCGCTTCCGTAAAGTCAACTTTTGTCTCTTCTCATCATCTCTTCATTGTATTCTTGGAGAAATGCATTAAACACTAATATAATGAAGTGTTAGAGTGATTGGAAACAAGAAGATTGAGTTTCATAATCATTCCCATGATTTTCAAAAGCTTCAGTAGATTGTTCTGTTCTCGTGGAAAGCATTACTCAAATGTTTACTCGAGTAAGCCAGGGTCATTACTCGAGTGATCCTTAAAGTAATCACGTTCAAAATCTGGCCAAGAGTGTATCCAACTTCATTACTTGAGTGATCCCTCGAGTAATGCTTTCTTTTTATTTCATGTTACTCGAGTGCTCCCTCAAGTAATGTCACTGAAATTTTGGTCGAGAGCTACTGGATAATTTCTTTTCTGATTACTGGAGTGGCCCCTCAAGCAAGTCTCAAATAACTCTACAGATTACTCGAGTAATCCCTTTAAGTAATCCTTCTCAATTCTTGACAGAGAGTTTACTGGAACAAATTCTCACACATGACTCGGTTGGTCCCTCGAGTAATGTTTTAAATAACTTTTGTATATTACGTGAGTGATGCCTTCAAGTGAATTCTTGATTTTGATTTGAAACATGGAAAATTATATATTATTAGAAAGCTCTCATAATCTACATTGCAATGCAACAAGAATTGACTCCAAACTCATTATATATAGAAAGTTATGATCCAAAGAGTATCTATTGTTCTTAGACAATCTCTAAAATCACGAGTAGTAAATTCCATAAACCATAGATCTTAGTATATAACTTGAAATGTGACAAATTATACATCCATGGAAATCTATTTAAGTATACTTTCATGTGGCACTAGTTTCGTTGCAATTCGATGTGTAGTTTGGGAGTTATGTCCAAAATACCAAAGTTGTCCTGGAATATGATATTGATTCATGTGTCAAATTCAACAGATTATAGCTTTCTCATATGAACTCCTTTTAATGTGATATTGGTGTCTGTAGTTCTTATTAGGAGTCTAGTTTCATATGCCACTAGTTTCAACTCCATCCGACGTGTGGTTAGAGAGATATGCCTAAAATACCAAACCTCTGACCTACCGTACGAAAATAGAGCACAATAAAAATGTAGATTACCCGATAAGCTCTCGAGTAATCTCCTCCAAAATGAGGCAGTGTCATATTACTCAAGTGATTACTCGAGTAATCATACTTGGAGGTGCTATAACTTCCGCATATGTCATTTTATCTTCGTATTGACCCATTCCAAACCCCGGTATCACTTCTAAGAGCTTGAATCTTGATATTCTCATTTGATCCTGTACCTTATTCTTTCTTCAAGCTCTTTCTTCTTGTTTTTCCTCTTGATGATCATTCTTCATAACCAACTAGATATCTTCTTGAATTCATGATCGTTCTTTATAACCCAACTATATATCTTCTTCAATATCTTCAATCTTCTTTTTTCTTTGCTTTGACAAATCTTTCTTCTTGATATTTCATCAGTTCTTGCAATGCCTTCTTTCTTCAATCCTTTGCTTCTTGATTTTCTTCTTGATGATCATTCTCTATTTATGAGGCATTATAGGCAAAATAACATCAACCTACCATTGGGTTTATGACTAATCTACAAGATATACAACATTAAATATAGTAGTTAGTCAATGTAGAAGATAAGTATATTATACAGACTTTTTGCTCATATTTGACATCTATATTTGACATCATCAAAAATATTCATATCGAACATTCTTCCCCTTTTTGATGATGACAAATCCTTCAAGAAAAATATGTATGAGTTATAAAAACTAAGTAAGAGCAATATATTTTTCTTGCCTTTCTCTCCCTTTATTTGACATCAGCAAAAAGTTTGAAGTATAGATAAGAAAGGAAGAAATGTTTGTAGAGAAGTAAATGTGTCATGAAAATTTTCTCTCCCTTGATTTAAAGGTAATTTCATTTATAATTTGATGCAAATGAAAAATAATTTTCATGAAAATAAATTTGAAACAGTTTGGAAAGGTTTTCAAGAAAACATTCATTATCAAGGCAAATTAAAATCAAAGATATGAAAAGTTTTCTCGAAAGATAAAGAGAGGGTTTAGAAATTCTTATTTGGATTTAGCAAGTTGATGATTGATCTATGAAGTCCATTGCCTTTTTTCCTTGTTGTGTAGATCCATGATGTTGTGTTCACCATACTTTTGATGCTCAACTATGATGAATGAAGTTTATAGGAGTGAACTATAGCTGGCGTAGTGGTAGACTCTAAAGTGTGCTTAATAGGAAGCTCAGGAATAGCCTTCCTTAGAATGCTACCAAAATCATTCTGATTTGTGCCTTTTGTTGCTTTGAGTGTTGCAGCTAGTATTAAATCATCTTTCCTTAAAGTTGATATATTCTCCTTTTAGTGTGTTGAGGATCTAGCATAGAGCAAATTCTCCTACTATAAGTAAAAACATTCTTGCAAGGAGAATGGTTAGTACAATCAAGTATTAAATTTATTGCATAAACCAAAGTCATCCTTTCTATATGATATGTTAAAAATTATTATCATGAAAGGAAAATATAAGAGTAACTCATAATCAAAACTAATTAAAAGATAGTGAATTAGATGAGTATGTTAAAAGGATTTTCTTTTAATAAATGAGATGAACTTTTAAGATATAAAATACTAGTGAATGTGAAGCTCCCCCTTAATGAATGCATGGCTTAAAAGAAAATAGTTGTGAGTAATACAATTAATAACTCTTTTGGATTAGTAAAATCATTGGAAATTTTGTAGATAGAATGATTATGAAAGTATGAAGATTTGGAGAGAAATTAAGTTTTGAAAATAATAATGCTATTCAGGGTTTTAAGGCTGTAACCTTGTATTACTTGAGTCATTACTCTAGTGCTCACTTTGAGTGATGCAACTTAGAGAATTTGAACTAAAGAATACAATACCTCACTCGAGTAATGTTGTAATCACTTGAGTCATAGTCCTTTGAAGTCTATTATGCATCGTTGGCTAGTCATTGTCTGTTGATGTAATCAGTATGGAGGAATTCTGAAGCATAATCTCTATGATCACTCAAGAATACCAAGATAAGCTCAAAATAAGGCCTTAAAGTTCTGGTTGATCAAATCACAGAGTGTTCTAATCTTGCCATTCACAGAAGTGATGAACTCAATATTGTTTGCAGCAAGCTTTGTGTGATTGTTAAGCTTCTCTCTTAGATAGCCTTGGATAGATGGACCAAAGAATAAGGACTAGGGAGACCAGCTCTAGCAAAGTGTTGTCTCTCATTTATTCTTGAAGTTTCAGCTCTCATCCTCTATGCCTTTTGTGTTAACTTGGAGTGAGATTCAGACTTACTTGGAGTAGTTGTGAATTACTTGAAAGTCTACTTGAAGTAATTGTAGATTACTTCAAGTAATTTCATATTACTTGGAGTAAGTCTTGTAGAAGTATATATATACCTCTTGCTTTTTGACAGACATGATCTTTCTTGTATTCCTCTCTTCCTTGCTTATAATATAGTCCATTATGAGGTAATCCTTTGATGAAGCGATTGAATTGGCCTTATTTGACATAGCTCTAGTATATGTATATCAGATAATAATATGGAGATCACACATATAGAGCTTGGATTGAAGTTTAGAATCCATATTAGTTCTCATGGTTTAATGTTTTTGTACTTCTCAGGCTCGTTGAACTCCTTGAAAGGTCTAGTGGAAGGGTTGTTGAATCCCAACTACTTATTGATTTTTGAGGCTGAGATGATAAGCTTTTAATCTCTGATTATTGTCCCTAATGTCTCTTTAATTATTTTCCTTTCTCAAAGCATAACTCATCAAGCTCCATGTTGCAGCAGAGAAGTCTAACTCCTTTTAGCAGTAAGGAAGATGACAGGATAGTGAAGGCTTATAGTGTTGGAAGTATGAGTCCAACTCATGAGTATCCTTGGTCTCTCGGCTTGAGCTTCTTTGAATTTAATTCCGCTAGGCCCACTAAGAAGTCTTCTTCCTCTTCCTCTAACTGCACCACTAGATAGTTACTTGTTAATGATGGGTTGTTACTCGATTGATTACTTGAGTGATACGATAGATTTAGCTTCTGCTCACACTGCAACACTGCCAGTAATGCCTCCTCTATTAGCCTCTGATCATTGTATCTAAAAGTAGAGCATTTTGATCAACTCTTGCAAAAGTATAAATATATTCTCTTTGGTACCCAACTTTCTCTTGGATCCATACAGTATTAGACATTATAACTCTTTTGCTCTTATACAATTGAATGATATGATATTTGAGCAAATAGTGTATTAAATTACCAAAGATTAAAATTATAATATCATCTAATTAATTCATGCCATAAATAATTGACACCAAGAATGATGTTTTCACAATAACAGTATGCAAATATGCTTTGTATAGAAAAATATGTCATTAATAAGATTTTCATGCAATCGATGTCAGTCAGATCAAAGAGAGTTGAAAACCTATTCATAATGACCAACTATTATGAAATGATAAATCATGAATGAAATCAAGTTTTCCAGAAAAGATAATGAGTATGCAAATTGTTTCAAATCTCATATGTAATTTCAAATCATAACAATGCATTGTAAAATTGAGATTTTGAATATATGCAAAACTCATCTTTGAAATATGTTTATAATCAATGTTTATGTTGAAAATGGTGTAAGACAACAGTTTAAATATATATATACTAGAAAGCTTCTCTTTTAGAAAACAACTAAGATAACATATTTGAGAATTTTCCAAAGAGAAAAAGTCATATGGAAAATAAATTAACCAAAAAGACTTAGCTTTAAGGATGTATATAATCACAATGACTTTGCTATTGACCAAGAGATAATCTTGACTCTTAGAGGTGTCTTGAATAATAGGAATATTCATTTTAAAGATTTGAATACAATACACTAGTTACTTAGAGATAATGATATCAATGGTTCATGTATTTGAGCAACAAAATGAGTATAAATGAATTATGAATGATTAAGTACATACTTATTAGCCCAAATGACTAGAGTACTAAAATTTTATCCTGGTAAGTTATTCCACTATAATGGTTAATGTATTAAGATTCAATGCACTAATAAACATTTATAATACTTGGAATAACATGGCCAACCAAAGATGTATGCATTTGGCATAAGGCTTTCACATATTGCATTTCTTTCTAGGAAATACTCTTGAAACTCATATAGATAGTGAACTTATTAGATATAAGGTCTAACTTGTTGGAAAATAAAGGTTGAGGAGTTCAAGCTGATAAGTACAATATTTGTATATTTATTTTCCCTTATATGATGATTTTATGGACGATATTTGAGTTTAATATAATAAATTTGGATGTGATTGATAAATAAATAATGTTTTTGGAATAAATAGTATTTAAAAAAATAAAAAATATGAAAGTACTGTAGCAGATGGTTACACTATAGTGGACAGAAGTTACACTATACCGGATGGGAGTCATTATAGTGACGGAATCACTGTAGAGTCGCTGGACAATGTAGCAGCCACCGGACACTGTAGCTGTTACCGACAGTCACTGTAGCAGCCGCTGGACATTGTAGCAGTACTATAGCACACATTTTTTTCCCTATAAATAGAGATCAAGGCCAAGCTTAAAGGAGGAGGAGAGGAAGAGAAGTAGAGGTTTCCTTCTCCGATAGGGAGAGGTCCTTCTTTGACTTGGAGAGATCTTTCTCTAACATTTTTGTGTTCTTTGTGTTGTTATTTAGATTTAATTTTATGCATTGCATGCCTCCATCTTGGAAGTCTTAGGATTGTATTACATTTTTCATGCCTCCATCTTGGAAGGCTTAGGATTGTATTACATTTTGCATATTGTCTACATGGAAGGTTTTACCTCCTAAATGGACGGCTAGAATTCTTCAATTTTCATGCATCTTTTGGTTGTATATTTATGTTTGAGAATTTAATATTCAAGTTTATGCAGTATTTTTGAGGATTTCATTCTAGCTTTATAAAATGTCAATTTATTTTGGTTTTGTTTTTAATTTTATCATGAGCTAAATTTTCATTTTCCTAGGGTGATGACGTAGCTCACTAATGACAGATTGAATCTTAACTTATTAAATCTAGTTTTAATTTCTCTTTCATGATTGAGTTTTAATTATTATTCTTAATGCTTTCTATTGACTAGCCATCTTTTGAATGATTCCAATATGTATGTTGAGACCAAAAGGAAATACATATGTGTAGACCCTATAATTAAAACCATGACTTGCATATGAAATAGGAATATATTCAGTTGAGTTGTGTAGTCTTACTGAGTTCCGTAAATCTTAATGCATAATTAATTGCTTAAATTCATATAGGAATATATTGGATTAGCAATTAATTATAGAATTGCTTGACCTTGGAAGAGGTTAGTAATTAAATTAGGGAAACTTAACTAACAATCCTGTGGAATAAATTGGGTTAAAATAGATAAGTGATTCAATCCAGAATTTGTTAAGTGAAATATGACCCCTAGGGCTTTTTCTTATATTTGCTTTCATATCATCTGTATTCATATTTAATTGTCTTTCTTTTATTTTGTACTCTCAATCACCAACTAATCGATCTACTAAATAGAGCTAAAATTGCTCATTTTGGTACTTAGTGATCAATCCTCGTAGGAACGATACTCTACTTACTTCTATATTACTTGATTATGAGAATGTACACTTGCACTATTTAATTGATCATCTGCACATGTATCACAAGCATTAACAGGTTTAAAATCAAGAAATAATATGTGAATGATGGGGAAAATTCTAGTAGTTGGATTTGAAGCATTTCTGACTTTCAGTATACATAAATATTAACTTTCAATTTTGAAACCGATTTAAATGCAAACAAGATATGAATAATTTTCAAATAATGTGTATGTAGTTTTATAAACAAGATGAATTGGAATCTAAGTACATTTTTGGAATGAACATTTCAAAACTCAAATACATAGAAATATTATGCACAATTTCACTTCCAGTCTATCTAGCAATCTAAAAACAATTTGAAAACCATATATGATTGATTGCTAATGGTATGCAATAATAAGCAAGTCTTTATTGCTCAATTTAGTTCATAAAAGCACATGATATAAAAAGGTATAGAGTAAAGATTAGATATTACCATAGTTTTTCTTGTCCTTGCGATAGCTTACTTGATTTTAGTGGAATAATATTGATTTTCCTCCTTTGTATACACAACACTAAAATCCAAAATCCATAATTCAACATCATCAAGATATGAATTTGTTTTCATGTGGCTATAGTCTTGAGAATCTTTTTCTTGTCCTACAAAACTATATAAATTTCTTTTTCTTCATGGTATCCAATCTTGCTTGGATCCATTTCTTGTTAGCTTGTAGGAATCAAGATAAAATTCATATGCTCTAAGAATATAATTAATTCAAGGCAATTGAGCATAACGAATTAAATATATCTTTATGCATAAAATAAATATTTTCTTTTCAATCATTATATATGCATAAAGAATTAACCTGTTGAGCTTTGCACTCCCTTTATAAATAAACCCATTAAGTGGCTTTTTAATGGATGTGAAAACATAATTTCAAAATCGTTTGCAATGCTCATTCCCAAGGTTCCAAAATATAAAACCTCAATAAAAATTACAGATAATAGCATAGGAGGTTTTATCATTTTGTACCTTTGCCTTAGATTCTTGGAGGATTGCTTTTGCTTACCCACTTCATCTTTCTATAATATTGATACTTTGAATAGCTTGCTTTGTGTGTTGGCAATCTTCTCTTAAAATATATAGACTCTAGGAGTCTTTTACTTGATGATAGTGAGATCCTTCTTTTCTTGTTCTCCTCAAGATAGTTGAACGATAGTCCATGGTAGTCCATTCTTGAGGTGGAACATACTCCTTTTCTCCATTACCTTTCTTTATGGTTAAACTTTGCAGTTCCAGTAATGGGTGATCTGAGAGTTCTCTTAATTGATGTGAATCTCCATTTAGGTGCATTAGGAACTCTTGGAATCTTCTTCATTCTCTCAGTACCCTTTTGTCCATTCTTTCTAGAATTAATTTGCACACATGAAACACCAAATGAACATTTTGGTACCCACTTTGCTTTAGGTCCTTGAACGCTAGCATTTAAACTCACTTGCCTTTTAGGAATCCAAAAAATTTATTTCTCACATTAGAATGCTCCTAATATAGCATGTGTAAGAAATATGACTTGATTTACCACAATAATTGCAAATAATATGATGATATGCATTATGAGATTCTATGCAAGTATTATGTCAATCAAGAAAAGACAATCTCAAATGATCAGTTTGCCTAAGTTCTTTCTTCCCACTTGAATTTCCAACATGATTGGAAACCTTTTTGCTTTTCTCAATAGAATCAATAATTGGTTGAAAAATAATTTTATGCAAACTTTCAAAATCTGTTTTAAAGTAACTCCAGAAGAATTGAAATTATTTACCAGATGTGCATCTTGAGCTCTAGAGGATGATTCATCAAATTCATCCGTAATGAGCTCTTCTTGAGAATCTTCTTCTTGTTGTCTATCCATATTGACTATAAGGAATTGTTATATGATTTCTTGTTCATCATCATCAGCTTCAAATTATTCATGTACCGTAGATGCGCAACTTATAGTTTCACATGAATTGTCAACACTTTCAACTTTAACAACTTTAACATACTTGTTAGAAGTATACATAGAATCAAGATTATCCCAAATATCTCTAGCAGTAGAGAAAAATTTAATTTTCTCAAAATCATTTTCGGTTAAAGCACTATACAAAATTTTCATTGCTCTAATGTTCAACGAAAACATTTTCTTTTCTCTTTCTGTCCAATCCTTTCTCGGTTTGAAATCAAAGACATTTGTAAAAACATCCCACATATCATAATCAAAGCAT
This sequence comes from Inga leiocalycina, assembly GCA_963242795.1. Taxonomy (NCBI): domain Eukaryota; kingdom Viridiplantae; phylum Streptophyta; class Magnoliopsida; order Fabales; family Fabaceae; genus Inga; species Inga leiocalycina. The sequence continues at coordinate 48,696,350 of OY725327.1, read as the reverse complement.
TTTATAAAAGATGTCATTCTAGCTTTCCAAAACAAAAAATCAATATCTTTCAAAATAGGTGGAATTGTGTAGTCAAAACCTTCAGAAATCGTGTGCGTTCACAAAATAAAACTAGGTGTGAAAATGTAGCATAGTAGCTCAACCTAGGTTGTTTTTGTAAGGAGATTAATTTTTAAGTTCCTAAGTAATAAAGTGATAAAAAACCTTAAAGTTGTGAGAAATCATTTTGAGAATTTGATTTTTAAAGTAATGAAGTAATCTAAGCTAAAGCAATATTTTTGTATTTTTTAGTTTTTAAAACAAAGTAGCAAAAGGAATTGAAATTAACACTAATAACAAGATAAATTCAATTAACTAATATAATGATGGAATAGGATTCCCTTGAGTTGAGGTTTTAGTCTTCCTTGTTTGCTAATAATATGAATTCCATAATGAGTCAAGAGGAGGGAACTAAGATACCACTAGCTCCATACTTGCAATAATCATTTAATTTATTCTACCGAAGCAATTAAATGAATATCACCAAATAATTCAGAGTCAAGGAGATGAATAACTAACTTCCAATTCTAAATTGTAATTACCATTACAACAATTCAAAACATTCAGTTTAATCATTTAAATCCACTTAACCAAGTTGGAGTAAACAATTCAACTTAATCCTATTATGAATCATACAAAGCTTAATTAATCAACTCCTAGCTCAACCACCAAGTTTATTCACTTGGCATAACAATCTAGATCATAATCTCATACTTTACCAAGCCATACAATTATGAAATAGAAAGAGAGCTTAAGGAATTCCATTGAAGTTTAGAAGCTCAAACCATTACCTAACTCAAGGAAATCACTAAGACTTAGCTACTCATAGAGGAAGAAGATGAAGATGCAGCTTGAATAATAGCGCAGGACTTAGCCATGGAAATGCTGCACACGAGTCTCTTTAAATTCTGCTTCTCCAAGTGCTACCGTAGCCTTCCAGAGCGTCTCCCTTCTTTTTCTATTTTGCGTCACTGCAACCTTCTCCCTTTCCAGCCGCCATTCTTCCCTCTTCTTATTTCATTTAGCGCTGCCACCCTTGTTCATATGGTCCCCTCCTTTCTTTTATGCACAGCCGCCTAACCCTTCTTTTCCTTTTACATGGGCTTTTCTTCCTTGTTCCATTATTTGGTTTTTCGTCCAGCCTATCTCCCCAGTCAACAAATTCGGCTGCTTCTCTTTTTAGGTCTAACCCTCTTTTTCTCTAATCATTCCCATTCGGTCCAATAGCCTCCTCTTCAATTGTTCATTCTACTCGGTCAACTCTTCATATCCCAATTAAACCGTCTCACCTCTCTTCCTTTTTCATATTCAGTTGACTCACCTTTTTTTATTATTTTTTATTTTTTATTTATTTTTTTGGTGATTTTGAAGGTCTTGTGTTGTTGCTGTGATCTCTGCTTCTCTCCCTTCTGGTTAAGTCTTCTCCAACTGTCAGCTCTCTAATTCTTTCTCAGCTCCCTCTCTAAAATCCTCATGACTCCAGCTCTCAGCCCTCAGCTCCTCGCTCTCAGCTCCCTGAGGTCCTCACTGCTGCCATTTCCCTTCAGCTATATTTTCAGTTGTGGCTATGGTAGGTGAAGCTCATCGGCGCTGGCGGTGGATGGTGCCGCCGACGAGAGATGAAGAGAAAGTAGAAGTGATGAAGTGATCAGTGTGTCTACGGCTTTCTGATTTCGCGTCTGCCTCCCTTCGCTTTCTTTTACTACTGGATTATGTCTCTCTCCCACACTTATTCTCTTCACATATCAATTAAGCTCAAAGAATCATAAAAATTAGGAAGAAAACAAGTGAGGAAAGAGACAACCTTTGTTAGAATCTTTTAAGGCACTTGAAAGAGAAGTTATCATCCAATATGAGAAACATGATGGTCTTTATAGTGCAGACTTCTCTTTGCTTGATTTTCTCGGGTAGAGGTGATTCAGGATCAATTGGAAGAGGTTCGAGAATATAAGGTGGAGGTTGGTACCGCAAATTGCCCTCCCAAATGTATGCCATTATTTTGAAGTGGCTCCTCTGGTAGTTGAAAATGCACTTGCTTCGTCCTAACATCGTTTGTGGGAGTAGGCACTGGAGGTATGAAATCTTCCACTTCTAAAGTGGCATTTTGCTCTTGAGCTTGGACTCCTTGTGCCTCTTCTTATAGGTCATGGGGCTAAGGAGTTTCGTCTTCACCTCTTGTCTTCACCCATAGCATATGAGCAAAGTATGCCTTGAAAAACTCATCAATGTCTTCTAATTGCTCTTTTATCTCCCTAGAGCTTTCAATTGTGCCTTAATGCAAGAGTAAATGAAGGTATAGCTCTTGGATTGCTTCACACTTCCTTGTCAATGCACTTGTTAGGGAATCCATGTTTTGGGATGAGAAGAGGGCATCTAATCCACTAGGTTGAGGGGTAGGAGATTGTGGTGGAGGTTCATAGAATGATGGAGAAGTTGGTTCATAGGGAGTTCTATATTAGATGGAAGTAGGGGGAAATGGGGGAAGAAGAAATGGATATGATGGTTCTTGATAGAGTGGAGTGGGTGATTCTTGATGGAATGGGTAGGGTGATGAAGTATGGTTGAAGTAGGTTTGAGGTGGTTAAAAGGTGGGTTCATGGTCAAAATAGGAGGGTTTTGGACAATATGGTTCCAACTGTTGATAGAGATATTGAGGACATTGAGATTCAGAGGCTCTTCTTTGTTTTATGTCTGCATGGAGGGAATCCAATTCATATTAAAGCAAATCAAGCTTTTGAGAATATGTAAGATTAGAAAGTGATTCATGTTTCCAAGTGCTATAAGATTTATCCACGAATTGAGAGCTTGAGGTTCTTTCATTCCTTAAACAAGAATGCATAGGAGGATTAGTGTAAACCCGAAACTTATGATCATCATTTTCATAGTTGTTTTGCATTCCATTTGCATTTAGAAGAAAACAAAAAGAAATTTGCATTTTGTTGCTTTGCTATCATGTTCTTAGTGGCCATTATGTGGTTCATTAGTGTTTTGTGGTAAGCAACTTTGCATTCTTCATCCTTGGAAATTTGTTGTTTGCAACTTGAGATTTCAAGTAGCTATCACATTTTGTAAGTTGTGCTTCCAGTGACTCTACTTACATACTTGCGGTTTGAGGTACTACTTCACTGATATACCAACTTGTTCTCCTAAAAGGTGAATTCTTACCTTGCAACTCCTATTTGCCTCTTATCACATTGTGTTGCACTTGTCTTGTTATTGCTGAAACTAGTCTTACTCTTTAGACACTAGAATTTTGTTGGTTGTGGTTAACTCTTTTGGTTGTCAAAGATTAGTTAACTTGGTTTCCTATAAGTTGCTAATTTTTGCTGTATACAACCCTTCTTCAATTGACCATTTGACCAATTACTTTGCTGTAATTTGTGTGTCTATATGAGTCTTCTGACTGTGCATGACTAGATCTCAGAAAACTAAACTTGTGCCTTTAGATAAAGATATTAACAAGACAATTAGGTTACTTAAGAAAGGTAAGAAAGCTGAATCATCTAGTATAGGGCTTGGACAAGTCATTGACACTGAAGTTGTTGCACATACTTGTGATAATTCTTCTCATATTGGCTCTTCGTTCATTGTAGATCACCATCTTGCCATGGATCCAATTCCCCCTCCAGAAGACGTACCTCTACCTATTAGGGAGCATAAAACTATCAAAGATCTGACCTCTTCTACTGATATTATTGATCCTTTCCTCTCTTGTCCTGAATTTAATATTAATTTTGAGTTGAAAGGTCCTTTGTTAAGTCACTTACCAAAATTTCATGGTTTACGTGCAAAAGACCGTAACAGGCACTTATGGAATATGTATATTGTGTGCAACTGCATGAAACCAATGGGAGTTGATCTAGATGAGATGTGCCGAAAAGTCTTTCATTTTACACTGAAAAACAAAGCTAAAGAGTGGTTCTTGATGCTACCTCACCACAATCCTAATGCTTTAGCCTCTTGGGAAACCTTGAAGAATGCCTTTTTGGAAAAATACTTTCCTTTTTCAAAGATAACATCTCTCACTAAGGAAATCTTTGGTGCTAAACAAGGTCTCCATGAATCTTTTTATGAGTATTGGTGTCGATTTCAAGAACTCCTAGCCAAGTGTCCACATTACCAAATCCCAAAAGCTTGATTGGTGCAATATTTTCATAGTGGGTTGCTTCCTCAAGATAGGAAGAGTTTGGATTCATCTTCTAGAGGAACTATTCAATTGCTTACACCTGAAGAAGCTTGGGCTTTAATTGAGAAGATAGCTAGTAATGATCAACAATTTGAAGGGTTAGATGCTATATAAGTCTATAAGGTCTCACATGCTTTAAGATCTTCAAGGGAGTATGATAATTTGTCATCCCAAATGACAGATATGAGAACTGACCTCAATAAGCTCATGGCCCATCTAAACAATGTGAACATTAATAGGTCACATTCTCAAGCTCTAGTGGCTCCTAGCTGTGACATATGCAGCTCTCACATGCATATTGCTCTTAATTGCCCACACCAACTTGGGGAGATCTTGGCTATTTTTCAAGGGAGACAAGGATAGAATCAAAGGCCTTGGAATCCCTACTCTAATACATACAATGAGGGTTTGAGGTCCCATCCCAACTTTGGTTGGAGGAACCAGAATCAATTTCAAGGGAGTTCTTCAAATCAAGCTCCAAGTCAAGGACCTTCAAAGCAATCTAATCCCCAACAAACAGTGGTTGCTACACCTGAATCCCATGCTACTAAAGATGACATATCTCAACTTCTCAAGTGTATGAACAATGTGTCATCTTCAATGGGTAACTTAGCCTCGAGATTTGATGAAGAAAGAGCTCAAACCAATTCTAAATTTTCTGGCATTGAGACTAAGTTTGATACAATCTTTAACAAGTTGGAGTTGTTGGATTCTAAGAATGCTAACCTTACTTCATTTTTCACTCAAATGTCTGATAGCCTTAATGAGCAACAAGCTAAAAGTGGACAAGGGTTGCCTTCCAACACTGTGATAAATTCTAAGGATGTACATGGTATTTCCTTGAGGAGTGGTAAATAAGTGGGTAAACAAGTCGAATTTGAAGAAAATGTTGAGAGTTTCAAATCTGGAATGCATTCTAGTGATAGGCACAATGAAGAGGTTGAGGTTTCATTGCAACCATAAGTGGAAGATATTGATGGTAGTGATGATTCTGATTACAGCACTTACCTTGCTATTGGAAAATTTGAGAGTATGGTTGAATAGAAGCTTCTACAAAGGCATTCTTCTCCAAATTCAAATATGGATTGCAAGCAAGGAGTGTCAACTTCAACAAATACTAAGGTACTTGACCCTTCAACTTCTTCTTCTTCAAGCAAATGGGAACGTAAAAAGGTAAATCTCTTTGAAATTCCATTTCTTAATTCACATGTGCTTAGTAAAAAGGTTTTAAATGAAAAGAAATTTCTTGATATAATGGATATTTTCAGTAAGATTGAAGTTAATTTGCCTTTGCTTGATGTGTTGAAAGGAATGCTTGCTTGTACTAAATTCTTGAAAGGTTTGTGTACCCAAAAGTGTAGGTGTAAACCCAATGACTATGTTCAGTTGAGTCCTAGTGTGTCTGCTATGTTTAAACCCCATTTCCAATTAAGTGTAAAGACCCTGGCTCATTCACTGTTCCATCCACTATAGGTACCATGCCTTTTAGTAATGCTCTTCTTGATCTAGGAGCCGCTATAAATGTCATGCCCTACTCTGTTTACACCTCTCTTGGCCTCACAAACATCAAATCCACTAGTGTCATCCTACAACTAGCTGATCACACCACTAGGAAACCTCTTGGCTTATTGGAAGACATCTTAGTAAAGGTCAAAGACTTAGTGTTTCCTACTGATTTTTATGTCCTAGAAATGTCTACTGAGGTCTCAGTTGAGGAACCATTGATTTTGGGTAGGCCTTTCATGCGTACAGCTAATACTATCATTAGCATGAAAGATGGGTACATAACTATGGAAGTAGGTGATCATGTCATACGGTTCAATGTTTATGAAGCTATGAATCACCCATTTGAGGACTACTCCCTTCTTGGCTTGAATGTGATTGATTTGGCCTTGGAAGAGGCAATTGATGAGTCTGCTTTCTCATTGTGTGTGAAAAATGATTGTTATGATGATGTATGTGCTACCATTAGTTCAAATTCTTCTCCCTCTATTGATTGTGATGATGATTTGTGTAGTATTGATTGCATGTCAATTGATAGCTCACTTTCCACTTCCAATCCTTTTATTTTTGATTTTTCTAACCTTGGTAGTACTATATCTTCATTTGATAGTTATCATGGTGTTGGGAAAGAATTATTGTGCAGCTTTGTAGAATTTGAGAATGTTAGTGAAGTAGATTCTACTTTTAGAAGTAAAGCAACATCCATTAGCACTGAATCTGCTCCTATGGACACAAGTGGAGTCATTGTTGAAGATGAGGAAAGAAATCAATGTGCTACTAATGGCACGACTGTAATTCATAGGTTTAAGCTTCATATTCCTCTATCTTACAAGTTTTAGACTTCTCCTAACCTCAAGGATGATTGTGTGGGTAACCTCACTTCTTTCTAATTATTGAAATACTTACATTCTCCTTTTGGTGATGAACTTAGCAGGTTAAAAGTCATAAATTTCTTTGTTGAAAATTTTGGAAATAATGGACAACCACATGTCAAGACTATAACAGGGGAGAAACTCAGTTCTAATCGATTAATATACTGTTGCATACCATTTCATGATGCTACTTCTCATATATTTCACTCTTTGAATGATGTAGGTGGTAGTCAAAGTTGCTGTGTGAATGAGCCACAATCTCAATTTACATCTGAACAAAGGGGGCATACTTTCAATCCAGCAATTATTGGGGATTCTCATAAGAAAGGGAAGTTTCTTGGTGCACTTGAGTTGAAAGAAGTTTTACCTTCAATTGTGCAACCCCCTGAACTCGATTTAAAACCCCTTCCCCTTAACTTGAAGTATGCTTTTCTTGGTGAACATGATCAATTACCTATCATTATCTCTAGTTCCTTAAGTACATCTGAGGAGTTGAGTTTACTTTATGTGTTGAAGAAATACAAGAGGGCAATAGGGTGGACTTTAGGTGACATTCCAGGTATTAACCCAACTGTATGCACCCACAAAATACTTTTGAATAAGGGTTCTAAACCTATGAGACAGCCCCATCGTAGACTCAACCCTCTAATCTTAGATGTAGTTAAGAAGGAGGTCACCAAACTCTTGAGTGCAGGGATCATATATCCTATTTTAGATAGTGAGTGGGTTAGTCCAGTCCAAGTTGTTCCAAAAAAGAGTGGAATAACTGTTGTGCGAAATGAGAAGAACGAAGTCATTCCAACAAGAGTCTAAAACTCTTGGAGAGTTTGTATAGACTTTAGAAAGTTGAATGAAGCAACTAGAAAGGACCACTTTCCCCTCCCCTTTATAGATCAGATGCTAGAAAGATTGGCATGCAAATCTCATTATTGTTTCCTTGATGGTTTTTCTGGTTATTTTCAAGTTCCTATTGCTATTACACTGGAGGATCAGGAAAAGACAACATTTACTTGTCCATTTTGGGATGTTTGCATACCGAAGGATGCCTTTTGGGTTATGCAACGCTCCTGGGACATTTCAAAGATGCATGCTCTCCATTTTTAGTGACTTACTTGAACAAGGTATTGAGGTATTTATGGATGGTTTTTCTATATATGGGAATTCTTTTGAAGAATGTTTTTTGAATTTGGAGAGAGCATTAGAAAAGTGTGTGCTAAAGAACCTTGTGCTAAATTTTGAGAAATGCCACTTCATGGTAGATCAAGGAATAGTCTTAGGCCACTTGATAGGTAAGAGGGGTATAGAAGTTGACAAATCTAAAATTGAAGTAATTTCATCTCTTCCTTATCGCTCTAACTTAAGAGAACTTAGATCTTTCTTGGGGCATGCTGGGTTTTATAGAAGATTCATTAAGGATTTTAGTAAAATAGCTTGTCCCCTATCTAAGCTTCTCCAAAAGGATGTGGATTTCATCTTTGATGATGCATACAAATTGGCTTTTGATGAAATTAAGTCTAGACTCATTCCTCCACCTATACTTATTGCTCCTAATTGGGATCTTGATTTTGAGCTTTATTGTTATGCTTCCAATAGTGCTGTTGGTGCAGTTTTAGGTCAGAAAATTGGTAAGACCTCTTGTGTTATTGCTTATGCTTCTAAAACATTGGATAAGGCTCAAATCAATTACACTACTACTGAGAAAAAGCTCTTTTACATTGTTTTTGCACTTGAGAAGTTTAGGTCTTATCTAGTGAATTCTAAAGTGAATATCTATTCTGATCATTTTGCTGTCAAGTTCTTATCTAGGAAGACTCATACTAAGCCACGCTTACTAAGGAGGATGCTACTACTTCAAGAATTTAACACAAAGTTTAGGAACAAGGCAGGTGCAGAAAATCTTGTTGCTGACCATCTAAGCCGCTTGCCCCTTGCTACACAGGGAGTAGTTGATGTTGAAGTTACTTGTGATGGTTTTCCTGATGCCCATCTCCTTGCTATTACACTTCATGACCCATGGTTTGCTCATATTGTGAATTATCTTGCTGCTAGAGTGTTACCTAATTCTTTGTCTTGTTTTCAGAAACAGAAGCTGAAACATGAATCTTAATACTATTTGTGGGATCCTCCTTACTTGTGCCGGCATTGTAGTGATAAAGTCATTAGGAGATGTGTGCCGGATGATGAAATTTCTTCTGTTATAACATCTTGTCATTCTTTGTTATGTGGTGGTCACTTTGGGGCAAAGAGAACTGCTAGGAAAATCTTAGATTGTTTTTTATATTAGCCTAGCCTCTTTAAGTATTGTTATGCTTTTTGTAAAACTTGTGATGCATGGCAGCGTTTTGGGGGTTTATCTAGAAAGCATGAAATGCCGCAATAACCAATGTTGTGTTTTCAAGTTTTTTATGTTTAGGGCATTGATTTTATGGGTCCATTTCCTGTATCTCATGGATATTTGTACATTTTGTTGGCTGTTGATTACCTTACAAGGTGGATTGAGGCCATTCCTACAAGGAAGGATGATGCCTCTATTGTTATAAATTCCTACGTACTCATATCTTTTGTAGGTTTGGTGTGCCAAGAGCAATTGTGAGTGATCGTTGCTCACATTTTTGCAACAAATTGATGGACAACTTGCTATCCAAATATGGTGTTCTCTATAAGACTTTTACCCCATATCATCTACAGACAAATGGGCAAGCTAAGGTGTCTAATAAGGAAATCAAGTATATCTTGGAGCGAATTGTCAAGCCAAGTAGGAAAGATTGGAGTCTCCAGTTGGATGATGCTCTTTGGGCATATCGTATAGCTTTTAAAACTCCCATTGGCATGTCTCCTTTTCAGTTAGTCTTTGGTAAGGGTTGCCATCTACCTGTTGAGCTAGAACATAGAGCTTACTAGGTTGTGAAGACTTGTAATATGGATCTTCAAGGTTCTACTGAGGAAAGGATGCTTGAGATACAAGAGCTAGAAGAGTTGAGGTTGGATGCATACGAAAGTTCTTGTATCTATAAGGAAAAATGCAAATTGATTCATGATCAAGGCATCTTACGGAAGCAGTTTCATAAAGGAGAGCAAGTGCTTATGTTCAAGGCAAGATTCAAGCTCAAAAATGGGAAGCTTAAAACCAAATGGCAAGGTCCCTACAAAGTGGTCAAGGTGCATAACTTTGGGTTAATATAGCTCAAAGATCTTACAAGTGGTGCAAAGTTTCAAGTGAATGGTCACTTGTTGAAGCACTACCATGCTAATCATTAACTATCATAATGTATACGGTAGTCTCTTTCCTTACCTTGTTCCTTATTTTATTTGATGATATATACAATTGAACAAGTGTGGGGGAGGAACTTACCAGTAGTAAAAAGTAGTCTGTTTGTTTTGCATTTTCCAATTGAATAAACTCCATTTTGAATCATACTTTTGTGCTTAGCCTTATCCTACACTACCCTTTTCTCTTATCCTTATGCCTAATTTCTGAGAACTATTTACACTTATGTCTTGTCTTCCCTCTCTCCTTGTGATGATGATGTGTTGTGCTTCAATCTTGAATTGGACTTCACTACATTCACTTCACCTAAGAGATAAGTGCGTCTAGGTTCTTTGTTTTTGTGCATTACATTGAGGGCAATGTAAGGATTGAGTATGAGGGAGTTTGTGTTATTCTCATGAGAATTCACTGTGATATCATATGCCTCTATCTCCTACTTGTGTCCTTTGTTGTTTTTGGTCCAATTCACTGAGATTTTTGAAGCCTTTTGTCATGATCAAGTATCTCAATTACTCTTAGTTAGATTCATGGTTGAAACTTGTTTTGAATTAGCGAATTGCCATAAAATTCAAGTGTTTTACTGATGCATGGTTTAATTTTGATGAGTTTGTTAGGAAACAAAAAGCCTAGTTGGAAGGTATTTTGGGCCTAATTGTTCATTTCATTGTGTGATTTATCCACTTAGATTATTGCTCTCTAGAACTTGTTTTGTTTCTTGCTTGAGGCTATATTTTGCAATGGTATAGATAGAGATGACATTGGCATTCATTTCATCACCTATTTACCCAAACACAAACCATTTACCATTTACCATTTACCTTTGTTTAGCCCCTTGAACCCTTCACTTTCATTTCCATTTCATTATACAAATGATATGTTTGCATCCTTTATCAAGTTCTTATTAGCACTATTGAAAAAGAGAGAGAGAGAGAGAGTACTATTATATATTAGAAAAGGAAAAGAAAAAAAAATACCATGTGAATAGTCAAAAGAAAGAAAATAGAAAAAAAAGAAAAAGAAGAGAAAAAGTGTAAAGAAAAAAAAGAGAAAAAAATCAAAGAAAGAAATAAAGTCACAATGGTGAAATATGTGAATTAAGTTTAGTTTTATAGTGCTAAGAGATCTAGAAAATTCTTTAGTGCAAGCATAGTGTTTGTTACACTTTCCATCATTTGGCCTATTCAACATTACAACCCTATAAAGTCCTTTTGATTTATTTATGCCATTGTTGCAAGTAGTGGAGAGCCTAGAAATACTACAAGCTTATGGTAGAGTGTGGTTAAAGTGGATGCGAGTGAAAAACTACCTTATATGAGAGAAGAGTGCAAACACTTGTCTTAGTTAAGGTTTCTAATTAAGCTCATTGTAATTAAACTTTGCATTGCTTTAGCTACTTCAATTTTTGGTATGTTCATTGGATTTGGATAGGAGGATACCTTGTTATTTAACTAAGTGTAATTCTTGAAGCATGATCTTGCCTATCCTTTCAAATTTCATCCTTCTTTGCCTAGTGTTGAGTTTAATGTTTTGCTCAGGAGTGCAAAAGCTTAAGTGTAGGGGAATTGATAGAGCTCAATATTTGTATATTTTTAGTAATTAATCTTGAGCTTTTGTGGGACTAAATTGAACATTTTGGGTATAATCAAGTGTTAATATGATATTTTAATGAAAGAATAATTTGGGAATTTTAGTGGTTAAATTGTTATATTTTTAATTAATATTTGTTATTCCCATTATTCTTTAATTATGAGCAAAAGATATTACCTTTGTGAATATAATTTTGTAGGTGATGACATGGCACAACTCACTTTTAACCTAGAGAGAATTGAAGAGGCAAAAGAAAAGGATGTGGGGACCATTGTTTTTGAGAGAGTGGCGGCTGAATTGCAACATAAAAAGGAAGAGGCCGTTGAATTGAAGAAGGAGGAGGTCTAAACCATTTTAAAGAAGCTGGACTGATGTGAAGAAAGGAAAGAAATGCAGCTGAAATTGTTGACCGAAAGGGGAAAAATGAAGAAAAGGGAATAAAGGCGTGGCTGTGAATAGAAGATATGAGAGTGTTGAACCGAAATCAATAATTGATGATTAAGGAGTCAGCTGGACCGAAATGTTTGCATAAAAAAAGGTGAGTCAACCAAATATGAAAAAGGAAGAGAGGTGAGACGACTTAATTGGGAGATGAAGAGTTGACCGAGTAGAATGAACAATTGAAGAGGAGGCTGTTAGACCGAATGGGAATGATTAGAGAAAAAGAGGGCTGGACCTAAAAAGAGAAGTAGCCGAATTTGTTGATTGGGGAGATGGGCTAAACCAAAAAGCAAATAATGGAACAAGGAAGGAAAGCCCATGTGAAAGGAAAAGAAGGGATAGGCGGCTGTGCATAAAAGAAAGGAGGGGACCACGTGAACAAGGGTGGCAGCGCCAAATGAAATGAGAAGAGGGAGGAATGGCGGCTGGAAAGAAAGAAGGTTGCAGTGACGCGAAATAGAAAAAGAGGGGGGACGCCCTGGAAGGCTTCGGCAGCACTTGGAGAAGCAGAATTTAAAGAGACTCATGTGCAGCATTTCCATGGCTAAGTCCTGCTCTATTATTCAAGCTACATCTTCATCTTCTTCCTCTATGAGTAGCTAAGTCTTGGTGATTTCCTTAAGTTAGGTAATGGTTTGAGCTTCTAAACTTCAATGGAATTCCTTAAGCTCTCTTTCTATTTCATAATTGTATGGCTTAGTAAAGTATGTGATTATGATCTAGATTGTTATGCCAAGTGAATAAACTTGGTGTTGAGCTAAGAGTTGATTAATTAAGCTTTGTATGATTCATATTAGGAGTAGGTTGAATTGTCTATTCCAACTTGGTTAAGTGGATTTAAATGATTAAACTGAATGTTTTGAATTGTTGTCATGGTAATTACAATTTAGAATTGGAAGTTAGTTATTCATCTCCTTGAGTCTGAATTATTTGGTGATATTCATTTAATTGCTTCGGTAGAATAAATTAAATGATTATTGCAAATATGGAGCTAGTGGTATCTTATTTCCATCCTCTTGACTCATTATGGAATTCATATTATTAGCAAGTAAGGAAGACTAAAACCTCAACTCAAGGGAATCCCATTCCATCATTATATTAGTTAATTGAATTTATCTTGTTATTAGTGTTAATTTCAATTCCTTTCGCTACTTTGTTTTAAAAACTGAAAAATACAAAAATATTGCTTTAGCTTAGATTACTTCATTAGTTTAAAAATCAAATTCTCAAAATGATTTCTCACAACTTTAAGGTTTTTTATCAGTTTACTACTTAGGAACTTGGAAATTAATCTTCTCACAAGAACGACCTAGGTTGAGCTACTACGCTACATTTTCAAACCTAGTTTTATTTTGTGAATTCACACGATACGGGTTCATCAAATTGTTTTTTTTTTTGGTTTTTTTATTTGTTTTGTTTGTTTGTTTCTTTTTTTTTTTTTGGTTTCTTTGTTTTTTTTTGGTTTTTGGTTTTTGGTTTTCTTTTTTTTTGTTTTTTTATTTATTTTTGTTTTTTTGTGTTTTTTTGTGTTTTTTTCTTTGTTTGTTTTTTCTTTTGTTTTTTTTATTTTTCTTTTGTTTATTTATTTATTTATTTGTTTATTTTTTTTATTTGTTTTTTTTTGCCGTCTCACCTCTCTTCCTCTTTCATATTCGGTTGACTCACTTTTTTTTTCTGCAAACATTTCGGTCCTGTTGACTCCTTAATCATCAATTATTGATTTCGGTTCAACACTCTCATATCTTCTATTCACAGCCGCGCCTTTATTACCTTTTCTTCATATTTCCCCTTTCGGTCAACAATTTCAGCTACATTTCTTTCCTTTCTTCACATCGGTCCAGCTTCTTTAAAATGGTTCAGACCTCTTCCTTCTTCAATTCAGCGACCTCTTCCTTTTTATGTTGCAATTCAGCCACCACTCTCTCAAAAACAATGGTCCCCACATCCTTTTCTTTTGCTTTTTCAATTCTCTTTAGGTTAAAAGTGAGTGGTGCCATATCATCACCTACAAAATTATATTCACAAAGGTAATATCTTTTGCTCATAATTAAAGAATAATGGGAATAACAAATATTAATTAAAAATATAACAATTTAACCACTAAAATTCCCAAATTATTCTTTCATTAAAATATCATATTAACACTTGATTATACCCAAAATATTCAATTTAGTGCCACAAAAGCTCAATATTAATTACTAAAAATATATAAATATTGAGCTCTATTAAACACCCAAAATCAGCCATTATAAAGTCTTGAGACGATTAAGTCCTTTAAACAAGAGTCCAGCTCAGATACCAAATGTTAGAATTGGCCAATGCCTAAGAGAGGGGTGAATTGGGTGTAAGATAAAAACTTAATAACTTGAAAAATCTTTTCGCATCATATGAAATCAATAAGTATGGAAGTATAAGACCATAAATAAATATCCAAAACATATATGCTAGAAATATAAGAGCTTAGGAAAGAGAAGGTGAAAATTGTGATTTATCCTACTTCGGCCCAATCCATGATGACCAACGTCCAGTCCCCAGGCTCCTCCTAAGATTTTCAATCCACTATCTTCCTCAAGTTTAACCGGCTACTTGAGAACCACTGTAACCCCCTGCCTTAAATAGCGTAATTATAATTCGATATTACGTAATTAAATTGGTTTAGAGACCGTCGAATAGTTCAAAACTCATTTAGAACTCCCTGTGAAGTAGGGACTTTATAAAATTTTCAAAACTTCTTTCCTATTCCGGTCTCAAGTTCAATTATCGAATATAATCACCTGTGCAGTTAATTCACATTCATTCATATCAGAATATCTAATAGCAATCCCGGCAACCCTCGGGTTCCGTTCATACACAAAAAGGGTTTACAACCTCCATATAGGGGACTACACAACTACGTTCAACTATTCTTTACAACCAACATAATATACAGACACCCTGTCCAACAGGTTTAACCAACATAACCAAAATAAATGTCCCTACAGGATTCTAACCGCTCCGGGTCGTACGCTTCTCCTTAGAGCCACTCGCCCTGTCTGAAAGGTTAGTTAAAGGAAAGAATGAGATTCAAGAGAATCCCAGTAGTAACAAAACATTTATACCACACATAAGCACACAGCATGTAAGTAAATCATCATACAGCAGCAACACATATCACACTCCAGCCTCCTCCCCTTTCTCCGCCGGGAAGGCACACTGCCTAACCCGAACCGTTGTTAGCTACTCAGGGACTATTGGCGTGGCAGTGCATACATATAGCCTTATAGCACATAGCTATCCGGCTTCACAAACGGCTCGTCAGCCTCACAAATAGCCTTTCGGCTCATAACCGACCTTTCGGCCCACAATCAGCCTCTCGGCTTTCATGTCACATAATCACACCTCATCCTCATCCCCTTTCTCCGCCGGAAAGACACACAGTCGTTATCCGAACCGTTGTTAGCTACTCAGGGACTATTGGACTGACGGTGCTCACATATATCCACATAAGTCGCAGCATACGAACTTATCGCAAAGCAATGAAAATACACACATACGATGCATCACAAATGGTACGAAAGAAAAGTCACTACCTGATCCTTTCCTGATGTCTCTGGGCACAGTAGGCTCACGAGGATAGCAGATATCAAATCCTATAATCAAAATAGGGACATTTGGTTAATTTCCTTTTCCAAGTTCTTACTTCAATATAACTCTAAGTTGGTATTCATTTGGACTCTTTAGATGGCCATTAAATGCCTAATCATATGCCTAAAGGGTTGGGATAACTATCCCCAAAGATCCCTCTTTAGAAAGCTAAGATCTGATTTTTGGACCCCTCACTCGCACCCCTCACTCGAGCACAGAAGGCCGTGCTCGAGCACAACTCCCCCTCACTCGCGAGTGAGACGCAGGAAGTGCTTGCCCGAGAGCAACTCCCGCGACCAACCTACACTCTCACTCGAGCACAAAAGGCTGTGCTCGAGCAGAGATCCCGAGCACACTCGAGAACCACGGAAGTGAGGCCTACGAGTGACAACCCGAGAGCATCTCTTAACCTCTTCCTTCTCCAACACTCGAGCACAAACACCTGTGCTCGAGCACTGCCCCTCAGTGCTCGCGAGCACAAGGCAGCGAGTGTCTGCCCGAGAGCACCCCAACTCCCAGACCACAGATTCACTCGAGCACAACCCCAGTGCTCGCGAGTGATCCCTCAATGCTCGCGAGTGCCAGGCGCACTCTTGGCAATCACTCACGAGTGATATCCTGAGACACTCACCCGCAGCACCAAAAAGGCACCCTCACTCGAGCACAAACATGCTCACTCGAGCACGTTCATCCTATGCTCGAGTGAGTTCTTCTCTCACTCGAGAATTCACACCAGATACCCATAACGCAGAAACTGACATGGTTTACCAGAATTCACCAAATGAATTCCAATGGTTCCCTAACTCATACCATTACTCATTCTCTCATATATCATCACAAGGAACCCATTGACAACCATAAACAACCCAAATTTCCACTCAATAACAAGATCTCATCTCTAAACCATAAATCCACCAAAACCACAACTTCACACATTTCCCTTATTCAACTTCAAATCAATTTCTAATCACTCCCAAGTGTCAAAACTGACCAAATGAACAGTGACACTCTCATCAAAGACTACCCTTCATTTAACATCATAATTAGGTCTAATTTCCAGATTTCTCATTGGTTAAGCAAACATCTTGACATATATATCAAAATGCATTACAAACCTACCTCTTCAACTTACTGATTTCAGAACTTGGATTCCTCCACTTTCAAAATCCCTCACTTTGCCACACACCACCGATCACAAGTCTATCTTAATTTCAGACTCTTCCTTTCTCTTTCTTGTCAAGCTCGCCGGAAATGGAGGAAAATGGAGAGAGAAATGAGTTGGTGAGATATGATCATTTGCTTCTCTTTTCCCCATGCATACCAACGAGTTGAAGGAAGAGAGAAGAGTGTTTGAAAACTTTGACTCATCCAATGGTCCAAAGCTTGCCACTTGGCATCATCTTACTCTTCCCACAATGCTTTCACCTAAGCTTGCTTGCATCAAATTCCACCCCTTGGTCTTTCAATCTCAACCTTTGATCTTGATTACTAAGGGGTTTTTCTCATCATTAGCTAACCAGACAGTTGGTAAATTTACCGTTTTACCCCTGATTGGTTCTTGACTCATGAAATCATCACTAATCATCCTTATATCATAACACACAACATATACTCAAATATGCTTAATTAACATTAATTACATCCTGTGAAGCTACTAATCCTTGATTACAAATCAGGATATTACAATTCTCCCCCCGAAAATTTAATTTCGTCCTCGAAATTGTTACATTACTTGAGTCATAAACTCCGGATATCTTCTCTGCAGATCTTCCTCTGCTTCCCAAGTTG
The DNA here is from genome assembly GCA_963242795.1 of Inga leiocalycina. NCBI lineage: Eukaryota > Viridiplantae > Streptophyta > Magnoliopsida > Fabales > Fabaceae > Inga > Inga leiocalycina. The sequence continues at coordinate 48,679,042 of OY725327.1, read as the reverse complement.
CCTCGCTCGGAGTCATTCCCTTCCAGACCACCTTCACATATGGAATGCTTCGGTGTCTGAGTCGTCGCTCCTCCCGGTCAATGATCTGCTCTGGCTCCACCGCATATGTGAAGTTGTCTTGAAGCTCAACATTCTCATACTCAACTATGTGGGATGGGTCTGGTTGGTACTTCTTCAGTTGGGAAACGTGGAACACGTCATGAAGTCTGCTCAAGCTCGGAGGTAGAGCTACTCGGTAGGCAACAGGGCCAATCCTATCAAGGATTTCAAAAGGACCTATGTACCTAGGGCTTAGCTTCTTTCTCTTGATCGCTCGCCCAACGCCCGTAACTGGTGATACTCTCAGAAAAATATGATCTCCAACCTCAAACTCTAGAGGCCGTCTTCTCTTGTCAGCGTAGCTTTTCTGTCGACTCTGCGCTGCAAGCAACCTCTTACGAATAATCCGAATCTGTGCAGAGGTTTGATCAACCAAATCTGGCCCATAAAGCTTTCTTTCCGTTAACTCATTCCAGCATATTGGTGATTGACACCGTCTTCCATACAATGCTTCATACGGAGCCATTTGGATGCTCGCATGATAGCTATTGTTGTAGGCAAACTCAGCCAGTGGAAGGAAACGATCCCAACTTCCTTTAAAGTCGAGAACACAAGCTCGCAACATATCTTCCAGTGTCTGAATTGTTCTCTCAGATTGCCCATCCGTCTGTGGATGATAAGCCGTGCTAAATCTCAATTGAGTTCCCAAAGCTTTATGCAATGCTTTCCAGAACCTCGAAGTAAATCGTGGGTCTCGATCAGAAATGATATTCTTAGGAACACCATGGAGTTTCACGATCTCACGAACATAAATCTCTGCTAGTTTGTCAGGAGAATAACCAGCATTGATTGGTATGAAGTGCGCCGACTTCGTTAACCGATCCACAATTACCCAGATCGCATCGTAATTTCTGATCTTGGGCAATCCCGTCACAAGGTCCATAGTCACACTTTACCATTTCCATTCGGGAATCTCAGGACTCTGGAGCAAACCAGGTGGTCTTTGGTGCTCGATCTTCACTTTCTGACAAGTGAGGCATCTCGCCACATACTTGGTCACATCACTCTTCAAACCCGGCCACCAATACACAGATTTCAGGTTATGGTACATCTTGGTCATACCAGGATGAAGAGTGTACTGGCTCTTATGCGCCTCATCTAGAATCTTTTGTCGCAACTCCGCCTTGAGTGGAACGCAGACTCTATTCTGATAGCGAACCAATCCTCTAGGTGACAAATCATAACCCGGGACTTCTCCCCGTTCAATCCGAATCAGATTTCGCTGTATCCAGTCATCTTGCCTCTGAGCTTCTTCAATCTCAGCTTTTAGATCACTTTCCTCCTGGGAAACAGTGTAATTGGCACAGATGATTTGGTTCGTCAAATTCAAATCACGAAAATCTTCAATCAATTTCTCCTCTCGTATCATCATAGCTGCAACGAGCACAGTCTTTCGACTCAGAGCATCAGCAACTACATTGGCTTTACCCGGATGATATTTGATTTCCAGGTCGTAGTCCTTAAGCAATTCCATCCAACGACGCTGTCTCATATTCAGTTCTTTCTGATCGTATAAATACTTGAGACTCTTGTGGTCGCAGTACAGTTCCACAGTCACACCATACAGGTAATGACGCCAAATCTTCAAAGCAAACACAATGGCCGCAAGCTCCAGATCATGAGTGGGATAGTTCAATTCATGAGCTCTGAGCTGTCGAGAGGCGTAGGCCACCACACGTCCCTGCTGCATAAGGACACACCCTAATCCCTGCCCACTGGCATCAGAGTACACAACATATGTCACACTGGGATCGGGCAAAATCAACACAGGTGCCGACGTCAACCTCTCCTTCAGCTCCACAAAACAATTTTCGCATTTATCGTCCCACACAAACGGCTGATCCTTTCTCGTGAGCTTGGTCATCGGCAACGCAATACGAGAGAAATTCTGAATGAATCTCCGATAGTACCCGGCAAGACCCAGAAAACTGCGTATTTCCGCCACAGATTCTGGCCTCTTCCAGTCCAGTACTGCTTCCACTTTACTAGGATCCACAGAGACCCCTTCTTGCGAGATAACGTGGCCTAGGAATCTCACTTCCGATAGCCAAAACTCGCACTTACTCAACTTCGCGTATAGTTGCTTTCCACACAAAATATTCAATACAATTCTCAGATGATGCTCATGCTCTTCCTTGCTTTTGGAATATATCAGAATGTCATCGATAAACACCACAACAAACTGATCCAGATATTGCCGAAAGATACGGTTCATGTAATCCATGAAAACCGCAGGCGCATTGGTTAGCCCAAATGGCATTACCAAAAACTCATAATGACCATACCGGGTCCTGAAAGCAGTTTTCGGAATATCTTCCGCTTTTACTCGCAGCTGATGATACCCTGACCTTAGATCAATCTTTGAGAATACACACGATCCAGAGAGTTGATCCAACAAGTCATCGATCCGGGGAAGTGGGTACTTGTTCTTAATAGTAACCTTGTTCAATTCCCTGTAATCGATACACAACCGAAGGCTTCCATCTTTCTTCTTTACGAATAACACTGGAGCTCCCCAAGGCGATACACTGGGTCTAATGAACCCTTTCTCAAGCAAGTCTTCTATTTGTTTCTTTAACTCCGCCATTTCGTTTGGGGCCATGCGGTATGGGGCCTTAGATATAGAACCAGCTCCAGGAATAATGTCAATTGGAAATTGAACTTCCCTCTCAGGAGGCAATCCATTTAGATCATCCGGAAATACCTCAGGGAATTCATTTACCACGGGTATATCACTCAAAGTTTCACCAGTTTCCCTTTGCACTGAGAAAAACACTACATACCCCTGGCAACCCTTTTTAAGATACTTTTCAGCTTTAGCCGTAGAAAGAAAATTCATACCGGCATTCACAGCTTCAACCCTCTGAGAAACAGGATATACTATCCTCTTGTTTCCACAATCAAGCAAAACATTATTTGCCGTTAACCAATCAAAACCCAAAATGACTTCCAATTGGTAAAGCGGCAAACATATCAAATCTACAACAGATTGGTGCCCTTCCACAGTTACGACACAATTCAAGTAAGCTTCTGTGGTTAAAGCCTTAACACCCATCGGGGTTGACACTACCAAATCAAATGGTAATTTATGTACATGCAATCCCAGGCGCTTCACGCAATCATAAGCAATGAAGGAGTGACTTGCACCTGAGTCGAACAATGCTTGCAACAGATGGCCATTAATAGAGATTTTACCTTGTATCAACTCAGGAGATTTACGAGCTTCCTCGTGGGTCATAGCGAACACTCGGCCCTGTGTCCTCGGTTTCTGCTCGACTCGTGGTCGTTGACAATCTCGGGAAAAATGTCCTGGCTGCTTACAGTTAAAACAGACCAATTCTCCCCTGCAATTTTGGCCATAATGCGTTTTGTTGCAGCGAGGGCATTTCCACTCAGTCACAGCCCTCTGAGGCTCACGGTCTCTGGGCTGATAGGGCTTCTTATCACCGCCCTTGTATGAAGAGGATCCTTGGCCTTTCCGCTTCTGGGAAGCACTACCCTTACTGGGTTCACTGCGATGGCCAATAGCTCTGGTAGGATTCAACTCCCTCAGATTATTCTCCGTAATTCGACATTGCTCCACAGCCTTGTTGAACTTCTTAAATCGGTGAGTAACCAATCGCTTCCTCAACTCTCGTCTCAGACCACGAATAAGCATATCTGAGCTCCATTCTCCGTCATCCTTGTACCGGAGATAGGAGGAATACCGGGACAGGCGGATGAATCGGGACAAGTAGTCATCAAAACTCTCCGTGTCCCCTTGCCTGATATTAAGGAATTCTGTCTCCTTTTCAAGCTGGACTGACTTCGGGAAATACTTCTCGTTGAATTCTTGCAAGAACAACTCCCAAGTCAGTGGTGTTTCATTGCTCTTCAATGTTGAGGCGATATTCCGCCACCAACGATCTGCATCCCCTCGAGTTTATACACTGCCAACCGTGGCTTCACCTCCTCTGGGCAACACAGAACCTCAAATATCTTCTCCAGTCTGTACAACCAATCTTCGGCTGCCTGAGGGTCAAACCTTCCTCTGAACGCCGGAGGCATATGCTTGCAGAATCGGGTGACCCAATACTGAAGGTCTTTTTCCTCCCTGGGTGGCATCCCATATGATTCCTGATTCAAGGTAGCACGAGGTGGGGATTCCAGAGGTCGTGCTGATCCTTCTGCAGTGTCCTCATAACGGGTCTCCTCTTGAGTTTCTTCCGGATTAGACTGAACCGGAACTTCCTTATTCTTTGCCTTCTCTGCTCTGAGCTCGTCCCTTAGCTTAGTGATCATGTCCCGCTGATCCTTGATTAGACTCATCAACTCATGCATAGGATCTGGTGGGTTTTCATTATCAACCTCCACCACGGGGTCTACACGCGGAATTTTGGGGCGTCCTCTGGTTTTCTTCATTCTACAAGCAACTTACCCCATTAATTCAGCAGAGACAGTATGCACATATGGTCACAAAACTTATATGTATCCAAATCATTTAAACATATATGTGCACACATAACAATCATTCACAAACAATCTTTTATCCCTAAACCAACTAAGGGATCTATCCTAGCAAACTCTACCCTTGCCAGGAACTACAGCTCTGATACCAAAATGTAACCCCCTGCCTTAAATAGCGTAATTATAATTCGATATTACGTAATTAAATTGGTTTAGAGACCGTCGAATAGTTCAAAACTCATTTAGAACTCCCTGTGAAGTAGGGACTTTATAAAATTTTCAAAACTTCTTTCCTATTCCGGTCTCAAGTTCAATTATCGAATATAATCACCTGTGCAGTTAATTCACATTCATTCATATCAGAATATCTAATAGCAATCCCGGCAACCCTCGGGTTCCGTTCATACACAAAAAGGGTTTACAACCTCCATATAGGGGACTACACAACTACGTTCAACTATTCTTTACAACCAACATAATATACAGACACCCTGTCCAACAGGTTTAACCAACATAACCAAAATAAATGTCCCTACAGGATTCTAACCGCTCCGGGTCGTACGCTTCTCCTTAGAGCCACTCGCCCTGTCTGAAAGGTTAGTTAAAGGAAAGAATGAGATTCAAGAGAATCCCAGTAGTAACAAAACATTTATACCACACATAAGCACACAGCATGTAAGTAAATCATCATACAGCAGCAACACATATCACACTCCAGCCTCCTCCCCTTTCTCCGCCGGGAAGGCACACTGCCTAACCCGAACCGTTGTTAGCTACTCAGGGACTATTGGCGTGGCAGTGCATACATATAGCCTTATAGCACATAGCTATCCGGCTTCACAAACGGCTCGTCAGCCTCACAAATAGCCTTTCGGCTCATAACCGACCTTTCGGCCCACAATCAGCCTCTCGGCTTTCATGTCACATAATCACACCTCATCCTCATCCCCTTTCTCCGCCGGAAAGACACACAGTCGTTATCCGAACCGTTGTTAGCTACTCAGGGACTATTGGACTGACGGTGCTCACATATATCCACATAAGTCGCAGCATACGAACTTATCGCAAAGCAATGAAAATACACACATACGATGCATCACAAATGGTACGAAAGAAAAGTCACTACCTGATCCTTTCCTGATGTCTCTGGGCACAGTAGGCTCACGAGGATAGCAGATATCAAATCCTATAATCAAAATAGGGACATTTGGTTAATTTCCTTTTCCAAGTTCTTACTTCAATATAACTCTAAGTTGGTATTCATTTGGACTCTTTAGATGGCCATTAAATGCCTAATCATATGCCTAAAGGGTTGGGATAACTATCCCCAAAGATCCCTCTTTAGAAAGCTAAGATCTGATTTTTGGACCCCTCACTCGCACCCCTCACTCGAGCACAGAAGGCCGTGCTCGAGCACAACTCCCCCTCACTCGCGAGTGAGACGCAGGAAGTGCTTGCCCGAGAGCAACTCCCGCGACCAACCTACACTCTCACTCGAGCACAAAAGGCTGTGCTCGAGCAGAGATCCCGAGCACACTCGAGAACCACGGAAGTGAGGCCTACGAGTGACAACCCGAGAGCATCTCTTAACCTCTTCCTTCTCCAACACTCGAGCACAAACACCTGTGCTCGAGCACTGCCCCTCAGTGCTCGCGAGCACAAGGCAGCGAGTGTCTGCCCGAGAGCACCCCAACTCCCAGACCACAGATTCACTCGAGCACAACCCCAGTGCTCGCGAGTGATCCCTCAATGCTCGCGAGTGCCAGGCGCACTCTTGGCAATCACTCACGAGTGATATCCTGAGACACTCACCCGCAGCACCAAAAAGGCACCCTCACTCGAGCACAAACATGCTCACTCGAGCACGTTCATCCTGTGCTCGAGTGAGTTCTTCTCTCACTCGAGAATTCACACCAGATACCCATAACGCAGAAACTGACATGGTTTACCAGAATTCACCAAATGAATTCCAATGGTTCCCTAACTCATACCATTACTCATTCTCTCATATATCATCACAAGGAACCCATTGACAACCATAAACAACCCAAATTTCCACTCAACAACAAGATCTCATCTCTAAACCATAAATCCACCAAAACCACAACTTCACACATTTCCCTTATTCAACTTCAAATCAATTTCTAATCACTCCCAAGTGTCAAAACTGACCAAATGAACAGTGACACTCTCATCAAAGACTACCCTTCATTTAACATCATAATTAGGTCTAATTTCCAGATTTCTCATTGGTTAAGCAAACATCTTGACATATATATCAAAATGCATTACAAACCTACCTCTTCAACTTACTGATTTCAGAACTTGGATTCCTCCACTTTCAAAATCCCTCACTTTGCCACACACCACCGATCACAAGTCTATCTTAATTTCAGACTCTTCCTTTCTCTTTCTTGTCAAGCTCGCCGGAAATGGAGGAAAATGGAGAGAGAAATGAGTTGGTGAGATATGATCATTTGCTTCTCTTTTCCCCATGCATACCAACGAGTTGAAGGAAGAGAGAAGAGTGTTTGAAAACTTTGACTCATCCAATGGTCCAAAGCTTGCCACTTGGCATCATCTTACTCTTCCCACAATGCTTTCACCTAAGCTTGCTTGCATCAAATTCCACCCCTTGGTCTTTCAATCTCAACCTTTGATCTTGATTACTAAGGGGTTTTTCTCATCATTAGCTAACCAGACAGTTGGTAAATTTACCGTTTTACCCCTGATTGGTTCTTGACTCATGAAATCATCACTAATCATCCTTATATCATAACACACAACATATACTCAAATATGCTTAATTAACATTAATTACATCCTGTGAAGCTACTAATCCTTGATTACAAATCAGGATATTACAACCACTACAATCTCACTAGTCTCGTACTAAGTTACTTCCCCTTTCACATCGTAAGGTTATAACCGAGTTGCTCCTCCTTACACACTGTAAGGATACAACTTTGATGAAGAAAGATTGCAATCAATCTTTACTCTTAGAAGTGAATAAGATGAACACTGAAGTACAATACAAATAATCTCTCTCTTAAATATACATGATATAGAAAATAGATAAGAACATATAGTAGTTGGGTTGGAGTATATGATTCATGATCTTTTCATGTTTCTCGTCGGTGTTGCTCTTCATTGAATGATCCCATATTTATATATGAGTTGAGATAGTCGTCGAAAGCATTTCAACCTATTCGTTAGAGTGGTGTAGCTTTGTTTGACTATTCTTCGATTTTGAAAACTAGTCGTTGTGGTTGGTGAACGCTCCGCTTCCGTAAAGTCAACTTTTGTCTCTTCTCATCATCTCTTCGTTGTATTCCTGGAGAAATGCATTAAACACTAATATAATGAAGTGTTAGAGTGATTGGAAACAAGAAGTATGCGTTTTATAATCAGTCCCATGAGTTTTGAAAGCTTCAGTAAGTTGTTCTGTTCTCCTGGGAAGCATTACTCGAGTGGTCACTCGAGTAAGCTTGGGTTATTATTCGAGTGATCCCTCGAATAATCATGTTCAAAATCTGGTTGAGAGCATTTCCAACTTCATTACTTGAGTGATCCCTCAAGTAATGCTTTCTTTTTATTTCATGTTACTTGAGTGCTCCCTCGAGTAATGTCACTCAAATTTTGGCCGAGAGCTACTGGTTGATTTCTTCTCTGATTACTGGAGTAGCCCCTCGAGTAATGTCTTAAATAACTCTGTAGATTACTTGAGTGATCCCTTTGAGTAATCCTACTCAATTTTTGACAGAGAGCTTACTGGAACAAATGCTCACACATTATTCGAGTGGTCCCTTGAGTATAATGTTTCAAATAACTTTGCATATTACTCGAGTGGTCCTTTCAAGTGAATTCTCGATTTTGATTCGAAATATGGCAAATTATATATTATCAGAAAGCTCTCATCGTCTACATTCCAATGCAATAAGAATTACCTCTAAACTTGTTGTTTACAGAAAGTTATGATCCAAAGAGTATATACTATTCTTAGACAAACTTTGAAATCTTGAGCAACAAATTCCAGAAGGCATAGATCTTAGTATATAACTTGAAATGTGTCAAATTATATATCCATCGAAAGGTTTTTAAGTCTACTTTCATATAGCCCTAGTTTCATCACAATCCAATATGTAATTTGGGAGTTATATCAAAAATACCAAAGCTATCCTGGAATATGATGGTAAATCATGTGTCAACTTCACCAGATCATAGCTCTCTCATATGAACCCCTTTTAATGTGATATTGGTGTCTATAGTTTATATTGGGAGTCTAGTTTCATATGCCACCAGTTTTAGCTCAATTAGATTTGTGGTTAGAGATATATGCCTAAACTACCGAACCTCTATCCTACCTCACAAAAATAGAGCACAATAAAAATGTAGATTACTCGAGTAAGCCCTCGAGTAATCACTTCCAAAATGAGGTAGTGCCATATTACTCGAGTTATTACTCAAGTAATCATCCTTGGAGGTGCCATAACTTCTGTATATGTCATTTTAACTTCGTATTGACCGATTCTAACCTCCGGTATCACTTCTAAGAGCTTGAATCTTGATATTTTCATTTGATCTTGCACCTTATTCTTTCTTCAATCTCTTTCTTCTTATTTTTCTTCTTGATGATCATTCTTCATAACACAACTAGATATCTTCTTGAATTCATGATCGTTCTTCATAACCCAACTATATATCTTCTTGAATATCTTCAATCTTCTTCTTTCTTTGCTTTGACCAATCTTTCTTCTTGATATTTCATTAGTTCTTGTAATGCCTTCTTTCTTCAATCTCTTGGTTCTTGATTTTCTTCTTGATGATCATTCTCTATTTATGAGGCATTATAAGCAAAATAATATCAACCCGCCATTGGGTTTATGACTAATATACAAGATATACAACATTAAATATAGTAGTTAGTCATTGTAGAAGGTAAGTATATTATATAGACTTTTTTGCTCATATTTGACATCATGAAAACTATTCATATCTAACACCCACAATACTAGAAAGTGATAAAATACACTCTTATTTTTTTGCATGGAAGTGCAAATCGAAAGTTGAAGCAGAAGAAGAAATATGAAGTTGCACTCGAGTGAGGCTACTATACACTTGAGTGATGTTCTGTTAGAAACCCAAACGCAACTGACTTACAACAATAAATCCAAACATAGTTAAATGTTATTTATTCACAAAGTTTTCACTTATTATTATTTTTAAACATCATTTAACATATACTTCAATTGTGAAACAGGAGATTGTAAGTTTGAATTAGAGATGCATATGGTAAGTCCAAAATAGTGGATATAATCATTTCATTCAAAGTGAACTAGCTAAGCATGCACATTACATGCCTACTACGATATATTGTCCAGAGATTTCAAATGCACACATGCCGCTTTACAATGCTATACTCTGCTCTACAATGGCTATCATTCAACGGAACAAAACCAATGTGCTATAAAAGCAGAGTTTCAAGAGACCAGAAAGAAGAACTTTATATGAATGCTTAGAGCAAACATTCACAAGAGTCTCTATTTTGATATCTTATCTATATTCATATTGTACTTCAGTGTTTATCATATTTACTCTGTGAGAGAGTTTGTATATACTTCAAATCATATTTTCATCTGATCTTAAGGTACAGGGACCTTGAGAGGGTAGCTATCCTTATGAGAGAAGCAGTTGAGAGAATTCCTAGGAGTAATTTTTGCTTGTAAGACTTACAAGGTGCAAGTAAGAGAGAACATTACTGGTCGTAAGACTTACATGGGTGTACGCAAGAGAGAACGTTGCTGCTCATAATACTTGTATATGTAAGAAAGAGAGAAAGGTTATAAGATTGTTTTTGCACATAAGACTTGTCGTAAAGAAGAAGAAAATTCTAGGTATTAGAATATTTCTACTCGTAGTCCACATAAGGACGACTATTGTCTTGTGGCATTCCGAGAGCCCATTGAATCTTGGAAAAATAGTGAAAATCTTAGTAGGTCCTGATCTCTGATGATTGGATATAGGCTTGGGTTTTAAAGCGAACCAATATAGCTCTCTGTGTGCTAATCTTCTCAACTCTACTCTATGTACAGTAATTTTCATATCACCAAATCAATCAAAAAATTTATTGAATCACCCAATTCACCCCCTCTTGGGTGAAGCTTGCCTCTTTCATTTGCTATCAAAGTAAGGTCTTCTCCAAAGAGCCTAACAGCTCGAGAAGGATCCAATAAATGGCAACAATGGGTGAGAACATTCTTCCAGATGAAGCTTCTATCACTAGACCTCCTGGTTTCGCTGGAGAACATTTTTAGTTCTGGAAAGCTAAGTTCAGAGTGTTTATGATAACTTACTAATACGGTTTATGGAATGTGATAGAAGACATTGATTATGTTCCAAAGAAGAAAATTGAAGATAGAGTTGTGGAAAAGAGTCCAAAGGAATTTGACGATGATGACAAGAGGTTAGTAATATAAAATAGTAAAGCTATTCTAACGATATAGAGTGCTCTTAGCCAGAGGGAGTATTTCAAAATCTGTACACTACCTATGAGATTGCTTACGAAGGTACATATGGAATCAAAGAAAACAGAGTTAATACTTTGATAACAGAGTATGATTTGTTTCGGATGAAACTTGGAGAAAGGATATCTGAGTTTAAACTCAAGTATACTTATCTTGTTAATTAGCTATCAGCGCTTAGGAAAACATTTGATCAAAATTCTTAGGTAAGAAAGATCCTTAACATTCTTACTAAAGAATAGGAAGCAAAGGTGACAACTATCAAAGAAACTAAAGGCGAATCAATAAGATTTTTAGTTGCTATATTTGGAAGTCTTTCTGAGTATGAAGGAAAGCTGAAATTCAAGAAAGAACTAGAAGAGTTCGATGACAAAAAGAAAAGAGGAGTCATTCTCAAAGTCATGAAGGAAGATGATTCTTTAGAAAATAAAGATGTTCTTGATGATGTAGGAATGATCATGAGGAAATTCAAGAAGTTCTATAGAAGAGGCTAGGAGAACTTCAAGAATTACCAAGGTGGATCAAGCAAGAAAGAAAATAAGGAGCAACAGATATTATGCGACGAATGTGGAAAGCCTGGACATATCAAATCTGAATGGTTCAAAAATAAAGACAACAAGAAGCAAAAAAAGAAAGCATACATATCATCTATATGGGGTGAAAGCTCGTCGGATGAAGAAAGCGATAATGACGAAGTTGCAAATCTATGGTTGGTAGCCAAGGAAGAAGAATCAAACTCCGAGGTAAGTGACTTTGAACCTACTTATGATGAGTTATTATCTGAATATAATATATTGCATACTGAATTCATCAAGGTAGCTAAAGAAATGATTAGTCATAAGAAGAAAGTAAAAGAGTTAGAAAGTACTATAATCTTTTCATGTACATTGTGTGAAGAAAAAGAAAAGAAAATAAGTGATTTAACAAAAATATTAGAAAAATTTACTAAAAGAAGTGAAAATCTTAAAGTAATCTTGAAATCATAAAGAGTCATTCATAATAAATCTGGAATTGTATATAATTTGAGTCAGAATAGAAATAGAGGAAATAATAAGAAATGCAATAAGGCATACCTCAAATATTTTATGAATTTTGTGCATACTTCAAATCTATTTGTATCATGTAATTACTGTAATAGGAAAGGCCATTATACTTCATTATGTTATTTTATTAGGGCCAAGATTATTTGCACGTACACATGGGTTTTGAAAGGGACGTATGTAATAAGAGTAATTTATACTAACCATGAAGGACCCAAGAAAGTAAGGGTACCTAAAGCTTGATCATATCACTTTAGGTATGTCTCAAAGCATCACAAGCAAACAAGTGATACATTGATAGTGGATGCTCGAGACACATGACTGGTGATAGAAATAAGTTCACCATGCCGAAAACCATAGAAAGAGGAAAGGTAACTTTTAGAGGTAACCAATCTGTACGCATTGCTAGAATTGGTGAAGTAATCCGATGGTGTTCAAATCAATGATGTATATTACATTGAAGGATTATGCCACAACCTCTTAAGTGTGAGTTAAAGCACTGACAGAGATAACTGGGAGATCTTTGACTCAGAAGAATGCTTGATAGTAAACAAGAAGGATTTACTGCTTAACAAAGAATCCATCAAGGTAAAGATCCGAGCTCAAAGGGACGGTAACTGTTATACTATTGATTTAAGTTCAAACTCTTCTGAAAACATTTTCATAGCAAATCAGAGGAGAGTTGGTTATGGCATAAGCATCTGGCTTATGTTAATATGAATTAACTCGACAAACTGATTATAAAATATTTAGTTGTTAGCCTTCCTAAACTTAAATATAAAGATAACATGATTTGTGAGGGATGTCAAAAAGGCAAACAAACTAAATCTTCATTCAAAGCAAAGTATGAGATTTCTACTTCTAAGCCTTTACAATTACTTCATATGGATTTGGTAGGTCCAGCAAGAGTAAAGAGTTTTGGGGGAAATCTATATATCTTAGTAATTGTCGATGATTTTACAAGATTTACATGGACTATATTTATGTCTTTAAAAGATGAAACATTTATTGAATTTTTTATGTTTGCTAAGAAGGTCCAAAATGAGAAAGGTATTTCTATTGTCTATATCAAGACAAACCATAGAGGAGAATTTGATAATCAACTCTTTAAAGATTTCTTTAACAATGAAGGAATAAATGACAACTTCTCAGCACCTAAAATGCCTCAGCAGAATGGAGCAGTAGAAAGGAAGAATATAGTCCTCACAGAAATGGCAAGGGCAATACTCAATGAAAAAGAAATATCACAAGTATTCTGGGCAGATGCAATGAGTACCGCATGCTATATTTCAAATCGAGCATGTATTCGCAAGTCACTTGGAAAGACACCATATGAACTCTATAAGGGAAGAAAGGCAAATCTTGCTCATCTACACATATTCGGATGCAAGTGCTTCATTCACAACAATAGTAAAGAAAACTTAGGTAAATTTGATTCAAAGTTTGATGAAGGTTTATTTCTAGGATATTCTAATAGAAGTAAAGCATATATAGTCTTTAATAAAAGAACATGTACTGTTGAAGAATCCATTCATGTTGTGTTTGATGAACTTGATTCTCAGATAAAGAATTTTAATGTAGAAGAAATGGATTTGATAAAGAAAAACAAAACTATTTCAAAACAAAATGATTTTGAAACAAATGACTTTCAAAATATAGAAGATGTCAATGATCATGCTCAACTAAAAGCATGGAGACATATTAAAGTTCATCGAATTTATCAAGTAATTGGACATATTCGTGAAGGTGTCAAAACCAGAAATAGAATACTTAATGAGGTAAATTTTTATGCTTTTATTTCTAAGAGTAAACCTTCTAATATTGAAGAAGCTTTATTTGACAATGATTGGGTGATTGCTATGCAAGAAGAATTAAATCAATTTCGAAGAAATCAAGTTTTGGATTTGGTTCCTCAACCTAAAGATCACTCGGTTATAGGAACCAAATGGGTTTTCAAAAACAAACTTGATGAATTAGCAATCATTGTGAGAAACAAAGCAAGATTGGTTGCCAAAGGCTATAATCAAGAAGAAGGCATTGATTATGAAGAAACATATGCTCCAGTAGCAAGATTGGAAGCATTACGAGTACTCTTAGCCTTTGCTTACATTAAAGGTTTTAAACTTTATCAAATGGATGTGAAAAGTGCTTTTCTAAATGGTTATATTATAGAGGAAGTATATATAGAACAACCTCCTAGTTTTGAAGATGAAACAAAGCCTGATCATGTATTTAAACTTAAGAAAGCTTAATATGGTTTGAAACAAGCACCCAGAGCTTGGTATGAAAGGCCAAGCAAATTTCTTCTTGATCAAAACTTTGTCAGAGGAAAAGTGGATACAACTCTTTTTATCAAACATGACAAAAATGATATTCTAATTGTTCAAATTTATATTGATGATATTATTTTCGGTGCTACTAAACAATCTCTTTGTCAAGAATTTTCCAAGATTATGTAGGGAGAGTTTGAGATGTCCATGATGGGAGAATTAAACTTCTTTCTTGGACTTCAAATCAAGCAAAGGAAGAATGGGATATTTGTATCTCAAACAAAATATTTGAAAGAGTGGTTAAAGAAGTATGGATTGGACAATGCTAATGGAGCTGATACTCCAATGAGCTCTACAACATTGTTGGATGTTGACCTAAAAGGCCCTAATTTCAACATCACTAAATATAGAGGAATGATCGGTTCATTAGTCTTTCTAACAGCAAGCAGGCTGGATATACAATTCAGTGTTAGAATGTGTGAAAGGTATCAATATGCTCCTAAGGTATCACATACAGAGACTGTAAAAAGAATTTTCAAATATTTAGGAGACACTATAGAACTTAGCCTATAGTATCCAAAAAGAGGAAATGAATATTTGATGGCCGATTCAGATTCAGATCATGGAGGATATAAAACTGACAGAAAAAGTACCAGTGGTCAATGTTAGTTCCTTGGAGGCTCTCTGGTATCATGGTTCAGTAAGAAGCAGAACACAGTGTCATTATCTACCACTGAAGCTGAATATATAGCTGCAGCAAGCTGTTGTTCTCATATGCTGTGATTGAAGCAACAACTTCAGGATTTGGGGATATACTTAAAGGAGATACCAATTTACTGTGACAACACTAGCACTATTAGCTTAGCCAATAATCCTGTGCAACATTCAAGGACCAAGCACATAGATATTTGACATCATTTCATTGATATCACGTGCAAAAGAAAGATGTCAAAGTAGAATTCATACCGACACATCTTCAACTCGCTGACATATTCACAAAGCCAATAGCTAAAGATCAATTCTAATATATTTGAAGAGAATTGGGAATGGTTGATCCCAATGAGTTGTAAGTTTTTCTTGTTAAGTATTGTTTAATGAGTTTTGATGATAACCATACTGACTTAGGCATCAGAGTATGTAGAAATTGTTTTCGCAGGTATGTCATTCAAGCACTGGATGTGTCACTCGAGTACTAAGTATATTCTCACTCGAGTCAGACAATAATGCTCTAGTAGAAAACTGTAGCATATACTTGCTTTTCAACTTGCAAAACAGGGGTTAACAGAGAAGATAAAAGTGCCAAGAGGTTACTTAAATGCAATGGTTAAGATGGCTCTCACTCGAGTGAAGGTTCTTATCACTCAAGTAGAGTATGAAGATACCTAAAGTGGAAGAAGAATACTCGAGCAGAAGAGAAAGAAATATGCAACTACTAATCCAAAGCATTGTTACTCAAATGACCTTAGAGGATTTGAGTACAAAGATGAAAAATGTAACAAGATACACTTAATTCAGGTACATTTTTACATGCTTTATGACACTTATATCAGTTACGCGATAGCTCAGACCGTCGCACTTCCTCTTCTCACTCAAAGCGTTGTGTCACTCAACAGATATACCTCTTCTCTTTCAACCGTTACCTATCGATTAATTGACTCAGATTGCTTCAGATTTTTGTTACAACTCTTCAATCATCTTCATAAGGTCAGATTTCTCATTTTAGCTTCTCATTTCTTGCCCTAACCGAAGAGATTTTGTGAAAATCCTTCTTCAAGCCCTTATCAACTCTTTGATTCTCATTCTGTTTTTTTAATGGCTAGAACTAAGATACCTGCAGCCCCCCAAAGATCTTATCCACCTTCACCAACTCAATCTACGGCTAGTGCTTCAGATACTCTAGTAGCAACACCTTTATCTCCAACACCTTCTCTATCTTCTACTCCACCACCTCCTCCTAAACTCAAAACCACCAAGAAAAGAACTCCAACTAATAAACCTCATCTTAAGCCTAAGTTGGCTAAGAAGGATCAACCTCCTCAAAAGAAACTGCAAGGAGTAGTTTTCAAGGAACCAGTAGTCACTCAGTCTTAATCCAAAGAAGTCAAAGGAAGAGGAAAGAAGAAGGACATAGAGCAACCACAACAATCTTCTTCCTGTGATGACTATTTCAATATGCAACTCTAGGAAGCAATGGAGAAGTCAAAGCTTGACGCATTGGTTGGCGAAATTGCCTCCCAAGCCAATGCCTCAAGTTCACATCATGTTGGCCAGTTCAGTGTAGTTGCTTCAGGGGTTCCTTCTACTTCACAGGTTCTAGAGGAAGAACAATTCACAAATCCTCCTGAAGACTTAAATGTTAAGGACTGAAGGCATTGAAACAGAAGGTATATGATTCTGAGTTTGCACATAGACATTTATGTCCTATAGTTTATGTGGACTTAGATTATCTAAGGAAAAGTTGTAGTTCAGATTTTCATCCTTTTATTGGATTTTATGATTCCTGGCTAAATGTGCATCTCCCTTATTCACCCTCTGTTGTGAGAACCTTCTACTGCAACATAAAACTTCATAACATATACTATAGGACCAGAGAGTTGATAGAGGAAGCAGTATCTACCACTGTTAGAGATCAATTTATTATGATATCTGCTACTATTATTAATGATATTCTTGGCTATGTTGCACTACCTTCTGATCCACCCACACTTTCAGCCAAGGAAACCTTCTGGCTTTCAAGACCAAATGACCCAATAGGCCCTCTTAACTTTAAGCCTATTGACATGCCTGATTCTATTCGTGCCCTTCATTACATATACTTTCGTAGCATTGTTAACAAATCCAAGAATTATACCTATTTTGCTCAGAGAGATTACTATTTGCTGGCCTCCTTCCTAGCCGGTTAACAGAGAAATGTGGGGGAGCTTATTTTTGGTGAGATGAGAAGATTTTGATTTTCTTCATCAAGATCCGCCACAATACCATATCCTCAACTTATGTCCCTCATTCTCAAGAAAAACAAAGTATGGTATTTGGAGGGAACTGAGAGGGTAACCATTCCGAGGTTTGGCAAGACTCAATTGACACATATGAGTATCAATCTTCCAGTGAGTCAAACTAGGACTATATCTTAGAGAGAAGCCACTACATCAAGAGGTGATGAGGATCAATTTTCTGCTCAAGTTCCAATTCTACCTCCATCTTTCCTTAATGCATCACTATCAGCCCATCTGGCCGAAGTGATCAATCAAGCTGTGACTGGTCTGAAAAAGGAATTGATGAGTGAGTATGAGAAATTGGTGGACACGATAGAGATACGAGTCTCAAAGTTGGTGGATAAGGCAAATACCAACTTTGACTTGATGTTCAAGACTCAAAAAGATATTTCGAAAAGATTCAATGATATGGAAATCTTCTTGTGCACTCATTTTCTGAATTTTTCTCCTAAGGTTCCACTTGAGTCTACTCCTACTACAGCCTCACCTTCTCAGACTCAGACTCAGACTCGTGTTTTCTTCACAGACATGGATTCCAATATTGATGTTACTTATGATCGGTCGCCTTCACCACCACTTGCAGCCTCTGTTCCTCAGCCATCATCTCCACTTTTTGAGCCTGAGCCAATTGATCCTTCACTGCCATGGTGCTCTTTACCTTACACCATCTGATCTCACTTTTCCTCAACCCTCTTCTGAAGCGGACAAAATGAGGGAGAAGGATCTATGATGGTTTCTGAGATGTTATAGTCTGATATAAGGAGTTGGAGTTTATTTTTGGGTAGCTTTTCTGTATTGGGGGAGGACTATTGTTATTTAAGCTTTTCTAGTTTATTTTTGCTAATATGGTTGTATATGGGGTCTTATAGGTAGATGCTGATTCAAACTTGACATTTTTACTTTACAAGTTCATTAATGGTTATTTTCAAGTTTAAGTTTTATGTTCCAATTTAATGGTTTCGGTGATACTATGACTTATCTTGGTTTTAAGTGTCTATTGGAAGTATTGCAGGAAACAATTGAGATTAAGTGCAAAAATCTAAACTTTGGTGAAATATGCATTTGAAAATGTTTTCAAAATCAAGTTGTTTTAAAACCCATCACAAAGGTTTTGTCATCATAAAAAAGGGGGAAAATGTTAGATTCCAAGTTTTGATGATAACAAAAGATCATTGTGTGTTGTAGTAAGAAATTCATACTTTGTAATGGTGAAAAATATTACCAAATGTATTTCATAAAGTTTATAAGTGGTTGCTGTTAGTTTAATTGATGTACTCGAGTGATGGAGCTAGCACTCGAGCATTAAGCTATTTTGCACTCGAGCACATGCAAGTGTTGGACAGAAAGTGTTTGACATAGAGTAAAGTCAGAAACAAGATATCAACACTCTACTCGAGCATAGACTTTGTATTTGAGTGATGGCCTCATATGCAGCCGAGTCCTTGCAAGTGTAGTACAGAGAGTGTTTACCCGAGAGCAAGGTAAACTCAAAATATAAACTCACTCGAGTGTAAGCGAGTAAGAGACAGGAAGTGTTTGCCTGAGAGTTTCCAAGTGCATGGAAAAGAAAGTATGCTCGAGTGAAGGATAATGCACATGAGTGATACCTCTGCACCTGCGAGTGAGGAATCCAACTCTCTCCATTCTGATACAAGTGTTGAAGCAAAAGAGTATCTTTTACAAGAATATGTTGTTCACTCAAGTAAGCGTAAGTATGCTCGAGTGAGGGCCCACATCACCTGCAAGTGCAAAATCACACTCTTGATAAAATGGGATGTGAGTGTTGTTCAGAGATGTGGCTCATAGTGTAAAATACAGGGGCACTTGAGTGAGAGGAATTACACTCGAGTGAGGACCCACATCACTCGCAAGTGTGAAAATGCACTCTTTCAAAATCACATGAAAGTGCAAGTATAAAACAGAAGCAAGAAGAGAAAATATGGTATTGCACTCGAGTGATGCTCTATCAGAAGACAAAACACATAAGTCTTATAACGATCAATCCAAATATGGTTTAATGTTATTTATTCATTCTATTTCCACTTGTTATTATCATTTAACATTATTTAACATATATGACAAGTGTGATACAGGAGTTTG
The DNA here is from genome assembly GCA_963242795.1 of Inga leiocalycina. NCBI lineage: Eukaryota > Viridiplantae > Streptophyta > Magnoliopsida > Fabales > Fabaceae > Inga > Inga leiocalycina. The sequence goes on along the minus strand of OY725327.1, from coordinate 48,659,573 downwards.
ATCGTTTGAATTAGAAAAGTACAGAGGAAGTCAAACAACGGCAGACAACATTATTACAACCAACCAAGCACGTACCTACCACGTTCAAAGATTTCAAACTTACGCATGCCGTTCCACAGTAAAATGCTCTGCTCTACAATAATTATTATTGAATGGACAAAATCATCTGGCTATAAATGTAAAGCTTCAAAGACCATAAAAAATAACGAAGAACAAGAATTCACACAAGAAAATTCACGAGTCTTTGTTATTCATATTTTCTCTGTATTCATATTGTTCTTCAGTGTTTATCATATTTGCTCTATAAGAGAGTCTGTATACACTTCATATTCTATTTTCTATTTTATCTTAAGGTACTGGTGTAATATCCCGAATTTTAATACTTGAGCTTAGAGATTAAGCCTGAGATTAGTGGACTGCTAAGCCCTGGTTTAGCAAGAGTCCAAATTGTGATTAAGAGATATAAAATGAGTTGATGGTGATTTAAGAGGAATTGCCATAATCAGGGGCAAAACGGTAAAGTTACCGACCAATTGATCGGTTGCCGAAGAGGAAGCTCATTGGTAGCTTCAAGATCAATGGCTAGGATTGACTTGTGTAGTTGAGCATGGGGCATAATCAAGTGTATGTGTGTGCATGTGAGCCCATGAGAGTTGGAGTGAGATGGTGACAAGTGGCAAGGAGTGGACCCTTGGATGAGTTAAAAGTGTGTGACACATCATCATCATCTCCATCTCCTCTCTTCTCTCTCTCTCAGTTTCTCTCTCTTCTCTTCCTTCCTCCATTTTCGCTGAATATGCTTGGGAGAGAGAAAGGAGAATTTGGTTTTTGAGGTAAGCAAATGGCCTCTTTAGCTCAAACTCTCTTCTCTAATGTTAATCCTTGAGTTGAGAGCTTCATTGTGGTGGTTGTAGCTTCTCCATTGGTGGTGATTTGAGGATCACGAAAATATGAAGCTTGGAGAATCAAAGAGTGTCTTTGAGAAAGTGGATAAGGTATGTGAAACCAATCCTTCTATCTATGTTTCATGCCAAATGATTATGTTTGGAATTTCTGGAATTATTGCCCTAATTTCGAAAATATGGGTCAATGGGTAGTTTGGCATGATATGGTTATAGAAATGGTATATTGGTATGAGTTTTGAATAGATAGAATGGATTTGGGAATGAAATGTGTGAGGTTGTTGATTTAGAGAATTGATGATTATGATGCCCTAGACCAAAGCATGTTAATGGAATGGGAATTGGGTAATTTTGTTGATTCCATTGAATTCAGTGAGTGATTTTGTGTGGGAGTAGCTTTGGTAGAGGTTTTGGATCCATTTGGATCATTTAGGCAAGAGTTAGGAAATGTGGTAAGTGTTGCTGCGTTTTCTGGAATCTGATAGATTCACTCGAGCAGACAGGGGTGTGCTTGAGTGAGGGATGAATGTTGCTCGAGTGAGCCGTGTATGCTCGAGTGATATGTGAGTTTTGCCTTGTTTTGCTTCGAGTGCACCTGGGTTTTTATGAGCAATGCTCGAGCACATCGCTTTGTGCTCGAGTAAGCGAAGAACATGCTCGAGTGAGCATGGTCTGCTCGAGTGATGGTGTGAGTTCAGGGTGAAGTTGTGCTTGCGGGTGGTCACTCGTGAGTAAGGTGCTCGAGTGTGTCTTCTCACTCGCGGGTGTGAGGTGTGTGTGCTCGCGGGTGTGAGGTGTGTACTCGCGAGTATGGGGTGTGTGCTCGAGCACATATGGCTGTGCTCGAGTGAGCTTGTATCTCAGGTAAGAGTGGTGCTCTCAGGTTGTCACTCGTGGCGTTGTGCTCGCGGGTGCTCGAGTAAGACTTTTGGTCTTGTGCTCGAGTGAGGTTGGTGTGCTCGAGTGAGCTTGTGCCTCTGGTGAGAGTTGTGCTCTTGGGTGCTCACTCGCGGTCTCACTTTTTCTTGTGCTCGGGTGTTGTCCGTACCAATGCTCGAGTGAGAGCAATTGTGCTCAAGTGATGTCCGTACTTGTGCTCGAGTGAGAGCATCTGTGCTCGAGTGAGGCAGTGAAAAATATCATGTTTGAGTGTTCAAAAAGGGATCTTTGGGGATAGTCTTCCAACATTTTAGAGCTATGGATTGAGGTGTTTGAGAGTATTTAAAGGGCAATAATGATAACCATCTAGGGTGTCTAAAAATTAAGGAATTGGAAAAGGGATTAATCCTATGTCCTTGATTTTGAATATAGGATTTGATGATTGTCCAGAACGTGAGCAGCCGGAGCTGGAGCTTACGTGGAAAGAGGGTAGGGAACTTACCTCTCCTGCATGTATTGATAATTGTATTTGTGTATTGATGCATGTTATTGCTTTGCGTGATTATGTGAGACATGTATGAATGATTGTAGCTCTGTTTCTAGTTTTGCTATGGCCATGAGTATGTTGTGAAACATTGAGCATGCGGATACATCATTATGTGAACATGAGTTATTGTGATGCAAGCATGTCATGCATTAAATACTTATCTTGCATGCATATTGGTATCTGTTTCCTACTGAGATTCCCCAGAATCTCACCCTCCCCTATCAACATTTTAGACAGGGAAGGAAGATTGAGGATGAAGCAGGCATCCAAGGACGAAGAGGACTCGTTTATGGGTGAGAGCTTAGTAGTTGGTTATCAATGCGTAATTGGGATTATGTATCTGATTGTATGGATCAGTATTTGAGAATGTATTCGGATAAGTTGTGTAATCCCTATTGGTGGAGTTGTATGGGCTAATGTGCCCTATGTTTATTGAGCGAAGATATGATCCCGGAATTGTCGGGAATTTATATTGCGTATTCTGATAATTGTATAAATGTAATTTATCTTTGCATAGTAATTATATTCGGAGTGTGAATGTGAGACCGGGTTTAAAATGATTTTGAAATGCATTTGTGAAAACCCCGTCTGGTTGATGGGTTTATAAATGTTGTTTTGTCTTATTGGTCTCTATTTCACTTTAATTGCGTAATCCGGATATTAATTACGGCAGGGGGTTACAACTGGGACCTTGAGAGGGTAGATTTCCTTATGAGAGAAGCAGTTGAAAGATTTCGTAGTAGAACTTTCTGCTCATAAAACTTACAAGGTGCAAGCAGTAGAGAACGTTGCTGCTAGTAAGACTTATAGTGGTGTAAGAAGGAGAGAATGTTGTTGCTCATAAGACTTGTATACGTAAGTAAGAGAGAAAGGTCATAGGTTTGTTTTTCTGCACATAAGACTTGTTGTAAGGGGGAGAAAAATTTCTAGTGTTAGAGTATTTCTGCTCGTAGTCCATTCAAGGACGATTATTGTTTTGTGGCATTCCAGGAGCCCATTGAATCTTGGAAGAATAGTGAAAAGCTTAGTAGGTCTTGATCTCTGAGGACTGGACGTAGGCCTGGGTTTTGGGCTGAACAGTATAACTCTCTGTGTGCTTATCCTCTTAACTCTACTCTATCTACAGCTCTGATACATCACCACATCAACCAAAAAATTTATCACATAACCCAATTCACCCCTCTTGGGTGAAGCTTGCCTCTTTCAATTAATTATGCATTTTGAGGGTCGACCTAGGTCATTCTCCTAAGGAGCAAGGTATGTGTTTTCTTTAGGATTGATTTTTAATTGACAAAAGATGCAATGGAATGGATCTAAACTAGAATGCAAGACACTACTACCTAAATGTGAATGAGACTAATCTATATGAATGAAATTCTTGGGGGGTTTTTATGAAAGAGGAATTAAAATGCCAAGCAAAAAGATTAAGTAAAAAACAAGACGAACAATAAAGATTTAATTCAGTTATAATGGTGAAGGAGACAATTTAGGAGTCACATGGATTTAACTTTCTTAGTCATTCAATTTATTAGACCAAAGGGAGATTGATGAAAGATTGAAATTAATAAATTTAATCATCTAACTGAAACGTGGGAAACCCTCAAGCTCAATAATACTCACTTTACTAGAAAACTCATAATACAATAAGCGGTGGTTCATTAGATTCATTAAAAACTAATTACAATTAATTTCAAAATAATTTTGGAAATCTTGTTTACAATTGTATAATTGAACAACTAGACAATTAACCAACCTAATTAAACAATCAAGAGGATAAACCAAATTGATAATTAAATTAATAATAATTCAATTGACAATCCAAAGGTTTGCAAATAAAAAATTTCCAACAAATGTCTCAAGCACAAAACATTCCAAAATATCAATCCAATCTAAAAGGAATATGTCTACAATCTAAAACTAGATTGTTCTCAAATAATGCAACTCAAAATCATTTAAAACTAAATAATCTCAAGTCTATAATTAAAAAGATAAAAGGAAAATCACTCCCTTACAGTTTTCAATAGTAAGGTCATAGGCTCTAGCTTCCTCCATGCTCCTCCCAATTTGCTTCCCAAATTAGTATAAGCTTCCATGATATTTGTCCTCCTTCCAAGCCCCAAACACATCACAGCCATGAGAATAGGAGAATAGATAAACTTTGATGAGGTGGCGTGATGCTTGGGTGATGAAGATTAGGTGCTGGCGTTTTGTGAGAGAGAGAAAGAATGTCAACTCCAATTGTTATGTTGTCTTCCCTCTTCAGCGTGTTGAGTATATCCCTCTCCCTTCTAGTGTCCATAAGTGTGTGCTTTTCCAGTGGCAATAGCTAGGTTAATTAATAGGAGGAAGAGAGAGCTTTAGGTTTCAAACTTGAGCCCATTAAAATTTAAGTAGCCCAAAAAAATCCAACCATTAGATTCTATTTTAGGTTCTGAGAAAAATTTTGCACTGTAGGATCTTCTAAGATACTTTTCCTTACCCTATAAGAATTAAATAAAATCGTAATCTATCATATATTTGAGAATATTATTTAATCACAAGATATACAATTAAAATATTAATAGTTTAAGCTCAATAATATCATAATCAATTTAGATTTATTTTATTTCCTAGAATTGGCTAAGAATCCAAATATTATCTAATAAATCTAAATTAGCCTAAAACAGTCCCCCAAAATAAATAAATAAGGTGGGATAAAATAAATTAAATTGGGATTGATCAACTGCCCCACGCTTATCATTTGCACTCCTGGGCAAAACAAATCAATACTAAGGGGGAACAAAAAAACAAAACAAAACAAAAACTTCGAAAGTGAATGTTCCAATCACAAGCAAAAAGTAAACAAAAGCATTTCAACATTTGTCTTATCCAAATGATTTTCTCATGATTCAAGAAAACAAACATCATGGCAATTTATTTGTGAAAGGGAAATCTAAGCTAGAAATCCCTCACCAAGGATAATGTGTATGTCACTCATCACTCAAAAGTGTATGGGCTTGTGTTTACACTCAAATCCACCCTATCCAATACTCTTTCTATAGGCTTGACAAGAATCTAAGTTCTCCACCACTAGCAAAGCAAATGCAAGCATAAATCAAAAGGACTTTTATTAGGTTGTAATGAGGCTAAGGCTAAGGAAGAAAGAATATAATGTTCGGAATAGAAAGTTAAATATCTTAGAGGATGAAGAGAATTATGCAATAAAGAATACAGGATGAAAGAAACCAAACCAAATTTGAATTGGGCCATTATTCTTTTTGTTTCTATTTTTGTTTCTTTTTTTTCCAACTTTTTTGTGCTGTTATATACATGCTCTTTTAACCAAAAACTATGTATTGGTAATACAAAGGCCCAGTTACTCTAGCATTTATAACTCAATTAGTACTAAGATGCTACTAGCACGCTTATAGCTCTTAGTGGCCTTTTGACGCAAAGATCAACATTGGTGATGAAGAGCCCCGGTTACTAAGCACAGCTCAAACCAGCGGAACAGAATCTAAGCACAGCTCAAACCAGCGGAACAGAATCTTATTGCTCTTTTTACTTTTTTTTTCTTATAAAAACAACTTGTTTTTTCAAGATAAGCTATCATACTTTTCACAATGACCCAATTCCTAATTCTAAACATGTTCTTCCATCCAAAATAGATATAATGCAATGTTCTTCAACTCATAAGACATTTAAAAGGGTAGGATTTTTTTTGAGGCTATGGATGTAGATAAAATGAAAAAAATTATATATATAGGCTCAAAGGGGCAAAACAAAGGATATATGTATAGAAAGATTAGGCTTTTTGGCTTATCTGGCTAAAATGAAATGAATGCCTTTATCATCTTTATGAATACACATGCATAAAATGTGGCCTCAAATAAGATTCAAGTCAAGTTCTAGATCAAGTAAAGAGATTGAGGGTACACACTAAAAAATGCATTAGGCTCAAAATCTCACTTAGTATATGATCACTAGCGTAGATTCAGCTAAGTCAAATTCATTGCCACTAGGTTCACTAACTCAAAAACATGATTAATCACTTCTCAAATCAAATATACATCATACTAAAGTTACTTAAAACTTGCAATTTTCACATTCAAAATAGTTGATCCCTCCCCCACACTTAAATAGTGTATTGTCCTCAATGCAAAACAGTCATAGCAAAGCACAAAGACAAGTAATATGTAGAACAACTCAACTCAGTAATATGACAATGAGTAACATGAAAATGAAAAATAAAAGAGTGAAGGAAGGAGTACAACCAAGGTCTACATGGTGTCTCACAGTGTTGCAATCTCCATTGCTTGAGTAGAGAACCTATCATAGAATGGCTTCAAGTTGTGTCCATTGACGATGAAGCATTTTCCATTCAACTTCCTTTTAATCCTCACAGCTCCATATGGAAAAACATCAATGACAATGAAGGGCCCCTTCCATCTAGAGTGAAGCTTTCTAAGCATGAGTTTCAATTGGGCAATGTAGAGTAGAACTTTTTGGCTCACTTGAAATTTTCTCTTCATGATAAGTGTAAGCCCCAAATTCCGATTAAGGGCTAATTATAATTCCTGTGAATGATTATGTGAATTAATGTGGATTTGAGATTCGGATTAAGTATTGGGAATGCCCAACACCTTGTATTTTAGCATAATTAAGTGATGAAATATTTATTGGGGTAAATATAGGGGTAAATGGCGCATGAAAGAAGGAAAAAAATTTGATTATACATTATGTGGCAATATTAATTAATATGCCATAATTATTGAGAAATTGAAAGCATAGCCATAAATTAGTGATTAATGGGAGAAATTAATTACTAACTAAGAGAAATGAGATGTATAACTAAATGGCTAATGGTGTGGTTAGAGTAACTAGTTGGGTTACTTGCTTTATGAGAGCCAATGAGGTGGAGACATGTGGCAAGTGGTTAGGATGAGAGAGGGTGTTGGAAAAGTCAAATGGCCTTATTTTATTTTTTCTCTCCCTCTCCCTCTCTCTTATGCAAATTGGCATGGGCTTGGGAGGCAAAAATCTGATCCTATCATGCTTCATCATCATCTTCATCTCTCTTCCTTCTCTCTCTTTCGTTTAGCCATGGCATCCTAAGGGAGAGGAAGAACTTTGGGTAAAAGGTGAGTATTTGACCCTCTAAATGGCTTCTAATGGAAAAATGCTCTTCTATAAAGTTGTTCCTCTTGATAAGAGCTTTCATCCTATGGTTTTAGTTTTTCCATTTGGTGGTGTTTGAGCTCTCACAAAATTGTGGACTTGGGTGAATCAAGGAACTTCTTTGGGAAAGTTGTTGAGGTATGTGAAAGCTTCATTTTCATATAAGTTTTGTGGCCATTAGTTAGGCCTTGAATTTCTTGAATTTTAACCCTAATTTTCATGATTTAGGGTCTTGGGGAGTACAATATGTTGTTGTCATGGAAATGGTGCCTTGTTTAGTGTTTTGAATTGATAGAATTGCATTGAAGCTTAAAAGTGAAGTTTAGCCCCTTTTGTGTTGGTTTTGTGCTTTGGTCAAAATAGGGCATGTTGATAGGTTTTGATTTTGGTCATTTTGAGTTTACCATTGTGTTCCTTGTGAAAATTTATGTGGGAATAGGCTTGATTGTTAATTTTAGAGTCATGGGAAACTTTGGTAGAAAATTGGAAAATCTGTCCCTTGGAACTCTGTTCTGGGCAGTTTATTTGTGTGGATGTTTTGAATGACCAAATGATTTTAGAAAATTGTGAAACTTTCCAGTCTTTAAGTTCACATCTCAAGCTTTAAAAAGGACATATATTTTGTGTCATTTCATTTAGTATTCAGGGAGATATGTTTTACCAAAATTTGGGATCAAAACTGAACTCTGTTTTGGGGCAGTATGGAGTTGTGTAATCCTGGAATTTTGTGGTGATTTCCAGTAATGCTACATATTTTTCCTATCAATAGGAGTGAAGTACCTTTCATTTGGCTTTGGAGTCACCTCATTTTGATTTTCCTAGAATTAGTTATGAATTTTGAAATTTTAGCCAAGAATCAGGGAATTTCTTGGCCGCGGCCCAAACCTTTCTGACCTGATTCTGCCCGTGGCCCATGGGTGGCTAGCTGTAGCCAGTGACCTTCTGAGCATATTTTGGCCGTGGCCCAAGGAAGGGCTGGCCATGGCCAACCCCTATGTTCCAGCACTTTGAGTTTTCGAAAGGAGATCTCTAAACTATTGTTTCCCAACCTTTTAGGGCTTTATTAGAGGCATTTGTGGCCTCTTAAAGGTCAATTATGATAACCAAATGTAAGTGTTATGCAAATGAGAATTTGGAAAAGAGAATGATCCTATGTCCTTGATTTGGTTATAGGGTTGGATATTTACCCTGATCAAGGTTTGATATCCGCCGGATCTCGAGTAGCCGATGCTGGAGCATACGTGGAAAGAATAAGTGTAGGGAACTTACCTCTCCTGCATGTATTGATATTTGTGTTTGTGTATTGATGCATGTTATTGCTTTGCTTGATTATGTGAAACATATATGAATGATTGAAGCCCTATTTCTATTTTTGCTATGGCCATGAGTATGTTGTTGAAACATTGAGCATGCAGATATATCATTATGTGAGCACGAGTTATTGTGATGCAAGCATGTCATGCATTAAACACTTATCTTTCATGCATATTGGTATCTGTTTTCTACTTGGATTCTTAGAATCTCACCCTCCCCTACCAACATTTTAGACAGGACAAGTGGCTCGAGGAAGGAGCCAACGATTAGGGGCGGCGAGAAGCCCTTATGGGCATTTGAACTTGGTAATTGGTTATCATTGCTATTTGGGATAACGGTAGTCGATTTGGATGTATTTAGAGTTGTATATGTTAGGATGGATATATGGTTGTATATGTTGTGGAGGTGTATTTGGATATGTGTTGGGAATGAAATTTGTGTAATCCCCATTTGAGAAATTGTAAAGGGCGTATGTGCCTATGAACCTTTAGTGAAGATATGAACCCGTAATTGCCGAGATTGTTATTGTACACTCTGATATATTATGAATGTTAATTATCTTTGCAGTGTAATTGTATTCGAAATGTGAATGTGAAACCAGGTTAAAGTGTTTATTAAAGAAATTTGTGAAAACCCTATCTTAAGGATGGGGAATGTAAATAAATTTTGATAACTATTGGTCTCTATTTCACTCTAATGTTGTATTTCGGATATGATTACAGAAGGGGGTTACAATAAGTTTGTCATAGATTACTTTAGTTCTTTCCTTATAAATCCTAGTATTCTCTTAAGCCCTAAGATGCTACTAGCACACTCATAGCTCTTACTGGCCGTTTGACGTGAAGATCAACATTGGTGATGAAGACCCCAGATTACTAAGCATAGCTCAAATCAGCGGAACTGAATCTTATTGCTCTTTTTTCTTTTTTTTCTTATAAAAAGAGCTTGTTTTTTCAAGATAACCTACCATACTTTTCACAATGAACCAATTCCTAATTCTATACATGTTCTTCTATCCAAAATAGATATAATGCAATGTTCTTCAACTCATAAGACATTTAAAAGGGTAGGATTTTTTTTACAGCTATGGGTGTAGATAAAATGAAAAACAATTATAAATATAGGCTCAAAGAGGCAAAACAAAGGATATATGTATGGAAAGATTAGGCTTTTTGGCTTATCTGGCCAAAATGAAATGAATGCCTTTATCATCTTTATGAATACACATGTATAAAATGTGGCCTCAAATAAGATTCAAGTCAAGTTCTAGATCAAGTAAAGAGATAGAGGGTACACACTAAAAAAATGCATTAGGCTCAAAATCTCTCTCAATATATGATCACTAGCCTAGATTCGGCTAAGTCAAATTCATTGCCACTAGGTTCACTAACTCAAAACATGATTAATCACTTTTCAAATCAAATATACATCATACTAAAGTTACTTAAAACTTGCAATTTTCACATTCAAAACAGTTGATCCCTCCCCCACACTTAAATAGTACATTGTCCTCAATGCAAAACAGTCATAGCAAAGCACAAAGACAAGTAATATGTAGCACAACTCAACTCAGTAATATGACAATGAGTAACATGAAAATGAAAAATAAAAGAGTGAAGGAAGGAATACAACTGGGGTCCACATGGTGTCCACAGTGTTGCAATCTCCACTACTTGAGTGGAGAACCTATCATAGAACGGCTTCAAGTGGTGTCCATTGATGATGAAGCATTTTCCATTCAACTCCCTTTTAATCCTCACAGCTCCATATGGAGAAGCATCAATGACAATGAAGGGCCCCTTCCATCTAGAGTGTAGCTTTCTAGGCATGAGTTTCAATTAGGCAATGTAGAGTAGAACTTTTAGGCCCACTTGAAATTTTCTTTTCATGATAAGTTTGTCATGGATTACTTTAGTTCTTTCCTTATAAATCCTTGTATTCTCATAAGCTTCCCTTCTTAACTCTTCAAGCTCTTGCAGTTCAACTGTCTTTCAAAACCGGTACTAGCAACATCGAGGTTTCACCTTTTTATTTCCCAGTATGCCTTGTAATCTACCTCTACTGGCAAATGACATACTTTTCCATAGACAATCCTATATGGAGACATACTGATGGGACTTTTATATAATGTGCGATACGCCCATAGTGCATCATCGAGCCTTTTACTCCAATCGTTCTAGTTGGGTTGCACTGTCTTTTCTAAAATGAGCTTGATTTCTTTATTAGAGAGTTTTGCTTAGCCATTTGTCTGAGGGTGGTATGGATTGGCCACATTATGCATCACATCATACTTGCTATGTAAGCTTTGTAAACTCTGATTGCAAAAATGAGTTCCTTGATCGTTAGTGATAGCTTTAGGAATGCTATACCTGTATAGAATGTGAGACCAAAAAAAGGAAACCACTACAAAAGAGTCATTAGTATGAGTGGGGATTGCCTCAACCCACTTTAACATATAATCCACAGCCAATAAGATGTACAGATAACCAAATGAAGTGAGAAAAGGTTCTATGAATTCAATTCCCCAAACATCAAAGATTTCATAGAATAATAAGGGTTGTTAGGGCATCTCATGCGTCCTTGAAATATTACCCACAAATTGACACCTGGAATAGTTCGTACAAAATTTATGGGCATCACAAAATAGATTAGGGCAGAACAATCCACTTTCTAAAACTTTACTAGTAGTACACTTAGCACTAAAATATCTCCCATATGTAAGAGTATGGTAAAAAGTTAAGGCAAACTCAAATTCATCATCAGGAATACATCACCTAATTATTTGATCACTACAGATGTGCCACAAGTAAGGATCATCCCATATATAGAATCTAGAGTCTCTCTTAAACTTATTCAATTGATGTGTATTCATGTCAGCTGGTAAAACAGATGCAACTAAATAATTAGCAATATCAGTATACTAAGGGGTAGAAACAACAACTTCATAGAACCTTTGATCAGGAAAATCATCTAAGGGTAGAGATGTAACCATAGGTGACTCAATCCCACTGAAGTAATTAGCTACCATATTCTCTGTATCCTCTTATCATAAATCTCCACATCAAACTCTTGTATCAGCATCACCCACCTAATGAGGTAGGATTTGGAGTCTGATTTCTTGAACAAGTATTTGATAGCTGAGTGATCTTTAAAGATAGTCTTCGTGTGAAGGATGTAGGATCAAAATTTCTCTAACCCAAAGACAATTGCAAATAGCTCTTTCTTTGTGGTAGTGTAGTTAGCCTGAGCAGTATCTAATGTTCAAAATGCATAGGCTATGAGATATGGTCTCTTTTCTACTCTCTATTCAAGAACTACACCTAATATATAGTCTAAAGCATCACATAAGAGCTCAAATGGCAGGATCCAGTTAAGTGGCTGAATGATAGGGGTATAGTGTGCCTCTTCTTTAACTCATCCCATTCATACCTACAAGCATCATCAAAAGCAAAACCCATATCTTTCTGTAATAAATGAGATAATGGTAATGCTATCTTACTAAAATCCTCGATGAATTTTCTATAAAACCTAGCATACCCAAGAAAAGAGTGCACATCTTTCACACAAGAAGGATATGGAAGAGATGAAATAATATCAACCTTAGCTTTATCAACCTTATTACCATCACATGAAACAACATAGCTCAAAACAATTCCTTTCTTAACCATGAAATGACATTTTTAAAAATTCAGCACAAGATTATATTGAATGCATTTTTCCAAAACCTCGTCCAAACTAGCTAAGCATGCATAAAAAAAATCACCATAACATTGAAATACTCCATGAAAACTTCTATGTAATGCTCAAGAAAATCAGAGAATATAGAAACCATACAACGCTGAAAAGTGCCTAGTGTATTACATAAGCCAAATGGCATATGTCTATATGCAAAGGTTTTAAATAGACATGTGAATGTGGTCTTATCTTGATCCTCAGGGGAAAAAGAAATTTAGAAATATCCAAAAAAAACCATCCAAAAAGCAGTAATATGTTATGCTATCTAGTCTTTCTAACATTTGTTCTATAAAGGGAATGGGTACTGGTCTTTTCTAGTCATAAAATTCAATTTTCTATATCCAATACATACTCTCCAACTGTTCTTGACTTTGGTCAAAACTAGCTCACCTTTGTCATTACAAAGAATTGTAATACCAATTTTCTTAGGCACTACCTGAACTAGACTTACCCACTGGCTATTAGAAATATGGTAGATTATACGTGCAGAAAGAAGTTTAGATACCTCTTTCTTTACCACATCAAGGATCAATAGATTGAGTCGTCTTTATGGTTGTCAAACAGCTTTAGTACCATCTTCTATTAGGATCCAGTGCATGCAAACATCTAGGCTGATTCCAGAAATATCAATAAGAGTCCATGTAATAGCTTTCATCCATCGCTTAAGTACCTCTAAGAGGCAGGTTTCCTCATTAGTAGCTATGTTGATAGCTACAATCATAGGAAGTGTCTCGTCCTTCCCCAAATATACATACTTCAATGAGTCAAGAAACGGCTTTAACTCTAAGGATAGAGCTTACTCAATTGAAGGTATGAACGACTTTAAATCAATATCAGTCAAGCTAGAAACCTACACAACTGATTCACAAATAGAAGATCAATCTTTCCTACTGATAGAGCTTAATATTTTTATATTTTCATTAATCAATCTTAGGCTTTTATAGAACTTAATTGAATATTTTGGGCATAATCAAGTGTTAATGTGAGACTTTAGTGAAAGGATAAGTTGGAAATTAAAGTGGTTAAATTGTTATATTTTCAATTAATATTTGTTATCCCCATTATTCTTTAATTGTGAGCAAAAGATATTACCTCAAATCAATATTATTTAAACTAGAAACCTACACAACTAATTCACAAACAGAAGATCAAGCTTTCCTACCTTAGGGAGTTTTAGTAGAAATTGCAAGAGCAAAAGAATCAATTAGCACTTTACAATCAACAACAATAGTGCCATCAATTGCACTTATGTCAGAGATAGGATTAGAATAAGAAATATCCCCATAAAAAACATGATAAATGCTAATCAATAACTCAGAACAGGTAGTGAAGATAAATCAACTTTATCCACGGCATCAATCATACTAAGTAACTAAGAAAGTCCATCGGAATCAATAGAAGTAGTAGATACATGATCACTAGAATCATTATTACTACAAATAGGCACAAAAGCATGATTTCTAGAATGCCTCATGATCTTAATAGCATCAGTGAAAATATTAATATCAGCAACATCAAGATCAACACCTGTATCACAACTACCAATTTTAGCACATGAACAAGAGATAGTATCATCTACAAAGGCAATATCATAGGATTTATTAAGCATGCTATCTTTAAGATCTATAATAGAATCATCCATAATAGTATCAATAACATTAATACCTATCTCCACACAATCATCAGGGGCATGTCCCCTAGATTTAAGCACATCAAATCTAATGGTTTCACTAGCAAATTTCAGAGTAAGGCTACTAGCATGGACATCTATCATAGCTCTAGCAGTTTTAAGGAAGGGTCTACCTAAAATTAAAGATAAATGTGTAATATCCTGGATTGTAATTAAGGATTAATAACTTCAAAGTGATGTAATTAATGATAATTAAGCACTTTTGAAGTAGATGTTGTGCAATATGATATAAAGGTGCTTAGTGATGGCTTAATGAGTATTGAAATAATTAGGGGTAAAGTGGTAAATTTATCGACTGACTGGTTAGTTACCGATGAGAAAAACTCCTTAGTAATCAAGATCAATGCCTAGGATTGAAAGAACAAGAGGTGGAATCAAGTGTGGATGGGAAGATGTGAGTTCATGTAAGGGTGAAGAGAGATCATGACATGTGGCAAACTATGGACCATGGGATTAAAGTCAAAGATTCAACTCCTTTCTCTTCCCTCCCACTCTCAAAGTTGGTTGTGTGTGTGTATAGGACAAAGAGAAATTGTTTCATCTTCATCTCTCACCCTCCTCCATTTTCGTTGCAAATAACCAAGAAAGAGAAAGTGAAAAGCTTGGTTTTAGGTAGGTTAATGCCTTCAAATGCTTATATTGTGTTTATTAAAGTTGTTTATGGTGTTGAGGGCTTCCTTCCCATGCTTTCAGAATTTCTAAAGGTGGTGTTTGATAATTGATCAAATTTGGAAGTTGGTGGAATCAAGGAAATCATATTTGGGAAAGAAAGAGGTAAACATTTGATGAAGTTTGATATAAATGTTATGGTTTTTGGTTTAGTTTAGCAAATTCTGGATTTTTGCCCTTATTTCTTGTGATTTTTGAAGATGTGAATTAAGTGATGTAATGTAGTGGAATATATGTTAAATAGTGTATGGGAGTTAATGGTTTTAGTTTAGATTTGAAAAGAAGAGGTTTGGCAAATTGAAGTTTTGGTGATCTTGTGGTCTAGAGAAAAAAATGTGTTGTTTCAGTGGAAGTTTGGTTGTTTTGGTTTACCAATAGGTTTATTGCGAAGTTTTGGATGAGAATGACTGTTGGTATAAGTTTAGGAACCATTGGAGCTTAATTGGTCAATTCTGGAAAACTATATCAGTTGATGCGATTTGGCATATGATAGACATCACTCGAGTGAGGGAGGAACTCACTTGAGCACGAAGTGAAATTTTGGGTATTTTGGGAAGGTCTTCAGGCAAAAACTGCGAGCATACTTCCTGACCTGCGAGTGAGATATGATTCTGCTCGAGTAAGCATGGGCTTGCTCGAGTGAGGGAGTAAGCTTAAGACTTGGGAATTTATGGTTGTTCTTGGGTAGTCACTCGCTGAGTCTCACTTCCTTGTGCTCGAGTGCACCTGAGGTCATTGCTCGAGTACAGCCTCTTATGCTCGAGTGAGAGTGTATGATATAACAGGGTTTACTCTCGGGCAAACACTCTTTGTGTTTCACTCACTGGTGCTCGAGTGCTGATGAGGGTGTCACTCGAGTGAGACTCCTTTCACTCGAGTGAGCCATCCCAAAATTCAGAAATTCTTCCAAGAAGGAGGGTCTTCAGGGTAGTTTTTCCTAACCCTTTAGGCATATGTTTATACCTATAATAGTCACCTAAAGAGTTCAAATGATAACCAACTTAAAGTATTATAGAAATAAGAACTTGGGAAAGAAATTGATGGGTTGTCCCTAACTTGGTTTACAGGATTTGATATTTGCCGTCCTCGTGAGCCCGCAGTGCCAAGAAACGTCGGGAAAGGATCAGGTAGTGACTCTCTCTCTTATACTATGTGTAATGCTCTGTATGTATGTGTTATCATTGTTTTGTGATAATCTTTGATGCTGCTGCGGTTACAGCTGGTGATAGCTGTCGTTTACAGCGCAAGCTGTCGTGATGGTGATTACAGCGTAAGCTATCGTGATTATGATTATAGTAAGAGCTATCGTATTGTGTATACAGCCGTGAGTGCTGTCGTTTATAGTGAAAACCATGTATCTTTGAGTTGTTGTTGCTGTTGCTGGTTGTGATTTGTATATATGCTTTGTGTTTATGCATTGTGTGAGTGATTTGTTACTACTGGGATTCTCTTGAATCTTATTCTTTCCTATGACTAACATTTCAGACAGGGCGTGTGGCTTAAAAGAGAAGAGGCCAACCCGGAGCAATTAGGACTTTTAGGGGTACATTTGATCTTGGAGATGTTGGTTATCCATTTTGAACTTGGGATTACTGTATATTTTGAGATATGAATATTATATTCGATTTTGGTTGTGTAATCCCCTAGTGGATACTTATAAACCCTCAGGTTATATATGTATAGAACCCAAGAGTTGCCGGGGATTTGGTTATACACTCTGATATGAATGAATGTATATTAACTGCACAGGTAATTATATTCGAATATTGGAACTGAGACCGGTATAGGAAAAAGGTTTTGAAAGATTTTTGTGAAAATCCTACTGTAAGGTAGATTGTTAAATGAGTTTAAAACATCCGATGGTCTCTAATTCGATTTAATTATGCGTTATCGAATTATAATTACATGTTTAAAGGCAGGGGGTTACAGAATGTCCTTTCTGCCTAAAACTACCATAATCAATATCAAGAACATATAAGTCTACAGGGAATATGAAATCTTTTACCTTAACCAAGATGTCCTCCAAAATACCTTCTGGAAATGTACAATGTCTATCAGCAAGGGATGCAATGAGATTTGTCAACTAAAGCTCTATACCCTTGAGTTGATTGAAGACTGATTTTGGCATAACGTTGATAGCTGCTCCTAAATCTGCTAAGGCATCTGAGAATCTAATGTCACCAATAGTGCAAGGTATGAGAAAGCTACCATGATCCTTGCACTTTACCGGCATTGGTATTTGATAAAAAGAGGAGACAACTGCCCCTAAGTCAACCTTGCCTTTATGCTTAAATTTTCTCTTTGTAGTGCACAACTCCTTCAAGAAATTTATATATTTAGGCACTTTCGTGACTAAATCAACCAGTGTAACATCAATCATCACCTTTTAGAAGATATCATAGACTTTATTAAACATCTCGGCTTCCTTCTTTCTCCTTTCAGCCTTAGCTTCTATAGTAGGAAAGGGCAGGGCATACTTGATCACTTGCTTTCCTTTATCATTATTTTCTTGTTCTTTATGAGGTACCACTTGTGTTTTTGATAAAGTGGGCTAGTCCTGTGATGTGGAAAAGGAAGGAGAGTTATCAACAACTTCCATGTCTTTTGAAGTATTGGTGGTAATAGGGTCTGTAGAAGGGATTATCTTTTCCACATTGGAGAGATATAACAATAACTCCACCAATATTAGGATTCTG
The DNA here is from genome assembly GCA_963242795.1 of Inga leiocalycina. Lineage (NCBI taxonomy): Eukaryota > Viridiplantae > Streptophyta > Magnoliopsida > Fabales > Fabaceae > Inga > Inga leiocalycina. The sequence goes on along the minus strand of OY725327.1, from coordinate 48,641,984 downwards.
CTGAGTTCTAACATTTGGATTAGTTACCATTTGAGATGGAAGTTTTCCTCAACCTTGACTCTGTACATTACTAAATCATTAGACAATTAACCAATCTTAGTTTGAAGAGCATGAATTTCTTATCTATGTCAAAAATCCTATTTTGTTGTTCCTTATCTTTCTGATCAAACTTGTCTATTGGGATTTTCATTATAGCATCCATGTTACTTTCTAACTTTGAACCCTCATTATGGACTAGTATTGGTTGTCTAAGTTGGTGAAACATCTTACCATTAGAATTTCCACTTTGATTGAATTGTGCTTGCTGATCTTGGCCATTTCCATATCAAAGATTTGGATGGTCATGCCATCCTGGATTATATGTATTACACTAAGGATCATATTTTAGCCACCTTAAGTCAAAGGCTTAGAAGGATATATTGCATTACAAGATTCAATTATATCATTCATGTAGGGATAAGAGTCAACACCATGAGTGGCTAAAGAGCAAATAGAACAGAGTAGCCCTATTAGAGCATAAGAGTTAAGTTATGGGGTAAAAGAAGTAGAGGGCCCCATAAGATTGGTCATATTAGAAGAATTTTACATGAGATATAGCCATTTTTATCACAATAGATGCAAGCCTATCAATTTTGCTTTCTAGGTGAGACTTAGAATTAAAAGAGAGTAATCCCACTTCATTAAATTTGACTTGTTGTCTAGAACTAAATTGTTGGTTATTCTCAGCTTTCCTTTCAATCAATTCCCAAGCATGATCAATAATCAAGATAAGAAGAGTATCACTAGCAGCTGAACGTAAGAAATCTCTCTCTAGAGGTAAGAGACCTTCATGGAAGTATTGGATTAGTAATGTATCAGGAATCTAATGGTGGGGATAGCTAGAACATAGCATTTAAAATGCTTCAGATATTCATATAACGATTCCCTAACCATTTTTCAACATCCATATGTGTCCTTTCTGATAGATGAAGTTTGAGAGGATGGGAAATACTTTTCCAAGAACAGTTTCTTCGATTGGTTCCTTGAAGTAATGAATCTAGGAGGCAATTGAAGCAACCAATTTTTAGCATATCCTTCTAAAGAAAATGGAAAGGCATGCATTTGAATTTGATCTTCAGTTACACCAACAAGTTTCATAGCAGTGCAAACCATATGAAACATCTTCAAGTAATTTTATGCTTCCTCACCTGAAAGGCCATTAAATTTTGGAAGTAAGTGTATCAATCCAGATTTCAACTTAAAATTTGCACTAATATCAGGATAATTGATGCACCAACTTTTAAAATGTAGATAAGGTGAAACCAATTCTTTAATGGTCATAATAGGATCAAGAATATGAGTATTAGCATTAGCGTTCTCATAAGCATTAATAACAATATTATTGCCATCCATATTGACCTTAGAATCAGAATAATCAATAATGGGCTCAACAGAGGAACTATTATTTATAAAAGTCCTAGCAAGCTATGGCTCAACAGAAGAATCAATAACGTTGCCAAAATTGATGTGTGCTTCTGTCACTAAAGCAATCAATTAAACTAGGTCCTAATTAATTATATAGTTTAAGGTTGACCTAGGTCATTCTACCAACAAGCAAGCTATGAGTTTTCTTTACGATTGATTTTTAAGTGACAAAAGATATAATAGAATGGACCTAAACTAGAATACAAGTCACTACTACCTAAATATAAATGAGACTATTCTATATGATTGCAATTCTTGGGGTTTTATGGAAGAGGAATTAAAATGTGAAGCAAAAAGATTAAGAAAAAAACAAGATAAACAACAAAGATTTAATTTAGTTATAATGATAAAGGGGACAACTTAGAATTCATATGGATTTAGCTTTCTTAGCCATTCAATTTATTAGAGCAAAGAGAGATTGATGAAAAATTGGAATTAATAAATTTAATCTCCTAATTGAAACGTGGGAAACTCTCAATGTCTCCTAGGGTTTCCCTTACAACTCTAAATTCTCATCCATATCTGATTTTTTTTTACTCTCTCAATTTTATAACCCATAGGACTATATTAGAATTTCAAAAGTAATATTTATAAATTTTGAAATTAATTAATAATTAATTATCTTAATGAGCTAATTAAATAAATTCATGTTAAATTTAAATCTGTCTAACAGTTTTAATCTAACCTATAAATTTAATCCAAATAAAGAGCCATTAGATTTAATTTGTCTTCATAAATTAAATCTGAGATAATATATCTCTATCATGTTAGTTATTAAATCTAATTTATCTTAATAAAATTAAATTTAAAACTAACACAATATAATAATATCATATAACACATATTCACACCTAAATATGTATTTCAAAATATATATATAAATATAATTTTATTAATTTTATTTACATGAATTTTATATTATATATATAAATATAAAATTTATCCACCATAGATTAAACATTATATCGTGTTAGGCCATTCTTGTGTGTGACCCTGTAGGCCCATACAAAGTTGGCAGTAGGCTAATAATTGTACTAACCCACAAGTTGCAAGTGGCCTCTATCAAGACATTATGACTACCCAATTCATATAAGGATCGTTAACACGATGCAACCTGTCATACAACCTTCAGACATTTCTTTTAAACATATGTACATATCCCATATATATCACATGTATAAGAATGATAAACTCAATTGAAACGTAAAATTGACCTGGCTCTGATGCCACTATTGGGATCGACAGGCATAGCGGAAGAATTTAAAATTTTTTGCCAATCCTAATCGAGGATCACCCAATCAAAAGTGACTTTTGACCAGGTTAAAGCTTAGCAACTCTCATGTAGGAATCCATGATGACCTCAGGTCAAAGGGCATTGTGACGTGGTTGTACATGAGAAAAGCTTATGACTTGATCTATGTAGCTTTCTCAGAGTGGGTCGGTCCAGCACCTTGTACTCTTACAAGTGCCTAAGACTTTGATTCATATCTCCATATCTTATCAAAGTCATATTGGTCTTTTTTCATCTCTGCTCCCACGTAGACGACTAACCAAGGACATTTTAGGACAATCTTTATGATTTATCCAAGCATACAATTATCATAGATAACATGCAAATAATATGATAACATAATGGAGAAATTATTTAAATAATAATGTTTAAAGTATAATAATTGGCCTTTAGGGCACAATTTCAAACATCTGTTTATACATTCTAGTAATACATTCTTTGCTGTCAACCAGTCAATACCTAGAATAATTTCCAAACCTTGTATTGGTAAACAAATCAAATTCACTACTGATTCATGCCTCTCAGCATTTATTATGCAATTCAGACAAACTTTGGATGTGATAATTCTAACACCCATGGGCGTAGACATTTCCAAGTCATATGGAAATTTATATACTCTCAGGCCTAGCCGTCTCATACAATTATATACAATAAATTATTGATTAGTACCTGAATCATACATTACTTGTATTGAATTATGATTAAGGTAAAACATACCTTGAATTAGTTCAAGAGACTTCCTGGCTTCCTCCTGAGTAATGATATACACTTTGCCTTATACTCTTGGTCTGGGTTCAGCAGGATGTTGCTGCTACTATGGGCAATTAATAGTATAATGCCTTGACCTACCATAGATATAACAAATTATTGGTCAAGTTGGAACCTATCAGGATGGTATGGCTTATTTCAATACCAGCATGTTCTACCCTGAGAGGGTCTTTGATTCCTAAGGCCTCTAGCCTAATATGGCTTCTTATTTCTGCCCCTAGGTGGTCTGCTTTCTTGTTTTCATTTTTTAGAAGAACTCCCTCTACTAGACATACCCTTAATATTGGTGTTTTGGTCTGAGTACAAGCTCAACAAATTATTCTTAATAATTTGACATTATTCCACTACCTTATTGAACTCTGTAAAATGTTTGGAGACAAACTTCTCCTTCAGTTCTTGTTTCAACCCTTAGATCATCATATCCGACCTCCATTCATTGTCATCCCAATACTTAAGGTATGATGAGGATCATGACAACCAAATATTGTGAGCTAAGTACTCGTCAAAGCACTCTTTATCACCCTGTTGTATATTTAGGAATTCTTTTTCATTTTCCTTCTTGATTGAATGGGGAAAATATTTCTCATTAAATTTTTCTTAGAGTAATTCACATGTCACCAAAATATTCCTCCCTTGAAGAATTAGTTTGGTGTTCTTCTACCATCTATTGGTATCACCCTCAAGCTTATAAATTGCCATGAGGACTTTAACTTCATCAGGGCATAATAGGATGTTAAATATCTTCTCTAATTGTGACAACCAGTCTTCAGCTTGCTATGGATCAAATTTTTCTCTAAAGATAAGAGGTTGTTGTTTACTAAATCTTCCAACCCAAGTCTAAAGAATATCAGCTTCAGGATCAGGTAAAGGATCTTCTAGTTGAGGCCCCTCTGATGGATTAAACTCACCATCCCCTCTTGCCAGATCTTTTAGACGATCTTGTCTTTGCTACACTTCTTGCAACTCTTCCTTGATATCATTCATTATTTCTTATTGGTAAGTATGCATACCTAATATTTGTTGTATTGGGTCAGGTTAAGGGTCTAGTACATGATTATTATTCCCTCATCATGGTCTACCACATTTTTGTACCATATTTGTACTTTACTCTATGAAAATAGAGAACAAATCAATTTCATATAAGCATAAGGACATTTTTGTTATGTCTTAAAATGTCGGGTACACAAATATGTCACATATATATCATACCATAGATATTTATAGTAGTTAGGGAAAGCTCTTAAAATCAAATAACTTTAAAAATATTGTACAATATTACTTTGTCCTTTTTCTCATCTCATAACATAACCATGTATATAGTTTCCTAGGGGGTCACCTATCCTGAGATTTCCCTAGGTTGAGCATGGTTAACTTTAGTATACCCATGCCAAAACATAAATAGAAACTTTATTTACCTCTATCTACCGGTACATTATGGCTGCCCTTATCTCAAAAGTCATGCCGACTTCCTCCAGTCACCAAAATATTGTGTCTAGACTACGAATCACTCCCAGTATATATATTTTCGCACATAGTTCGTCATGTGCTCCATAAATTCTCCAAAATGATCGTTCAGGCCTCGCTCAACAATCTCATTTTTCTTCCGGTTCCAAAACACTGTATTTGAAAAAAATTCCATCATGGAAAAGATCCAGAACTCATCCAGATAATTTAACTCTAACAGTACCTAGTTTCGGTATAGGGAGTCTATGGCATCCAGATAAGCAAGATATTGATCAATGGGTGCGGCATGTGGTTGAACAACCCGCCGATATTTGCCCCGGATATACTCCTATAACTCCTCATTTGACTGCAGGTTATGTGGTACATGCACAGGATTAACTCTAGAAAGGTCAGCGATACTCAGGTCTAACTCCATATCGTCTAATAGTGGTTGTGCAGTGTCTCCCACTGATGAGTTAGCCTTGGTCTCAACTGAGGCCTATATACTGAATTGACTTGGACCCACTCCTTGGGCATCCTTTTCTCAATAGAAGGTTACCCCTTGGGAATCCTTTAACCTAGGAAACCTTGGTTCACTAATGATGATGATCTATCTCACTATCGTTACCTTCGGCCCATCGGTCTTGTCAACATGTAAACAAGACCATATTAGTATACTGTTAGATCTCATGTTTTGATGATAACAAGGAATGGTTTGAAAAATATTTGATTAATAAATGAGTTATAACAAGGAAAAGTGTCACTTGAAGTAAGCATTGGAGTGATGAAGAAAGGCCAAGAGAAAAAGCTGAGAAACTTGATCAGAAGCAAGTTTTCTAAGGCATTACTCGAGTAATGAGACAAAACTTGAAGTAACCAGAGACACCTTCGAGTAACTTGCCAACGTTACACGAGTAAGTACTCAAGTAATAGTGTAAATGTTTTCAAGTTGCTCTCGGCTTGCCAATGTTACTCGAGTAGCCACTCGAGTAACCAGGTAAATACTTGGAGTTGCTCTCGGCCTGCCAACGTTACTCGAGTAGGTACTCGAGTAACCATGTAAAAGTCTTCCAGTTGCTCTCGGCCTGCCAATGATACTCGAGTATGTACTTAAGTCCCCTGTTTCAAGAAATATGTTGCTCTCGGCATTTTCAACCCTGCCAATGTTACTCGAGGAGCTACTCGAGTAACTCACTGTGGTAAGCAAAAACCTGAAGGTAGTACTCGAATAAACTTGTTCTATTTTTGTTACACTTCACTCGAGGCATTACTCAAATATGCAAGTATTCAATAACTCATTTTAAGTGCATTACTCGAGTAAGCACTCGAGTATGTAGAATTATTTTTGAAAAAAAACCTCAAGTCATTACCCGAGTAAGCTATGCACATAAATCATGTTACTCGAGTATGTACTCGAGTAACATGATAATCAGACTTGAAGTGCTCTCAACCTTGAAATCCTGCCAACATTACTGGAGTAAAGCATCGAGTAATCAAAAGTTTATTTGAAGGTTTACTCGAGTTGGTATCTGAGTAACCTGTGAATAAAAGAGATCATTACTCGAGTAGGTACCAGAGTAAACATACATTTCCAAAGGTTTGATATTTTGTTTATTCCATGCACTACCCGAGTAATCTCGTATTTGTTTATTGACTTGCAGTTCTTCAAAGCTTTCTCGATGATACTCGAGTATGTCCTTGAGTAAACTTTAATGGATACTCAAGTATGGAAACCCAGAAATTTAGAAATCATTCAAACGTTTGTTAATTTGCTTCCTATATGATTAGCCTTTCATTGTATTAGTATTCCTAGCATATTTACAGATAAACAATGAAGAAATCATATCAAATAAGGAAAGTCAAATGAGAAGTTCAAATGCCACCTACCGCCAACGGATATATTTCAAATACTGAAAAAGTCAATAATGGCTGTGCACTCTCCAATGGACGAGAAGAAAATGTTCCAACAGTCTTTACCAACGCTCCTATAAATATGGGAACATCCAAGCAGAGAAATAACAACAAGAACACTTACGAACGTATCATCAAGTTCATTACTTTGTTTTACATTATACTTGTAATTCTATGCTTCAGTGATTCTTATCCACTCTGTGAGAGAGATATTTCATTCAAACTCAATATTTGTTATTGAGATAACTTAAGGTTATGGAACCTTGAGTTGGGATTGGATTACAACTTGTAAGGGAGATCGAGTGTCTAGGTGAAGGAACTTGCTTGTACTGAGGTGCCAAGAACCCATTGAATCTTGGAAGTTATAGTGAAACTCTAGAGAAGCTCTGAGGACTGGACGTTGGTCAAAGTGGTTGTGACCGAACCAGTATAACTCCCGGTGTACACTTCGGTGATATTTCTCCTTACTCCTTACTGTTTTAATTTCACCGTCAAATTTTATATTTGCAACAAAATTTTTAATATCACCCAATTCACCCCCCTCTTAGGTAAAACGCTTGCTCTAACATTTGGTATCTGAGAGTAGGTCTTCTTGTTAAGGTATAACAACCTAAGAAGGATCTAATGGCAAGCATGGGTGAAGGAATTCTTCCCGACGGAGCTTCCATCACTAGACCTCCTGGTTTCAGTGGAGAACACTTTTCTTTCTGGAAAGCAAAATTTAGAGTGTTCGTGATGGCTACCGAATATGGGCTATGGGATGTAATTGAGAGTGGAAAGTATCAACCTACAAAGATTGTAGATTCTCAGAAAATTCTAAAGACGCCAGCGGAATATGATGAGAATGACAAGAAACTTATCACTCTCAACAGCAAGGCAATTCTGATGATACAAAGTGCCTTAAGTCAAAGTGAATACTTCAGAATTTGCACACTTCCAATAGGAAAGGAAATATGGGAAGCTCTGGAAATAGCTCATGAAGGAACTTCGGGAATAAAGGAGAATCGGATCAATACCTTGGTCACTGAATTCGATTTACTTTGGATGAAATCAGGTGAATCAATATCTGAATTCGAACTTAGATATACTCATCTTGTTAATCAAACAGGAACTAGATGACATTAGTGACAAGAAAAAGAAAGGTCTAGCACTAAAAGCAAAGGAAGAAAATCAAGATGACGATGAGGAATTTGATGGTGATGAAATGGGCTTAATCATAAAACGATTTAGAAAGTTTTACAAGAAAGGTCAAGGATTCAAACATTTTCAGAAAGGAGGACCTAGCAGCAAAGATCATATCATTTGCTATGAATGTGGAAAACCAGGACATATCAAATCAGAATGTCCAGAGCTGAACCAATAAAGCAAAGAAAAGAGAAAAGATAAATTCTTCAATAAAAAGAAGGCCTTCGTATCTGCTATATGGGGTGATAGCTCCTCTGACGAAGAAAGTGATGAGGAAGAAGTAGCCAATATATGTCTTGTTGCTCAAGAAGAAACAGAAGAAGAGGTAAATGATTCTGAACCTACCTATGATGAATTACTTTCTGAATATAATGCTTTACATTCTGAATTCATCAAAGTAGTTAAAGAATTAGTTGTTTTCAAAAAGAAAAACAAAGCTCTTGAAATTGAACTTAAAGAAAGTTCAGAAAAGGATTGTGAAAATTGTTCCTCTTTGAAAAAGAAAAACATTGATCTCACAAAAACTCTTGAAAAATTTACGCAAGGAAGTGAGATGCTAAATATTATTTTAAAAGCTCAACGATTTGTAAATGACCGATCTGGTATTGGATATGATCCAAAATCAGATAGAAGGAAAGGTAGAAAGAAAGCAGGAGGTAAGCCATATTTGAATTATTTCCAGCATTCTGTACATACATCAAATCCTTTTGCATTTTGTAATTACTGTAATAGAAAAGGCCATTATACTTCTTCATGCATTCATAAGAAGAAAGGAACAATAGGAACCTACAAATGGGTACCTAAAGGCTCATATGTTCAGAAAATTATTTGTACTAACCCAAAAGGACCCAAAAAGATGTGGGTACTAAGATTTAGTCATTTGATTGCAGGTATGTCTTAAAGCATCCAAAAATAGCAAGTGGTACATAGATAGTAGATGCTCTAGACATATGACTGGAGATTTCAAAAGTTTTACCACATTGAAACCTAAGGAAGTTGGAAAGGTAAAATTTGGAGGAAATCAATCCAGAAGGATTGCAAGAATTGGTGAAATCAAAAATGACAAAGGAATACAAGTCAAAGATGTATATTATGTTGAAGGCTTGTGTCACAATTTGTTGAGCGTAAGTCAAAGTGCAGATAAAGACAACTGGGTAATATTTGACTCAGAAGAATGCTTAATTATCAACAAGAATGACTTACGGCTTGATAAGAAGAATATCAAGGCTAAGCTCAGAGCAAAAAGGGAAGGTAACTGCTATACTCTAGATATTAGTAGAAATGAATCTAAAAACTATTTTCTGAGTAATGCAGATGAAAGTTGGCTATGGCATAAGAGATTAGCTCATGTCAATATGTATCAATTAGGCAAACTACTCAGAAAGGATTTAGTTCTTGGATTACCCAAAGTAACCTTAAAAAATGACTTGATTTGTGATGCATGTCAAAAGGGTAAACAAACTAAATCATCTTTCAAACTGAAAAATGAGATTTTAACAAATAGACCATTACAATTATTGCATATGGATTTAGTTGGCCCAGCAAGAGTAAAAATTCTTGGTGGCAACTTATATTCATTGGTCATTGTTGATGATTTCTCCAGATTTACATGGGTTATTTTTCTATCTTCAAAAGATGAAACCTTTGAAGAGTTTATTGTTTTTGCCAAGAAAGTACAAAATGGGAAAGGTATGTCCATTACAGGTATTAGGCCTGATCATGGTGGAGAATTTGAGAATCAAGCCTTTGAAGAATATTGTGATACTAATGGCATTGATCACAATTTCTCTGCTCCAAGGATGCCTCAACAAAATAGAGTTGTGGAACGCAAGAATAGAGTGCTCACTGAAATGGCTAGAGCGATGTTGAATGAAAAGAACGTGTCATAAGTTTTCTATGTACCTCTTATTGTTGTCTCTTAACTAATTTCTCCTTCTCATAGGCCCTTTTGACCATTTTAACTCATGTAGCGTCTAGCTACAATGTCCAGCTCGTCTTTGCCATGTTTACGTCCACTTACTTGGATATAATTGCAGCATATCTCCCACTTGATGAGATGATTCTAACATCTTTATTTGTCTTATCGTTTGTCACAACATTTGTGATAAAGGATTGACTTTTATAAGTCATTGCTTCAATCCAAGTGGATCAATGTGGTTAGAAGTATGGGAAGACTTGTTATTATTCAATAATTATTGAATAATTTTAAGTTGCTGCAATTTTTCAGGTGTTTATCTCTAAGAGTTTGAGTCAAGGTTAGATAGGATTTTATATTCAAAAAATCATTTGAATAATCCCTTACTTTTAAAGAATTTTGCAGCATTAACCTTATGTTGTAGCTGAAATACTCTTAATAAGCAAGTCCACCTATCCCAAAAATAATAGAATCCACAAAGACTTAATTTCAATATTTTTGGGAATCTCTAGGTGCATACAAGCACCTTTTTGACTCAAAACAGATCCAAACGTGCTTCAAATATATGCACATTATATATCAAATTGAAGCTCTCGAATTTAGGGATTTTTAGGAACAAACCCTATCTCAATCGGAAGTCCCACGCGCTTTCACGTCTCCTAGAATGTCTCTGGATCAAAAAATCCTGAAAAATTGGAAAATTCAAGCGTTGGCCACTTTTAGTGGTGGCGTGTGACCTCCACGCACCGCCTTACGGCTGTCAGCCGGTGACACGCGCCGGCACAAATGACTCCACGTGCCTTATTCTTTTCGACGGTGCTTGCCACGTGTCAAACGGATGTCCCAGTAGGTCCTACGCGCCACTTGTCAATTTCTGATTTTTTTTTGCTAGTGCTGACCGTTGATCTGTCAACATTAACCGTTGACCCGTCACTACTAAAGTGTCATTGCCATGGAGCTGACGCATCTCGGTCGACGTGGCTAGTCAACGGATGATGTGGCCTTCGTTGATCGATGCTGACGTGGTACTGGACACTGACGTGGCAACCTCTCATTAGGGTCACATGGGTTAGGGTTGACTGAAGACATGGCGTTAACTGCCACGTCATCATCTTCAACCTCCAGCCAAGTCAACCCGACCTTGTTGGAGCTCTAGCAGGTCATCGCGACCCTTAAACTTCGGGAGCCCATATCTCCCTCGTTTTAGCTCCGTTTTTCATGTTCTTGGTGTCGTCGGAATCGTATTTCAATGAACTACAAATCCATGGCATTTATTTGATCTTAAAACCTATGTTTCATTGATCAAATCATGAGTGAAATTGCAACGGTGACTAACGACCCGCGAACTTCTTTCCTTTGTTTCTCCCTCATCCGAACTCTGTTTGATGTGTTCTAAGCGTCATTGGAATCGTTTCTTCGAGATCTACACATCTATGGCTTCTTTTGGGGCAAAAATACTCAATTTTGAACCCCCATTTTTTTCTTGACGTTAACGGCACTGCGTAATCTGACCTGGATGTGTCTCCTTTGTATTTCTAAAGCTTTCCTAGCCTTTGTTGGTTAAAGGCTCTTATTTTTTGCTCCACATAGGTCCCAAAGACTCACCTTTATTTAGATAAAAGATATGAGGAAGAAGAGGAAGCATGAATGAAAATGACCAGAGGAGCGAACATATTCAGCCAACAATCATGAACCCAGTATTTAGAAGTATGTAAAACAAAGAAAGAAACCCACATATTGCATACACACATGTTTTCGAAAAAAATAGCATTCAATATGACTTTCGAAATTGACCAGCCACGTTAATGCTTCATGCATGTATATATACAGGGACGATATATGCTTCATGTCAATATGTAATAAAGCTCAATCCCTTATTTAATCAAATATGAGAGGAGAGCCGACCGAAGAATATTGATACGATAATAGCATATAAATTATATGTGTGAATGAGAGGAGAAGAAATATGTACAATATAGATTTACATATGTACAGTAGCACAACGGAAAAAAGATATGATGGAGATATAAACAAATTATATCATATTATTATTCACATAGAATAATCACAGCCACAAAGATCAACACACTTTGATGCCAGTGTAAGAAAAATATAACTAAAGGAGAACTGGTGTACTTGGGTGAATCCATGTTCGGATCCGGGTCAAGGCTCCAATGCTCTATAATTGTGCCCATACAATTATTAGACTACTAGAGCCTAAATATGATTTGCACAGCAGATCACCAGAACCAGAAAGATGGTAGGAGAGAAGAGAATTGCCAGAAAACTCAATGGTGGGGTAAATTGCAATTGAGGAGGCACACCCTATATATAGTGGTTTATGGACGCCACTAATTAGGAAACGTGTGCATACCTTCTTGCCCTCCAAGACAGCAATTAATTGATTCTCAATTAATTGCCTAATTATGGTGATTTGTTCCTCATTTAACAAATCCATAATTATTGCTGAATTATTCCCCAATCTGCAATTAATGCTGATTTTATTCTTATTTGATTAGGCTACTTATTTCCTAATCAACTATAATAGTTCGGCCCATCAAGGGCGGACTTGGACCCAAAATCCAACATATTCCTTCCTTCTTCTTTTACTTACATTGCTTGTTCATATTGGTTAGACCCATCTTTTACATTAAGGGCAATACATGATTTAAGTGTGGGGGAGAGATTTTGTTCTTACTCTTGGTTCTTGTTCTTTGATTTTAAAATGAGAAAAAGAACATTATTTTGGCTTTTGTTCCTTATTTTCAAGAAAAGAAAGGCAATTTTTTGAAAAACAAAATTGCAAGTTTTAAGTAACTTTAGCATTATGCATTCTTGATTTGAAATGTTATTGATCATATTGTGAGCTAATAGACTAAACGGTAATGGATTTGACTTTGGTGGATTTAGGCTTGTAATCATATAGACCTAGTAAGATTTTGAGCCTAATGCATTTTTTTCAGTGTACACCCTCTATCTGTTTACTTGATCTAGAACTTGACTTGAATCTTATTTGGGGGCACATTTTTATGTATGTGTATTCATAAATATGATAAAGGCATTCATTTCATTTTAGCCATATAAGCCAAAAAGCCTACCCTTTTCATACATATATCCCTTGTTTAGCCTATTTGAGCCTATATTTTATTTTATTTTTTTCACCCCATAACACAAGGAAAAGAAAAGAAAAGAAAAATTCTACCCTTCTAAATATCTTAGGAGTTGAAGAGCATTGCATTATATCTATTTTTGATGGAAGAGCATGTATAAAATTAGGAATTGGGTCATTATAAAAAGTATGGTAGGATATCTTTGAAAAGAAAGAAGAAAAAGAAAAAAGAGAGATGTAATAAGATTCCATTCTATTGATTTGAGCCGTGCTTAGTAACTGGGGGTCTTCATCACCAATGTTAATCTTCGTGTCAAACGGCCAGTAAGAGCTATGAGCGTGCTAGTAGCATCTTGGTGCTATTAAGTTATAAAAGCATAAGTAACCAGGCTTTTGTATCACAAGTATAAAGGTTTGCGTCAAAAGAGCATATATATCATAGCCTAAGAAAGTTGGAAAAAAAGAGGAAAAGAAAAAGAAAAAAAAAAGAATAAAGACTCAGTTCAAGTTTGGTTTGATTTCTTGCATCCTATGTTCTCTATTGTATCATTCTCTTCTTCATCCTTTAAGATATTCAATTTATTTTTTTCCTAAATACTATACCCTTTCTTCCTTAACGTTAGCCCTATTACAAACTAATAAAAAGTCCTTTTGATTTATGTTTGCATTTACTTTGCTAGTGGTGGAGAACTTAGATTCTTGTCAAGCATATGGAAAGAGTACTAGAAAAGGTGGATTTGAGTGTAAACACAAGCCTATACGCTTTTGAGTGATGAGTGACATACACATTATCCTTGGAGAGGGATTTCTAGCTTAGATTTCCCTTTTCCAAGTAATTTGCCATGATGTTTGTTTTCTTGATTCTTGAAAAGATCACTTGGTTAAGAGAGGTGTTGAGATGCTTTTGTTTACTTTTTTCTTGTGATTAAACATTCTCTTTTGAAGCTTTTATTTTATTTTATTATTCTCCCTTGGTCTTGATTTGTTTGCCTAGGAGTACAAATGATAAGTGTGGGGGAGTTGATAAATCCCAAATTTAATATATTTTACCCCACCTTATTCATTTATTTTGGGGACTATTTTAGGCTAATTTGGATTTATTAGATAATATTTGGATTGTTGGCCAATTTTAGGAAATAATATAAATCTAAATTGATTATGAGATTATTGGGTTTTAAATTTTTAAATATTCTGATTGCTATCTTGTGATTGGATAATATTTTTTGATATATGATAGATCACGATTTTATTTAATTCTTGTAAGGCAAGGAGAAGCAGAATAAAAGATCCTATGGTGTAGAATTTTCTTGGAAGCTAAAATAGAATCTAATGGTTAAATGTTATTAGGCTAATTAAATTTGAATGGGCCCAAACTTTGGCCCCAAGCCCTTTCTTCCTCCTTTTTAATTAACCTAGCCACCATGTTGAGAAGGGGGACGCACGGACAGAGGTGAAAGACATATGCAGGTTGCACATGATGAAAGAAAGGAAATTGAGGACATTGTTCAGAGTTAATCATCACATCGTCAATTTCTCTCACTCCCTCATCCTCAATTCACAGCTACATATACATAATTATATATATATTACCTTCCAACCTTCCAATTGCCACATACAGATTTGTGCCAGAATTGATTCCCAATTTAGATTTTCGTTAGTTGTTCCCTTTTGAAAATTACTTTCAACAATGGTGATTTTTAACAAGGATTGGCAAAGAGCGGAGAAATTCATGGTAGCTTAAACTCTTTAGGGGAGGCAACTTGGAACTAGCATGGACGAATCTAGAGCCTAGAAGCTTGCACTTGAAGACCACAAGGGAGTGTCTTTTCATGGTTGGTTATAGGATTGCTTCCTAATTTTCCATTGCCTCCTAATTTTCCTCTCAGATATCCTCCCTTATAATCTTTTTATGGTTGGTTATAGGATTGCTTCAGCATTTGAGATGACTATACTTTAGGGCCAGTGATTCATGTTGTGGATTTGATCTTTTGTAGTTGGGATGACCAGTTTTTTCCCCTTCATCATTCTTGGCAGAATAAAAAAAAGTGACTCAAAAATTAATTCATAAAATTTTCTTTGAATTTTTTCATTTGTAATATCCTAAATTTCAGGACTAAAGGCTTAAGGGTAAGCTTGAATCAAGTGGACTGATAAGTGCCAATTTATTAAGAGTCCTAAGGATGTAAACTTTGCTGTCAGTGTATTTTTCCTGTATGGCAATCTAGTTGTGTGAAATTCCTGGATAATTAAATAATATCCAATGAATGTGAAAATTTCCAAAATAGAAGTAGACTTATCAAGCTTTAATTTGATAGGTCATATAAGTCATTTGGAGTTGTACACAAAAAATTATGTAATTTTGAAGTTAGCCAAGTGAAACTTGCAAGTTTCTATGGCAATGTTCAATGAATGACAATTCTGGAATGTATTGCATCCTGTTGGCTAAAGGAAATATTTTTCCTTAAAAATAGAGATAGTAAGACCCAATTTGCATGTTTATCGAGGGCAGTGTCGC
This sequence comes from Inga leiocalycina, assembly GCA_963242795.1. Classification (NCBI taxonomy): domain Eukaryota; kingdom Viridiplantae; phylum Streptophyta; class Magnoliopsida; order Fabales; family Fabaceae; genus Inga; species Inga leiocalycina. The sequence goes on along the minus strand of OY725327.1, from coordinate 48,626,383 downwards.
TAGGCAATAGGACCTAACAAACATTGTGTGTTATACTGAATAGTATACACAATAAGCTTAGTAGGAATCAACAAATAGTAAATCCTAGACGTCGATAGACAAATAATTTATAATGCTTACTTTATGAACTTGCACACGAGAGGGATATATTGAATATCTAGAATGATCCCCAAGTTGTAGATGTTCAAATTTCAAGGATGAAATGTATTGAATTGGGGGAGAAATGTAATATCCCAAATTTGAGGATTAGAGGCTTGAGAATAACCTTGAATCAAGCAGACTGCTAAGCCCTGGTTAAGTAAGAGTCCCAGGGATGTAAACTTTGCTGCTAGTGTATTTTTCCTACGTGATAGTCAGGTTGTGTGAAAGTTTTAGATAATCAAATAATGTCTAATGAATATGGAAATTATCAAAATAAAAGTAGACTTATCAAGCTTTAATTTGATAGGTCATATAAGTCATTTGGAGCTGTACACAAAGAGTTATGTATTTTTGAAGTTAGCCAAGTGAAACTGGCAAGTTTCTATGACAGTGTCCAATAAATGATAATTCTGGCATGTTGTTCATCCAGTTGGCTAAAGGAAATATTTTTCCTTAAAAATAAACGTAATAAGGGTCACATATCATTTAAGGCCACTACAATTAGATTTCTATAAATAATATATGAATTTTCAAATTTTAATGAAAATTTTGTCAGCTTTTAGTCTATATGCGAAATTGAGAAATAATGGCAAAAATGTATGGCCAAAACAATCATTTGGCTAAATTTAATTCAAAGCCTATATTTTTCCCTTTTTCTCATGATGTTGGACAGTCAAAAGGGAAGCAAGAAGGGAAATGAATATTTGAAATACTCATCCCAAGAGTTGAAACATTTTAGACTAAGTAAAAGCAAAAGTTGAAAAGTCAACGATTGTAGGTAAATTAAGGAAGTTAAATATGGTAATTTAAGAAGCAAATCCTCTTCCTTTTTGTGATGGATTTTGGTCAAGTAAATGGAGAAAGAGGAAAGAATATTTATGGCCCAAATTCAAAAAGATTAAGGCAAGAAGAAAGAGAAACAATTATGCCAAGTAAAAGGGAAAGTCAAAAAGGTCAACAATTACAACTAAGAGTAAAATATTTGTGGAGGTAAATGAAGTCAATTCAAAAAGCTTATTTAGTCCTTCAAATAGTCAACCTACGTCAAGTTAAAGAGAGCCAAGGGAAAGCAATTGTAACCAAGTAAAAGATGAAGAAAACGAAAAAAAAAGTAGAAAGGCAATAAAATATAATAACGAAAGGAGGTGGATAAAGATATTAGAAGGGGGCTTTTATCTCTTTCTTGGCTCCATATTTCAGTTGAAGAAACAAAAATAGAGAGAGGAGAGAGTTTGAAGAGCAATAAGGTCTTAGGGTTCAAGAGGCAAAATCTAAGGTAAGAGGCTTGATTTCAAGTGCTTATGCCTTTTAAATCACTTGAGAACCTCTCCTAACCTCTGCTCAATCTTAGAAATCATGTTTAGCAAGCAAAATCAAGAGGGAAGAGAGAGAGGGCAGTGGCGTCCTAGAGAAAGAAAGTGAGCAACCAAGAGGTAATCTTATAAACTTACTCCTCTTGAGTAGTATGATGTTGTTGTTGTTGTTGTTGTTGTTGTAATATCCCGAATTCTGGGATTAGGGCTTGAGAATAAGCCTGAATTAAGTAGATTATTAAGCCCTAGTTTAGTAAGAGTCCCAGGAATAAGGAATTGCTACAAGGGTATTTTTCCAACTTGGCAGTTTTCTTGTAGTGTATGTTTAAATAGGCAAATGAAGTCAAAAAAATTGCAAAATTTTATAGGATGAAAGTAGACATCTGAAGATTTAATTTGATGGCTAATTGGTAAATTTTGGACTAGTACACTAAGAGATATGATTTTTCAAAATTATACCCTGTTTCTGGAACCAATTATAGAATAGGTAAGGTTTTACAAATTTCTGGGAATTTTGTGCTTATAGTTGGCTAAAGGCTATATTTTTCCTTGAAACTACACTCAATAAGGGTTTCATGGCGTTTGGAATCACTCCAATTAAGTTTCTATAAATAAAGTGATGAATTTTCAAAGTTTGGTCAGAAAATCTGCCAGAATTGCCAACTATTGTGAATTTGGGAAAAAATGTATTAGCACTTGTGCAAATTGTGGAATAAAGTAAAAGCCCATATTTTCCTTTTAATGGTGGATATTTGCTACTAAAATATTAAAGGAGAAGGAAAATATTTACTTGGAAACAAATTGTGCCAAGTGTCATTATCTTGAGTCAATGAATTAAATAAGAATTTCTTAAAATAAGAGCATTTATGGGTAACGTCATAAAATATGACAATTGTGCAAGTAGATGTATTAATTAAAAGAACCAAATTGGTTCATTTAGGACCATGAAATGGCATCATTTTTGGGCCTAAAAGGGTGAAGGAATAAATCCAATTAGTTAAGGATAAGCCAAGCAAAGAAAACCACATGTCATAAACCTTAATAGAATATTATATTTTAAAAGTTGGTAAGAGATATTTCTTAAATCACCATCATGTCTTTCTTCATCTCATTTTCATCCATTACTAAGGAAAAAGGAGAGAAAAGAGAGCTCATGAAGGCAAAATCAAAGGTAAGTGTTGGTGATTTCAAGCATTCTTGCCTTCTAACTTGTGTAAAACCTCTTTAATCTCTTCTACTCTATGAATATGATAGTTAGCAAGCAAGATTCCAAGGGAGGAGAGAGAGGGGAAGACGTTCTAGAAAGAGAAAGCTTGAGAAATCAAAGGTAACTCTAAGAACCTCAATCCTTTTGGTGTTATGGTTTTGTTGTTGTGGTTCTTGACTTGGTTTGTAGATTGTTTGGATGTTTTTTGTACATTTGGGATGATGAAACTCTAAGGGAAGGTGCTGCCCAAATTTGGATTAATCATTTGGGAAGTGTAATTAAGTGATTAAACATGTAATTAGAGGTGAAAAGGAGGTGGTTAATGGAATGGAATCAAGAAATTCTATTTTCTCCAATTTATTGTGATTTTTGTTCAAACCTGTTTTAAGGGTGTTTAGACTAGATTTTGGTGGGTTTGATGATTCCATTATGTTTAGAATGAAAAATTGTGTATGGTTTATGTTGATTATGAAGTGGGAAAACCTTGGAATGTGAAATGGTAAAATTACTCCTAAAACCCTAAGTTAGGGGCTGCCAAGAGCATTTTCATCTTTTGGTAGTGAATTTGGTAATTTTGAAGTTAAAAATGGATTCCTTAGGCGAAATTATGTCGGAATAGCCTAGGCTATAATTTTTGAAAAAGTACAGTTGGACCGGGTACAAAGGGGCTTAGACCGGGTCCCTAAGCGCATTTTCATAATTTTATAGTTTTAAGTAAAGATAACCAACAAAATGAGTTTAAAAGAGTTTAGAGAAGTACATGAATGAGTATTAAACTAATTATTGTAAACTTAGAATTTTAGGGTTGGACAGTTGTGGCCGAGCTGGATCATGACAGTTTAACGGTTAGGCTGGAAAAGGGATATTTCAGGTAGTAACTCTATTCTTCATACACTATGCCAGTATTTATATGTTTGTATATGTCATCTTCTGTGATAAAATTAATAAATGTGATTTTTGCCGAGGTGGACAATTTATGTGTATAGAGGCACACTTACCTAGTTGTTAAGTAAGAACCCAACCAAGGTTTATGGGTAGTGGGGGATTGAGCCCCTAACTCATGTAAACATGTTATGGTATTGTTACTAATGTATTGCATAATATGGAGCATGACATATTTAATTTTTGCATTTTATATGATTAATAGCATGTTACTACTGAGATTCTCTTGAATCTCACTCTTTCCATAAATGTGTAAAGTGTGCAGCAGTAGAAAACAGCTCTGAGAATGAAATGGTATTTACCAGTAATTGAATGTTCCGGTCAAAATCAAGAGAAGAGGTTAGTTATTTGATGACCTTTATTTATGTCAAGGTTTGTAAATATTATGTTTGAACCCCGTAGGGAAAACCTGTAATCTAATCAAGCCTATTGCTTCCATAATATCAGTATATTTTTGCTATTCATGTGTTGCCCACCGAACTGTGCTATTGCTACTATGATTTATATCAATGTTAAGTGGTTTGTAAGATGGGGTCTTACCGTCGTTGTTGTTGTTGTTGTTGTTGACTTTGGGTTGGTTTGCTTTATTTTGTAAATTTGGGAAAATGAAACCCTAAGGGGAAATGCTCCCAAAATTTCCATGAATTATGTTTTTTAGTGTTTAAGTAGTTAATTTTGTGATAATAAGTGAAAAGCAAGTGGTTAATCAAGAGAAATCAAGAAAACACACTTTCCCTTCTACGAACCCAAGTTCAACTAGAAGCAGAATATAAGGATAGAGCTAGAATTTCAAAATTTTAATGGTTCCATTGGATTTAGAAGGGACAATTGTGTAGCAAAATATGTGTTCATGATTTTTGGATAATAGTATGCAAATCTGAAAATTGTAGAAGTTAAGAGGAAGTGTTGTTTGATTAATTTTACAGGAGGCAATTTTGTTGTGGAATACATTTCATTGCCCAAACGAAGTCCAAAAATTATGAAATTTTACATCATTAAATTAGAGAGGTAGAGCTTTAATTTGGTTGGTAGAACATGATTTTTTTGATAAGTAGATTAAAAGATATGATTTTTCAAAGTTGAGCCCTGCTTCTGGAAGGAAATCTGGCATAGGGGAGGTTTGACAAATTTTGGGGGAAAATGTGGTGACAATGGTCAAACTTAAGTATTTTTCCTTAAAGGAACACTTACAATATCTTTATATAGGCTTTAGAATCAGTTAGTTTGGAATTTCCTAGTATTATTTATGAATTTTCAAATTTGACTGAAAATCTACCAGTTTTCTGAAGAAAAGTGAAACTGCATTATGTAGAGTTGTACTATGCAGAAATTGTTGAAACTATGATAGATAACTAACAATTAAAGGCATAGTTCAAGTAATAACCAGTTACTTATAACTCTAATTTTATAGGAATTTGCAATAGCCCAAGCCGGATCAAAGGTAATGAACAAACAAGTAGAGCAGGAAAGGGCAATTCCAAGTAGTAACTCTTTCTTTAATGCACTATGTGATTATTGTATGTTTGTGTATGCCATCTTTTTTAACATGAGCACAGTGCCTTGGACACGTATATTAGCTTAGTTGTGGTCTGGGACCCAACGAAGGCACAGAGTTAAGCCAGGGTTGCAAATAATCATTTAGCCTTGGACAGTGTATACACAGCTTTCTATCATTTCACATTACTTGGTGCATGGTATATTGATTTTCACATCGTATATATTTGATTGTATGTTACTACTGAGATTCTTTGAATCTCACCTTTACCAAAATAAAAAAAGTTTTTAGCAACAGACAGCAACGCAAAGGGCAGAATCGTAATTACCGGCAACAAGAGGTTTTGGATGAGCACAAGAGGAGATATAGGTTATCTAAAGACCTTTTCTTGTTTTAAGGTCTGTAATTATTGTGTATAAATCCCTGTGGGAAACTCCTGTAATATAATCAAGAAATATGGTTTCAATAATATAAATATTTTTATGTTACTCCTGTGTGCCCACCAAACTACGCTCTAATACTCTGAAAATGTGAAAATAAGATAAGGGTGTTACATTTTTGGGATCAGACTAGTAGTTCTAGCCACAGTGCATGCAGTTCTGGCAATAGGATAGTATAGTGATGTTCTTGGTTATACAATGACAAGAATAGTGAAGCGAATTACTTCGGCTAGTTCACAATTAATCCCCTGAAAGGAGTAGATAAACCCAGAGAAACAGTGAAATACTCAAAAGACAACTAGTATCATAATACTAGTTTGAGTGTGGTATAAGGATATCACAGACACCAAGGGAGTAGGGTCGAATGAGAGCTTGGTAGACTACAGGAAGCATATCACAAAGTACGTGACCAAGTATATGTTTTAGCACTAATATGTAATCTACACATAGTATTTTGATGCCTAGAGATAGTTGGCATGATGTTTAAGGCAAGTATAGTCTCAAGGTATCGGTGGTCAGGAGCAAATAGAGCCGGAATCTACCTTTTGGCGCGGGCACACATAATTTAAGTGTGCTCAACCCAGGGAAATCTCAGGATGGGTAACCCCCTGGGAAGTTAAGCTAATAGGGTTATGGAGGCTTGAGGAACAGTTATTGCCTGGAGATTTCTCTATGGCCAATAATCATCTTAGATAGATGATTTAAAGAATGCCTAGAAGCATGGAGATGATGATGATGATTTAAGTATTGATTTTAATTTGAAACATTTCTGTTGTAGTGAGTACTGCCCAAAATGGTTCATTTAATGAGGTGATAAAAAACTTGAGGCATAGTAAATATTTTGAGGTTTCTTTATGCTAAGTGATTATCCTTTGTAACACCATGGTGTTAAAGGAATGTAGATATGATATATGATGTTGTATGATTAGTAGTGATTATGCCGTATATCGATCCTAGAGGATCCGATCTAATAGTCTGAAGGTTAAGGATAGGCTTGAACCCAATCTAACATAAAATAGTGCTTAGGTCAAAATGTGCATTAGTTTTACGATAGTTCTGTTCCATGATGGAAGTTTGAACCTTCTGGATAGTGTTAAACCTTTAGTAATATTTTGAGGGTAATACCCAAAAATCGTGAAGGTTAGAATAAGCACTATTGATCACGATTTTAGCATGCCTATTAGGTGCAATTGAGGAAAATGATTCCCAATCTATGTGATATTGAGGTTTCATATTTCATGATGAACCTAAAAGTTGGGTTAGAGACCCTAGGATGAATGATCCTATATGCCAGATATGATGTAGTGGACTTGTGTGTCTAGAGGCCCCAAGACCTAGTAGACCAGTGTGTCCTTAGGCTGGCAGATGTATTCAGAATTGTGTCAGACTGCGACCCAAGGAGTGGGGGTAGAGATAGAATACTCCTAATGAGATACTCAATGGGATTTGGGTCTAGTTAAAGTACCCAAGATATCCTTGAGGTGCTTGATTAGAGTGTTCGAGCTAGTGATGACCCATGGAACTGAGGAACAAGATTCTTACGAATATGAATCCTTACAGAAAGGGATTTTGAAAGATTGCTAGCTATTAAGTCTAGTGTAAGGAAGGATTATGATCTTAAAATATTCCCTAAAGGATTGATTGAGGTAATAGCTCTCTGATGAAATGAGAGACAGAATTGATTTGCCTGTTATTCTACTTACTTGAGGTTATACTAGGAGTCGATTGGTAGATGGTAGATAACATGTTGAAAGGTATAAGTAAAGAAGAACATAGAAGAACCTAAGAGTGGTTCTAAGACATTTTGAGACAACATGTCAATAATTGTCACAAATTGGGATCTAACATATCCTAATCAAGTGGAAACAACATTGAGTTGAAATGAGCCAGTAACTGGCATAGATGAACATAGATTGTGGGTATAGTCAGGTGTTATAAGTGTAATACCCCGAATTTTGAGACTTGAGGCTAGAGAATAAGCCTGAGATTAGTGGACTGCTAAGCCCCGGTTTAGCAAGATCCCAAATTGTGATTAAGAGATAATGACTCCAAAAGCGGAAGTGATTAGTGATAAATAAACCCTTTTGGAGATTATGGTGTGAGTTGGTACCCGATGTGATTCGTGTGTGCTGTGAGCAGCGCCAAAACCCTGTATTTAAGCTCAATTATGGATTAACATCTAAATTGACTTAAAATAGAGGGAAGGCGCATATTGTGGCTAAATGAAAAGATGTGAAGTGTTGGTGGTGATTCTATGAGAATTACCGTAATCAAGGGCAAAACGGTAAAGTTACCGACCGATTGGTCAGTTACCGAAGAGGAAACTCATTGGTAACTTCAAGATCAATGGTTAGGATTGATTTGTGTGATAGATCAAAGGGGTGGAATCCCATGTGCTTGTGTGCATGTGATCTCATAGGAGATGTGGTGAGATGTTGACAAGTGGCAAGATGTGAGCCCTTGGATCTTGGTCAACATTTCAAACTCTTCCCTCTCTCTTTCATAGTCGGCTAACACATGAGAAAAAGGGGAAAAAACTGATCTCACTTCATCATCTTCATCTTCATATCTCTCTCCCTCTTGTTCTCCATTTTCGCCCAAAGTGAAGGAGGAAAGAGAAAGAATCAAGGTGAGATTTAGCTTGTTTCTTGTCCTCTAATGCTCTAATCACCTTCTATAAAGTTGTTCATAGTGATGAGAGCTTCATCTCTATGGTTTTAGATTCTTGATTGAAGGTGTTTGATGGCTTGAGGAAATTTGGAAAGATGAAGAATCAAAGAAGTGGTTTGGGAAAGAGGAAGAGGTGAGTATTTGAAGCCTTTTGATCTAAGTTTTGTGATTTGTGGATGAGTTTAGTGAATTTCGAATTTTGCCCTGATTTTCATGTGATTTTTGATTGGATGAATTGGATTGTGTTTGATGATGAAAATGGTGTCATATTATGTTTTGGCATCATTGAAATTGGTTTTGAATTTGAAATGGAAAGAGATTGTAATGTAGAGTTGGTATTGTGAATTGTGTGACATGTTGCAATTCATTGTGAAACATGTCAATATAATGTGAATTTGGTTGATTTGGTATTTCCAATGGATTCCTTGTGAAATTTTGTGTGAAAATGATGTTTGAAGTGAAAATGGGATTATTGGAAGCTAAAGTGCAAAAACTGAAATGTTGCTCATTGAAACTCTATTCTGGGCAGTCAGATTGTGTAAGCGTTTTGAATGACCAAATAGTCTCTAAAAATTCTGAAACTTTCCAGTCTTGAAGTTCACATCTTAAGCTTCAAAATGGACATATAAACTGTGTCATTTCGTTTTGTGAACTGGGATGTATGTTTGCCTAAAGTTTGATGTCGAAACTGGGTGCAAATCTGGAACAGCAAGGCAATTTCGTGGAAATCTGGATTTGTGTGGTGATTTCTGGTAATGAGCCATATTTTTCCTATGAATAGGACTTAAAAATATTGCATTTGGCTTTGGGATCACCTCATTTTGGCTTTTGTGGAATTAGTTATGAAGCTCCTAAGTTGCCTTGGCTGCAGCAGAAAATTCTGGCTCCAGCGCAAAACTTTCTGTGTGTGTCCTGGCCTCAGCCAGAAATTCTTGGCTGCAGCCAAAATGTTTCTGTGACATTTTCAGCCATTTTTGGCTGCAGCCAGAGAATTCTTGGCTGCAGCCAGAACCCAATTTTCAATAATTTGAGATTTTGAAAGGTGATTTCCAACCTAGTACGTCTCAATCCTTTAGGCTTTCGTTGAGCTTATTTTAGCCACCTAAAGGGTGTGAATGGTAACCAACTTTAAGTGATATAAAAGTAAGGGTTTGGAATTGAGATTGACCCTATATCCTTGATTTGGTTTATAGGGTTCAGTATTCGTTTGGATCACGAGTAAGCGGAGCTGGAGCATACGTGGAAAGAAAAGGGTAGGGAACTTACCTCTCTTGCATGCTTTGATGTTGTGTTTGTGTATTGATGCATGTATTGCTTTGCTGGATTATGTGAAACATGTATGAATGATTGTAGCTCTGTTTCTAGTTATGCTATGGCCATGAGTATGTTGTTGAAACATTGAGCACGCAGATATGTCATTGTGTGAACATGAGTTTTGTATTGCAAGCATGTCATGCATTAAACACATATCATACATGCATATAGGTATCTGTTTCCTACTGAGATTCTCTTGAATCTCACCCTCCCCTACCAACATTTTAGACAGGGTAGGTGGATCGAGGTTGGAGCAAGCAACCAAGGGCGGCGAAGACTCCTTCGGGTTGTCAATTTGGTAGTTGGTTATCATTATGGTTGGGATTATGTATATTTGGATATTGTACATGTTTCGAATGTATATTTGGTTAATTGGAATGAGTTATTGGATACTTGTATATGTATTTAAGAGGATTTGTGTAATCCCCATTTGAGGAGTTGTAAAGGGCGAATGTGCCCTACGAATTCTATGTAAAGGTATGAACCCGGGAGTTGCCGGGAAGTTATTGTTGTACACTCTGATATTTGGATAAATGTGATATTCTGCGTAATGTAATTGTATTCGAAATTGAATATGAGACCAGGTAAATTATGTTTCGAAAGTTATTTGTGAAAACCCTATCGTGAAGATGGGATTTTAAATAAGTTGTGTTTCTTATTGGTCTCTATTTCATTTTAATTGAGTATTTCGGATATAATTACGGAGGGGGGTTACAATAAGTGGTTCATGTGGGACTCCTATTAAATCATCCTGCATTAGTAAAGCGTACATGAGGAGATAAATATTATAGTGAGTAGCAGAAACATTGTCAACTTATGTGTAATTTTTGAGGTGAATAGGAGAGGTTGATATTCACACCAGTGCTAATCATCCCAAGTTATGATTAGACCTATGTGGTCTACCGTGACATATCCTATATGGCATATAGTGATTGGCCCTGAGAAGTAAGGCAACCCATCAGAGCATGTTAAGGATGTGACTAATCAGTCTATGATCAGGAGGTTCTTACCCAACACAGCCAGACGGTCTACACTGCACTGATTGCTTACAATCGAGATGTTGGGTGTAAAACATGTGTGCTAAGGTGATATGGCCAATAGTAATACACCCTGTGTGATGAACAGTGATATGGCTGTTGTGGTCAACATTCACACAACTAATGTAGTTCGTGGTAACACATGTAAACAGAGATTGGGATGAGTCGTAGTGTAGTAAGGCATAATGGTGGTGGCGAATCACTCTCAACAATGTAACCTTATAAAATTAATTGCCCACTCAATGAACAGTACACCCAGTGAGTAGTGCACAAAGTGAACTGTGCACACAATATAGATAGTAAGTGTCAAATAGTCATTTGATCCTAAACACCAAATAGCCAAGCATGTTGGCAATAAGCCCTAATGTACATTTTTGTATCGGGTAGTAAAACTGGAATATTCAATGTTGTGAGAATAGAGTGATATAAGCCATAAGGTGAAATACACCGGGCAGCGTCCAGATAAGTCAATGTGGCCTAGAGTAAATAGTGAACGGTGTATCCTGAGATAATAAGACCTGTGGGACTAGTATGTAATTAAGCCAGCAGATTGCTATGCAATCACAATTATACCGAATAGTGATAAATGCAGTAAGACCTAATGTGAACATTTATATGGGGCAGTGTCCCTAAGCAGTAAGACCTGACAAACATGTTGCGCTATACTAAATAGTATACACAATAAGGTTAGTAGGAATCAGCAGATAGTTAATCTTGAACACCGATAGACAAATAAGTTATGATGCCTACTTTATGAGCTTGTACAAGATAGGGATACACTTAATGTCCAAAATGATCCCCAAGTTGTAGACGTTCAAATTTTGAGGATGAAATTCATTGAACAGGGGAAGAAATGTACCAAATTTCAAGTTTAAAGGCTTGAGAATAAGCCTGAATCAAGTGGACTGCTAAACCTTGATTTATTAAGAGTCTCAGGGATGTAAACTTTGCAGCTAATGTATTTTTCCTGCTTGGCAGTCTAGTTGTGTGAAAGTTTTGGATAATCAAATAATGTCCAATAAATATGAAAATTTCTAAAATAAAAGTAGACTTAACAAGCTTTAATTTGATGGGTCACATAAGTTATTTAGAGCTGTACACAAAGAGTTATGTATTTTTGAAGTGAAACTGGCAAGTTTCTATGGCAGTGTCCAATAAATGATAATTCTGGAATGCTGTTTGTCCAGTTGACTAATGGACATATTTTCCTTAAAAATAGACTTAAAAAGGGTCACATAACTTTTGGAACCACTGCAATTAGAAGTCTATAAATAAAGATATTAGTTTTCAAAGTTTGTTGAAAATTCTGTCAGCTTTTAGTCTATATGTGAAATTGAGAAGGTAATGGTAAGAATGTATGGCCAAAATAGTCATTTGGCTAAAATTAATTCAAAGCCCATATTTTTCCCTTTTCCTCATGATGTTGGATGGTCAAAAGGGAAGTAAGAAGGTAAATGGATATTTGAAATACTCATCCCAAGAGTTGAAACATTTTAGACCAAGTAAAAGTAACAGTTGAAAAGCCAATAATTGTATGTAAACTGAGGAAGTAAAATATGTAATTTAAGAAGAAAATTCTCTTCCTTTTCCTGATGGATTTTGTTTAAGTAAACGGAGAAAGAGGAAAGAATATTTATGGCCTAAAATCAAAAAGATCAAGGCAAGAAGATAGAGAAAATTATGCCAGGTAAAAGGGAAAGTCAAAATGGTCCATAATTGCAACTAATAGTAAAATATTTGTGGAGGTGAATAAAGCTAATTCAAAAAGCATATTTGGTCCTTTAAAGAGCCAACCTACATTGACTTAAAGAGAGCAAAGGGAAAGCAATTGTGACCAAGTAAAAGATGAAGAAAACGAAAAAAAGTGGGCATATGTTTATTAGGCAATAAAATATAATAAAGAAGGGAGATGGATGAAGATATTATAAAAGGGCTTTTATCTCTTTCATTGTTCATAATTCGACTGAAGAAACAAAAATAAAGAGAGGAGATAGTTTGAAGAAAGCTTGAAGTGCAAGAAGGTCTTAGGTTTCAAGAGGCAAAATCTAAGGTAAGAGGCTTGATTTCAAGTACTTATGCCTTCCAAATCACTTAGGAACCTCTCCTAGCCTATTCTTCATCTTGGAAATCATGTTTAGCAAGCAAAATCAAGAGGGAAGAGAGAGAGGGCAGTGGCATCCTAGAGAGAGAAAGTGAGCAACCAAGAGGTAATCTTACAAACTTATCCTCTTGAGTAGCATGATTTGTTGTGGTTGTTGTTGTTGACTTCGGCTTGATTTGCTTTGTTTTGTAAATTTGGGAAAATGAAACTCTAAGGGGAAATGCTGCCAAAATTTCAATGAATCATGTTTGTTTAATGTTTAAGTAGTTAATCTTGTGATTATAAGTGAAAAGGAAGTGGTTAGTCAAGAGAAATCAAGAAAACACACTTTCCTTCATAAGAACCCAAGTTTTGGCCAGAAGCAAAACATAAGGATAGAGCTAGAATTTCAAAATTCTAATGATTCCATTGGATTTAGAAGGGGAAATTGTGTAGGAATATATGTGTAAATGATTTTTGGATAATTGTATGCAAATCTGGAAATTATAGAAGTTAAGAGGAAGTGTTGTTTGATTAATTTCACTAGAGGTAGTTTTGTTATGGAATGAATTTTGTTGGCAAACCTAGTCCAAAAATTATGAAATTTTACAGGATTAAATTAGAGATGTAGAGCTTTAATTTTCTGGGTAGAACATGATTTTTGGAAGAGTAGATTAAAAGATATGGTTTTTAAAAGTTAAGCCCTATTTCTGGAAGGAAATCTGGAACAGGGGAGGTTTGATGAAATTCTAGGAAAAATATGATGACAATGGTCAGACTTTAGTATTTTTCCTTAACGAAACACTTAAATAGCTTTACATTGGCTTAGAAACCAGTCAATTTGGAATTTCCTGGAATTATTTATGAATTTCCAAACTTGACTGAAAATTTGCCTATTTTTTGGAAAATAGTGAAATTGCACTATGCAAAGTTGAACTGTGCAGAAATTGTTGAACTGTGATAGATAAGCAACAAAATGTTATTAAAGGCAGTAATAGTTCAAGTAACAACTAGTTGCTTGTAGCTCTAATTTTATAGGAATTTACAATAGCCCGAGTCAGATCAAAGGTAAAGAATAGTTAAGTAGAGCAGGAAAATGGTAATTCCAGGTAGTAACTCTTTCTTTCATGCACTATGTGATTAGTTTATGTTTACGTATGTGATCTTCTATAACATGAGCACAGTGTCTTAGACACGCATATTAGCTTAGTTGTGGTTGGGACCTAATGGAGGCACAGAGTTAAGTTGGGGTTGCAAACAATCATTTGGCCTACGATATTATGCACACAACATTTTATCATTTCACATAACATGCTGCATGCATATTTATTTTCATATCTTATATGCTTGATTGCATGTTACTACTGAGATTCTTTGAATCTCACCCCTTCCATAAATGAAAAAAGTTTTCAACAGCAGTAATGGCTCAGATGGCATAATCATAATTACCTGTAATAGAAGATTCCGGACAAGCACAAGAGGAGATGTTTGTTATTTGAAGACCTTTTATTGTGTTAAGGTTTGTAATTATTATGTACAAACCCTTGTGGGGAACTCCTATAATACAATCAAGTAATATGATTTCAATAATTTCAGTATTTTTATGCTATTCTTGTATGCCCACCGAACTGTGCACTTATACTCTAAAAAAATGAAAATAAGGCAAGGATGTTACATCATTTTACTCCCCAAATTGATAAAACACTCATAATACAAAAGCCAAAGAAAGCCTTATGAATTAATGCTCAAGAAGTCACATTTTAGTTGCTTTTGTATAAAAAAAAAGTTTATGAATACTTTTGCACTTTTGATATAAGCTAATGGCCATTTTAGCACCTTAATTTTTCATTAAAATGCTCACACTAGCAGACATTAATGGATTATTAACAGCATGGTTACTTTTGCCCTCTTTTATAATGTTGATGCTTACTTTTACTCTAAAAAATAGTTTGTAGTTACTATTGCACTTTTCAAAAAAATTTAAGATTATTTAAGCACCTTAACCCTTTATAAAATTCCATGGCATAAGAAGAACTTTTTGCACCACTCTGCTTGTTTATAAGGTTGGTGAAAAGGGCTAGCCCTTCTCAGGCTAAGGCCCCCACTAAAGAAAAAAAAAGTAATATCTCAAGGCCTAGCCCTTGAACATAAGGGACAAGGCTGGCCCTGTAGGGCCTGAAGCCCTTTCAACAACCTTTTACTATTTTTTCAATCTTTTCAAATAAATAAAATTAGTAAATTTCAACAAATAAATTTCTAATTTAACACAAAATTAGTAATAACTAGGGGCTTCTCTTCATGCATTGCACAATCACGGGTATCCAGTCGGTAATATGGCTTGGACAAAGGTGGTCTTTTTTGCTGCGGGCCAAGATTGTAAGCCCTTTTCTGGTGCCCTATAATGTCTTGTCCCTTTTTTATTTTTCCAGAAGATTAGGTGTTTAGGTAATGCAATTGTGAATCCTCACTTTAACTTATAGGAGCCCTAAGTCCATGTATTTTTTATGGAAAAATGTGTTCTTTGGTTGTTAGTTTTAAGCAAAGTTTTATGTATGTGTTCTTAAAAGAAGAGTGGACGTCATCTAGATCTCACTCGATATAATGAGGGAAGCAATCTCTTCTCCATCATTTCATCATATCATTTCAATTTTTTATATAGTATGTTACTAAAGAACTATTTTGACTATGTTGAGTCGCCATACCTCATTTTCCATTAGGATGAAGTGTACTGTGTTGATGGCATTTGTCTTCGTGTCCTGCACAAACCAAAGGATGTTGATGACAATCCTGCTATTTTGGTTGTCACTGTTGAGCATAGCCAATGTTGTTTGAGTTCCCTTGCGAGCCATATTTTGGGTGTTGAGGTTGCTGTCTATTGTTGGCTTTTACGAATGAGGTGGCAAGATTGTTGTAGTCTATGTTTAGAAAAAATGAGAGTTTATATATGTAGCCTGTGTGATTTCCTTGTGTATGTCTTGCTTCCTCTGACATCCTGTTGTTATCACTATTATTAATGGGTTATAATTGTGGTCTCAAATGTACATCAGATTCATTGTGTCATTTATCATTAATTATTGCAATTTTGTATAGTATTTGTAGTTTGGTCAATTATTAGATTTTTTGGCACCCACGGGGTGTTTGCCAACTTATGCATTGTTAACAGACTAATAATTGTGTGTATTTGATTTCCAATTGGATATTTGGAATAAAAGAAAGTAAGTTGTAGTTATGCTCATCAATTTCGGCTATTTTTTAATTGAGCTTTTAGTTGCATTTATAAATTTATTATTTTGAATTCTCTTTGTTTCTTGGCATTGGCTTGGTTTTTGTATACTATGTCTCTATTTTTTTCCTTTGTTTTTGAATATTTCTTATCATGTTCCTCCTAATTTTTTTGGTCTTTGCTTTGTCGATTGGCCTATTCAGTATTTGATTGTTTTTTTGCACAACATTTTCTTTCCTATTTTATTGTTTTTATCCACTATGAGGCTGCTTTTTATTCCTTATAAACTGTATTTTAATGACTATTGATTTTTGGGACATCGTATTCTTGCCTATTTTATTCTTTTATCAATGATGATGTTCTGTATTCCTTATGATCAGAATTTTAATGATTGTTACTAAATTAATGGTCTGAAATATATTTGAAGATGTTGCTAACATTTCTTATCTTGATTGGCCCATTAGTATTTGTCCAATTAAAAATAGGCTCATTATTCCTTGCTGAAATCATGGTGAATATATGATGTTTATTTGATTTTTTTTAATTTATATTTTGGTTAGGTGAGTTTAGGGGTATATTTCAGTGTTTTCATTTTTCTTTCTACATGCGTTGGTGTGGCTCTTGATCTTACGGAGGGTGCCTACGTTTGCCAATGGAATCTCCTCAAAATATCGCTGCCTTTATTGTTATGTCATTAGAATTAATTTTTTTTGCTAATAATAGCAGTTTAATGTTTTATTAAATTGATTGAGCTTCCACCCCATCATTCTCAGTGGTTTCCACCAAAATTGCCTCTCCTGTCATTGTGAAGGCACAACATGGATAATGAATACTAAATAATAAATAATATTAATTGTTATAGTAATATTATTAATTTCATTCTTAATTTTGTTTCCTTTTAAATGGCGATTCCTCTAATGATTTTTCTTTACAAGTTACTCATGGAAATCTTATTTTAATAAATACTCCTTTATTCCTCTACGGCTCCACACCTTTGAATATGGTGAACTTCATCAAAGATTTGTAATTATTGAATGTTGTAATACATTAGGCCATTTGATTTGCTCTTGCTTATTATTATTTTGATTGTTTTCTTCTTTCACTATAAGTTTTTATACAAGTTCAAAATAGAACTCTATGCATTTATAAGTTAGGAAGTGTAACATTTGGTGCACATTGGTTTATTCCAATGGTTGAGGAAATTAGTGGGCTTGGTTATTGGGTTTAATTTAATTAATTATGGTAGATTCCAGAGGTGCGTTCGCTATTAGTCTCTCATTAGGAATGGACTCAATTCAATCGACGGCTCTAATTTTAATAATATTATGGGTTACTTTTAAAAAAAATATATCACAGTTTGCCTGTTTTGCTTGCCTGCTGTATTTTGTACTCATGAAACAATTAAATGGTGAAGTTTTAATTAATTAAAGTCCACTTTCAAAATAGTGCCCATTGAGTTTCACCGCCTTTTTGTTAAATTAATACTTTAATATTAATTGACAATTATTAATTAATAATCATAACTAAAATATCACTTTGTGGAGACATTCGTAGCCCATAATAAATTACCATTACAATTTTTGTCTCTATTTTATAGTGCAGAGCATGTGTTGGTGAGGTTTTGAAAAATCTCCATGTATACCACATTTGTGGTGGTGGTTTTTGGCCTATTTTCAATATCCAAAATTAGTATTTTCAGACCTGCCATATTCTCTACCCTTGACATGGCGACGTACAGCTGGCTGAGGCTAAAAAAGGGGTTGTGGCAGGAATAGGCCAACATGACTCGTTGATTGGCCCTGACTTTTGTTAATAGTCATTGCGAATGGAATTATGATAGGGAATTGCCTTTTAATCATTTTGAAGGGTAGATTTGACTCTAATGGATTCATGTCCATTCGATGAATTAGCACCTATTGAGCTGCACTTGTCCCATTTAAGGTCAATAGCTTTATGAAATGCTTTCCCATAACTCTGATACAAAGCCTTGTTCCGTTGCAGAGCCCATCTGCTTGGTCAATGTTTCTTAACAACATTATTGGAATCCAACTTTGAGGCCAAGCCTGTGGGATGAGAGGCTAGAGCAATTTATTGTTTTTAGGAACTCTGTGGAATATAATCCTCTAAATGTACTATTGGCTTCATTTTTTATTGCAACGGAATCACGTTAAAGCAATCTATAGGTTCTCCAGGAAGCATTGACAACATGTAGTTTGTCAAACCCCTTAACATTTTGATTTTTGTTAGAGTGATAAAGGCATAGTTCCATAGGCATATATAAATAGCACCAATATACTGATAAGATGTATTTGTTTACAATATAGGAGAATCCCCATAAGGTTTGAAAAATATATACAATCCTAAAAAATTCACAAAATTAAACTAGGGGTAGCTAACAGTGATCCTTGCTTGAACTATTACCCTCAAACGCTGGTATTTACAGTTTTACCCTTAGAGCTACTAGCTCCTGCTGTAATATTTTTAAATATTGGAAAGGGTGAGATTCAAATAAATCTCAGCAGTAACATACAATCAGTCATATAAAATGTGATAAATAAATATGACAGATACTATATAATGCAACGTAATAAATACACTATATAATTTATAATCATCAAAATGTGCACATATGTTCAAGGCCAACTACTGTTATAACCCCTACTTGCCCATACCTTAGTTGGGCTCATGTCCATAGATTGGGTAATGTACCATCTTGGTACTATATCTCATAACTGGATCCTCTTTTAGGGCCGTTAGGGTATTTGTGCTTTTTCCCCCGAACGGTACTTGTGTTTTTCCCATCCCAGTTAGAGAGTGCATTAAACATATAACAGAAGATGACATATACAAAGCATACAAATAATCACATAGTTTATGAAAAATAGAGTTCCTACCTTAATCCCTTTTCCTGGCTCTAATCTCGTCCCTGCGTGGGTAAATTGTCAAGTTATAAAATTCCAAGATTACGATAATTGAGTTATTACTCATTCATTTACTATTCTAAACTCTTTTAAACTCATTTTGTTGGTTACCTTAGCTTAAAAGTGCAAAATGACCAAAGTGCCCCTAAGGACCTAGTCCAAATGCCTTTATACCCAGTCCAATTGTACTTTTCCAAATATTTATGACCTGGGCTAATCCTATACAACTTCATGTGTATAATCCATTTTTGACCTCAAAATTATCAAATTCATTGCCAAAAGACAATTTTCCCTTAGCAGCCCCTATTTAGGGTTTTAAGGGTCATTTTTTCATTTCACATTCGAAGGCTTTTCACACTTCACACTTAACATGAACCCTATACAATTTTCCCTTCTAAACACAATGAAACCATCAAAATTACAAAATCCAGCTCCTCCCCTTATTTTCTACACTGGTCAAAAATTCAAAGAAAAAGGGAAAATTGGGATTTCATGATTTAATCCTCCAAACTCCTAGTTACATATTTAACTTCTTAAACACTTATTAAAAATGATTTGTGGAAATTTGAACAACATAACCCCTTAGGGTTTCATCATCCCAAATTTACAAAGTCAAGAAAACAACCACAAATCAAGTTAATATCAACAACAACCACCACCACAACAAACATATTAATCAAGAGGATCAAAATTCTTGAGTTACCTCTTGATTTCTTAACTTTCTCTCTGTAGGTGTCACCCTCGTCTCTCTCTTCTCTTGAAATTTTGGTTGCTACATATGGGATTCATGAAGGAGTATAGGTTAGAAGAGGTTTTCTTTGGATTGTTGAGGCATAAACATTTGAAATCACAAGTACTTACCTTGATTCTTGTCTCTTGAACCTTAGTTCCTTCTCCTTATTCCTGCTTTCTTGAAAACTCTCTTTCTCTATTTTCTTGGTGTTGGCTAAAATACGGCCCAAGAAAGAGATAAGAATGCTCTTAAAAATATCTCCAATCTACCTCCTTAAAATAATATAGTTTAACATAATTTACCATGTAATTTACTTTTACTTCTTTATCTTTTACTTGGGTCAAGATAATGACACATGGCACAATTATCATCCAAGCATTTATATTACTCAAATATTCCCCTTTATGGCCAAAATTATTAAGGGAAATAAGAAATAATATTGCTTCTTGAATTGTCATAATTCCCTCCTTTAATTAATTAATCATGTCATCATTTTACTTTTTGACTTTTCCAACTATTTTACTTGACCACGATTATTCCAAAATTGGGATATTTATCACAAAACATTTATTTTCCCTTTATTTCCTTTATTTGGCAGAAATTGGCTTCAAGAAAATGGGAAAATAATTTAACTCTTGGTTTAATTGGTAAATTACCATTTTGCTCTTACATTTTTATATTTATTTGTGGCTTTTTCTTTTTCTTACCTTCATGGGCAAAATTCCATCCTTTTTATTGGGCCAAATATTGTGATATTTTATTCTCTAAGTTGGTGCCTTCATAATGGCCTTTTTGAAAAACAAACATTAGCTTCATGACTTGTTTTATCCCAATTTCCATGTGACTTCAACTAAAGATGTTGTTGTCATTTTAATTGCATCAAAATTCACCTTTTTATTCCATTGAATGCCACAAATATTTACAATGTATATTGGTGAATAAAAATGGGGTGTTACATAGTCATTAATTTGTTTGACGATGTAATATCTCGAATCTTGGGGTTAAAGGCTTAAGAATATGCTTGAATCAAGTGGACTGCTAAGCCCCGGTTTAACAAGAGTCTCAAGAATGTAAACTTTGCTGCCAGTGTGTTTTACTACATGGCAGTCTGGTTGTGTGACTATTTTGGATAATCAAATGATATCTAATGAATGTGAAATTTTCCAAAATAAGAGTAGACATATCAAGCTTCAATTTGATAAGTCATATAAGTCATTTGGAACTGTACACAAAGAGTTATGAATTTTTGAAGTTATCCTAGTGAAACTGGCAAGCTTCTAAGACAACATCCAAAAATGAAAATTTTGAGAATTATAAGCTTCTAGTTGGCTAAAGACTATATTTTTCCTTGAAAATAGACTTAATAAGGGTCACATAGCCTTTAGAACTATACCAATTGAAAATTTCTACAATTAGATATGAATTTTCAAAGTTTAATGAAAATTCTGTCATCTTTTATCAATGTGCAAAAATCACAAAAATGCAAGGGCAAAGTAGTCATTTGGCTAATGAAATTAGAAGCCAATATTTTTTCCTTTTCCTTATGTACTGGACATCTAACATGAGGAAGCAAGAGGGAAACAAATGTTGGCATAATTATGCTAAAAGATTATGCATTTTTAGCCAAGTAAATGTGGTGGAAAAAGTCAAAAAACTCATGCTAAGTTGCAATCAAGTATTATTTAATTAAGGAGGTGATATTTTTGTAAAGATCGTCATCCTTTTACAAGAGCACTTTACATCTAAAAGAGAGAAGGTAGACTAGGTAAATAAATACTTGGTTCATACTAAAGCAAAAGGGAGACTATTTGACCAAGTATAAAAGAGATAATGACTTTGGTCAAATATCTCATCTAATTGGCATTCTTTAATGAAGTAAATTGAGATATTTCAAGACCTCATTTATCTCTTCTTAGGCCCATATTTAGTATGAGTTAAAGAGGGAAAGAAAAAGATGATGTTGAAGGTCAACAATTGTAACTCAAAGGTAATATTTGTGGAGGTGAACTTTATGATTGAAGAAGCTATTTTTGGCCAAGTATAACAAAGAGAGAGAGAAAAGATGAAGCAAAAAGCAAATGTCATGTGTTCAAATACAATATTTCAAAGAGGGGCAAGAGGACATTTTTATAAGCTTCTTATCTCTTTCTTTTGGTCATATTTCGGCCAACACTTGAAAACCAAGAGAGAGAGAGTCATACAAAGTAAGAGTAAGAACAAGCAAGCAACAAGGGTTCAAGACAAAATAAGGTGAGTTAATGGTGATTATCACTTGTTTAAGCCTTCTAACTCATTTGAAACCTTTCTTAATCTCTTGTCCTTCATGCATATCACTTATAGCAAGCTAAATCAAGAGGCAAGAGGGAGAGGTTAGCCATGGTTTAAAGAGAGAAAGTGGTGAAATCAAGAGGTAATATCATAAACTTGATCCTCTTGTGTTATAAGATGTTGTTGTGGTTGTTGTTGTTGAATTTGGCTTCGTTTTTCCTTGGTTTGTAAATTAGGAATACCAAACCCTAAGGGGAGGTGCTGCCCAAATTCACTCTAATCATGTTTAAGTGGTGTTGAATGGGTTAAACATGATATTAGCAGTGTAAAGAAGGTGTTAAGTTGATTGGAAACAAGAAACATTAATTTCCTTAATTAGACATTAAATTCGTCAAGCTACTGTTCACCCAGGGTTAGAGCTAGAATTTGATCATTTTTTATGATTTCATTGGATTTATAAGGGAAAATTGTATAGGAATATATGAGTTTTGTAACACCCATGTTTTAAAAGCATATAGATGGCATAAGTGTAGTAATATCTTTAAAAAAAGATGTTAGATATGATTAGTTTTGATGATGTCAAACATAAATGTGGAATATTAAGAGCAAAAGTTTGCACAATATATCAATCTTCTATATTAAATAACTACTATATTTAGTGTTGCATAACTTGTAGATTAGCAAAGCAAAGAAAGAAGATTGAAGATTAGCCAAGCAAAGAAAGAAGAAGATTGAAGGTAGTCAAGAAAACAAAAGAAGATATCTTGACTGAGTTATGGAGAATTATTATCAAGAGGAAAATCAAGAAGAAAGATATGGAAGAAAGAAGAATTTGTAAGATCTTATAAGAATATCAAGATTCAAGTTATTAGAAGTAATTTTGAAGATTTTAGAAATTTGAGGCACTGCAGCAGTTGGCACTGTTTGGCACTGTAGCGATGGTACTGTAGCAATCACTCGAGTGAAGCACCGTAGGGCTTGAGTGTGGCACTGTAGCATGCGGGTGCTGCAGCATTATAGCACTCGAAGTACAAAGAGGAAGTGCAGAATAACTGTAGCAAGTGTGGCACTGTAGCACTCGAGTGAAGGAAGAACACACTCGAGTGTTGGGCTGCTCTGTTCAGCTCTGTTTTATGTTCAGCCTAACAGAGGTCCGGTATTTTGGCCATATCTCTCAAAACACACGTCGGATTAAGCTAAAACTGGTGGCATATGAAATAAGCCTCACAACACAAAAAATGTACACCAAGATCATATTGAAAGAAGCTCATATGAAGGAGATATGATCCGTGGAAGATGACACTGAAATCATCGTCACTTTTTAAGATAGGTTCGGTATTTTAGACATAACTCACAAATGACACATCAGATTGAGACAAAACTAGTGCCATATGAAACTAGACTCAAAGTTCTTTCCATAGATAGGTAACTTTCCTAATTTGAAGTTATATTCTAGGAGCTATACCTTCTAAAAGTTGACGCTTGTGCAGTCTAGTGCGATAGACATTCTTTCAATCATAACTTGCAGAATACAAGGAGTTTGGAGTTGATTCTTCTTGCATTGGAATGCATATGACAAGAGCTTTCTTATGATACATCATTTTTCATATTTAGAATCAAATAAATAAATTGAGTTTGACGTGGCCCCACATCACCCGCGAGTCTAAAAACGCACTCTTGAAAAATGTCATGCGAGTGTTGTCCAGAAGTAGCTGAAGCGTGGAGAAATTTAGCAACACTCGAGCATTGAACAACACACTCGAGTGAGGATTAGAATTGCACTCGAGTCATGCAGGTGTTGACATGAAAGTGTTAACCCAAGAAGAAATATGACCAGAGAAACGTGAAGAGCACTCGAGCATGAATGGTAATACTCAGTGAGGAGAAGGATTGTATTCGAGTCCTGCGAGTGAAGAGCAGCAAGTGTTTTCCTGAGAGGAAGCCATAACGTGAAATTATACATGCACTCGAGTGAGGCTTCTTTGCACTCGAGTGAAGTCCTGACAGAACCAACGCAGAAAGTTTAGACTCTCATAACCATCAATCCAAACATGGTTAAATGTTATACATTCATTATATTTTCACTTGTTATTGTTCCTAAATGTTAACTAAGATATATTTCAAGTGTATAACAAGAGATTAAACATTTGGATTGCATCTTCAAGAATGGAGGTTATTTATGGCAAATATTGTCACTCAACATGATGAGTCCCAGAAGCCAGAAATTCAGCTTTTGACCAAAGATCCAATATACCCATTACTAATACTTCATCATATTAGTGATTAAGCATTTTGCAGTGTGAAACAGGAAATTTAACATTCGGATTACAGTTTCAAATGAGAGAGTCAATTATGGTGGGCGGCATCATTACATACCAAATATTGGCCACCTACTATGACAAAAGATTGAGCCACCATAAATGAATGTCAAATCGCCAATGCTCCACAACGTGACACACAGCTCATAATGAAACATCTCACTCTTCAACGGGATGCTCTGCTCTGTAACGGATAGTGGCTAGTTATTCAAATATACAACGGTCAAACAAAGCAATAGGACTCCAACGGACAAATGCTCACAACAGTCATCATCTTCATCAACTATAAATGAGAGAGCATTCAAAGTCGATGGGTAACTGAGAATCTAAGACCAAAGAATTGAAGCTTATAGTAAGTAGAAGAAGTTTTCTGAAGGACTTACCGAACTATAACGGTGGTTCGGGGTCGAAATCGGCTCCGGTAGTCAGGAAAACTCACTATTCACTCCTCCTTCTCTCTTCTTGTGTTCTTAAGCTTAAGAAATATGATTTCTCTTTCTCTTTACATGCTTGCATGAAATTTAGCTCTTAAAATGGAAGGGGATGGTTGAGATTTAATATTGCAAAGTGATCTCATCTTAGCTTGCCACGTGTCACAAGTTTAAGGCTTAAGAGTGCCACGTGTCATGCAACCATTGGTCTTCCATTTTCTCTTTCTTCAATGGGGTATAAATGGTCAGGGGAAGGGGAGGCCTGACAATTTCCCCAAACTCTTGGGTCCGGTGCTCGACTCATAAAGTAAGCGACCCGGCCGGAGACGGTGAATTCCCTGTACTCTGATGCTAGGTGGCGTACTCTGAAGATGACAACATGAAAGGCTTAAAGTGGGTGTAATGATGTGTAGTGATAAGAGACACATGTCACTTCCTCATTTGGCCAACACAAAATCATAGTTTTACTTTGTAATGATTTTGGGACACTTGTCATTTTCTTATTTGGCCAATACGAAAGATGTGTCATCATGAGTCATAATGAGCTATCATTACATGCTTTACTTAAGTTCTTTTAATAAAGTTGCTCCATCGATGCATTACCCAGAATTTCATGTGGGACTATGGCACGCATATCAAGGAACGCCATGCAACACCCGAATTCCTCTGATCTCACAACTAACGCCTCTATGCCTTATAGCCACCAACGAATTTTCCTCCAACTTCTTACACTTGTATTTTTACAATCTTGACTTCTTTATTTCCGTAAATGACATAATGGACATATGGGAATTCCGTAAGTAACTCTACCTTTAATTTGTAAATACCAGTATTTATTTTATTCCTCTATTTCAATATTTACACATTTTCAGTATTACAAAATTTGGTATATTACAAGTTTGTCACACCCTTATCATATTTTCACATTTTTCAGAGTGCTTGTGTGCAGTTTAATGAGCTACACAAGAATAACATAAATATACTGATATATTAATATAATGTACTTGATTATATTACTGGCTTTCCCCACAGAATTTGATAATATATATACAAATTGACCCAAAATATCCAAACATTCATAAATAAACTACATATAACCAAATAACTCCAATCTCAGGATCCGTACCCTTCAATTTCCCGTATCTACCACTTTGCCCTTTGAGCCATTGGTTCCCACTGGAATATTTGTTTATTTGAAAAAGGGTAAGATTCAAAAGAATCTTAGTAGTAACACATAATTAATCATATAAAATGTGAAAATTAAATATGCAATACACCATATAATGAAAAATGAAAATTCATACTATATCATATGTGTGCACAATGCTCAGGGCCAAATGACTGTTTGGATCCCTTACATGTCCGTGTACCTCGGCTAGGTCCCAAATCACAACTAGGTAATGTGCCCCATGCGCATATTCATATCAATGAATATAGCAACATATAATGTATAAACTTTCACATAGTGTATGAGAGATAAAGTTACTACCTTACATCCCTTCTTGCTATTCGAAAATAGTTCCCAAACTACGTGCTAAGGGCTCGGGCAATTAATTCAGTCCTGAAATTCCAATGTACAAGAATTAGGTTAAAACCCATTCATGTACCATTTTAGACACTTCCAAAGTATTTTTGTTGGTTATATTAGTCTAAACTGTAAAATTATCAAAATGCCTATAGGACCCGGTCTAGCCCCTTTGTACCCGGTCCTACCGTACTTTTCCAGAAATTTTGACCTGAGTTATTCCGACAAAGTTTTGCTTGCAGAATCCATTTTTAACCTTGGTTTTCACAAAATCACTGCCAAATGACATTTTTGTCCTTGACAGCCCCTATGTAGGGTTTTAGGGGTATTTTCGTAATTTCACTTTCTAGGGTTTTACTGAAAAAATGTTCAACATCAACCCTACATAATTTTCCCTCTTGAACACCATGGAAGCCTTAGATTCATGAAATTCTAGCCCTAACCCCCTGATCTTCTTTTGGCCAAAACTTGTGCTCACAAAAGGGAAAATATGATTTTTGAAATCCAACACCTAAAGCTTACTCCTTTTCACTCCTAATCACTTCTTAAACCATTTATGCACATAAAAATCAAGATTTGAGGAAATTTGGGTAGCATAACCCCTTAGGGTTATCACTTTCCAAATTTACAAAATCAACCAACAAACCACAAATCCAACCATGAACATCAACAACAACAACATACTTCTAAGGATTTGAGATTTTTGAAGTTACCTTTGGATTTATCTTTTTCTCTCTTTCCAAGCCGAACACACTCCCTCCTCAACCCTTAAGTTTAGCTTGCTAAACATAGTGTATCATGGAGAACAAGAGATTAGAGAGACAACTACACAAACTGGAAGCCAAATCACTTAGGAACAACAAGACTTACCTTGGAATTTCAACTCCTTCTCTTTAGCTTTCTTGAACTCTCTCTCTCTCTCTCTCTGTGTGTGTTCTCTATTGTTGCCAGGTGTGAAAATGGCCAAAGCAAGATGAAGCAAGTGTTTTTAAAATATCCTACATAACCTTAATTTAATAAATGGTAGCATAATGAATTATGACATCACCTATGTACTTGATCTCATCTTCATTAAATTTGTGTCATAATTCTCCATCCTAATTGAACTAATTCCCTTCTCTTCCTGTAGCCTATAAAAACACATAAGGGTCCCCTTTAATGACCCAATTGTGCTTCTCCTATTAACATTGAACTACTTGTACACTTAATAGTATTTTAATTTAATTTCACATGTGCTCATACTCCAACATCTATAATCTAATCTCTTTCCTTTAGATTAATGGCACTTGGCATGTTTATAAGCCAATAATCATTTTTACCTCCTATTTCTTTATTCCACAATTTACAAAATTGCCATTACATTCTTTTTTTTCCAAATTCACGACAATTGGCAATTTTGGAAGATTTTCTGACCAAATGATAAGCAAAATATTTGCATATTTATTTTCCCTCATATGATGATTTTGTGGACAATGTTTGAGTTTAATATAATAAATTTTTGTGTAATTGATAAATAAATAATGTTGTTTGGAATAAATAGTTTTTTTTTAAAAAAATACGGAAGTATTGTAGCAACGTTTTCACTATAGCAAACAGTTACCATAGTAGGACAGAAAGTACTGTAGCAACAGGAGCACTGTGTCAAACGCGCTTTTCACTATTCCATATGTGGTTTACTATTTGAAATCACTATTCCAGACACGGTTCATTGTGGCAATGCAGTTTTCACTGTTGCAACGCATTTTTTCCCTGTAAATAGAGAGCAAGGCCAAGCATAAATGGAAGAGAGGAAAGATATGTAGTGGCTTCATTCTTTGACAATTAGAGGTCCTTCTCTGATAGTTTTGTAAAAATTGTGTTATTTTTTAGAGTTAATTTCATGCATTGTATTACTTCTTTCTTGCCTCCTACATGGAAGGCTTAGGAAGTCCTCCTATATGGATGGTATAGGGTGCCTCCTACATGAAAGGTTTTACCTCCTAAATGGACGGCTATATTTCTCCATTTTTCAAGTATTGTTTAATTGTATATTTATGTTTTAGAATTTAATATTCAAGTTTTATGCAGTATTTATGATGTTTTCATTTTAGTTTTATGTAGTGTTAATTTATTTTTATTTTTTTAAAAATTTCATCATAAGCTAAATTTCTATTTTCCTAGGGTGATGACGTAGCTTACTAATGACGGATTAAATCTTAACTTATTAAATATAGTTTGAATTTCTCCTTTATGATTGAGTTTTAATAGTTGTTCTTAATGCTTTCAATTGACTGGCTGCCTTTTAAATGATTCCAATATGTATGTTGAGACAAGAAGGAGATGCATGTGTATAGATCCTATAATTAAAACCATTACTTGCATATGCAATAGGAATACATTCATATGTGTTGTGTTGTCTTACTGAGTTCCATAAAGCTTAATGCATAATTAATTGTTTGAATTCATATAGAAATATATTAGATTAGCAATTAATTAAAGAATTGCTTGACCTTGGAAGAGGCTAGTAATTAAATTAGGGAAACTTGACTATCAATCTTTTAGATTAAATTAGGCTAGAATAGATAAGTGATTCAATCCAAAATTTGTTAAGTGAAATCTGACCCCTAGGGCTTTTTCTCATATTTGCTTTCATATTATTTGGACTCATATTTAATCATTTTATTTTGTTCTCTCAATCCCCAACTACTCAACTAACTAAATAGAACTAAAATTACCCATTTTGGTACTTAGTGATCAATCCTCATAGGAACGATAATCAACTCACTTTTGTATTACTTGATTATGATAGTATACATTTACACTATTTAATAGATCATCTACACATGTAACACCCAACTTTGAAAAATCATAACTTTATTTGTAGAACTTCAATTGGAGTGTTTCCAAAGGTTATATGACCCTTATTGAGTCTAGTTTCAAGAAAAAAATAGCCTTTAACCAACTAGAAGCTCACACTTCCCATAATTCCTGTTTTTGGATGTTGCCTTAAATGTGGACCAGTTTCATTGGATTAGCTTCCAAAATTCATAACTCTCAATCCACTGGTCCAAATTACTTATAATACCTATCATATTAAAGCTCAGGATGTCTACTTTCATCCTGCAAAATTTCACAATTTTTGGACATCATTTGATCATCCAAAACATATAATAATATCGCTACCTAACAAGAAATTTTCATTGGCTGCAAATCCTCATTCTTGGGACTCTTGCTAAATTGGGGCTTAGTAGTCCACTTAATTTAGGCTTAGTCTCAAGCCTCTAATCCCAAAATTTAGGATATTATCGAGTTCATGATTTTAGATGTTTGTATGCAAATCTGGAAATTAGTGAAGTCAAAAGCAAATGTTGTTTGATTTTTTCACTGGAGGTAGTGTTATTTTGCAATGAAATTTGGTAGGATTAAAGTAGACATTTAGAGCTTTAATTTGGGTAGAACATGATTTTTGGATGAGTAGATTAAGAGATATGATTTTTCAAAGTTGTGCCCTGTTTCTAGAATGCAATCTAGAACAGAGGGAGTTTCGTGAATTTCTGAGAAAAATGTGATAACAGTGACCAACCTTGGGTATTTTTCCATTAAAATATACTTAGAGAATTGTACATAGGCTTTAGAATCACTCAAATTGGATTTTCCTAGAATTATTTATGATTTTCCAAAGTTGACAGAAAATTGAAACTACACTGTGTAGAGTTGTACTTTGTAGAAAATGTTGAAACTGTGATAGATAACCAATAAACTGTTATTAAAGGCATAGGCTTTGGAATCACTCAAATTGGATTTTCCTAGAATTAATTATGATTTTCCAAAGTCGACTAAAAATCTGACAGTTTTCTGGAAAATAGTGAAACTGCACTGTGCAGAGTTGTACTGTGTAGAAAATGTTGAAACTGTGATAGATAACCAATAAACTATTATTCAAGGCAGTAATAGTTCAAGTAACAACTAGTTACTTGTAACTTTAATTTATAGGAATTTGCGATAGCCCAACCAAGATTTTGAGGGGACAAGTAAAGCAGGAAAGGGCAATTCCATGTAGTAACTCTTTCATTTATACACTATGTGATTATTATTTTGTTGCATTACATGGTATATGGCATATTTATCTATCACATTTTATATGACTGATTGCATGTTACTACTGATATTATTTTGAATCTCATCATTTCCATAAATTTATATAGTTTTCAACAGCAGACAGCGGCTCAAGTGGCAAAGGCATACTTAACGGCAACTAATGGTTTCAGTACGGATCAAGCAAGACTGTTAGTTATCTAAAGACCTTTTAATTATTTTAAAGTCTATAAGTATTATGTATAAGACCTTATGGGAAAAACCTGTAATGGAATCAAGTACCTTGTATCAATATATTAGTATATTTATGTTATTCCTATGTGCCCACCGAACTATGCTCAAGCACTCTAAAAAATATGTAAATAAGATAAGGGTATTACAGAAAACCTCTATTATTGGGGTGAGGATTACTCTATCTATGAGGTATTGGGACTTGGATATGTGTTGTTGTAGATTAGGATATGTTGCTTCCACTATAGATTTTATGGGGTTGGCATAATTTGTAATCATAGTTCCTTTGGGATCTTAATTTCATTAATGCCTTTATGCGACAATCCCACCTTTCCATCCCCGACATCAAGCAACCACTATGAGAATTCTTTTAATTAACCCTTTGTTGGTTTATTGCTCTAGTAATCGTCCACAGGCGCAATTTAATTATGAGCCTATACAGCTTACATGATGATGGCCATAGTGGTGAGAAGTTCAAAAAGGCGTCAACAATGTCAGCTCGTGCTCCCTTTGGAATGACTGGTAGGATTTGCCTGAATCCCCTCCTATGCCAATGCATTCCCCGCTGAAAGGTAGATCAGATCTTATGATGTCTCTAAAAATTGGTCCATAACCTCGATGCAATACCTCTTGATCATTAGTGCCTCATCCCAGATTATAACTTTGGATGCTTTCAAACGAGTTGCTAATGATGAGTTGTGGGAGATGTTACATGTTGAATTCCTATTAATGTCAATAGGGATTGCGAATCTTAAATGTGATGCTTATCCTGATGAAAGAAAATTGGCCACTATACCACTAGCTGCGACATTTATCACAATGTGGCCTTAGCTCTTATCGCCATGGTTAAAGCAGTTTGTAGATATGTTTTTCTAGTCCTTCCATAGCCGTAAAGAAAAAAAATTTGCCCATGGTATTATTGAAAGTTTTCATTAAATCTAGAAGTAACCTAGCTTGGTCTTCTATTAGTAAGGTAGTAAGCTTCATGGCCTCTACCTCACAATTGTCCTTATCAAAGTAGAGTTCTTGGAAGAGTAGATTGTTTGTGATGTCCATCATGTCTCCCCCTTTTGGCCTTGTTATGCAAGCATAATCATTTAGAGACCGCCCATTCATGCACAAGAGTTTCTCAATTTCCTACTATCCTGCCTCCTCCTTATCTACCTCTGTCACTTGTATCTCTGTATAAGAAGAGTAGTAATAATTGTCAAGACATGGATATTAATCAATGATGATTACTTTGGGAATAAATTTAAGAGTGGGATGCTATGGTTATATGTCACTCTTTTTTACATCATTAGGGCCCTTTTCTTCTTTTTGTGTCATCTTTCAAGTAAAAAATGGTCTTGCCCTTTTAAGAATATGGTAGAAATGATAATTTTATATTTGATTTTAAAAGCATAAATGATAAAACCTCTTTTTAAAATATGCCAATGGCACTTAGTATGATAAGGCGCTTTATCTGTTGTACTATATTACTTCATTATTGAGTTTTTTTTCTTTGCACATTGTTTCTATGTAGTAAATATGTATTTTTTTCTGAGAAAAGTATGTTTAATATTACATGTGGTAGCCATACCTTGGAATCGAGGGTCATGTTGTGGTATGTAGAGCATATCCTCACAAATCGGCTGCTTTGCCTATTCCCAAACTATTGATGGATTTGAAAGGCAATAGCGTATGAGTATGCTAACAAAGAAGCGGCACAATTATTGGCTAGTAACCTAGTGGGATTCCTCTTTTATGTTGTCAATGAACTCTTGATCATCGTTGAGCAAGCCAAATGCATAGCAAGCTACTCTATATGTTGGGTAGATAACACCGTCCACTGTTCTTATCTCCTTGTAAGATTTTGGCCCCTTTGCCTTTATCAGTAGCACGTGCAAGTAATAAGTCTCACCCTAAGATAGGGATGCATGTGCAATTTTACCAACGGAGAAACCTCTCTGTCTCAGCTTCCTTTCCCTTTTCCGCTTGTTGAATGTGTAGTGTTGGGGGAATTCGACATATGTCAAAGTTTTGGCAAAATTGTCATCTTCATTTTGAGCCAGCCATGAGAGGAATATCAAATCCTTGATCCTTGGCCTATTTAATAGTGAATGCATCTCCTGCCTTCCTAAGAAGATGACTGGTTGTTGATCGAGTAGGTGGAAACTCAATCTTTCAACTGAAGGGTGTTTGTGGTGGATGTTGTATGCAAATATCCTACAAGCACCCTTACATGATAAAATATATCTACAGTTGAGATAATGTGTGATCTTGTCAAAGGATTGCTAGTATTCCACAAAGCACTCATTATTGTACAAGCCAATAATGACTCAATTGTTTCCCTTACTAATATATTTAAACAAATACTTGATTGCCCTCGGCTAGTTTGTTTTCTTAACATTGAGGTGCCCATGGAAAAGCTTCAATAATGTTGAGTTATAAGGCATGACATATCTATTATCTAGTTGTGTCCTTTTCTTTACATTTGTTTTTCCATCATTCCTCTGCCGATATGTGGGGTAGGCCTCATCGTCAACAATTGTATGCTCTTCATATTTATGGGGAAAGTACTTTTTGCATTTTCCCTTCTTCATGTATGGCGATTTAGGGTTCCTAGTGCCACAGGGTCCGTGCATCATGTAGTTGGTCACCAAGTCATGGAGCATAGGATCTGCAACTAATGTCAATATCCTCTGGCATTTTTGCCTTCACTGCTTGCTCTAGGAACAACAAGACATGGGCATGTGGCAATCCCCTCTTCTAAAGTTTGTCATGTATGTCTCTAAAACATTTGGGAAACAAAAAATGTGTCATGATTTGAAGCAAAGTAATATAATGTGCACCTAATTATAGTGATACTTGGATTGCTCTACATCATAAGCTATCTTCAAAATTAGTTGTAGGTTACTCACTTGGACTGGGCCGAACACCATTCTGCTCTTTGTAACTTTCATTAGTGCCTTGAGTTTCAGGTTAAATACTTGCTTAAGATGTCTTGATGGTATGACGATTAGAGTCTATTTTTGTCACAAAACCATGTGATCTCAGGCACATGGGATATTAAGAAGAAGTCAGGATATCCAGCCTATATGCAAATTGCCATATCATCTTGGAGTTTTGTATTATGTATCTTTACCTCCAGTGAAAAATGAGGGGATGATTATACTCTTCACCATGCTTGATGCATCAGTTTCTCCTCAAGATATTACATCAGTTAAACCCCTATATAAATCCATTTTGATGTCTTTCTGATGCCTGTGTATGTAGGACCACATTTCGTATTCCACCATTATAAAATCATCAACTATGAATTGTTGTAGTAGTCACTTAGAATATAGCAACACAGATTGCTCTTCACGCTTGTCTATCAATATAAAAGCCAAGTACTCTTAAATTGTTAATGTTTTCCACTTTTTTGTAGTTGCTTGTGAATGGCTATTATGCTCCAAGTCTAAGAGGCACCCATTATCAACATAGTGGAAAATAAGGGTATTGGAGGGGAAGATATGCATTGTATAATTCATTAACACTCTTCAAAGTACTTGCTTTCTTCTCCACAATTATACCTCTCTTAAAGTAGGAGCTGTTGAAGTCCCCCACTACCAACGCTATAACCTTTGATGGCACAGGTAGGTCATAATTTCTCTGGCTGTTGCATGATTGCCTAATGAGTCTAATCCTTATGTCAACAAGCTCATCCCATTTATAATTTCTAAAGTCATTCTATATTTTCGAGCTAAACTATTATTTTGGTCAAGGCATGATTTGATGACCATCACTATGGTTTCATCGATCTCCACTCCATTTGAGTTTCTCCTGTAAGTAGATCATGGCATACAAATGAGGATAAGCATATAAGACTGAGCATTTTGATGGGATACTAGAAGGATTGTTTTTGTTGTAGTCACGTGATTGGTATAATTCAATTTGCTACTTTATTTACAGTGTCACGTATGTATAGTTGAGAGCATACTAGAGTTCTTCCTTTAAGAGGCAATGATAGTTTTTGCCACACATTTTAAATGAATATGTCCCCCGGCCATTACGATTAATTGAGTGGTCTATCTTCCCTCCCATGGAATTGAATCCAAAGATATCCTTATATGCTCTTATGTTGGCCAAGAAATTTCTGGTTTCGGCATCATCTTTGTCCAAGAAGAGCTACCTTAGTTTAGGCAGTGGTGCCTGGAAGAATGGCACGTTGATCTTTATGTGACTACAGCAAATTGAGAATAGTGGGTGCTCTGAAGTTGTGCCCTTTGTAGCCTCTCATTGTACCATAACAATGCACTGCAATATTGGCACTCCTAAATAGGGCCTCCTTATCCAGATATCATGTATTTGAAATTGTAATAGTGTTCCAAGGTTCACCCTATGATGCGGTGGCTTCATCATCATACAACTCTTCAACAGCCCTTGTATTTTAGGCCATAATTTTACTAATCTACCACAATTTCATAGGCAATGTTAATTGATAAGTATATTTTTTATAATTAAATAAGTGTAGATTCTGAGATATATTTGATTAATATTTGTTGTTAATTAAATAGTGGATGATAATGTTTGTCGTTAATTTCTTTAATAGTATATTGGTTGATGTAATTGTGTGTTTGATTATCCTAAAACAAGAGACATCTAATTAGGATTATTTTGGTATTCTAAAGTAGCCTAGACATAAAGAATTTAGACTAGACCTTCAATTAAATCATGTAGGATTAGGTTTTCAGATTTAATTTTCTTGTTGGATAGACATGTACCTACCGACCCTACATAGTTTCGCTAGGCTTGCACTTAAATTAATGCAATTAAGTACTAACTCCCTAAAATATTAGGAATTAACATAGTTGGAATGGCTTTTAGTAGATTGCAAGACATTCTTAGGTAATTAAGAGTCCTAGACTAGCAAATACAACTTTAAATGCAATTAAGGGTAGAAATTAGACACTAAGAAGTAATCAAGGCTATAATAATTCAAGTTGCTGCTTAAGATTTAAAATCATCCTTATCCTTAGTCATAATAAAGTTAGATTTAGTTTTCTTTCTTTATTAGTTAGCTTTTATTCTTACTTTCTATTCAAATTGTGTTGACTCAACTTAAGAAAAAGTGTATTGCTCAACTACATTGTTTGTACCAAGTCCTTGAGGGAATGATATCTTTCTCACTCTTTATTACTTGGTACAGTCCGTACACTTGCGAGTCTTTTGCTCTATTTATCCCCTATCAAGTTTTTGGCATCATTGCTGGGGACTTGCGTGCCACCATTGTCTTAGTTGGAATTGATCGAGCATTAATAGTTTTAAGTTTGAGTTGGTAAATATCTTTTTTCTTTTATTTTTTAGTGGAAAAATGGATTTTACTTGGCAACCAACTAGTCTTAATATTAAGAAGGAGATGAATTCATTGTCTTTCACACAAGATGAACTGATTGTTTTTATAAATTCTTTGAATGAATATAGGCAATATAAAAGGAGTATAAGTGATAGTTATATTCCATATGTTGATTCTTCTCAAATATGTTTACATGTCTTGAGCTTATTGTGGAGGGAGTCATTTATCACACTATTATCTTATTTACCTTTTTTAGAGTATTTGCTAAAAATGATACACAGTTCAGTGGGTAACACAGGAATAACATAAATATAATGATATATTGATACAATGTATTTAATTACATTCCCAGTTTTCCCCCAAAATATCCAAAAATAAACTACATATAACCACCATCTTTGTCTTGGGATCTACACCCATAAGTTTCCCAGTTTACCACCTTGCCTTTAAATCCGCTAGTTCCCTCTAGCACATTATCATTTTTTAAAAAGAATGGGATTCTGAGGAATCCCAGTAGTAGCATATAACCAAACATATAAAATGCGAGAATTAAATATGAAATGCACTATATAATGTAAAATGAAAATTCATAACAATACATGTGTGTACACAGAGCTCAAGGTCAAATTGCTGTTGGATCCCCTATGTGTACCTCAACTAGGCCCCTAACCATAGCTAGGTAATGTACCCCACCCGTACCTTAGCTGAGTACCTGACCACAGCTAGGTAACATACCTTAGGCACTGTGTTCATATCACAAAATATAGGAACATACAGAATATCAACAATCACATAATGTATGAGAGATTATGCTACTACCTTAACCCCTTTTTTGCCAATGACTAGGCTCTCAACTTGGTCCTAAAATGTCAAATATACAAGAACTAGGTTCAAACCCATTCATGTACTATTCTAGGGACTTCCATAGTATTTTTAGTGGTTATGTGAGTCTACTGTTAAAATTTTCCAAAATACCACAAGGGACCCGGCACGGCCCCGTAATACCCAATCCAACCATATTTTTCCTGAAATTTTGACCTAGGCTATTCTAATATATTTTTAACCAAGGAATCTATTTCTGGATTCAAAATTACCAAATTCACTATAAAAATACCAGAATGCCCTTGGCAACCCTAAATTTAGTGTTTCAGGGGAGTTTGGATCATTTTGCTTTTTAAGGCTTTTCTGGAAAAGTGTTCAATTGTAACCCTACCTAATTTTCCCTCCTTAACACAATGGAATCATCAGATTATCAAAAATCCGACTTTAATCCCTCAAACCAGCAGTGGCCAAAATTCTCAATTCTCTGAGAAAATGTAGGGTTTTTAAAATCTGACTCCATATACATGCTCCTTTCCACTCCTAATCACTTTATTAACTATTTAATTATGTTATAACCACTTTTTAGAATCAATTAGGGTAGCATAACATTTGGGACACAACTTTTCCCAAAATTTACAAACATAGCAAATCCTAAGCTCCCTCTTGCTTATCCTTGGTGTGGCTGAAAGCCCTAGCTTCAAAAAACCAAAATTTGAGCTTCAAATACCTTAAATAACATAAAAGAGAAGCTTAGGAGAAGGATTATACACGTTAGGTTTGAATTCACCGAAGAAATCGACCTACCTTGTGAGATTTTCTTCCTTCTGTCTCTAAAATTCAAAAGCACTTTCTCTCTCCTCCTATGCTTGTTGTTGGACGAAAATGTGAAGAGGATGAAGTGAATTATATTTTATAATATCATATTTTCCCTTTTAATTATTTAATTCCAAATTTCAGATTTAAGTAAATTTTGGCAGATTTTCTACCCAAACTTTGAAAAAATCATAAATTTGTAGATATCACATTAGAGTAATTCTAAAGGGTATAGAACCCTTATTGAGTCTTGTTTTAAGGAAAATATAGCCTTTATCCAAATGGAAGCACACAATTCGCAGAAATTCCATATTTGGATGTTGCTCCAAAAAATTTCCAGTTTCACTAGTTAAACTTCAAAAATACATAATTTTTTGTATACAACCCCAAAAATTACCCATTACTTATCAAATTAAAGCCTAGGACGTCTACTTTCATCTTGTAAAATTTCATAATTATTTATCATCATTTACTCATATAAAATCACATGACAAGTTCACTGCCTCATAGGAAATTTCACTAGAAGCAGTGTTCACCTTTCATTTCCAATATTAAATTCCTATGACCAAAATTAACATTAATTTTGGACCAAATATTATTTTCTCATATTCCTCTACTTTGGGCCTCAATATTAGGCTTTTCAGAAAACCCAACTTAGGAACCAAACTTGTTTTGACCATTCATTTTGTCCTAGTGAAAGTTTTGAGATCCACATGTCATGTATTATTCTAATGAAATTACCCCTCCTTTATACTCTTATCCATACATAGAAAAGCATACCATTGAGTATAAGGAAAAATAGAATTTAGAAAAATTATTTGTGGAGTGTGTGGAAGCATCAGAGAGATTTAATAGAGAGCAAAAGGAAATTGTCACTAGAGTTGAGTCAAGTATCCAAAATATTAAGGTGTATGTAAGTCAAATTGTTTTAACCCTTGAGACTATAAGGCAAGATAATTCGGTAAACAAGATAACTAATTCTTGTGTTGATAATGATTATTTTGAGAAAGTTGAAGATGTGGAATTGCACGAGACTATGGATACAGTAGAAGGTGACTGTGAGCTTAAAATTGATGTAGATGAGAATATTGGGTGTCTAGAAGAGGTTCCGGTTGTGGAGCCTAAAGTTTGTGATTTTGATGACCAAATTGATATGATGTCCCAATAGTTGTTCTACATGACTCTTCTATAGATGTTTTCACTCTTCCTAATGAGCGGCCAGTGGATTTTGTTGGATACTCTAAATTTTTGAAAGTGCCTATATCTATTTGCAATTATGTGCATTGTAACCCCCTCACGGTAATTATATCCATATTATGAAATTTAAGTGAACTAGAGACCAATAAGACAAAAATCACATTTATAATCACTTATCTCCAAGAGATGGGGTCTACCGAAAATAGTTCAAAAACATAATTAATCTGGTCTCACATTCACCTTTGGATACAACTACCTATGCAGATAAATCATATAATAAATATCAGAGTGCGTAACTAAAATCCCGGCAACCCTGGGTTACTTGTATATATACAAATGGTTTATAGTTTCCCAAAATGGGCATTAAATATCCAAAAGATTCACATTTACAATCATATACATACACTAATCCCAAAATCCAAAATCTAAAACAGATAAGCAACAATCCAAAATCTAATATGTCCCTACTGGTCCTAACCACTCCGGTTTGGCCGCTTCCCTTTCGAGCTACTTGCCCTATCTGAAAATGTTAGTCATTGGAAAGACTGAGATTCTAAAGAATCCCAGTAGTAACAAATCACTCATACAAAATATAAACATAAAGCATGTAATGTTATCATGTTCACCAGCATAATCAGCAACACAATGATTCATGGCTCACGCCATAGACGACACTACTCACGGCTATATCACAATGCGCTATCCCGGCTTTCGCGGTAATCACAATGGTAGCTTTCGCTGAAAACACTATGCCCGCTTTCGCGGTAATCACTATGCCAGCTCTTGCTGTAATCTCAATGCCAGCTTTTGCGGTAATCACTATGCAGCAGCATCACAAGGCACAAAGTATCCCAAGGCATAATGTATCTCAAGGCATAAAGCTCCACAAGGTATCTCAATGGATCTCAAACCAGCAGTAGCAACACATAATGCATGATAGGCAAACATACAATACATTTACAAAAAGTATAAGAGAGAAGTCACTACCTATATCTTTCCTAACGTTCTTTGGCACAGTGGGCTCAGGCGTCTGACAGATATCAAATTCTATACCTATTTAGGGAGAATTGATTAATCTCTTTCCCAGATACCTATTTCTATAATACTTTAAGTTGGTTTCATTTAGGACTCTTTAGGTGACTATTAGAGGCCTAAACATATGCCTAACGGGTTATGAGAAAACTACCCTGAAGACCCCTTTTTCAAAAACAAAACACAGATTTTTGGCTAACTTACTTGAGTGAAGATGACCTCACTCGAGTGATGAAAGACTCGCACTCAAGTTAGACTAGCTCTCACTCACGAGTAATGATAGTGAGCAACCACTAAGGCCAAAAAGTGCTTACCACACTCGAGCATGGGGTTTTGCACTCGGGTGATAACTCTAAATCCACTCGAGTCCATGGATGTGCAACATAGAAAGTGACAACCCGAGAGCACATGCAACATAAGAGGGACAGGCTCACTCGAGCATACCCCCTAGCACTCGGGTAAGAAGGTTCCAATTGCGAGTGTCAGAACACACTCTTGAAACTTAGCCAGCTAGTGACAAACCAAGAGCAATCCTAATCATGAACTAACACTATCACTCGAGTGATCCCATGCTCACTCAAGTGATCACCAATATCACTCGCAGTGAAGGAAGTGCACTCAAGCTTTCTTCATGAAAACCCAAGCAAAACACAAAGGGAAAGGAAAAACACAAGGCAGTACTTCAGTGGGTTCCTCCCTCACTCGAGTGATGCTAGCAGATTGCCATATCGCAGCAACTGACAGAAATTCCCAGATCGACCAAAATCACACCCAATGGTTCCTAAACTCCACACGAAGCTCATACTCACTCAAAATGACATAGGGAACCCATTGGTAATCTCCAAAACACTCAAATACCATTTTAAACACAATCTATGCCCTTGGATCTCGATGGCACACAATACCCAATTCCAATCAATGCACTTCCAAACTTCAAAACCATATCAAATACTCAAAGAACTTCACAATTAACTAACCCCAACATCATCTACTATGAAATTTATACATTTCAAAATGGGCATAAAACCAGGGAAAATTTCCATAATTTCCCAACTCATCCAAAAATCACAAATAATATACCAAAATGCATCAAATCCTTACCTCTTCGACTTGCCAAATCCAGAATCTTGATTCTCCAACTTTCAAATTACTCCAATACACAAATCATTACCTTTCCAAATTCTGAAAACACTAAAATAGAGTTCTTAACACTATGAACAGGTTTAGTGAAGAGGATTTGAGCATAAGAATCAAAGTTTTCTCTTTTCTCTTCCCTTGCTTCTGTCCACCAGAAATGGTGACTAGAGAGAGAGATGGTGAGATGATGAAAATGATGATGATGATGTACAGAACTTTTCCCTTGCCCAAGCATCTAGCCGAATAGGAGAGAGAAGAGAGAGAAAAAGTAGGCTTTTGTCCTTTATGCCATATCTATTGGTCCACCAAAGTACTACTTGTCACCATCTTACTCACTCCCTCTATGAGCTCACACAAGTGCAAAGCATAGAATTCTGACCCATGGTCAATAAATCTCAACCATTGATCTTTAATCTCCAAATACACTTATATCAAATTTACATCACATTTCTCTAAAAGTGTTTAATTACACTAATTACAATCAATATTAGAGTCATTAGCCCTTAATACCAAATTGGTTCATCACAATTCTCCCCCCATCAAATAAATTTTGCCCTCAAAATTTGTCAAACTACTTGTGCCATGAACTCTGGATATCGCCTTCGCATATCGTCTTCCGCTTCCCATGTTGCTTCTCGGGTCATACCCCTCCATATCACTTTCACATAAGGAATACTTCAGTGTCTGAGCCGTCGTTCTTCTCGATCAATAATATGTTATGGCTCCACCGTATATGTGAAGTTATCTTTCAACTCCACTTCCCCATACTCAATGATATGAGACGGATCTGGTTGGTATTTCTTCAATTGGGAAACATGGAACACATCATGGAGTTTGCTCAAGTTTAGGGGTAGGGCTACTCGATAAGCAACAGGCCCAATCCTTCCAAGGATCTCAAAAGGACCTATATACCTTAGGCTCTACTTCTTTCGCTTGATAGCTCGCCTAATACCGGTGACAGGAGATACTCTCAGAAACACATGGTTACCAACCTCAAACTCCAGAGGCCTTTTCCTCTTGTCAGCGTAACTTTTTTGTCGACTCTGAGCTGCAAGGAGCCTCTTACTCTGTGGTTTGATCAACAAGATCTGGCCCATACAATTTCCTCCCAGACAATTCATTCCAACACAATGGCAATTGGCATTTTCTTCCATACAATGCTTCATATGGCTCCATTTGAATGCTCGCATGATAGCTATTGTTGTAGGCAAACTCCGCAAGAGGAAGAAAATGATCCCAACTCCCTTTAAAGTCGAGAACACATGCCCGCAACATATCCTCTAGGGCCTGAATAGTCCTCTCTGACTGTCTGTCTGTCTGAGAATGATAGGCCATACTGAATCTCAA
Source organism: Inga leiocalycina (assembly GCA_963242795.1). Taxonomy (NCBI): domain Eukaryota; kingdom Viridiplantae; phylum Streptophyta; class Magnoliopsida; order Fabales; family Fabaceae; genus Inga; species Inga leiocalycina. The sequence goes on along the minus strand of OY725327.1, from coordinate 48,584,355 downwards.
TTGAGTTCCCAACGCCTCATGCAATGCTCTCCAAAATCTCGAAGTAAATCGGGGAGCAAGATCGGAAATGATATTCTTTGATAAGCCATGGATCTTCACAATCTCCTGAATGTAAATCTCTACTAGTTTATCCGGAGAGTAACCAGCATTGATCAGTAAGAAGTGCGCCAACTTCATTAATCGGTCCACAATGACCCAGATCGCATCATAATTCTTGATCCTGGGCAATCCCATAACATGGTCTATGGTCACACTTTCCCATTTCTATTCTGAAATCTCAGGACTTTGTAACAAACCAAGTGGTCTCTGGTGCTCAATCTTTACCTTCTGGCATGGAGATACCTCACCACATATTTCGTTACATCACTCTTCATCCCCGGTCACCAATACATAAATTTTAAATTATGGTACATTTGGGTCATACCAGGATGAAGAGTATACCGGCTCTTATGCGCCTCATCTAAGATTTTCTCTCTCAACTCCGCCTTACGTGGAACACAAATTCTTTTCTGGTAGCGAACCAATCCACTAGGTGACAGATCATAGCCCTAAGCTTCTCCCCGCTCGATTCTAGCTACATTACACTGTATCCAGCCATCTTGCCTTTAAGCCTCTTCAATCTCATCTCTAAAGTCACTTTCCCCTTTGGAAAATAGTATAGTTGGCATAGATGACTTGATTTGATAAATTGATATCACAAAAATCAGCAATCAACTTCCCCTCCTGTATCATCATAGCTGCCACCCGAACAATTTTTCGACTAAGAGCATCAGCGACTACATTTGCCTTACCTGGATGATATTTGAATTCCAGGTTGTAGTCCTTAAGCAACTCCATCCAACACCATTGTCTCATATTCACTTCTTTTTTATCATACAATTATTTAAGACTCTAATGGTTGCAGTACAGTTCCACAGTCACACTGTACAGGTAATGACGCCAAATCTTCAATACAAACACGATGGCCGCAAGCTCCAAATCATAAGTGGGATAGTTCATTTCATGAGGTTTGAGCTATCGAGAGGCATAGGCCACCACTTGTCCCTGCTGCATAAGGAAAAACCTTAATCCATGGCAACTGGCATCACTATACACAACGCATGTCAAACTGGGATAAGGTAAAATCAACACAGGTGCCGTAGTCAACCTCTATTTTTTCTCAACAAAGAAATTTTCATAATGTTCATCCCACACAATTGGCTGATCCTTTCTCGTGAGCTTGGTCATTGGCAAGGCAATTTAGGAAAAATTCTAAATGAATATCCGATAATAGCCAGCAAGACCTAAAAAACTGCGTACCTCTACAACAGTTTCTGGCCTTTCCAGTCCAGTACTGCTTCTACTTTACTGGAATCCACAGAGACCCCTTCTTGCGAGATAACATGGCCTAGAAATATCACTTCTGATAGCCAAAACTCATACTTACTCAATTTGGCATAGAGCTGCTTCTCACGCAATGTATTCAACACAATTCTCAAATGATGCTCATGCTCTTCTCTGCTCTTAGAGTATGTCAGAATATCATCAATGAACACCATAACGAATTGATCTAGGTATTGTCGAAATATACGGTTCATGTAATCCATGAAAATCGTAGGCGTATTGGTTAACCCAAATGGCAAAACTAAGAATTCATAATGACCATGCCTAGTTCGAAAAGCAGTTTTCAGAACATCTTCTGCTTTCACTCGTAGCTGGTGATACCCCAACCTTAGATCAATCTTTGAAAACACACATGAACCAGATAGTTGATCTAAAAGGTCATCGATTCTAGGGAGAGGGTACTTGTTATTGACGGTAATCTTATTCAACTATCTATAGTCAATACACAAACGAAGACTCCCGTCTTTCTTTTTCATAAACAAACCTGGAGCTCCCCAAGGTGACACATTGGGTCAAATAAACCCTTTCTTGAGAAAATCTTCAATTTGCTTCTTCAATCTGCCATTTCATTTGGGGCCATACGATATGGGGCTTGGATATAGAACCAGCTCTAGGTACAATGTCAATCAGAAATTGAACTTCCCTTTCAAGAGGTAATCCACTTAGGTCGTCCGGAAATACCTCAGGGAATTCATTCACTATGGGTATACTACTCAATGTTTCACCGGTTTCTCCTTGTACAGAAAAGAAAACCATATACCCTTGACAACCCTATTGCAAATATTTCTCAGCCTTAGCTATTGAAAGGAAATTTAAGCTAACATTCTTGCCCTCAATGCTTTGAGAAACAGGATACATTATCCTTTTGTTCCCACAATCTAGCAATACATTATTTGCTCTCAACCAATCAAAACCCAAAATGACTTCCAATTAGCAAAGAGGTAAACAAATCAGATCTACTACAGACTCATGACCCTTAACAGTTACAACACAATTTAAACAGACTTATGTAGTCACAGTCTTAACACCCATCGGCGTTGACATAATCAGATCGAATGGTAACTTATACACATTTATACCCAGGCGCTTCACACACTTATAGGCAATAAAGGAGTGACTTGCACCCGAGTCAAACAAAGCTTGTAACATATTACCATGAATACGGACTTTATCTTGTATCAACTCTGGGGATTTCTGGGCCTTTTTGTGAGTCATAGCAAATACTTGACCCTGAGCCCTTGGTCTCTGCTCCTGTTGTGGCTATCCACACTCAACGGATGTATGCCCTACTTGCTTACATTTGAAACAAATCACCCGACCTCGCAAGTCTTGCCATGATGTGGCTTGTTACATCCAGGACATGTCCATACCATAGGAGCTCTCTACTGATCACAACTCTCATACTGATAAGGCTTCTTACCATTGCCTCTATATGAGAATGATCCTGAGCCCTTTTGCTTCTGAGAAGCATTGCCCTTACTGGGCTCACTATGACCATCGGCAGTCTTAGCCGGATACAACTTTCTCATATTGCTTTCTATAATCCAACATTCCTCAACTGCCTTGTTGAACTCGAAAAACTAATGGGTGGCTATTCTCTTCATTATATCACGCCTTAAACCCTGTACAAGCAAGTCCGAGCTTAACTCCTTGTCATCCAACTTCCGTAAATAGGATGAATACCAAGATAAATGGACAAAATGGGATAGGTACTTATCAAAGGACTCTGAGTCCCCTTGCTTGATATTCAAGAACTCGGTCTCCTTCTTAAGCCTTACCGAGTTGGGAAAATATTTTTCGTTAAAGTACTACTAGAACACCTCCCAGGTCATTGGTATGCTTTTACTCCTCAAAGACAGAGCAATATTCTTCCACAGTGGTCTACATCTCCCTCAAGTTTATACACCGCCAACCTGGCTTTCACCTCTAAGGAACACTCTAAGACCTCAAAAATCTTCTCAAGGTGGTTTAGTCAATCCTACGATGCCTGAGGATCAAATTTCCCCTTAAATGCCAGAGGTAAGTGCTTACAGAATCTAGAGACCCAAAACTGAAGGTCTCTTTCCTCTTTAACAGGAACTCCATATGATTCCTGATTTGGTCTAATACGAGGAGGTAATTCAAGTGGTCGCGCCGACCTTTCAGTGGTCTCGCCGACCTTTCAGTGGTCTCTTCATGTCTAGTCTTTTCTCAGGTTTCTTCTCGAGTCTCTTCTTGAGTAGACTGACCTCGACCCTTATTTTTCATGGTTCTCTCAACTCTGAACTCTTCTCTTAGTACAACAATCATATCCCACTGATATCTTATCAGACCCATTAACTCTTGCATCAGATCTGGTGGATTGTCATTAACTTCTTCCACCTCAGGGTCTACTCACGGTACACTGGGGCGAACTCTTGTCTTTTTCATTCTACAAATCATTCATTAAGTCAATACCACAGAATGTATACGCATAATCTCACAAATCATATATGTATCCATATAACAAGAATACATGTGTATATAGTAATCATTCAAAGATGATCTACTATCACTAAGACCACACTATGCGATTTATCCTAGCAAGCACTACCCTTGCCAAGAACTACAGCTCTGATACTAAAAATGTAACCCCTTTACGATAATTATATCTGGATTATGAAATTTAAGTGAAATAGAAGAGACCAATAAGACAAATATCACATTTATAATCACTCATCTCCAAGAGATAGGGTATATCGAAAATAGTTTAAAAACATAATTAATCTGGTCTCACATTCACCTTCAGATACAACTACCTGTGCAGATAAATCACTAATAAATATAAGAGTGCGTAACCAAAATCCCGGCAACCCCGAGTTACTTGCATATATACAAAGGTTTTAAAGTTTCCCAAAATGGGGATTATATATCCAAAAGATTCATATTTACAATCACATATATACAGTAATCCCAAAATCCAAAATCTAAAACAGATACCCAACAATCCAAAATCTAATATATCCCTACTGGTTGTAACCACTCCGGGTTGGCCGCTTCCCTTTCGAGCCACTTGCCCTATCTGAAAATGTTAATAATTAGAAAGAGTGAGATTCTAAAGAATCTCAGTAGTAACAAATCACTCATATAATATATAAACACAAAGCATGTAATATTTTCATGTTCACCAGCATCATCAGCAATACAATGATCCATGGCTCCCACCACAGACGACAATACTTATGGCTGTATCACAATGCTCTATGCCCGCTTTTGCGGTAATCACAATGGCAACTTTCGCTGTAAACACTATGCCCGCTTTCACGGTAATCACTATGCCAGCTCTCGTTGTAATCTCAATGCCTGCTTTCACGGTAATCACTATGCAGCAGTATCACAAGCCACAAAGTATCTCAAGGCACATGTATCACAAGGCATAAAGCTCCACAAGATATCTCAATGTATCTCAAAGCAGCAGCAACAGCAATACACAATGCATGATAGGCAAACATACAATACATTTACACAAAGTATAAGAGAGAAGTCACTACCTGTATCTTTCCTAACGTTCTTTGGCACAGTGGGCTCAGGCATCTGACAGATATCAAATCCTATACCAATTTAGGGACAATTGATTAATCTCTTTCCCAGATACTTATTTCCATAATACTTTAAGTTAGTTATCATTTAGGACTCTTTAGGTGATTATTAGAGGACTAAATATATGCCTAAAAGGGTTAGGAGAAACTACCTAGAAGACCCCTTTTTCAAAAGTAAAACATAGATTTTTGGCTGACTAACTCGAGTGAGGTCATCTTGTTGGATGCTCTAAATTTTTGAAAGTGCCTATATCTATTTGCAATTATGTGCATTGTAACCCCCTCATGGTAATTATATCTGGATTATCAAAATTTAAGTGAACTAGAGACCAATAAGACAATAATCACATTTATAATCACTTATCTCCAAGAGATAGGGTATACTGAAAATAGTTCAAAAACATAATTAATCTGGTCTCACATTCACCTTTGGATACAACTACCTATGCAAATAAATCATATAATAAATATCAGAGTGCGTAACTAAAATCCTGGCAACCCCGGGTTACTTGTATATACAAATGGTTTAAAGTTTCCCAAAATGGGCATTAAATATCCAAAAGATTCACATTTACAATCATATACATACACTAATCCCAAAATCCAAAATCTAAAACAGATAAGCAACAATCCAAAATCTAATATGTCCCTACTGGTCCTAACCACTCCGGTTTGGCCGCTTCCCTTTCGAGCCACTTGCCCTGTCTGAAAATGTTAGTCATTGGAAAGACTGAGATTCTAAAGAATCCCAGTAGTAACAAATCACTCATACAATATATAAACACAAAGCATGTAATGTTTTCATGTTTACCAGCATAATCAGCAACATAATGATTCATGGCTCACGCCACAGACGACAGCACTCACGGCTATATCACAATGCGCTATGCCGGCTTTCACAGTAATCACAATGGCAGCTTTCGCTGAAAACACTATGCCCGCTTTCACGGTAATCACTATGCCAGCTCTCACTGTAATCTCAATGCCAGCTTTTGCGGTAATCACTATGCAGCAGCATCACAAGGCACAAAGTATCTCAAGGCATAATGTATCTTAAGGCATAAAGCTCCCCAAGGTATCTCAATGCATCTCAAACCGGCAGTAGCAACTCATAATGCATGATAGGCAAACATACAATACATTTACAAAAAGTATAAGAGAGAAGTCACTACCTATATCTTTCCTGATGTTCTTTGGCACAGTGGGCTCAGGCGTCGGACAGATATCAAATTCTATACCTATTTAGGGACAATTGATTAATCTCTTTCCCAGATACTTATTTCTATAATACTTTAAGTTAGTTATCATTTAAGACTCTTTAGGTGACTATTAGAGGCCTAAACATATGCCTAAAGGGTTATGAGAAAACTACCCTGAAGACCCCTTTTCTGAAAACAAAACACAGATTTTTGGCTCACTTACTCGAGTGATGAAAGACTCACACTCGAGTTAGACTAGCTCTCACTCAAGAGTGTTGATAGTGCGCAACCACTACGGCCAAAAAGTGCTCACCACACTCGAGCATGGGGTTTTGCACTCGGGTGATAACTCTAAATCCACTCGAGTCCACGGATGTGCAACATAGAAGTGACAACCCGAGAGCACATGTAACATAAGAGGGACAGGCTCACTCGAGCATACCCCCTAGCACTCGGGTAAGAAGGTTTCAATTGCGAGTGTCAGAACACACTCTTGAAACTTAGCCAGCTAGTGGCAAACCAAGAGCAATCCTAATCATGAACTAACATTATCACTCGAGTGATCACCAATATCACTCGCGGTGAAGGAAGTACACTCAAGCTTTCTTCATGAAAACCCAAGCAAAACACAAAGGGAAAGGAAAAACACAAGGCAGTACTTCAGTGGGTTCCTCCCTCACTCGAGTGATGCTATCAGATTGCCATATCGCAGCAACTGACAGAAATTCCCAGATCGACCAAAATCACACCCAATAGTTCCCAAACTCCACACGAAGCTCATACTTACTCAAAATGACATAGGGAACCCATTGGTAATCTCCAAAACACTCAAATACCATTTTAAACACAATCTATGCCCTTGGATCTCGATGGCACACAATACCCAATTCCAATCAATACACTTCCAAACTTCAAAACCATATCAAATACTCAAAGAACTTCACAATTAACTAACCCCAACATCATCTACTATGAAATTTATACATTTCAAAATGGACATAAAACCAGGGCAAATTTCCAAAATTTCCCAACTCATCCAAAAATCACAAATAATATACCAAAATGTATCAAATCCTTACCTCTTCGACTTGACAAATCCAGAATCTTGATTCTCCAACTTTCAAATTACTCCAATACCCAAATCACTACCTTTCTAAATTCTGAAAACACTAAAATAGAGATCTTAACACTATGAACAGGTTTAGTGATGAGGATTTGAGCATAAGAATCAAAGTTTTCTCTTTTGTCTTCCCCTGCTTGTGTCCACCGGAAATGGTGACTAGAGAGAGAGATGGTGAGATAATAAAAATGATGATGATGGTGTACAGAACTTTTCCCTTGCCCAAGCATCTAGTCGAATAGGAGAGAGAAGAGAGAGAAAAAGTGGGCTTTTGTCCTTTATGCCATATCCATTGGTCCACCAAAGTACTACTTGTCACCATCTTACTCACTCCCTCTATGAGCTCACACAAGTGCAAAGTATAGGATTCCGAGCCATGGTCAATAAATCTCAACCATTGATCTTTAATCTCCAAATACACTTATATCAAATTTACATCACATTTCTCCAAAAGTGTTTAATTACACTAATTACAATCAATATCAGAGTCATTACATGCATGTTGTGACTTCTTTGATACATGCATTATGCTATCAATATTAGACTCTGATACACTTATATCAGAGTCATTACATGCATGTTATGACTTCTTTGATACATGCATTATGCTATCAATATCAGACTTTGATACACTTATATCAGAGTCATTACATGCATGTTGTGACTTCTTTGAATTCATTGAATGCTTATACTTTGAAATTGTCTATGATTGAGGAAGTACATGTAATTAACATGAAAGAGCATCTTTTTTATTTGAAATCTTGTTGCTTTAAAAGAAATGAAAGTAAGGTGACTATGGTTTTTGATACGTATGATTAGATGATTGTGTTGAGAAGATAACTAAAGACTTTAATTTTAGCGCTTCTTGGGAGGCAACCCAATATAATGAATTCTACTTTCAACTATTTTTCTTTTATTTTATTTTTCTTTCTTTTTTTCCCTCTATGTCTTAGCCTCAAATTTTTCGTTAAAACCCTTCTCAAGTTTTGTTATAGGAAAGAAAGTGTCATGAAAGTGCTAGAGGAAGAACTCCACATCAAACTCATAAATCTAAAGCTCCCTTCTCTCTTTATTGACTTTTACAACATTGAGGACAATGTTTGATTTAAGTGTGGGGGAGGGATATAATTTTTCTTTTTGCTTGTCCTTTTATGCAATTGAAAAGATTTTATTTTATTTAATTGCAAGATTTTCATAGTTGAAACTTTTGCATAGCTTATGATTGAACTAAAATTTGAGCCTTGCCCATTTTAGAAAATGTTGTTGAAAAAAATTAAAATAAAAAATAATGTTTCAATTAAGCCTCTAAACCTTGATCTTTTGTATAAATCTGGATATGGACTATGGGAATAGGGTTCATTTGTAATATGACCAACAAATTATTAGTTTATGAATATGTTGCTACTTAATTTCTTTAGAAATTTGATGATGACCCTTATTACCTAAGCAAAGCTTCTATTTAGAATAAATAACTCAGAAAGAAAAAAGAAAGTAAAAAATAAGAGAGAGAGAGAGAGAGAGAAGAAAAAGACAAAAACTAAAATGAGATAAGAAACACAACTCCAATGGGTTCTCTAGACCTAACTTTGTAACCGGGGGCACTTCATCACCAATGTTGGCACTAGCATCAAACAGTAAAGTCAAATAGAGCTACAAGTTAGGCTAAAAGTCTCTTGAGGTATCTGTTGGAGTAACTAAGTAATCGGTATTGCATCACCCATGTGCAGGGTCAAGTAAAAAGGGGACCTACCATAGCCCAATATGAAAAAAATGGTAAAAAGAAGGAGGAAAATAAATATAATTAATCACTTTTCTACCAGATGATCCTTATTAAATTAAATGAAAAGTTTGGATAAGTGGACGATTTGAACTTTTCTGGAGGAGTTGAGTAGTTTCCTATTCCTTTAATAATCTTATTGTTACACTTGTTACTTGCCAATCCTTTTATCATGGAAACATTAAGAGATTATTACAATTGTTCATGGCTATTGGGATAGTGATCCATTTTTATAAGAAATTAAATTAAATTAAATTTGATAGCATGATCTAAGTGTGGTGGTGTGTTTCTCTCTGCTTAGGAATTTCATAAGCAATGTTCTTGTTGTTCGAATAATGAAATTTTCTTTCTTTTGCTTGAGGACAAGCAAATGTTTAAGTGTGAGGGAGTTTGATAAGTATATATTTTATAATTAAATAAGTGTAGATTTTGAGATATATTTAATTAAATTTATTAATATTTTATACTTATTTAATTATCTTTTATATTTTTTATCTTTTAATTAATTATAGGATAAAAGGATATTTTGATATAAAATATACTCATATCCTAATTTATTTTGCAAGAGATATTATAAGATTCAACCGAGAACAAAATATCAATATAACATATCTATATTATATGATAATCGATAAAAGAAAGAGATAAACTAAGGTATTGTGATAGAGACACATACAAAGAGGCAATATATACCTATATATATATGCTAGGCATGGCAAGTGGGAGGTGTGTTCTATTTTCCTTGTTGGTGATGGTAAGGCAAGAGCTTTCATGGAGGGAGATTAAACTTTAGAGATGCAAAAGAATGATAGCACGGATAAAAATTCGGCATGAGTTTTTATTTCTCCTTTCTCTTCTCTTCTCTCTTTGTCTTTTTATCTTTTCTTTGGTTAGATAGTATTTTATTCATGAGAATGTTCAGTTTGTGTAGATAAACTTTGGTTTTAGATTATTTAGTTTGATTATGAATTGTGGATGATAATTTTTGTTGTAACTGCTTTAATATTATATTTGTTGATTTAATTGTGTGCTTGATTACCCTAAAACAAGAGACATCTAATTGGGATTATTTTGGTCTTATAAAGGAGCCTAGACAAAGGGAATTTAGACTAGACCTTCAATCAAACATATAGGATTAGGTTTTCGGATTTAATTTGCTTGTAAGATAGACATATACCTACCAGCCCTACATAGTCTCGCTAGGCTCATACCTAAATTAATACAATTAAGAACTAATTGCCTAAGACATTAGGAATTAATATAGTTGGAATTCCTTTCAGTGGATCGACAGACACTCTTAGGTAATTAAGAGTCCTAGACTGGCAAATATAACTTTAAATGCAATTAAGAGTAGAAATTAAACACTAAGAAATAATCAAGGCTATATCCAAGTCACCGCTTAAGATTTAGAATCATCCTTATTCTTAGTCATAATTATAGTTAGATTTATTTTTCTTTCTTTTTTAGTTAGCTTTTATTCCTCCATTCTATTCAAATTGTGTTGAGTCAACTTAATCAAAAGTGTAAAGTCATTGCTCAGCTACATTATTGGTACCAAGTCCTTGAGGGAATAATATCTTACTTACTCTTTATTACTTGATACGATCTGTGCACTTGTAGAGTCTTAGGCTCTATATTTTGGCCTTATCAATAACAGGTTTCTAAAGCATCATGTATTCACATTCACTTACAGCCTTTGGCATATGTTTGAATTGGTCTTGCGTTGTGTCTTGGTGATATTTCTACTTGACCTTAGAGCCGAGTCTTTTTGGACTATATTCTTTGTGGGTAGTGTTTTACTTGGTTAGCTCTTTCACATTTCCTAGTTGCTCCCAGTATGATGTGCAGGATACTTTGCGAGGCCATGCTTTATGGTTCTGTGTTTCTACTGTTTGTGCAGCAGTCAAATTTAAGGTCACAATTTATCTTTTGACTTCCCATTTGTGTTACCTCCCATTGAATTGAAATTATTATTTGCTCATCATTTTTGAAGAGTTGACAGGTCTTTCAGCTTCCTATTTGTATATGCATCCATTAAATTGATATGTTTTTTTGTTTGCCATTAATGTAGTGATCTTTTGGCTATTTGGTTTCAACCTATTTTGAGTAACCGTTTCTTTTTCGGCTATTAATGCCCTCTCCATGAACACATTTTAATATTAGAATGTCTTCATTGATAAAGGATACAAATATTAGTATGTCTTCATGAATTTGAGGAAGTTCGTCCAAGGATATGAAATCATTAAAAAATTCACTTACGTTAATACTTGTAAATTGTATGGATGTATATTCAAGCAGCTGCCATTTTAATGATTGTAATTATTTGTATGTATGTTGTAGGAAATATTGGGCATACCTGGAGTGCTACCGTTAATATCTTGTACCCATGCTAATTAGATCATTGTTGTGAAAGCGATTATGATGTACAGCAAATACACCACCAATAGGAAGAAGAAGATAAAGGAATATAGTAGAGGGAATAAGGAATTAGTATGTCAGAATATATTTTTCAAGTAGTTAACAACTAAACCCCTTACGCCTATTTATAGTGTTCTATTCACCCTTTCCTTTCTACTAACATATCCTTTCATTAGAGAGACAAAATATCCTTTCGATTAAGAGGCATATTGTATTGGTGATTCAATACCACTTGAAGAGTCATATTCTATCGGTTAAATAATATGATTCATAATAATTGAAAAATATCACATATATCCACCCAAGCTTTTATATTATTTATATTTTGACCCTAACCCTATTGGGCTTGGGCCTAATCCACCAAGGGTGGACTAGGTTATTTTCCAACATCTCCCACTCACACTTGGTGGGTTAGATATGTCTCTTTTTCTTCCTTCTTTCATACTAGGTGCTTTGATGTGACTGCTGTAATATCCCAAAAAGTGATTAAGGGCTAATGACTTTAAAAGTGGATATAATTATTGTTGAATAAACACTTTTGGAGAATGTGTGATGGGAATTTGGATATTTTAATGATTCCAATGGCTTCCTTGTGAAAATTCGTGTGGGGAGAGTGTTTATTGTGAAATTGGAATTGAACCATTGGCAACAATCGTGCAAAAGTTGAAAACTCTGTCCATTGAAACTCTGTACAGGGCAGCCAATTTGTATGGACGTTTTAAATAGGCAAATGGTGTCTGAAAATTCTGAAATTTTCCAGTATTAAAGTTCACATGTCAAGCTTCAAAATTAACATATAATTTGTATCATTTTGATTTGTGGCCTAAGAGTTTTGGATTTTTGAAATTTTCCCAGCGAAATTAATTATTTTCTGGGACAGTATGCAAAGATTGAAATTCTGGGAATTTTTTGGTGATTTTCAGTAATGGCCAATATTTTTCCTATGAAGAGGACTTAAATATCTTTCATTTGGCTCTAGAATCACTTCATTTCGATTTTTCTAGAATTAGTTATGATTTTTCAAAGTTGGGCAGAAAATCTGCCAGAAAATCCGAAAATGTGAAATTAGAAATTATGACATCATCATGTGGTAAGGTGACATCAACATGGAATTAAAAGCAATTCCATCATCTTGATCAGCCATTCCCGACCCATTTCAGAGAAAAAAAAGACGTGAAGAGAGCTTAGAGAAAAGAGATAAAAAGAGGAAGAAATCTCGCAAGGTAAGCCAATTTCTCCGACGATCTAGCTCCTAACGCGTATAATTCCGACTCTAAGCTACTCCTATTTATTCTTTAAGGTTGTGAAGCTCAAAATTTGGTGTTTCAAAGAGGCTAGGGTTCAGCCAAATTTGGGAAAAGCCAGAGGGAGCTTGAGGTAACTTCCAAACTTTCGTATATTGCTTATTCTCGCTGCTGTGGGCAATTTAATCGGTGAAATTTCGCCGGATTGCCATTGGTTTTAAAGTTTGGAAATTGAGTTTCCTAAGGGTTATGCTGCCCAATTTTGGTAGTTATAACCTAATGTAATAGTAAATAAAGTGGTTAGGAGTAGAAAGGAACGCGTTTACGGAGCCGAAATTGTAAAACCCCAATTTTTCCCGGAGAACATGTATATTTCGGCCAAGATTGTAAATGGGTCTTAGAGTTGGATTTTCAATGATTTTATGATTCCATTGGATTCAGTGGGCGAAAATAGGTGGGGTTACAGTTTGGCACTTTTTCAAAAAAGGCCGAGAAAGCATAATTACGGAAAACCCCTAAAACCCTAAAAGTAGGGCTGCCAAGGGCAATTTCGTAATTTGACATTGAAATTTGATAATTCTGAGTTCGGAAATGGATTCCTTGGGCGAAAATATGTCAGGATAGCCCATGTCAAAATTTCAAGAAAAGTACAGCCGGACCAGGTACGGCAGGCTCGGGCCGGGTCCCCGGGGGTATTTTTGTAAATTTTCATTATAGACTCATATAACCCCAAGTAACACTATGGAAGTGTCTAAATGGTGCATTTGGAATTGCAGGATTCGATATTTGCCGCCCTCGTGAGCCAACTGCGTCGAAGGACATCAGGAAAGGACAAGGTAGTGACTCTCTCTCTTATACTATGTGTAATACTCTGTATGTGTGTGTTATCACTATTCTGTGATGAATCTTTGATGCTGCTACGGTTACAGCTGGTGATAGCTGTCGTTTACAGTGTAAGCTGTCGTTTACAGCATAAGCTGTCGTTATTGTGATTACAGCGTAAGCTATCATGATTATGATTACAGCGAGAGCTGTCGTATTGTGTATACAGCTGTGAGTGCTGTCGTTTGTGGTGAAAACCATGTATCTTTGAGATTGATGCTGCTGTTGCTGTTTGTGATTTATGTACATACTTTGTGTTTATGCATTGTGTGAGTGGTTTGTTACTACTGAGATTCTCTCGAATCTCATTCTTTCCTATGACTAACATTTCAGACAGGGCGTGTGGTTCAAAGGAGAAGCGGCCAACCTGGAGCAATTAGGGCCCTTGGGGGTATATAGTTGAGTTGGAAACGTTGGTTAAGTATTTTGAACTTGGGATTACTGTATATTCTGAATCAGGAACACTACATTCTATTTTGGTTGTGTAATCCCCTAGTGTATACTTATAAACCTTCAGGTTTTTATGCATAGAACCCGGGAGTTGCCGGGGATGCGGTTATACACTCTGATATGATTGAATGTACATTAATTGCACAGGTAATTATATTCGAATATTGAAATTGAGACCTGGATGGAAAAAAAAAGAGTTTTGAAAGTTTTGTAAAAATTTTACTGTGAGACAGAAAGTTTAAAATGAGGTTAAAGCATCCAATGATCTCTAATCCGATTTAAATATGTGTTATCGAATTATAATTACGTGTTTAAAGGCAGGGGGTTACAACTGTAAAGGCATGACATCTATATATAGGTGTATGTACTAGAAAGCTCCTTTATAGAGACTAGCACAAGACAACCTACATCATGTAGCTTGATTTTAATATTGTGCCTTAAATATCCTAGATTTACTTATATACACTTTCACATGGCTAATCTAATCCCTTTCGAGTCACTATAAAACTCATATTGCCTTTCTAGTATGTATAGTATCCACACTTATAAAATTACCAAAAATAATATCATAAGAGACATGTCCAAACACCAACATTTTTATGTATATTCCAAGTAATCTTCCTTCTGCTCAAATGTCGCTTCAATATATATCATCCGCTTTCCTAACATAATACCATAGATTGCATCTATCATAGTTGTAGGTCATATGCTAAAGTAGTAGTCGCTAAAGCACACCTCTATGATTTGTAAAAGTCAAATAATATCAATGGAAGAATTAGAAACTTCCTGAGACTCACAGAACAATTAAGTAGGAATCTTCTTACTTGCTTTCATTTACAGTTCTTTAGCACATGTGGTATGAATCGCATGCTACAATGTTACCCTTACACTATAAAAGTATATGTCATTTTGCATTATATTGTTAACACTGTAAAAACTTAAGTCTAGGCAGTCCAAGTATCTAAACCTAAATTCTTCCACTCTACTAAGATTTGTTGAAGAACATATTGAAGAATTTGTTGTCTGGCTATAGACATCATGGAAGTGGATGTCCATGATTAATTCCATACATATATTCATGTTTATGGATCTTATCTTGACACGCTATACTATTGTCAAGGCAATATAGTTTATTTTTCTTCTTTACCATTTCAGTATTCTAGTCGCTTTACTTGTGAACATAATTGTCGTATCTTTGCACACCCTTCCTAAGTGTCAAAGGCAGTTGCTCGTGTGAGAGAGCTACCTCACAAGCTTATACGACATACTAGACATTGTATACTTTCATGCAGACATATAAGCCAAAAATGATAAGTATTTTAATTAATCACAAATGTAACACATAAAGTTTGCAATTTTACATTTTGCATACATCAAGGGTTCTTACATGTCTTTCAAATGTCTCCTTGGTAATTGGTTTAGTTAGGGGATCAATGACTATACTCTTGGTCGAGATATGTTATACAATAATAATTTTCTATGCTATATAATCTCTTACAAAATTGTACTTATGTTTATATTCTTGGTCTTCTATGATACTTGGAATATTTAGTATAGGCTATAGCTATAGTGTTATCACAGTACACTAATATTGGATTGGTACTCTCCTTACCAAATCCAAGATGTTCAATAAACCTCTTTAACTATAAAGCCTTTTGTACTACTGTAGTGCATGCTACGAACTTAGCTTCCATAGAATGTAAAGCAATACATGTCTACTTCTTGCTATCCAGCATATGGCGCCATTGTTCAACAAGACAGTAGAACCTGAAGTCGATCTTCACTCTTGCTCATTTCCGCCTGAATTAGCATCGGAGTATCCAACTAGGCATAGATTGCTTCCTTAATAGGATAATGCATAGTCAGATGTGCCTTTTAAGTATCTCAATATTTTCTTTACTGCTTTCTAGTGACCTCCCTAGGCTGGACTGGTACCTACTTACCAATCCTACCGCAAAGCAGATATCTAGCCTTATACACATTATTGCGTTCATTAGACTACTAATAGTACTAGCATAGGAAAATTTCCTCATTTTCTTTTGATCTGACTCAGTTTTAGGACACATATCATGGCTTAAGATTACACCAAAAGCCACTGGGGTATCCAAGGAATTGCAGTTGCTTATATTGAATAGTTAAGAATCTTTTTAATGTAATTTTCTTATGAAAGAGATAGGATTCTTTTTGAATGATCTCTTTGAATCTTAACTACAAGTATATACTCTACTTCACCAATGTCTTTCATTTCAAAATTCAATGAAAGCCATTCTTTAATAGCTATAACCGAATTTAGATTATTTCCAGCCTAATAGTATATTATCTACATATAAGGATAATATAACAAAATTACCCTCAAATTGCTTGATGTAGACACATTGGTCTTCTTCAATCATTTAGAAATCATAGGAGGTTATTACTTTATGAAACCTCAAATACCACTATTTGGATGATTGCTTCAGTTCGTAAATAGACCTTTTGTGTTTGCAAACTTTATTCTCTTTTCCTTTTTTAATGAAACCTAATTATTGTTCCATATAGATTTCTTCATCCATATCACTATTTAGAAATACGGTTTTAACATCCATTTGATGTTATCCCAAGTCTAAACTATTTGCTATTACTAGAATAATTCTTATAGAATTAAATCATGCCACGGGTGAGAATATATCTTCATAATCTATACCTTCCTGTTATGTATACCCCTTTACAACTAATCATGCATTATACTTATCAATTAACCCATCCACTTTCTTTTAATTTTGAGAACCTACTTGTTCCCAATGACTTTTCATCCTTTTGGTAGGTCGACCAATTCACAAACTTGATCCTTTCTCATTGAGTTCATTTCTTCTTCCATTGCCATTTTCCATTCATCCTTAGCAGGACTTGATAAGTCTTCTAGCACTAAGGATGGTTCATCATCCCCATCAGGAGTAACAACAAGTACTTCACTTTCTATTTAGAAGCATCTTTTAGGTATACTTTCCCTGTTACTCTTTCTTATGGGAGTTTCTTGGCTTTGTCTTTTCTTTTGCCTTAGTCTTTGTGTTGACCTTTCTGAGCTCCCACTTAGATTGACATTTTGGGATGATTCAGGCTTACCAACTTGTTCTATACTTATTTGTTCCTATTTCTCATAAAGAGATATAGTGCGGTCAATTTCTCCCTTATTAGGGAATTCATTTTCTAGAAATACAACATCTCTAGATTTAATGTCAGTCACTGTTCCATCTCTATTTTCACCTATAAAGACGTATCCTTTAGATTGTTTAGAGTGCCTTATAAAGATACATTTCTTTCCTCTACGACCTAACTTCCCAAACATATGAGAATTATCATAGATGTATGTAGTTGACTCCGGACACTTAAATATGGTTTGCATTTTGTCCACAACTTATAAGGTGTTGAAGTGACTGATTTTGAGGGCACACGATTAAGTATAAAGGTAGCAGTCATCAAAGCATCACTCTAATATAAAATTGGTAGGTTTCCTTGTGCCATCATTGACCAAACCATGTCTAGAAGTATCCCATTTCTTCTTTCAACAACTTCATTCTATTGTAGAGTGTCAAGGGTAGTTAGCTGCCTAATTATTGTTAGAGCAAGCGTTTCACCCAAGAGGGGGGTGAATTGGGTGACCTTAAAAAGTTTGTTGCAAATATAAAATTTGACGTTGAAATTAAAATAGGAAAGAGTAAGGAGAAATATCACCGAAGTGTACACCAGGATTTATACTGGTTCGGCCACAACCACTTTAACCTACGTCCAGTCCTCAGAGCTTCTCTGAGAGTTTCACTATAACTTCCAAGATTCAGTGGGTTCTTGGCACCTCAGTACAAGCAAGTTCCTACACCTGGACACTCGCTCCCCCTTACAAGTTGTAATTCAATCCCAACTCAAGGTTCCGCAACCTTAAGTTACCTCAATAACAAATATTGAGTTTGAATGAAATATCTCTCTCACAGAGTAAATAAGAATCACTGAAGCATAGAATCACAAGTACAATGAAAAACAGAGTAACGAACTTGATGATACGTTCGTGAGTGTGTTCTTGTGTGTCTCTCTGTTCAGATGTTCCCATATATATAGATACGTTGGTAATGATTGGTGGAACATATTTCTTCATGTCCGTTAGAGCGTGTGCAGCCACTATTGACTTTTCCAGTTTTTGAAAAACATACGTTGCGGTAGGTGACAGTCGATGACATTTGAGCGTTGCTTTTAACTTTCTTTATTTAGTAAGATCTCTTCATTGTTTATCTGTTGAAATGCTAAGAATACTAATATAATGAAAGGTTAATCAAATAGGAAACAAAACAATGACTATTGGAATGATTTCAAACTTTCTGGGTTTGCTTACTCGAGTAGCTACTTGAGTATCACATGAAGTTTACTCGAGTACTTACTCAAGTATCATTGGGAAATCTTAAATTAACTTCAAGTCAATGAACAAATACAAGAATACTCGGGTAGTGCATGGAATAAACTAAATCTAAGTTCTTGAAAATAGTTATTTACTCGAGTACCTACTCAAGTAATACATTCACAACTTCATAGGTTACTCGGGTACCAACTCGAGTAAATCTTCAAATATCTTTTGATTACTTGATGCTCTACTCCAGTAATGTTGGCAGGATTTCAAGGCTGAGAGCACTTACCTTATTACTCGAGTACCTACTCGAGTAAACTTACTTTTTGTGCACCACTTACTCGGGTAATGACTTGAGGTTTTCCTTGAAAATATCTCTGCATACTCGGGTACCTACTCGAGGAATCCACTTAAAATAGAACATTAAATACTTGTATACTAGAGGAATCACACGAGGAAAATGAGATAGAATGATATCAAGTTAATCGGGTACCACCTTCAAGTTTTCACTGACTATAATGTGTAACTCGAGTAGCTACTCGAGTAACATTGGCAATGGTACAAAGTGCCGAGAGCAACACATTTTCAGAAACAGGGTTACTCGAGTACTTACTCGAGTATCATTGGCAGGCCGAGAGCAACTGGAAGTTTTTCATATGGTTACTCGAGTAGCTCCTCGAGTAACATTGGCAGGCCGAGAGTAACTCCAAGTTTTTACCTGGTTACTCGAGTAGTTCCTCGAGTAACATTGGCAGGCCGAGAGCAACTTGAAAATACTGACACTATTACTCGAGTACTTACTCAAGTAACGTTGGCAGGTTACTGGAAGGTGCCTCTGGTTACTTCAAGTTTTGGCTCATTACTCGAGTACCTCCTAGAGTAATGCCTTAGAAAAACTGCTTCTGATCAAGTTTCTCAGCTTTTTCTCTTTGTCTTTCTCCATTACTCCAATGCAAACTTCAAGTGATGCTTATCCCTATTATTCCTTTGTTCAAACTTGTTTATTAATCATTTCCTTTTCAAACCATTCTTTTGTTATCATCAAAACATGAGATCTAACAATTATCCCTTTTTTTTGGCAAAGCACTTTAAATTGATCAAACAAACATTTCTAACCTCGATCAATACATAACATTTTAACTTTATTGTCCATTTGATTTTCTACTTCATTTATGTATCATCTAAAGCACTCAAGAGCCTCAAACTTATGCCAGATCAAATTGACATAACTGTAGCATGAATAGTCATCAATAAAAGTAATAAAATACCTAGCTCTATGCCTTGCCCTCATACCCATAGGACCGTAAATATCAGAATAGATTAATTGCAATCGTTGTTCTAATCTAGTTCCCTTTTGAAAAGGTTTTCTAATTGCCTTACTTGCTAAACAACTTTCACACAAGGACATTTCCATATTGGATATGGGTCCTAGCAAACCTTCTTTTGCTAATTTAATCACTTTATTTTGATTAATATGCCTTAGTCTAGCATGCCAAATAGCCATATCAATAGTTGAATAAGAGGAAATATCAAAGCAATCATGTATATTATAATAATCAATAATATCAATTACAAAGAACCTTTTTAAAAGGAAAGTTAAGCCATAAAATATAGAATTATAAAATATGTCTGCAACTTTATCATGAAAGTCTACATTAAACCCATAATTTACAAGACATTTTACAAAAACTAAATTCCATCGGATATCAGGAGCATGAAGCACTTCATGAAGGATGAAGGTCTTTCCAACCATGTAAAGTTAGTTTGCAAGTTATGATACCTTTAACTTCAATCTTGGTATTGTTGCCTACATAAAGCCACTTGTATCTATCCAACAACCGATGGTATTCTACATAGAATCCTCGATCCCTAGTTAAGTAGTCTGTTGAACCTAGGTCCAAAATCCAAGAACAAGTTTTCTCTGTTAGAAAAATAGTGCTAGGAACATAGGAAACATTTGAATTCACATAATTCACCAGCACCTTTTCACTCTCATTTCGCTCAGTGCAATCCTGTACGAAATAACCTATCTTTTAGTGAGTAAAACATTTGACCTTCTTTAAGTCATTTTTCTTCTTCTTCCTGCTCTTTTTTCCTTTCTTTTGGAATTCCTTTTTGCCTGTTATAAATTTGGTCATATCCTTATTTCCATTCTTTTGGAATTTATTCCCCCTCTTGAAATAAGGCTTTGCATTATAAGGACTTGCACCCTCAGTGTAGTAGGCATGTCCAGAGGACTTGTATGCCTCCAAGCACTCGTCCTTAAGTTCCAAGTGTTTTGCTACACCATTAAACTTTTTATGCTTTCATTATGGGTTAGATTAACCTTTATGTGCTCCCAACTAGATGGCAATGATCTTATCACTTCTTGAACTTGCTGTTCATCAAGCACAATATGCCTGCTTCCTTCAGTTCTATATTCATATTTTCCATCTCTCTCAGATGTTGTTTCATAGAAGTATATGGCCTAAGCTTATGCTTATCAAACTTAATAGTTAATTGTCTAAGCTTTAAGGTGGATGAACCACCAAACCTATCTTTTAACACTGCCCATATGGGAAGCACTATTTAATTTTTCTCATATTCTCACATGAGGTCATCTGCCATTGTGCTCAGCAATGTAATTCATGATCAGGAGCATACGTCTGTATCTTCCATCACATAAATATTAGCAATATCACTAAATTCTGTCAAGAATTATATATAAGTACTTTTACAATTCTAACTTTTAGAAGCATCAACTCCTAAAAGCTCCCACCTGTCAAAAACATATAATAATATATCAAATAATCAACTAAAACATGCTTTATTATAATATAAATAAAATAGTATGTTATCTATAATATATGAAAACGTGTTTATGACATATTAAAATATTAAAGAAAATATAGAAACCAATAAATAAATTTTAGAAGTTTCAAAATGGTTTAAAACATTAATAAATGCACTTAGAACATCAAAAGTATATGTCAAATGGTGTCATAATATAGCATATCATATTAAAGCTCTTGTATTTATGGATGTTTAGAAACAAACAACACCCCAATCGGATGTGGCATACGCCACCAGTCACTCAAAGAAGACAATAATTGGAAACAATAAAATAAAACCCACTCTCACTGTGGCGCGTGGCGGCTGTCATACAATAACACGTGTTGGGCAACCTAATGCCACACGCAGTGCTTTATCGGACTGTGGTCTCCACATCTCAAAATACCATATGGCTATTAGAATCCATGTGTTGATGATAACAAAGTGTTAATACAATGTTTTGTAAAGGAATTTATGTTTTGAAGATGTAAACTTAAATCTTTTCGATTATCAAATGCATTTCACAAGTTTACAAAAAGTTACTGTGAAAAATTGCTGATGTACTCAAGTGAGGAAGTTACACTCGAGTACTGGAAGCATAAACACTCTAGTATGGTTTTATACTCTTGCAAGTGTTAGGCATAAGCAGGGTCAGAAAGTGAAATTTTACTGATGCACTCAAGTATGGAGAGTGCACTTGAGTCCTTACACAAGCAACGCTCGAGTATGATCTTACACTCTCGCAAATTGTTATATAGAAGATGTTGAAGAAACTTGAAAATCTGTTGATGCACTCAAGTTCAAGTAATGCACTTGAGTGATGTATGCTTCAACACTCGAGTCCAGGAAGTGTGTCCATGCAAGTGTTTCACAGAGAATCAAGCAGAATCAAAAACTGTCAAGTGCACTCGAGTGAGGAGCTTAACACTCGAGTATTTGTGTGAACACTTTATTTTGTCTAGGCCCCACTCAAAAATTAAAAAAATAAAAAATAAATAAAATAAATTCCCTTCATTGATGATTATTAGTGTCTAAATTGGCAATCATCATTAAAGGGAACATTAAAAAAATAAAGAAAAAATGAAAATAAAAAAATCCTCCCACTGATGATGATTGGTGCCTAAATTGGCAATCATCATTAAAAGGTAAAAAAATAAAAATAAAAATTTAAAAAAACAAATCCTCTCATTAATGTTGATTAGTGTCCAAATTGGCATTGTCATTCATTAAGGGAAAATAAATATATATATATATATAAAGTATCTATCATTCATAGGTTTAAATTAGGAAGTTGCTTGTGGGAAAAATATAAGAAAAGAAATAAAAAGCAAAAATACAAAATAAATTTTTTTCTCATTTATGTAGATAGGTTTAAATTAGGAAACTACTTATGGGGAGAATAATAAAAAAATTAAAAACAAAAAAAATCTCCATTGATGATGATTAGGTCAAGCTAGGAAGTTTTTATTAATAATGATTGGGTCAAGTTAAATAGTTTTTAACATAAAATACAAAAAATATTCAAAAATGAAAATTCAAAAAAGAATGAGCATTTATGAAGAAAACCCTACCTTGAGACTATAAATAAGAGTGCAAGGGTTGAAGGAAGACACACAAGAATTTTGAGAGTGAAGAGAGGCAAGGCAGAGAGCTAATTTTAGTTTCTCATTTTTCATTGCTCATACATAATTTTCATGGGGAAGGGTAGTTGACATAAGATGCCATCTTATTTTGCTTTGTCCAAACAAGGTCTTAATATTCTTGCCAAGGCCAATGAACATTTCTGGTTAGAGATGGAGGCATACCTATTTGAATACTGGGCAAATCCTCATATGTAAGGCTTGCAAGAGTTTTATTGATTTTCTATTTACTTGCTTTATACTTACTGCTCTGCGTAAATGAATATACCTATATAGATAAGCTCTTGTTCTTATTTTCTATAAGGTATAGCCACATGTGCAGATGATCTCTTTGACAAACTCTCCTTCTACTATAACTTTGTTCTTGTCCTTTAGCATATCCCAATATATGTTTAACATTGTTCGACGTTAAATCTAGGATCAAGAATTAAGTGAATTTGCTTTTCATTTTCCCATTAAATCATCTCACAAATAATTGCTGGACATGTTCCATTTAGGATCAAGAGGTATGTGCTGCCTTTTCTTCTAATCGTGCTAGGTGTCATGCTTAATAGATATAGGTAAAGTGATTGTAATTGCCTCTTGTTTATTATATGATTCTATCACCCTATCTCTTGTTGTAGTAGGATTCAAAGCATAAGAGGTACACACTCACCATGTCTTCATTGATTTTTTTATCTTCTTAGACTTTCTATAATGAATAATATGATGAGAATGCAATTCCTTGTTTGCATGACGAGCTCTTTTTTTTTCTTCTCTCCCTTTTGCAAATAAAAATGTTTTAAAATAAAAAGAAATAGGTTCTTTTCTTAAAATAAACAAATTTGGCTTCATGTGAGAAAATAAAAAATTGTTTTTTTAAAATAAAAAAAACACAAACCAAACAAAAAATATTTTTCTTAAATAAATTAAATAAAATTTTTCTAAAAAACACCAACCAAGTGACATGCTTTTCTACCCCCCGAACTACGTGGGCTTTGATTGTAATATCCCGATTTGTGATTAGGGCTAATGACTCTAATAATTATTGTAATTAGTGTAATTAGCACTTTTGGAATTAATGTGATCTGATTTTGGTATACATGTGTGTGGTATTTAAGATCAAGGGTTGAGATTCATTGATCATGGGTCGGAATCCTACGTTTTGCATTGTGTGAACTCATATTGGAAGTGGTTAGGATATGGACATGTGGCATGGTGGTGATTGTTGGATGAGCACAAGGAGACAAAAGCTTACTTTTCCCTCATTTTCTCTCTCCTATTCGGCAAGAGGCATAGGCAAGGGAGAAGAGTTGTTTCATTATCATCATTCCTATCTCTCATTTTCTCTCTCTTTCTCCTTCATAGTTTCCGGTGATCAAGGAAAGGAAGAAGAAAAGGTGAGATTTTGATGCTTTGTTTGATCTCTAATGCCCTAAATCTCTTCTTTAAAGATATGCATCTCATTGAGAGCTTCAACTTTGGTGTTCTCAGAATCTTGAATAGTGGAGGCTTGTGTGTTGATCGAAATTTAGAAGTGGGAGAATCAAGATTCTGGATTTGGCAAAGTGAAGAGGTAGGCATTTAGTGCATTTTGAAGTATTATTTGTGATTTTTGGATAAGTTTAGTAAAATCTGAAAATTTGCCATAGTTATGCCAAATGTTGAGAGTATGGATTTCATGGTGTTTAATGTTAGAAATGATCTATTATGAAGATATTGGAGTATTGAATTTAGTTTGGAATGTTGGGAATGTGTTAAGAAAAATTGGGATATTGTGTATCATAGAGACCTAAGTACATGATTGTGGTCAAAAAGGTTTTGGGGAGTTTGAGAGTTTACCAATGTGTTTCCTAGTTAGTGCTAAGTGGGTATGAGCTTTTGGTAGAGTTTGGGAACCATTAGGTATGAATTTGACCATATGGTATTTTCTAATGTTTTCTGTGTTTCTAGTCTCTGATGAACAACACTCGAGCAGAGAAAGATCATGCTCGAGTGCTGTGTGCATTTTCCCTTCTCTGCTTTGAGTGTTGGTTAGGTTCTTTGAATGCTGCTCGAGTGCAGTTCCTTATTCTCGAGTGAGGGAAGATCATGCTCGAGTGATGGTGTGAATCCAGAGTTAGGGTTGCTCTCGGGTCTTCACTGCTGGTAGATGCCAAGAGTGTGCTCTAACACTTGCAAGCATAGTTGTCCCACCCTAGTGCAGAGTATCATGCTCAAGTGAGCTGGTGCCTCTGGTGTGGTTTATGCTCTCGGGTTGTCACTCATAGTGTTGCACTTTCGGGGACTCGAGCATATTTGGGGTTGTCACCCCAGTACAGAGCTTGGTGCTCGAGTGATATGAGCACTTCCTGGCCGTAAAGGTTGCTCTCTGTCAAGCACTCACGGGTGAGAGTAGTTCTCACCTGAGTACAAGTCTCTCACCACTTGAGTGAGGTCATCTTCACTCGACTGAGGCTGTCAGAAATCAATGTTATGCCTTCAAGAAAGGGGTCTTTGGGGTAGTTTCTTCCAACCTTTAGGCATATGTTTTGGCCTCTAGTGGTCACCTAAAGAGTCCTAAATGATAACCAACTAAGTGCATTATGAAATTAAGAACTTGGAAAAGAGATTGATCAGTTGTCCCTAATTTGGTATAGGATTTGACATCTGTCGCCCTCGTGAGACCATGATACCGGAGCCAGTTAGGAAAGATATAGGTATTGACTCTTTCTTTATACCTTATGTGATACATTGTATGTGTGCTATATCATTGTGATGTGATGATTTCGTATGCTGCAAGATATATGAAATTGTTGAAGCACCGTTATACTAATAGTCCCTGAGTCACTAGCAACGGTTCGGGTAAGGGCTGTGTGCCTTCCTAGCGGTAAAAGGGGATGAGGTTAGGGTGTGATATCTGTGATTATGTGGGCCGAAAGGCTATTTATGAAGGCCAACGGGCCAATTGTGAAAGCCGAAAGGCTATATGTGATCTGTAAGGCTATTCGTATGTGTTAGATCCCAAGTTTTGATGATAACAAAAGTCAATTGTGTGCAAATCATAGTTTTATAAGTCAAAGGAATGTTTACAAAGTTACCAAATGCATATGGCAAAGTTTTGTGATGTTTGCTGTCAAATTTAACTGATGTACTCGAGCACAAGACTCACACTCGAGCATAGAACTCTTTTATGCTCGAGCAGATGCGAGTGATAGCCAGAAAGTATTTGCCCGAGAGCATACTACTGTCATGTTCGCTGATGCACTCGAGCACTAGAGATAGCACTCGAGCAGAAGAGTCTTTCTCACTCGAGCACATGCGAGTGAGGGACTGTGAGTGCTAGGCGGAGAGCAATTCCTGTCATTCTTCTTTAATGCACTCGAGCAGTGAAATCAATACTAGAGCATGAAGCTGCTTTGTACTCGAGCACTAGCGAGTGAGGGACTGCAAGTGTTTGGCCGAGAGACATGAAGGTTGGAGAAGCACAAGTATGCCTGAGTGAGACTTCATATGCCCGAGTAACACATCAGCACTCGCGAGTGCAAAATCTAACTCTCTAATTTTAATGCAAGTGCTGATAACAAGGGTATATTACATGAGAATATCCTTCTCACTCAATCAGGAGTATGTGTGCTCGAGTTAGGGCCCACATCACCTGCGAGTACAAAATCTAATTCTTGATAAAATGGTATGCGAGTGCTGTCCAGAGAAGAGTCTCCTAGTGTAAAATGCAAGGCCACTCGAGTAGAAGGAATTGTGCTCGAGTGAGGCCCCACATCACTCGCGAGTGAGAAAATTATCTCTCTAAAATCCTAAGCGAGTGCAAGTACAAAACTAAAGAACAAGGAGAAAAATAGTAAGATCACTCAAGTGAGCCCATCCATGCTTGAGTGATACTTTGCCAGAAGATTAAATACACCAGTCTTGCAGCGTTCAATCCGAATATGGTTTAATGTTATTTATTTATCTTATCATTACTTATTATTATTATTTAACATCATTTTGAATGTTTTATAAGTGTGATACAGGAGGATGAACGTTGAAATAAATAGACACGAAGGAAGTCAAACAACGGCAGACAACATCATGACAAGCACGTACCTACTACATTCAAAGATTTCAAATGTATGCGTGCCGTTCCATAGTAACATGTCTCGCTCCTCAATGATCATTACTTAAACGGGCAAAAAATGAACATCTATAAATACAGAGATCCAGAGATCGTCAAAAACAACTAAGCACAAGAATTCACAAGCAAATATACGAGTCTCTGTTATTCATATTTTCTCTGTATTCATATTGATCTTCAGTGTTTATCATACTTGCTCTGTAAGAGAGTCTATATACTTTTCAAATTCTATTTTCATTTGATCTCAAGGTATTGGGACCTTGAGAGGGTAGATATCCTTATGAGAGAAGCAGTTGAACAAATTCCTAGTTAAACCTTCCATTCATAAGACTTATAAGATACAAGCAGTAGAGAACGTTGCCAAGACCTATAGTGGTGTAAGCAGGAGAGAACGTTGCTGCTCATAAGACTTGTATACGTAAGCAAGTGGGAAAGGTCATAGGTTGTTTTTTCTGCACGTAAGAATTGTCGTAAGGGGGAGAAAAATTTATTAGTGTGAGAATATTTCTCCTCATAGTCCGTTCGAGGACAATTGTTGTTTTGTGGCATTCTGAGAGCCCATTGAATCTTGGAAGAATAGTGAAAATCTCAGTAGGTCTTGATCTCTGAGGACTGGACGTAGGCCTGGTTTTTAGGCCGAACCAGTATAACTCTCTGTGTTCCAATCTTCTCTGCTCTACTCTGTCTACTACAATTTTCATATCACCACATCAAGCAAAAATTTATCACATCACCCAATTCACCCCCTTCTTGGGTGAAGCTTGCCTCTTTCATTTGGTATCAGAGCGAGGTCTTCTCTGAAGAGCCTAACAGCTTGAGAAGGATCCGATAAATGGCAACAATGGGTGAAAACATTCTTCCAGACGGAGCTTCAATCACTAGACCTCCGGGTTTTGCTGGAGAATATTTTTCGTTCTGGAAAGCTAAGTTCAGAGTGTTCGTGATGGCTAACAAGTACTGTTTATGGAATGTAATACAAGATGGTGACTATGTTCCAATGAAAAAAATTGAAGATAGAGTCTTTAAGAAAAGCCATAGGAGTTTGACAAAAATGATAAAAAGTTAGTAACGTTAAATAGTAAAGCTATTTTAATGATACAGAGTGCTCTCAGTCAAAAGGAATAATTTTGAATATGTACTCTACCAACTGCCAAAGAAATGTGGGATGCTCTTGAAATCACCCACTAAGGTACATCCGGAATCAAAGAAAATAGAGTCAATACTCTAATTACAGAGTATGATCTATTTCGTATGAAACCTGGAGAAGGTATATCAGAATTCGAACTCAGGTATACTCATCTTGTTAATCAATTATCTGCACTTGGAAAATCTTTTGACCAAAATTTCCAGGTAAGAAAGATTCTTAATATTCTTACAAAAGAATGGGAAGCAAAGGTGACAGCTATCGAAGAAGCTAAAGGAGAGTCTATGACATCCGTAGCTACTCTCTTTGGTAGTCTTTCCGAGTATGAAGGAAAGTTGAGATTCAAAAAGGAACAAGAAGAGTTCGATGATAAAAAGAAAAAGGGAGTTGCACTTAAGGCTATCAAGGAAGAAAAAGAGTCTTCCGAAAATGAAGATGTCCCTAATGATGATGAAATACGAATGATCGTGAGAAAATTCAAGATATTATATAGAAGAGGTCAAAAGAACTTCAAAAATTATCAAGGTGGACCAAGCAAGAAAGAAAACAAAGAACAATAGATAGTATGCTATGAATGTGGGAAACCTGGACACATCAAATCCCAATGCTTCAAAAACAAAGACAAAAGGAAGCAGAAAAAGAAAGCATATATATCATCTATCTGGGGTGATAGTTCATCAGATGAAGAAAGCGATAATGATGAAGTAGCAAATCTATGCTTGGTAGCCAAAGAAGAAGAATCAGATTCTGAGGTAAGTGATTCTGAACCTACTTATGATGAATTGTTATCTGAATATAATGCATTACATACAGAATTCATCAAAGTAGCTAAAGAAATGGTTAGTTATAAGAAGAAAGTAAAAGAATTGGAAAATACTGTCATATCTTCGTGTAAAATATGTGAAGAAAAAGATAAGAAAATAAGAGACTTAACAAAAATTGTTGAAAAATTTACTAAGGGAAGTGAAACTCTTAAAGTTATTCTAAATTCTCAGAAATTTTCATTTGATAAATCAGGAATTGGATATAAGTTTGATCATGATAAAAATAGAGGAAATAAGAAGAATAGCAGTAGAACTTATCTTAAATATTTCAGGAATTCTGTGCATACATCAAATCCTTTTGCATCATGTAGCCATTGTAATAGGAAAGGACATTATACTTCATCATGTTATTTTAAGAAGGGACAAGTTATTGGCACATACAAATGGGTTCCAAAAGGTACACATGCATCACATATTAACCACAAAGGACCCAAGAAAGTGTGGATACCTAAAACTTGATCAATTTACTCTAGGTATGTCTCAAAGTATCACGAGCAAACAAATGGTATATTGATAGTGGATGTTCGAGATATATGACTGGTGACAAAAATAAGTTCACCATGATGGAAACCAGAGAAGGAGGAAAGGTAACATTTGGAGGTAATCAATCTGGACGTATTGCTGGAATTGGTAAAGTGGGAAAATCCAATGGTGTTCAAATCAATGAAGTATACTATGTTGAAGGATTATGCCACAACCTCTTGAGTGTAAGTCAAAGCACTGACAAAGATAACTGGGTGATCTTTGACTCAAAAGAATGCTTGATAGTAAACAAGAAAGATCTGCCATTAAACAAAGAATCTATCAAGGCAAAGATCCGAGCTCAAAGGGACGGTAACTGTTATACTATTGATTTAGATTCAAATTCTTCTGAAAATTGTTTTCTTAGTAGATCAGAGGAAAGTTGGTTATGGCATAAGCGTTTGGCTCATGTCAATATGAATCAACTTGACAAACTGATTAGAAAAGATTTAGTTGTTGGTCTACCTAAACTTAAATTCAAAGATAATATGATTTGTGAAGCATGTCAAAAAGGCAAACAAATTAAATCTTCATTCAAAACAAAGTATGAGATTTCGACTTCCAAACTTTTACAATTACTTCATATGGATTTGGTAGGTCCGGCAAGAGTAAAAAGTTTTAGAGGAAATCTATATACTTTAGTGATTGTCGATGATTTTACAAGATTTTCATGGACTATATTTATTGCTTCAAAAGGTGAAACATTTGTTGAATTTATTTCGTTTGCTAAAAAGGTCCAAAATGAGAAAGGTATTTCTATTGTTTCTATTAGGACAGACCATGGAGGAGAATTTGATAATCAACTATTTGAAGACTACTACAACAACGAAGGAATAGATCATAACTTCTCTGCACCTAGAACACCCTAACAAAATGGAGTAGTAGAAAGAAAGAACAGAGTCCTTACAGAAATGGCGGGAGCAATACTTAATGAAAAAGAAATTTCACAAGTGTTCTGGGCAGATGCAATGAGTACTGCATGCTACATTTCAAATCGAGCATATATTCGCAAGTCACTTGGAAAGACGCCATATGAACTCTACAAGGGAAGAAAGCCAAATCTTGCTCATCTACACATCTTTAGATGTAAATGCTTCATTCACAACAATGGTAAAGAGAACTTAGGTAAATTTGATTCAAAATCTGATGAAGGCTTATTTCTAGGATATTCTAATAGAAGTAAAGCTTATAGAGTTTTTAATAAAAGAACATGTATAGTTGAAGAATCGATTCATGTTGTGTTTGATGAACTTGATTCCCAGACAAAATATATTGATGAAGAAGAAATGGATTTGATAAAGAAAAACAAAACTATTTTAAAACAAAATGATTTTGAAACAATTGATTTTCAAAATATAGAAGATGTTGATTATCATGCTCAACCAAAAGCATGGAGACATATTAAAGATCATCCAATTGATCAAGTAGTTGGAGATATTCACAAAGGTGTCAAAACCAAAAATAGAATCCTCAATGAGGTAACTTTCTCTGCTTTTATTTCTGAAATTGAACCTTCTAATATGGAAGAAACTTTATCTGACAATGATTGGGTGATTGCTATGCAAGAAGAATTAAATCAATTTCAAAGAAATCAAGTTTGGGATTTGGTTCCTCGACCTAAGGATCATATGGTTATAGGGACCAAATGGGTTTTCAAAAACAAACTTGATGAATCAGCAATCATTATGAGAAACAAAGCAAGATTGGTGGCCAAAGGCTATAATCAAGAAGAAGGTATTGATTATGAGGAAACATATGCTCCAGTGGCAAGATTGGAAGCAATACGAGTACTCTAAGCCTTTACTTGCATTAAAGGTTTTAAACTTTATTAAATAGATGTGAAAAGTGCTTTTCTAAATGGTTATATAATGGAGGAAGTATAGGTAGAACAACATCCTGGTTTTGAAGATGAAATAAAGCCTAATCATGTTTTCAAA
This sequence comes from Inga leiocalycina, assembly GCA_963242795.1. Classification (NCBI taxonomy): domain Eukaryota; kingdom Viridiplantae; phylum Streptophyta; class Magnoliopsida; order Fabales; family Fabaceae; genus Inga; species Inga leiocalycina. Next base: position 48,552,988 of record OY725327.1, on the reverse strand, counting down.
CTTAAGAAAGCTTTATATGGTTTGAAACAGGCACTTAAAGCTTGGTATGAAAGGCTAAGTAAGTTTCTTCTTGATCAAAATTTTGTCAGAGGAAAAGTAGATACCACTCTTTTCATCAAACATAACAAAGATGATATTCTAATTGTTCAAATTTATGTTGATGATATTATTTTCGGTGCTACTAACAAATCTATGTGTCAAGAATTTTCTAAGATTATGCAGGGAGAGTTTGAAATGTCCATGATGAGAGAATTGAACTTCTTTCTTGGACTTCAAATCAAACAAAAGAAGAATGGTATATTTGTGTCTTAAACAAAGTATTTGAAAGAGTTGTTGAAGAAGTATAGATTAGATAATGCTAATAGAGCTTATACTCCAATGAGTTCTACAACCTTGTTGGATGCTGATGTTAAAGGTCCTAGCTTCAACATTACTAAGTATAAAGGAATGATTAGTTCATTACTCTATCTTACAGCAAGCAGGCCAGATATTCAGTTTAGCTTTGGAATGTGTGCGAGGTATCAATCCGCTCCTAAGGTATCACATTCAAAGACAGTGAAAAGAATCTTCAAATATCTAGGAGACACTTCAGAACTTGGCTTATGGTATCCAAAAAGAGGAAATGAGTATTTAATGGCATACTCAGATTCAGATCATGGAGGATATAAAACTGACAGAAAGAGTACTAGTGGTCAATGTCAATTCCTTGAAGGCTCTCTGGTATCATGGTTTAGCAAGAAGCAGAACACAGTTTCATTATCCTCAACTGAAGCTGAATATATAGCTGTAGCAAGTTGCTGTTCTCAAGTATTATGGTTAAAACAACAACTTCAAGATTTGGGGATATACTTAAATGAGATTCCAATTTATTGTGACAACACTAGCACCATAAGCTTAGCCAAAAATCCTGTACAACATTCAAGGACCAAACACATAGACATCCGACATCACTTTATTCGAGATCACGTTCAAAAGAAGGATGTCAAAGTAGAATTCATACCAACTCATCTTCAACTTGCTGACATTTTCACAAAGCCAATAGCTAAAGATCAATTCCTATATATTCGAAGAGAATTGGGAATGGTTAATCCCAATGAGTTGTAAGTTTTCTTGTTAATTATCTTAATTAAATGTATTTTTGATGATAACCATACTGACTTTGGCATCAGAGCATTAAAAATTGTTTTGCAAGTTTGTCACTCGAGCACAGAAAATGTCACTCGAGTGACAAGCAATGCTCACTCGAGCAAGTTAACTCCGCTCGAGCACAACACCATTGAAAATACTTTGTTTCTTAGTATGTACAATAGGGGTTAACAGAGGAGATAAAAATACCAAGAGACTATCTGAAATGTAACAGTTAAAATTGAGCTCACTCGGGTAACAAGGACCCTTACTCGAGCATGATATGACCATGCTTAAAGTGAAGAATGTGTACTCGAGCAGAAAGGAAGAATTTCCTTCAAGAGCTTACTCAATGCATGGTTACTCAAATAATTTTGGAGGATTTGAGTACAAAGATGAAAAATATAGCAAGAAATCTATAAACCAAGTACGTTTATACATGTTTTATCAAAATTGTTTGTATATCACTCTAGCACAGTATAAGCACACTTGAGCACTAGGGTTTCTGCTCGAGCACTGTCACTTATATCAGTTACGCGATAGCTCAGACCATCACACTTCCTGCTCTCACTCGAGGTGTCTCGTCACTCAAAGGTCACACCTCTTCACCTCTAACCGTTATCCATTGATCAAACGTATCCATTTGCTTCAAATCACCGTTACAACTCTTTAATCTTCTTTAAAAGGTGAGATTCATCCTTAGTTTTTCTCATTCTGTGCCCTAAGTCTCTGAATTTTTCTTCTCTATTCTCAGAAAAATCTGTGAGTCTTGTTTCTTCCATTTTGTTCCTAAATGGCTAGAACTAAAATGCCTGTTATTTCCCAAAGATCTCACTCACCCTCTCCCACTCATTCTGCTGCTAGTGCTTCTGCCACCCCGGTACCAACACCTTCAACTCCTAAAATGTCTTCTTCATCTACACCTCCTCCTAAACCCAAAACCAAAAAGAGAACTCCGGCCAAGAAACCTTACCCTAAGCCTCAAATAGCCAAGAAGGATCAACCACCACAAAAGAAACCAAAGGGTGTGGTGTTCAAAGAACTAGTGGTTACCCGATCTCAATCCAAAGAAGTCCAAGGAAGAGGAAAGAAGAAGGAAACTGAGCAACCACAACAATCCTCTTCTTCCTCCGATGACACATTCAACATGCAACTCCGGGAAGCAATGGAGAGGTCAAAACTTGAAAAGTTGGTTGGGAAAATTGCTTCTCAAGTTGGTGTCTCAAGTTCACACCATGGTGGGCAATCCAGTGTTGCTGCTTCAGAGGTACCTTCTGCCTCATAGGCTCCAGAGGATGATCAAGTTACAAGTCCTCCTGAAGGTTTCAATGTTGAGGAATTAAAGGCACTACCATAGAAGGTATTTAATACTGAGTTTGCACATAGGCATTTATGTCCTATAGTTTATATGGACTTAGAATACTTGAAGAAGAATTGTAATTTGGATTTATATCCTTATCTTGGATTCTATGCTCCCTGGCTGAATATCCATAATCCATATTCACCCTCTGTCGTAAAAACATTTTACTACAACATGAAAACCCATAACATTATGTCTAGGGCTGGAGAATTGATTGAGGAAGCAGTATCTACTACTGTTAGAGGTCAATTTATCATGATATCTGCTAAGATTATTAATGACTTACTTGGGTATGCTGCACCACCTCCAGATCCACCCACTTTATCAGAAAATGAAGCCTTCCAGCTTTTGAGACCAAAAAACCCAGTAGGCCCTCCTAATTTTAAGCCTATTGACATGCCTGATTCTCACAGAGCCCTACACTATATATATTCTCGGAGTATGGTTAACAAATCCAAAAATTTTACCCATTTTGCTCAGAAGGATTATTACTTGTTGGCCTCCTTCCTAGCCGGGCAATAAAGAAATGTAGGGGAGATCATTTTCAGTGAGATAAGAAGATTTCGATTTTCTTCATCAAAATCAACAACCATTCTATATCCTCAGATTGTATCTCTCATCCTTATGAAAAATAAGATATGGTACTTGGAAGGAACTGAGAGGGTACTCATTCTAAGGTTTGGTAAGACTCAACTGACTTATATGAGTATCAATCTTTCAGTGAGTCGAACCAAGGCTACATCTCAGAGGGAAGCTACTCCATCCAGAGGTGATGAGGCTCAGTCATCTGCTTAAGGTCAAGTTCCTCCTCCATCTTTCCTGAATGCATCACTCTCTACTTATTTGACTGAAGTGATCAATCAAGCTGTGTCTGGCTTGAAGAAGGAGTTAGTAACTGAGTATGAGAAGTTGGTAGACAAAATGGAGTTACAAGTCTTAAAGTTGGTCGATAAGGCAAATACCAACTTTGATTTGATGTTCAAGACTAAGGATGACATGTCAAGAAGGATAATTGATATGGAGATCCTTCTACATTCTAATTTTCCGACCACATCTTCAGAAGTGCCACCTGAGACCACTCCTGCCTCGACCTTACCTCCTCATCCATAGACACATGTTCTTTTCATCGATCTAGACTCTAATATTGATATTACCTATGATCGGTCACCTTCACTACCGCCTCAGCCTCTGTTCCACAGCCTTCATCTCCACCCTTTGTGCCAATCAATCCTTCCACTGCAATGGTGCCCTTTGTCCCATCATCTGATATCACTTTTCCTCAGCCCCCTTCTGATGTTGACAAAATAGGGGAGAAGTATGTGTGATGGTCTTCTGAGCTATCATGGGATGTATTGGGTGTTTGGGTAGTTTTTGTGTAATGGGGTAGGTTTATGATGATATTATGGTTGTATACGGGGTTTATGGGTAGTTAATGTAGTTAATGATTTATGCTGACTATTGTGTGTTTATAAGTTTATCATTAATGACTATTTTCATGTTATCAAGTTTTTTTTCTGTTTAAGTTTTTTATTGTTTCTGTGATATTATGCTTATCTTGGTTGTTAAGTGTCCAGAGGAAGTATTGAAGGGAACATATGTAGATAAGTGCAAAAATTTGAACTTGAATCAAAACTATGGTGAAAATGTGCATTTGGAAACATTGATGTTGTACTTCAAAAATCTTTCACCTTAATCAACCTTTTTCTTAAATCCCATCACAAAGGTTTTGTCATCATCAAAAAGGGGGAAAATGTTAGATCCCAAGTTTTGAAGATAACAAAAGTCAATTGTGTGCAAATCATAGTTTTATAAGTTTAAGGAATGTTTACAAAGTTACCAAATGCATATGGCAAAGTTCTGTGATGTTTGCTGTCAAATTTAACTGATGTACTCGAGCATAAGACTAGCACTCGAGTATAGAACTCTTTTATGCTCGAGCAGATGCGAGTGATAGCCAGAAAGTGTTTGCCCGAGAGCATACTACTATCATGTTCGCTGATGCACTCGAGTACTGGAGAAAGCACTCGAGCAGAAGAGTCTTTCTCACTCGAGCACATGCGAGTGAGGGACTGCGAGTGCTAGGCGGAGAGCAATTCCTGTCATTCTTCTTTAATGCACTCGAGCAGTGAAATCAATACTAGAGCATGAAGCTGCTTTGTACTCAAGCACTAGCGAGTGAGGGACTATAAGTGTTTGGCCGAGAGACATGAAGGTCAGAGAAGCACAAGTATGCCCGAGTGAGACTTCATGTGCCCGAGTGACACATCAGCACTCGCGAGTGCAAAATCTAACTCTCTCTAATTTTGATGCAAGTGCTGATAACAAGGGTATATTACATGAGAATATTCTTCTCACTCGAGCAGGAGTATGTGTGCTCGAGTGAGGGCTCACATCACCTGTGAGTGCAAAATCTAACTCTTGATAAAATGGTATGCGAGTGCTATCCAGAGAAGAGTCTCCTAGTGTAAAATACAAGGCCACTTGAGCAGAAGGAATTGTGCTCTAGTGAGGCCCCACATCACTCGCAAGTGAGAAAATTATCTCTCTAAAATCCTATGCGAGTGTAAGTACAAAACTAAAGAACAAGGAGAAAAATGGTAAGATCACTCGAGTGAGCCCATCCATGCTTGAGTGATACTCTGCCAGAAGATTAAATGCACCAGTCTTACAGCGTTCAATCCGAATATGGTTTAATGTTATTTATTTATCTTATCATCACTTATTATTATTATTATTTAACATCATTTTGATTGTTTTATAAGTGTGATACAGGAGGATGAACGTTGAAATAAACAGACACGAAGGAAGTCAAACAACGGCAGACAACATCATGACAAGCACGTACCTACTACATTCAAAGATTTCAAACGTACGCGTGCCGTTCCATAGTAACATGTCCTGCTCCTCAATGATCATTAATTAAACGGGAAAAACTGAACATCTATAAATACAGAGATCCATAGATCATCAAAAACAACTAAGCACAAGAATTCACAAGCAAATATATGAGTATCTGTTATTCATATTTTCTCTCTATTCATATTGATCTTCAGTTTTTATCATACTTGCTCTGTAAGAGAGTCTATATACTTTTCAAATTCTATTTTCATTTGATCTCAAGGTATTGGGACCTTGAGAGGGTAGATATCCTTATGAGAGAAGCAGTTGAGAGAATTCCTAGTTAAACCTTCCATTCATAAGACTTATAAGATACAAGCAGTAGAGAACGTTGCCAAGACTTATAGTAGTGTAAGCAGGAGAGAACGTTGCTGCTCATAAGACTTGTATACGTAAGCAAGTGGGAAAGGTCATAGGTTGTTTTTTCTGCACGTAAGAATTGTCGTAAGGGGGAGAGAAATTTCTTAGTGTGAGAATATTTCTGCTCGTAGTCCGTTCAAGGACAATTGTTGTTTTGTGGCATTCTGAGAGCCCATTGAATCTTGGAAGAATAGTGAAAATCTCAGAAGGTCTTGATCTCTGAGGATTGGACGTAGGTCTGGTTTTTAGGCCGAACCAGTATAACTCTCTGTGTTCCAATCTTCTCTGCTCTACTCTGTCTACTACAATTTTCATATCACCACATCAAGCAAAAATTTATCACATCACCCAATTCACCCCCTTCTTGGGTGAAGCTTGCCTCTTTCAGTATGCACTGCCACGCCAATAGTCCCTGAGTCGCTAACAACGGTTCGGGTTAGGACGGTGTGACTTCCCGGCGTTAAAAGGGGATGAGGGTGGAATGTGATTTGTGTTGCTGATATGAGATGATTTGTTTACATGCTATGTGATTATATGTGGTATGAATAATTTGTTACTACTGGGATTCTTTAGAATCTCACTCTTTCCAAATGACTAACCTTTTCAGGTAGGGCGAGTGGCTCAAAAGGGAAGCGGACAACCAGGAGTAGTTAGTATTACTCTGAGACTTTAGTGGTAGTTGGTTATCTTTGTTTTGGTTTTGGGTTTACCAAGTGTATATAAGATGTAAATGAATATTTTGGACATGTAATCCTCATTTTGGGAACCTTAAACCCATTATATGTATGTAGTAACCCAGGGTTTGCCGGGATTCTAGTTTCCACACTCTGATATTTATTATGTGATTTGATTCTCAAGTAGTTATATCCGCATGTGAATGTGAGACTAGGATTAATTACATTTTGAATTGATTTTTTTAAATACCCCATCGCATGTTGAGGAATTATTGATTGAACCATATTTTTATATGAATTTTCCATGATTAATTTGGGATTTTAATGTATTTCTTGGAACATTATTGCATTATTAAGCATTAATTTTAGTTAGGGATAATTGTTTTGAATTAATTGTAATTAGGGGTAAAATGTTCGCAATTTATTAATTATTTTTATACAATTGTCTCTTGAACTTTTGATGCTACATTTTGCTTAATTTTGTATTGTAGGTGTTAAAGAAGAAATTAATTATTTTGTGGGTGATTTGGGCCAAGTGGAAGAGGGCCCAAAAGCAAAGAAGAAGAAACAAAAACAAAAAAACAAAAGACCCAGACCCGACTTGAAGACCCGCTGGACATGGCACATGGATATGCTATATGGATATGGGAGTGACCCGAAAAAAAACGCAGAAGCTGAGGGAATATAGAGGAGAGTTGAGCGCCGCACAGCAAGGGGAGGATCATCTGGGCATCATCATCGCAGATCACGTATCATCATCGCATACCACAGACTTCTTCCTTCCTTTCTTCTTGGTCGCCGGCGACCTTCTACCTCCACTCCACCTCAGCGTCGCCGGCGACCTTCTTCATCAGACCCGACAGAACAGAGCTGAGGGGGAGACGGACCTGAGAATCAGAGAGTTGAGCTGAGATTGTAGTCGACTACCACCAACGCCGGCGAGCTTCTCTTGGCTTCACCGCCGTTAATCCTGTAGTCCAGAGAGTGACTCCTAATTCTGAACTCAGTCGTGGCTGCTCTATCCTGTTTCTGGAATTATTTCAGCCTTCAATTTCATTATTTATAGCTAATTGGTTAATTGATTCAATGTGTTCCATGGCTGTAATTGTGAAATTGTTTGGTGAAACTTTGATGATAAACTGCAGTAGTTGATTTCTTTAGCTCTTGGAGATGAATTGGACATGACTTGAGCTCACATGTGCTTCAAAGGGGAGTTTACTTTATCTATAGCTCATTGTATTTTTTATTTCTTAGGTTTAAGAATTCATTTATATATTGAGACTATATTTTTAATTATGTTTTATTCTATGGATTGAGTTGTTGTGATTTGGAATTTGTAATGAGGATTTGTACTCATCAATATATATGGTTATATATATGTTTCCTATGATTCTATTGCTTTCTATCTATTTAACATGGTATTGTTGGATAGTTTGATTGAATTGGAATTGTAGTTGAACCTAAATGCATTGCTTATTCCATAATCACTCTCTAAGGGGTTTTAATAATGCTTAAATAAATGGGTTCATGAGTTTAAGCATTAGACTCAATGGTAATTGGGGTTTGGTATATTAGAAAACTTAGAGAAACTCATTACACTAAGAGGGCTTAATAGCATTTCAAGGGTAGGGGTTCCTCTCTTGTGATGCTAGACTCAATGGTAATTGAGGTTTAATATATTAGAAGCTTAGTGAATTAACTCCCCAAATATCTTAATTGAGCAAGGATAGCCATTGAAAATCATTTCCAAGAGCATCTTCATCACTTGCATTTCTAACCAATTTTAATTCCTTCTTCAATTTTATTCCAAAAATCCAAAAATATTAGTTTTAAAAGCATTTTAGTTTAATTGCAATTTAGTTGTTAGATAAAAAGCTCAAGGATCATTTTTAACTCATTTCATGTCAATCATTGCACTTAGTTTCTAGGTAATTAATAAAAGGCTCTTCGAGATACGATCCGGGATTGTACCCTATATTGCAATCCTTGATTTAAATTTTGAAGAGGTTACCAAGGCATAAAAGCCGACAAAGCCTTATTTCTTCAAGTGGCGCCGTTGCCGGGGAGCCAAGTAATTGGTTCCTTAGTAGCTAAGTGTCAATCTTTGATTAATTGGTACCTTGAGCCTTTAGGTTGCATTTTAGTTAGTTTAGGTAGTTTTGCATGTTTTTCAAAGCATATTGCATCTTTTGTCATTTTGAAATCCTTTTTTCTTTTTTTTTCATTTGCATTTGTGTTCTCTTAGATTTTTTTCCCCTTAGTTTTTATAGTTTTTGTTAGATAATCCTCTTTGTGATTCATTGGAATTTATTGTGATTGGATTTCATGGCTTGGTTTAATGGTAATCAAGGTTTATCCGTTCACTCTCACTCTTATGTAGCAGATTCGATTGAAAGGAAAGAGTCTATCTCTGAATGCATCCATGATATTCAACAAACATTACAGCTTCTTCAAGCCAAGTTGGGATATCAAGATAGTCCAATTGGTCAAGAATGCCAAGGTCCATTCCACCCTCCATACCATGAACCCTACCAACAACCTTCATTTCAACCTTCATTCCAATCTCATTACCCACCACACCCACCCTATAGATCATACCATGAACCTTCTCCACCACCATACAACCCATATCATGAGCCTCACTCTAATCCTACATCATATAACCACATGCCATATTATGACCCTTCTCCTTCATTCCATTCCACTTTCCAACCACGCCATCCACCTCATGAGCCTCTATTCCCACCATTTCAACCATCTTATGGACATCATTCTCAACCATGTATGCCTCTCCAAGAACCTTCTATTGGTAGAGTTATTGGAGAATTCCAGAAACCAATGACTCGTACTATAAATGAGGAGCAGTCACACGAGGACACCTTTTCCAATTGCATGGCCTCTATAATGAGATCAATGGAGCAAAAAGATAAAGAGCGTGCAAGTTTGGACAAGGACTTTGAGCGTCTCACTCAACCATCAAACGAAGCGGAGGGATGGAAGAAAAATGTTGAACAATTTAAGAAGAATATGGAGTTGCTGTCACAAAAGATTTCTAAGTGCATCGCTCCACAAGAGACTCTTCCTCCATTGCCTACATGTAATCCACCTATTCAAGTCAAGAAAGTTAAAAAGGTGCGATTTCAACTTCCAGAGGAGTCTTCCCTTCCTATGGAGGAGGAACAAGGAGTCCAAGCTCAAGAGTCAAATGCAACTTCACAAGTGGAAGATTTCAAATCTCCGGTGCCTATTCCCACACAAACATATGAAGTGGAGCAAGTTCAAAATAGTATTGAAGAGTCTTCCTTACCATTCGGTAATGATCCTATTCTTATAGAAGTAGACTTTTCTACTACTTTAACTAGTGAAGCAATTCCTGATTTGAGTGATGATGAGGTGGATGAGGAAATCATTGTTGAATCCCCTCAAATATTTGAAAATGTAATTGCTCAACCTCTTAGTTCAAGTAGTAGTGATTCAATTGTTGTTGTCGATGATCTTGCTTCTACCTCTTTGTGTGATGCTTCTATTGTTGAAAATGCTTCTCTTCATAGTACTAGGGATGATTGTGGTCAACTGAATGATATATCTTCATGTTCTTGTGCGGTAGATCAAATATGTGTTGATTGTTATCATTGCAAATGCCACTTGCTTGTTGAGTTTCGAAAGAAAGCATTTAGTGAAGTGGTTGATTCTACCGTTCATCTTGATACATCTCCTTGTACTATTGACGTTTCTAAGCATGACACTTGTGAAAATGTTGAATCTTGTGTGGATGCTAATGTGATTGTTGTGAATGAAAAAGACCATTGCCTAGAAAAAGATCTTTCTTTTGATTCCAATGAATTGCTTGATAGTATCATAAGGGAAGATTCAACTGTTTTGATTGATAATATTACAAATGAAAATGATTCTTTCCATATGATTCTTTCTTGTGATTTGCCACCCGATATAGAAAAGAAAAATGATTCTTTTGAAAGTTCAAAAGTTTTGGGTGGTAATGATTTGAAAAATTCTCTTTCTTCTTCCACTCTTTTCCCTTCCATCTCTTGTGATTACAATGATGATGTGGTGTACCCCAACACTAAGTTGGATTCCGCACCTTCCACTTTGCAAACACAAGAGAATTTAACTGGTTGTTTGACTCCTACTGATGGGAGTGCTATTGATTTCCTTGGATGCGATAGCTACTTGGAGAGTTTAGAACTTCACATGCCTTTATTTCCCTTGAAATCTCTCCATGTTTCTATTTTTGGATGGGATACTGCTGGTTGCCTGTCTTCTTTGCAGACACATTCTTGGAAAGGTCATCGGAGGAACCAACATCCACCGTATTTCCTTGGACCTCTTCCAATTGATCCTGAGCCACCTCCACCAAGGAAATCCAATACGGGAGAAGTTGTTTTCAAAGACAAATGCATGATTCTCATCAGGGATGAGAACTTCTCCTTCAAACGAGTCAAGATTCTCTAACACAGGTTGTCTCTTTCCTCACTTGTTTTCTTCCTGATTCTTATGTTTCTTTGGGTTTAATTGTTGTATGAGGAAGATAAGTGTGGGGGAGGGACACAAACCAGTAGAAAAAGGTAGCAGTAGTGTAGTTTAGTACAATAAAAACTCCCTTTGTATGCTTTACATCATTTGTGGCCACTACCCTACTTAATTACCATTGTGCCTTGGATTTTAACTTGCTAAGCATTCTCTTTAGAGTTGCTTAATTGCTTTCCACATTGAGGACAATGTATTGATTAAGTGTGGGGGAGGGGAATACATTTCAAATCCCACTATTTGGTTGTTTTTAAATGAAAAATGCCTTAAACTAGAAAATTTTTCCAAATTTTTTTGAAAAATGATTTGCTTTGATGCATGTCCTAAGTGGTAAAGGGTCGCATTTACCACTTTGGAATGTGATTTGTGAGAAATTCTTTGAGCTTTTATGAGATCTAGTGTTTTGGCAATTTTTTAAAACCATATTTTGCTTTTTAAGTGAATGGGAAGAGAAATGAACCCACATTTTGGATTTTTGTTAACTCCTTGTTTTGATAAAGAAAGTTTCCACATCATTAATGCTTTTAAGAGTTGAGCATTCTTATAATTGATTGCAATGTTTTGATTAATTGTATTTGCAATGTTAGCATTTGAATTAGTTAAGTGAATGCATTGTGGTTAGCTTCCTATGCAATTGATTGTGTTGGAGTGAGCATTAGGGAGAAGCCTTGTTGGAAGGTTATTTGAGCCTTGAATTCTTTCTATGTGTGCATGTTCACTTAGTCTTTTACCTTCTAGAACTTGTTTCTACTCTTCTTCGAAACAGCATTTGCATTAGTGTGATGGAAATGAAAGAGGCATTCATTTTAAACCTTTTTTAACCTAAACACAAACCCTCATTCATGACCATTTGCTTACCCCTTTTGAGCCATTTTTTATGTTGTATGCATGTCATGTTATTAATCATAGTGTTCATGGCAATTTAAAATCAAAGTGGTTTGCCAAATAAAAAAAAAATTGAACAAGGTATATATTGAAATGCCATGTATATAGAAAAGAATTGAAATAAAAGAAAAAAAAAGAAGAAAAAGAAAGAATAAAAATATTGAAAAAAAAAAATGGAATTGAAAAAAAAAAAAGAAGAAGAAGGAAAAAAAATTGAATAGAAAAAAAAAAGAGAAAGAGAAAAAAGAAATATCAAGAAGGCATTTGTTCATGAATTTAGAACAGAATTGGCAAGAGTTTTGAAGTAATTTAGATGCTATGAACTTGACCATTACCTTTGACTTGCATATCGACTATTTCCTTTTTCTAATTAATTCATGTCATCTAGCCTTCATCCATCATTACAACCCTTTTAAGCCCTCTTGATTCATTGCATTTAATGTTATAAGTAGTGGAGAAGTTAGAGTTGTTACAAGCCTATGGTAAGGTGTTGATTAAGTGGATTAGAGTGAAATGACCCTAATGAGGTGAGATGAGTTAGACACTAATTTCTTGAGAGTTCTCTTATGCTTCATTCTAATATTTTGAATTGTGTGGTTAGCTAATTTCTTTGCATCTCTTGACTATGATTAGTGTTGACTTGAGGAATTTGATTAATTGATACATTGCTTTCCAATTATGAAATTGCTCGTCATTTAAATGCATTAGTGATTTGAATTTAAAAACTTGTGCTTCATTGCCTTTGTTCAGGAGTACAAAGGTCTAAGTATGGGGGAATTGATTGAACCATATTTTTATATGAATTTTCCATGATTAATTTGGGATTTTAATGTATTTCTTGGAACATTATTGCATTATTAAGCATTAATTTTAGTTAGGGATAATTGTTTTGAATTAATTGTAATTAGGGGTAAAATGTTCGCAATTTATTAATTATTTTTATACAATTGTCTCTTGAACTTTTGATGCTACATTTTGCTTAATTTTGTATTGTAGATGTTAAAGAAGAAATTAATTATTTTGTGGGTGATTTGGGCCAAGTGGAAGAGGGCCCAAAAGCAAAGAAGAAGAAACAAAAACAAAAAAACAAAAGACCCAGACCCGACTTGAAGACCCGCTGGACATGGCACATGGATATGCTATATGGATATGGGAGTGACCCGAAAAAAAACGCAGAAGCTGAGGGAATATAGAGGAGAGTTGAGCGCCGCACAGCAAGGGGAGGATCATCTGGGCATCATCATCGCAGATCACGTATCATCATCGCATACCACAGACTTCTTCCTTCCTTTCTTCTTGGTCGCCGGCGACCTTCTACCTCCACTCCACCTCAGCGTCGCCGGCGACCTTCTTCATCAGACCCGACAGAACAGAGCTGAGGGGGAGACGGACCTGAGAATCAGAGAGTTGAGCTGAGATTGTAGTCGACTACCACCAACGCCGGCGAGCTTCTCTTGGCTTCACCGCCGTTAATCCTGTAGTCCAGAGAGTGACTCCTAATTCTGAACTCAGTCGTGGCTGCTCTATCCTGTTTCTGGAATTATTTCAGCCTTCAATTTCATTATTTATAGCTAATTGGTTAATTGATTCAATGTGTTCCATGGCTGTAATTGTGAAATTGTTTGGTGAAACTTTGATGATAAACTGCAGTAGTTGATTTCTTTAGCTCTTGGAGATGAATTGGACATGACTTGAGCTCACATGTGCTTCAAAGGGGAGTTTACTTTATCTATAGCTCATTGTATTTTTTATTTCTTAGGTTTAAGAATTCATTTATATATTGAGACTATATTTTTAATTATGTTTTATTCTATGGATTGAGTTGTTGTGATTTGGAATTTGTAATGAGGATTTGTACTCATCAATATATATGGTTATATATATGTTTCCTATGATTCTATTGCTTTCTATCTATTTAACATGGTATTGTTGGATAGTTTGATTGAATTGGAATTGTAGTTGAACCTAAATGCATTGCTTATTCCATAATCACTCTCTAAGGGGTTTTAATAATGCTTAAATAAATGGGTTCATGAGTTTAAGCATTAGACTCAATGGTAATTGGGGTTTGGTATATTAGAAAACTTAGAGAAACTCATTACACTAAGAGGGCTTAATAGCATTTCAAGGGTAGGGGTTCCTCTCTTGTGATGCTAGACTCAATGGTAATTGAGGTTTAATATATTAGAAGCTTAGTGAATTAACTCCCCAAATATCTTAATTGAGCAAGGATAGCCATTGAAAATCATTTCCAAGAGCATCTTCATCACTTGCATTTCTAACCAATTTTAATTCCTTCTTCAATTTTATTCCAAAAATCCAAAAATATTAGTTTTAAAAGCATTTTAGTTTAATTGCAATTTAGTTGTTAGATAAAAAGCTCAAGGATCATTTTTAACTCATTTCATGTCAATCATTGCACTTAGTTTCTAGGTAATTAATAAAAGGCTCTTCGAGAGACGATCCGGGATTGTACCCTATATTGCAATCCTTGGTTTAAATTTTGAAGAGGTTACCAAGGCATAAAAGCCGACAAAGCCTTATTTCTTCAATTATAAACTGTTGATTTCATTTTATTGGTCTCTACTTCACTTAAATTTCGTAATCCGGATGTAATTACGGTGAGGGTGTTACATTGATCCCTCTAAAGGTTACTTAGGCCCTAGGTTCTCTTCGTAGGTCAAGTCCAACTTTGTAAATAAATATATTTATCCTTTTTTTCTTTTTTAAATAAATGTTCATTTTTTTCTTTATTTTTCATTTCATTTATTTTTATAAATATTCCTTTTTGTTTGGGTAATTATCATAATATTAAAGGCCATATATATTTTTCAATAATTGACTTAGGGTAGCCATTCTTATGAATAGATGTTGTAGGGTGCCTAACACCTTTCCCATACACAATCGACTCCTAAACCCTATCTAGTTATCCTTTTTCAAAAAATGTTTCAAACATTATCTTTTCTCAAAATTTTGATGGCGGCTCCTTGTTTTCCAAATTTCAGGCACTATAAGTTGGCAACTTCACTAGGGATAGTTTGAGAGTCAAGCCCATTTGAGTTAAGTATCTAAAAATAATATGGCCTTAATTTTATTTTAATTACCCTTTTTCTTTTTTGTGAATTTTTTTTATTTATTAAATTCTTTATTCATCTATTCATTTTTTTCCCTATATATCTTGTGATCTGCTTAGTAGATGAGGGTTGGATAGAACTTAGGCCCATAGGTTGGTATGCTCTCCACAAACACTAAACACATACACTATTTTCCTCACATATACTTTAGGCCCTATACCCAGGTCTGTGAGTTCCTTAGGTGAGTAGAAGTTTCTAGCAATCTCCCTATGGGGTTTTAAGAACCACCTGAGATTACTGTGAATACTTCATCTTAACTGTTACTCATTTGATGAGGTTTATCCCTGTGGGGTTTTCAGAACCCCCTAAAGGTCAATTTCATCAGATAGGGTCTTCATTTTTACTATGGGGGCAGTCAGGAGAGATTTATCTATGAGAATTAGAACCACCTTGAAACCATTACACTTACTAGTGGAAATTATCAACCTACCTAATTAATTAGTACCTGCCTTTCTGAAGATATATAACCCCAACCTAAGGTTATGCCTAAAATAGGATACTGGAGGGCATATATTTATTCATTATTGATCATCTTTATTATCATCCATGCATAATCAATAAAAACCCTAGGATCAAGTGACTAAGTATCACTTCACCTGAGTATGTATCTAGCATCACTCCATATAAAGATACATCATAAGGATGGTGTATGCATTGATAGCGAACCTTAGTCCAAGGGTCTATGACCCTCAAAGACCATGATCTCATCACATCAATCACATTTGAAAACATCTCAATGAGAGATAATCCTTTAAGACTCATGAGGTATCATCACATCATTCATAGGTATTTTAGCTTCATTTTGAAATAAGCCTTAGACATAATAATCATTTTACATAACCCTTAGCTGCATCATAGCTTGGGGTTCACAAGTTAATAGGCACTTCATCCTCCCTATGAGGTACTAGATCTCTTGAGGAGGTGAAGTTCTTTTTTCTCAATGTCTATCACCCATATCAAGGCTAGAAAGCACATGTAATCATCTCATAGCATGCAGTTGGAAATACTTTTTGACTCTTCCTTCCCTTTTCCTTAATGAAGGGCAAGCAAGTTATCCAACAACTAAAAATTTGGCATAAATGTTAAATGGCACAAAAACCAAGTTTGAATCAAGTTCCTACAGGAAAGGTGTATAGAGGGAAGAGCATTAGATTGACTGCAGGAATATAACCACTTGAAGGCCTAATTCGATTAAGACACCATATTCAAGGTTCAGTCAAATTGGGCTTCATGAAGAGTATGGAAATATCATTGATTAATTACATTTGCTTATGCATACTAATGCAATCATAGAGATGGGCTAGTATTAGGATGCCTCTTTAAGATGCTTCAATTTCTCTGATTTTCAACTAGCCCCAACCCTTGAGGAATACTGGGAAATCCTTAGGATGCCAATTAAGAGGAATGATAAGATCTACCATTATCTAAGCCGGCTACCTTCTTAGGAAGGAATAGTGAAGCTGTTGGGGGTTCACATGGAAGAAGTACATATTATAGGCATCGGATAGGTCAAGTGGATTAAAAGGACCATAGTGAAAGCTTGCTTAGCAAGACTAGCAGAGAATAAAGATTAGGGGAGTTTTTGCAGGGTTTTTGCCTTTGCTATTTATGGCTTGATCCTTTTTCCTTCAGCAGCAGGAATAATCGACTTTTAGAGCTATCAATGTCTTTCAATTAGTCAAACATTACCAAATCAACCCGGTACCCACAATTTTAGCAAAGACCTATATGTCATTATCTCAGTGCCACCTAAACAAGGATGGTCAAATAAAATGTTATCTTGCATTACTTATGGTATAGATGTTAATCCACATGTATGGAAAGAGGAAGTACTTCCAGGAAAGGCATGATAAGTTTACTAATCCACTCATAGCTTTCAATCATCTTCAATTAAACAAAAATGATTAGAGGAAGGAATTCTAATGATTAACAGAATATTCTCTCTTATGGAAAATAGAATGGTGGGAGGATGAAGATATTATCCATCACTATAGGGACTTTTCTAATATGCCTCTCATTGGACCAAGAGGGTGTATTAATTACAACCCTTCTTTAACATTAAGGCATTTAGCATTTCGGCAAAAAGCTCCATCTCAAGAAGTGTAAGCCATACACTTCTTGTACAAAGAAGAAGGCCTGAGCGACTTATGTCAAGAAATTAAAGAAGCTTGTAGCAAGATAGCATACAAGGGAAAGGCTCAGCCGGGGAAGCAAGAAATAGGTCTAACTTCAAGCTATAAGGACATGCTCAAGGACAAAATTAAAGGAGCCAATCCATCTTATTGTCGCCAAGATCCTTTATTAGGAAACGATGCTCAAGGAGTAAATAAAGAATTGGCCAGGCACCTAGAAATAAGAGAAAATGAACTGGAGGAGCTATCTATGATAGAATCTCAAAATAAGAGAAAGATAAGTCCACTAAAGGAAAAATGCACATACCTTCAATTAAAGTTTACAGAAAAGAAAAAGAGAAGAGATTTAGAAGAACGATTAAGAATCATAAATCTAGAAGAAGAAAACAAAAGCTTAAAAATGGCTATGCAAGAGAACGATAGGCAAATGAAGAACAATGAGTTTGACTATTGAAAATGACTACATCAAAAGAGTTGCTCAAAGAGAAATTGCAAGACAATGTCCCCCTTAAGAAATTACAAGGGGGAGTTGATATTCTTACTCAACTCTTAGAAAGCAAGAAGGGTGAATTGGTTGCTGTAAAAGATAATCGTACTGAAACCATCCAGAGCCTTGTGGACAAGCTGAATCGTGAAGGAAAGTTTTAGTCAACTGGGAACTCCTCTTCCACAGACAAGTTGTTATGACAGAAGAATGAGTAAAGAGGTGCGGTAACTTAATCAACTTTGCTAACACTAGGATCCCAGAATTTGCTAGCACATTCAATCACGCTAAGGCATGATTGTCCCTTTGAATCCATTGAAAGAGATTGTTGAATTTTTCAAATTATATAATCAAATAGTAAAGGAACTCAAACTTGTAACTAAATTTTGATATTATCAAATAAAAGTATATCTTGCTCTATTTACTATCATTTTTTGCATGCCTATCACTATAATCAATAATGAGATCTTGGACTAGGATAGGATTCGAGGTCCCCCTATCTAATGATCAACTCTAGTTTTCCCTGTAGAATAATGGATTCTCTGAGGAGGCTAGAGGACAATTGTTCTAGAAGACTATAAGCTGACTCAGCACTACATCAATAACAAGATCTTGGCTAAGATAGGACTCAAGGTCCCTCCTATCTAATGATCAACTCTAGTTCTCCCTATCGAATAATAGATTCCTTGAGAAAGCTAGAGGATACTTGAGCTAGAAGACCTTTATGCCAATACATTATGGATAACTCGCTATGCCCACTTGAAATGTGAGCTCAAATAAACTAATGATATTTTGTTCCTTTCTAAGTGATACAATATTGCTCTGTCTAAACATCCTAACCAACTACCCCTGCGCATTCATACAACATGCTCTCACGTAGTCATCAGATGGTAGCCAGTGCACATGAAGCTGAATCTAATATGAATCAGTGGAAGGAAGACATTCCTGACATTCTCTGAAGTGCTAAACATGCCGTCTATTGCAATGGTTTCAACAACAGGCAAAAAGAACTGCACATGGATTTTAGCTGATGATTCTAGAAGAGCTCTAGAAAATTGGGAGTTTGAGGACACATTCAATTCTATTATTTTAAAGTAACGCCTACCTAAAAGTTGTCCTTTTATGTTTTCTTTGCGCCTTAGGCAAGCTCTTATATGAATCATTAATAAAGAATGATATGCGAATAAAATTCACTTATTTATATATATTCTTCCTTTTTTTCCTTTTATTCATTCATTGTTCATTTTTTGCCATCCAACAAATTGATTTCCTCAGAACTTTTGTCCAACGCAAAGGTTTCTAAGCCCTTGAATGATGATTTGCTTTTTTCCATTGATATGTATGATTATGAGCGTTATGATGATGAGATCATTCAAGTATACAAAAAAATCCTCAAATCCAACAAAAATAGAATGTGCCCACATGAAGATATAGTTGAAGTAATAAATATGGTCATATAGGAAGAAAAAAGAGAACTAAAGATAGTAGATGACCCCAAAAGAGAGCAAATAGTTGAACACTTCAAAGAATTCATGGATATGTTCGCATGTTTCTATCAAGATATGCTAGGCCTTCATCCAGGGATTGCCTCTTACAAGATTCTTGTATTCTCAGACACCAAGGCTATAAAGTAGAAATTGAGGAGGCTCACTTTTGATATGTCCTTAGTTGTTCGAGATGAGGTGATGAAGCAATTAAAAGCGGGTTTCTTGGAAGTAGCTAAATAATGGATGGCAAATGTTGTTCTTGTCCTAAAGAATGATGGTAGAATTATAATATGTGTTGATTATAGAGATATGAACAACGTTAGCCCAAAAGATGATTTTCAATTGCCTCATATTGATGTCCTAGTTGATAATATGGCCCGTAGCTATAGGTACTTGTTCATGGATAGGTACTCATAGTACAACCAAATCCCTATAGATGAAGAGGACAAAGAAAAAACCATATTTATTACACAATGGGGCACTTATTATTACCACGTCATGCCATTCGAGCTAAAGAATGCTTTAGTAACTTATCAGCGTGCCATGGTGGCACTTTTCCATGATATGATGTATAAAGAACTTGAAGTATAAGTGGATGATATGGTAGCAAAATCTTTTGAGGGAGAAAGCTATGTTATAGTGTTAAGAAAGTTGATTGAAAGGCTATACAAGTACAAGCTACGGCTAAATCCTAACAAATGTGTCATTAGGGCTTTATCTGGGAAATTGTTGGGCTTCATTGTAAGTAAAAAAGGGATTAAGTAGATCCTAAGAAAGTAAAACCAATAAGGGAAATGCCCACTCCTCAAACAGAAGAGGAAGTTTGAAGCTTTTTAGGGCGGTTGAATTACATTGCATGATTTATTGCCAACCTGACTGCAACTTGCAAGCCGATATTCAAGCTTTTAAAGAAGAACTGCAAAAAAGAAGTGGGATGAAGATTGCCAGCAAGCATTTGATAGAATCAAGGATTATTTGCTAAATCCCCTAATTTTGGTTTATCTTACACCAGGATGACCTTTAATTTTGTATTTGACAATATCACCCAACTGTATAGGAGCAATGCTGGGGAAACACGATGCATCTAAGAGAAGAAAACAAGCAATCTATTACTTGAGTAAGAAGTTTAATGACTATGAGTCACGTTACCGAATGATCGAGCAAACTTGTTATAGTTTAGTCGTGGCAACTAGGAGGTTGAGGCAATACATGCTCTATTACACCACTTGGTTAATTTCTAGAGTGGAACTACTCAAATATACCTTTGAAAGCATGTATATAGCGGGAAGAGTTTCTAAAAGGTAGGTAATATTGTTTGAATATCATATAAGGTACGTCACTCAAAAATCTATCAAGGGTGGTACCATAGCCTATCACTTAGTAGAAAACCCCATAGATGAATGCCAGCCATAGATTTCAAATTCCCAGATGAAGACATATGTGCTACAGAAGATCCAAATGAGGAAAACAAATTGAAGGATTGGGAGATGTACTTTGATGGGGCAGCAAATATGCAATGCAATGGTGTAGAGGTAGTTATCATATCCCCACACGGAAAGCAATTCCCGATTGCTATAAAGCTAAGATTTGACTGCACCATAACATGGCAAAATATGAAGCTTATATTAATTGTCTCCAAGATGCCATACATCTTGGAATAAAATACCTAAAAGTCTATGTTGACTCAGCTCTAATAATTTATCAGGTGACTGGTGAATAGCGAATCAAAGACCTAAAGTTGATCCCTTATCAAGAGAATTTTATAGAGTTGATCACAAATTTTGAAGTAATCAATTTCCATCACATGGCCAGAGAAAAGAATCGCTTCACTGACGCTTTAGCTACTTTAGCAGCTATGATCCAACTAGATTGCGGGGTCCAAGTTCATCCAATACAGATTGAGACTAAAAGATAGCCAGCGTTTTGCTTCAATATTAGAAGAGAGAACGACGAGTAACCTTGGTACCATAGTATCAAGATGTATATGGAACATAGTACTTACCCTCCAGATGCAATACATAATGAAAAGAATACCATCCGGCAAACGGCCATGGGCTTTTTTATTAGTAATAATGTCCTGTATAAGAGGACCTTTGATGGGACATTGCTTCACTTTGTAGACATGAGGGAGGCGTACAAGATTATGTTGGAGATCCATGAAGGCATATATGGTACACATGTAAATGACCACTCATTAACTAAACAAGCTTAAAGATCGGGTTATTATTGGATAACTATGGAGAAGAATTGTATCAATTATGTTAGAAAGTGTCATAAGTGCCAGATATAAGCCACTAAAGCTAATGCTCCTCTAAATCTAATTCATTGTCTTGTATCTCCATGGCCCTTATCCATGTAGGGAATTGATGTTATCGGGCCATTAACCTAAAGGCTTTAAATGGTTATCGTTTCATCCTCGTTGCTATTGACTATTCACTAAGTGGGTAGAAGCCAATTCCTTTGCTAGTATTACTCAGAAGGCCTTTATCAAACTCTTAAAAGCCAATATCATCTGTAGATATGGGTTACCTGAGAGGATCATAACTGACAATGCACCAAACCTCAATAGGACAACAGTTAAAGAATTATGTGATCGGTTCAAGATCAAATATCATAATTCTGCACCATATAAGCCATAGACGAATGGCGCAGTTGAGATAGCCAATAAGAAGATCATCAACAAAATGAAAGTGTCCTATAAGGACTGGCATGAAATACTTCCATTACATTACATGGATACCATACAACAACGCATACTTCAACTGGGGCAACCCCTTACTCTTTAGTTTATGGCATAGAGGCTATCACTCGAATTAAAGTGGAAATACCATCACTGAGAATCTTGGTTGAATCAGACCTAGATGAAAGTGAATGGATACGCTCTCAATTTGAACAATTAAATGTGATTGAAGAAAAGAAACTCACAGCAATATGTTATAGGCAGCTATATCAATCATGAGTGGCAAGGGCCTTTAATAAGAAACTGTGACCAAGGGGGTTTAAACTAGGAGACCTAGTTCTCAAAAAGATCCTTCCAAATCAAGAAGATGATAAAGGTAAATGAACTCTAAATTACGAAGGCCAATATGTTGTTAAGTAGGATTTCTTTAGAAGGGCATTGCTATTGACAAACATAAATGGCCAAGATTTACCAAGACCAATCAATTCAAATGATGTAAAGAAATACTATCATTAAAAAATAGCTCACTAAGTTGAAAACCTGAAATGATAGCTTAGGCAAAAGTTAGAGCAAAAACAACGGGGGGCCCACTAAGTTGAAAACCCAAAAAAGCGGCTTAGGCAGAAGTTAGAGCAAAAAAAAAGGCTTGCTAAGTTGAAAACCTGAAAAGGTGACTAAGGCAAAAGCTAGAGTACAAAAAAAAGGCTCACCAAGTTGAAAGCCTAAAAGAGCAAATTAGGCAGAAGTTAGAGCAAAAAAACAGAGAGAAAAGGGGCTCGCTAAGTTGACAACCCGAAAGGGTGGTTTAGGAGAAAAACATTAGAGCACAAAATTGGAAGCTTGCTGAGTCAAAAACCTGAAAGGGTCGGCAAAACAAATGTTAAAGAAGGCTATCAGTCCTAGCCTTATGACTCTTTTTACTTTGTTTATTTGGAAGACTCTGTAATCACTCATCAAAAAGTACATATCTCTGGCAATTAAGCAAGGCACCATCAGGGGGACTACCCATAACTAAAAGTGAAGGACCTCCTAATAGCGTCATGTCAACACTGATGTATGCTCATCATTATGCATCTACTTGAATATTGGAAGATCATTTCTTTCAAATGAATCTTCATCCTTAGTATATATTTCCCTTATATTAAATCGTATGTCAAACTTTGTATCATGATTTATATAAGGGTAACTATTTTTAATGAAAGTACAACTTTTGTCTAGATAAACACTCACAATGATATACATGGTGTCCTCTACTCCCAATTAACTTGTGTAATTTTAGGATCATTAGCGAAGGTCCCAGCTAGAATTTCTATTATGGGGACAAATAGTTGACAAAGGGACATAATCTAAACTGAGCAATATCACATCTTCATACAACCTACAAGATTGCGCAAGTAAAGGGTTCTAGTTAGGCACTTGGATGAAGAATGAGCAATATCACCTACCAGGCTATTCTTTAACACCACCATTATTGCACTCATCCTCATTTCATCATTTCCTTATCATTATCATCATATCTTTGTCATAATTATCATCATCATCATTAGCATTATCATTGTGTTCATCATCCTCAGTACAATTTCATTATCACTGTCATCATCATTATCAGTGTCATTACCTTCATCATGACTTCACCATTTTCATATTCTCCTCGTCATTATAACCATTATCATCCTCTTCATCATCATTGTTGTCACCCTCAATAGGATTTCATCATCACTGTCATCATCATTATCAATGTCAGCATCTTCATTGGCATTATCATAAGCACTACTCCAAAGGGTATCACATATTCATAGCACCCTTTCAAAAATCCTGTACTAGCAAGCACCCTCAAAGGCCAGTAATGGCTGGCATCCTCTTAAAGCCCTATACCGACAGGCACCCTCAAAGTCCAATAATGGATGGCACTCTTTTAAAGCCTTGTACCGGGAGGCACCCCTAAAGCCTAGTAATGGCAGGCACCATTTCAAAGCCCTATAGCGGTTGGCACCCCACAAGCCCAATAACAGCTGGTATCCTTTTCAAGCATTCTACAGGCAAGCACACTTAAAGCCCATTAACTGCTAGCACCTTTTAAAAGCCCTGTACTGGCAGGCACCCTCTTAAAGTCTCGTATCGGTAGGCACCCTCAAAGCCCAGTAATGGCTGGCAACCTTTTAAATCCCTGTACTAGCAAGTACCCTCAAATCCCAATAATGGCTGGCACCCTTTTTAAAGCTCTGTACCGGTAGGTACCCTCAAAGCTCAGTAATGGCTAGCACAATTCTTTTAAAGCCCAATAATGCTTGGCACAATTCTTTTAAAGGCCTATAATGATAGTCACTATTCTTTCAAAGCTTTATATTAGCAAGTACTCTTAAAGTCCAATAAGGGCTGGCACAATTCTTTTAAAGCACAATAACGCTTAACATAATTCTTTTAAATCCCTGTATTGGTAGGCACTACTCTTTCAAAGCCCTGTATCAACAAACACCCTCAAAATCTAGTAACACTGGCATACTCTCAAAGCCCTATATCAGCGGCACTCTCAAAGCCCAGTAACGGCTGGCATAATTCTTTTGAAACCCTATAACGGCAGGCACTATTCTTTCAAAGCCTTGTATCAGCAGGTACTCTCAAAGCCTAGTAACAGCTGGAACAATTCTTTTACATCCTACCAAAGTCCTATGTAACTAAGAGCTTCACTTCCACTCCAAGTAATCATCTATCTCCTCCTGTGTTCTTCTCCCCTATGAACCAAGTAAAAAGGGGCATGGGCACTATATTTTGCCAAACACTCTTTGGTTCCAAGGGGGTATCTTGTTCTTTTGGCAACCAAATATGTGTTCTTTTCTTTACTTCCTTCATAAATGAGAATCTCACTTTTCTCAGCTACAAAACAAGTAAAGAAGGGCAACTATGAATAGCCTATTTTGTCCGGGCCCCACTTAAAATTAAAAAGCTAATAAAAAAACAACATAAACTCCTCTCATTAATGATGATAAGTGTCTAAATTGGCAATAATCATTAAAGGGAAAATTTAAAAAATAAAGAAAAAATGAAAATAAAAAAATCCTTCAACTGATGATGATCGGTGTCTAAATTGGTAATCATTATTAAAAGAAAAAATTTTAAAAAAAAAATTTAAGAAAAAATCCTCTCATCGATGATGAATAGTGTCTAAATTGGTATTGTCATTCATTAAGGGAAAATAAATAAATATATATATATATATATAAAAGTGTCTCCCATTCATAAGTTTAAATTAGGAAGTTGCTTGTGGGA
Organism: Inga leiocalycina; assembly: GCA_963242795.1. Classification (NCBI taxonomy): domain Eukaryota; kingdom Viridiplantae; phylum Streptophyta; class Magnoliopsida; order Fabales; family Fabaceae; genus Inga; species Inga leiocalycina. Next base: position 48,527,957 of record OY725327.1, on the reverse strand, counting down.
AAAATATAAGAAAATAAATAAAACAATGAAAATAAAAAATAAAAAAAATTTCTCATTTATGTTGATAGGATTAAATTAGGAAACTACTTGTGGGGAGAATAATAAAAAAAATAAAAACAAACAAAAAAGTCTCCACTGATGGTGATTAGGTAAAGCTAGGAAGTTTTATTAATAGGAAATGCAAAAAAAATAAAAAAGAAATCTCTATTGGTGGTGATTGGGTCAAGTTAGGTAGTTTTTAACATAGAATACAAAAAAATCAAAAATAAAAATTCAAAAAAGAAGGAGCATTTATGAAGAAAACCCTACCTTGAGACTATAAATAGGAGTGCAAGGGTTGAAGCAAGACACAAGAATTTTGAAAGTGAAGAGAGGCAAGGCAAAGAGCTAATTTTAGTTTTTCATTTTTCATTGCTCATACATAATTCTCATGGGGAAGGATAGTTGACATAAGATGCCAGCTTATTTTGCTTTGTCCAAACAAGGTCTTAATATTCTTGCCAAGGCCAATGAACATTTCTTGTTAGAGATAGAGGCATACCCATTTGAATACTGGGAAAATCCTCATATGTAAGGCTTGCAAGAGTTTTGTTGATTTTCCACTTACTTGCTTTATACTCACTGCTCTTTGTAAATGAATATACCTATATAGATAAGCTTTTGTTCTTATTTTTGATAAGGTATAGCCACATGTGCATATGATCTCTTTGACAAACTCTCCTTCCACTATGACTTTGTTTTTGTCTTTTAGCTTATCCCAATATATGTTTAACATTGCTGGATGTTGAATTTGGGATCAAGAATTAAGTGGACTTGCTTTTCATTATCCCATTGAATCATCTTACATATGATTGCTGGACGTGTTCCATTTGGGATCAAGAGGTATGTGCTGCCTTGTCTTCTAGTAGTGCTAGGTGTCATACTTAATACTTAATAGATATAGGTAATATGATTGTAATTGCCTCTTGTTTATTATGTGATTCTATCACCCTCTCTCTTGTGGTAGTGGTATTCAAAGCATAAAAGGTACATACTCTGACCATGTCTTCATTGATTTTCTTGCCTTATTAGACTTTCTACATTGAATAACATGATAAGAATGCAATTCCTTGTTGGCTTGATGAGCTCTTTTTTTCTCTCTCCCTTTTTACAAATAAAAATGTTTTAAAATAAAAAAAATAGGTTCTTTTCTTAAAATAAACAAATTTGACTTCCTATGAGAAAGTAAAGAAAAATAATGGTTTTTTTACAAAAACTAAAAAAAAAAAACCAAACAAAAATTATTTTTCTTAAATAAATTAAATAAAATTTTTCTAACAAACACCAACCAAGTGACACGCTTTTCTTCACCTCGAACTATATGGGCTTTGATCCCTCTAAAGGGTATGTAGGCCCTAGGCTCTCTTTCTAGGTCAAGTCCAACTTTGTAAATAAATATATTTATCCTTATTTTCTTTTTGTAAATAAATGTTCATTTTTTTTCTTTAGTTTTCATTTCATTTATTTTTATAAATATTCCTTTTTATTTGGGTAATTATCATAAGATTAAAAGCCATATATATTTTTAAATAATTGACTTAGGGTAACAATTCTTATGAATTGGTGTTGTGGGGTGCCTAACACCTTGCCCATACACAATGGACTCCCGAACCCTATCTGGTTTTCCTTTTTCAAATAAGGTTTCCAAAATTATCCTTTTTCAAAATTTTAGTGGTGGCTCCTTGTTTTTCAAATTTCAGGCACTACAATTGGTAAGAAGTGCACTCAAGTTTCGAAAGTACATTCATGCAAGTGTCTTCCACAAAGGAATAGGTTGCTAAAACCATGAAGTGCACTTGAGTGTCATGAACATGCACTCAAGTAAGGGACTAACTCTCAAGTCAAGGAGTAACACTTTCAAGCAAACGTCTGCAATATTGCATGTTGAGGTAGAACCAGAAAATTTTATCAAGCTATAAGATAGTGTACTAGAGTGAAGGATTAAGGCACTCGAGTGTCGACTTGCACTTCCAGTCAAACTTAACACTTTCTGCAGGAACCAAGTAAAGAGATGTTGAATAACTTGAGCACTCAGGTATTGAGATATTGCACTCGAATGTGACATGAACACTCTCGCAAGTGCAAAGCTTACTTGCAAGGGCAAAGAGTTAGAAGCTGAAACTTGACAGGTGCACTTGAGTAAGGATTAAGAACTCGAGTGAGACCACCCAACACTTGAAAGTTATTCCATGCACTCAAATGTGTGATCAAGATTATGCTATATAGCCTTGTAAAAATCAAAGAACACTCGAGTGAGAACGAAGCATTCGAGTTCATCTGGCTCAGAAGCAGAATCAATACAGAGTCACAGTGAAGAATCCAAATATGGTTAAATGATATTTATTCATTATTTTTTCACTTGTTATTATACCTAAATGTTGTCTAACATATATTTCAAGTGTGAAATAGGGAAATGAGCGTTCAAGTAAGAAGGTCAATTACGGCAAACATCATCACACACACCAACTATTGAACAACTATCATCATATGGATTTGACCAACTATGAATGAATGTCTGAAAACACAAATGCCCATATCCTGCTCCACAACATGACATTTAGTTTCATAACGGAATATCCCGCTCCTCAATGGCACGTTACTCAACACCTATTTCTGACTTACTATAAATACAAAACATCATAGACAGAGGATGTGTAGAACATAGTACGAGATCATACATAAAAAACTATAAGAGTCTCAATTTGCATATTCTTATATGTGTTCATATTGTACTTTAGTGATTATTATTTCTACTCTGTGAGAGAGTTTGCAAACATATTTCAATCTCTTTTTGATCTCAAGGTAAAGGGACATTAAGAGGGTAGATTCCTTATAGGGGAAGCTGTACAGAATTCCTGGTAAGACTTTCTTCTCGTAAGACTTACAAAGTGCAAGCAATATAAAATGTTATTGCTCATAAGACTTGCATAGGTAAGCAGGAGAGAAACATCTTCAAGTTTATTTTGCTCGTAAGGCTTTTTGTAAGGGGGAGAGAAAATTCTAGGTATTAGAATATTTCTGCTCGTAGTTCTTACGAGAACATTCATTGTCTTATGGTGTTCTGAGAGCCCACTGAATCTTGAAAGATTAGTGAAAATCTTGAAGGTGTTGATCTCTAAGGATTAGACGTAGGCCTGGGGTTGGGCCGAACCAGTATAACTCCTTATGCACAAATTCTCTCATCTCTACTCTTTCTTCATTCATTTATTTACATAACACTGTAAGGCGTAAAAATTTATCACATCAACCAATTCACCCCTTCTAGGGTAAAGCCTTCCTCTTTCATTTAGATCAAAGCAAGGTCTTTTTTGAAGAGTTTAACAGCTTGAGAAGGATCTATTCAATGGCAACAATAGGTGAGAACATTCTTCCAGATGGAGCTTCCATCACTAGACCTCCTAGTTTTGTTGGAGAACTTTTTTTATTCTAAAAAGCTAAATTTAGAGTATTTGTAATGGCAAACGAATACGGCTTATGGAATGTAATATAAGACGGTGACTATGTTCCATCAAAGAAAGAAGAAGTTAGAGTCATGTAAAAGAGGTTAGAGGAATATGATGACAACAAAAAATGGTTAGTAACATTAAATAGTAAAGCTATTTTAATGATAAGAGCACCCTAACCAAAAAGAGTATCTCTATATCAGCACGTTACCAATAGCTAAAAACATATGGGATGCACTTGAAATCACTCATGAAGGTACATCCAGAATCAAAGAAAATAGAATCAATACTCTAATTATAGAGTATGATATGTTTCAAAACAAAACCTAGAGAAAAGATCTCTAAATTCGAACTCAAATATAACCATCTTGTGAACCAGCTATTAGCACTTGGGAAAATCTTTAATCAAAATTCCTAAGTGAGAAAGATTCTTAACATTCTTACAAAAGAATAGAAAGCAAAGGTGACAACTATCAAAGTAGCCAAAGGTGAATCAATGAGATTCGTAGCTGTAGTTTTTGAAAGTCTTTCTGAGTATGAAGGAAAGCTGAAATTCAAGAAGGAGCTGAAAGAGTTCGATGACAAAAAAAAAAAAGAGGAGTCGCCTTCAAAGTTATCAAGGACGTTGATTTATCAAAAACTAAAGATAAGCCTGATGATGATATAGGAATGATCGCAAGAAAGTTCAAGAAGTTCTATAGAAGAGGTCAACAGAATTTCAAGAATCTTTAAGGAGGACCAAGCAAGAAAGAAAGCAAAGATCAACAAATCATATGCTACAAATATGGAAAGCCTAGGCATTTCAAGTCTGGATACATATCATCCATATGGGGTGATAGTTCTTTGGATGAAGAAAGAGATGATGATGAAGTTGCAAATATATGCTTGGTAACCAAAGAAAAGGAATTAGATTCTGAGGTAAGTGATTCTGAACCTACTTATGATGAATTATTATCTGAATATAATGTATTACATATTGAATTCATCAAAGTTGTGAAAGAAATAGTCAATCATAAAAAGAAAGTATAAGAATTAGAAAGTAGATCAGTATTGTCATACTATGTCTATCATGTGAGCTAAAAGATAAGAAGATTAGTGATTTAACCAAAACCTTAGAAAAATTTTCTAAAGGAAGTGAAACTCTTAAAGTAATCTTAAAATCTCAAAAAGTCACTCATGATAAATCTGGTATGGGCTATAATTTTGTTGGAGATAAAACAGAGGGAAGAAGAAGAAAGGCAATAAGATATATCTCAAATACTATAAAAATACAATATTGCATCAAATCCATTCATATCATGTAATTACCGCTTCATCATGTCATTTTAGAAAAGGAAAGGCCATTGGCACATATAAATGGGTTTTGAAAGGGACACATGTACCAAGAGTAATTCATACTAACCACGAAGGACCCAAGAAAGTGTGGGTACCTAAAACTTGATCATATTACTCTAGGTATGTCTCAAAGCATCACAGGCAAACAAGTGGTACATTAATAGTGGATGCTCAAGACACATGACTGGTGACAAAGATAAGTTCACCATGTTGGAAACTAAAGAAGGAGCAAAGGTAACTTTTAGAGGTAACCAGTCTGGACATATTGTCAGAATTGGTGAAGTTAGAAAATCCATTGGTGTTCAAATCAACGATGTATATTATGTTGAAGGGTTATTCCATAATCTCCTCAGCGTAAGCCAAAGCACTAATAAATCTAACTGGGTAATCTTTAACTTAGAAGAATGCTTGATAGTGAACAAAAAGGATCTACCGCTTAACAAAGAATCCATCAAAAGATCCGAGATCAAATGGACGACAACTGTTATACTATTGATTTAAATTCAAATGCTTCTGAAAATTGTTTTCTTAGCAAATCGGAGGACAGTTGGTTGGGGCATAAGCTTCTGGCTCATGTCAATATGAATCAACTTGACAAATTGATTAGAAAAGATTTAATTATTGGTCTTCTTAAACTTAAAATCAAAGACAGCATGTTTTGTGTTGCTTGTCAAAAAGGAAAAAAAACTAAATCTTTTTTCAAAACAAAGAATGAGATTTCAACATCCAAACCCTTACAATTACTTCATATGGATTTAGTAAGACCAGCAAGAGTAAAACGTTTTGGGGGAAATTTATATACTTAAGTAATAGTTGATGATTTTACAAGATTTACAAGGACAATATTTCTTGCTTCAAAAGATAAAACTTTTATTTAATTTATTACGTTTGCTAAGAAGGTCTAAAACGAGAAAGGTATCTCTATTGTCTCTATCAGGACCGATCATAGAGGAGAGTTTGATATTCAACTCTTTAAAGACTTCTGCAATAATTAGGGAATAGATCACAACTTCTTTATACCTAGAATATCTCAACATAATGGAGTTATTGAAAGGAAAAATAGAGTCCTCACAGAAATGGCAAGGGCAATGCTTAATGAGAAAGAGGTGTCACAAGTGTTCTAGGCAGATGCCATAAGCATTACATGCTATATATAGAATCGAGCATGTATTCGTAAGTCACTTGGAAAGACACCATATGAGATGTACAAAGGAAGAAAGCCAAACCTTGCTCATCTACACATCTTCGGATACAAATGCTACACTCACAACAACGGTAAAGAAAACTTGGGTAAATTTGATTCGAAGTCTGATGAAGGTTTATTTCTAGGTCATTTAAATAGAAGTAAAGCATATAGAGTCTTTAATAAAAGATCATGCATTGTAGAAGAAACCATTCATGTTGTATTTAATGAACTTGACTCTCTGACAAAGTCTTTTGATGAAAACAAAATGGATTTGATAAAGAAAACTAAAAATCTAACTATTTCAAATCCAAATGATTATCAAACAGATAATTTTCAAAATGAAAAAAATGTTGATGATCATGCTCAGCCAAGAGCATGGAGACACATGAAAGATAATCTAATTGATTAAGTAATTGGATATGTTCATGAAGGTGTCAAAGCCAGAAATAGAATTCATAATAAAGTGACATTTTCTGCATTCATTTCTGAGATTGAATCTTCTAGTATTAAAGAAGTATTTTCTGACAATGATTGGGTGATTGCTATGCTATAAGAGTAAATCAATTTCAAAGAAATCAAGTTTGGGATTTGGTTCCTCGACCTAAATATCACTTAATCATAAGAACCAAATAGGTTTTCAAAAATAAAATTGATGAAGTTGTAATCATTGTGAGAAATAAGGCAAGGTTAGTTGCAAAAGTCTATAATCAAAAAGAAGGTATTGATTATAAGGAAACATATGCTCTAGTGGCAAGACTAGAAGCAATACAAGTACTCTTAGCTTGTATATGCATTAAAGGTTTTAAACTTTATCAAATGGACATTAAGAGTGTTTTTCTAAATGGTTATATTATTGAGGAAGCTTATGTTGAACAACCTCCAGGTTTCAAAGATGACATAAAACCTAATCATGCTTTCCAACTCACGAAAGCTTTATATGGTTTGAAACAAGCACCTAAAGCTTGATTCAAAAGACTAAGCAAATTTCTTCTTAATCAAAACTTTGTCAGAGGAAAAGTAGATATAATACTTTTCATCAAACATAACAAGAATGATTTATTAGTAGTTCAAATATATTTTGATGATATAATCTTTGGTGCTACTAATAAATCGCTGTGTCAAGAGTTCTCTAAGCTTATGCAAGGAGAATTTGAAATGTCCGTGATAGGTGAACTAAACTTCTTTCTTAGACTTCAAATCAAGCAATGGAGGAATGGGATTTTTATATCCCAAACGAAATATTTGAAGGAGTTATTGAAAAAGTATGGAATAGAGAATGCCAATGGAGTTGATACTCTAATGAGCTCTACCACAATGATGGATGCCGATGTAAAAGGCTCTGACTTCAACATTACCAAATATAGAGGAATGATTGGTTCATTACTCTATCTAATAGCAAGCAGGCCGGATATACAATTCAGTGTTGGCATGTGTCCAAGGTATCAATTTGCTCCTAAGTTATCACATATCGAATTCAGGTACTTAAGAGATACTACAGAGCTTGGACTATGGTATCCAAAAGGAAGAAATGAATATTTGATGGCCTATTCAAATTCAGATCATAGAGGACACAAAATTGACAGAAAGAGTACTAGTGGACAATATCAATTTTTTAAAGGCTCTTTGGTATCATGGTTCAGCAAGAAGCAGAATACAGTTTCGTTATCCTCTACTGAAGCTGAATACATAGCTGCAGTAAGTTGTTGTTCTCAAGTAGTATGGTTAAAGCAACAACTTTAGAACTTGGGAATTTACTTGAAGGAGATGCCTATCTACTGTGACAACACCAGCACCATAAGCTTGACCAAGAATCCTGTACAATATTCAAGAACCAAGCACACATAGATATCTGACATCACTTCATTTGAGATAATGTTCAAAAGAAGGATGTCAAAGTAGAATTTATTCCAACATATCTTCAACTCACTGATATATTCACTAAGTCGATTAGCAAAAGATCAATTTTTATATATATGGAGAGAAATGGGAATAGTTAATCCCAATGAGTTGTAAGTTTTTTTTTCTTGTTATTTACTATGTTTATATATATGTTTTGATGATTATTATACTAACTTAAGCATATGAGTACATAGAAGTTTGTTTTGCAAGAATGTTATGGTTGCGATCACTGAAACAGAAGTAAATAAAGGGTAAATGAAAATTTGGTGTGACACTCGAGTACAAAGCCATGGTAGTCGAGTGCACATTCAACACTTGCATCAAAAACTTGATTTCCATACACTGCTTTCAATATGTAAAACAGGGACTAACAAAGAGTACATAAACTCTAAGAGCATACTCGGGTCCTTTTAAAGTGTTGACTCACACTCGAGTGCTAAAGTCTCACACGAGTGTAGGAAGAACAACACTTGAAAGAGCTAGTGACAGACTTGAGTGCAGAAAGAACACTACAAAATAACTTTAGACAATAGCATAGTTTACTCAAGTGATCTTGGAGGACTTAAGTACAAAGATGCATAAGGATGGTAAATAAACATGGGTGTCTACAAATTACACTCAAACCAAGTACGCAATTGCAATTTGCTAATTTTCTATTATGACTCACTTGAGTGTAAAAGGGAACACTTGAGTGAATATGTGTTTGCACTTGAGTGCACATGTAGCATACTCGAGTGTTAGGGTTTTATAGCAATAAGTTTGAAAGCTCAAACAGTATACTCTTTCACTCACACCCGAGTGTTTCTTCACTCCTAACTTACACCTGTTCAAATTCAAACTGTTACATACTAAATCGACACCTCTATTACCATCTATCATCAGTTGCAACACTTCAATCAACTCCAGACATCATATTTCTCCTTTAAATCTCCACTTTTAAGCACTAATCGATGCTTATTCTAATTTCATCAAATCCTCTGTTTCTTCATCTCACTTTGAATCTTCAATAATGGTTCATAGGAAAGTGCCTCAGGTGACTCAAAACACCTCTTAATCATTATCATCATCAGATTTTGTCTCAAACCTCTTCAGTAAGTTTACGACACCAATGATGACACCGACGACAACACCGACTCCAACTCCGTCTTCAACTCTAACTCCTTCTCCTCCTCCTAAGCCTAGTGTCACCAAGAAGAAAGTAACTCCTGTGAAGAAAAAGCATCCTAAACTGAAAGTGAACGATGTTTAACCTCCACAGAAAATGCCAAAGGGTGTTGCATTCAAGGAACCAATTATGACTCAATCAAAAACAAATGAGATACAAGGAAAAGGGAAGAAGAAGACCACAAAAGTCCTACAAGAATCCTCCTCTGATAGTAAAGATGATAGTCAACTCCGACGAGCAATTGAACAGTCAAAGTTGGATGCCTTGGTTGGCAAGATTGTCTCCCAAGCTGATGCCTCTGCATCTCATCATGTACCTGAACAGTCCAATCATGCTGGTTCACAATCAGGATCACCAATGACTTCTCAACTTCAGGTGGAAGAAGAACTTAATTCTGTTCCTCCAAAAAATTTCAATACCAAGGAATTGAAACCTTTCAACAAGAAGGTAATGATTTTGAATTTGCTTATTGTAGCATTTGCCCTGTAGTGTATGTAGAATTGGATTATTTGAATGATCATTGTAGCCTGAACCTGAGACCATTTCTATCATTTTATCAACCCTAGCTTATTGTGCACCTAACATATTCACCTACAGTAGTTAGAACCTTTTACTACAATATGAAGGTGTAAAACATAGAGTCTGAGACTAGAGAATTAATAGAAGAAAGGATTATCACTTCTGTTAGAGGCCAACATATGATGATTACCCCCTCTATTCTAAACACCATTCTTGGCTATATCATAACACCTTCAGATCCAGCCCAAGAGTTCATACCTGACCAAATTTTCCAATTATTCAGACCAGGTGAACCAGTAGGCCCTTTGAATTTCAAGCCTATCATAATGCCAGACTCTTACCATATGCTTGACTATATATACACTCGCAGCATCATAAATAAATCCAAGAATTTTACACTTTGCCTATAGGCATTATAATCTGTTGGCATCTTTTCTTACTAGCCAACAGAGGAATGTTGGAGAATTAATCTTTAGTGAAATGAGGAGATTCAGATTCTCTTCATCTAAATCCACTACCATTCTATATCCTCAACTTGTATCTATCATCCTTCACCACAACAAAGTTTGGTATTTGGAAGGAAATGATAAGGTCAAGACACCTAGATTTGGTCTGACTCAGATGATTCATATGGACATATCTTTACCTATCGGCAAAGCACATGCACCATAATAAGAAACTATATGCTTAAAGGCTAATGAGGCTCAATCCTCTATAAGAGGCAGATCTCCATATTATTCTGCTTCATTCTTCAGTGTATCAATTCAAGCCTTGATGTCAGAGGTTATCAATAAAGCAATGGTAAGCCTAAAGAAGGAATTATTTACAGAATATGAGAAGCTGGTTAGAACAATGGAGTCTCAAGTCATCAAATTGGTAGAAAAGACCAATTTCAACTTAGATATGATAATTAAGACTCAGGAGGATCACACGAGGAGATTAAATGGGTTAGAGACATTCCTACACACACACCTTCCTTTTCATCCTACTTCAGTTCCTCATCCAACCACCTTTGCATCACCATCCATGACTGTACCAGCTACCTCCACAGTGTTGTTCACATACACTAATCCTATCACTTTAGCCACTATAGATGTCACATTGAATGGACAATCCTCTCAGTAGCCAGACACTCAGTCCTCTTCGCCACCTTTTGTGTCAAATCCTATTGATCCCCTACTACCATGGTTTTATATACTCCACCACAGCTTGATCCAGACATTGATCTTATCACTTTCCCTCAACCTCCCTTTTCTGCTGAAGACAAAATAGGGGAGAGAAGGAGTGATGGAATTTGAGCTTTTCAAGTTTTTGGAGTCTTCTGATAGTTAGTCTTCTGGTAGGAGGTCATAGATTAAGGAGGAGCATTAAGGAACATTTCAGGTATTTAGGAGCATTTCAGTGTATTTTAAGCTTTTCATGATTTATTATGTATTTTGCATTAATGATGTTATGATGTTTATTATTCAATTTGTTGCATAATTGTGAATTTTAAAGTTAAGTTATGCTTTTGAATCATAAACTATGGCTTGATCTTGTCACAAGTGTTGCAATGAAAATCTTGTAGAGAAATGGATGAAAAATGCCAAACAGTAGCAAACAAACCTTAAACTATGGCAACTTTAGTGTTTATGCATTTGAAAATCAAACAAGAGTTTTCAATAAGGTTTACAAGTCAATTAAGATTTCAAATCCATCACTAAACTTTTGTCATCATCAAAAAGGGGGAGAATGTTAAAATTCATGTTTTGATAATAATAAGTGTTAATACAGCGTTTTGTAAAGGAATTTATGTTTAAAAGATGTAAACTTAAATCTTTTCAATTATTTTGGCCAAAAAAAAAAATCTTTTCAATTATTAAATGCATTTCACAAGTTTACAGGAATTTTCTGTGAAAAATTCCTGATACACTTAAGTGAGGAAGTTATACTCGAGTATTGGAAGCATGAACACTCAAGTATGGGTTCACACTCTAGCAAGTGTTAGGAAGAAGGAGGTCATAAAGTAAAATTTTACTGATGCACTCGAGTATGGAGAGTGCACTCAAGTCCTGAGACAAGCAATACTTGAGTATGATCATACACTTTTGCAAAGTGTTATAACAAAGTGATGAAGAAATCTAAAAATTTGTCGATGCACTCAAGTTCAAGTAATGCACTCGAGTAATGTATACTTCAATACTCGAGTCCAGGAAGTGTGTCCATGCAAGTATTTCATTGAGAGTCAAGCGAAATCAAAAATTGTCTAGTATACTTAAGTAAGGAGCTCAAAACTCGAGTATTGGTAAGAAGTGCACTTGCGTTCTAAAAGTACAAGTATGCAAGTGTCTTCCAGAGAGGATATAAGATGTTGAAACCGTGAGATGCACTCTCGTAAGGAACTAACACTTGAGTCAAGAAGTAACACTTTCAAGTGAACGTCTGCAATGTTGCATGCTGTAGCAGAACCAGAAAAGTTCATCAAGCTGACCTGAGACGTGCACTAGAGTGAAGTGTTAGTGCAAGCCTTTCACCCAAGAGGGGGTAAATTGGGTGATACCAGAAATTTCGTTGCATATAAGAAAATTGATAGAATATTTAAAGCAGTTGAGAGCAAAGAGAAATATCATCGAAGTGTACACTGAGAGTTATACTGGTTTTGCCACAACCACTTCAACCTACATCCAGTCCTCAGAGCGTCTCTGAGAGTTTCACTATATTTTCTAAGATTCAGTGGGTTCTTTGCACCTCAATATATAGCAAGTTCCTTCACCTGGACACTCGCTCCCCCTTACACATTGCAATCAATTCCCCAACTCAAGGTTCCACAACCTTAAGTTATCTCAATAACAAATATTGTGTTTGCAATGAAAAACTCTCTCACAGAGCAAATATATAATCATTGAAGTATAATGAATGAGTATAAGAAAACAAAGCACTAAGAGTGTGTTGATTAGTATATGTTCATGTGTTCTGCTCTTTGAATGCTCCATATATATAGATGATTTATAGTATCCGTTCGAAGCAATTCAAACATGTCTGTTAGAGTCACGCAGCAATGGTTGACCATTCTTCCAATTTGAAAACTATCCATTTGCGGTAGATAGTGGTAGGTGAGATCTCAAACACTTTATTTGACTTTGCTCTTCTTGCATGATCTCTTTATTGTTTCTTTGAAAATGTACTTAAGATACTAATGCAATGAAGAGTTAATCATATAGATAACAAATCAATAAATATTTGATTAAAAAAATAATTTCTGGACTGCCTTAATCGAGTGGCTACTCGAGTGATCATGTTTGTTACTCGAGTAGTCCCTCGAGTAAACCTATTAAAAATATGACAGTGCCTAATTCAACATTTTTTATAAGATATTACTCAGGTAAGACATGGAGTGAGATATATCACAAACCTTAGAAATACCTGATTACTCGAGTGGCTACTCAAGTAGCCATGTCTTTACTTCACAAGTTACTCGGTTGCTAACTCTGGTAATCTGATTACTTGAGTGGCCATGTGTTTTCTTCAGATGTTACGTGAGTAATCCCTCGAGTAGATTTCAAATAAGTATGCAGATTACTCGATTATTACCTCGAGTAATGTCATTCAAATCTTGGTCGAGAGTTTGCTTACCTGGTTACTCGAGTGATCCCTCGAGTAATGGATAAAATAATTCCATAGATTACTGGAGTGCTCCCTCGAGTTATGCCTTTTTCACACATGGTTACTCGAGTGGCTACTCGAGTAAAGTGTTGCATTTCTTGGCCGAGAGCTACTGGAAGATTTTTGACCTGGTTACTCGAGTAATGTCTTTGTAAAAGATGTTACTCGAGTGGCTACTCGAGTAATGGTCTATATAACTTTACAGATTACTCGAGTGGTCCCTCGAGTAACTTCTTCCAAATTTTGGCAGTGCTTCTCTAGATGAAATTCTCCATGATTACTCAAGTGCTTACTCGAATATCAGCTTCCCTTACTCAAGTAGTCACTCGAGTAAGCCATCACAGAATTTTCTCATTACTCCGCTTACTTCAAGTAATGCTTTGCCACTTTGTTCAAATTTATTTGTTTGTTATCAAATCCTTTTATATCATTGATCCAATCTTTGTTATCATCAAAACATATGGGATCTAACATGAAGGAGTAAGGCACTCGAGTGTCGACTTGCACTTCCAGTATAAACCTCACACTTTTTACAGGAACTAAGTGAAGAGGTGCTGAACAGCTTGAGTGTAATCCCCTACCTTGATAATCGTAATTAAGATTCGAAAATGCGTAATTTAAAGGAATTAGAGACCGACGATTACGTTTTTCTCAAATCTCTTTTCTAAAATTCGTTCAACATGGTCTCATATTTATCTTTCGAATCTAATTACTCTGCACAGTTCAATCACATTCATACATATCAGAGTGTATAACCAAATCCCCGGCAACTCCTGAGTTCTATACATATATAATCTGAGGGTTTAAAAGTCTCCACTAGGGGATTACATAACCAAAATCAATAGTAATATTTACATCTCTAAAATATGCAATAATCCCAAGTTCAAAAGAAGATAACCAACACCCTACAATCAAATATACCCCGAAGGGGTTCTAATTGCTCCGGGTTGCCCGCTTCTCTCTAGCACCACTAGCCCTGTCTAAAATGTTAGTCATTGGAAAGAATGGGATTCAAGAGAATTCCAGTAGTAATAAATCACTCATACAATGCATAAACACAAAGCATATAAGGTCATGTTAGCAGCATCACAATGTAACGTGGTTCACACCATAAACTACAGCATTCATGGCTGTAAACTCTAAGCGTCAGCTTTCGCTACGATCTCAATGTATTCACAAAGTATTCACTAGGCGTCAGCTTTCGCTGTGATCACAAAGCATCACAATGTCACAATGTATTCTCAAAGCAAGACAAACATACATACAATGTTTCACACAAAGTATAAGAGAGGAGTCACTACCTTGTTCTTTCCGATTATGCTCTAGCGCAGGTGGATCACGAACAGGGCAAATATCGAATCCTACAATTCCAAAGGCACCATTTAGACACTTCCATAGTGTTTCTTGGAGTTATATGAGTCTATAATGAAAATTTACAAAAATGCCCCCGGGGACCCCGCCCGGGCCCGCCGTACCCGGTCCGGTTGCACTTTTCCCGAAATTCTAATCTGGGCTATCCTAACATATTTCCATCCAAGGAATCCATTTCCGGACTCGAAATTATCAAATTCAATGTAAAATTACAAATTTACCCTTGGCAGCCCTACTTTAAGGGTTTTAGGGGCGTTTTCGTAATTATGCTTTTTTGGCCTTTTCCGAAAAAGTGGCCAACTGTAACCCCACCTAATTTTCGTTCCTGAACTCAATGGAACCATAAAATTGATAAAATTCCAACACTTAATGGATGAAAATACCCCTGCCCAAATCTGAAAAATTTTAGGGAGATTGAGTTCTCTTGATTTCAATCTATTAAACACCTTGTATACACTTCTAATCACATGTTTAACTATTTAAACACTAATTGCACATGATTAGAGTGAATTTGGCAGCATTTCCCCTTAGGGTTTCACCATCCATTTTCACCAAAATCAAGCAAAACCAACCCAAATTTAACAACAACCACTACAACAACATCATATAGCACAAGAGGATTAAATTCATGCCCTTAATATCACTAAAACCCTAAGGTTACCATTCAGCAAAAACAGGGCAGCATAATATTACCTCATAGATTCAACCAAATTTCAAGACATTTGGGTCAAAACAAAGCTTGTGCTTACCTCTTTGATTGGCTATAGCCCTTTCTTGAGTTCTCCCACTTCAACACCACGTAGATGGCACAAAACTCCTCCTTTCAAGAAACTACAACCATAGAAATGAAGCTCTTAATGAGAGGAACAATTTTGATGAAGGCCTCAAGAGCTAGAAATGGAGTCTTGATAGAGAAAATGGCACAAGAACATGTTGCTTCACCTCTTGCTTCTTTGCTCTCAATTTCGTCCACTCTCTCTCTCTCTCTCTATATTTGGCTTCAGCTGAACCGAAATGAGAGCCCAAGGAAAGAGAAAGCTCATATAAAAATATCTCCTTCATCTTTTATTTTTATGATATTTTATGGCAATTTTAACACATGCCTTTTAACTTCATCATCATCTCTTTTCTCTTTAGCCATTATGCTTGGCCGAAATGGAAGATTAGGAGGGAATAAAATATGCATTCAATTATCTCTTTTATCCTCTTCCACATTCTCCTCCACACAATTTATTTTGAGTTGCAATCTTTGACCATAACCCTTTTTGTTTTTGACCTTAGCCCTTACCAATTCTTGTGTCATATTTTCATTGTATTTGAACCAATGCCTCCTCCCTTTAATCAGCCCATATTTACGTCACTTAAGGGCCCAAGTTAGAGCAGAATAGGCTGATCACCAATTTCCTCATAATTACAAGGTTGCCAATACAAATTTTCCCATTTTCGGATTTTGTGTAAATTCTGGCAGATTTTTTGTCCAAACTTTGAAAAATCATAACTAATTCTAGAAAAATCGAAATGAACCGATTCCAAAGGCTATAGAACCCTTATTAAGTCTAGTTTTAAGGAAAAGTATAGCCTTTTACTAAATGGAAGCATATCATTCCCAGATTTAATTTCTTTGACCATTGCTCCAGAAAAAATCGATTTCGCTGGGCAACCTTCAAGAACTCATAACTCTTAGCTCACAAATTGAAATAACACAAATTATATGTCCATTTTGAAGCTTGGCATGTGAAATTTAAGACTGGAAAGTTTCATAATTTTTAGACATCATTTGCCCATTCAAAATGTCCATACAAACAGACTGTCCTGCACAAAATTACACTTAACAATTTTTCAAATTTTCAACCAATGTGTCCAATGGCTTCAAAATCAACAATCAAACCTATTCCCACACAATTTTACACAAGGAAACCATTGGAATCACTAAAACCACCAAATTCCCATCACACATTCTTCAAAAGTGTTTATTCAACAATAATTACATCCACTTTTGAAGTCATTAGCCCTTAATCACTTTTTGGGATATTACATTGAGCACTTAGGCATTAAGATGTTGCACTCGAGGATGACATGAACACTCTTGCAAATGCAAAGCTTACTCGCAAGTGCAGAGAGTTAGAAGCTGAAACTTGATATGTGCACTCGAGTGAGGATTGAGAACTTGAGTGAGACCACCCAACACTTAAAAGTTATTCCATGTACTCGAAAGTATGATCAAGATTACTCTTTATAGCCTTGTTAAAATCAAAAGGGACTCGAGTGAGAAGGTGTACTCGAGTTCATCTAGCTCAGAAGCAGAATGCAATACAGAGTCATAGTGAACAATCCGAATATGGTTAAGTGATATTTATTCATTCTATTTTCACTTGTTATTATACATAAATATTGTCTAACATATATTTCAAGTGTGAAATAGGAAAATGAACGTTTAGATAAGAAGGTCAATTGTAGCAAACATCATCATTACACACGCACTGCTGGACAATTGTCATCACATGCAGTTGACCTACCATGAACGAATGTCTAAAAATACAAACACCCATATCCCGCTCCACAACGTGACGTTCAGTTTCATAACAGAACATCCTGCTCCTTAATGGCATGTTTTTCATTGGCTATTTTAGACTTACTAAAAATATAGAGCATCAGATACAGAGGATGTGTAGAATATAGTACGAGAGCATACATAAAAAAAACTACAAGAGTCTTTGTTTTCATATTCATCTCTATGTCCATATTGTGCTTCAGTGATTATTATTTCCACTCTGTGAGAGAGTTTGTAAACATATTTCAATTGTATTTTTTATCTCAATATAAAGGAACCTTAAAAGGGTAGATTCCTTACGGGGGAAGCTGTAGAGAATTCCTGAAAAGACTTTCTGCTCGTAAGACTTACAAAGTGCAACCAATAGTAGAGAATGTTACTGCTCATAAGACTTACAAGGGTGCAAGCAGGAGAGAATGTTGTTGCTCATAAAACTTGCATGGGTCAGCAAGAGAGAAATGTGTTCGAGTTTATTCTGCTCGTAAGACTTGCTGTAAGGGGGAAAGAAAATTCTAGGTATTAGAATATTTCTGCTCATAGTCCTTGTGAGGACATTCATTGTCCTATGGCATTCTAAGAGCCCACTGAATCTTGAAAGATTAATGAAAATCTTGGAGGTGTTGATCTCTGAGGACCAGACGTAGGCTTGGGGTTGAGCCAAACCAATATAACTCCCTATGTGCAAATTCTCTTATCTCTACTCTTTCTTCATTCATTTATTTACATAACACCATAATGCGCAAAAAATTATCACATCGCCCAATTCATCCCCCTCTTGAGTGAAGCTTGCCTCTTTCAATGGCCTCACGCGCCATATGGCTTTTCTGCCTCAAAAACAATATTTTAAATAGCGAAAAAAAGTTCTTTTTTTGGAAAAACCCCTTTTTTTATTTTGGGCCTCAACTATGTTTGGCTGGGCAACAAAAACTTCTCTATTTTTTTTTGCGCCTAGACTTGTTTGAACTCAAAAAACCTTTTTTTCTTAATTAAAAGACTGAAATGACATCATTTTGATGCGGGATGTCATCTTCAACCTCACGTCGGGTTCGATCCGAGCTGATCAGAGGGAAGGGTTGAGTCTGTCGAACCTGAAACTTTTCTCCTCCATATCTCCTTCAATGGTAATTTTGAGAACCTTTTTGAAATAACTTGTTAAGTGTTAATTCAAAGTGTTTTGGAAAATATTGAAAACATATTCTCCTTGCATACATAATAAACTCATTAGTCCCACAATGTATTATAACTAAAAAACTTAAACGGACTTAAAATGAAATTATAACTTAAAGAAGCTTGTATTGAACTTAAAATTACATTACAAATATGAAAAAGGCTCTATGAAAAGCTCCCTAAATCCCATGTACACCCATATACCCAAGAAACTTAACAAAAACTCAGAAACTCCATAAAATCATACTCAAGATCTTCTCCCCCTTTTTGTCTTCATCAATCAAGAGGAGGATCGGAAGGCTTGACTACAGAAATAGGCTTAACAGGAAGAACCAAAGGACCATCTGAACTCAAAGAATCAAAAGAAGAGGAACTAGAAGATTCTGGTTCAGGAAGATTTAGTGGAGGGATATGAATGTCTTCTTTTGGAGGAACAGGAGAGGCTGATAAACAATCATAGTGGTGGTCTCAACCTCTTCAGTGGCACCTGGAGTATGATGATCAGAGGATGAGGGAGAGATTTCCTCTATATGAGTAGGAGATGGAATAGGTGTAGGAGAGGGTTCAGGCTGAGGTCTGGGTGGTGAATCCTCAACGATGATTTGAATGGTCTCATTTGTTTCAGGATTGTCCACTGAGCATAGGATATCTCTGGGTCTTGGTTCAAGTGGATTAGAGATTGAAGGTTCAGGGATAGTTGGCTCAACCTCAGTATGATGAAGGTCAGATGGGGTGTTCTCTGGAGGTGGTATATTCTCTGGAGATAGTATATTCTCTGGAGATGAGAATGCCTCAGGTGCAGATAATGGACCAGTAGAAGGTCCAGGACCCAAAGAGTCCAGTCTTGCTAAGATCAACCTCAAAGTCTCACCTTGGGCACGTTGCTCAGCTAAAAACTCCTTGTGCCTTTTATCCATCCTCTCAACAAACTCAGCCATCTTGCTATTCATGTGAGTTATCAACTCAGCATTGGTGTTGGCTATGACTACATGAAATCCCTTGAGCATATTTTCCATGAAGTGTTGAAGTGTTGCATTGAGGAAAGAGGGTGAAGAGGTAGTGGCAGCTGGTGCAGAAGACTGAGTGTCATCTATTTTACTCGTCTCAGTCTCTGTCTTCTTTTTCTTCTTAGACTCAGACTCCAGAGGATCCTTGAGAGGAATTTCAATGTTGAGCTTCCCAATTTGATTTCTCCTAATTGGAGTAACTTTCTCAATGTGCTCTTTACTCTCCAAGTACCATATCTTATTTTTCTTCAGAATAAGCGAAATAATCTGAGGATACGACATTGGAGTAGTGGCTTTCCCATCTACTCTGTACCTCTTCATTTTAGAAAATATGTATTCCCCCAAATCCTTTTGTTCCTTCAGGGGTAAGGAAGCAAACCATCTATTGTCCCGATCAGAAAAATGGGTATAATTATTGGCCTTGTTCACAAGGGATCTAGAGTATATATACCATAGAACCCTGTGATGATCGTACATATCACTAGGATTGAAATTAAGAGGGCCCATAAGCTCACCAGGTCTAAGAACAGAGAAAATTTGGTTTGGTTCAAGTTTGGAGTAAATGTCATCTAGAGGGCTCTCTATTCCTAACCACACATTGATCCTAGAAGGTGAGATAAGTATTTTCTGGCCTCTAACAGTAGTAGCCATCTCTTCCTCTGCAGAATTTCTATTGGGTTCATCTAGAATCTCAAGATTGCAGTAAAAGTGTGTGACTACTTTTGTGCAAAAGGGAAGCCTAATAGATAGCCAAGGCATAAAAGGTTCAAGAAAGGGACTAAGATCATACTTCAATACCTCTTGAAGTACTTTGAGGTCCACACAGTAAGTCTTGCTGACTTTTCTCCTTGAGAATTGAGTGAGGTACTTCTGAGAGTCTTCCAACTTGTTGACATTGAACCCCTTTGGAGGTTTAGTGATCTCCTCTTCTAGAAATTCTAAATTCTTTGAAGATTGCCCTTTCTCAAGTTGGTCAAGAATGCCAGCCATTGCTTTAGCCACATTTACATCATATTTGGGCTTTTTGGAGGGTTTTGGTGTGAAAGAGGGAGTTGAGGAATCAGAAAGTGGAGGAGAAGGAGACTTGGCACTTTTGCCTCTCCCAGTAGAGGTGCTCTTCTTTGATTGAGCCCTTGTGACCACTGGCTCTTTGATAACAAACCCTTTCTCCTTTGCTTTCTGTTGAGGTTTCGGTTGGACTTTAGCTTTGGATCTAGGAGTAAGTTTTCATCTCTTTCTGGGAGGAGAAGAAAGAGGGTCAGTGAGTTGTGGAGATCCAGAAGAGTCTGTAGGAGTAAGATTTTTGGTTCTAACCATTTTGAATCAAAGAAAGCTTGAAAATTCAGAAAACAGAGTGAGAAGTCGCGATATAGGGCAAGAAGAATTTGAACAAAATAGGAGGTTTTTGGAGCTAAAAATTGATGGGTTTTGACGGGATCAAGTAAGTAAGAGATTGTGAAAACTTTTTCAGAGAGGACTGGGTGATTTACTCTAGGAGATTTTGTGGAAATGACCGAGTTTATGACAGATAAAGACCTAGAACCCAACGTTACTCAAGGACTTACTCGAGTAAATATCATGTTTACTCGAGTGATCATATAGAAAATTTCTAAAATAATTCATTTAAATTGTGTACCTGGCATGAATAATATTGTAATTATCCATGTATGTTCCCTAGATCATTTTATTGCCATTTTAGAGTAGATTTGAGTCGATTCTGATTAAGTTTGTGATCTGGACCTGCAGTTACTCGAGTCCTTACTCGAGTAAGCTTCAAGTTTACTCGAGGCTTCCCTCGGGTAACCTGTCTTTTCTAGTTTGGACTGTTCATTTCTCACCAAAAGAACCATTTGATTTAAATTCCAGGTAACTTGAAATGTTACTTCTAGTTTTGGAAGACCATTACTCTAGTACTCACTCGAGTAATGTGCTCTTTTACTTCAAGTTGTCCCTCGGGTAATGCTGCACTATTAGACATTACTTGAAGTTGGCACTCCAGTAATGATGTCCTCTGATAACCTTTGTTTTTATTTCTCAGAACAGAGTTTCAATCTTCCTGTAAAACAAGTTTCTACATACTCTGATGCTTAAATTAGTAATCATCAAAACATTATCAAATGACTTTATCTAACATTATGAGAAACTGAAATAACTTACAATTCATTGGGATTTACCATTCCCAATTCTCTTCTAATGTATAGAAATTGATATTTTACAAGAGGTTTGGTGAAGATGTCAGCTATTTGAAGATGAGTAGGAATGAATATCACTTTCACATCTTTCTTTTGGACATGATCTCTGATGAAGTGATGTCTGACATCGATATGCTTGGTTCTAGAATGTTGAACTGGATTCTTTGCCAAGCTTATCGTACTGGTATTGTCACAATAGATTGGTATTTCTTTGAGATATATACCAAGATCTTGTAGTTGTTGTTTTAACCATATCACTTGTGCACAACAACTTGAGACTGCAACATATTCGGCTTCTGTTGACGAAAGACACACAGTATTTTGTTTCTTGCTGAACCATGATACAAGAGATCCTCCAAGAAATTGTCCTTGTCCACTGGTGCTCTTTCTGTCTGTCTTGTATCCTCCATGATCAGAATCTAAATATGCAACTAGATATTCATTTCTTCCTTTAGGGTACCACAGACCCAATTCTGGTATGTCAGCAAGATATCTAAAGATTCGTTTGACAGTTTTAGCTGATTCCTTTGGTGCTGATTGATATCTTGCACATATGCCAACACTAAATTGGATGTCCGGTCTGTAACCCCCTGCCTTTAACCACGTAAGTATAATTCGATATCACATAATTAAATTGGTTTAGAGACCATCGGATAGCTTAAACTCATTTCAAGTTCCTACACTATAGTAGGGTTTTCACCAAAAACTTTCAAAAACTCTTCTCTATCCTGGTCTCAATTTCAAAATTCGAATATAATTACCTGTGCAGTTAATTTACATTCACACACATCAGAGTGTATAACCAAATCCCCTCCCGGGTTCTATACATATATAATCTGAGGGTTTAAAAGTCTCCACTAGGGGATTACATAACCAAAATCAACAGTAATATTTACATCTCCAAAAATAAACAGTAATCCTAAGTCCAAAATAGTTAACCAACAGCCTAACAACACACTCTATAAGATCCTAGCCGCTCCTGGTGGTTCGCTTCTCCTTGGAGCCACTTGCCTTGTCTGAAATGTTAGTCATTGGAAAGAATGAGATTCAAGAGAATCCCAGTAGTAACAAATCACTCATACAGTGCATAAACACAAAGCATATAAGGTCATGTTAGCAGCATCACAATGTAACGTGGTTCACACCACAAACGACAGCACTCATGGCTGTAAACTCTAAGCGTCAGCTTTCGCTGCGATCTCAATGTATTCACAAAGTATTCACTAGGCATCAGCTTTCGCTGCAATCACAAAGCATCACAATGTCACAATATCACAATGTATTCTCAATGCAAGACAAACATACATACAATGTTTCACACAAAGTATAAGAGAGGAGTCACTACCTGGTTCTTTCCGAGCGTGCTCTGGCACGGGTCGTTCACGAACAGGGCAAATACCGAATCCTATAATTCCAAATGCACCATTTAGACACTACTATAGTGTTTCTTGGGGTTATATGAGTCTATACTGAAAATTACAAAAATGCCCCCGGGGACCCGGCCCGGGCCAGCCGTACCCGGTCCGGTTGCACTTTTCCCAAAATTCTAATCTGGGCTATCCTAACATATTTCCGCGCAAGGAATCCATTTCAGGACTCGGAATTATCAAATTCAATGTAAAATTACAAATTTACCCTTGGCAGCCCGACTTCAAGGGTTTTAGGGGCGTTTTCGTAATTATGCTTTTTCGGCCTTTTCCGAAAAAGTAACCAACTGTAACCCCACCTAATTTTCGCCCCTGAACTCAATGGAACCATCAAATCATTGAAAATCCAACTCTAAGACCCATTTCTAGGGCTGGCCGAAATTTATGAGTTCTCCGGGGAAAATCGGGGTTTTACGATTTCGGCTCCGTAAACGCGTTCCTTTCTACTCCTAACCACTTTATTAACCATTACATTAGGTTACAACTAACATTAAGACCCAATTTGGGCAGCATAACCCCTAGGCCACATCATTTCCAAACTTTAAAACCAACGGCAATCCGCCGAAATTTCACCGATTAAATTGCCCACAGCAACCAGAATAAGCAATATACGAAAGTTTGGAAGTTACCTCAAGCTCCTTCTAGCTTTTCTCAAGAGTGGCTGAAAACCCTAGCCCCTTGAACACCAAATTTTCTTCTCAAACACCTTAAATAACATAGAAGAGAAGCTTAGGAACAAGGTTATATGCGTTAGGAGCTAGATCGTCGGAGAAATCGGCTTACCTTGTGAGATTTCTCCTCTTTCTCTCTCTAAGAGCTCTCAACTTTCTCTCACTAGTTTCAGCTGGTTCATCACGACAGGAAATGAAAGCTGAAGAAGATGAGAATATATTTAATTCCATGCTGATGTCATCTTTTATTGAGATGATGTCATAATTCCCATTTTCGGATTTTCTGGAAGATTTTCTGCCCAAACTTTGAAAAATCATAACTAATTCTAGAAAAATCGACATGAGGTGATACCAAAGCCAAATAAAAGGTATTTAAGTCCTCTTCATAGGAAAAATATGGACCATTATTAGAAATCACCACACAAATACAGAATTACACAAAACTCAACACTGCTCCAAAACAGAGTCCAGTTTTGATTCCAAACTTTGGACAGACATATCTCCAAGTTCCCAAAACGAAATGGTACAAATTATATGTCCATTTTGAAGCTTGGGATGTGAACTTTAAGACTGGAAAGTTTCATTAATTTTTAGACACCATTGGCCTATTTAAAACGTCCACACAAATCGGCTGCCTTGTACAGAGAATCAATGGACAGAGTTTTCAACTTTTGCACAATTGTTCCCAATGGTTCCAATTTCACAATAAACACTCTCCCCACACGAATTTTCACAAGGAAGCCATTGGAATCATTAAAATATCCAAATTCTCATCACACATTCTCCAAAAGTATTTATTCAACAATAATTACTTCTACTTTTGAAATCATTAGCCCTTAATCACTTTTTGGGATATTACACGGTCTGCTTGCCGTGAGATAGAGTAATGATCCAATCATTCCTCTATATTTTGTGATGTTGTAGTCTTTCCCTTTGACATCAGCATCAAGCAACGCAGTTGAGCTCATAGGTGTATCCGTTCCATTTGCTTCATCCATTCCATACTTCTTCAATAACTCTTTTAAATACTTTGTTTGAGATATGAAGATTCCATTATTTCTTTGTTTGATTTGCGAACGAGAAAGAAATTCAATTCTCCCATCATTGACATCTCAAACTCTCCCTGCATTATCTCAGAAAATTCCTTACACAGAGATTCATTAGTAGCACCGAAAACAATATCATCAACATATATTTGAGCAATTAAAATATCATCACGTTTTTGTTTTGTAAAAAGTGTTGTATCAACTTTTCTTCGTACAAAACCTTGATCAATAAGAAATTTACTGAGCCTTTAGTACCATGCTCTAGGAGCTTGTTTTAAACCATATAAAGCCTTTTTGAGTTTGAAAACATGGTCAAGTTTAGTTACATCTTCAAAACCTGGAGGTTGTTCTACGTATACTTCTTCCATGATGTAACCATTTAGAAATGCACTCTTTACATCCATTTGATAGAGTTTGAATCCTTTGATGCAGGCAAAGGCTAAGAGTACACGTATAGCTTCCAATCTAGCCACTGGAGCATATGTTTCCTCATAATCAATTCCTTCTTCCTGATTATAGCCTTTGGCCACCAATCTTGCCTTGTTTCTGAGAATAATAGCAGATTCATCGAGTTTGTTTTTGAATACCCATTTAGTGCCAATGATCGGATGATCCTTGGGTCGGGGTACCAAATCCCAAACTTGATTTCTTTCAAATTGATTTAATTCTTTTTGCATTGCTATAACCCAATCATTGTCTGATAGGGCTTCATCAATGTTAAAAGGTTCAATCTCAGAAATGAATGCAGAAAAACTTACTTCATTGAAAATTCTATTTCTAGTTTTGATCCCTTCATTCATATCTCCTATGACTTGATCTAAGGGATGCCTTTTATTGTATTTCCAGGCTCTAGGTTGTCCTAGTGATTGCTCTTCTTCCTTGGTTTCATCAACTTCTGGAATAAGAGATTTAGAAATAGATTGGCCATTTTCTTGATTTAAAACAACTTCCTGTTCTTCATCAATGATTTTGTCAGAGGATTCAAATTCATCAAATACAGTATGAATTGATTCTTCAACAACACATGTTCTTTTATTGAAAACTCTATATGCTTTACTTCGGTTAGAATATCCTAGAAAAATTCCTTCATCAGTTTTAGAATCAAATTTTCCTAAGTTATGTTTACCATTATTATGTATGAAACACTTACAACCGAAGATGTGTAGATGAGCAATGTTTGGCTTCCTTCCTTTGTACAGTTCGTATGGTGTCTTTCCAAGTTTTGTTCTAATATAGGCTCTATTTGAAATATAGCATGCTGTACTCATAGCTTCATCCCAGAAGACTTAAGACACATTCTTTTCATTTAACATTGTTCTAGCAATTTCAATGAGCACTCTATTCTTTTGTTCCACGACTCCATTTTGTTGAGGTGTCCTTAGAGCAGAGAAATTGTGATCAATGCCATTAGTATCACAATATTCTTCAAAGGCTTGTTTTCAAATTCTCCACCATGATCGGTCCTAATACCTGCAATGGACATACCTTTCTCATTTTGTACTTTCTTGGCAAAAACAAATAATTCTTCAAAAGTTTCATCTTTTGTTGATAGAAAAATAACCCATGTAAATTTGGAGGAATCATCAATAATGACAAATGAATATAAGTTGCCACCAAGACTCTTTACTCTTGCTAGGCCAACTAAATCATGCAATAATTGTAGTGGTCTATTTGTTGAAATCTCATTTTTCAATTTGAAAGATGATTTAGTTTGTTTACCCTTTTGACATGCGTCACAAATCAAGTCATTTTTTAAATTTACTTTGGGTAATCCAAGAACTAAATCCTTTTTGAGTAGTTTGCCTAATTGATGCATATTGACATGAGCCAATTTCTTATGCCATAGCCAACTTTCATCAGCATTACTCAGAAAACAATTTTCAAATTCATTTCTACTAATATCTAGAGTATAACAATTACTTTCCCTTTTTGCTCTGAGCTTAGCCTTAATATTCTTCTTATCAAGTAATAAGTCATTATTGTTGATAATTAGACATTCCTCTGAGTCAAATATTACCCAGTTGTTCTTGTCTGCACTTTGACTTACACTCAGCAAGTTATGGCACAATCCTTCAACATAGTATACGTCTTTGACTTGTATGCCTTTGTCATTTTTTATTTCACCAATTCCTGTTATCCTTCCGGTTTGATTTTCTCCAAATTTTACCTTTCCACTTTCTTTAGCTTGCAATTTGGTAAAACTTTCGAAATCACCGGTCATATGTCTAGAGCATCCACTGTCTATGTACCACTTGTTTTTTTTGGATGCTTTGAGACATCTGCAATTAAATACGATTAAGTCTTAGGTACCTGTAATACCCCAAATTTTGAGACTTGAGGCTAGAGAATAAGCCTGAGATTAGTGGACTGCTAAGCCCTGGTTTAGCAAGATCCTAAATTGTGATCAAGGGTTAATGACTCCAAAAGTGGATGTCATTAGTGATTAATGAACCCTTTTGGAGATTATGGTGTGATTTGGCACCCGATGTGATTCGTATGTGTTCTGAGCAGCGCCGAAACCCTGTATTTAAGTTCAATTATGGATTAACATCTAAAGTGACTTAAAATAGGGGGAGGGCGCATTGTGAAAGAAAATGAATGAGAAAATGTATTTGATGGTGATTCAATGAGAATTACCATAATCAGGGGCAAAACAGTAAAGTTACCGACCAATTGGTCAGTTACCGAAGAGGGAACTCATTGGTAACTTCAAGATCAATGGTTGAGATTGAATTGTGCAAGAGATCAAAGGGTAGAATTCCATGTGATAAATGTAACCCCCTGCCGTAATTAATATTCAGATTATGCAATAAAGTGAAGTAAAGACCAATAAGAAACAAATAACACTTTACAAACCCATCTACCAGACGGGGTTTTCATGAATACCTTTCGAAATCATTCTTAACCTGGTCTCACATTCACATTTCCGAATACAATTACTACACAAAGATAATTCACATTTAAATATATCAGAGTACGCAATATAATCCCGGCAATCCCGGGTTCCATACATTAACTCAAAGCCTTATAGGGCATATTCGCCCCTACAAGCCCTCATATGGGGATTACACAAATCTTTCTCATACATATACAAATACCCAATAACTCATTTCAAATACATAACCAAATATACTCATCCATATGTACACATCCAAATCCAAATATCCCATCTAGGATGATGATAACCAACTACCAAAACGACTACCGAAAGAAGTCCTCATCGCCCTTGGCTACATGCTCCATCCTCAATCTACTACCCTGTCTGAAAGGTTAGTAGGGGAGGGTGAGATTCTAGAGAATCTCAGTAGGTAAACAATATCAATATGCATGTATGATAGATGTTTAATGCATGACATGCTTGCATCACACAACTCATGATAACACAATGACAATTTGCAAGCTCAATGCTTCGAACAATATACCTATGGTCATAGCATAAATTGAAACATAGCTTCAAATTACACATAATTATGCAAAGCTAAGACATGCACCAACACACTAACACATATATCAAATACAAGCAGAAGATATATGTTCCCTACACTCTTTCCATGTAAGCTCCAGCACAGCTTACTCACGACCAGGCGAATATCGAACCACGTTCAGGGCGAACATCAAACCCTATAACCAAACAAGGACATAGGGTTAAATCCCTTTTCCAATTCTTTAACTCTCAAACACATAGGTTGGTTATCATTCACGACCTTTAGGTGGCTAATCAAAGCCCAAACATATGCCTAAAGGCTTGGGAAAGGCTATACCAAGAACCATCTTTAAAAGTGTAAAATACTGATTTTTGGGGGTGGGCCGCGGCCCAAAATCCACGGGCTGCGGCCCAAAACTGCTCAGAAACATTTGGGCTGCGGCCCAAGAAAATCCAGTTTCTGGCTAAACTTCCAAAAATCATAACTAATTCCACAAAAATTGAAATGAGTTGATCCCAAAGCCAAATGAAAGCTATTCAAGTCCTCTACACAGGAAAAATATTGGCCTTGACTAGAAATCACCACAAAAATACAGAATTCCCCAAAACTCAAGACTGTCCCAAAACAGGTTCCATTTTCGACCTCAAAGTTTGGACAGCTATAACTCCCAGTTCCCAAAACGAAATGGCACAAATTATATGTCCATTTTGAAGCTTGGGATGTGAAATTCAAGACTGGAAAGTTTCAGAATTTTCTAACATCATTTTCCCATTCAAAATAGCAACACAAACAGACTGCCCAGACAGAATTCTCACTGGACAGAATTTCCAGTTTTGCAACCATTGTGTCCAATCCAATTCAAACCAATTCCAATGATTAAATACCACAACATGACACCATTTTCAACAAAAAACAACATCCAATTCCACCATTCACATTACACACGAAAATACCATAAAATCAGGGCAAAATTCACAAATCACAATACTCAACCAAAAGTCACAAAACTTAGATCAAAAGGCTTCAAATACTCACCTCTTCCTCTTTCCCAAACCAATTCTTTGATTCTCCATCTTTCCAAATTTCCTCAAGCCATCAAACACCTTCAATCACAAATCTAAAACCATAGCAATGAAGCTCTCATCACTATGAACAACATTAAAGAAGAGGTTTTGAGCAATAGGAGTCATCTACAAGGCTAAAATGGCTTACCTTCACATTGATTCTCCTTCCTCTTTCCTCTTCTATGGCTTGGACGTTTTTGAGATTGAGAAGAGAGAGAAAAGATGATGAGATATCAGATTTTAGTCTCTCCTAGCCATATAACCGACTTTGAAAAAGGGAGAGGGAAGAGGAAATGAATTTGACACTTTGACCACATCCTATGGTTCACATTGTGACACTTGTCACAATCTTGCCACACCTCTCATGAGTTCACATGAGCACACTCACATGGAATTCTACCCTTTGATCTCTTGCACAATTCAATCTCAACCATTGATCTTGAAGTTACCAATGAGTTCCCTCTTCAGTAACTGACCAATTGGTCGGTAACTTTACCGTTTTACCCTTAATTACGGTAATTATCATTGAATCACCATCAAATACATTTTCTCATTCATTTTCTTTCACAATGCACCCTCCCCTCTATTTTAAGTCAATTTATATGTTAATCCATAATTGAACTTAAATACAGGGTTTCGGCGCTGCTCAGAACACATACGAATCACATCGGGTGCCAAATCACACCATAATCTCCAAAAGGATTCATTAATCACTAATGACATCCACTTTTGGAGTCATTAACCCTTGATTACAATTTAGGATCTTGCTAAACCAGGGCTTAGCAGTCCATTAATCTCAGGCTTATTCTCTAGCCTCAAGTCTCAAAATTTGGGGTATTACAGTACCCACTTCTTTTTGGGTCCTTTTGGGTTAGTACAGGAAATTTTCAAAACATATGTTCCTTTAGGTACCCATTTGTAGGTTCCTATCGTTCCTTTCTTCTTATGAATGCATGAAGAAGTATAATGACCTTTTCTATTACAATAATTACAAAATGCAAAAGGATTTAATGTATGCACAGAATGCTGGAAATAATTCAAATATGACTTACCTCCTGCTTTCTTTCTACCTTTCCTTCTATCTGATTTTGGATCATATCCAATTTCATATCGGTCATTTACAAATCGTTTAGCTTTTAAAATAACATTTAGCATCTCACTTCCTTGTGTAAATTTTTCAAGTGTTTTTATGAGATCAGTGTTTTTCTTTCTCAAAGAAGAACAATTTTCACAATCCTTTTCTCAACTTTCTTTAAGTTCAATTTCAAGAGCTTTGTTTTTCTTTTTGAAAACAATTAATTCTTTAACTACTTTGATGAATTCAGAATGTAAAGCATTATATTCAGAAAGTAATTCATCATAGGTAGGATCAGAATCATTTACCTCTTCTTCGATTTCTTCTTGAGCAACGAGACATATATTGGTTACTTCTTCATCACTTTCTTCGTCAAAGGAACTATCACCCCATATAGCAGATACAAAGGCCTTCTTTTTGTTAAAGAATTTTCCTTTTCTCTTTTCTTTGCTCTTTTGATTTAGTTCTGGACATTCTGATTTGATATGTCCTGGTTTTCCACATTCGTAGCAAATGATATGATCTTTGCTGCTAGTTCCTCCTTTCTGAAAGTGTTTGAATCCTTGTCCTTTCTTGTAAAACTTTCTGAATCGTTTTATGATTAGGCCCATTTCATCATCGTCAAACTCCTCATCCTCATCTTGATTTTCTTCTTTTGCTTTTAGTTCTAGGCCTTTCTTTCTCTTGTCACCGATGTCATCAAGTTCCCGTTTGAACTTTAGTTTACTTTCATATTCAAAAAGACTTCCAAATAGAGAAGCAACTGATCTCATTGATTCTCCTTTTGCTTCTTCTATCACAGTGACTTTGGCCTCCCACTCTTTAGAAAGAATATTCAAAATCTTTCGTACTTGGGTATGTTGATCATAAACTTTCCCAAGTGCTGCAAGTTGATTAACAAGATGAGTATATCTAAGTTCGAATTCAGATATTGATTCACCTAATTTTATTCAAAGTATATCAAATTCAGTGACCAAGGTATTAATCCGATTCTCCTTTATTCCCGAAGTTCCTTCATGAGCTACTTCCAGAGCTTCCCACATTTCCTTTGCTATTGGAAGTATGCAAATTCTGAAGTATTCACTTTGACTCAAAGCACTTTGTAACATCAGAATTGCCTTGCTGTTGAGAGTGATAAGTTTCTTGTCATTCTCATCATATTTTGCTGGCGTCTTGGGAATTTTCTGAGAATCTACAGTCTTTATAGGTTGATAGTTTCTACTTTCAATCATATCCCATAGCCCATATTCGGAAGCCATCACGAATACTCTGATCTTTGTTTTCCAGAAAGAAAAGTGTTCGCCATTGAAACCTGGTGGTCTAGTGATAGATGCTCCGTCAGGAAGAATTCCTTGACCCATGCTTGCCATTGGATCCTTCTTAGGTTGTTAAACCTTAATAAGAAGACCTACGCTCTGATACCAAATGTTAGAGCAAGCGTTTCACCCAAGAGGGGGTGAATTGGGTGATACTAAAAATTTAGTTGCAAATATGGAAACTTGACGGTAAATATAATGCAGTAAAGAGTAAGGAGAAATATCACCAAAGTGTACACCGGGAGTTATACTGGTTCGGCCACAACCACTTTGACCTACGTCCAGTCCTCAGAGTATCTCTGAGAGTTTCACTATAACTTCCAATATTCAGTGGGTTCTTGGCACCTCAGTACAAGCAAGTTCCTTCGCCTGGACACTCGCTCCCCCTTACAAGTTGTAATCCAATCCCAACTCAAGGTTCCAAAACATTAAGTTACCTCAATTACAAATATTGAGTTTGAATGAAATATCTCTCTCACAGAGTGAATAAGAATCACTGAAGTACATAATTACAATTATATGTAAAATAGAGTATTGAACTTGATAATGTGTTCTTGTGTGTGTTCTTATCTTTTTCTCTGTTTGGATGTTCCCATATATATAGATGTGTTAGTAACGATCGTTGGAACATTTTCTTCTCACCCGTTAGAGTGTGCGCAGCCACTGTTGACTTTTCCAGTATTTGAAAAATATCCATTTGTGGTAGGTGGCATTTGAACGTTGCATTTAAATTTCCTTATTTGGTAAGATCTCTTCATTATTTATCTGTGGATATGCTAAGAATACTAATAGAATGAAAGGTTAATCACATAGGAAACAAATCAATGAACGTTGGAATGATTTCTGAATTTCTGCACTTGCATACTCGAGTAGTTACTTGAGCATTCATTAAGTTTACTTGAGTACTTACTCGAGTATCATCATGAGAGTATTGATAAACTGCAAGTTAATAAATGAACATTACATTACTCGGGTAGTGTATGGAGTAAACAAATTTACAAACCTTGGAAATACCTGTTTACTTGGGTACTTACTCGGGTATGGCACACTTTTCTTTATAGGTTACTCAAGTAGCAACTCGAGTAATCTCTCAATTAAACTTCTAGTTACTCGATGCTTTACTCCAGTAATGTTGGTAGGATTTCATTGCCAATAGCACTTCAAGTTTTCTTACCCTGTTACTTGAGTACTTACTCGAGTAAACATAAATTTTCTGCATAGGTTACTCGGGTACATACTTCAAGTGCTGCATACTTGAGTAGTGCCTCGAGTGAAGTGTGATAAAAGCATATCATGTTATTCGAGTATTACCTTCAGGTTTTTCTTACCACAGTGAGTTACTCGAGTAGCTCCTCGAGTAACATTGGCAGGATTGAAAATGCCGAGAGCAACATATTTCTTGAAGCAGGGGACTCGAGTACATACTCGAGTATCATTGGCAGGCCGAGAGCAACTGGAAGTCTTTTACACAGTTACTCGAGTACTTACTCGAGTAACATTGGCAGGCCAAGAGCAACTCCAAGTGATTTACCTGGTTACTTGAGTAGCTACTCGCGTAACGTTGTCAGGCCGAGAGCAACTGGAAGTTACATACCTTATTACTCAAGTGCTTACTTGTGTAACGTTGGCAGGTTACTTGAAGGTTGACTCTAGTTACTTCAAGTTTTTGTCTCATTACTCGAGTACTTACTCGAGTAACCCTTTAGAAAATTTGCCAGTGATGAAGTTTCTCAGCTTTTTCTCTTGGCCTTTCTTCATTACTCCAATACTTACTTCAAGTGATTATTTGCCCTGTTATTACTTTGTTCAAACTTATTTGTTTATCAAATCTTTTTCATACCATCCTTTGTTATCACCAAAACATGAGAGATCTAACACATAGGGGTATGCATGATAGATTTTAAAGGCAATTGGGATCAATTCCTTCCCTTGGCAAAATTCGCATACAATAGCAGTTACCATTCGGGCATTCAAATAGCTTCTTATGGAGGGTTGTATGGAAGGAAGTACTAGTCTCCCTTATACGGGACAGAGCTATCTGAGAGGCAGGTGTATGGGCTGGATATTGTTGATCAGACAATAAAGCAGATTAAGTTAATCAAATAAAGATTACTAGCTGCTCAGGGCAGGTAGAAGAGCTATGCTGATAAGAGGTAGAAACCTTTGGAGTTTGAAGTGGGAGATCATGCGTTCATGAAGGTTTCACCTATTACCGGTATTGGCAAGGCATTAAAGGTGAAGAAGCTGAGCTATAGGAATATTGATCCTTTTGAAATCTTGTCTAAGATTGGACCAGTAGCATACCAAATAGCTTTACCCCTAAGCTTGAGTAGGCTGCATGATGTCTTCTATGTCTCATAGTTGAAGAAATATCAACCTAATCCAGAACATGTGATTGAATACGAGTAAGTTGTTGTACGGGATGATCTTATATATGAAGTCACACCTAATCGAATCAGTGATTGGCAAGAGAAATAACTTAGGGATAGGAGTATCCCATTCATAAAAATGGTATGGAAGGGGTTATCTCCTAGATAAGCTACCTTGGAAGTCAGGGAACACATTCAGAAGCGTTACCCAAAGTCCATAAGCCAATACATGTAGCAAAGTTTGGGGATGAAATTTATTTAATAGGGAGAGCTGTAACATCCTACTTTTTATTCACATATAACCCTTGTATGAAATTATGGCATTTAAGGGAATAAAATAATGAATTAAGGAGCACATTAAATGGAAGAACAAGGTAATTAATGGTCACACATACACTATGATTAAGTTGGAACACAATTTGTAAAGTTACATGGTACTGCTAGTGTGTTTTCCTGTAAGGCAGTCTAGTTGTGTAACCTTTTTAAATGAGCAAATGATGTCCAATGCCAATGAGAGTAGACTGGTCAAGCTTTAATTTGATAGGTCATTTCGAGTTGAACACAAAGATTTATGTATTTTTAAAATTGGCCCAGTAAAACTGGAGAGTTTCTATAGCATAGTCCAAAAATGATAATTCAGGGAATTTTAAGCTTCCAGTTGGCTAAAGACAATATTTTTTCTTGAAAATAGACTTAATAAGGGTCACATAGCCTTTATAACCACACCAATTAGACCTCTATAAATAAAGATATAAATTTTCAAATTTTGATGAAAGTTCAATCAACTTGTGTGAAAATCATAAAATCTAAGGGCAAAATGGTCATTTTGCCAATAAAGCAAGAGGCAATTATTTTTACCAAATTATTTGTCCATTTTAGTCCAAAAAGTGGAATGAAGAGGGAAAATTAATAAATTGGTGATAAATATTCCATTAGAACAATTTTTTGTCATATGGTCAAATTGGAAAAATATGATGATGAGAAAGTCAAATTATGTAACTAAAGTTAGTTGTGTAGAGGACCATAATTGTGATAATTGAAGAGCCAATATTACTCCCTCCTACAACCAAATTTCAACCAAGTAAATGGCCAAGGGAAAAAGAAGATGATGATCAAATGAATTGGCATATGTTCATTTAAGAATAAAATACAATAAAACAAAAGGATAAAGGAGAATATTTTATGGGGCTTTTTTTTCTTTCTCTTTTCTTCATTTTGGTCAGCAGAACCAAAGAGAGAGAGAGAGAGAGAGAGTTGGAAAAAGTTGGAGAACAAGAGAGGAGCAAGAAGAGAGCTCAAGACAAAACTCCAAGGTAAGAGGTTGAAAACTTGGAGTTTATGTCATCTAGTCTTGTAATACCTCCTCTAACCTTATTATCTCCATGGACATGGCTTGAAGCAAGTAAAACTATGAGTAGAGAGAGAAAGGCTGCACAACTAGTAAGAGAAAGTGGAGAAATCACAAGGTAATCTTAAGAACCTTGATTATATTGTTGATTATGTTGTTATGGTGGTTGTTTGTTGGTTGATTGGCTTTGTTTTGATGGTTTTTTGCAATTTAGGATGTTGAAACCCTAGAATGCTATGTTGCCCAATTTTCCATTGTTCATGTTTAATTATTGTTTAAATGGTTAAATAAGTGGTTAAAAGTGGAAAGGAAGTGTTTAAACAGGTGGAATCAAGAAAACTCAATTTTTCCTTTTCCTTTGAAATGTCATCCAAGGTTAAGATTGATTGAGGAATTTAGAAAGGAGTTAGGTAGTAACTTTTTCTTGTATATGCTATGCGATTATTGTATGTTTTTGTATGCCATCTTCTGTAACATGAGTATAGAGTCTCAGACACGTATATTACCCTAGTTGGGTTATGGGACCCAATGGAGGCGCAGGGTTAAGCTAGGGTTGAACAGTCATCTGGCCTGGACAATGTGCACACAACATTCTATCATTTTACATAATAGTGTATGGCATATTTATTTTCATATTTTATATGTCTGGAATGCATGTTGCTATTGAGATTCGTTCAAATCTCACCCTTTTTCAACAATACAAACATTACAGCTAAGGCTAGTGGCTCGAAGGGCAAGGCAGTAGCCACCGATGAGTAAGCATCCTGGTATAATTAAAGTTGCTATTGGTTATCATAGATGTAGTTTTATTTATTTTGGAGACTATGTACATATTTTTAAACCCTATAAGGATTTTCCTGTATTGTAAATAAGCACCAGTAATTAGTATGTTTTCACTATTTCTGTATGCCTACAGAACTATGCACTTATTACTTTGCGAATATCGAAATGTTAAGGGGTTTGACAAATTACAACCTTGAATTGGCTCTAAATGTCTTCTACCAGAAGCTGATTAGATCTCAGGATTTGTTCCATTATGGGTCTAATAGCTTCTTGGATTTGAATCTGGATAGAGGCACCAAATAGTAAAGAAGGAGGAGATGTAGCCTTAGAAGAGTGAGCTTCATCTACCTTAGAGGTTTCAGGCTCTACTCTTTGTCTTTTGGATTGGGGCTCTTCAGGAAAATCCATTGGTAGAGAGATCTTCATCTTTTTTATCTGAGTTTTCCCAAATCTCACCAGTCTTCCTTGTTCTCCCTTTAAGTACCAGAGGTTATTCATTTTCTGGCAAGCAACAGGAGTTATTTTGTTGGAGACCAATCTGTACCTATTGATCTCCTGATAGATAAACTCTCAATATTCATCTTTACACCAAAAACCAAGCAGGCCAGAAGGTTAAAGTCTTTGCTTGAGAAGAAGTTGAAGTTCTGGAATTTGTTGACAAAGAATCTTGTATAGATATACTATAGGATCCTCTATTCATCACTGAGGCATATAGAAGAAAATACTTTGCTTTTCTTACTGGCTTAATGATTTGTTAAATATGATCTTCAATGTATTCAGGGACTTCATCAAATTCCTCTTCATCATATCCAAGATAGGCATTGATGATAGAGGGTGACAATTGTACTTTCTTCCCTCTCACAATTGTCTCCAACCTTTCTTCAACCAATTCCTTTTTATCCCCTTTGATTTTGATACAGTACAAGTTGGAATAAAAATTTTTTACTACAAAGGGGCTATAGGATGAATCAATTTAGAGCCACCTCTGGTAATGTTCCAAGAAACCATATAGGTTGAATCCTAGGTTGTCTCTTAAGTACAGCAGATCAACATATACTACAGATCATATAGGCCTAGAGGAAAATAAATCTTTATACCTCTTCTTTTTATCTGGTTGAAGAAGTGGTCTGGTATTGAAGTTTGCAAGGGGTATAGCTATCTCTTCCTCTAACAAGCTTCTAGATACTTCAGGCACCCTCTTTTGAGATTAAGTTTGAGGAGTCTTGCTTAGCCTAGCTTCTATGTTATGAACTAGTCCCTTTATTACATTTCTGATAGTTAAGTCCAGACTTTCATTTTCAGTCAAGGGATCATGAGATGATGTGGTTGTAGTGTCCTTATCCTTAGACTTAGAGATAGGGGCAGTAGCTTGGAAACTAGTCTTGTTTCCATTGGTTCTCTGATAACTATCCCCTTTGGCTGAGAGGAATCTTTACCAGAACTATCGACAACCTTGGGTCTAAACTTCTTTAGTGCTTTTTGAGTAGGAGTCTTCTTGGAAGATGATTTGGGATGTGGTATAGCATCCCCTTTATCAACATTGGCTCTCTTGGTTCTCATTCTAAATCTTCTAGTAAGTGCTAGAGGTTTAGGTTTTCTAAGAATGCGAGGGATTTTAAGGTTTTAGATGATGGAATAGTGTGTTTGTGAGTGGGTTTTGATCATAAAAGAGAGTTAGAGATAGTGAGAAGAACTTTTATATGGAGAGAATATGGAATGGTATTCGAATAATGAGCAAAGAGAGAACTTAGTTTCATTATATTTAGACATAGGAGTATTCGAATAGTCTCATGAGTATTTAAATAGTAGGGGGATTATTCATATACTTATGAACTTATTCAAATAATTAGAGTGAAAGTATGTGTAGCTGTATTCGGATAGTCCTAGTAGTACTCGAATAGCCTTGTCTCTGATTAACCCAACTATTCAAATAGTTGTCCAAGTATTTGAATAGTTTTTGCTAATTCATAGCTCCCATTATTCGATTAAAAGAAGTTGTATTCAGATAGTATCCTTTGGTCTATTCACCCATTTGCTTTATTCGAATAGTACACCAGTTATTCAGATAGTCCTCTGTTTCTTGCTCCTTGTTGTATTTGAATAGTTACTTTAGTATTTGGATACACTTCCTTCCTATAGACTATCAAGAGTTTATTCTATTCAAATAGAGATTTGACAATTCGAATAGTCAGTTTGAAAAATGAACTGAGATTATCTGAATAGAGCTTTCATTAATCGAATACATTTCTTAAAAAGCAATTCTATTTGAATGGTCCTCAGAGTATTCGAATAATTTGTCAAAATAATTACTATTACTATTCCGATAGTTTGAGTAGTATTCGAATAAACTTTTGAATTGAAATTTTAAATATAATCTTCTGCTATTTGAATAATAGATACACTATTCAAATACTTCCATTGTAAAACTTACCTTTGTATTCGGACAGTGACTCTGTTATTCAGATAGTTCTTTTTCAAGCTCTGTAAAAAAACAATACTATTCTAATACTTTGTTTATTATTCAAATAGTCTTTTTGTAAACTTTGCTTTTGTATTCGAATAGCAACATGAGTATTCAAATAGAATGCCCATGTACTTTGTGAAGCTGTATTGTTATCTGAATACTATTTCCACTATTCATACAGTCCTTTTTGAAAAAATATGCTTCAATATTCGAATAGCCCTTCCAGTATTCGAATAGGTCTACCTTATTCAAATAGTGTCTTTGAAATAAATTTGTTTTGTATTCGGATAATGATCCTTGTATTCGGAAAAAATTCTTTTAAAAACTTGTCTATGTATTTGAATATAGTAATCATTATTTGAATAGTGCTTCTTTTCTTAGAGTTCCTTTTTCATAATTAATTCTGTAAAATACAAAACTAGAAACTCCGATGCTTAAGTTAGTTACTTTTATCATCAAAACTTAATCAAATGAATAAAGAATACATAAATTTACTCGAAATTCATTGGAATTTACAATTTTCAATTCCCTCCTTATGTAAAGAAATTGATCCTTTGCTAGAGGTTTGGTAAATGTGTCAGCCTATTGTAGATGTGCTAGGATAAATACCACTTTGACATCCTTCTTTTGAACATGATCTCTAATAAAGTGATTTCTCGCAACAATATGCTTAGTTCTTGAATGTTGTACTGGATTTTTGGCCAAGCTAATGGTGCTGGTATTGTCATAGTATATGGGAATTTCTTTGAGATAAATGCCAATATCCTGCAGTTGTTGTTTTAACCATAACACTTGTGCACAGCAGCTTAAAGTTGCTATATATTTAGCTTATGTTGAGGATAATGACATTGTGTTTTGTTTCTTGCTGAACTAGGAAACAACTTCTACTAGAAATTGGCATTGTCCACTTATGTTTTTTCTACCTATCTTGTAACCACCATGATCTGAGTCTAAATACGCAATCAGATATTCATTACCTCCCTTAAGATACCATATCCCCAACTTTACTATGTCAGCAAGGTATCTGAAAATTCTTTTTACCGTTTTAGCTTGAGATTCCTTGGGATATGATTGGTATCTAGCACACATACCAATACTGAATTGAATATCTAGTCTGCTGGCTATGAGATAAAGTAAAGAACCAATCATCCCTCAAAACTTTGTTATGATTAATTTAGATCCATTTACATCTACATCTAGTAGAGTTGTTGAACTTATGGGTGTGTCAGCTCCATTAGCGTCATCCATTTCATACTTTTTGAGGAGCTCTTTGAGATATTTAGTTTGAGATATGAATATTCCATTATTTCTTTATTTGATTTGCAAACCCAAAAAGAATGTTAATTCTTCCATCATAGACATCTCAAATTCTCCTTCCATAATGTCATAAAATTCCTTGCATAGAGAATTGTTAGTGGCTCCAAAGATAATATCATCAACATATATTTGTACAACTAACATATCATTTTTCTAATGTATTATAAATAAAGTTGAGTCTACCCTTCCTCTATCAAACCCGTGATCAAAGAGAAAATTGCTTAGTCTTTCAGATCAAGCTCTTGGAGCTTATTTAAGACCATAAAGAGCTTTTCTTAGTCTATAGTCATATTCTGGGTTAGGAAAATCTTCAAAACTAGGAGGTTGTTCAACATAAACTTCCTCTATTATATAACCATTAAGGAAATCACTTTTTACTCCATTTAATAGAGTTTTAATCCTTTGATGGATGCAAAGGCTAAGAGTACATATATGGCTTCTAATCTAGCCACTAGAGCATATGTTTCCTCACAATCAATTCCTTCTTCCTGATTATAGCCTTTGGCCACAAATCTTTCCTTGTTTCTGACAAAGATTACGGATTCATCAAGTTTGTTCTTAAATACCCATTTAGTGCCAATAAACGGATAATTCTTAGGCTGAGGTACTAAGTCCTAAACTTGATTTCTCTTGAATTGATTAAGTTCCTCTTGCATTGCTATAACTCAATCATTGTCTGTTAGGGCTTCATCAATGCTAGAGGGTTTTAGTTCTAAAATAAATGCTGAGAAACTTACTTCATTACAAGTACTATTTCTAGTTTTTACTCCTTCTTCAACATTACCTATAACCTGGTCTATGGGATAATTTCTATTAAACTTCCAGACTTTAGGTTGTTAGAAGAAGATGTCAGACTCTATTTTTATTTTGGTTTAAAAGATGCATGGGGAGATTTTGAGACAATTCGATTTATTTCAGAATTATTAAATTCTGGCTCATCATTAATAAGTTTTACAAGAGAATCAATTTCAACAATCACAACATGAATGGATTCTTCTACAACACAAGTGTGCTTATTAAAAACTCTATAAGCTTTACTTCTATTAGATCCCATATGTTTTGATGATAACAAAGATTGGATTAATATTACAAAAATTTTAAATCAAAGGTTTGTACAAAGTAACTAAGTTCTTGGTTGCAGGCAAAAGCATTACTCAAGTAATGAAGAAGAAATGCATAACAGAGTATAGGAAAAGGAACACTGAGATTTTTCGAAGGATTACTCGAGGGAGCCCTCGAGTAATGACCTTCATTACTCGAGGGATCACTTGAATAATGTTTGAAAAATTGTTCTAGAAGCTCTCTATCAAAAATTGAAAGGGATTACTTGAAGGGATCACTCGAGTAATCTACAAAGTTATTTGAAAAGCTTACTTGAGGGATTACTCGAGTAACCTAATGTGAAAAAGTTACTTTACTCGAGTAATCACTCGAGTAAGTTAAAAAGAAAAGAAAGCATTACTCAAGGGATTACTTGAGTAATCAGGTAAGCATAATTAAAGTTGCTCTTGGCTAAGATTTTAAATACATTACTCGAGGGATTACTCAAGTAATCTTCAAAGTTATTTGAAGCATCACTCAAGGGACCACTCGAGTAATCAGAGAAGAAAAGGAACACTTAATTGAGGGATCACTCAAGTAATCAAGTCTGCCAAGCTTTATAAAAGGAATTACTCGATGGATTACTCGAGTAATCTGGTCAAACAATGTTGACTTACTCTTTGGCTTATTTTTAATGAAGTTACTCGAGGGACTACTTGAGTAATGAAGCATGATTACTCGAGTAATGCGGTATAGAAAGCATGATTTTAATCCAATGTTCATTGATTTGTTATCTATATGATTAACCTTTCATTGTATTAGTTTTCTATGAAGAGATCATGCTATGAGAGAGAAGTCAAACATATATTCCGCAACGACCGAAATGCTTACCTATCGCAAACGACTAGTTTTCAAATTTGAAGAATGGCCAAATGAAGCTACATGACTCTAATGGACATGTTTGAAATGCTTCCAACGAACATCACAAATCATCTATAAATATGGAGCATTCAAAGAACAGAACACAAGAAGTGAGAACATGCAAACTCACATCGATCAATATATTCTTAGTGCTCCATTTACTTATATTTACTCTTTATACTTCAGTGATTATATATTTTCTCTGTGAGAGAGTTTTTCATTACAAACTCAATATTTGTTATTGAGACAACTTAGGGTTGTGGAACCTTGAGTTGATGATTTGATTACAACGTATAAAGGGGAGCAAGTGTTTGTGAAGGAACTTGTTGTGTACTGAGGTACCAAGAACCCACTGAATCTTGAAAGATATAGTGAAACTCTCAGAGAAGCTCTGAGGACTAGACGTAGGTCATAGTGGTTGTGGCTAAACCAGTATAACTCCTGGTGTACATGATGAACCCATGTCATGTGAGTTCTCAAAATAAAACTAGGTTAGAAAATGTAGCATAGTAGCTCAACCTAGGTCGTTCTTATGAGGAGATTAATTTCTAAGTTTCTAAGTAGTAAAGTGATAAAAAGCCTTAAAGTATTTAGAAATCATTTTGAGAATTTGATTTTAAAACTAATGAAGTAATCTAAGCTAAAGCAATATTTTTGTATTTTTCGGTTTTTAAAACAAAGTAGCAAAAGGAATTGAGATTAACACTAATAACAAGATGAATTCAATTAACTAATATAATGATGGAATGGGATTCCCTTGAGTTGAGGTTTTAGTCTTCCTTGCTTGCTAATAATATGAATTCCATAATGAGTCAAGAGGATGGAACTAAGATACCACTAGCTCCATACTTGTAATAATCATTTAATTCATTCTACCAAAGCAATTAAATGAATATTACCAAATAATTTAGACTCAAGGAGATGAATAATCAACTTCCAATTCTAGCTTGTAATTACCATTACCAAAGTTCAAAGCATTCAGTTTAATCATTTAATTCCACTTAACCAAGTTGGAATAAACAATTCAACTTACTCCTAATATGAATTATAAAAAGCTTAATTAATCAACTCCTAGCTCAACCACCAAGTTTATTCACTTGGCATAGAACAATCTAGATCACAATTACATACTTAACCAAGCTACATAATCATGAACTAAAAAGAGAACTTAAAGGAATTCCATTGAAGTTTAAAAGCTCAAACCATTACCCAACTCAAGGAAATCACCAAAACTTAGCTACTCATGGAGGAAGAGGGAGATGAAGCTTGAAGAAATGAGAGGAGAATAGCCATGGAGAATAAAGACCAAAGAGCTCCTCCTCTTCTATTCATTTTGACTGCTGCTCCCTTTGGTTTAATTCCCCAGCCGCAATTCCTCTCCTCCTTTTTCCTTTTATTCCGTGTTGCTTCTCCAATCTCATTCGCTGCCCCCTTTTACAAGTCACGGCCCCTTCCTATTTATTCTTCCTTTTCATTAGGTTAATATCATCAACAGCCGCCACACACCTCTCACACACAGGCGACTCCTTTGGTCCAGCTCATCTCAATTCCTTCAATCGGTCCAACCCCTCTTCCTTCGGTCCACAATGATGGCTACCTCCTGCTTCCTTTCTTTTTCATCCTTTATTCATCTTGTGCTGCCCTTTTCACTTAACTCTTTTGGTTTTTCTTTTCCATTGGTTCAGCAAACTTTTTAATTCCAACCGGTCAACAATTTCGGCTGCAACCTCTCTTCCTAATAATCATTCGGTCCAGCTCTCATTTGATTCTTCCATTGCTCACTTCGGTCCACTCTTCTCCTTGGTCAATTATTTTGGCTCCTTTCATTGTCTTTGCTTTCGGTTCTTCTTTTCTTTTATTCCCTCCCCCTTCAACTGGGTCCAGCTGCCTTTAATTAATCAATTCGGCTCACTCCCTTCTTGTCTTCAATAATTCCCTCACGGTTCAGCAACTTCTGATTCTTCAAGTTGGTTCTATTGATTTCCATCTCCAATTATTAATTAATGCTCCCTTCTCATTTCTTTTCAGCCGCCACTCTCTAAACAATGGTCCCCACTCCTTTTCTTTCTTCAATTCACTAGGTTAAATGAGTTAAAGGTATGTTTGGATAAGAGATAAAAATCTGTTTTGGCATTAGACACAAAATTGCAACCACCAAACAAGGCCCTTAATCATTTAACCTCCTCTTAGAAAAAATGTGAAAATAAATTCTGTACTTGTGATGTTCTACTTTTATCCTTCATTAAGCTCCAAAATAACATCTTTGACCTTAACCACTCAAGTTGTGCCACATCATCACCTGTAAAATTAAATTCACAAAGGTAATATCTTTTGTTCACAATTAAAGAATAATGAAAATAACAAATATTAATTAGAAATATAACAATTAAACCACTTTAGTTCCCAAATTATTTTTTCACTAAAATCTCATTTTAATACTTGATTATGCCCAAAATATTTAATTAAGTCCCACAAAAGCCTAAGATTAAT
The DNA here is from genome assembly GCA_963242795.1 of Inga leiocalycina. Lineage (NCBI taxonomy): Eukaryota > Viridiplantae > Streptophyta > Magnoliopsida > Fabales > Fabaceae > Inga > Inga leiocalycina. The sequence goes on along the minus strand of OY725327.1, from coordinate 48,483,684 downwards.
TAATAAAAATATATAAATATTGAGCTCTATCAGTACACTTTGGTGATATTTCTTCTAGCTCTTAACTGCCTTAAATTTATAGTCAATTTATATATACATAACGAATTTTTTTGTATCACCCAATTCACCCCCTCTTGGGTGAAACACTTGCACTAACATTTGGCATCAGAGCGTTGGTCTTCTTGTTTAGGTATAACATTCTAAGAAGGTTCCAATGGCAAGCATGGGTGAAGGAATTCTTCCCGATGGAGATTCTATCACTAGACCACCAGGTTTCAGTGGTGAACACTTTTCTTTCTAGAAAGCTAAGTTCTAAGTATTTGTAATGGCTACAGAATACAAACTATGGGACGTGATTGAGAGTGGAAACAACAAGCCTGAGAAAATTGTAGATTCACATAAGGTTCCTAAGACACCAGCAGAATATGATGAGAAAGATAAGAAACTCATCACACTCAATAACAAGGCAATTTTAATGATTCAAAGTGTCTTGAGTCAAAATGAGTACTTAAGGATCTTCACACTTTCAACAGATAAAGAAATCTGGGAAGCTTTGGAAATAGCTCGCAAAGGAACCTCGGGAATAAAAGAAAATCAGATCAATACACTAGTTATTGAATTTGATTTAATTTGAATGAAATCAGGTGAGTCAATAGCTAAATTCGAACTTAGATATACTCATCTTGTTAATCAACTTGCAGTACTTGGGAAATTCTATGATCAACATACCTAAGTACGAAAAATTCTAAATATTCTTTCTAAAGATTGGGAAGCCAAAGTCACTGCTATTGAGGAAGCAAAAGGTGAATCAATGCGATCTGTTGCTTTGATATGAAAGTAAATTAAAGTTCAAATGAGAGCTAGAAGATATTGGTGACAAGAAGAAGAAAGGTCTAGCACTAAAAGCAAAAGAAGAAGATCAAAATGAAGATGAAAAGTTTGACAATGACGAAATGGGCCTAATGATAAAATGATTCAGAAAGTTTTACAAGAAAGGCCAAGGATTCAAAAACTTTCAGAAAGGAGGACCAAGCAATAAAGAACACATCATCTGCTATGAATGTGGAAAGCCAGGATATATCAAATCAGAATGTCAAGAACTGGCTCAGAAGAATAAAGAAAAGAGAAAAGGCAAGTTCTACAACAAGAATAAATCCTTTGTATCCGCCATATGGAGAAATAGTTCATCTGACAAAAATATCGATGAAGAGGAAGTAGCCAATATCGTCAGTTGCTCAAGAAGAAACATAAGAAGAGGTAACTGATTCTGATCCTACCTATAATGAATTACTTTTCAAATATAATGCTTTACATTCTAAATTCATCGAAGTAGTTAAAGAACTAGTTTGTTTCAAAAAGAAAAACAGAGTTCTTGAATTAGAACTTAAAGAAAATTTAAAAAATGATTGTGAAAATTGTTCCTCTTTGAAAAAAGAAAAACACTGATCTCATAAAAACTCTTGAAAAATTCACCAAAGGAAGTGAGATGTTAAATGTAATTTTAAAAGCCCAACGATTTGTAAATGACCGATCTGGTATTGGATATGATCTAAAATCATATAAAAGGAAAGGAAGAAAGAAAATAGGAGGTAAGACATACTTGAGTTATTTTCAGAATTCTATACATACATCAAACCTTTCGCATATTACAATTACTATAATAGAAAGGTTCATTATACTTCATCATGCATTCATAAAAAGAAAGGAAGAATTGGAACCTACAAATGGGTACCTAAAGGTTCACATATTCAAAAATTAATTTGTACTAACCCAAAAGTACCCAAAAAGATATAGGTACCTAAGACTTAATAGTATTTGATTACAGATATGTCTAAAGCATCCAAAAACAACAAATGGTACATAGATAGTGTAACTCCTTGCCTTGACAAATGTAATTATCATTCAAAAATTCTTATTTAAAATGAATAAGAGACCAATAGATAATTAAACTCATTTCAGTCCCTTCTTGATAGTAGGGTTTTCACAAATTTTTCAAAACTTCACCCCTTCCCTGGTCTCAATTTTCAAGTTTCAAATGTAATTACTTGAGTAGTTAGTCACATTCAAATATATCAGAATGTATAATAAAGTCCCGGTAACTCCTGGGATTCATTCACTAAGGGTTTAAAGTTTCCCATATAAGGGATTACAATACCTTCCAAAATATTATTTACATCCCTAAAATAATATACAGTAATCCTAGATCCAAACGGATAACCAACAACCAAAAAGTAATATCCCTATAAGGTCCTAGCCGCTCCTGGTTGTCTGTTTCTCCTTGGAGCCACTTGCCCTATTTGTAAGGTTAGTCATTGGAAAGAATGAGATTCAAAAGAATGCCACTAGTAACAAATCACTCATACCATATATAATCACAAAGCATGCAAGTAAATTATCACACAGCAGCACAAAACACAACATACAAGCTATCACATATACATATTGCCTCACTGCCATACACATATCGCATTGCCTCTCTGACATTGAACATAGCCACTCTGGCTTTCATATTGCCTATCTGGCATTCACATAGCACATTGCCTCTCTGGCAATCACATAGCCACTTTGGCTTTCACATTCGAATCATCATACAATAATGACAAAACAGACATACAATGCATCATATATAGTATAAGAGTAGGAGTCACTACCTTGTCCTTTCCTGACGTTCTCCGGCACAGTGGGCTCACGAGTATAGCAAATGTCCAATCCTATAAACCAATGTCAAGAGCGGTGGATTAAAACTCTATTCCAATTTCTAACTTCCAAAAACTTAAAATAGGTTATCATTTGGACTCTTTAGGTGGCTATTAAAGGCTTAGATATATGCTTAAAGAGTTGGGAAAGATCATACCAAAAACCAGCTTTCAAAAGTGAAAAATATTGAGTTTTGGGGGTTGGCTGCGGCCAAAACAGGTCAAAAAGATTTCGGCCGCGGCCAAGAAAATCCTATTTCTTGGCTGAACTTCCGAAAATCATAACTAATTCCAGAAAAATCAAAATGAGGTGATTCCAAAGCCAAATGAAAGATATTTAAGTCCTATTTATAGGAAAAATATGGATCATTACCAAATCACCACAAAATTACAGAATTTCACAAAATTCACCACTGCCCCAAAACAGATTCTAGTTTCAATCCCAAACTTTGGACAGTCATTACTCCAAGCACACAAAACGAAATGACACAAATTATATGTCCATTTTGAATCTTGGAATGTGAACTTTAAGACTAGAAAGTTTCAGAATTTTTAGACACCATTTGCCTATTCAAAATGCCCAGACAACCTGACTGCCCTGTACAGAGTTCTAAGAGACAGAATTTCAGTTTTGTGCCATTTGCTTTCAATGGTTCAAAATTCCCAACAAATACCATCTCCACACCAATTTTGCACAAGGAATCCATTTAAACCATCAAAACAATCAAATTCCATCCACATAGACATGTTCCACAGAAATCTCAACATGTCAACACAAAATACCACAATCCACCACAATGCGATTCCTTCCCTTCCAAAATTCCAAACCAACTCTAATGGCACAAAGACACAATTTGACACCACATTCTACACAACACACTAACCAATTCAAGCATTCAAATTAGACAAAAGCCAAACCAATGACCACAATAATTATACCAAAAGGTATCAAATACTCACCTCAACTTCTTCCCAAAGCTATTTCTTTGATTCTCCCACTTTCAAATTCCCAAAAATTCTCAAACTCCACTAATCAAAAATATAAAACCATAGGAATGGATCTCTTAACACCATGAACAATATTAATGAAGAACACTTGAGAATTCAAAGTCATTTTCTTACCTAAAACCCAAGCTTCTTCTTTCTCTTTATTGCTTAGCTTTAACAAAAATGGAGGAGAGGAGAGAGATGAGATGAGTTACTGAAGATGATGATGAAGATATGAGAAATCAGATTTTTGGTCTCTACAAGCCCATTTTGCCGACCTAAAAGAATGGGAGGGAAAAGAAAATGAGTTGAATGTTTGATTTGGATCCCATGGCTCATGCTTTGACACTTGGCAAGATCTTGTTCTCCTCTTCCATGTCACACATGAACTCAATTGCACAAGATTCCACCCCTTGATCAATCAATCCTAACCATTGATCTCCAATTACCAATGATTTTCCTCTTTGGTAACTGACCAATTGGTCGGTAACTTTCCTTTTTACCTATTTTACCCCTGATTAAGGCAATCTCTACCAAAATACCTCCGAACACATTTTTAGGGTTCATATCACTCAACCATATGCCCTCCCTCTTATTTAACTCAATTTAGATGTTAATCCACCATCGAAATTAGATATAGAGTTTAGGCACTGATCAAAACACATTCAAAGCAAATTTCACCTCTTATTCTTCAAATGTGTTTAATTATCATTAATTACATTCACTTTTGAAGTCATTAGCCCTTAATCCCATTTTTGTGTCATTATAGATAGTGGATGCTCCAGACATAGGATTGGTGATTTCAAAAGTTTTACCACGATACAATGTAAAGAAGTTGGGAAGGTAAAATTTGGAGGAAATCAATCTGAAAAGATAGCAAGAATTGGTGAAATCAAAAATGATAAAGGCATACAAGTCTAATACGTATATTACGTCAAAGGATTATGTCACAATTTGCTGAGCGTTAGTCAAAGTACAAATAAAGACAACTGGGTAATATTTGACTCAGAGGAACGTTTTATTGTAAACAAGAAAGATTTACAATTAGATAAGAAGAATCTCAAAGCAAAGCTCAGAGCAAAAAGGGAAGGTAATTGCTATACTCTTGATATAAGGGGAAACATTTTTGAAAACTGGTTTATAAGTTTTACTGATAAAAGTTGGCTATGGCATAAGAGACTAGCTCATGTCAATATGCACCAACTAGGAAAGTTACTTAAAAAGGATTTAGTTATTGGATTACTCAAAGTAAATTTCAAAAATGATTTGATTTGTGACACATGTCAAAAGGGTAAACAAACTAAATCATCTTTCAAATTGAAAAATAAGATCACAACCAACAAACCCCTTCAATTATTACATATGGATTTAGTTGGACAAACAAGAGTTAAAAGTCTTGGTGGCAACTTATATTCATTGGTCATTGTTGATGATTTCTCTAGATTTACATGAACTATTTTTCTATCATTAAAGGATGAAACCTTTGCAGAATTTATTGTTTTTACTAAGAAAGTACAAAATGAGAAAGGTATGTCCATTGCAGGTATCAGGACAGATCACAGTGAAGAATTTGAAAATCAAGCCTTTAAAGAATATTGTGATACTAATGGCATTAATCACAATTTCTCTGCTCCAAGGACATCTCAACAAAATGGAGTCGTGAATGAAAGAATAGAGTACTAACTGAAATGGCTAGAGCAATGCTGAATGAAAAGAACGTGTCTCAAGTTTTCTGGGCCGATGCAATGAGCACAGCATGCTATATTTCAAATAGGGCCTATATCAGAACAAAACTTGGAAGACATTGTATGAACTATACAAAGGAAGGAAGCCAAACCCTCTCATCTACATATCTTCGGTTGTAAGTGTTTCATTCATAATAATGGTAAAGATAATCTAGGAAAATTTGATTATAAGACTGATAAAGGAATATTCCTAGGCTATTCTAACTGGAGCAAAGAATACAAAGTTTTCAACAAACGAACATATGTTGTTGAAGAATCAATTCATGTTGTATTCGATGAATTTGAAATCTTTGACAAAACTATTGACAATATGCAAGAAATTATTTTAAATCAAGAGAATGGTCAACCTAACTGTAAATCTTTCATCCCAAAAGTTGATCAAACTAAGGAAGAAGATCAGTCACTAGGATAACCTAGAGTCTGGAAATACAATAAAAGTCATCCCCTAGAGCAAGTCATAGGAGATATGAATGAAGGAGTCAAAACTATAAATAGAATTTTCAATGAAATTAGCTTCTCTGCTTTTATTTCTGAGATTGAACCTTCTAACATTGATGAAGCCCTATCAGAACATGATTGGGAAATAACAATGCAAGAAGAACTAAACCAATTTGAAAGAAATCAAGTTTAGGATTTGGTACCTTGACCTAAGGATCATCTTATCATTAGTACTAAATGGGTATTCAAGGACAAACTTGATGAATCTGCAATCATTGTAGAAACAAGGCAAGATTGGTGACCAAACGCTATAATCAGGAAGAAGGAATTAATTATAAGGAAATGCATGCTCTAGTGGCTAGATTGGAAGCTATACGAGTACTCTTAGCCTTTACATGCATCAAGGGATTCAAACTCTATCAAACGGATGTAAAAAGTGTATTTCTAAATGGTTACATCATGGAAGAAGTGTATGTAGATCAACTTCCAGGTTTTAAAGATGTAACCAAACCTGACCATGTTTTCAAACTAAGAAAAGCTTTATACAGTTTAAAACAAGCTCTTAGAACATGGTACGAAAGACTTAGTAAATTTCTCATCGATCAAGGTTTTGTATGAGGAAAAGTTGATACAACACTTTTTACAAAACAAAAATGAGATGATATTTTAATTATACAAATATATGTTGATGATATTGTTTTTAGTGCTACTAATAAAACCTTGTGTAAGGAATTTTCTAAGATAATGTAGGGGGAGTTTAAGATATGGAAGAATTGAATTCATTTCTCAGTTTGCAAATCTAACAAAGAAAGAATGAATTTTCATATCTTAAATGAAGTATTTGAAAGAATTATTGAAGAAGTATGGAATGGATGAAGCAAATGTGATGGACACGCCTATGTGTTCAACTACATTGCTTGATGATGATGTCAAGGGAAAAGATTACAACATCACAAGATATAGAGGAATGATTAGATCATTACTCTATCTCACTACAAGCAGACCTGACTGTTAGGATCGGTAGGCACAGCGGAAGAATTTTAAAAATATTCACCGATCCTAATCGAGGATCTATCAATGGCGTTTAAACCAAGTTGGAAGGATTCATACCTTTTTGATGATTCAGAGTTTTCACGATCTCTAAGAGCCAACACATCAGGTCCGCTCCCTCTACCAGTATCCACACAAATGCTCTCCAACCGAGACTGCGTGCTAGCGCCTCTAATGTCTCCTAGGGTTTCACTTGCGGCTCTCAATTCTCATGTGCATATGAATATATCTGCTGTATCAAGTTTATAACCTATGAGGGCTATTTTCAAATTTCAAAATTAATCATCATTAATTTTGAAATTAATTAACAATTAATTATCTTGATGAGCTAATTAAATAAATTCAGTTTAAATTAAATATGTCCTACATTTTTAATTTAACCTATTTATTTAATCCAAATAAAGAGCCATTAGATTTCATTTATCTTCATAAATTAAATCTGAGATACTATATCTTTATCATGTTAGTTATTAAATTTAGTATATCTTCTCAATATAATAATATCATATAATATATATACATATATATATAAGATATATATTTCGAAAAAATATATATCTATATAATATTATTAAATATAATAATATCATATAATAAATATATATATATATAAGATATATATTTCGAAAATATATATATCTATATAATATTATTAATGAATTTTATATTTTATATATATATATAAATATAAAATTTATCCACCCTAAATTAAACATTATCTCGTGTTGGGCCATTCTTGTGTGCGACCCTGTAGGCCCATATGAAGTTGGCAGTGGGCCAATAACTATACTAACCCAAAAGTCGCAAGCGGCCTCTAGCAAGACATTACGACTACCCAATTCATATGAGGATCGTTATCACGATGCAACCTGTCATACAACCATGTCACATCCCTTTTGTCACACGATATATCGATCAAGGATAAGGCATGGATAATGTCATCCTCTTGTTCCTGACCATTACTTTCTCGATTCCTGAGTAGCCTGATAACAGAGACAGAAACTCCTTTCATCATAGTATGGCCATACATTTCTCAGACTCACTCATCGAGGGGCCCAGTAATAATGTTAGGGACAAATTCCATCTTGATCATTTATATTCCTCTGCATGAAAAACCACTAAGCCCGATCGTAGCCTTTATCATCACCCGGTCAAAAGTGACTTTTAACTAGTTCAAAGCTTAGCAACTCTCATGTAGGAATCCATGATGACCTCAGGTCTAAGGGTATTGTGACGTGGTTATACATGAGAAAAGCTTATGACTTGATCCATGTAGCTTTCTCATAGTGGGTCGGTCCAACACCTTGTACTCTTACGAGTGCCTAAGACTTTGATTCATATCTCCATATCTTATCAATGTCATACTGGTCTTGTATCATCTCTGCTCTCGCATAGATGACCAACCAGGGACATTTTAGGACAATCTTTATGAATTATCCAAGGATACAATTATCACAATTAACATGCAAATAATATGATAACAGAATGGAGAAATTTCATTAAAATAATAATGTTCAAAGTACAATGATTGGCCCTTAGGGCACAATTTCCAACATCCTCCCACTTGCCCTAGGTGCAATCATTAATTTTCCTAATTCCCATTACCCTAACATGACGCTCATGCTTTGCCTATGCAAGTGGCTTAGTAAGAGGATCAGCAACATTATCTTCTCCTCCTACTTTGCATATCTTTATATCACCTCTATCATTGATTTCTCTAATAAGATGAAATTGCCTGAGTATATGCTTGGTCCTTTGATGTGACCTAGGCTCCTTGGCCTGTGCAATAGCACCGCTATTGTCACAGAAAAAATCTATTGGAATTAAGATGGTAGGCACCACCCCTAGTTCAGTAATGAACTTTCTGATCCAAACGGTTTCTTTAGCTGCATCTGATGCTGCTATAAACTCAGCTTCTGTTGCAAAATCTGCTATAGTGCTCTACTTGGAGCTCTTCCAGCTTACTGATCCACTATTCAGGAGGAATACATATCCAGATTGTGATTTAAGGTCGTCTTGGTCAGTTGGAAACTTGCATCTATGTAACCGGTTACGCAGAGCTCATCATCGAATCCACCATAGACCAAAATAAGTCCTTAGTCCTTCTTAAGTACTTTAGGATATTCTTGACGGCAGTCTAATAACCCTCACCAGGATCTTATTGGTATCTGCTGGTCATACTTAAGGCAAACGAGACATCCGGTCGAGTACATAACATCGCATACATGATGGATCCAATGGCCGAGGCATATGGAACCTTATTCATGCGATCTCGCTGATCAGGTGTACTAGGACACAGATCCTTGCTAAGATTGATGCCATGAGACATGGGCATGTAACCCCTTTTTTAATCCTGCATACTGAACCTATGTAGTATCTTGTCTATGTATGTGCTCTGACTTAGGCCTATAAGTCTTTTGGATCTATCCCTATAGATCCTAATCCCTAGGATATAGGTGGCTTCAACTAAGTCTTTCATTGAAAAGGACTTTCTTAACCAAGACTTGACACTCTGCAAGGTAGGAATATCATTCCCAATGAGTAGGATATCATCTACATAAAGCACTAGAAATACAACTATGCTCCCACTAACCTTCTTGTAAACACAAGGTTCATCGATGTTTTGAATGAATCCAAACTCTTTGACTACTTCATCAAAATGATGATTCCAGCACCGAGATGCTTGCTCTAATCTATAAATGGATCTTTGAAGCTTGCAAATTTTATCAAAGTCCTCTGGACGCATAAAACCTTCAAGTTGCGTCATGTACACATCCTCAAGTAGCTTTCCATTAAGGAAGGCTGTTTTGACATCCATCTGCCATATTTCATAGTCATAATATGCTGCAATGGCAAGAAGGATTCTGATTGATTTGGCCATTGCAACTGGGGAAAAGGTTTCATTATAATCTACACCCTGAGTTTGAGTGAATCCTTTTGCAACCAGTCGTGCCTTGAAGACATTTACATTGCCATCTATGTCAGTTTTCTCCTTGAAAACCCATTTGCACCCTATGGTTTTTACACCTTCAGGTGGATCGACTAAGGTCCATACCTGATTATCTTACATGGATTGCATTTCAGACTTCATGGCATTTAGCCATTTCTCAGAGTTTGGTCCCAATGTGGCTTCTCGATAGGTAGTGGGCTCATTTTGCTCAATGAACAACACGTCACAGCCTTCAATAATCAGAAATCCATATCTCTGAGGCTGATGCCATGTCCTATCAGATCTTCGTGGACCTTGTGTTACTTGAGGATGCTCAGCAACTTGTTGTGAGTCTTCTCTAATTTCCATCTGTGGTTCTGTACCATCTTGTAGCTCTCAAATTTCTTCGAGATGTATGTCGCTCCCACTGGTTGTTTTAGAGACAAACTCTCTTTCTAGAAACTTACCATTTCGAATAACAAACACTTTGTTATCGGTGGGATTATAGACATGGTATCCTTTTATTTCTTTAGGATACCCAATGAAAAGGCACTTTATGGATCTGGGTGCTAATTTATCATAGGCTTGTTGCTTAATATATACCTCACATCCCCAGATTTTGAGAAAAGATAAACTTGGTTTCTTTCCAGTCCATATCTCATATGGTGTCTTTTCAATTGCCTTAGATGGAACACGATTTAGTGTGAATGCAGCTGTCTCTAGGGCATGTCCCTAAAAAGATGGTGGAAGATCTGTTTGACTCATTATAGATCGAACCATATCTAATAGTGTTCGATTCCTCCGTTCAGAAACGCCATTCCATTGTGGTGTTCTTGGAGGAGTCAATTGTGAGATTATCTCACAACTCTTAAGATAGTCAATGAATTCTTGGCTCAAATATTCACAACCTCGATCAGATCGAAGTGCTTTAATTGTTTTACCAAGTTGGTTTTGTACTTCATTTTGAAATATTTTGAACATTTCAAAAGATTCAGATTTATGTTTCATTAGATAGATATAGCCATATCTACTAAAGTCATTTATAAATGTACTGAAGTAGACATAAACTCCTCTGGCAACTATATTTAATGGTCCACATACATTTGTATATATGAGGCCCAATAATTCAGTAGCCCTCTCACTGTGCCCAGTAAGAGGTGCCTTAGTCATCTTTCCTAATAAGCAAGATTTGCATGTATCATATTATTCAAAATCAAATGAGTTTATAAATCCATCTTGATGGAGTTTAGAAATGCGTTTGTCATTTATATGGCCTAGACGATAATGCTATAGGTAGGTCAGATTCAAATCGTTTGATTTTATCCTCTTAGTAGTTACGTTATAGATATTCCCATTAGCTTTCTACTGTCCTTTAAACCCTGCACATTTGTACAAATGTGAGAACCACATGCAGTATCTAATACTCATGTAGAGGAAGTAGAAAAATGAATGTCTATAACATAAATACCTGAATCGATAGCGTAGCTATCCTTCTTGTTCTTTTTCAGATCTTCCAGGTAGAGTTTGTAATTCCTCTTCTAATGACCGGGTTCATTGCAGAAGTAGCAAACTCCTTCCTTTAGAGGCTTTGCCTTCTTGGGTACAGGCTTGGTTTTGGGCTTGTTTGACTCTTTGGTCTTACCACCTGAGCCATTACCCTTCCATTTGCCCTTCCCTTTCTTTTTCATACCCTTTCCTTTCTGAACCATCAAAACTGTGCTAGGCTTTTTCTTAATGCTTTGCTCAGTAGTTTTAAGCATCCCATACAGTTCAGAAATTGATTTCTCCAAGTTGTTCATGTTGTAGTTCATAACAAACTGGTCATAACTCTCCAGGATTGAGTTAAGGATCAAATCCGTAGCTAACTCTTGCCTCATGGGAAATCCAAGCCTCTCAAGGTGATGAATATAGCCTTTCATCTTTAACACATGAGTACTAACTGATGCACATTCAGCCATTTTGCAGGAATGTAAGGCCTTTGTGGTCTCATACCTTTCTTGCCTTGCCTGTTCCTGGAATATTTCCTTGAGATGTACAATCATCTCATGAGCCTCCATGAGTTTCGGATCTCTTTGGAGCTCTGGAACCATAGTGGCAAGCATCAGGCAACCTACATCCACAGAGTCATCCTTATGCTTTATGTGAGCATCTCTCTGAGCTCTTGGATCATTGGTTGCAGGCTCCTCAGGAATGGGTTGATCTAGGACATAAGCCTTTCTTTCCTGCTTGAGAACAATTCTCAAGTTCCTGAACCAGTCAAGAAAGTTTGTCCCATTGAGTTTGTCCTTCTCAAGGACCGATCGCAACGAAAGTGTAGCAGTATTACTAGTCGACATGATTCTACAATTAAAATATGCAAAGTTAGTTAGTAATCTCCCACTAAATTAACAACCCTCAATATAATAATTAGTGGGCAAAGATCCATATTTGGCTTAAACTTAAGTCCGCTTTGGCAAGACACTTAAATTCAAGTTATTTAGGTAGGTAACCTATTTACCAATTACATCACATGTAACTCTTAGATCTTTATGGGATTTAATCATCATATGATCCGGCATGTTTAACCCCATCTAATGCCTTAAGATTCAAAACCGTTTTGTTAACCTCTATTAAGTCAAAACAATAATGAATATTATGAGCAGCACTATTACTCAAGCTTGTCTCATCAAGATAACTCAAGTGCATCCACTTTGGTGGTTTCCATAATTGAGCGATCTAGGTTTTGACAACTATTCATTAATTGACGACATTATGACTTAAGATTTGATTCAGAGGGATTAATTAATTAGTTTTGTTTATATGGATGCAATCGTGGTCGTATCTCATACAGATAAATACATATAAATGTAAAAGTAATCATGCAATGATCTTATCAAAAACATAATTTAAACGTGACACAACATGGCTTACCTAACCTAAAATCCTCCCAAGCCAATGAGAGGACTTCTCTAAATAAAAGGAAATACATTGAGAGAAACCTCGTTTAAACATTCGAGGGGAGTGAGATGAGAAGAGAATGTACATCGAGAGTATTTAGAGAAAGGCACGGCACGCCGGCCGTATTTAAATATTACAACCTTTGTAAAACTCTAAAGCCATGTTGTTCACCATACCCAAACAAGGATAAATAATAAACCACAACAAGAATTCATACAATATGAAAAGCAATAAATGTTGTGATCAGATTATATTGCGCTACGCAGAGGTGGTCACGGCCTACCCGATTTCATGCTTGTTCAAAACGAAAATCACGTACATGTTTCAAAACTGAAAATGAAACAATTTCAAGATTCAATTTAAACGAAAACGAAAATCAACAGAATTACAAGATCACATCTTTCTAAATAATTTCAATTCATATTAACCAAATCACATGCATATTCGAGTGTTTGTTATAAACATACGTACACATCCCATATATATCATATGTATAAGAATCATAAACTTAATTTAAACGCACAATTGATCTGGCTCTGATGCCACTGTTAGGATCGGTAGGCACAGCGGAAGAATTTTAAAAATCTTCACCAATCCTAATCGAGGATCTATCAATGATGTTTAAACCAAGTTAGAAGGATTCATACCTTTTTGATGATTCAGAGTTTTCATGATCTCTAGAAGCCAACACGTCAAGTCCGCTCCCTCTACTGGTATCCACACAAATGCTCTCCAACCGAGACTACGTGCTAGCGCCTCAAAGTCATACTAGTCTTGTTTCATCTCTGCTCCCGCATAGATAACCGACCAGGGACATTTTAGGACAATCTTTATGAATTATCCAAGGATACAATTATCACAATTAACATGCAAATAATATGATAACAAAATGGAGAAATTTCATTAAAATAATAATGTTCAAAGTACAATGATTGGCCCTTATGGCACAATTTCCAATACTGACATCCAATTCAGTATTGGTATATGTGTAAGATATCAATCAGCACAAAAAAAGTCACATGCGGAAACCATCAAACATATCTTCTGATATCTTACTAACACGCCAGAATTAGGTCTCTGGTATCCTAAAGGAAGAAGTGAATATCTAGTTGCATACTCAAACTCTGATCATGGAGGATACAAGACAGACAGAAAGAGTACTAGTGGATAAAGCCAGTTTCTTGGAGGTTCACTTGTGTCATGGTTTAGCAAGAAACAAAATACAGTGTCTCTTTTGTCAACGAAAACCAAGTACGTTGCAGCATCAAGTTGTTATGCACAAGTGTTATGGCTAAAGCAACAACTACAAGATCTTGGCATTTATCTAAAGGAGATACCAATATACTGTGACAATACTAGCATGATAAGCTTGGCAAAGAATCTAGTTCAACATTCCAAAACCAAGCATATTGATGTAAGATATCATTTCATCAGAAATCATGTCCAAAAGAAAGATGTCAAAGTGTTATTCATTCCAACTCATCTTCAACTAGCCGATATCTTCACAAAACCCCTAGCAAAAGATCAATTTCTATTTATTAGAAGAGAATTGGGAATGGTAAATCCCAATGAATTGTAATTTATTTATTGTTTACAAAATGTTAGATGATGTTATTTACTGATGTTTTGATGATTACTAACTTAAGCATCGGAGTTTCTAGTTGTCTTTACAGGAATTTGATACTCTATTATAAGGCTTGAAAACCAGAGGTTAACAGAGGACAATATTACTAGAGGGACAATTCAAGTAAACTTCCTTACCCCAGTAATACCTTGAAGTAATTATAAAGATTATTCGAATAACCACTCGAGTAGTGACCTGGAAAATGTAGCAATGAAGTATTAATTCAAAAGGAAATCCAAAGGAAATGGCATAAGGTTGGAAATGAACATATAGGAAATGAAGAGACAGATTACTCGAGGAAGCCCTCAAGTAAACTATCAAAATTACTCGAGTAAGGCCTCAAGTAATCATGAGTATAGATCAAAAATCAATCCAATTTCCATTCAAATCTTTCTGAAAATACCATCAAATGATCGAGGGAATATATATAAGTAATTACAATATTACTTATGACAGGTATGCGTTTAAATTGCTTTAATTTAAAATTTTCAGAAAGCTTTACTCAAGGGAGCCCTCGAGTAATGGCCCAAGATCACTCAAGGAAGCCCTCGAGTAATGTCAGGTATCAGGGCTATATCTTTGTACATCACATAATTTTCACAAAATTACTTCAAGTAATTCTCTGAGTAACCTTCCATAAAATCTTTCCACAAACACTTCTTTACTTCATTTTCGACAAAACCCATTGAAATTTCTTGTGAAAAACCTCCTCAAATTGTTGAAAATCCTCTACCTTAACCATTGACTTGCATGAGAGAAAAATTTCAAAAATGTTTGTTCTCTCAATCAAAATGATTAGAACCAAAACCACCTTTCCCGATACTCCTTCTGAATCTTCTAATCCTCAGCAATTGCATGAATCTATGCCATCTCCTCCAGCTAAAAGATAAAAACTCACTCCTCGATCAAAGCTAAATCTAAGCCGCAGGCCAAACCCAAAGTTAAGGGGGTTGTGATTAAGGAACCCACTGCCACAATAGCTCAATCTAAGAAGGATATTCCTCCTTGTAGAGGCAAGAGACTAAGGCACCATCTCCACCTCCTTCTAATTCCTCTAACACTTCATCTTTCTCTAAGAAGCCTTCAAAAAAGGCTAAGTTCACCAGAAAACTTGCCAAGCCATGGCAAGTATACTAGATGAGGCTTATCAATCTAGAGAAGGGAAAAAAGGTCAATCTACAAAGGAACCCCATGTCAAGGAAGAAGAAATTACATTCCCTCCAAAAGGATTCAATGTAAAGAATATTGAGGAATCACAAAAATCAAAGATCACTTTTCAAGGAGAAAAGTGTGCAAGATGCACTTCATTAACTTCGATGTTCTTCAAGAGGTATTGAAATTCAACCTCAATCCTTATCTGGAATCCTATATGCCTTGGCTTTTAGTTAAACTTCCATTTTGCTCTAAGATAGTGAGACATTTCTATTGTAATTTAGAACTTGTTAAAGATCAACTTAGAAACTCTCTAGAAGAAGAAATGTTCTCTAAGGTTAGAGGGCAAGAAATACTAATCTCACCCTCCAAAATCAACACCTGGTTAGGAATAAAAGACCCACCTGAGGATAATGATCTTAATCTTGACTCAAACCAGTTGTTTTCTATTTTAAGACCTGGTGAGATAGTGGGACCCCTCGGTTTCAATCCAAATGATATGTGTGATCTTCACAGAGTCCTATGGTTTATCTATTCTAGAGTTATAGTGAACAAAGACTATAATTACACATATTTCATATAGAGGGATTATAGAAAATTTGCCACACTTCTTCTCAAAGAGGAAAAGGACTTGGGAGAATATATCTTTGCTGAAATCAAAAAATATAGTTTTGAAGGAAAATCCACCACTCCAATGCCTTACCCTCAGCTTACATCCTTGTTTCTCAAAAAGAACAAGATTTGGTATTTGGATAAGAGTGAACCAATTGAGAGGCTGGTTCTAGTGGGAAGAAACCAAATTGGGAAGTTACCCACTGCACTACCCCTAAAGAACCCTCTTAAGACAAGTCCCAAAAAAAAGAAGAAGACTGAGACTACAACAAGCCGTTTGCATGAGACATAATATTCTGCTCCATCATCACATCCCCTCCTTCCTTTTCTGGTGCCACATTGCACACTTTTATAAAGAATATCCTTTGAGGTTTTCATATCGACATTGCAAATACAAATGCTGAGTTGATAACCAACATGAATGTGAAGATGGGAGAGCTTATGGAGAAAATGGATAAAAGCCATTAAGAGATGTTAGCACAAGATAGGGCTCAAGGTAAGCTTCTGAGATCACTCCATGCAAGACTTGATGCTATGGCATCTGTCTCATACACTCCTAGTTGATCTGTGCCTACTACTACTGAGCCAATACTAGCTTCTGAGCCTAAACCTTCTTAGCCTAGACCCTCATTCATCCCTCCTCCTACTATACATTTATCTATTCCAAGCAACCTTTTATTTTCTATTCCTGACCCATCATCTACTTTTGAGCACATAGACATCACAGTAGATGATCCTATTCATCCAACTCATCTTATGCCCATTACATCCCCAACTGGCATTGAGGAAGTAGTTGTCTCCTCTAGTGATCATCAATCATATGAAAGAATAATAGAAATGGAGATTTCTTCTCAAGACATAGTCCTATAAAGTCCTCTAAAGGATCTTATTGTAGTTCCTCCTCTAGTACTTCCTGATCCCGAACCTTCTAGCTCGTCTTCAAATTCTTCAAGTTCAGATGAATCACATGGCTCTGACTTCACACCTCTTCCTGTCAATCTCATCTCTGCCATCAAGCCATCTAGTCCCACCCCTTCTCTTGATTGATCCTATCCTTTATGATGAAGATAAAAAGGGGGAGAAGAACTTAGGTATTTTTGTAAAATGATATATAGGGTTATGCATATAGATATGGGTGTATAGGGTTTAAGGGATCTTTATTAGTTTCTGTTATGTGTAGGTTATGCATATGGATATGGGTGTATGGGGTTTAAGGGAGCTTTATTAGTTTCTGTTATGGCATCATGAAACTAATTATGTTAATATCATGAACTCTTTCTATAATTTCAATTGAAGTTATCTTGCATTGTGGATTAATGAGTTTTTGATTGTGTATGCGAGGTGAACATATAAAATTTTTAAAACATACCTTCAAAATTATAAGTCTTTGATTGGATTCAAAAAGGTTTCAAAAACTAAATTTCTCAAGATCATTAGATTTGAATTCAAAAAGATCTTTACTAAGTTATTTCAAAAGAGTTTTTAAGTTTCAATAGAACAAATAATTGCATATGAAATTTTTTCAAAAACTTTGTTCAAAATCACCAAGTTTAATCATAAAAAAAAGGGGGAGAATGTTCAATTCTATATGTTTTGATGATAACAAAGATTGGATTAATATTACAAAAGTTTTAAATCAAAGGTTTGAACAAAGTAACTAAGTTCTTTGTCGCAAGCAAAAGCATTACTCAAGTAACTACTCAAGTAATAAAGAAGAAATGCATGACCGAGTACAGGAGAAAGGAACACTGTGAGATGTTTTGAAGGATTACTGGAGGGAGCCCTCAGGTAATGACCTTCATTACTCAAAGGATCACTCGAGTAATGTTTGAAAAATTGCTCCAGAATCTCTCTGTCAAAAATTGCATGGGATTACTCGATAAGATCACTCAAGTAATCTACAAAGTTATTTGAAAGGCTTACTCGAGGGATTACTCGAGTAACCATAGCAGAAATCATCTAGTAGCTCTCGGCCAAGAAATGAAAGACATTACTCGAGGAATTACTCGAGTAACCTACTGTGAAAAAGGTACTTTACTAGAGTAATCACTCGAGTAAGTTCAAAAGAAAAGAAAGCATTACTTGAGGGATTACTCGAGTAATTGGGTAACCATAATTGAAGTTGCTCTCAACCAAGATTTTAATGACATTACTCGAGGGATTACTCGAGTAATCTTCAAAGTTATTTGAAGCATTACTCGAACGACTACTCGAGTAATCAGAGAAGAAAATGAACACTTACTCAAGGGATCACTCAAGTAATCAAGCTTGCCAAGCTTTATAAAATGAATTACTCGATGGATTACCTAAGTAATTTGGTCAAACAACGTTGTCTTACTCTCTGGTTTATTTTTAATGAAGTTACTCGATGGACTACTCGAGTAATGAAGCATGATCACTCAAGTAGCCACTCGAGTAATGCAATACAGAAAGCATGATTTTAATCCAATGTTCATTAATTTGTTATCTATATGATTAACCTTTCATTGTATTATTTTTCTAAGTATATTTGCAGAGAAAAAATGAAGAGATCATGCTATGAGAGAGAAGTCAATCATATCGTCCGCAATGACTGAAATGCTTACCTACTACAAACCGCTAGTTTTCAAATTCGTAGAATGGTCAAACGAAGTTGTACAACTTTAACGGACATATTTGAAATGCTTCTAATGTACATCACAAATTATCTATAAATATGGAGCATTCAAAGAACATAACACAAGAACTGAGAACACACAAACTCACATCGATCAATATGTTCTTAGTGCTCCGTTCACTTATATTCACTCTTTGTACTTTGATTATATATTTGCTCTGTGAGAGAGTTTTTCATTACAAACTCAATATTTGTTATTGAGACAACTTAAGGTTGTGAAACCTTGAGTTAGGGATTTGATTAGAACATATAAGGCGGATCGAGTGTCCAATGAAAGAACTTGCTGTGTACTGAGGTGCCAAGAACCCATTGAATCTTGGAAGATATAGTGAAACTCTTAAAGAAGCTCTGAGGACTGGATGTAGGTCAAAGTGGTTGTGGTCGAACCAATATAACTCTCGGTGTATAGTTCGGTGATATTTCTCCTAGCTCTTAACTGCTTTAAATTTATAGTCAATTTTTATATACATAACGAATTTTCTGGTATCACCTAGTTCAACCCCCCTTTTGGGTGAAACGCTTGCACTAACAACTTCTATTTGAATATCCTAAGAAAATACCTTCATCAACTTTAGGATCAAATTTCCCTATATTGTCCTTACTATTATTGTGAATAAAGCATTTACATCTGAATATGTGCACATGAATTATGTTTAGTTTTCTTCCCTTATAAAGCTCATGTGGTGTTTTTCCAAATTTTGATCTGATATAAGCCCTATTGGAGATGTAGTTGGCAGTACTCATTGCATCAGCCTAAAACACTTATGAAACTTCCTTTTCATTAAGCATTGCCCTTGCCATCTTTGTGAGATTTCTATTCTTTCGTACTACAACCCTATTCTACTATCGAGTTCTTGGTGCTGAGAAATTATGCTTAATGCCATTTATATCACAATAGTCACCAAATACTTGGTTTTCAAATTCTCCTCTGTGATATGTTCTAATTGCTGTAATTGACATACCTTTCTCATTTTGCACTTTCTTGGCAAAAATAATGAATTCACTAAAAGTTTCATCTTTTGATGACAGAAAGATATTCCATGTAAATTGAGAAGACATCGACAATGTCCAAAGTATATAGATTTCCCTCAAGGATTTTTTCCCTTACTGGTCCAACTAGACCTATATATAGCAATTTGATGGTCTTTTTGTTGATATTTCCTTTTTGGTTTTGAAAGAGGATTTAGTTTGCTTCCCCTTTTGATTAGAGTCGCATGCTGAATCATTTTTAAAATACAGCAGAGGTAAACCTATCAATAAATCCTTCTTGATAAGTTTATCTAACTGATGCCTATTTACATGTGCTAATCCTTTATGCCATAGCCAGCTTTCATCATTATTACTGAGAAAGCAATTTTCAGATATATGATTATTAATATCAATAGTATAGCAATTACCTTCTCTTCTGGCTTTGCTTTTTACCTTAAGTTCAAATTTCTTGATAGGCAAGTCCTTCTTGTTAACTATAAGGCATTCCTCAAAATCGAATATAACCCAATTGTCCTTGTCAACACTTTGACTTACACTTAGTAGGTTGTGCAACAATCCTTTTACATAGTTGACGTCTTTTATTTGAATTCCATTTTCAATTCCAAGTTCTCCTATACCAGTAATCTTTCCTGATTGATTTCCACCAAACTTGACTCTGCCTCTTTCCTTTGAAATTATGGAAGTAAATCTCTCTCTATCACCAGTCATGTGTCATGAGCATCCAATATCTATGTATACCATTTGCTTCCTTTGGATGCTTTGAGACACACCTCATCTTCCTCTAATTGTTTTTGAGCTATGAGGTAGATGTTGGCTATTTCTTCATCGTCACTTTCCTCTTCATCAGAAGGACTATCTCCCCATATGGCTAAGACAAAAGCTTTCTTCTTTGCAAATTTGTTCTTCTTTCTTTGTTTGTTCTTTTTTCTTCCTTTGTTCTTTAAGTACTCAAAGCATTTGGATTTGATGTGTCCAAGCTTTCCACATTCATAGCAAATAATCTGCTCTTTTGTTTTGCGGCTACTTCCTCCTTTATTAAAATTTTTAAATCCTTGTCCTTTCTTGTAAAATTTCTTGAATCTTCTTACGATCATTCCTATTTCGTCGTCTTTAATTTCTTCTTCTGTTTTCAGCTATGTTTCCTCTTTGATGACATTTCATGCTACTCCTTTCTTCTTCTTGTCATCAATTTCATCCAGTCCACACTTGAACTTTAGCTTGCTTTCATATTCTGATAAGCTACCAAATAGAGAAGCTAATGATTGTATAGATTCACATTTGGCTTCTTCTATTGCTTTGACTTTGGCTTTCCATTCTTTAGAGAGAATATTTAGTATTTTTCTAACTTAGGTGTTCTAATCATAGAACTTCCCAAGAGCTCCAAGTTGATTTACAAGGTGAGTGTATCTGAGTTAAAACTCAGCTATCGATTCTCCATATTTCATAATTAGCATATCATACTCAGTAACAAGAGTATTGATCCGGTTTTCCTTGATTCCCGAGGTTCCATTATTTGCTATTTCCAATGCTTGCCATATTTCCTTGGCAATTGGAAGTGTGCAAATTCTAAAGTACGCCTTCTGACTTAGAGCACTTTAAATCATTAGGATTGTGTTGTTGTTGAGAGTCACAAGCTTTTTATCTTTGTCATCATATTCATCTAGTGTCTTAGGAACAACCTGCCCTTCTACTATCTTTATGGGAATGTAGTTTCTATTTTGAATAACCTCCCATAGTCCATATTTTGTTGCCATCACGAACACTTTGAACTTAGCTTTCCAGAACGAGAAGTGTTCTCCATTAAAACCAAAGGTCTGGTGATTAAGGCTCCATCAGGGAGTATTCCTTCACCTATGCTTGTCATAGGATCCTTCTTAGGTTATTATACCTAACAAAGAAGACCAGCCTCTAATACTAAATATTAGTGTAAGTGTACACCCAAGAGGGGTGAATTGGGTGATAATAAAATTTTAACCGCAATCAACAAATAATGGAAAATTAAAGCAATTAAAAGAAGTTCAAGAGTTAGAGAGATTTCACCGAAGTGTACACCAGGGATTATACTAGTTTAGTCTCAACAATTCTGACCTACATCCAGTCCTCAAATTCCCTTTGACCTTTTCATTATCACTTATAAGATTTACTAGGTTCCTGGCACCACAGTACAAAGCAAGTTCCTACTATGGACACTCACTCCTCCTTACACAACTTAAGATCATACCTAACTTAAGGTCCCACCACCTTTAATTTATCTCTCAATCAAGTGTATTGAGTTTACAATAATTCTCTCTCAAAGAGTGAATAATATAATCAGAGAAGTACCATAATACAGAATGGAAAATGAAAACAGAGCACTTAATGCAAAATGAATATTCGTCAGTTTGGTAGTTGCTCCGTTTTGAATGCGCTTGTATTTATAGTTGAAGTGAATTTCATGACCATTGCGAGCATTCTATTTGTCTGTTACTTACTAAATGCTTCTCTAAACATTCTTTATGTTATTTGGATATAGCCGTTGTAGCAAAGAGAATGTGTCAGTTGATGTTCAGCTTAGCATTTATTGCTTCTGACACAATATCTACTTTTCTTGGTATTCAAATATCTGATGAATAAATTCCCTAGAACTTACTTAAACAGATATTAATCATGAAAGAGAATAATAATAAGCAAGATTATTACTTATAACCAAAGTCCCTTTGTAATATCCTGGATTTTAATCAAGGATTAATAACTTCAAATGATGTAATTAATGTTAATTAAGCATACTTGAAGGATATATATGGTGCAATGTGATATAAAGATGATTAGTGATGGTTTAGTGAGTATTGTGAAAATAAGGGGCGAAACGGTAAATTTACCGATCGATTGGTCAGTTATTGGAGAGGAAACTCTTTAGTAATTATGATCAATGGCTGAGATTGAAAGAACATGGGGTGGAATTTTATGCATACAAGCTTATGTGAAATCATAGTGGGAGGAGTGAGATGATGACAAGTGGCTAAATAAGGACCCTTGGATGAAAGTTAAACTTTCAAACCACTTTCTCTTCCCTCTCTCCTTCCCTAGTCGGTTTGGGTGTGTGTGGAACCAAGAGAAGTGATAATCACTTTCACCAACTCATTTCTCTCTCCATTTTCTCTATTTCCGGCGAGCAAGCAAGAAAGAGAAAGGAGGGGTTTGAAATTTGTGAAGGTAAATGGCTTCACAAGCTTAAACACTTTTCATTGATATTGTGCAAGTAGTTAAGAGCTATACTTCCATGTTTTCAGACTTTGGATTGGTGGTGTGTGGCAAATTGAGGGAATTTGATAGTGGAGGAATCAGAGTTCTAATTTAGCAAGTGTAAGAGGTGAGTTTTTGATGAAGTTTGATGCAAATGTTATTACATTTGGTTTAGTTTAAATAATTCTGGATTTTTGCCCTGATTTCTGGTAATTTCAGAAAAGATGAATTAAGTGATGTAATGTGTTGGAATAGATGTTAAAAAGTGTGTAAATGTCAGTGGTTTTGGTGGGGATTTGAGAAGAGGAAGTGTGTTAAGTTATGGTTTTGGTGAATTTGTGGTTTAGAGATGAGATTTTGTTATTTGAGTGAAAGTTTGGTTATTTTGGGTTACCAATGGGTTTATGGTAAAGTTTTGGATGAGAATGAGTAATGGTATGAGTTATAGGACCATTGGAATTCAATTGGTGAATTCTGGAAACTCTTATCAGTTGCTGCATTTTTGGGCATCTGATAGAATCTCTCGAGTGAGGGAAGAACTCACTCGAGCACAAGATGAACATGCTCGAGTGAGCATGTGTGTGCTCAAGTGAGGGTGCATGAATCACTGGGGGTGAGCGTTTCAGGTGATCACTCGTGGGTAGATTGCCAAGAGTGCGCATGGCACTCGCGAGCATTGGGAGATCACCCGAGCACTAGGGCTTGTGCTCGAGTGAATCTATTGCCTGGGAGTTGAGTCACTCTCGGGTTGTCACTCGCGGGGTCTCACTTCCGTGGTGCTCGAGTGTTCTTGGGGTCTCTGCTCGAGCACAGCCTCTGTGCTAGAGTGAGAGTGTAGGATTGTAGTGAAGTTTGCTCTCGGGCAAGCACTTCCTGAAGGTCACTCACATGTGCTCGAGTGCTGGCGGGGGTATCACTCGAGCACAAGATGGTCATGCTCGAGTGAGCCAGCCCAGAATTTAGAAAGTTTCTCCAAGAAAGAGGGTCTTTGGGGTAGATTCTCCTAACCCTTTAGGCATATGTTTAGACCCATATTAGACACCTAAAGAGTTCAAATGATAACCAACTTAAAGAATTATAGAGATAAGAACTTGGAAAAGTAATTGACGGGTTGTCCCTAATTTGATTACAGGGTTTGATATTTGCCGTCCTCGTGAGCCCATAGTGCCTAGAGACATCAGGAAAGGATCAGGTAGTGACTCTCTCTCTTATACTGTGTGTAATGCTTTGTATGTGTGTGTTATCATGGTTCTGTGATGATTTCTTTGATGCTACTGCGGTTACAGCTGGTGATAGCTGTCGTTTACAGCGCAAGCTGTCGTTTACAGCGCAAGCTGTCGTTTACAGCATAAGCTATTGCTATTGTGATTACAGCGTAAGCTGTCATGATGAAGATTACAGCGAGAGCTGTCGTATTGTGTATACAGCCGTGAGTGTTGTCTTTTGTGGTGAAAACCATGTATCTTTGATATTGATGTTGCTGTTGTTGCTGGTTGTGATTTTTATACATGCTTGGTATTTATACATTGTATGAGTGGTTTGTTACTACAGAGATTCTCTCGAATCTCATTCTTTCCTATGACTAACCTTTCAGACAGGGCATGTGGCTCAAAGGAGAAAAGGCCGACCCAGAGAACTTAGGACCCTTAGGGGTATAGTTGATTTTGGAAATGTTGGTTACTTCTTTTGAATTCGGGATTACTGTATATTCATGAATAGTATATTCGATTTTGGATGTAATCCCCTAGTGGATACTTAAACCTCAGGTTATATATGTATAGAACCCGGGAGTTGCCGGGGATTTGGTTTTACACTCTGTCATACGTGAATGTAGATAAATTGCACAGGTGATTATATTCGAATTTTGAAATGGAAACCAGGAACAGGAAAGAGATTTTGAATGATTTTGTGAAAACCCTACTTCAAAGTAGGAGATTGAAATGAGTTTAAGTTATCCGAAGGTCTCTAATCTACTTTAATTATCTAATATCGAATTATAATTACATGATTAAAGGCAGGGTGTTACATCCTTCATTTCATAGATTTTGGTTTCATGCTCTGTTTTTGGAAATATAAGATATTTGAATACTCTTCTTATTATCAAGATAAAATGGTTGCTATCAAGTTATCGACTATTCGAATAGTTTCCTCACTATTTGAATAGTTCTTTGACATTTTGAACTTAGATTATTTGAATAGTTTGAACTACTATTCGAATAATTCCTTTTGAAAACAGATAAAGTTATCCTGATACAATAGTTGGCTATTCGAATACTCTTCTGAAATTTGATTAGGAAAAGCCATTTTCAAACTTTAGTACTATTTGAATAGTCTCCTCACTATTCAAATAGTCTTTCACTTAGGTATTAGCATTTTGTT
Organism: Inga leiocalycina; assembly: GCA_963242795.1. Taxonomy (NCBI): domain Eukaryota; kingdom Viridiplantae; phylum Streptophyta; class Magnoliopsida; order Fabales; family Fabaceae; genus Inga; species Inga leiocalycina. Next base: position 48,458,267 of record OY725327.1, on the reverse strand, counting down.
CTAATACAATGCATGGCTATTCTAATAACATTATAAAATTGGACTTGGAAGAAGTTGGTATTAATCGAAAATACTATTCGAATAGTTGACTCACTATTAGAATAATCTCAAAGTATATTATCCTGATAGTCCTACTTCTATTAGAATAATGAGATATTGATTTGGAAAGATTATTCGGATAATCAGTTTACTATTCGAATAGTATCCTTACTATTTAAATAGTTATACTATTATCTGGATAACATTTTTATAAACAGTATTTGAAAACATAGTGACTATTCAGATAATGATTAGGCTATTCCAATACTCCTTCTCTTGAATTGGTTTTAGAAAACTTTGTTAGTCATACTATTTGAATAGTGAAAAGACTATTCACATACTATAGACTTGTAACAATGAATCTCTATTCGAATAGCTTATGCATTATCATGATACTTTACTGACTATTCGAATATTCTATGAGCTATCAGGATAGTTGCTAACTAAAAACAAACTTTACTATTTGAATAGCTAACTAACTATTGAATAGTTCATAATATTAAATCTCATGAATCAAAAACATATATCCTTATTCCAATAATCCTATATTTGTTATCATCAAAACTTCTGAATCTAACAAAGCCACGTAGTTCGGGTAGAAATGCATATCATTTTGTTTGTGCTTTTTTAAGAAAAAAGTTTCTCTAATTTATTCTAGAAAATGATTTTTCATTTGTTTGGTATTTTTATTTTATGAAAACAACTCTTCTATTTTTATTGAATAACAAAAGGTTTTTGGAAGGCTCTTGGACTAAACTTCCTGAGGAGATTCCCATAATCTCACACAGAAGAATAATCGATTTTACATTAGGAGGCTCTAAAAACCTCACACGATAGAAATCCCTTTTAAAATTAATTTCATTTATTTTGATAAAAGAAAACCTTTCTTCTTTATTATTTTTATTTACGAAAATGGGTCACAAACATTTTTCTTTTTCCTTTTTATAAAGAAAACTTATGTTAGAGGGAGATATGAAAATAACAAATAGGTAATGCACATCCAAACTGTGAAAATAAGTGGTGGAGGCAAACCATCACATGTCAAGTCAATGAATTTCTTCATGGTTCAAGTAACACAAAAATATCATTGGACATATCCTTGCAATATCAACAAGAAGAGAGTAGCATAAATATTGTTGGGGTGGTGGAGTGAAAGAAATAAAAAGAAAGAGGAATGAGTGGTTCAATCACATGAGACTAAAAAGATTAAATAGAAAAAATAACAAAAAGAAAAAAAGAATAAAGAGGAAATATATAAGGAGAAAAAGAAGGGAAAAGAAAAACAAGATAAAATAATCCAAATCATGTCAGATTACACCCACTAGCAACTAATGTTATGGCTCCAAAAGATGACAACAATTAGAAGAGCATATACTTTCCTTGGGCATAAAGGCAAAATAATAAAAATAGAAGAGAAAGAAAATAAAGAATAATAAGAAAACAAATCAATTCAAATTTCATATTGGATTCACCCTCTAGCCATTAATGCTTAAACTTTTAATATTTTGAAATTCATCAAAGTGGCAGCGCGCAGTTCGGTGGGCACCTAGGAATAGCATAAATATACTGATAAAAAGTGCTCGACGACAGAAATTCTCTATAGGGATCGTACATAATGATTACAATTAACGTAGCAGTACAAGGCTATTAGAGTGTCTAAACACGTTCAATCAAATTTAGATATCCTTCCGTCTTCATTCCACTACAGCATTTCTCTACATGCAGTCCTCTTTTTTATTCTAAGCATGCTTACTGCGATCACCACAGGGGTTTATACATAATAATTACAGACCTTTCAACAATAAAAAGGTCTTCAGATAACCAACGAATCCTCTTACAATTTTGCCTTCTGGCTGCTGTCTGCTAAAAAATTTTTACATTTATGGAAAGGTCAAATTAGGGGGAATTTTAGTAGCAAACAGTACCAATATGCATGCAAGATTAGTACTTAATGCATCACATGCTTGAATTACATAATACATGCTAACACAATGACATATCTACGTGTTGAAAATTGTGCCCAAAAGGCCAATTATTGTACTTTGAACATTATTAATTTAATGAAATTTCTCATATGAGCCTACAGGGTCGCACACAAGAATGACCCAACACGAGATAATGTTTAATTTAGGGTGGGCGAATTTTATATTTATATATATATAATATAAAATTCATTAATAATATTATATAGATATATATTTTTGAACTACATATCTTATATGTGTGTGTGTGTATCTATATATTATATGATATTATTATATTGTGTTAGTTTTAAATTTAATATATTAAATTTAATAACTAACATGATAGAGATATAGTATCTCAGATTTAATTTATGAAGATAGCATAAATCTAATGGCTCTTTATTTGGATTAAATAAATAGGTTAAATTAAAACTGTTGGACAGATTTAATTTAAACTAAATTTATTTAATTAGCTTATCAAGATAATTAATTGTTAATTAATTTCGAAATTAATGAAGATTAATTTTGAAATTTGAATATAGCCCTCATAGGTTATAAACTTGATAGAGCAGATATACTCATATACGCATTTTCAAAGCCGCAAGGGAAACCCTAGAAGACATTTGGAGGTGCAAGCACGTAGTCTCTGTTGAAGAGTATTTGTATGGATACCGATAGAGGGAAGGGACCCGAGCTGTTGGCTCCTAGAGATCGTGAAAACCCTAAGTTGAAAAAGGTACGAATCTTTCTAACTCAATTTAAACGCCGTTGATAGATGCTCGATTAGGATTGGTAAAAATTTTAAAATTCTTTCATTGTGCCTGCCGATCCTAATAGTGGTATCAGAGCCAAGTCAATTGTGCATTTAAATTGAGTTTATGATTCTTATACATGTGATATATATATGGGATATGTACGTATGTTTATAAGAAATGTCCGAACACGTATGTGATTTAGTTAATACAAAGTAAAACTATTTTGAAAGATGTGATCTTGAAATTCCGCTAATTTTTCGTTTTCGTTTAAATTGAATCTTCAAATTGTTTTCATTTTCGTTTATGAACATGTATGCGATTTTCATTTTCGGATAGCATGAAATGTAGTAGGGTACCTGAGATCATAGTTGGAGGCAATCCAATCGGGTCTAAGTTTGGATATATACTCGGTATTAGGGATCCGAAATATGGGGAAGACAATCTGGATCAGAACCGTTCTGGGCTATTGTTGTGTTTTTGAAACTAGGCCAAAATCCCTTTAGAACTGGACTAAAACAAATATTTTAAAAATTGGGTCAGAAATCCATTTAGCGGGACCGTCGTAGCTACTTGTTCATAGCGCAATATAATCTAATCATGACATTTATTGCTTTTCATAGTGTCTGAATTCTTGTTGTGGTTTATTTTTCATACTTTATTAGATATGGTGAACAACATAGCTTTAGATTTTATAAAGGGTTGTAATATTTAAATACGGCCTGCGTGCCGTTCCTTCCTCTAAATACTTTAATGTACATTCTCTTCTCTTCTCACTCCCCTCGAATGTTTAAATGACGTTTCTCTCAAAGTATTTCTTTTCTTATTTAGAGAAGTCCTCTCATTGGCTGGGGAGGATTTTAGGTTAAGTAAGCCATGTTGTGTCACGTTTAAATTATGCTTTTGATTAGATCATTGCATGAATACTTTTGCATTTATATGTATTTATCTGTATGAGATATGGCCACGATTGTATTCATATAAACAAGACTAATTAATTGAGCCCTCTGAATCAAATCTTAAGTCATAATGCCGTCAATTAATGAATAATTGTCAAAACCTAGATCGCTCAATTGTGGAAACCACCAAAGTGGATGCACTTGAGTTATCTTGATGAGATAGGCATGATTAATAGTACTGCTCATAATATTCATTATTTTTTTGACTTAATTGAGATTAACAAAACGGTTTTGAATCTTAAGGCGTTAGATGGGATTAAACATGTCGGATCATATAATGATCGAATCCCATAAATATCTAAGAGTTATATGTGATGTAATTGGTAAATAGGTTACCTACCTAAATAACTTGAATTTAAGCGTCTTGCCAAAGTGGACTTAAGTTTAAGCCAAATATGGATCTTAGCCCACTAATTATTTTGAGGGTTGTTAATTTAGTGGGAGATTACTAACTAACTTTGCATATTTTAATTGTAGAATCATGTCGACTAGTAATACTTCTACACTATCATTGCAATCAGTCCTTAAGAAGGACAAACTCAATGGGACAAACTTTCTTGACTAGTTTAGGAACTTGAGAAGTGTTCTCAAGCAAGAAAGAAAGGCTTATGTCCTAGATCAACCCATTCCTGAGGAGCTAACAGCCAATACTCCAAGAGCTCAGAGAGATGCTTACACGAAGCATAAGGATGACTCTATGGATGTAGGTTGCTTGATGCTTGCCACTATGGTTCCAGAGCTCCAAAGAGATTTGGAACTAATGGAGGCTCATGAGATGATTATCCATCTCAAGGAAATGTTCCAGTAACAAGCAAGACAAGAAAGATATAAGATCACAAAGGCCTTACATTCCTGTAAGATGGTTGAAGGTGCATCAGTTAGTACTCATATGTTAAAGATGAAAGGCTATATTGATCACCTTAAGAGGCTTGGATTTCCTATGAGCCAGGAGTTAGCTACAAATTTGATCTTACACTCACTCCCGGAGAGTTATGGCTAATTTGTTATGAACTACAACATGAACAACATGGAGAAATAAATTTTTGAACTGTATGGGATGCTCAAAACTGCTGAACAGAGCATTAAGAAAAAGCCCAGTACTATTTTAATGGTTCAGAAAAGATAGGGTATGAAAAAGAAAGGGAAGGGCAAATGGAAGGGTAATGGCTTGAGTGGTAAGACCAAAGAGTCAAACAAGCCCGAAATCAAGCATGCACCCTGTAATATCCTGAACTGTAATTAAGGATTTATAACTTCAAAGTGATGTAATTAATGATAATTAAGCACTTTTGAAGTATATGTTGTGCAATGTGATATAAAGGTGCTCAGTGATGGTTTAGTAAGCATTGTGATAATCAAGGGCAAAATGGTAAATTTACCAATCGAATGGTCAATTATCGAAGAGGAAACTCCTTGGTAACTGAGATCAATGGCTAGGATTGAAAGAGCATTAGGTGGAATTCTATGCATGCAAGTCCATATGAAATCATGGTAGGAAGAAGGAGATGGTGCCAAGTGGCAAAATATGAACCATAGATGAGGTCAAATTTTCAAACACTCTTCCCTCTCTCTCTCTCTCAAGTCAGTGAAGAAGCATGGGGAATAGGAAAAATCTTCATCAACTCATCTCTCTCATCCTCCTCTATTTCACTGAACCAGCCAAGATAGAGAAAGAGAAAAGCTTAAGTTTTGGTAAGCAAATGCCTTTATATGCTCAAACTCTCTTCATTGATGTTGTTCAAGAGGTTGAGAGCTTGACTTCTATGGTTTCAGAATTATCATTAGTGGTGTTTAAGAGATTGTGAAGTTTGAGAAATTGAGGAATCAAGGAAACCACATTTGGGAAAGAGAGAGGTAAACATTTAATGTATTTTGGTATAATTGTTTTAGCCATTGGTTTGGTTTTGCAAATTCTAGATTTTTGCCCTGATTTCTTGTGATTTTAGAAGATATGAATTAAGTGATGTAATGTAGTAGAATAGATACCAAATAGTGTATGGGAGTCAATGGTTTTGGTTTGGATTTGAAAAGAGGAAGTTTGGCAAATTGTGGTTTTGGGTGATCTAGTGACCTAGAGATGGGAATGTGTTGCTTAAGTGGGAGTTTGGTTGTTTTGGGTTTACCAATGGGTTCCTTGTGTTAAAATGAGTGAGAATGAGTTTTAGAACAAGTCTTAGGACCATTGGTAGCAAATTGGTCAATTCTGGAAAACCATATCAGTTGATACGATTTGGGAGGATCTCACTCGAGCACGATATGAACTTCTGGGAATATTGGTTAAGTATTTAGGCAGAAACCGTGAGCACACTTCCTGACTTGCGAGTGCAATATGATCCCACCGAGTGAGCATGGGTATGCTCGAGTGAGGGAGTCAGTTTAAGACCTGGGAGTTTATGGTTGCTCTCGGGTAGTCACTCGTTGGGCCTCACTTCTTGGTGCTCGAGTGCACTTGAGGTCATTGCTCAAGTACAGCTTCTTGTGCTCGAGTGAGTATGAGAAATATTTTGAGGTTTGCTCTCAGGCAAACACTTTCTGTGTCTCACTCGCTGGTGCTCGAGTGCAATTGGGGGTGTCACTCGAGTGAGACTTCCATCCCTCAAGTGAGCCAGCCAAAAATCATAAATTCTTTTAAGAATGAGGGTCTTCAGGGTAGTTTCTCCCAACCCTTTAGGCATATGTTTAGACCTATAATAGTCACCTAAAGAGTTTAAATGATAACCAACTTAAAGTATTCTAGAATTAAGAACTTGGAAAAGAGATTGACGGGTTGTCCCTAACTTGGTTTACAGGATTTGATATTTGTCATCCTCGAGAACCCACAGTATTGAAAAACATTAGGAAAGGACCAGGTAGTGACTCTCTCTCTTATACTATGTGTAATGCACTGTATGTGTGTTGTATCACTGTTTTATGATGATCTCTGATGCTACTGTGGTTACACCTGGTGATAGCTATCGTTATACAGTAAAAGCTGTTGTTTACAGTGAAAGCTGTCATTTACAGCGAAAGCTATCGTTTACGGCGTAAGATGTCATTATTGTGATTGCGTAACCTGTCGTGATCGAGATTACAGCGTAAGCTGTCGTTATTGTGAATTACAGTGAGAGTTGTCGCATTATGTATACAGCCATGAGTGTTATCGTTTGTGGTAAAATCCATGTATCTTGTGTTGCTGCTGCTATTGCTATTTGTGATTTACGTACATGCTTTGTGTTTATGTATTATGTGAGTGATTTGTTACTACTGGGATTCTCTCGAATCTCATTCTTTCTAATGACTAACATTTCAGACAGGGCAAGTGGCTTAAAAGAGAAGCGGGCAACCCGGAGCCATTAGGACCCTTTAGGGGTATATTTGATTTTGGAAATGTTGGTTATCCATTTTAAACTTGGGATTACTGTATATTTTAAGATGTAAATATTATTGTAATGGAGCTTAGTTGTGTAATCCCCTAAAGAGACTTACAAATACTTAGTTGATGTATATATGGAACCCGGGAGTTGTCGGGTTACGCACTCTGATATGAATGAATGTATATTAACTGCACAGGTATTTATATTCAAACATTGAAATTGAGACCAGGGTAGGAAAAAGGTTTTGAAAGATTTTTGTGAAAATCCTACTTTAAGGTAGGAAGTTAAAATGAGTTTAAATCATCCAATGGTCTCTAATATGATTTAACTATACGTTATCGAATTATAATTATGTGTTTGAAGGCAGGGGGTTACACACCCAAGAAGGAAAAGCCTCCAAAGGAATGAGTCTGCTACTTCTGCAATGAACCCAGTCATTGGAAGAGGAATTGCAAACTCTACCTGGAAGATTTAAAAAAGAAAAAGAAGGATAATGGGGCTATTGCTTCAGGTATTTATGTTATAAACATTCATTTTTCTACTTCCTCTACATTGGTATTAGATACTGCATATGGCTCTCCCATTTGTACAAATGTGCAAGGTCTAAAGGATAGTAGAAAGCTGAAGAAGGGCGAGGTGAACCTACGAGTTAGAAACAGAGCAAGAGTTGCTGCTTTAGCCGTAAGCACTTATGAATTAGTTCTGCCCAGTGGGCTTTTATTAGTTTTGAACAATTGCTATTATGTTCCTACTTGAGTAGTAACATTATTTCTCTTTCTTATTTGGATAAGGAAGGTTATACTTCCATTACTAGGAATGGTAAATGTTCTATTTATTATAATGACATTTTCTATACTGATGGTGATTTGCATGTTGGTCATTATATATTAAATTTGGAATATCCTAATAATGGGAATATCTATAACATAACTACTAAATGGAAAAAATCAAATGATTTGAATCCAACCTACCTATGGCATTGTCGTCTCGGCTATATAAATGAGAAACGCATTTCTAAACTCCATCGAGATGGATTTATAAACTCATTTGATTTTGAATCATATGATACATGTGAATCTTGCTTATTAGGAAAGATGATAAAGGCACCTTTTGCTAGGCATAGTGAGAAAGCCACTAAATTATTAGGCCTCATACATACAGATGTATGTGGACCATTAAATACAGCTACCAAAGGAGGTTATGTCTACTTCATTACATTTATAAACGACTTTAGTAGATATGGCTATATCTATCTAATGAAACATAAATCTGAATCTTTTAAAATGTTCAAGAAATTCCAAAATGAAGTACAAAACCAACTTGGCAAAACAATTAAAGCGCTTTGATCTGATCGAGGTGGTGAATATTTGAGCCAAGACTTTATTGACCGTCTTAAGAGTTGTAGGATAATCTCACAACTGACTCCTCCAGGAACACCACAATAGAATAGCGTTTCTGAATGGAGGAATCGAACACTATTGATATGGTTCGATCTATGATGAGTCAAACAGATCTTCCAACGTCCTTTTGGGGACATGCTCTAAAGACAGCTGCATTCACACTAAATCGTGTTCCATCTAAGGCAATTGAAAATAGACCATATGAGATATGGATCGGAAAGAAACCAAGTTTATCTTTTCTCAAGATCTGGTTATGTGAGGTATATGTTAAACAATAAGACTTAGATAAATTAGTGTCCAAATCCTCAAAGTGCCTCTTCGTGGGGTATCCTAAAGAAACAAAAGGATACTATATCTACAACCCCACCAATAACAAAGTATTTGTTATTCGAAACGGTAAGTTTCTAGAAAGTGAGTTTGTCTCTAAAACAACTAGTGGGAGCAAGGTACATCTCAAAGAAGTTTGAGAGTCATAAGATAGTATAGAGCCATAGATGGAAATTATAGAAGACTCACAATAAGTTGCTGAGCCTCCTCAAGTAACACAGGTCCACGAAGATCTAATAAGACACTGCATCTGCCTCAGAGATATGGATTTCTGATTACTAATAGCCATGATATGTTGCTCATTGAGCAAAATGAACCAACCACCTATCGAGAAACCATAGTGGGACCAAACTCCCAGAAATGGCTAAATGCCATTAAGTCTAAAATGCAATCCATTAACGACAATCGGGTATGGAGGATAGGTTCAATATGTAGGATTCGACAAGTCAGAGCACATGCATAGACAAGATACTGCATAGGTTCAGTATGTAGGATTCAAAAAAGGGCTATATGCCCATGTCTAATGGCATCCATCTTAGTAAGGATCTATGTCCTACTACACCTGATAAGCAAGATCGCATGAGTAAGGTTCCATATGCCTCGGCTATTGGATCCATCATGTATGCTATGCTATGTACTCGACCAGATGTCTCATTTGCCTTAAGCATGAGTAGCAGATATCAACAAGATCCTGGTGAGGGTCATTGGACTGAGGTCAAGAATATCCTAAAGTACTTAAGAAGGACTAAGGACCTATTTTTGGTCTATGTTGGATTGGATGATGAGCTTTGTGTAACCGATTACATAGATGCAAGTTTCCAAACTGACCAAAACAACCTTAAATCGCAAATCTAGATATGTATTCCTCCTGAATGGTGGAACAGTAAGCTGGAAGAGCTCCAAGCAGAGCACTGTAGTAGATTCTACAATAGAAGCTGAGTATATAGCAGCATCGGAAGCAGCTATAGAAGCCGTTTGGATCAAAAAAGTTCATTACTGAACTAGGGGTGGTGCCTACCATCTCAAATCCAATAGATTTGTTCTGTGACAATAGCGGTGCTATTGCATAGGCCAAAGAGCCTAGGTCACATCAAAGGACCAAGCATATACTCAGGTGATTTCAACTTATTAGAGAAATCAATAATAGAGGTGATATAAAGATATGTAAAGTAGCAGGAGAAGACAATGTTGCTAATCCTCTTACTGAGCCGCTTGCACAGGCAAAGCATGAGCGTCATGTTAGGACAATAGGAATTAGGCAAATTAATTATTGTACCTAAGGCAAGTGGGAGGATGTTGGAAATTGTGCCTAAAGGGCCAATCATTGTACTTTGAACATTATTAATTTAATGAAATTTCTCCATTATGTTATCATATTATTTGCATGTTAACTATGATAATTGTTTCCTTGGATAAATCATAAAGATTATCCTAAAATGTCCCTGATCGATCATCTATACGGGAGAAAAGATGAAACAAGACCAGTATCACTTTGATAAGATATGGAGATACGAATCAAAGTCTTAGGCACTTGTAAGAGTACAAGGTGCTTAATAGAGTTCAATATTTATATATTTTTAGTAATTAATCTTAGGCTTTTGTGGGACTTGATTAAATATTTTGAGCATAATCAAGTGTTAAAATGAGATTTTAGTGAAAGAATAATTTGGGAACTAAAGTGGTTTAATTCTTATATTTCTAATTAATATTTGTTTTTTCCATTATTCTTTAATTACGAGCAAAAGATATTACCTTTGTGAATATAATTTTGTAGGTGGTGATGTGGCACAACTTGAGCGGTCAAGGTCAAAGATGTTATTTTGAAGCTTAGTGAAGGATAAACGTGGAACATCACAAGTGCAGAATTTATTTTCACATTTTTTCTAAGAGGAGGTTAAATGAGTAAAGGCCTTGTTTGGTAGTTGCAATTTTGTACCTAATGCCAAAACATATTTTTACCTTTCATCCAAACATGGCACAACTTCCTCATTTAACCTAAAGTGAAAAGAAAGGATGGGAAAAGAATTGAGAGTGGTGGCTGTTATGGAGAAGAGAGGATAGAGCTGAAATGAAGAGTGAGAGATGTTGAACCAAAAGGGAATAATTGAAGCAAGAGGAGAGGAGTTGACCGGTTGAAAAGGAAAAAACAAAACCGAATGGAATTAAAAGAAATGGAGTTGAACCGATGGAAATAAGGGAATAGAAGAGATAGCCGAGATGGTTGAATAAGAGTGAAGGGGCTGAACCAAATGAATTTATCAATTAAAGAAAAGAGGAGCAGCTAGACCGAGAGGGAGGAGTTGAATAAAGAAAGGAAGATGACTTGAACTGATAACAAGGGGAAATGAAGAAAAAGGAGAAGGAGCCATTTTTGTTGACCGAATTGGAGCTAGCTTGAACCAAATGTGAAAAGGAAATGAATGGAGAAAGCAAGCTGACCTGGTGGACCGAAAAGGGAGTATTGCGGCTATGATAGTGTGAAAAGGGGGAAGAGACATGACTTAAAGGGTAGCACGCGATGGAATAAAGAAGATAGATTATGGCTGTGAGAATAAGGAAAGGAGGGCAACAACGAGTGTGAAAATGGGGAAGAGACTCACAACATGATATAATAAGAAAGGAGGACAGCAAACATGAAATGAAAGAGTGGAGAGTGGCGGCTGTGAAAAGCAGCTGGAATGAAGGGTAAAGAGCTAATAGTAGCTGCTGGACTATTTTTCTCTATGGCTAAATCCTTCTTCTTTCATCAAGTTTCCTTCACCTCTTCCATGAGTAGCTAAAGTGTTGGTGATTTCCTTGAGTTGGGTAATGGTTTAAGCTTCTTAACTTCAATGGAATTCCTTTAAGTTCTCTTTCTATTTCATAATTGTATGGCTTGGTTGAGTGTGTAGTTATGATCTAGATTGTTCTATGCCAAGTGATTAAACTTGGTGGTTGAACTAGGAGTTGATTAATTAAGCTTTGTATGATTCAAAATGAGTATGTTGAGTTTTTTATTCCAACTTGGTTAAGTGGATTGTAAATGACTAAACTGAATGTGTTGAACATTTGTAGTGGTAATTACAAGCTAGAATTGGAAGTTGATTATTCATCTCCTTGAGTCTGAATTATTTGGTGATATTCATTTAATTGCTTCGGTAGAATGAATTAAATGATTATTGCAAGTATGGAGCTAGTGGTAGCTTAGTTCCATCCTCTTGGCTCATTATGGAATTCAAATCATTAGCAAGCAAGGAAGACTAAAACCTCAACTCAAGGGAATCCCATTTTATCATTATATTAGTTAATTGAATTTATCTTGTTTCTATTGTTAATTTCAATTACATTTGCTTCTTCGTTTTGAAAACCAAAAAAATACAAAAATATTGCTTTAACTTAGTTTACTTCATTAGTTTAAAAATCAAATTCTCAAAATGATTTCTCACAACTTTTAGGTTTTTTATCACTATACTACTTAGAAACTTGGAAATTAATCTCCTCACAAGAACGACCTAGGTTGAGCTACTATGCTACATTTTCAAACCTAGTTTTATTTTGAGAACTCACACAACATGGGTTCATCAAATTGGCGCCGCTGCTGGGGAGGATGATTGCCAAGGTTTTAAGTAGTTAAGTGTTCTTTTTAGTTGTCTTAGTGTGTCTTAGCTTGGTTGTTAGTGTGTTTTTGAGTTTGTCTTAGTTGTTAATTGTTGGATCTTTGATAGCAGTCTAGGTCATTTTTCATGTTCATAGTTGTTTTGCATTCCATTTGCATCTTTAAAAAAACAAAAAGAAATTTTCATTTTGTTGCTTTACTATCATGTTCTTAGTAGCCATTGTGTGGTTTACTATTGTTTTGTGGTGAGAAACTTTGCATTCTTCATCCTTGGAAATTTGTTGGTTGCAACTTGAGATTTTAGGTAGCTATCACATTCTGTAAGTTGTGCTTCCAGTGACTCTACTTACATACTTGCAGTTTGAGGTACTACTTCACTGATATACCAACTTGTTGTCCTAAAAGGTGAATTCTTACCTTGCAACTCCTATTTGCCTCTTGTCACATTGTGTTGCACTTGTCTTGTTATTGCTGAAACTGGTCTTACTCTTTAGACACTTGAACTTTGTTGGTTGTGGTTAACTCTTTTGGTTGTCAAAGATTAGTTAACTTGGTTTCCTGTAAGTTGCTAATTTTTGCTAAGAATAATCAAAATAAATAATCACTTTAGAATTCACTAGATAAGACCTAAACTTCTCAAGTGCAAAAACAATGGAAAAGAGCTCTTTCTCAGTAGTAGTGTAATTGATTTGAGCCTTATCCAATGTTTTAGAAGCATAAGCAATAACACAAGAGGTCTTACCAATTTTTTAACCTAGAACTGCACCAACAGCACTATTAGAAGCATCACAACAAAGCTCAAAATCAAGATCCTAATTAGGAGCAATGAATATAGGTGGAGAAATAAGTCTAGACTTAATTTTATCAAAAGCCAATTTGCATGCATCATCAAAGATGAAATTCACATCTTTTTGGAGAAGCTTAGATAGGGGACAAGCTATTTTACTAAAATCCTTAATGAATCTTCTATAAAATCTAGCATGCCCCAAGAAAGATTCAAGTTCTCTTAAGTTAGAGGATAAAGAAGAGATGAAATTACTTTAATTTTAGATTTGTCAACTTCTATACCCCTCTTACTTATCAAGTAGCCTAAGACTATTCCTTGATCTACCATGAAGTGGCATTTCTCAAAATTTATCACAAGGTTCTTTTGCACATACTTTTCTAATGCTCTCTCCAAATTCAACAGATATTCTTCAAAAGAATGCCCATATATAGAAAAATCATCCATGAATACCTCAATATCTTATTCAAGTCACTAGAATGCAATACTCCCTTTTTAGTCCACCAGGTCAGCTTGCTTTCTCCATTCATTTCCTTTTCACATTCAGTTCAAGCTAGCTCCAATTTGGTCAACAAAAACGGCTCCTTCTCCTTTTTCTTCATTTCCCCTTGTTCTCGGTTCAAGTCATCTTCCTTTCTTTATTCAACTCCTCCCTCTCGGTCCAGTTGCTCCTCTTTTCTTCAATTGATAAATTCATTTGGTTCAGCCCCTTTACTCTTATTCAACCATTTTGGCTATCTCTTCTATTCCCTTATTTCCATCGGTTCAACTCCATTTCTTTTAATTCCATTCAGTTCAGTTTTTTCCTTTTCAACCGGTCAACTCCTTTCTTCTTGCTTCAATTATTCCCTTTTGGTTCAGCAGCTCTCACTCTTCATTTCGGCTCTATCCTCTCTTCTCCATAACAACCGCCACTCTCAATTCTTTTCCCATCCTTTCTTTTCACTTTAGGTTAAATGAGGAAGCTGTGCCATGTTTGGATGAAAGGTAAAAATATGTTTTGGCATTAGGTACAAAATTGCAACTACCAAACAAGGCCCTTACTCATTTAACCTCCTCTTAGAAAAAATGTGAAAATAAATTCTGCACTTGTGATGTTCCACCTTTATCCTTCACTAAGCTTCAAAATAACATCTTTGACCTTGACCGCTCAAGTTGTGCCACATCACTACATACCAAATTATATTCACAAAAGTAATATCCTTTGCTCGCAATTAAAGAGTAAAGGAAAAAACAAATATTAATTAGAAATATAATAATTAAACCACTTTAGTTCCCAAATTATTCTTTAACTAAAATCTCATTTTAAAACTTGATTATGTCCAAAATATTTAATTAAATCCCACAAAAGCCTAAAATTAATTACTAAAAATATATAAATATTGAACTCTATCAAGCACCTTGTACTTTTACAAGTGCCTAAGACTTTGATTCATATCTTATCAAAGTGATACTGGTCTTGTTTCATCCTTTCTCCCGCATAGATGATCAATCAGGGACATGTTCGAATAATCTTTATGATTATCTAAGGAAACAATTATCATAGTTAACATGCAAATATATGATAACAGAATGGAGAAATTTCATTAAATTAATAATGTTCAAAGTACAATGATTGGCCCTTTGGTCACAATTTCCAACATCCTCCCACTTGCCCAAGGTACTATCATTAATTTGCCTAATTCCCATTGTCCTAACATGACGCTCATGCTTTTCCTGTGCAAGCGGCTTAGTACGAGGATTAGCAATATTGTCTTCTCCTGCTACTTTGCATATCTTTATATCACCTCTATCATTGATTTCTCTAATAAGATGAAATAGCTTGAGTATATGCTTGGTCCTTTGATGTGACCTAGGCTCCTTGGCCTGTGCAATAGCACCGCTATTGTCACAGAACAAATCTATTGGATTTAAGATGGTAGGCTCCACCCCGAGTTCAATAATGAACTTTTTGATCCAAACGGCTTCTTTAGCTGCATCTGATGCTGCTATATAATCAGCTTCTGTTGTAGAATCTGCTACAGTGCTCTGCTTGGAGCTCTTCCAGCTTACTGCTCCACCAGTCAGGAGGAATACGTATCCAGATTGTGATTTAAGGTTGTCTTGGTCAGTTTGGAAACTTGCATCTGTGTAACCAGTTACACAAAGCTCATCATCCAATCCACTATAGACCAAAAATAGGTCCTTAGTCCTTCTTAAGTACTTTAGGATATTCTTGACCACAATCCAATGACCCTCACCAAGATCTTGTTGATATCTGCTAGTCATGTTTAAGGCAAATGAGACATCTGGTCGAGTTTATAGCATAGCATACATGATGGATCCAATGGCGAGGCATATGGAACCTTACTCATTCGATCTCACTTATCAGGTGTAGTAGGACATAGATCCTTACTAAGATGGATGCCATGAGACATGGGCATGTAGCCCCTTTTTGAATCCTACATACTGAACCTATGCAGTATCTTGTCTATGTATGTGCTCTGACTTAGGCCTATTAGTCTTTTGGATCTATCCCTATAGATCCTAATCCCTAGGATATAAGTGGTTTCACCTAAGTCTTTCATTGAAAAGGACTTTCCTAACCAAGATTTGACACTCTGCAAGGTAGAAATGTCAGAATGTCATCTACATAAAGGACTAGAAATACAACTGTGCTCCCATTAACCTTATTGTAAACACAAGGTTCATCGATGTTTTGAATGAATCCAAACTCTTTGACTACTTCATCAAAATGATGATTCCAACTCTGAGATGCTTGCTTCAATCCATAAATAGATCTTCAAAGCTTGCAAACCTTACCAGAGTCCTTTGGACGTACAAAACCTTCAGGTTGTGTCATGTACACATCCTCAAAGAGCTTTCCATTAAGGAAGGCTGTTTTGACGTCCATCCGTCATATTTCAAAGTCATAATATGCTGCAATGGTAAGAAGGATTCTGATTGATTTGCTATTACAACTGGGGAAAAGGTTTCATCATAGTCTATACCATGAGTTTGAGTGAATCCTTTTGCAACCAGTCGTGCCTTGAAGACATTTACATTGCCATCCATGTCAGTTTTCTCCTTGAAAACCCATTTGCACCCGATGGTTTTTACACTTTCAGGGGATCGACTAAGGTCCATACCTGATTTTTGTTCATGGATTGCATTTTAGACTTCATGGCATTTAGCCATTTCTCAGAGTTTGGTCCCACAATGGCTTCTCGATAGGTGGTTGGTTCATTTTGCTCAATGAGCAACACATCACGGCCCTTAGTAATCCAAATCCATATCTCTGAGGCTGATGCCGTGTCCTATCAGATCTTCGTGGACCTGTGTTACTTGAGGAGGCTCAGCAACTTGTTATGAGTCTTTGTTAATAATATTATATAGATATATATTTTCAAAATACATATCTTATATGTGTATGTTATATAATATTATTATATTGTGTTATTTTTAAATTTAATATATTAAGATATATTAAATTTAATAACTAACATGATAGAGATATAGTATTTCAGATTTAATTTATGAAGATAACATAAATCTAATGGCTCTTTATTTGGATTAAATAAATAGGTTAAATTAAAATTGTTGGACAGATTTAATTTAAACTGAATTTATTTAATTAGCTCATCAAGATAATTAATTGTTAATTAATTTCAAAATTAATGAAGATTAATTTTGAAATTTGAATATAGCCCTCATAGGTTATAAACTTGATAGAGTAGATATACTCATACGGATGAGAATTCAGAGCCACAAGGGAACCCTAGGAGACATTTGGAGGCGCTAGCATGCAGTCTCTGTTGGAGAGCATTTGTGTGGATACCGGTAGAGGGAGCAGACCTGAGGTGTTGGCTCCTAGAGATTGTGAAAACACTAAGTTGAAAAATGTACGAATCTTTCTAACTCGATTTAAACGCCGTTGATAGATCCTCGATTAGGATCAGTAAAAATTTTAAAATTCTTCCACTGTGCCTACCGATCCTAACACTACATGCTCAATGTTTCAGACAACATACTTATAGCCATAGCATAAATAGAAACAGAGCTTCAATCATTTCTATATATTTCACATATAATCGAGCAAAGCAATCACATGCATCAATACACATGCACAAATATCAAATACATGTAGGAGAGGTAAGTTCACTACCTGGATCGCCCTTTCCTTGCCTGTCTATCGACCCAATGCTCTGTATCTGGCTCGGGCTACTGTCCGATCCTAAAATTTCAAATTTACAATAATTGAGTTACTACCCATTCATAAATCACTCTATATTCAATGTGTTGGTTATATTAACTCAAAATCACATTTTGACTGTTTTACCCTTGGGAACCCGGTCAAGCCTTTTTGTACTCGATCCAACTGCACTTTCTCAAAAATTATGACCTAAGCTATTTCTACATAATTTCGCCTAAAGGATCCATTTTTGACCTCAGAATTACAAAATTCACTACTAAAATATGAAAGTGCTCTTGGCAGCCCCTAACTTAGGATTTTAGGGCTATTTTTGCCATTTCACATTCTAGGGCTTTTCTCATAACATAATCAACATCAACCCTATACAATTTTCCCTCCTAAATACAACAGAACCATCAGATTAATGAAATTCCAGCTCTAAGCCCCTAAACTCAAGCTAGCCGAAACTTACACACAAGAAAGGGAAAATGTGATTTTTGAGTTTCAACACCTAAAGCTTGCTCCTTTTTACTCCTAACCACTTACTAAATCATTTAAACACTTATTAGACATGATTTGAGGAAATTTGAGCAGCATAACCCCTTAGAGTTTCAACATCCCATCTTTACAAAATCAACAATCCAAACCACAAATCATGACAACAACAACAATACAACAAAGGAATTGAAGTTCTTGAAGTTACATCTTGATTCTTCAACTTTCTCTCTCTAGACGTCTCCCTCTTGTACCTTTTCTTTTTCAACCATTGAAGATGCTTCTTCTTTGACACCTCATGGCTGTAGATGAATAATCATATCATTAGGGTCTTTGCATTAGGCCCAATGTGTAGCTAATTGGCCCACACTAATTCCAAGTGCTTGACTTGACCTTTGGAAATTAACTTTATCACTAACTAACATTACCTTTTCATTTTCGCATAAGATGTAAATCTAGCAAATTTTTCACTGAAATTTTAAAAATCATAACTAATTCTAGAAAACTCCAATTCAGGTGATTCAAAATTCCCAGTTTTCACGTTTTCCCTTACTGCCATAAAATCTATCCAGCTTTGATAATCTAACTTCAAACACTCATAACGTTTTGTATACTTATGCAATTTCTACCCATTACATATCAAATTAAAGGTCTTTATGTATACTTTAAATCTACAAAATTTCAGGGTCAATGGATAAAGTTAACCATTCAAAAACGCACCACAACCAAACTACCTACAAAAACAAAATTCAAGTACATAAACTTTCAAAATCATCATAAATCATCATTTAACCATAAACACATAATTAAACCATGATTAAACCTTAAAAACACCCCTTGGATAAAATATGAACAGCACCCACTGTAACCCCCTGCCGTAATTAATATTCGGATTATGCAATAAAGTGAAATAGAGACCAATAAAAATAAAAATTAACATTTATAAACCCATCTAACCGACGGGGTTTTCACGAATACCTTTCAAAATTGTTTATAACCTGGTCTCACATTTCCATTCCGAATACCATTACTACATGAAGATAAATTACATTTAATATATCAGAGTACGCAAAATAATTCCCGATCAATTCCGGGTTTTCTTCATTAACTCAAGTCTCATAGGGCACATTAGCCCATACAAGCCCTCATATGGGGATTACACAAATCTTTCTCATACACATAATCAAATCCTCATTGTCATACATATTTACACATCCAAATACAATTATCCCATCTGGGATGATAACCAACTACCAAAACGACTACCGAAGGAAGTCCTCATCGCCCTTGGCTGCATGCTCCATCCTCAATCTACTACCCTGTCTGAAAGGTTAGTAGGGGAGGGTGAGATTCGAGAGAATCTCAGTAGGATAACAATATCAATATGCATGTACGATAAATGTTTAATGCATGACATGCTTGCATCACACAACTCATGATAACACAATGACAATTTGCAAGCTCAATGCTTCGAACAATATACCTATGGCCATAGCATAAATTGAAACATAGCTTCAAATTACACATAATTATGCAAAGCTAAGACATGCACCAACACACTAACACATATATCAAATACAAGCAGAAGAGATATGTTCCCTACCCTCTTTCCACGTATGCTCCAGCTCCGCTTACTCGCGATCAGAACAAATACCGAATCACGTCCAGGCGAACATCAAATCCTATAACCAAACAAGGATATAGGGTTAATCCCTTTTCCAATTCCTTAACTCTCAAACACTTAAGTTGGTTATCATTTAACACCTTTAGGTGGCTAATCAAAGCCTAAACATATGCTTAAAGGCTTGGGAAACACTTGACCAAAGATCATCTTTTAAAAGTCCAAATGCTGATTTTTGGGGGTGGGCTGTGGCCCAAAATCCATGGGCTGCGGCCCAAAACTGTCCAGAGATGCTCAGAAACATTTGGGCTGCGGCCCAGAATCCACGGGCTGCGGCCCAAGAAAATCCAGTTTCTGGTTGAACTTCCAAAAATCATAACTAATTCCAAAAAAATCGAAATAAGGTGATCCCAAAGCCAAATGAAAGCTATTCAAGTCCTCTACACAGGAAAAATATTGGCCTTTACTAGAAATCAACACAAAAATACAGAATTCCCCAAAACTCAAGACTGTCCCAAAACAGGTTCCATTTTCGACCTCAAAGTTTGGACAGCTAAAACTCCCAGTTCCAAAAACGAAATGGCACAAATTATATGTCCATTTTGAAGCTTGGGATGTGAACTTTAAGACTGGAAAGTTTCATAATTTTCTGACTTCATTTGCCTAGTCAAAACGTCCACACAACAAGACTGCCCAGACAGAACTTCCAAAAGACAGAATTCCCAAATTTGCACAATTGGCTTCCAATGGTCCAATTTTCATATCAAACATCATTCTCACACAAAATTTCACAAGGAATCCATTGGAAATACCAAATCAACCAAATTCACATCACATTGACATATTTTACCAATAATCATAACATGTCATCACAAAACCACAACACAATCACACATTGTCATTCTTTTCATTCCAAGTTCTCAAACCAATTCCAATGGCCAAATACCACAACATGGCACCATTTTCAACATAAAACACAACCCAATTCATCCAATCCAAAATCACATGAAAATCAGGGCAAAATTCGAAATTTACAAAGCTTATCCACAAATCACAAAACTTAGATCAAAAGGCTTCAAATACTCACCTCTTCCTCTTTTCCAAACCAATTTCTTGATTCTTCATCTTTCCACTTTTGCTCAAGCAACAAAACACTTCCTCTCACAAATCTAAAACCATAGAGATGAAGCTCTCATCACTATGATTAACTTTATAGAAGGACATTAGAGCATTAGAGGACCATAAACCAACCAAAATCTCACCTCTAGTTTTCTCTTTCCTCCCCTTGTGCTTGGCGTCCATGGAGTTGAGAGAGAGAGAGAGAGTGAAGATGAAGATGATGATCAGTTTTTGGGGCCTCAAAAACGTCCAAATAGAGAGGAGAGAAAATGAGTTGAATATTTGACCAAAATCCAAGGGCTCACAAAGTGCCAAGTGTCACCATCTTGACACACATCCCATGAGCTCACATGAGCACAACCACATGGGATTCCACCCTTTGATCTCTACACAAATCAATCTCAACCATTGATTTTGAAGTTACCAATGAGTTTCCTCTTCGGTAACTAACCAATTGGTCGGTAACTTTACCGTTTTGCCCCTGATTATGGTAATTCCTCTTGAATCACCTTCAAATACATTTTCTCATTCATTTTCTTTCACAATGCGCCCTCCCCTCTATTTTAAGTCAATTTATATGTTAATCCATAATTGAACTTAAATACAGGGTTTCGGCGCTGCTCATAACACATACGAATCACATTCGAAACTCAAATCACATTGGATTCTCCAAAAGGGTTATTTATCACTAACCATATCCACTTTTGGAGTCATTAACCCTTAATCACAATTTGGGATCTTGCTAAACCGGGGCTTAGCAATCCACTAATCTCAGGCTTATTCTCTAGCCTCAAGTCTTAAAATTCGGGGTATTACACCCACCCTCAAAAATACTCGTCCAAACAATAATCCAATCGATTGAAAATGAAGCCTACGCTTACCTCTATGCGTCTCCGCAACTTGATCGGAAATCCGACAGTACTCAGGTAAGCGAGACAGCACCAAATGCCTCCAAATGAAAATCTAAAATTATAGAAATGAAGTTTAGAATGAGTAGAAGAAGGTTTGTGAAGGGTATTTTGAGAGAAAACGCCAATTCAAAGGTGAAATCGACTCCAGAGCTCAAGAATGGTTACTATTCATTTTCTCTCTTTCCTCTTTCATTTCCTCCTATTTTTTTCTGACTTTCCACTCCTTTTAGGGCAGCTGCACGAAATTAACAAGAGGAAGGAGAGATGATTAGCCAATTTGCCCAATTTACCCTTGGTTTATACAAAAAACTACCAAGATGCCAATTGGTTGGATTTCAATCATCCAATTTCTTTTCTCTTTGCTCTTGTTTTCTTCAAGTTTATCTCTCTCTCTCTCTCTTTCTCATGGCTGAACGAAATTGAGCTCTTGAAATAAGATAAGAGCTTTAAAAATATCATTTCTCCACCTCCTTAAGATAATAATATTTTATAGCCAATTAGCATGTGTAATTTGACTTTAGTCTTCATCTTTTTCCTACTTGGCCAAGAAGCTTCCACATGGCATGACTTGTGTCCAAGTCTTTTTTTTTTTCCTCTTTCCTTTCCCTTATTTGGAGGAAATTAAGGGCTTTGTAAGAGGATAAATGCTCTCAAAAAATATCTCACTTTACCTCCTCAAATAATAATATGAAATTGCTAATTAACACATGTTAATTTTGACTTTTATGTCATCTTTTCATACTTGGACAAAATGCCTTCACATCTCACAACTAATGTCCAAATAAATATTTCCCCTCTTGTGTCCCTATTTGGATGAAAATTGCATAAAGAAAAGGGAGAATAAAAGCTATCTTGATTTATTGGCCAAATGAATATTTTGCCCTTATATTTTGTAATTAAATTGGGCTTTCTTCCTTCCTTTTGTGTTTGGCCAAAATTCACAATATATTGGGCCTAAAATTGTGCTCTTCCCTTTTCCATTGTTGGGCTTCAATAGTGGGCTTTTATGAAGACACAAATTAAATTTTATGTCTTATTATGGCCCAAAATTTGTGTGACCACTAATTACACTATTTGACTAATTCAAGTGAGTCAATATTCACCATTTTATTCCCTGATTAATACCCCAAAGATATAAGAAATGTTAGAGAATAGATTTGGGACAATTGCTAAACTGAGGCTTAATGATCCACTTAATTCAGGCTTATTCTCAAGATTCTGATACCAAAACTTGCATATGTGATAATCATCACAAAAGTATAGGCTTGCCTTGGGTTTTTAAAAAAAGATAAGAAAAGGAAAATAGAAGAGAGAAGGAAAATGAAAAAACAATAAGAAAATGAATTAATCCTCATCGTATTGGATTCCTCCCTTTAGCCATTGGTGTTGAAGCATCACATATAAGACAACAACCATAAGAGCATAGGCTTTTCTTGGGGGTATGAGGAAAAACAAGATAAAAGGGATAAATAATAGACTTCACTCTCCTCCTTTCTTTTGTCTTTACTCCCCAAGTTTTTGTGTGTCTTGCATCAACCCTTGCTCTCATATTTATAGTATCAAGGTAGAGTTTTCTTCATAAATGCTCATTCTTTTTTTGAATTTTCATTTTTAAATTTTTTTTTGTATTTTATCACCATCAATGTTAGTTTTTTTTTTATTTTTAATTTTTAATTTTTTGTTTGTATTTTCAATTAATAAATCTTCCTAACTTGACCTAATCACACAAGTAATTTCCTAATTTAAACCTATCTACATAAATGAGAGATATTTTTTTTTTTTTAATTTTTTATTTATTTTTTTATATTTTCCCTACAAGCAATTTCTTAATTTAAACCTATCAACATGAATAAGAGATATTTTTTGTACTTTTTTAATTTGTAATTTTTCCTCCACAATAATTTCACACTAAATTTCCTAATCCAAATATCAAATAACATCAATGAGATAAATTATTTTGAAATTCGTTTCCATTTACTACAATTGTAACACCCCAAATTTTATTCCACAATATGCCTTGTAAACATATGTGGCATTTAATGAATTGGAAGGGGAAATTTTGGAGAATGTGATTATGCTGCCAGTGAGATTTCCTATGAGGCAGTGAGTTTGTCATGTGATTTTGGAAGATTAAATGTTGTTAAAAATTGTGAAATTTTATAGGGTGAAAGTAGACATATTAAGCTTTAATTTGATTGGTAATGGGTAATTTTTTGAGTTGTATACAAGGAGTTATAAATTTTTAAAGTTGGCCCAGAAAAACTAGTTATTTTTTGGAACAGTATCCAAAGATTTAAATTCTGGGAATTGTGAGCTTCCAATTGGCTAAAGGCTATATTTTTTCTTGAAACTAGACTCAATAAGGGTCCTATAGCCTTTTGAATCACTCCAATTGAAGTTCTATAAATAAAGTTATGAATTTTCAAATTTGGGCAAAAAATCTGCCAGAATTTCCAACTAAATCCGAAAATGAAAACAAAATGTGATGACAATTTTGAAATTATGAGATAAATGGGGAAAAGCCATTTGGGCTAATTGAAGGACCTTCCTAGACGTCTTTTATGCCAACCAAGAGAGGGGAGGACTAGTCTAATTTCAATTGGGCTTATGACATTAAGTTTTATGTAGATAGTCTTTATAGACATATGCCTCAAAAGTCAAATTTTTGGAATAAAATAAATTAAGGGAAAATATGTAGATATTTCATAAAGCCATGCTTCATCTTTCTATTTCCCTCATTTCACCTCCAAGCTTTCCAAAGAAAGAGAGAGAGAGTGAGCTTTGGTGATTTTAGGGAGAGGAGGAGCAAAATTTCAAAGGTAGGTTGATTTCCTTTGTGATTTGGGTTATAACTTATGTGATCCTTCTCTTAAGCTTCCACTCTACATGCTTTAAGCTGTTAGGAAGCAAAAATCTCAAGGTTTGGGGGGTTAGGGTTTCATCCAAGAAGGGAAAAGCAAGAAGAAAGCAAATGTGACTTCCTGAACTTCAAACTATTGTTGTTGTTGCTGCCGTGGTTGGTTTAATCAATGGATTTGTGGATGATTTCTATGATTTGTAAATTTGGGAAAAGGATGAACCCTAGCTATTATGCTGCCCAAATCTAGTTTAAATCATGGTTAGGATGGAATTAAATAGTTAATAGAGTTATTAAGAGTAGAAAGGAGCAAGTTTGTGTAGTTAGAATTGAAAAACCCCAATTTTTCTAGGAGAATCTCTAGGTTTCGGTCAGGTCAAGACCAGGGGGTTAGTACTAGATTTTTATAATCTAATGGTTCTATTGTGTTCATGAGGGAAAATTAGAGGGGTTACAATTGAACACTTTTCCAGAAAAACCCTAGAATGCGAAATGACCGAAACGCCCCTGAAACCCTAAATTAGGGGCTACCAAGGGCATTTTTATCTTTTGGCAGTGAATTTGGTAATTCTAAGTCCTGAAATGGATTCTTTGGGTGTAAATATGTGAGAATAACCTATGTCAAAATTTCAGAAAAAGTACGGTCGAACCAAGTACAGCGGGGCTAGGCCGAGTCCCTAAGGGCATTTTGGTAATTTTTCAATATAGACTAATATAACCACTGGAAACATTATGGAAGTGTCTAAAATGGTACATGAATGGGTTTTAATATAATTCTTGTATATTTGAAACTTTAGGACCCGATTGATAGCCAAGCTACGGCACAAACTTTGAGGAACGCTATACAAGTCGAAAAGGGTTTAAGGTAGGGACTTACCTTACTTACATGTATTTGATATCTCTGCTTGTGTAGTGATATAGGGGATTGCTTTACTTGATTGTGTAAAGCATATTTGAATAAATGAAGTTGAGCCCGAGGTATATAAGTCCTTTTGAGATTCTTGAGAGGATTGGGCCTGTTGCATATCAAGTAGCCCTACCCCCGAACTTGTGCGGACTCCATGATGTGTTTCATGTTTCCCAATTGAAGAAGTACCAACCGGATCCATCTCACATCGTTGAGTATGAGGAAGTGCAATTGCAAGATAATTTCACGTATGTGGTGGAGCCAGAGCGGATAATTGATCGAGAAGTGTAATACCCCGAATTTTGAGACTCGAGGCTTGAGAATAAGCCTGAGATTAGTGGATTGCTAAGCCCCGGTTTAGCAAGATCCCAAATTGTGATTAAGGGTTAATGACTCCAAAAGTGGATGTGGTTAGTGATGAATAACCCTTTTGGAGAATAAGATGTGATTTGGCACTCGAATATGATTCGTGTGTGTTGTGAGCAGTGCCGAAACCCTGTATTTGAGTTCAATTGTGGATTAACATCCAAATTGACTTAGAATAAAGGGAAGAATTGAATGGGGTATTGTGTTGGAAAGGGTGTCATAGTGTGTTTTGATGTCATTAAAATTGGTTTGGAACTTTGGAATGGAAATGTTGCAATGTTAGGTTTTGAAATGTGAATTGTGTTGACATGTTGAGATTGTTGTGAAAACATGTCAATGTGATGTGAATTTGATTGATTTTGTATTTCCAATGGATTCCTTGTGAAAATTTATGTGGGAATAATGTTTGGTATGAAAATGGAACCAATGGAAGCAAAGATGCAAAATCTAAAATTCTGTTCAGTGAAACTCTATTCTGGACAGTCCGTTTGTGTGAACGTTTTGAATGACCAAATGGTGTCTAAAAATTCTGAAACTTTCCAGTCTTATATTTCACATCTCAAGCTTCAAAATGGACATATAATATGTGCCATTTCGTTTTGTGAACTAGGAGATATAACTGTCCAAAGTTTGGGATGGAAACTGAACTCTGTTTTGGGGCAGTGATGAGTTTTATGTAATTCTGGAATTGTGTGGTGATTTTTAGAAATGGCCAATATTTCTCCTATGAAGAGGACTTAAATATCTTTCATTTGGCTTTGGAATCACCTCATTTCTATTTTTCTAGAATTAATTATGATTTTTCAAAGTTTGGGCAGAAAATCTGCCAGAAAATCCGAAAATGGGAATTATGACATCATCAAAATAAAAGATGACATCAGCATGGAATTAAAAGCAATTCCTTCATCTTCATCAGCCATTTCCTGACGCCATTTGAGAAACAAAAACGTGAGAGAGAGCTTGGAGAAAATAGGGAAAAGGAAGGAGAAAACTCGCGAGGTAGATCGATTTCTTCGGTGAATTCGGACCTAACGCGCATGATCCTTCTCCTAAGCTTCTCTTCTACATGGATTAAGGTACTTGAAGCTTAATTTTGCTATTTAAAAGGGGCTAGGGTTCAACCAAATTGAGTAAAAGCCAGAGGGAGCTTGAGGTAACTTCCGAAACTTCAATCTTTGATTGTTTTGGCTGTTGTGGGCAATTTAATCGGTGAAATTTCGCCGGATTGTCTTTGTGTGTAAAAATGGAAAATGGGTTGTGGGGGCTATTATGCTGCCCAAATTGATACTAAATGGTAGTTTTAACCTAATGGAATAGTCAATAAAGTGGTTAGGAGTAGAAAGGAACGTGTTTACGCAGCCGAAACTGAAAAACCCCGATTTTCCCCGGAATACTTGAGAATTTCGGCCAGCTCTAGAAATGGGTCTTAGAGTTGGATTTTCAATGATTTGATGATTCCATTGAGTTTAGGAGCGAAAATTAGGTGGGGTTACAGTTGGGCACTTTTCCAGAAAAGGCTGAAAAAGCATAATTACGAAAACGCCCCTGAAACCCTTAAAGTGGGGCTGTCAAGGGTAATTTTGTAATTGACATTGAATTTGATAATTCTGAGTCCGGAAATGGATTCCTTGGGCGAAAATATGTTAGAATAGCCCATGTCAACATTTCAAGAAAAGTACAGCCGGACCTAGTACGGCGGGGCCGGGCTGGGTCCGCGGGGGTATTTTAGTAAATTTTCAATATAGCCTCATATAACCCCCAGAAACACTATGGAAGTGTCTAAATGGTATATTTGACATTGTAGGATCGAATGTAAAGCCCCGAGTTGCTGGCACGCAAATCGAGGAGAAAAGACTGGAGGTAGGGGACTTACCTTACTTGCATGTATTCGATATCTTTGCTTGTGTAGTGATGTATGTGATTGCTTTACTTGATTGTGTAGAGCATATTTGAATAAATGAAGCTCTGTTTCTGTTTTCGCTGTGGCCATAGTCTTGTTGTATGAAACATTGAGCATGCAAAAATATCATTATGGGGTATGCATCTAGATAAAGCTAACATGTCATACACCTAGCATCTATCATGCATGCATTATGGTATCTGTTTCCTACTGAGATTCTCTCGAATCTCACTCTCCCCTACCAACAATTTAGACAGGGCAAGTGGCTCGTGGAGGGAGCGGCTAGGACTCCTCCGAGATGAGATTGTGTAATCCCTATTTGAAGAATTGTAATGGGCAATTGTACCCTGTGTATCTTTAGCGAAGGTATGTACCCGGGATTGCCGGGATGATTAAGTTGTGCACTCTGATATTTATATGAATGTGATTTATCTTCGCGTAGTAATTGTATTCGAAATGTGAATATGAGACCAAGTTTATAAATGATTTCAAAAAGTATTCATGAAAACCCCGCCATATGATGGGTTAGTAAATGTTATTTGATTATTATTTGTCTTTATTTTATTTTAATCGCGTATTTCGGATATAATTACGGAGGGGGTTACAAGAAGAACGGTGGCTTAAACACCGAAGTATTCCTTATGTGAAGGTGATCAGGGAGGGAATGACCCAGAAAGAAGCAATTTGGGAAGCAAAGGAAGATATACGAAGGCAATATCCGAAGTTTATGGCTTAAGAAGTGTGATCAAATTTTGAGGACGAAATTTATTAAACGGGGGGAGAATTGTAATATCCAAATTCAGGATTAAGGGCTAATGACTTTGAGATTAATTGTAATTGTGTAATTAAACACTTTTGGAATTAATGTGATGTGAATTTAGGATACATATGTGTGGTATTTAAGATCAAGGGTTGAGATTCTTTGACCATGGGTCGGAATCTGGTTTGTGAAGTCTATGTGAGCTCATAGAGGAGTGATTAAGATATTGACATGTGGCATAGTGTGGACCATAGGATGTGGCACAAGAGGACAAAAAATCACTTTTCTCTCTCTTTTCTCTCTTGTTCTGTTGAGGGAGGGAGTATGGACCAAAAAGAAGCTTCATCATAATCATTCCTATCCCTCATTTTCTCTCTCTTTCTCCTCCATTTTCGGCGACTTTAAGCAAGGGAAGAGGAAGAAAAAAAGTTTGAATCTTGGTGAGTTATGATCCTCTTAAGCTCAAATCCTCTTCTCTAATGTTGTTCACATCATTGAGAGCTTCATTGTTGTGATTTCAGAATTTTAAATAGCGGTGATTTGGGTGTTGATTCAAAATTGAAAGTTGAAGAATCAAAATTTTGGTTTTGGCAAAGCAAGGAGGTAGGCATTTAGTGCATTTTGATGTATTATTTGTGTTTTTTGGATAAGTTTGGGGAAAATCTGGAAATTTGCCCTAGTTATGCCAAATGTTGAATATATGAGTTTTATTGTGTTTGATGTTAGAAATGGTCCATTGTGAGTACTGGATTTAGTTTGGAATGTTGGAAATTTGTTAAGAGAAATTGGGATATTGTATGTCATAGAGACCCAAAGGCATAGATTATGGTTAAAAAGATTTTTGGGGTGTGTGAGAGGTTACCAATATGTTCCCTAGTCAGTGCTAATTATGTATGAGCTTTTGGTAGAGTTTGGGAACCATTGGGTATGAATTTGACCATCTGGTATTTTCTATTGTTTTCTGTGTTTCTGGTCTCTAATGCACAACATTCGAGTAGGGGAAGATCATGCTTGAGTGTTGTGTGCATTTTCCCTTTTCTGCTTTGAGTTTTGTTTGGGTTCTTTGAATGAGGCTCGAGTGCACTTCTTTGTTCTCGAGTGAGGGAAGATCATGCTGAGTGAGCTTGGGCTGGCTCGAGTGATGGTGTGAGCCCAGAGTTGGGGTTGCTCTCGGGTCCTCACTTGCTGGTTGATGCCAAGAGTGCTCTCTGGCACTCGCAAGCATAGTTGTCTCACCCGAGTGCTGGGGGTCATGCTCGAGTGAGCTGGTGCCTCTGGTGTGGTTTGTGCTCTTGGGTTGTCACTCGTGGTGTTGCACTTTCGAGGACTCGAGTATATTTGGAGCCATCACCCGAGTGCAGAGCTTGGTGCTTGAGTGTTGTGAGCTACCTGGCCGTGAAGGTTGCTCTTTGTCAAGCACTCGCAAGTAAGAGTCGTTCTCACCCGAGCACAAGTCTCTTATCACTCGAGTGAGGTCGTCTTCACTCGAGTAAGGCTGTCAGAAATCAGTGTTGTGCCTTCAAAAAAGGGGTCTTTGGGGTAGTTTCTTCCAACCCTTTAGGCATATGTTTAGGCCTCTGTTATGCACCTAAAGAGTCCTAAATGATAACCAACTTAGAGTATTATGAATTTAAGAACTTGGAAAAAAGATTGATTGGTTGTCCCTAATTTGGTAAGGATTTGATATCTGTCGCCCTCGTGAGACCACGGTACTAGAGCCAGTCAGGAAAGATACAGGTAGTGACTCTTTCTTTATACCTTATGTGATACATTGTATGTGTGCTATATCATTGTGATGTGATGATTTCATATGCTGCACGATATGTGGAATTGCATATGCACCGCTTTACCAATAGTCCCTGAGTCGCTAACAACGGTTCGGGTAAGAGCTGTGTGCCTTCCCGGCGGTAAAAGGGGATGAGGTTAGGGTGTGATATACGTGATTATGTGGGCCGAAAGGCTATATGTAAGCCGTAAGGCTATACGTATGCACTGCCATAAACAACTGTTCGGGTTAAGACGGTGTACCTTCTCGGCGGTAAAAGGGGATGAGGGTGGAGTGTGATTTGTGTTGCTGATATGTGGTGATTTGTTCATATGCTATGTGATTATGTGTGGTATGAATAATTTGTTACTACTGGGATTCTTTAGAATCTCACTCTTTCCAAATAACTAACATTTCAGACAGGGCGAGTAGCTCAAAAGGGAAGCGGACAACCAGGAGTAGTTAGGATGATTTTTGTGTGGTGGTTGGTTATCTTTATTTTGGATTCGGGACTACTATTCGTAAATGAGATGTAAATAATAATTTTGGATATGTAATCCACATTTTGGGAAACCTTTAAACCCCTGTTATATATGTAAGTAACCCGGGGTTTGCCGGGATTTTAGTTCCGCACTCTAATATTTATTATGTGATTTAAGTTCTCAAGTAATTATATTCGAATGTGAATGGGAGACCAGGAATAATTATGTTTTGAACTGATTTTCGAAATACCCCATCTCTTGGAAGAAGGATTATAAATTGTTATTTTGTCTTATTGGTCTCTATTTCACTTAAATTTCGTAATCCGGATGTAATTACGGTGAGGGGGTTACATAAAGCGGGGTCTTACAACAATCACCATTAATGATGATCATTTTTCAAATTTCAATTACAATTCAATCACCATCAATATCATTTGCTTATTAATTTAAATGTGTCAGGATTAAGGAGGATTTTTTTCTTTTTTCTTTTTTCTTTTTTATTTTTTCTTTTTTTAATTATTTTTGAGTTAGGCCCAGACAAAATAGAGTGTTTATAATGTAAATAATTTTAATAAATAAATAAAATAAACGGGCCTAAACGGGAAGGCCTCACCCTATGGGTCTGGCCCTTTAGGCCCTTGGCCTATAGTGCTGACCCTTTTAAGCCCGGTTTCACTTTTAAAACAAAATTTTAAGCCCACACTATACAATTTCAGGGCCTAAACATACCAGTCCAACAAGCTTGGACCATTTTCCCATCTTTACCTTATCGTGAAGGATTTTTTTTTTTTTGCCCAGGCATACAAGAACTTGTATCAAATAAGTATGCCTGCGAAAGGATTTAAATTATAAAAAATTTCTTAAATTTAAATTTAAATTTTTTTAAATTATTTTTCTGAAAAATGTATATAAGAATGCATTTGATAAGTTATAAATTAATAAGAGGAACTCGTAATTATCACAAAAATATTTGTAAAAAAATTCGTAGTTGTAAGTAGAGCAATACATAATATGAGCGAACTTAAGTCTTATATATGGATAAATTCTCATACTTGTAAGTAGACATGTTTACAATACAAAGTCATAATCTTATTATAGAGATTGTAACAGAGTGTCCCTAATAAATAGAACTTCCAAAAATGGTCTATATAACAACAATAGTTTAATGGGAAAATGTCAGCTAGGTCCCAAGGTACACAAATAATCTCAAAAAACTCCCTTTGAAAAGTCCAAGATCAGAAAAGTCCCCAGGGACTTTTCTGACATCAATTCCCTATGAGCAATTACAAAAATAACCCCCACTCAAATAAGAAAAGAAATCGCATAGAAGAGAGGAGTGAAGCACGTTTTTGTGATCAAGGCATTAAGGAAAAAGAGAAAAACGCACATGGACGAAGGGCGTAGGAGGTGCAACATTGAAGGGATACAAAGTGGCGTTAATGTTCTTGGGAATCTCGTCTTATTCATCATCCACGTATGGGTTACGAGATATAGAAGCGAACTGAAAGTTTTTTTTATCTATGTGAAAATTAGTTAGATTGAGATTGAGGGGTTGGTTAAAGGTTGAATCTTGGGTTCAAAAATGGAGTAATTCGTAGGTGGTAGACAAGAAATACTAAGAATTTGGTTGACAAATGAGCTTGATCATTGAAGTTGAGGTTTCACCTTGGGTGGGTTGTGTTTATGTTAGAGTGCTCTGTTTTTATGGCATGGTAACAGAGGAGCTGATGTATTTAAAGTAAGAATGGTGAATGTAATTGGTATTCTTTGCTGGAAAAACGTTGAAATAAACACAAAAAATTGTTGTAAATTTGTGCATATGAAGTTGTAAATATTGTTGTGGAAGTTGTTAATACGTACCGAACTTGTGCTCTGTTTTTGAGGAAGCAAACAAAGGTTTGGCCTTGTTTTTAGTGTGTTTGGTGTTATTAGAAAAAGCACATTGTAGGAAAAAAGTGTAGTTAACGTGTTGTTAATATGTGCATATGAAGTTCTAAATATTGCTTTGGAAGTTGTTAATACGTACCGTAGCTGTGCTCTATTTTTAGGGAAGCAAACAGAGGTTTGGCCTTGTTTTTAGTGTGTTTTGTGTTATTAGAAAAAGCACATAATGCACAATAGGCTTTTTTTTCTTTTAGACAAAATTCACTTCTGCTACGTTTGGTATCATTGAATCAAGATGGAGGAAGTGGAAGTGGAAGTGGAATCAAGATATTTGTTTGTTTGGTACCAAAGAACTCACTTCTTCATGGAACCCACTTCCATAAAAAATGATGGAAGTCAGTTCCGTAGCCCCACCTAAGGAATTGGTTCCAGTTCCATGGAACTCATCGTCTTGACAATTTTGCCCATCATCCTTCCTCTCTGAAGAAACCAAGGACACTTGAGCATGAAGGAGGATGGTGTAAGGACAGTGTGAATTCAGATTTGCGATGGAGCACGTTCGTTGTCTTCTCTATCTCGCTCCTCAGATTTGCGACTGTGACGGTGAAGGCGAACGAAGAGGAGGACGACAAAGCTTCATGTTTCTGGTTCTGTTCTTCAGCCTCGACATCTTCATTTTTTGTTGTCTCTTCCTTCTCCGCAGGAAGACGTGTTCTGATTCCTTCAGTGCCTTCTCGATTCTGATGTTTAACTATGACGAGCTTGTTGCTCTTCCTGATTCTTGTTAATTCTCAACTTTCTGATCTTCGATCAGCAACTCATTCTGCCCCTTCAATATACGACCCCTGCAATCACCGTGTCCTCTCTTCTCGATTCTTATTTTCTATTTTCTGATTCAATTCTTGGTTTATGGATTGTTATTCTTCTTCTTCTTCTTCTTGGTGATTTCTGATCTGCGATTTCATTGCCCCGATCTGGTCCTTGTTTGTTCTGCACGATAGTAGTGGTCAGGTGGAGGTTAGGGGCGGCGGTAACATGGCTAAAGGTGGAAGGGACTTTTTTTTTGGAATTGAGGGTGTTTTGGTATTTTCATATTTAAAATATATATTTTAATTACAAACTATATCTCACTTCCACCATCGTACCAAACATGTTTAAAAACTCAATTCCAATTCTACTTCCACTTCCAATTCCAATTGCACATCCGCTTCCACTTCCATCAAAAACTCTTCCATGATACCAAACGGGGCATTATGGTGTGTTTGGTTTGAGGGGAGGGTAGGGGAGGGAGGGGAGGGGAGGAAGGTAAAATTACAATATTGGATAAAAAAGCCAAAAGTTACCCTCTTATTTTTTTAAATTTTGGTTTCCCGCCCAAATTTTACCCTCTCATTCCTTTTAAATTTTGGGTTCCCGCCCAAAATTTAAATACTTTCAACTCAAAAAGGTAATTTAACCCCCCTCTCCTCCCTTCCCTCCCCTACCCTCCCCTCAAACCAAACACACCCTTATAGGCTTTAGCAGTTTAGAAAACAAAACTTTCAGAATTTAGATTGCAATTCGCTTCACTCGATGGAACCCTAGGTTCATTCCCGTCTCGGCTTCGCTCGCTTCAGATTGTAATCAAGACTTGAGTTTCGAGCTTTGACTTCAGACCTCGATCCCTCTCAGCTTCGGTTCCTGTCTCCCTCTCGAGTCTCAGCGTCTTGAAGTATCTTGGTCTCATAGCTTAGTTGCCCAGATCCGTGCTCATATTCGCCTAAATCCATCCTCCTCTTGGCCGTCGCCCAGATCCACATCACTTTAAGGTAAAGTATCTTGCTTCCTGGCTTACGATTTCTGTCTCAAATGGTCTTTGTTTAATCTGTCAAACCCTCTTTTAGCCTCCTGGTGCCTCCCTGTATTGTACTTATCGAGATTACGAAGAACTTTGAAATTGATTCAAGTCTGCCAATGACACACTAAATTAACGACTTTCATTTTGATGAGTAATAGAACACCGTCCCCCAATTATTCAACTTCGTGTGTGGCGTGATAATTAAGTTGTTTTCCTTTTATTCTTATTTGTCCGACCACTCTAAACTCTCAACCCAAGCTCACAAATAAGTTTTGATTTTTGTCCCCTTTATTTCTTGTTCGCAGGTTGATTTTGATGGAGTATTTGTGAGGAAGAGACTTGTGATCTGTTTCTAAGATTATGCATCAATTGCCTCTCTTTGTCTACAGTTTATCGAATTCCTGACTTTCCTGGCATGCTTAGTGAATATATTCTTTAGTCGTGAGTCTAATATTTATGAGATGTTAATTGGGGTTGGAGGATAAGAACAAAGATGACTGATAAATTATGCCTGAACGAAGAAGAAAGGGCTGTGTTTGAATCTGTATTGGGTGCAGCAGCCACTACGTTCTTTGTTTCGGCCTTTTCCAATAATGTGGTACATGTTCTTGACTTCTTGTTATGTGCTATAGAGATCTGCAAAAATAAAAAAAATAAAAAAATACCAAATGGGTCCTGGACTGCCTGGACTAGTCCAGGCAGTCCGCTAGACCTGGTCTGGTCCAGCACGAGCTCAGGCTGGTGCTGGACTAGACCGGACCTCGGGCTGCCTTGTTCGGCCCGAGGTACTTTCCAAACCAGACCTTGGGTTGAGGCCAAACCCGGTCTAGTCTGGTTTGGTCCATGATCAACCCTAGTTGTGATCAATGGGTACCTTAGATTACTCCATTTTAAAGGAGAGAATTCAAATATTGTTGAAATTTAATCAAGACATTAAAATGATATAGGATATTTGAAAATTTTATTTTTTTTGTGATAGACGTTGTTAAAAGTTAAAGATGAAAAGATATACTAGCATTAGAATATTATTTCTCAATTATTTTTCTGCGAGCTGGGTAGATTGGTTTGTTGAATTGCAATTTTAAGTGAGAACTACATTTAATGTCTACCGAGTGAAATAGTTCCCTCATCTAACTGGTGTATCACGAAAAAGTTGATAATAAGCAAATCTGTGATCATTTTCTCAATTGGAACTAGTTTTTTTTTTGTTTGGGGCCAAGAAACTTGTTATTACTGCCTACTTATTTTGGACTTTGATTATGTTTTGGGATTAGAGCCGGGAATTCGGGCCGCGCCCGTCAGGCCAGCCCGTTTAGGCCCGAGCCCGTCAAGGGCCGGGCCTGTGATTTAAAGCGAAAAAATGGAAGCGGGCTTAAACGGGCCGCCCGTTTAAGCCCGCTTATTTATTTTTTTTTTTAGAAATCACTATAGCAATGTTTTTTTTTTTTTGCCCTATTATAGCTATGAACTTCTTTGGTTGTAGTTTGTGAACTTGTTTGATTGTGGTCTTGTTCTTGTAGACTTATTTGATTATGGCTTTTGTCTGTGGTTTATGAACTTGTTTGAGTGTTTGACTGGTTATGGATATTAATTATGGTTTGTTTGTTAGGTTTTAGTTTTTATGTTTTATTGAATATGGATGCTATATATGTTTTAAGTAGTTTTAATAATATTTATATGTTAGATTATGTATTTTAGTCATTAGAGGCATAAAGGAGAGGGAAAACGTTAAACGGGCCTGAAGCCCGCGGGCTTCAGTTAAACAGGCCAGGCCGTCAAATAAGGACTGTTTTTAGGACTCGGGCGCAAACGGGCGCCCAGCTCTATTTGGGACTTCATACTAATTTTCTAAAAAAAATTTGATAAATATTCCTATAAGTATGTAGTGTTTCTCATCGCTTTCTTCTTTTTCTGCTCCTTATGTGTCAGCGATTTGCACATAGGGCCTCACCCACAAACTCGCTCCATGTCTCTTCACGCCGTCTCCGGCATAACGCCAGAATCTCTATGGGCGTCTAGTCGGACCTCTGAGAAGCTGAGTTTAACCTCACTTCAATCTAAAATGAAGTGTGACCTTGAGGGATACTTGTCTGAGCTGGTCCTCCTCTACAACCAATTCAATTCTTCATTGGAACTCTTCCAGCAACAAGCAGCGATGAGTTTCACCTCTATCAGCGGCATCGGTATTGACTCCTCCGTAGCCAAAGACCTCGGTGACAGGGCTATGTTCTTGGCCCATGTCACTCCCTTCTATCCTGCACATCTTGCTGATTTCCCCAAGAAGCTAGCGGATTTGCTTCGCTCTGCTGGAAGCACTCTACTGTCTGGGCTGCGGTGTCACCTGACACAGGCTCTCATTCTCCTTGTAAATAGACAGGTACATTGTCAACTGGCTTTATGGTACCTATCGTTAATTTAGTTTTTTATCATCAGGTTTACCACAAAAGATTTATAATTTAAAAATGTAGTGAAGAAAATTGCTTCATTATGTTGTATCGTAAATTTTGTGAATATCTTGTCAAGGTACTTATTGAGTTTCCCCCATTTTAACCATCATATTTGCCTCTATAATCTCTAAGAAATATGTCTATTATTGAACTCTGATGGTGGGAAGAGTTAGCTTCCCTTAGGTGGAAAGTCAGACCTGACGTAGAGAATTAAATTTGAAAGAACATCTAGAACATGCATAACTATCAAATATGACTTTTCTTTTGCTTTGTATATTAGATTGTTGATATTGGAGAAACACTTCCATTGTTCATGGATCTCCAAACCCTTGGTGACAAAACGTTAAGAAAGTTGGCATTTGACCATGTTGTTCATAGCATTAGGCGCATGAATCAAAAACATAAAAATGAAGCAAGGAACCGAGCACTTCAAAATGTCTTGTTTGGGATGCTACAGGTTAGAGAACATTTGCAAGATTTCCTATCTTCTGCTTCCTTATATGATTGGATGTCTTGTAACTGTCTTGTGCATGTTAGTAGCAAGAAGATGTAGCAAGGGCCAAGCAATCACTGATCACTCTGTGTGAACTTCATCGGAGGAAAATATGGTTTGATGATAGAACTGCAAATGCCATCTGTACAGCTTCCTTACATCCATCATCAAGGTATCCATTTCGCTAGGGGACTCTTGTAATTTTTTCCGACAGAATTCATGTTTTAATATTTGCATCTCTCAGGATCATGATAGCTGCTTTGTCATTTCTTTTGGATTATGAGAAGATTGAAAACGATGAACACAGTGATGATTCTAGCAGTGAACATGAATCATCAGCACAATCTCAAGTTCTCCTTAATAAGGAGGCAATTTACAAGGTTAGGTGTGCACTTAAGGAATAAATTAATATTGAATTACCGATTGATGATGTTATGCCATGTGCATAGCAGATAACTGACTACATTCATCCATGTCTGCATATACAACAACATTCATTATATAAATTGATGTGAACGATCCTACAATGTTAAATTTTCTTTTCTTTTTCTTTTGTTCGTTGTGAAAATTATGTCTTGGAGCAAGACAATCTAGTTGAAGCTTGGCATTTGAGTTGCCTAATTGTTGGTCATCTTTATGAAAATCCCGGTATACCACAAAGGTTCAGTAGCTAGCAAGAAAAAGAAGAAAGCTAAACTGCAGCGTGTCATGCGTAGCTTGAAAAGGCAGCAGCGCATGTCCTCTGGAGACAAGAACACCAGTAGTTCACCACTTAATCACCTAAAAGATGCCCAGGTTTGCCCATTTTATCATCACCGTTATTACTTGCTTCTGGATTTAGATTTTGTTATGTTGTATCAATAACATCACTATCACACGTGGTATGCAGGGTTTTGCTGAGAAGTTGTTCTCTCGCCTTCAAAACTGTAATGAACGATTTGAGGTGCATCCTCTAACTATAATTAACCATTCCTCCTATTTTTGGACTGGGATCCTTGACTTTTCCCATGTCTTCTAAATTATTTTCTAAAGAGTCCACTTTTAATGGTTTCTACTATTTACCATTATAATCTTCAGGTTAGGATGATGATGCTGAAAGTGATTACCCGAACAGTTGGACTTCACCGATTGATTTTACTAAATTTATATCCTTATCTGCAGAAATATGTTCAGGTATGATATCTGATAAATCTGCTTTAGTTTGGTAATCTATGCATCACTGAAATGTGACTAAATCTGCATTGTGCAACCAGCCACATCAACGAGATGTCACAAATTTGCTTGCAGCAGCAGTACAGGCTTGCCATGATATGGTATAAGTTTTTTTACCATTATGAGATTTATTGTTGTAATTAATAATTTTGATTATCAGCTTCTCTTTTTATTCCTCTTCCTATGTTTTCTTTCATTTTTGTCATTCTGTATTTTATTGAAGCTTTATGTTGTAAGTAGGTTCCTCCTGATGTAGTCGAGCCCTTGTTTAAACAGATAGTAAATCAATTTGTGCATGACCGCTCATGTCCTGAGGTATTCTTCTTCCTCTTAACACTATGATTCACTATATAATTTATTTCTATGATAAGCTATACCTTACTTGGCTCTATGTTGCTAGGCTATTACTGTTGGATTAAATGTGGTGAGAGAGCTATGCATGCGCATGCCCTTGGTAAGGACCCCAATGTCCTCTTCTTTCGGATAAATTCTCTTTTGTGCGGATTCAAATTTTGAATGATGCATCTGGTACTGTTTAAGTTTCTTAATTCTTTATTCTGCCTATACAATGGTATCGAAGCTGACCTTTTGGTTTTTGAATCTAGCTTATGACAGAGGAGTTGCTACAAGATCTTGCATTATATAAGAAGTCACATGATAAGTCAGTTTCAAATGCTTCCCGATCTTTGATTGCCTTGTTCAGAGAGGTACTGCTGCTTGATTCTTTGGGCTTGGACATGTGCATACACTTCTGGTTTTGGCTATGAAATCTTTTAATGTCGTTCTTTGGCAGGTTTGTCCTTCACTACTAATTAAGAAGGACCGTGGGTGGCCTATTGACCCTAAGGCTAGACCAAATGCCTACGGAGAAGTTAGTGTTGCAACTGATGTTCCTGGTCTTGAGTTGCTACAGACTCTTGACAGTGACAATGAGCAGGAGGGTGATGATTCTATGCTTATTGGCTCTGGCAATGATGAGGATAATGCCAATGGTAATGAAGAGGACCTAGTGACTGGTGATGATGTTGGAAATGAGGATGATGATGATGATGATGCAGATGATAGGGATGTTGGATCAGAAAATGACGATAATGATACTGAAGATGAGGACAATCTTGAAGGCAATGAACAGGTTGATGAAGAGGATGGTGAGGGTATGGAACATGATGATAGTGATCTAAATACATCTAGTGATGTTGAACTACATGCATCTAGTGATGATGATTCTCATTCACCTGGTGATGATGATGAGAGCATTTATAGAAAGAGTAAAAGTAGTCAACCCTCAGACAAAAAAAGGAAGTTTACCGATTTTGGTGAACAACTTAATGTTGGTGATGCAAGTCTTCGAGCTCTGAAGAAATTAGCCAAAACAGATGGAATACTTTCTAATGAGGACTTTCAAAAGATCAAGGAGCTAAAGGTTTGTCTTTGTTTTTTTGGATTATCTGTTGTTCACCAAGTGGAAATCCTAATATAATTATCACTGTTTTCTATTATTTCATTGGTTATCCTCAGGCAAAGAAGGAAGCTAAAAAAGCATTGGCTCAGCATCGGTTCACAAAGTCTGCAAGCTCTGATCAACTTGGCTCGAAACCTGTGGATCCTGCCAAGCTTGAAGTAAGTAGTTCTGTCCTGTTCAGACTTCAAATTGTTTTGTAGATGATCTCTAGCTGCATGCCAAGCTGGAAAGAAAATGCAATCTTTTGGTTCAATAAGTTTATTCCATTTTAAATTCATGCAAATCAATGTGTTAGCCTAGGTGATTTATATTATTTTTCAAAACCTGGGTAATCCTTCAGTAAAATTTTTCATGAAGAAATGGGAGATTAGTTCTGCTTTTCTTAGCTGCTACTGCATGGGGTTTATTGCCAGATATAGATAATGGTCTATCAATTTTGAAGAGATTTTTTTGGTCTTGCTTCTTTGTGTTTCTACGTCGCTTCTCCTGCTGAGTTTTTCCTCAGTGTTTTGGCTGAATTTTTTTCCTGATTGATGCTTTAGTGTTGTCATGCTAAACTCACGGAAAATAATATGAGAATAATGCAGTATTTTATGCCAAGTTTTAGGACTTATTTGAGACACTTTCTTTTTATTGCTATAGTATTTCTGAAGAGATATTATTTCTGGATTGGGTTTCTGAAAAGGTGTTCCCCTTTATGTTTTATATTGAAACTTATTGTAACCACTTGTTTATTTATCTTCTAGGTTCACGTGAGGAAAAAACTAAGCAAGGATGTAAGATTGGCATTGATTAGAGCAGGGAGGGAGGATAGAGGAAAATACATGGCTCGATCAGCTGTCAAACAGAAGAAGGTATGTTGCTCTTTCTCACAATTCCTTTGGGGTCCAACTTTTGACTGCTACAGTTTCTTCTGGAGTTTCTGTGATTCTCTTTTAATAGTCTTTGTAGCATGGACTTGTGAACTCTATTGCCATAGCCAAAAAGAAACTTCCGGTTTTAGATCCTAGACTCCAATGGCAGGGTAACCAATATTTTATGTAAGAGGAAGCAACGATATAAATAACCAAACCTCAGGCATTATGCAGTCTCATGGAGCTACATTTATAACTGATGCAGTCTGCCCATGGGATGGTGGGAATGAAGAACAATCTAAAATGGAAATATTCATTTTATGTGATAGTTTTGAAAAGCAATACAAATTAATAAGAATTTTTAAAAGAACTGAACATTATGAGTAACCCTTGAGTGCTAGTCATGATCCTCATTTTGTTACCAAATCTAGGCATATATTTTGGCCCACTTAGCAAACAGACTATAGACGCTATTCAAACACCACTTGGTTACTTTTCCAGCCTGCTCTCCTCTTCATCCACTACTCCTTTGACCTGGCCAACCCCTCTTCAACGCTCTCTTGTAACCTTGCACGTTTATGTTTCTCCCTTCTATCTTCTCCCTATCACATACCAACTGCCTTTGTAACGGGTTGTTTACTCAAGTTCCTTTTGACACATCCTTGTTAGAAAATGGTTCTTTAGGCTTTCTCTGGGTGTCAACCCATGGTCTTCCCTTGGGGGAATTGGAAAATCTTGGGTGCTAATGATTCTGTAAACTTTGTTTTGGAAGGAATTCTTGCTCCTTAGCTCAAATTAATCCTTGGGTTATGATTAAAATCCAGTCAAAGTTGATAAACAAACAGAAATTTGGTTTTGTTTATGTCAGTTTTTTTTCCTGGTGGAAGGTACTGGGTCCATTTGCCCAAGTAGAGCACAATTATTCTTTGGGATGGATATGGGTTTGGAAAAATATCTAAGCGAGACGTTTTCTCCTTTTCTAATTCTTGTATGGCTGTCGGATCAAATATATTTCACCCCTGCTTTGGAAGTTTGGAAAACACCTTTAAAGTCACCAATCAGCTTCTTTTGTTGGGTATTTGATCCGGATCTGGGCATGAGTGTTGATTAGTTTTGATTTGTGTGTGAAAAATTCACCGTTGCACTTTTGACAACACCACATGTTAGTTAGGCACTCTCATAGTACTGATGTTCGTAGTGTCAAAAAAAAAAATCTCCGTTTTAAGAAACTAAGAAGCAGTATGAAGAGATATTTTAATCTTCATTTCATCCCTGATAAATTAGTCTTTCTCAAAGAATGTGAAAACGGGAGGTGAAACCGCAATTGGAAAATATAACCATAGTTTACAAGATAGAAGGTTGACCATTTTGACATTGAGGTGGCACATGAGAAAAAATGTTTACCAGGGTTGTTTTAGAATTACTACTAATTTGGCAATAACATAAAACTGTTTACAAGTGATTTAACTGTCAATATTCCTAAATTGTTGATATGGAATTTTGATTGATTGTGTAGTTTTGGTTCTCCCAGAGCGAAATTATCATGAAAGCATTTTAGTTTTCTTCCTTAACTGGGGTCATTGATTGTTTGTTTGTTTGGATAGACGGGTGGCCTGAGCAACCGACAGAAAGAGCATAAGAAGAATATGCCACTGGCGGCGAAGAGAAGTAAGGCGGCAAAATCTCGAATTGAGAAAAAGAGAAAACAGAATCGGTCTGGCAAACAGTTCCGAGGGAGGAAAGCCTGGAAATAGTCGCTCTTATGCCTCTTCTGAGCTATGCAGTTTTGTTTTCCATCTTTTACTACTATGCATGTCATACTTATAGGAGCTACAAAAGAGTCTTATTCTCTCTAGGGTCCAAGGGAATCAGAGGAAGTGCAAGGGAATGTAACATGATGTTTATCTTGAGTTTTTGTCAAGGTTTTGAAACCCGGAAAATCGGCTGGGGTACTGGGTCAAGGGTCAGTGGGTTAGATCGGAGACCGGTGAGAAAGTGGAGATTTCATAGTTATTTATATGAAATTCTAAATAAAATATTAAAAAAAAAAGAAAAAGAAAAAACCAATTCGGTCAAGCCGTGGAAAAACTGGTTGAACCAAGGTTGCCTACTGGACCGGACCTATTGGACCACCGGTTGGCCGGTTTCCAGCATGGACTGGCCAGTCTGGTCAAGTTTTTAGAATGCTGGTTTTCTTCATGATATCAGGAATGGTAAAGAAAAATTAATTTTTATGTGTAATTTAATAATAATATAGGTAAAAAGGCAAATAACCCCATTCTATTTCCTCTCATCTATGCTATTCTTTCTTACTACTACTTTTTCCGTCCTGCTGTGTAAAGATCTGGCCGGACGCCAAGTGTTTCTTATGAGTATTATTCTTTCTTACCCATTATATATGCAAAAGCATATAACCCTTTCCTCTTGTTTGGGACTTTTAAGCATGAAAAGCACATCAAATTAGACTAAGACATGGTTTTAGGAGCAGTTGGCCTTTTATCCTAAAACTATTTTAACGTTTAGGTAACTTATAGCTTACTGTTTTTTTATTTGAACTTTCTGAAACTCTCTTTTTAACAAATCATTTAATATGTTTTGTCAAACTAGCTTTTTTTTAAAAAAAACTTATTTAAACTTGCATCAAAATTTTAATTATCAAAAAGCATATAAAAATGAAAGTAATACTTGTCAACGTTAATCCAAACTCCTCCAATTATCATATGGAATCTTATTGGGGGGGGGGGGGGATACGAACATGATCATGATATGAAAAATTTATGAAGTAAAATAACTTAAAAAACAATTTATTTCTTGTCATATAAATTTACTCAAAAGGGAGTTTTCAGTCTCTATCTCTGTTTTCTTTTTTTGTTTTTTTGAATTTAAGGGGCAAGCAATAACGTCATAAAATTATAAATAGGATCAAACTTACGACTTCACACTTAGAGGGGAGTTCTCACTCCACTAGGCTATAAATGCTTTGGTAGTTTTCAGTCTTCCTGTTGAAGGTCGTTTGACCCAAACACGTACACCTTCGGCCGCTTTTACCTAATTCCAGCACAAATTGTCTTAATTGGAAAAAAAAGAGCAAAGGGTAGAATATACTAATTAAAAACCCGGGTCAATTTTTTCCCCCTAAACTCCTATATGAAGCGTGTAAGTGTAATTTTTACCAAGATAAACATCGGTAATCTTACATAGGCACAAGGCATTAAGTTATCCTGGAATCTCAGCACAGCTAA
Source organism: Inga leiocalycina (assembly GCA_963242795.1). Classification (NCBI taxonomy): domain Eukaryota; kingdom Viridiplantae; phylum Streptophyta; class Magnoliopsida; order Fabales; family Fabaceae; genus Inga; species Inga leiocalycina. The sequence goes on along the minus strand of OY725327.1, from coordinate 48,414,309 downwards.
ATCATTAACGAGTGTCAGACAGTTTGAAAGATGTGTCACAACATGAATTTCATCGGCAAGTCAACGTCTGATGGTTGACTTGGAAGGTTCTGATTGATTCAGAATTGTTGAGCGCATAGAAGAATCTGTGGTATCTGAGGATCAGTGCTTCGTCGTCTGCGATGTTGGGATTTCTCAGATAGGGCCATAAAAGACCACAGGCAGGTAGGGCCAACAAACCATATGAAGCAAACACGTTGAGCGTATTAATAACTTACAAGCTACTATGAAACACGCATTTAACAAACAGGAGAAGGGACCTCTGACTAGAAGCATAAAAGCCAATTTCAAAGCACTCTATGATAGAATCTCTTCAGAAAAGGAAGGCAAATCACAAGACTGCCCAAATATATCAGGAATTCCATCCCAATTCTTTTTCTCTCTCGCTTCCCAATAGCCGCCGACATATCTGTAAGAACCATCCTCGTCTTTCTGGAACCACCTTGGCTGCCACCCTCTTTCCTGCATCCTTCTTGCCTGCATTATGAAAATCAAAGTAGAATTCTCTATTGCTGGGGCAAATTGAAACCCACTATTTGGCTTGATGAATGGATTAAAGGCCAGGCAGGAGTAGCTTTGGATGAAATACCTGTCTCTGCAATTGTTCAAGTCTTAGTTTCTCTGCATTTGCCAACTCGTATTCTCCATTTTCTAGATGCCTTTGATCTGGTCTCAGCCTTGAATCAGTTGGAGGCAACTTCTCCAATAAACCAGGTGTTATTTCATTCCATGATATTGCAAAAGGAGAGAGGTTGTATCTTGTCTTAGTAACGTAGGGGTCCCTTTCCCATATTAATACAGCTTCTGTCATTGGATCATATCCTTTAGGCTTTGTGGTTGGATCCCCGAGGACATAGTACATTGCCCCGTCCCACTTCCCAATTAGCATTGCTACCTTCTCTCCAGTTCTATTGTCTTGAACAAACCCATGGACCTGATATATACATTAAAAATTTGTTCGGTCTTACTATGAAAAAGAAGAAAAAAGTAACCATCCATTTATGCAAGCTAATATGGCTGTTTAATTTCCTTTAAGCCAGGCATGACATATTTTTTCCAAAAGTAGTAAAAGTACATCAACTTGGACAATAATGCTCGACATGTGATATTTTGAGCATAAATTGTACAATACTGGTTGATTGGTAGAGGCAATTAATATATTTCAACGATAAAATAAAGCTTGATTTGTAGAGTCAATTAATATATTTGAACAAAAGTGTGTCTGATTTTTTAACGAAAAGAAAATGAAAATGAAAGACATTTCAGCTATGGTCCCATTGGTTGGATGTCATAAATAGAGTTGAGCAGACAACAACCAAATTAAAACAACAATTATGATAGCAGTTGTCACTTCTGTTATTAAGTAGTAGTTCTAGAAGTACACTATTTAGAATTGATTATTTATATTAGTTGCGTATTCAATAATTAACAATTATATCACTAGTTATCTAACCAGTAAAAATTCAAATACCTGATGTGGATTTCGGTCAATTATAGACTGCTCTTTGAACTTGAGCTTGCAGGAGTAGTTGCCACTGCCTTTGATGCGCATGGTCCCATAGTGATCACAATATATTTTTCCTAGTATGATATTGTATATTGAAGTGGTGACCTTGCTCCATTGAAATGTTTCACCATCTTCAAACTGAAGGGTGAGGACACCCACAGGATCTAGCTGGATAGAACGTCCCCAAAACTTGCCTTTCAAATTGGAATCTGCCCAGAATTTCCATCCTCTTCCTTCACAGTGACAAGCAACAACCATAGGATGATGACTAACCTGCAACGAACTTCTTGTTAGAAAAAATTAGCAGTGTATCATATATATACATATATCATGGAACATGAGACGACAACAAAATGACAAGTTAATCCTTGTTAACCTTGATACCGCATGAAAGTAGAGAGTAACAACAGTTACCTTTTCAGAGAAAAACCTAAGTCCTTTATCTGGATAGTCACCTTCATAAGTCTCCCCAAGTAGAGGATTAAATGGTTTACACTGTCGACCTTCTGTTGAAGCATAGCCAGACACAGCAAAAGCCGCAATATTTAGAATTCTCATCAAATCATTCCCCTGAAAAATGCAATATGCTGATTCATGTTATACTTTTCAAACAATACCCATTAATTAAAAAAGAAAACGCAAAAAATGACAGAAGCCAGAAAACATCGCACCATCGTCCCTCTCAACTTCAACGTTTACCAGTAAACGTTTTTTTGGTGAAACCCTAAACCTTTGCCAGTAAACTTGATGATACCCCACTCCTCATCAAATTTATAAGAGGCATTAGACTAGATAAACATACTTTAAACTATACAGCCAGCATCTCATAAGATTCATCATTAGAGCCTATTGTTAACCTTAGATCCATCGGCTAAAGCCTTTAAAACTGGTTTGTGACATGGCATAACTAGGTTTTTAGTAAAAAAATCTTTAGGAACAAAAGCATTTGCATGCTTAATTAGATATGATAATGTCTCTACCATTGCAGTCTCTAAGGGAAGTTAACAGCCAAATACAGCAGAACAAAACTACATTTTGATCCTAGTAGGCTTTTATTAGTTATTACACAACCAAAGCTAACTTCAAAAAAAATTGAGAAAAAACCTGACGTATAAAACTATTAACAAGAAAAATTAAGAGAACAACTTTGAACATACATGAGAATGACGTATCTATAATTTTGTACCTGACACTTTAAAGCTATAAACAAGTTTTGCAAAAAGGACAAACGATTATAACACAGCACATATTGTTAAGTGAGTCCGTTGTTTGAAGGGGTAGTTTGGCTGACAAAATTTTATAATCCTAGATACAAGAATATTACAACCTTTCTTTTTCCTCTGTATCTATAAATAGCGTTTGGCAGTGGTTACAGAGAGTGAATTAGTGTGTGTTTGGGATTGCTTATTGGAGATAAATAAGTACTTATTACGTAAGCCGAGATAAAACTCCTCTTATATATTTACCTTGTATAACATAAATCACGATTTATAAGCACTTATTGTCCAAAAATAAACTATCCCAAACGAGCACTAAGTAAAATAATAGACTATATTTTAGTGACCGAAGTGGAGATCAATGCATGGAGCCTAATGGAAAAACCTTGGCTAATCAATTCAAAAATATATTTGACAGGTCTGACCGCCAGAAGAATGAATGACAAAAACTAAGACAAATAAACGAGTTGGTTGATGGCAAATTGTCAAGCTATATTCAATATTGACATCTATGCAAGCAGCATTTCCTCAAATTCAACCAGCTATATTCTCTACCATGCCAAAATGAAACTAAATGATCATGCTTTAAAACAATTACAAGAGAAAGCACAATAGGCACTGACCTGCTTTCCCCACTCCAACGCTCTATCAACCAAGTATGAATACTCCAAGTCTTCAAAGCACTTTTGCAATGAAGAGAGAGGCTCATTAAAATAAACAGGAAGACAAACTCCAGAAAGATCTTTCCCAATATTATCTTTAATAATTGACCACAACCCAACAGGCTTATCTTTCTCTTTTGGTTCTGGTAAATTATCCCTTCTTTTGACATATGGATATTTTACATCTTTAATTCCCTTCTCAAGCCCGTGCAAGCCATCAGAACAGAAAGAATCTCTGTCATATATACAAGAATTTCCCACACATTCCCTACTTCGGTAGGATGCACTTCTCAAAGCATCTGAAGACAGAAACTCGTTTGTGTCAAAATATGTTCCATCATCATCATCAGTTTCAATATCCCCTCCATCCTGGCTGTCATTATCTGCTACAGAATCAGAAGCACTGCCTTCTGACATGACGGAATAGAAATCTGAGACATGGAAGAACAAAGAATAAGTAGATTGACACCATACAGACTAAAGCAAACCAGTTACTACTACAGGATTAAGGATAATTTGTCAACTCCCTAATTATTCCTAAAAGATATACAAGCACCTTGAAGCCAATGTTTCATTGAACTTTTCATTTTGGGTTTTCCTAGGATGTAATAAGTGCTTTCAAATGACCAAAAGCAATTTTATAACATACATTTTTCACTTGTATGGAAGCATTATGATCAGGTACTGAAGATAATCATCTAAACTGAAATTCAAATTGACATCAGTCCAATGTGCATATTTCGAAGTTAGTTCAAGGCAAAAAAAAAAAAGAGTAGATAATAAAGGGGCATAGATATAAAACTTACCACTAAATCTTCTATTCCCTTGCCCACAATATGACTCACGTTCCTTTGTTTCATCCACCACAGTAGTTTCCAACTCTATTTTCTCGGTCTACATGAATTTTTAAACAACAAAATTTCAATTCTTGCAGTGAAATAATAAGGAAAAACAGTAACTGACCATAGAACATGCATATCTCAGTACTTAAGGTGATCGCTGAGAATTTAGGTAGCATTAAAAGAATCTAGAAAAACCAATGCTTGACAAAGGCAGAAACTAGATAAAACTAACTGGTTCCATATTAAAATAATCATATTGCTTGATCAGCATCCTTAATGTTGAGGCTTATCAAGTCGATGTACTGCTTGAGGATGAGTTTAGAAGGAAAGATGAATACCTCTAGCTGTTTTAAGGTGTCCAGCAACATCACGTGTTTTTGATGAAGAAATTTCAGGCGGTCTTGAAGGTAAGAGACTTCTGAAAGCATAATTGATTCACAGTCTTTAATAATTGCATCAGATATGCCTTCTTGTGATAATCGAGATCGCAATTTTTCTGTTGAAACCACAATATCTTCTGAGGTAGCAAGATCACTGCTTGTTAGAGATCTAGGGAAAAGATCTTTCGCAGACTGCAGAGCTTCAATCCACATAGCTCTGTCTTCTCTAGATATACAACGCAAGTGAAGAGTTTTTGTGCCAGTAAATATGGAAAGTCGCTTGTCATCAGACTTGCTGGCACGAACTGAAGAAACCTGTGAATGAGAGTAGTTAAGCTTTATCAGCCACAGGAAAAGACAAGCATGAAAAGGTGATATCATAATCACACGTCCACATTCCATAGCATCTTTCAATGCATGGTTTGTCCAATGTACACCATAAGTTCCCAAATACCTTTGCATTTGTCAATTTCACTAGGGCAAGACATGATCCAATAAGTTTTAAATTGTTGAAAAATAATGAGATTTACAGAATGACAGATATAAGACGAATAGCAATAAATTTCAAATCCAGAAAATAATTAGTCAATTTAAAACATCACTCAGGACCATTCTATAAATTTCAAAAGTATACACTGCCAAATTGGCGTACAAGAATATAGCATGTATATATTTTCTGGCATAAGGTTCAAATATAATTCAATTTACATTTAACATACCAAAGTGCTGTAAATATCAGTACACATACTCACCAGTAACAGATTATTCATGCACTGCATAATTTGGCAGTTAAAATGATATATCTGATATTATATGCATGTGACAGAATCTTTCGCCTGAAGAAACTTCAAAAGTAATTGATGCGCTAATTCTCTGGCCTAACAACTGCCGACTGACCAACCCATACGTCCTTCTTACAATTATCTAGCGGTATGGCCCAGCTAAACGCACATGATGTTGTTCATTTCACCAATAAAAAGTAAAGAAGTAATTTAGATCAACTCCTGGAGTTTCAGAAATTTCTAATAGAAACGAACCCAAAAATTAAACAAAACTACGGGGAAAAAAGACAGAGGAAAGGAAAGGAAAGGAAGAGACCTGCTGAGGACTTCTTTAGAAAACAATTGAATGGGTATGACTTTCCATTATACATATTTTATTCAGTTTAAAACATTATCAACACTTTTATAGAGTTCCTGTCGTATATGCTAACAGACAATGTAGACATCTCAAAGGCATTCCAATTCTTGTTCTGAGATATTATGCAAGAAAAGGGGCATCAAAAGCTTGCGATTACAAATTATACACAAGATAAAGATGCTACAAACATAAAACATGCCCGCATGTATAAACATAAGAACAAACCTTCAAATGTATCTCACCGAAGGGTTTGCATTGCTTGGTGGCGCCCCCTTGCCTATAAAGATTCCAGTTTGCTTTCTTCATGTATTTAGATGACTCCTCACCGATCACCCTGATACTCCTATCTCTAGCCGGACTCATCCAAATCTTATCAGGACCATGAATCTTGTAATAAGAAAGTACCCCATCTTCAAGCATGAACCACCTGGACCTCCAACCCTTACCATAATTCACCCACTTGTACAAAATCCCAGCTAGAGTGCCACCGAACACCTTGGAATCTCTAGCTTCATTGACCATCACCACCTCCTCCTCATCATGATTCGAAATGAACGACGCTTTGTTGGAATCAGAACCAAGCGACGAATCAACAGTAGAAAGGCTGGGTTTGGAACCATAGTTAACAGTTTTCACAGATGCATCCACACCTAACTGACACTGAGCAGCTGATTTGGGCACAACAGGGTTGGCCCGGTCCCGATCGATCGAAACGGGAGCAATGCAGCAAAGAGGATTCATGATCAAGTAAAAAAGATAAAAAAACACACCATGAATCACCTCAAACACCAAGCAGCTAAAGAACACGGATCAAGGAAGGATTCGAGGCAATATGAAGAGGGAGCATCGAAAATGGCATAAAGGAGAGAAGAGAAGAAGCTAAGAAGAAGTGACACAGAGAGCATACAGATCCATTTAAGGCAGTGGTCAGTAATTTCAGTATAGACGAGCAGTGTGGGGTGACCTGACCTCTCTCCCTCCAACTCCAAAGCGTAGGTTAAGCCAAGCCATGCCATTAATTATAAGTAATAAGTATCAGTAATAATAACAACAATTAATAAATAATAATATAATAATGGCATGGTTTTTGGTTTGGGTTTCATGGGCTTCTTCTCTCTGTCTGGTTCACTCTGTGACAAGAGGACTTGATTGTGGAAGGAGACAGCTAACGTGCGCACTTTGTGCGCAGGCAAGTGATTTTTGGGGTGGGGAAGGCCGTGTCGGTTGGGCCAGGGCCATACTAGAGCTAGGAATATGGGCCGGCCCTGCCCTTCAAGGGCTCAGACCTAAACGGGCCGGCCCGTTTAGACCCATTTACTTAAAAAGTATAATATTTTTTAGGCCCTCGGCCCTATAAGGTTAGCCCTTTACGGACTCGGGTCTAAACGGGCTTAAACTTATTTTAATTCAAAACTTTTTTTTTTCAATTTTTACAATTTATTTATTATTTTTTTTTAAATTGAAATATATTATTTTTAAAAATCATAAATTTTTAATTAAAATAATTATCTAATGTCCAAATTAGCCTATTTTTTAAAGTTTAAATTAATAAATCATTGTAGAAAATAAAATAAATCAAACCAATTAATAAGTGTTTGCCTGTTATTAATACTCTATTAGGTACTTAGGTGTCTCTCATATTGATAATTTGATATAATGATATTATATTTATTAATTTATTTTAAAAAAATATTAAACGTGCCTAAAAGTGCCGGCCCTCAGAGCTACAGGGCCCGCCCTTTTAGGTCCGCTTCCCTTTTTAGCCTATAAATCATAAGCCGGCCCTTGAAGGGCTCGGGCCTAAACGGGCCGGCCCGACAGGCTCGGCCCAAATTCCCGGCTCTAGGCCATGCCCATTTAAAAGGAACTTGTTTGGATGAGCAAGGAGAACGCGGCTTATCAGGGTCATTCAGATCTTATCTGCATAGTTTAAATTTAATTTTTTTAACTGATAATTTTTAAACGAAAAAATTATTTTTTTAAAAAAATGTTAATTAAGAGATTATTTTTGTTTTAGATTATCTACCCATTAAAATAATATATTTTTGAAATAGAAAAAGTAAAAAAAATTAAATCTGGACCTTCCAGAGATCTCGACAATCCAAATGGGCCAAACTCTTTTTGGATGAGCAGGAAAGCCGATTCCCATTTAAAAATGTCGGGGATGGGGTTCTGCCATCCCAAATGGGTTATTGTTTTAAAAAAAAATCACGGTGGCTTATGGTTTTTTGAAAATTGGGGTGTTTGATTTAACGTTTTAGCAACTGGGTTTTTTTTACAAGCACCTTTTGAGAAGAAGCTCAAAATTTTGCCTTTTTGAAAAAAAAAAATCACTTATACCACCGTCAATCCAAACATAAATCACTTTTACAATCTGACTTTTATCCTATCTTAAGTTTGTAAAAATTAGATTAAAAAAAAAGTCACTTCTATCACCTCTAATCCAAACAGGAAAAAGCCAAAGGGGTGGTGGAAATGACCACTGGAGAGTTGTGCGACAAGTGATAGGACCGCTGAGGGCATTTTGGTCAATGTGGGGGCTTGTAAGCGATTGTGTGACTTGTGTGTACAAGGGAGATGATTTTATAGGCTTATTGTTTGTAAAAATCAGATTAAAATAAAGTCACTTTTATCACCGCTAACCCAAACAGGCCATGGAGGAATGGTGGAAATGACCACTGGAGAGCTGTGCGATAAGTCATAGGACTGCTGAGGGCATTTTGGTCAATGTGGGGGCTTGGAAGCGATTGTGTGACTTGTGTGTACAAGGGAGATGATTTTATAGTGTGTGTTTGGGGAGGGCTTTTGGCCCCCTAAAAGCCCGATTGCATGAGAGAAGCCCATTTACCAATTGAGAAAACAAAAATGAGTGTTTGGTTGAAGCAATTGCCAATTGGACTTATGATTTATTTATCACGATTGGTTAAAAGCTGATCTTTAGAGCTTATAGAACAAGCCCGATAGGTTACCGTTTGAGCATTAATTACGTTTTGAAAATTTTCACCTACAGCTCACATTCTCTCTCTCTCTCTCGGCCATCTTATCATTCTCTTCTGTTCTTCCTTCGACATCCAAGCACACAGCCCCCACATGACGCTCCCTCTTGCGGCGGCGATTGTAGCTGGTTTCAGGCAGTGAAGGTTGGTTTCCGGCGTGGGTTTCAGCTGCGTCTTGTGGGCTTCTTTCCTACGGTCGCTTTGATTTCCTTCTCCGTCTCCGTCAAAGCAGGCGTGGGTCTTCAACTCCGCCTGGTGGTCTTGAAGGCCGGCGGTCTGTTGTGGTTCAGTTTCGAAAGGTGTTGACTTGACGGTGGCCGATCTGTTCATCGAAGACCATTTCAGCTAGTATGTTAGATCCGTCGTCTGGAATTTTGTTCTGGTTTCCTTCTCCGTCTCTATCAATATTTCGATGATCTCTTTTGGGCGGTCGCTCTGGTTTCCTTCTCTGTTTTCGTCAATATGCTTGATTCATGACTGACCAAAACCATGAGATGTTATTGGTTGCATGCAAAATCAAAGTTTTTTGTTCTGTTGCCTGGAATTTTTCCTGTGGAGAAGAGGAATTTTTTAGTGCTTTGTTGTTGATTATTGCACAGAGTTTTTGGCCTTGACTTTATTGATAAAGTGTGTATGAAGATTTGTTGTTGTGGTAAGTTTATGCTCATCGTTTTCATGTATAGCCATTGCTCTTTAAGTGAATTTTGGTTTCATTGTTTTTGCTTTAGCTTTGTTCAGTGTGAAGTTAAAATTTTATGCCAGTTATTATAATCTAATGAGTTCTTATTAGGAATTTTTTTCTCAATTATTTATACTTGAATTTTTAATCACACTCAGGGTACATAATCAATGGCAAGTTCGAGTAATCAACACTTACCTGATATGGTGGAGGAAGATGACGAGTCTCGACTTATATCTCTTATAAATAATGAAGTAGATGAGTATGAGCGATTAACTGTATTGATCTATCAATATTGGGTGCCTTTTTGTGTAAAGAACCGCGAAAAACAAGTACACGCACCGGTCATGACTGGGTGCAAGAGGTATTGGCAACACATGGTTCACGCTGTCATGACATGTTTAGAGTGGAAAAACATGTCTTTTATAGCTTGTGTCATAAATTGGTCGAACATGGCTTACAGATTTCAATGAACATTGGGATCTTCCTCTGAAATGAATCAAATTCGTGACTCAATTAGAGATCAAATTATACGGAACATGAGATTCAATTGGTTATGTAATATTATTTTAATTAGATTGTGCATTTTTTAATTGTCTAATTTCCCAACTTAAACTATTATAAATTTTTTATAATTTTTAATTACATTTCTCTTTTATCATTATCACAAAAGCCCAATTGACAATTGTTGTTCCAAACACACACATTTTTTTTATTTTTGCAAAAGCCCAATTGATAATCGCCAATCCAAACACAAATTACATTACATAATTTAGCTTTTATCAAAAGTAATATCACAACAAGCCCAATTGAAACAAGCCCAATTGACAATCGCTATTCCAAACACACCCATAGGCTCATTGTTTGGCGTTGACTCCGTTCATTACGGTCCACTAGCTCTATAGATTTAATTAAGGAGCATCGCAGGATTTTTGTTTAACTTTGTTGACACTATATATGTAAAAGAAAAATAATTTAGAAAAAATGACAGAAAAAATACCATTTAAAAATATAAGTTGTTCATGAAGATGATGATGAATCTCGATCCATTATTTGAATTTTGAAGGAATTTGGCAAAGGAGCTTTATTGATATGGTAATGGTATTGATGGCTTTAGTTGAGGATAATCTTTTGCTCTTCCTCTCCCTCCCTCTTTTCATGTTATGTTGACAATTTGAGTATGGATAATAACAACTTAAAAATAATTATTATTAATTTGGGTACAAAAATTTAAATGAAGATAATCTTTTGTTCTTTCTTTCTCTTATATACCCTTATAAGGTATCATTGACAACTTAAGTATAAACAATAACAACTTAAGAATATCAATTAGCAACTTGGGTATAAAGATTGACCACTCATATTGCTGATTGCCTATACTTAAGTTGTCAACCACACCTAATAGGGGTAGTTGCTAAGGGTGTGTTTGGTTTGAGGGTAGGGGACAGGGGAGGGGAGGGTAAAAGGGGTAAATTACCCTTTTGGGCGGGTTCCCTCCAAAATTTACTTTTCATTAAAGGGTTTAGGGTAAATTTTGGAGCGGACACACCCAAAAGGGTAATTTACCACCCTTACCTTCCCTCAAACCAAACACACCCTAATTGTTATACTTAAGTTATCAATGACGCCTGATAGGCGCTGTTGACAAGTTGACTCTAGACAATGCCAACTTTAAAATAGCAATTAACAGCTTAGTATCTTGCTACTTTTTTTAATTTGAGGGATGTTTTGGTAAAAATACCCAAACTTCAAAATCTCAAATTCATCCTTGATGGCCTATATATCGTTTTACCAATTTAATAGATATTTTGGTATTTCAAATGGTATTTTTTTCCTAATAATTTAAATCCTACTACTTAAACTTTGGCACAAAAAATGTACAAGTTAAATTAAATAAAATTCACGAGAATTTCGATCATATGCATTTCATCTTACCTTAAAAAAAATTAATAATACACTTTTCAAACTTATGTAAATAATTTTTATGAATATATTTGATATCTTAAGTTATCTACTTATTCCTCATGTCCTTAATATAAAAAATATTTACTTAATTTGATTATATTAAGGATGTTAGTTTAGTTAGTTAATATGACATGTAATTTTTAAAACATCTTAGTCATCTTCCTTAATTCTTTAAATAGTTTTCCTTCTTGATTATTATTGAGGTAGCATCACTAGCGGTAAATTAAGGAAAAGTTGACAATTATAAAAACCATGTCTTATATTTAAGAGCAATATCAATTCCCCAAATTTATCTTATAATAAGGACTGGAGGAGTATCAATACAAAAAATATATCAAATTACTGACAAAATTTCAGTTTTTCGACTGAATTACTGACAAATTACCAACAGAAACAAAATTACCGACGGAATGCATTCCATCTCTAAAAAGTACGTGGCAAATTGATTTGTTGATGAAATTTTTATTCCGTTGGCAATTACAGACAGAAATTTCTAACCGAAAGTTACCGATGGAATTTTCAGTTGAAAATTACTGATGGAAATTTTTTCGTCAGAAATTACCGATGGACATTCTAGTCAGTAATTACTAACGGAATTTTCTGTGGCTAATTCGTCGGTAACTTATTATCATTTAAAAAAAAAAGCCACATGCGGAAAATCCAGTCATTAATTAATGATGGAATTTTCTGTGGACAATCCATCAGTAACTTATTATCCTTTTTTTTTTAAAAAAAAAAAGCCACATGGTGCCCTTAAAATGGCCCACATGGATATCATTGAAGGCCACATATTGGTCGACCGTCGTGGCCCCCCAGGCAACTCCCATGTGTCCTTGCGAGATAATTGTTGTCCTTTGTGATGAAGGTGGGACTCAAACCTGTGACCTCTCAGCCACATTATGATGCATTTGCCAGTTGAGTTGTTTTGACCTTGTGTTATTTATTCATATAATAATAATAATACATACATACATACATACATACATACATACATACATACATACATACATACATAAAACAAATATAATATTAATATTAATATAAATATATATAATATTAAGTATATATATTTAATATATTATATCAAGTATTAATTATGTGATATTTAAGTATTTTAATTTTATTTTTATAGATGATGTTTATTTTTATTATTTTATATAAGTTATGAAAATCTAATAATAAAAGTGTTATAAATTTTACTGACGGATTATTCACGAAATTTCATCGGTAATTTTCACAAAAAATTACCAACAAAATTTCCATTGGTAATGAGGTAATTACCTTATGATTTTCTACAATCCATCGATAATTACTAATGGAATCTTTTTCTGTTGGTAATTCCATCAAAAAAATCATTTTCTTTTTCTAACGCAATTTATTGAAGAAATTCTTTCATTAGAAATCCGTCGGAAATGACTGATGGAAATAATTCTGTTTGTTGTTTTTTTGTAGTGTATATTTGAATATAATCTGGTTTAGTCGAAGTATCTCGACATAAATTTTGTTCATTTATTAGTGTCAAATACTACATCTTAGCTTCTTCTTCATTTAAATGCAAAAACAATTTTTTTTGTAGCGTTCAAGTTTATTCTTGTTTAGTAGTTCTCGTGCATAAACATTTAAACACACATATGCATGCATATGTGTGTGTTTGTAAGAGAGTAGAAACTACTTTTTAGTAGTGTTCGTGTTTATTCGTTGAGAAAATATCTACAATATAAGAAGGTACTGGCATCAAGCAAGTTAAACCTGTGGGTTTTTTTTGGTCAAATAAACTTGTGGGTTTTTAAGGCACATATGTAGTGGAAGAATTCAAAATCTTTTGTCAAAACCCTTCAAAAGTTGTACCGACATTGCTTAAATCAAATTAGAGAAAGGGACATGACTTATCAAATTGAACTCAGATTCAACCTTCGAGACTTTATTTGGTAATTCAAATCACAGGTGCTGCTCCTCGAATAAAACTTTACCAGTAGCCACATGAACAGGATCTCAAACACGCTACGCTAGCATCTTTTCTCGAACCCAGGTTCTTGCATCCAAGTTGTCACTATTACTCTAATCTTTTCTCACTCTGTAGGTGGTTTCTGATGTTTCTCTTTTTTCTCAAAGAGACCTCATCTTCACTCTGGCTTAGGCTGGCTTCTCTAGTTTTTGAGATAAACCCTTCTTCAATTTGAATCTCATATTTAAATCAGATGATTAAGGGATCCCATAAAAAGACCTCCAAATTTCAAAACCCGAAATTAGAGATTTCCTATTAAAATAAGCTGTAAACTTTTTATCTAGTGTATAGTCAATATTTATTATAGGAAACAAACTTGATTTGGAATTTTAAAATTTTGGAGGTCTTTTTTTGGGATTTGCCTATGTAGGAAAAAAATTAAGACGGAGAAAGCATACCGGACGGATATTCATATTTAGATTTGGGTCAAACCTTCGAAGCTTCACAAGTTGATTCTCCTAATAACCCACACAAAATTTACACTAGTTTGGACTACTAGAGAATTAGAGTCCAAACAGTGCGGCACAACAAAGCACCACATAAGAAAGGAATAGAGGGAAGTGAGAGAGTCAGAAAACCCAATGACTATAATGAATAGAATTGATGGGGAGGCCTTTTATTTATAGTAGTGGGCCAGGGGTATTTTGGGAACTCAAAAAAACCCCGATAACCATCAGTTGAGAGATTCTCTCAATCTCTCTCTTGACTCAGTTAAATGAATATAAAATAAATAATTTTTATTCATTTCATAATTGAAGTTGGATTATTTAAATATTATAAATTAAATTCAATATTTAATTTATGTATTTAAATATATATAACTAATTTCATCCAGTTACTCAGTTGACTCACAACTTATTCAATGATCCACATTTTTCTCATCCGATTTATTCAATTAATTAGGAATTACTCTTATTTCCCAATTAATCTGACCCATCAAGGGCGGATTCGGATCCAAAAATTCCAATATCTCCTACTCGCATTTGATGACCTGGCTATAGCATGACTATCACATCTTTCTTGCTACATACTTGATGTCTACCATGTCTGCATAGGCACAACATCCTCAATTCAGGTGCTTGTGTACTAGAAGTCACTTATGTGGGATCACTTACGGAACATAACTGATAAGTTAACACATGTGGGCCTTAGCCATGTTGTAATTTGGCTCAAAAGTAGTCATAAGGCCTTCTTTTTCATGAATTCTTTTGTCTATGTGAATTTCCACCTTCTATTTCATGCTTGATTTTCCTTTTGACATTAATTTCTTGATTTCCTTATAATAAACACAACCACAAATACCTTCGTGCAAATCAATTTAATATAGGGAAATAAATATATGGCATTTTCACCATTTTTAGTATTCCATTTGTGCAACACCTTATAATCCAAAATAATCATAAAAACCACATTTAAGCACAATAATAATAATAAAATCCCATAAATAGATATAAAAATATACTATAAATTAGGGACATATCAAAGAGACATTCAAATAGTAGATCCAACTCAAAGGTGGTTGAAGCCACATTTGTTATTGTCCATGATAATGATCGAGAGATAGCACAAACCAAAGAGGAGGACGAGTTAAGTGATGACCTTCTTATTATTCCTATTACCAATCTTGTAGTTGAAGAAAATCCTCTCAAGCATAGAAAGAAAAGTGAATATGTGAGTGAGAGTGAGTTTAGTGGGACTATTCATGAGAGAAAAATTGAATCAGAGAGAGGAAGGGAAAATATTGAAAAAGAAAAAGATATTGAGAGTGCCATAGAGTCTCAAAACAAAGAGTGTGAGGATGAGACTAAAGAGCTTGTAAAAGAGGAGTACTTTATCAATACTAGCTATTCGTTTTGTAGTGTTGTTTTATCATCTCTATAGGAGCTTGATTTTGATAACTTGCCAACAAATGTTCCACAAGGTGAAGAAAACCCTTAAGAGTTGAGGGTGACTCTTTCCCAAGAGGAGGAGAATGATGTGAACTTGAAGGGCAATTTTGTCATTTTACATGAGATTACTCAAGTGGATGAATGCACAAAACAAAAGATGTAGATTCAAGAAGCTAAAACATGTTTCTAGAGCCCAAAACACCATATTAAAGGGCCGAAAGATAAATATACACTTGGAGGAGGCAATCCAGGCCATAGTCTTGCGTATTTAGGCGTAAATGCATGCCTTAACATGTTTTGGCAAGTCATGAATGTGAATAGTGACGTGAAGCTTTTAAATAGGCTCGAAGAAGGTTTCACTACTACAGATTCGTGTATAGTTGATGGTCTATACTTAATGGTTTTAATGAAACTGTTACGCCCTTATCTCATTTTAACCTTTTTCAGAGTATTTGCAGAAAACGATATGCGGTTCGATGGGCAACGCAGGAATAGAATAAATATACTGATAATAAGTGCATGATTACAGAGATTCTTCATAGGGGTTTGCACATGACAATTACCATCAATGTAGCCACACAGGGCTACTTGGGTGTCTAAACTCATCCCAATGAAATGAAGACATTTTCTCGTCTACGTTCCACCACTGCATTCCCCTCGTACGGTTCTCTTCTTTGTTCTCAGCACACCTTCTGTCTTCACCTGTCTAAATTGTTGGTAGGGGAGGGTGAGATTAGAGAGAATCTCAGTAGGAAACAGATACTATAATGCATGCATGATAGATGTTATATGTATGACATATTAGCTTTATCTAGATGCATGCTCCATAATGACATTTCTGCATGCTTAGTGTTTCATGTAACAAAACAATGGCCACAGCAAAACAGAAATAGAGCTTCATTTATTCAGATATGCTCTACATAATCAACTAAAACAATCACATACATCACTATACAAGCAAAGATATCAAATTCATGCAAGTAAGGTAAGTCCCCTACCTCTAGTCTTTTATCCTTGATTTGTGTGCCAGCAACTCAGGCTCTCAACTTGGTCCTACAATTTCAAATGTACCATTTACACCCTTCCATAGTGTTTCTGGGGGTTATATGAGTCTATATTCAAAAATAACTAAAATACCCCTGGGGACTTGGTCGGCCACGCCGTACCTGATCTGACTGTACTTTTTTTGAAATTTTGACATGGGGTATTCTGAAATATTTTTACCCAAGGATGGCATTTTCAAACACAGAATTATCAAATTTAATGTCAAATTACAAAATTACCTTTGGCAGCCCTTATTTAAGGGTTTCAGGGGCATTTTCATAATTATGCTTTTTCGGGATTTCCTAAAAAAGTGACCAACTATAACCCCACCTAAGTTTCCCTCTTGAACTCAATTGAACCATCAAATAATTGAAAATTCAACTCCAAGGCCCATTTACAGCCCTGACCAAAATATATGGGTTTTTCAAGGAAAATCGAGGTTTTGCGATTTTGGATCTGTGAACGCATTCCTTTCTACTCCTAGCCACTTTATTGACTATTCCATTAGGTTACAACTACCATTTAGTACCAATTTCAGAAGCATAATCCCTAGGCCAACACATTTCCAAAAATTAAAACCAACGGCAATTCAGTGAAATTTCATCTATTAAATTGCTCACAATAGCTAGAAGCAATATACGAAGGTTTGGAAGTTACCTCAAACTCACACTTGCTTTTCCTTGACTTGGCTGAAAACCCTAGCTGCTCAATATCCAAATTTGAGACTCCAAACCTTAAATCATATGAAAAGGAAGTTTAGGAACAGAGTTATACGCATCAGGAACTGATTTACCAAAGAAATCACTTACCTTTGTAAGCGTTTTCCTCCCCTTTTCTCTCTCTAAAATTTCACACTTCCTTTCTCTATGTTCAGCTATGTGCATTTGATATGGCTGAAGGAAGGAGAAGAATGATTTTTTATATTATATATTACATGATATTTAGTTATTTATTTAATTTCCAACAATTTCAGATTTTTTTACAAAATTGTGGTAGATTTCTGCCCAAACTTTGAAAAATTATAACTAATTTTAGAAAAATCGAATTAGAGTAATTCTAAAGCATATAGAACCCTTATTGAGTCTAGTTTCAAGAAAAAATATAGACTTTAGCCAAATGGAAGCACAAAAATCCCATAATTTAAATCTTTAAATGTCGTTCTAGAAATTTTCCAGTTTTTCTGGGTTAATTTCAAAAATTCATATCTTTTTGTATATAACTTCAAATGATTCATATGACCTTTCAAATTAAAGCTCAGGATATCTAATTTCACCTTGTAAAAGTTTATAATTTTTACTCATCATTTGTTCATACAAAATCAAGCTCATTGCCTCACAGGAAATTTCACTAGAAGCATAATCATATTCTCCAAAATTCATCATTTTACTTTCTTAATATCCTAAAGATATAAAAAATATTAAGGAATGGATTTGGGACATTTGCTAAATTAGGGCTTAGCAGTCCACTTAGTTCCAGCTTATTCCTTAGCGTCCAATCCCAAAATTTAGGATATTACATTTCTCCCTCCGTTCAATAAATTTCATCCTCGAAATTTGAACGTCTACAACTTAGGGATTAATCTTATCTCATTCTATTATCACGTGCAGGATGATAAGCTATGTAACACCATAGTCATATTCCCATTACTAATCTTAGATAGTATTCAACATTCATCAACCATTCCGTATGCAGTATGTAGTGTGCAATCAAACACAGGACCCACTAGTCATTTCCCATAGCGCTTAGTTCCTTAGGCCTCACAGCCTCTTCTGGACTTCACCTGGATTGACACAATCACCTTTTTATTGTCACACCCCAGTCTAGCCACACCCCAATTTAGCCTTCCGGGTAATCGGGGTACTCACACCCCAGTCCAGCCCATTGGGAAATCGGGTATGTGACTTGTGGCACTCCCACTCCGGCCTACTTCGGGATAGTCAGGAGCCCAAAGGATATCCGCTTTTTCTTTTTCTTCTTCTTCTTTTTATTATGTAACAACCCAATCCTCACCCTACCTAACGAGGTTTGTTGGATGTCCCTCACCCCACCTAACGAGGTCTATTAGGTTAGTGAGCCAGCCATGGTTTACTTTATTAGGTTCCTCCCATGGGATAATATCACGTCTCATATGGGACATGGTACCATTGGACACCTAAATGCTTGGTCACACTAGTCTTACTGTCTCTGCTACAACCTACTACAGTTTGAATGTTCTGTCAACCTCAAAACATTACTTTGGACAAACTGGTCCAGTGTCATCTCACTAGGCATCAACCACAGTTTAGACACACAGGTCTTACAGCATAGGGATACTATCCTATACAACCTTACATTAGGTCTTACCGCCTCGAGCCTCGGCTTGTCACAAGTTTCAAACATATCACATTTTGTCAACTTAAGGACTTACTAGTCCATCAAGTCTTAAGCTTAAGCACATATAATTCATCATCTTTGTTGAATACATATCGAGACTAAAAAACTCAAACAAATCATTGGTGCCTGAAGATTAAGCATAAATTTACCATGCTTCCACTGCCCACTCTGAGGTCTATCTCCTCATATGAGCTTTATAATATCAGGATGATTTAATAGGAGTCCCACAGGAACCTCCTATAATACCTGAATGCACCCAAGATATGTGTTTCTCTGTGCCAGACCTTGGCCCTATTCAACTTGAATCATGCTGAGCCATAAAGACTCTTATCCCAAGAAAACCCATTCAATGTGGGATTTGTTACAATGTACTGTAATATCCCAAATTTTGAGATTTGAGGCTAGAAAATAAGCCTAAATTAAGTGAACTGCTAAGCCTCAGTTTAGTAGATGTCCCACATTTATTCTCTAATATTTCTTATATCTTTGGGGCATTAAAGAAAATAAAATGGTTAATTTTGAAGAAAGTGATTATGCTTACGATGAAATCGCCTATGAGGCAATGAGTTTGTCATATGATTTTGTATGACCTAATAATGAGTAAAAATTATGAAATTTTACAGGGTGAAAGCAGACATCTTGAGTTTTAATTTAATAGGTATATGACTCAATTAGAGCTATATACAAAAAGATATGAATTTTTGAAGTCAGCACAGAAAAACTGTGAAGTTTATGGAACGGCATACAAAGATTAAAATTCTGGGAATTTTGTGATTCCATATAGCAAAAAGTCTATATTTTTCCTTGAAACTAGACTCAATAAGGGTTCTATAGGCTTTGGAATCACTCCAATTTGATTTTTCTAGAATTAGCTATGATTTTTCAAAATTTAATCAGAAATCTGCCAAAATTTTGTAAAAATCCGAAAATTGGGAAAATTAATTAATTGAATTGGATATATTATTATAATCATCCTCCTCCTTCTTCATCCCCATTTCTAACGTGAACCAGCTGAACATAGAGAGAGGAAGTGTGAAATTTTAGAGAGAGAAAAGGGGAGGAAAAAGCTTACAAAGGTAAGTGATTTCTTCGGTAAATCGGTTCCTAATGCGTATAACTTCGCTCCTGAGCTATTCTTCTATGTGATTCAAGGGTTGAAAGCTCAAATTTTCTTGTTGAAGTGAGCTAGGGTTCAGCCAAGTCAAGGAAAATCAAGTGGGAGCTTGAGGTAACTTCCAAACCTTTGTATATTAACTATTCTAGTTGCTGTGGACAATTTAATCAGTGAAATTTCGCTAGATTGCCATTGGTTTTAATTTTTGGAAATGGGTTAGCCTAGGGTTTATGCTGCCCAAATTGGTACTAAATGGTAGTTGTAACCTAATGGAATAGTCAATAAAGTGGTTAGGAGTAGAAAGAAATGTGTTTACCGAGTTGAAACCGAAAAACCCCAATTTTCCCCAGAGTTTTTATAAGTTTTAGCCAGCTCTAGAAATGGCCTTAGAGTTGGATTTTCAATGATTTGATGATTCTGTTAAGTTCAGGAGGAAAAATTAGGTGGGGTTACAATTGGTTACTTTTTCGGAAAATGCCAAAAAAGCATAATTATGAAAACGCCCCTGAAACCCTTAAAGCGGGGCTATCAAGGGCATTTTCATAATTTGAAAGTGAATTTGGTAATTCCGAGTCCAAAAATGGATTCCTTGGGTGAAAATATGTTAGGATAGACTAGGTTAGAATTTCAGGAAAAGGACAGTCGGACTGGGTACGGTGGGGCCGGGCCGGGTCCTTAGGGGCAATTTAATAATTTTTCAAGATAGACTCATATAATCACCAGAAATACTATGGAAGTATCTAAATAGTACATTTGATATTGTAGGATCGAATATGAAGCCCTGAGCTGTTTACACATAGATCGAGGCACACGTCTCGAGGCGAAAAAGGGTTAAACTAGGGGACTTACCTTATTTGTATGTATTTGATATCTTTGCCTATGTAGTGATGTATGTGATTGCTTTACTTGATTGTGTAGAGCATACTTGAATAAATGAAGCTCTGTGTTTGTTTTCACTGTGGCCATAATTTTGTACATGAAACATTGAGCATGCAGAAATGTCATTATAGGGCATACATCTAGTTAAAACTAACATGTCATATACACAGCATTTATTATGCATGCATTATGGTATCTGTTTCCTACTAAGATTTTCTTGAATATTACCCTCCCCTACTAACAATTTAGACAGGCAAATACAGAAGGTACGAGGAAATTAGAGAAGAGAACTGCATGAGAGAGGGTTGCAATAGTATATCGAAGATGGGAAGAAGTCTCCATTTCACTGGGATGGGTTTAGATACCCTAGTAGCCTTGTGCGGCTACATTATTTGAATTTATCAGGTATGAACCCCTCGGGGGAAATTATGTAATTATGTACATATTATCAGTATATTTATGCTAATCCTATGTTGCCCACCGAACCTCATATCGTTTTCCTTGAATACTCTGATAAAGGTGAAAATGAGATAAGGGCGTGACATGCACCATCATTGAAAGCCAATGTTCCCATAGCTCTACTCTATGATTCAACTTTACAGTGGTTGCACTCCAGGTTTGTTGTCAAGGCGGCTGTACACTAGGGTTCGTAGTCACGATGGCTGTACTCTAGGGTTCGTCATCACAGTGGCTCCATACTATGGTACTGTACTCGGTGGTTCACTCCGTCAACTAACTGGTCAACCCCTTCAGTTAGAACTCTCTGTAGGTAGCCCTCTCCGATCAGATTTCACTATAGGTAGCCCTCTCCAATTAGAACACTCCGTAGGTAGCCCTCTCTGATCCTAATCCTCCGCAGATAGCTCTTTCCAGTTGGTCGTCTCTAACTGGAAGTATCATTGTAACGAGAATCTAGAAGCCACTCGTACATTCTATTCTCTGTCTCAACCTTGAGACCATATCTCATGGCTACTCTTTGTTCTATCAAGAACTATTCTTATTCAATAAAGGAATACTCTATTATGAAGGTCGTCCCTATGCTAGATTAGCAACTAGCAACCTCGAGATACCTTATACACATTTTGATTGATTTAGTACCATTTTCTAGTACCTCAGACCATTCAGGACAAATCAAATTCCTAAGAATCAATTTAACTATTGAGTTTGATCCTTGAATCATAATTCAATGCTTAGAACCTCAACATTAGCTGAGCCGGGAAATCCCTTTCATCATTTCCACAGATCATTATTAACCCAACACAAATATGAGTATATCTGCCAGCCTAAGAGTATATTGGTCCCCTAGGTCTTAGGGCCTCCAGACATGCAGGTCCACTACAACATATGTAGCATGTAAGATCAAACAGCCTATGGTTTCTAACCTAAATCTTAAGGTTTATCATGAAATCTAGAACCTCAACATCACACAAATCGAAAACCATTTTCCTCAAAAATACCTAATGGGCTTGTTAAGAATTAGGATCAATAGATTCTATTCTAACCTTTACGGTATTTGAGTAACATCCTCAAAATATTACTGAAGGTTCAACACTATCCACAAATTTCACAAGGTTCAAACTTCTATAATGTTTTAGAACCATTGTGCAACTAATTCACATTTTGACATAAGCCTTATTTCAACTTAGATCGGATTCAAGCCTATCCCAACCTTGAGTACCATCAGATCGAATCCTCTAAAATAGACATACAGTATAATCATCACTCCTCATATATCACTGTGTATCATTCCCATATTCCTTCTTCACACTATATGTTTAAACATTCTTTATATCATCTAATTAGGATGATCATTAGTCATGGAGAAACCTTAAGGCAATTCACTATTCCTCAAGTCTCCAGGACCTTACCAAGTTAACATCCTAGGGGGTCACCCATCCTAGGATTTCCTTGCGTTAGGCACGCTTAACTTTTATGCCCCTATGCAAAAGCAGATACCGGCTTTATCTGCTTCCAACCACCTGTACCTTGAGACTACCCTTGTCTCAAATGTCATACCCGTTGTATCCGAGCATCCAAATACTGTGTGTGGTCTGTGTATCAGTGCCATTACATGCATAATATCAATTCTGAGACCATTATCAGAATTGTTACTACTGGTATTTTGATACCGTCATTGCATGCATCGATTCTTCTATCCAATGCACTAGTCCCACTGATGCCGTTGGCTTGGCACTGGTACTTCCTTTGAGTGTGCTGATTTCATCATCCTCTAATACCACTGACACCACTTTGATACCACCTGGACATCTTAATACTACTATCATGAGTACGAGTATCGTTGCTATATGCACTATTACCGCTGACACCGTCAACTGGGTACTGGTACAGCCTCTACATGCACTGATACTATTACTTTTTGATACCATCTTAACAGCACTGATACCATACTGATATCATCTCCAGGTGCACCAGTACCACCAATACTTCCTTATGGGTACTGATATCACCTCTGAGTACCCTGATACCCTTATTCCCTAATACCATTGTTACACCCTAATACCGCTAGTCCCCTCCTGATACCAGTGGTACCTTCATCAGATTGTCATTACACCACTTGCTACACTCAGGGTGCTCGTTATTGCTCAAGGCTTATTCACAAATCAGGAAGATTCACTCCTTTGGTATCTCCCGTTCGTACATATTTCCTATCACTGTGTAATCATAACCATATCAGTATACTACCTTGTTGCCAGAACTGCCACTCTACTAGAATTGCTTTGGGGCTCCTCCAGAACCACTTTTTGCTAGGATACCAAAATATTTTGTCCTTATCTCATTTTAACCTTTTTTAGAGTATTTGCGGAAAACGATATGCGGTTCAGTGAGCAATACAGGAATAGCACCCATAGGGGTTCGTACATGACAATTACCATCAATGTAGACACATAGGGCTACTTGGGTGTCTAAACCCATCCCAATGAAATGAAGACATTTTCCCGTCTACATTCCACTACTGCATTCCCTTTATACGGTTCTCTTCTTTGTTCTTAGCATACCTTCTATCTTTACCTGTCTAAATTGTTGGTAGGGGAGGGTGATATTGGAAATTGTGCCCAAAGGGCCAATCATTGTACTTTGAACATCATTAATTTAATAAAATTTCTCCATTCTGTTATCATATTATTTGCATGTTAACTGTGATAATTGTATCCTTGGATAAATCATAAAAATTATCCCAAAATGTCCCTGGTTGATCATCTATGTGGGAGCAAAGATGAAACAAGACCAGTATGACTTTGATAAGATATGAAGATATGAATCAAAGTCTTAGGCACTTGTAAGAGTACAAGGCGCTGGACCGACCCACTATGAGAAGCTACATGGATCAAGTCATAAGCTTTTCTCATGTATAACCATGTCACAATGCCCTTAGATATGAGGTCATCATGGATTCCTACATGAGAGTTGCTAAGCTTTGAACTAGTCAAAAGTCACTTTTGACCAGGTGATGATAAAGGCTACGATTGGGCTTGGTGGTTTTTCATGTAGAGGAATATGAATGATCAAGATGGAATTTGTCCCTCATATTAGTAGAGAGATATTACTGGGCCCCTCGATGAGTGAGTCTGAGAAATATATGACCATACTACGATGGAAAGGAGGTTCCATTTCTATGGTCAGGCTACTCAAGAATCGAGAAAGTGATAGTCAGGATCAAGAGGATGACATTATCCATGCGTTATCCTTGGCCGATATATCTTGCGACAAAAGGGACGTGACATGGTTGTATGACAAGTTGCATCATGTTAACGATCCTCATATGAATTGGGTAGTCGTAATGTCTAGCTAGAGGCCGCTTGCAACTTATGGGTTAGTACAGTTATTGGCCCACTGCCAACTTCGTATGGGCCTACAGGGTTGCACACAAGAATGGCCCAACACAAGATAATGTTTAATCTAGGGTGGATAAATTTTATATTTATATATATAATATAAAATTTGTTAATATTATATATATATATGTATTTTCAAAATGCATATTATATATATATATATGTGTGTGTATATATAGATTATGATATTATTATATCGTGTTATTTTTAAATTTAATTTTATTAAGATAAATTGATTTAATAACTAACATGATAGAGATATAGTATCTTAGATTTAATTTGTGAAGATAAATTAAATCTAATGGCTCTTTATTTAGATTACAAAAATAGGTTAAATTAAAACTGTTGGACATATTTAATTTAAACTGAATTTATTTAATTAGCTCATTAAGATAATTAATTGTTAATTAATTTGAAATTCGAATATAGCCCTCATAGGTTATAAACTTGATAGAGCATGTATACCCATACACGAATGAGAATTTAGAGCGGCAAGGGAAACCTTAGGAGACAATTGAAGGTGCTAGCACGTAGTTTGTGTTGGAGAGCATTCGTGTAGATATCGGTAGAAGGAGCAGACCTGACGTGTTGGCTCCTAGAGATCGAAAGCCCAGAATTAAAAGGTATGAATCTTTCTAACTCGGTTTAAACGCGTTGATAGATCCTCGATTAGGATAGGCGAAAAATTTTATAATTCTTCCGTTGTGCCTGCCGATCCTAATAGTGGCATTAGAGCTAGATCAATTGTGCGTTTAAATTGAGTTTATGTTCTTATACATGTGATATATATGGGATATATATGCATGCTTATAAGAAGACGATCGAATATGTATCTAATTTAGTTTTTAGTTTTAAGAAGTTGAATTGTATGCGATCTATTGTGTATTGTATGCGATATGTTGCGTATTGTATGCGATCTATTGTGTATTGTATGCGATATTGAAAAATGTTTCAGATTTTGAGAAAGTCTAACCTCTGCGATTTGTTACTGTGTCATGATTTCTATTTTGGATTGGATCCAAAATTGGAATTCTCATCATTCTTGGTTTTGAATTGGTTGAAGATCACGACATACAGACACGTTAAGGTCTCTAATCGAATTTAGGGATTTGAAATCTTGGAGAAGAACCGGGTCTAAGTTCGGATCTCTATTCGGGTTGTAGGGATACGAAACTATAGGGAAGACAATTCGGATAAGAAGAGTTCTAGGCCATTTTTCCTGAAACTAGGCCGAAATCTTATGAATTGGACTAAAACAAATATTTTAAAAATTGGGCCAGAAATTTTTAAATATTTTAAATTTTTAGATATTTCTTTGAAAAGGAAAGTGCCTTTTCCAAAAATCTCTGGGGGCGCTCCCCTTGCACCCTCCAAGAGCTCTACCCCTTGACCTCGCCTGCTAATCGGCTAGCGAGACCGTCGTGACTACCTGTTCGTAGCACGATATAACCTAATCACGACATTTATTGCTTTTCATATTGTATGAACTCTTACTTGTTGTGGTTTATTCTTCATACCTGTTTGGGTATGGTAAATAACATGGCTTTAGATTTTTACAAATGGTTGTAATATTTAAATACGGCCTGTGTGTTGTGCCTTCCTCTAAATACTCTCAATGTACATTCTCTTCTCATCTCACTCCCTTTGAATGTTTAAACGAGGTTTCTCTCAATGTATTTCTTTTCTTATGTAGAGAAGTCCTCTAATTAGTTTGGGAGGATTTTAGGTTAGGTAAGCCATGTTGTGCCACGTTTAAATTATGCTTTTGATTAGATCATTGCATGAATATTTTTACGTTCATATGTATTTATTTGTATGAGATATGACCACGATTGCATTCATATAAATAAAACTAATTAATTGAGCTCTTTGAATCAAATCTTAAGTCATAATTCTATCAATTAATGAATACTTGTCAAAACCTAGACCACTCAATTGTGGAAACCACCAAAGTGGATGCACTTGAGTTATCTTGATAAGACACGCATGAGTAATGGTACTGCTCATAATATTCATTATTGTTCTAACTTAATGGAGATTAACAAAATGGTTTTGAATATTAAGGCATTAGATAACATGCCGGATGATATGATGATCGAACCTATAAAGATCTATGAGTTACATGTGATCTAATTGGTAAATAGGTTATCTACCTAAATAACTTGAATTTAAGCGTCTTGCCAAAGTGGACTTAAGTTTAAGCCAAATATGGATCTTAGCCAACTAATTATTATATTAAGGGTTGTTAATTTAGTAGGAGATTCTAACAAACTTTGCATATTTTAATTGTAGAACCATGTCGTCTAGTAATACTGCTACACTATCGTTGCGATCGATCCTTGAGAAGGACAAACTCAATGGAACAAACTTTCTTGACTGGTTCATGAACTTAAGAATTGTTCTCAAGCAGGAAATAAAGGCTTATTGTTAGAACCAGCTGACACCTAAGAGGGAGGGTTGAATTGGGTGTAAGTTAAAAACTTAAGAACTTTAAAAATCTTTTTGGATCTTAGTGGAAGCAATAAATAAGAAATTAATAAATCATAAATCAATAGTAAGAGTAAATAATGTAAGCTGGAAATATAAGAGCTTAGGGAAGAGAATATGCAAACTGTGATTTATCCTGGTTCGGTCCAATCTGTAATGTCCCACGTCCAATTCCCAGGCTCCTCCTGAGATTTTCAAATCCACTATTTTCTTGTTTAATCCAAGCACAAGAAAAGCCTTTAAAAAGTTCTCACCAAGATACTCCCCTTTACAGCAAGTCTTGTGAGTAGAGCGATCCCGAAGATCTTTCCTTCCTGCTTACCCATGCAAGTCTTACGAGCAGCAGTGTTCTCTCCTGCTTATAACCCTGTAAGTCTTACGAGCAGCAACGTTCTCTACTGCTTGCACCTTATAAGTCTTACTAGCAGAAAGTCTTACCGGCGATTCTCTCTACACTTCCCCATAAGGAAATCAACCCACTCAAGGTCCCTCTACCTTGAGATCAATTCAGAAATATAGTTGAAAGTGTTTACAGACTCTCTCACAAAGTAGATATATTGAACGCTGAAGTACAATACAAATAATCTCTCTCTCAAATATACATGATATAGAAAATAGATAAGAACAGAGAGTAGTTGGATTGGAGTAGATGATTCATGATCTTTTCATGTTTCTCGTTGGTGTTCTTGTTCTTTGCTTAAATCTCTTGTATTTATAGTTGATGAAGATTGATGACCGTTTGAGCATTTCAACATATCCGTTGGAGTGCGGCTGATTCTTTGTTCGTTTGCTTGAGTTTGAAAAACTAGCCGTTAGAACGTTAGACGCTCCGCTTCCGTAAATCAACTTTTATCTCTTCTCATCATCTCTTCATTGTATTCATAGAGAAATGCATTAAACACTAATATAATAAAGTGTTAGAGTGATTGGAAATGAGATGGATGAATTACATAATCATTCCATTGATTTCCAGAATCTTCGTAATGTTGCCTGTCGTATTACTTGAGTGGTTACTCGAGTGATCCCTTGAGAAATCACCTTCAAAATCTAGCTGAAAGCATTTCCAACTTCATCACTTACCTGATTACTCAAGTGCTCCCTCAAGTAAAGCTTCAAATAACTTTGGAGATTACTCGAGTGGTGCCTTCGAGTAATGTCACACATTTCTTGGCCAAGAACTCCTGGATGATTTCTTCTTTGATTACTCAAGTGATCCCTTGAGTAATGTCTCAAATAACTCTGTAGATTACTCAAGTAATCCCTTCAAGTAATCCCATGCAATTCTTGACAAAGAGCTTACTGGAACAATTTCTTACATATTACTTGAGTGGTCCCTCGAGTAAGGTTTCATATAACTTTGCATATTACTTGAGTAAGCCCTTTAAGTGAATTCTTGATTTTTATTCAAAACATCACAAATTATATATCATTGGAAAGCTCTCATCGTCTACATTTCAATGCAACAAGAATCACCTCCAAACTCATTGTATACAGAAAGTTATGGTCCAACAAATGTCTACTACACTTAGACAATGTCTGAAATCACGAGCAGCAAATTCCAGAAGGCATAAATCTTAGTATATAACTTGAAATGTGACAAATTATATATCCACGAAAGCTCTTTAAGTCTATTTTCATATGGCACCAATTTAGTTTCAATCCAATGTGTAGTTTGAGAGTTATCTCCAAAATACCAAAGCTTGTTCTAGTAAAAGACGTTGATTCATATGTGAACTTCAACAGATCATAGCTCTCTCACACGAACTCCTTTTAATGTGATCTTGGTATCCATAGTTCGTGTTGGGAGTCTAGTTTTATATGCCATTGGTTTCATCTCAATCCAACGTGTGTTTAGAGAGATATCACCAAAATCCCAAACCTCTATTCTACCGTATGAAAACAGAGTGCCATTACTTGAGGGAACCCTCGAGTAATCTTTCAAGTAACTTTGCAGATTACTTGAGTAAGCCATCGAGTAGTCACCTCCAAAATGAGGCAGTGCCATGTTACTCAAGTGATTACTTGAGTAATCATCTCAGGAGGTGCCATAACTTCCGTATATGTCATTTTAACTTCGTATTGACCTATTCCAACCTTCAGTATCACTTTTAAGAGCTTGAATCTTGATATTCTCATTTGATCTTGCAAGTTTTTCTTTCTTCAATCTCTTTCTTGTTGTTTTTCCTCTTGATGATCATTTTTCATAACCTTCTTGAATTGATGATCATTCTTCATAATCCAACTAGATATCTTCTTGAATATCTTCAATCTTCTTGAATCTTTACTTGACTAATCTTTCTTCTTGAAATTCCCATTAGTTCTTGTAAATTATTCTTTGTTCAATATCATTCTTGTTGACTCCATAACCCAATTAGATATCTCTTTGAATATCTTCAATCTTCTTTTTTCTAGGCTTGACTAATCTACAAGATATCCAATATTAAATATAGTAGTTAGTCAATGAAGAGGATAAGTATATTTTGTAAACTTTTTGCTCTTAATACTTGACATCATTAAAACTAATCATATCTAACATTCTCCCCCTTTTTGATGATGACAAATCCTTTAAGAAAAATATGTATGAGTTATAAAAGCAAAGTAAGAGCAACATATTTTTCTTGCCTTTCTCTCCCCCTATTTGACATCAACAAAAAGTTTGAAGTATAAGGAAGAAATATTTGTAGAGAAGTAAATGTGTCATGAAAATTTTCTCCCCATGAATAAATATGTCATGAAAACAATTTTCTCTCCCTTGATTTGAAGGTAATTTAATGCAAATGAAAAATTTGAAACAATTTGGAGAGGTTTTCAAGAAAAATTTTCATAATCAAAGCAAATTGAAATTAAAGATATGAAAGGTATTCTTGAAATATAAAGAGAGGGTTTAGAAATGCTCATTAGGATTTAGAAAAATGATGAAGTGCTCCATGAAGTCCATTTCCTTCTTTTCTTGTCGTGTTAGATCCATAATGTTGTATTCACCATACTTTCTATACGTAACTTTGATGGATCAAGTTCATAGGAGTGAACTATAGCTGGCTTAGTGGTAGACTCTGAAGTGTGCTCAATAGGAAGCTTAGAAATAGCCTTCCTTAGAATGCTACAAAAATACTCCTGATTTGTTCATTTTGTTGCTTTGAGTGTTGCAGCCAGTATTAAATCATCTTTCCTCAAAGTTGATATATTCTCCTTTTAGTGTGTTGAGGAATGATCTTGCATAGATCAAGTTCTCCTGCTATAAGTAAAAACATTCTTGCAAGGAGAATGGTTAGTGCAATCAAGTATTAAATTTATTGCACAAATCAAAGTTATCATTTCTATATGATATGTTAAAAATTAAGATCATGAAAGGAAAATATAAGAGTAACTCATCATCAAAACTAATCAACTAAGAGTGAATGCATATTAGTATGTTATAATGATTTTCTGCAAAAAAAGGAGATGAGCCTTTTAAATATAAAATATGTATGAATGTGAAGCTCCCCCTTAATAAATGCATGGCTTAAAAGAAAAGCATTATGAGAAATATAGTTGATAATTCTTCTAGATTTGTAAAACCATTGAAAATTTTGTAGAGAGGATGAGTATGAAAATATGAAGATTAGAGAGAAATCAAGTTTTGAAAATGATAATGGTAGTCATTGACCATCTTAGGAGTTCTGGGATAATCCCATAATTGACTCCTCCAGGAACACCACAATGGACTGGCCTTTTTGAACGGAGGAAGCAAACACTATTAGATATGGTTCAATCTATGATGAGTCAAATAGATCTTATACCATCCTTTTGGGGACATGCCCTAGAGACAGCTGTGTTCACATTAAATCGTGTTCCATCTAAGGCAATTAAAAAGACAACATATGAGATATGGACCGGAAAGAAACCAAGTTTATCTTTTCTCAAGATCTGGTGATGTGAGGTATATGTTAAGCAACAAACCTCTGATAAATTATCGCCTAGATCCTCAAAGTGCCTTTTTGTAGGGTTTCCTAAAGAAATAAAAGGATACTATGTCTACAATCCCACCGATAACAAAGTGTTTGTTATTCGAAATGGTAAGTTTCTAGAAAGAGAGTTTGTCTCTAAAACAACCAGTGGGAACAAAGTACATCTCGAAGAAATTCGAGAGTCACAAGATAGTACAGGACCACAGATGAAAATTAGAGAAGACTTACAATAAGTTACTGAGCCTCCTCAAGTAACACCAGGGCCATGAAGATTTGATAGGACACGGCATCAGCCTAAGAGATATGGATTTTTGATTACTGAAGGTCGTGATGTGTTGCTCATTGAGCAAAATGAGCCAACCACCTATTGAGAAGTCATAGTGGGACAAACTTCAAGAATTGGCTAAATGCCATAAAGTATGAAATGATATACGACAATCAGGTATAGACCTTAGTCGATCCACCTGAAGGTGTAAAAACCATCAGGTGCAAATGGGTTTTTAAGGAGAAAACTGACATGGATGGTAATATAAATGACTTCAAGGCACGACTGGTTGCAAAAGGATTAACTCAAACTCATAGTGCAGACTATGATGAAACCTTTCCCCAGTTGCAATGGCCAAATAAATTAGAATCCTTCTCGCCATTGCAGTATATTATGACTATAAAATATGGCAGATGGATGTCAAAACAGCCTTCCTTAATGGAAAGCTGCTTGATGATGTATACATGACACAACTGAAGGTTTTGTGCGTCCAGAGGACTCTGGTAAAGTTTACAAGCTTCAAAGATCCATTTATGGATTAAAGCAAGCATCTCGGAGCTGGAATCATCGTTTTGTTGAAGTAGTTAAATAGTTTGGATTCATTCAAAACATCGATGAACCTTGTGTTTGTAAGAAGGTTAGTGGGAGCATAGTTGTATTTCTAGTGCTTTATATAGATGACATCCTACTCATTCGGAACGACATTCCTACCTTGCAGAGTGTCAAGTCTTGGTTAGGAAAGTCCTTTTCAATGAAAGACTTAGGTGAAGCCACCTACATCTTAGGGATTAGGATCTATAGGCATAGATCCAAAAGACTAATAGGTCTAAGTCAGAGTACATACATAGACAAGATACTGCATAGGTTTAGTATGCAAGATTCAAAAAGGGGTTATATGCCCATGTCTCATGGCATCCATCTTAGCAAGGATCTATATCTTAGTACACCTAATCAGCAAGATCACATGAGTAAGGTTCCATATGCCTTGGCCATTGGATCCATCATGTATGCCATGTTATATACTTGATCGGATGTCTCATTTGCCTTAAGTATGACCAACAGATATCAACAAGATCCTGGCGAGGGTCATTAGACCGCCGTCAAGAATATCTTAAGGTAATTAAGAAGGACTAAGGGCTTATTTCTGGTCTATGTGTGTGTGTATATATATTATGATATTATTATATTGTGTTAGTTTTAAATTTAATGTTTTTAAGATAAATTAGATTTAATAACTAATATGATAGAGATATAGTATCTCAGATTTAATTTATGAAGATAAAGTAAATTCAATGGCTCTTTATTTGGATTAAATAAATATGTTAAATTAAAACTGTTGGACATATTTAATTTAAACTAAATTTATTTAATTAGCTCATCAAGATAATTAATTGTTAATTAATTTTGAAATTTGAATATAGCCCTCATAGGTTATAAACTTGATAGAGCAGATATACTCATACATGAATGAGAATTTAGAGCTGTAAGGGAAACCCTAGGAGACAATTGGAGGCGCTATCACATAGTTTGTGTTGGAGAGCATTCATGTGGATATCGATAGAGGGAGCGGACCTGACGTATTGGCTCCTAAAGATCGAAAACCCTGAATTAAAAGGTATGAATATTTCTAACTCGGTTTAAACGCCGTTGATAGATCCTCGATTAGGATCAGCAAAATATTTTAAAATTCTTTCGCTGTACCTGCCGATCTTAACATTAGGATGGTTTAAGAGTCAAGAAAAAATCAATGAAATCACAAGGTATATTGTTCAAAATGATGCTTAAGCTTACCTCTTTTGTTTCTATAGTCAGTTCGGTATTCTAGCGGCACTCCAACTAACTAGAGAACACAAAACACCTCAGATTAGAAAACTGAGACCATAGAAATAAAGCTCTCAGTGTGTAGAACAACTTTCTTGGAGGACTTATTGGACGATAACAATGATTCGGGGTTGGAATAGACTCTAGAGCTTAAGAACGTAACACTATTCATCCTTTCTCTTTCCTTTTCGAATTTTCTCTTGATTTTCCTCATTTTTGCCTTCATTTTTGGCGCTTGGCCAAATTTTAATAAGAGAAGAGAGAGAGTTGAGTTGTCTTAAAGTTACTTGTGTCAATGCTTTAATCCTATGGTGCCATGTGTCCTGATCTTGCTTCAGATGATGACAAGTATCCTAAATGCATCTTCTTTTCTCTTTTTCTCTCTCTTTATATGTCCTTACATGTCAGGGGAAGGAGAGGCCTGATAATTTTCCTGGACTCCAGGTTTGGTGTTTAGGAAGTCAAGTACATGTCGGGCCAGAGGTGGCAGATTCCCTAGACTCAGGGGCTAGGGGTGCCTTTGGGGAGTGCTACCTCAAAAGGCAAATGCAAGTGCCATCATTAGGGATACTTGTCACTCTCTTAACATGCCAACATAAAATTTGATTGTGTAATGTCCCAAATTTAAGGATTAGAAGCTTGAGATTACGACTAACTCAAGCCAACTGTCAAGCTCCAGTTTGCAAAAGTCCCAAGAATGTCAACTTAATAAATGTTGCCATAATCAAGGGCAAAAGAGACATTTGCCATTGGATCTTGAGGTTAAAATTGGAACCTAAGATTTAGGGCTAGGATTTGTTCTTGAAAAAGTAAGAGTAATTATGAGAAAATAAAAATAGAAGACAAAAAAATTCAACCAAGTAACCAATGGATAACAAGATTCTTTGTGTACAAGAAGCCATGAACTATTGGATAAAAAATTTTCTCTTTTTTTCCTTTTCTCAATTTTGGTTTTTGGCTACCAAAAAGGAAGAGGAAATGGTCTTGTTATCCTAACCAAACTCCATTTGGTCAGAGTAACTAAGTAGGTGAAAACAAGCCACCTGTCAACTTAGGATTTAATTAAAGGACTATGGCTTCTTGAGCATGACACCTAGCAAATGCAAGATTGCATCTTGGTCATCCATTTTCTTTGGGATTTTGTTCAGCCAATAATGAAGGCAAATAAGTGACTAAAAACACCACATTACCCTCCTTGACCATTTTTGACATCTAAGACAAGAAGGAGGAGAGAGAAACTACATATGAAATTTGCAAGTCAAGAAGCACGATAAGAACTTCTCTATAAGATTTCACCCTATTACTCACCTTTCTAGCAAAAAATGTCCTCATAAACATTGTTCCTCTTGGTTTAAGCTTTATTTCTACGATTTTAGCTTTTCAAGAGGAGGTGTTTTGTGTAATATACCAAATTTTGCAAAAAATGTGTAAATATGGAAATAGTAGAATAAAATAAATTCGGTATTTACAATTAAAGGTAGAGTTACTTTCAGAATTCCCAGATGTCCATTGTGTCATTCACAGAAATCGAGAAGTCAATATTGTAACAATACAAGTGTTAGAAGTTGGAGCAAAATTCGTCTGTGGCTGCAAGGTTTAGGGGTGTCAGTTGCGAGATCGAAGGAATTCGGGCATTTCGTGATGTGCCTCGATATGCGTGCCACAGTCCCACGTGTGATGAACCCATGTCGTGTGAGTTCACAAAATAAAAATAGGTTATAAAATGTAGCGTAGTAGCTCAACCTAGGTCGTTCTTGTGAGGAAATTAATTTCCAAGTTCCTAAGTAGTAGAGAGATAAAAAACCTTAAAGTTGTAAGAAATCATTTTGAGAATTTGAGTTTAAAACTATGATGTAATCTAAGCTAAAGCAATATTTTTGTATTTTTCGGTTTTCAAAACAAAGAAGCAAAAGGAATTGAAATTAACACTAACAAGAAAGTAAATTTAATAAACTAGAATAATGATGAGATGGGATTCCCTTGAGTTGGGGTTTTAGTCTTCCTTGCTTGCTAATGATATGAATTCCACAATAGGATTCAAGAGGATGGAACTAAGTTACCACTAGCTCCATACTTGCAATAATCATTTAATTCATTCTACCGAAGCAATTAAATGAATACCACCAAATAATTCAGACTCAAGGAGATGAATAATCAACTTCCAATTCTAGCTTGTAATTACCATTACAACAATTCAAAACATTCAGTTTAATCATTTAAATCCACTTAACCAAGTTGGAATAATTAATTCAATCTACTCAAAATATGAATCATACAAAGCTTAATTAATCAACTCCTAGCTCAACAACCAAGTTTATTCACTTGGCATAACAATCTATATCACAATTACATACTTAACCAAGCTACATAATCATGAACTAAAAAGAGAGCTTAAAGGAATTCCATTGAAGTTTAGAAGCTCAAACCATTACCCAACTCAAGGAAATCACCAAGACTTAGCTACTCATCGAGGAAGAGGAAGAAAATGAAGCTTGAAGAGTGTTGAAGATATGAGCCATAGAGAATGCTTGCATCTCCTTTTCTCTTCTAATTGTTGCAGCCACCACACATCCTCTTGCTTCAAGTGCAGCGCCTCTTTTTCTTTTCTTCCCAGCCGCAGCACACACTCTCCTCCTCTTTCAATATCGCGTGCTTGTCTCCTCCACAGCCGCCACACATCCTCTCTTTTCATTCGCTGCCTCCTCTTATATCATGTGGCTCACCTTTTTTTTTTCTCAAAACCATTTCGGTCCAGCTGACTCCTCAATCATCAATTCCTTCAATCGGTCTAACCCCCCTTCAATTCGGTCCACAATGTCGGCTGCTTCCTCTCCTTCTATTCTTTTCTATTCCATCTCCCCTTTTCTTCACAGCCCTCCTTTTCCTCTTTAATAACTCGGTCCAGCTTGGTTCTTTTCTCTTGGTCAAACATTTCGGCTAAACTCTTTCTCTTCTTTCTATTCAATTCCAATTAATTGGTTAGCTTGCTCATTTCTCCTTCCAACATTTCGGTTCAGCTCATCTTGTCTTCAATTCCAATTTAATCTCGGTCCAACCCCTTTCTTTTGGTCTAGCTTGCTTCTCTTTCCCAATTCTCCTTCAATTAAGTATTCCCTTTCAGTCCACCTCATCAATCTTCCATTCTTCAAATCAGTCCAGCCCTTCTTTTTCCCATCAATTTGTGCTCTTCAATTCTATTTCACAGCCGCCACTCTCACACACAAATAATGGTCCCCATTTCCTTTGCTTCTTCAATTGTCTTTAGGTTAAAATGTGAGTTGTGCCTGGTTTGGATAAAGTGGTGAAAATATGTTTTATGATAGGTACAAAATTGCAACCACCAAACAAGGCCCTTACTCATTTAACCTTCTCTTAGAAAAAATGTGAAAATAAATTCTGTACTTGTGATGTTCCACTTTTGTCCTTCATTAAGCTCCAAAATAACATCTTTTACCTTTACCACTCAAGTTGTGCCACATCATCACCTACAAAATTATATTCACAAAGGTAATATCTTTTGTTCACAATTAAAGAATAATGGAAATAACAAATATTAATTAAAAATATGACAATTTAACCACTTTAATTCCCAAATTATTCTTCCATTAAAGTCTCACATTAACACTTGATTATGCCCAAAATATTCAATTAAGTCCCACAAAAGCCTAAGATTAATTAATAAAAATATATATAAATATTGAGCTCTATCAATTCCCCTACACTTAAGCTTTTGCACTCCTGAGTAAAACATTAAACTCAACATAGGAAGGGAGGGATGAAAGTTGAAAGGATAGACAAGATCAAGCTTCAAAAATTACACTTAGCCAAATAACAAGGTATCCTCCAATTCAAATTCAATAAACATACCAAAAATTGAAGTAGTTAAAGCAATGCAATATTTAATTACAATGAACTTAATTGGAAACCTTAACTATGACAAGTGTTTGCACTCTTCTCTCATATAGGGTAGTTTTTCACTCACATCCACTTTGACCATACTCTACCATAGGCTTGTAGAGTTTCTAGGCTCTCCACTACTTGCAACAATGGCATAAATAAATCCAAAGGACTTTGTAGGGTTATAATGTTGAATAGGCCAAATGATGGAAAATGTAATAAACACTAT
This sequence comes from Inga leiocalycina, assembly GCA_963242795.1. Classification (NCBI taxonomy): domain Eukaryota; kingdom Viridiplantae; phylum Streptophyta; class Magnoliopsida; order Fabales; family Fabaceae; genus Inga; species Inga leiocalycina. The sequence continues at coordinate 48,377,078 of OY725327.1, read as the reverse complement.
GCTTGCACCAAATAAATTGCTAGATCACCTAGCACTATAGAACTAACTTAATTCACATATTTCACCATTGTGACTTTATTTCTTTCTTTGAATTTTTTTTTGTATTCACACTTTTTCTTTTTCTTTTTCTATTTTCTTTCTTTTGACTATTCACATTGTATATTTTTTTTCTTTTTTTAAATATACAATAATACTCTTTTTTTTTTCAATAGTGCTAATAAGAACTTGATAAAGGATGCAAACATAGCATTTGTATAATAAAATCGAAATGAAAGTGAAGGGTTCAAGGGGCTAAACAAAGGTAAATGGTAAATGGTTTGTGTTTAGGTAAATGGGTGATGAAATGAATGCCAATGTCATCTCTATCTATACCATTACAAAATGTAGCCTCAAGCAAGAAATAAAACAAGTTCTAGAGAGCAATAATCTAAGTAGATGAATCACACAATGAAATAAACAATTAGGCCCAACATACCTTCCAACTAGGCTTTTTGTTTCCTAACAAACTCATCAAAATTAAACAATACATCATTAAAACACTTGAATTTTATGGCAATTCACTAATTCAAAGCAAGTTTCAATCATGAATCCAACTAAGAGTAATCAAGATACTTGATCATGACTAAAGGCTTAAAACATCTCAGTGAATTGGACCAGAAACAATAGAGGACACAAGTAGGAGACAGAGGCATATGATATCATAGTGAATTCTCATGAGAATAACACACACTCCCCCACACTCAATCCTTACATTGCCCTCAATGTAATGCACAAAAATAAAGAACCTAGACGCACTTATCTCTTGGGTGAAGTGAATGTTGTGAAGTCCAATTCAAGATTGGAGCACAACACATCATCGTCACAAGGAGAGAGAGAGGACAAGACATAAGTAGAAATAGTTCTTAGAAATTAGGCATAAGGATAAGAGAAAAGGGTAGTGTAGGATAAAGTTAAGCACAAGGGTATGATTCACAATGGATTTTATTCAATTGAAAAATGCAGACAAACAAACTACCTTTTACTATTGGTAAGTCCCTCCCCCACACTTGTTCAAGATCATATATCATCAAATAAAAACAAGAAACAAGGTTAGGAAAGAGACTACCGTGTGCATTATGGTGGTTGATGACAAGCATGGTAGTGCTTCAACAAGTAACCATTCACTTGAAACTTTGCACCACTTGCAAGATCTTCCAGCTCTAGTAATCCAAAGCTATGCACCTTGACCACTTTATAGGGACCTTGCCATTTAGTTTTAAGCTTCCCATTTTTGAGCTTGAATTGTGCCTTGAACATAAGCACTTGCTCTCCTTCATGAAACTACTTTCGTAAGATGCCTTGATCATGAATCAATTTGGACTTTTCCTTATAGATACGAGAACTTTCATATGCATCCAACCTTAACTCTTCTAGCTCTTGTATCTCAAGCATCCTTTCCTCAACAGAACCTTAAAGATCTATATTACAAGTCTTCACAGCCCAGTAAGCTATATGCTCTAGCTCAACAGGTAGATGGCAACCCTTACCAAAGACTAACCGGAAAGGAGACATGCCAATGGGAGTTTTAAAAGATGTACGATATGCCCAAAGAGCATCATCCAACCAGAGACTCCAATCTTTCCTAGTTGGCTTGACAATTCGCTCCAAGATATACTTGATTTCCCTATTAGACACCTCAGCTTGCCTATTTGTCTATGGATGGTATGGGGTAGAAGTCTTATGGAGAATACTATATTTGGATAGTAAGTTGTCCATCAATTTGTTGCAAAAATATGAGCTACGATCACTCACAATTGCTCTTGGCACACCAAACCTACAAAAGATATGAGTACGTAGGAATTTTATAACAGTAGAGGCATCATCCTTCCTTATAGGAATGGCCTCAATCCACCTTGTAAGGTAATCAACAGCCAGCAAAATGTACAAATATCCATGAGATACAGGAAATGGACCCATAAAATCAATGCCCCAAACATAAAAAACTTGACAAAACAACATGGGTTGTTGCGGCATCTCATGCTTTCTAGATAAACCCCCAAAACACTGGCATGCATCACAAGTTTTATAAAAAACATAACAATCCTTAAAGAGGCTAGGCCAATATAAACCACAGTCTAAGATTTTCCTAGCAGTTCTCTTTGCCCCAAAGTGACCACCATACAACAAAGAATGACAAGATGTTATAACAGAAGAAATTTCATCATCCGACACACACCTCCTAATGACTTGATCACTACAATGCCACCACAAGTAAGGAGGATCCCACAAATAGTATTGAGATTCATGTTTCAACTTCTATTTTTGAAAATGAGACAGAATCAGGGAATACCCCAGCAGCAAGATAATTCACAATATGAGCAAACCATGGGTCATGAAGTGTAATAGCAAGGAGATGGGTATCAGGAAAACCATCACAAGTAACTTCAGCATCAACTACTCCTTGTGTAGCAAGGGGCAAGCGGCTTAGATGGTCAGCAACAAGATTTTCTGCACCGGCCTTGTCCCTAAACTCTATGTTAAATTCTTGAAGTAGTAGCATCCACCTTAGTAACCGAGGCTTATTATGAGTCTTCCTAGATAAGAACTTGACAGCAGAATGATCAGAATAGATAATCACTTTAGAATTCACTAGATAAGACCTAAACTTCTCAAGTGCAAAAACAAGGGGAGGATGATTGCCAAGGTTTTAAGTAGTTAAGTTTTCTTTTCTATTATCATAGTGTGTCTTAGTTTAGTAGGAAGTGTGTAGCACTCATTTGAATTTTGGTGAAATTCTGATTTTCGATTAGCATTGTCTTGCTAGAACTGAAATATTTGTGCTCAGAAAATTCTGAAATTTGACAAGTTAAAGCTTTTCCGTATTCTGAGCAAGACTAATAGATCATGCTATTAGGTCTGCTAGATTTTAGCCAAATTCGAAGGTTTGCTATACTTTTCTGAATTTTCTTTCTTTTTTGGTGTTTTTCTAAGTTTTTGATTTAGTTTGTTCTTAGGGTTTTCTTTGATTTTTCTTGGTTGTTAGTGTGTTTTTGAGTTTGTTTTAGGTAGTTATTCATTGTTGGAGTGTTTGATAGTGGTTTAGTCATTTTTCATATTCATAGTTGTTTTGCATTCCATTTGCAATTAGAAAAAAAAACAAAAAGAGATTTGCATTTTGTTGTTTTGCTACCATGTTCTTAATGGCCATTATGTGGTTCATTATTGTTTTGTGGTGAGCAACTTTGCATTCTTCATCCTTGGATATTTGTTGGTTGCAACTTGAGATTTCAGGTTGCTATCACATTCTGTAAGTTGTGCTTCCAGTGACTCTACCTACATACTTGCGGTTTGAGGTACTACTTCACTGATATACCAACTTATTCTCCTTAAAGGTGAATTCTTACCTTGAAACTCCTATTTGCCTCTTGTCACATTGTTCTGCACTTGCCTTGTTATTGCTGAAACTGGTTTTACTCTTATGACACTTGAATTTTGTTGGTTGTGGTTAACTCTTTTGGTTGTCAAAGATTAGTTATCTTGGTTTCCTACAAGTTGCTAATTTTTGCTGTATGCAACCCTTCTTCTTTTGACCATTTGACCAATTACTTTGCTGTAATTTGTGTGTCTATATGAGTCTTTTTACTGTGTATGACTAGATCTCAGAAAATTGAACTTGTCCCTTTAGATAAAGATATTGACAAGACAATTAGGTTACTTAAGAAAGGTAAGAAAGCTGAATCATCTAATGTAGGGCTTAGACAAGTCATTGACACTGAAGTTGTTGCACATACTTGTGATAACCCTTCTCATATTGGCTCTTTGTTCATTGTAGATTCCTATCTTACCATGGATCCAGTTCCTCCTCTAGAAGACGTACCTCTACCCATTGGGGAGCATAGAACTATCAAAGATCTTACCTCTTCTACTGATATTATTAATCCTTTCCTCTCTTGTCCTGAATTTAATATTAATTTTGAGTTGAAAGGTCCTTTGTTGAGTCACTTACCAAAATTTCATGGTTTACCTGCAGAAGACCCTAACAGGCACTTGAGGAATATGTACATTGTGTGCACCTCCATGAAACTAATGGGAGTTGATCTAGATGAGATGTGCCGGAAAGTCTTTCAATTCACATTAGAAAACAAAGCTAAGGAGTGGTTCTTGATGCTACCTCACCACAATCCTAATGCTTTAGCATCCTGGGACAGGTTGAAGAGTGCCTTTTTGGAAGAATACTTCCCTTCTTCAAAGATAACATCTCTCACTAAGGAAATCTTCGGTGCTAAATAAGGCCTCCATGAATCTTTTTATGAGTATTGGTGTCGTTTTCAAGAACTTCTAGCCAAGTGTCCACATCACCAAATCCCAGAAGCTCGATTGGTGCAATATTTTCATAGTGGGTTGCTTCCTCAAGATAGGAAGAGTTTAGATTCATCTTTTGGAGGCACTATTCAATTGCTTACACCTGAAGAAGCTTGGGCTTTAATTGAGAAGATAGCTAGTAATGATCAACAATTTGAAGGGTTGGATGCTAGACAAGTCAATGAGGTCTCACATGCTTCAAGATCTTTAAGGGAGTATGATAATTTGTCATCCCAAATGACAGATATGAGAACTGACCTCAATAAGCTCATGGCCCATCTAAACAATGTGAACATTCATGGGTCACATTCTCAAGCTTTAGTTGCTCCTAGCTGTGACATATGTAGCTCTCACATGCATATTGCTCCTAATTGCCCACACCAACTTGGGGAGGTCTTGGCTGTTTTTTAAGGGAGACAAGGATAGAATCAAAGGCCTTGGAATCCCTACTCTAATACATACAATAAGGGTTTGAGGTCCCATCCCAACTTTGGTTGGAGGAACCAGAATCAATTTCAAGGGAGTTCTTCAAATCAAGCTCCAACTCAAGGACCTTCAAACCAATCTAATCCCCAACAAACAGTGGTTGCTACACCTGAATCCCATGCTACTAAAGATGACATCTCTCAACTTCTCAAGTGTATGAACAATGTGTCATCTTCAATGGGTAACTTAGCCTCAAGATTTGATGAAGAGAGAGCTCAAACCAATTCTAAATTTTCTGACATTGGGACTAAGTTTGACACAATCTTTAACAAACTATCCAACAATACCATGTTAAATAGAGAGAAGCAATAGAATCATAGATAAACATATATATATAACCATATATATTGATGAGCACAAATCCTCATTACAAATTCCAAATCACAACAACTCAATCCATAGCAATTATAACTCAAATCATAGTCTCAATATATAAATGAATTCTTACACCTAATAAATAAAAAATACAATGAGCTATAGATAAAATAAAATCCCCTTTAAAGCACATATGAGCTCAAGCCATCTCCAATTCATCTCCATAAGCACAAACAAAATTGCCTAGCTACTCATAAGAATAGCTTCACCAAATAAGTTTAAAATTTCAGACATTGAAGACCACCAACACCCAGCCATTGATTCATCGATTAAATCACCAATTAACACTAATTCAACTTGACTTGGGGCTGCAATTAAATTCAGAACAGAACAGAGAGCCACTATTGAAATTAAAACCCAGACTATCAGAGGAAAGGAAACCACTGTTGGACGAGTTTAGATCAGGGGGAGCTAACCGGAAATGTTAGACTATGATGGCAGAGTGGTTTAAGATAGAGAAGGAAACCAACGGAACAAGATTGTGGTTACCGACGACGGCAGTGGTGTGATGGTTGGATGGAATTGAAGATGAATGGTAGTGGCCGATAATTGCAGAGCTTCATCCATTATCATCCGCTCCCAGCCTCCCTTCTTTCCTTTCTCTCACTTGCAGCAGTCTCCTCCTCCGACTCTTAGCTATGTTCCCTTCAACTCTCAACTGCTATGGTCCAGAATGATGCTCGCCTGCGACGGAAAGGGTAGTGAAAGGATTTAAGGTCACCGGCGAGATTAGAGCAACGTGGAGGTAATGAGAGAAAGCAAGAGATCCCCGTTTTTAGCTTGCGGCTCTCCCAGCGTCTCGGATCGGGTCTCAACATGTCCAATTCCCATGTCCACTGGGTTGGGTCCATGGCAATCGGATCTTCAAATCTCATATCCGTTTCTGTTTCTTGAGCCTCCTTCTGTCAACCTCAACTTGGGCCAAATCTCCCATAGCCCAGCTGTGTTTTTGTCTCTTTTCCTTGTCGGGCCTGTCTCTCCTTGCGGCCCACCTTTCTTCTGTTTCTTTTTTTTTTCAGCCCATCTCTGCTACCTCTCCACTTGGCCCATTAATTCTGACCCTCCAATTCTATAATTTTCTTCCAAAACTCCTGAAATGCAATATTAAACACAAGGTAATATCAAAAGTTCAAGGGACAATATATAAAAAAAATAATTATTAATGAATTTTGACCATTTTACCCCTAATTCCCATTAATTCAAAATAATTGTCCCTAACTAAAATTAGTTCTTAATAATGCAATAATGTCTCAAGAAATACATTAAAATCCCAAATTAATTATGGAAAATTCACATAAAAATATGGTTCAATCAATTCCCCCACACTTAGACCTTTGTACTCCTGAACAAAGACAATTACGCACAATTTTCTAAATTCCAATCATCAATGCAATTGAAAGACGAGCAATTTCATAATCAGAAAGTAATGGATCAATTAATCAAATTGCTCAAGCCAACACTAGTCATAGTCAAACAATGCAAAGAAATTAGTTAAGCATACAATCCAAAATACTAGAATGAAGCATAAGAGAACTCTCAAGAAATTAGTGTCTAACTCATCTCACCTCATTAAGGTTATTTCACTCTAGTTCACTTAATCAACACCTTACCATAGGCTTGTAACAACTCTAAGTTCTCCACTACTTATAGCAATAAATGTAATGAATCAAGAGGGCTTAAAAGACTTGTAATGATGGATGAAGGCTAGATGGAATGGATTAATCAAAGAAAAGAAATAGTTGATATGCAAGTCTAAGTTAATGAATAAATTCATAGCATCTAAATAACTTGAAAACTCTTGCCAATTCTTTTCTAAATTCATGAACAAATGCCTTCTTAGTACTTCTTTTACTTTTCTCTCTCTGTTTTTTTTTCTAATTCAATCAATTTTTCTTTCTCTTTTTCTTCTCCTTTTTTTTAATTCAATTCTCTTTTCTTTTTTTTTTTCAAACCACGCTCACTCTTTTCTTTTCTTTTTTAATACCCTTTTTTTTCAATCATTTTTTTCTAAACTATACACACATTTTTTTTATTTTTCTTTCTTTTTATTTTTTTTCCTAATACATGGCATTTCAATATATATAATGTTCAACTTCCTATTGGCAAACCACTTTAATTTTAGAATACTATGAACACTATGAATAAATGGCATGCATACAACATAAGAATGGCTCAAAGGGGTAAACAAATGGTGATGAATGATGGCTTGTGTGTGGGTGAAAGGGTTTAGAATAAATGCCTCTTTCATTTCTATCACTCTAATGCAAATGCTGTTTTGAAAAAAAGTGGGGACAAGTTCTAGAAGGTGAAAGACTAAGTGAACATGCACATATGGAAAGAATTCAAGGCCCAATTAACCTTCCAACAAGGTTTCTCTCTAATGCTCACTCCAATACAATCAATTGCATAGGAAGCTAACCACAATGCATTTACTTCACTATTCTTAATGCTAACCTTACAAACATAATCAATCAAAACATTGCAATCAATTATAAGAATGCTCAATTCTTAAAAGCATTAATGATGTGGAAACTTTCTTTATCAAAACAAGGAGTTAACAAAATCCAAAATGTGGTTCATTTCTCTTCCCATTCACTTGAAAAGCAAAATATGGTTTTAAAAAGTTGTCAAAACACTAGATCTCATAAAAGCTCAAAGAATTACTCACAAAACACATTTCTAAAGTGGCAAATGTGACCCTTTACCACTTAAGAAATGTATCAAAGCAGTTATTCTTGAAAAAAATTTTGAAAAATTTTATAGTTAATGGCATTTGTCATTTAAAAACAACCAAATAGTGGGATTTGAAATGTATTCCCTCCCCCACACTTAATCAACACATTGTCCTCAATGTGTAAAGCAACTCTAAAGAGAGTACTTAGTAAATGGAATTTCAAGGCACAAATGGTAATTAAGTAGGGTAGTGGTCATAAATGATGCAAAGCATACAAAGGGGGTTTTTATTGTACTAAACTACACTACTTCTACCTTTTTCTACTGGTTTGTGTCCCTTCCCCACACTTATCTTCCTCACACACATGTAAGTTCAAAGAATCATAGAAAATAGGAAGAAAACAAGTGAGGAAAGAGACGACCTGTGTTAGAGAATCTTGAGTCTCTTGAAGGAGAAGTTCTCATTCCTGATGAGAATCATGCATTTGTCTTTGAAGACATCTTCTCCAGTATTGAATTCCCTTGGTGGAGGTAGCTCAGGATCAATTGGAAGAGGTCCAAGGATATACGGTGGATGTTGGTTCCTCCGACGTCCTTTCCAAGAATGTGTCTGTAAAGAAGACAGGCAACCAGCAGTATTCCATCCAAAAATAGAAACATGGAGAGATTTCGAGTGAAGTAAAGGCATGTTAAGTTCCAAATTCTCCAAGTAACTATCACATCCAAGGAAATCAACAGTACTCCCATAAGTAGGAGTAAGACAACCGGTCAATTTTGGAAAGTCCTCTTGTTTTTACAAAGTGGAAGGTGCAGAATCCAACTTAGTGTTAGAGTACACCACATCATCATTGTAATCACAAGAGATGAAAGGGAAAAGAATGGAAGAAGAAGGAGAATTTTTCAAATCATTACCACCCAAACCTTTTGAAGTTTCAAAAGAATCATTTTCCTTTTCTATGTCCGGTGGTAAATCACAAGAAAGAATCATATAGAAAGAATCATTTTCATTTGTAATATTATCAATCAAAACAGTTGACTCTTCCCTTATGATACTATCAAGCAATTCATTAGAATCAAAAGAAAGATCTTTTTCTAGGTAATGGTTTTTTTCATTCACAACAATCACATTAGCATCCACACAAGATTCAACATTTTCACAAGTGTCATGCTTAGAAACAGCAATAGTACAAGGAGATGCATCAAGATGAATGGTAGAATCAACCACTTTGCTTAATGCTTCCTTTCGAAACTCAACAAGCAAGTGACATTTTTCATGATAACAATCTACACAAATGTGATCTTCAGCACAAGAACATAAAGATATATCATCCAATTGAGCGTAATCATCCCTAGTACTATAAAGAGAAGCATTTTCAACAGTTAAAGCATCACACAAAGAAGAATGAGCATAGTCATGAATAGGTACAATCGAATCACTACTACTTAAACTAATGGGTGGAACAATTACATTTTCAAACAGTTGAGGGGATTCAACAATGATTTCCTTATCCACCTCATCATCACTCAAATCATGAATTGCTTCACTAGTTAAAGTAGTAGAAGAGTCTACTTCTATAAGGATAGGATAATTACCGAATGGTAAGGAAGACTCTTCAATACTATTTTGAACTTGCTCCACTTCATATGTTTGTGTAGGAATAGGCACTAGAGGTTTGAAGTCTTCCACTTGTGAAGTGGCATTTGACCTTTGAGCTTGGACTCCTTGTGCCTCTTCTTGTAGGTCATGAGGGCAAGGGGTTCTATCTTCACCTCTTGTTTTTACCCATAGCATATGAGCAAAGTATGCTTTGAAAAACTCATCAATGTCTTTTAATTGCTCTTCTATCTCCCTAGAGCTTCCAATTGCGCCTTGATAGAAGAGTAACGGAAGGTATGGCTCTTGGAGTGCTTCATACTTCCTTGTCAATGCACTTGTTCGGGAATCCATGTTGTGGGATAAGAAGAGGGCATCCAATCTACTAGGTTGAGGGGTAGGAGATTGTAGTGGAGGTTCATAGAATGATGGAGAAGGTGGTTCATAGGGAGTTCTATATTGGATGGAAGTAGGGGAAAATGGGGGAAGATGAAATGGATATGATGATTCTTGATAGAGTGGAGTGGATGATTCTTGATGGAATGGGTAAGGTAAAGAAGTATGGTTGAAGTGGGTTTGAGGTGGTTGAAAAGTGGGTTCATGGTATGATCTATAGGGTGGGTATGGTGGGTAATGAGATTGGAATGAAGGTTGTTGGTATGGTTCATGATATAGAGAGTAGAATGGACCATTACATTCTTCACCAATTGGACTATCTTGACATCCCATCTTGGCTTGAAGAAGCTGCAATGTTTGTTGAATAGCATGGATGCTTTTAGAGTTGGATTCTTTCCCTTCAGTCGAATCTGCTATGGTAGAGTGAGAGTGAACGGATAAACCTTGATTACCATTAAACCAAGCCATGGAATCCAATCACAATAAATTCCAATGAATCACAAAGAGGATTATCTAACAAAAAACTATAAAAACTAAGGGGAAAAAAATCTAAGAGAACACAAATGCAAATGAAAAAGGGGAAAAGGATTTCAAAATGAAAAAAGATGCAATATGCTTTGAAAAACATACAAAAATACCTAAACTAACTAAAATGCAACCTAAAGGCTCAAGGTACCAATTAATAAAAGATTGACACTTAGCTACTAAGGAACCAATTACTTGGCTCCCCGGCAACGGCGCCACTTGAAGAATTAAGGCGTTGTCGGCTTTTATGCCTTGGTAACCTCTTCAAAATTTAAACCAAGGATTGCAATATAGGGTACAATCCCGGATCGTCTCTCGAAGAGCCTTTTATTAATTACCTAGAAACTAAGTGCAATGATTGACATGAAATGAGTTAAAAATGATGTTTGAGCTTTTTATTTAACAATTAAATTGCAATTAAACTATAATGCTTTTAAAACTAATATTTTTAGATTTTTGGAATAAAATTGATATGGAATGGAAATTGGTTAGAAATGCAAGTGATAAATATGCTCTTGGAAATGGTTTTCAATGGTTATCCTTGCTCAATTAAGATATTTGGGGGTTAATACACTAAGTTTCTAATATACCAAACCTCAATTACCATTGAGTCTAGCATCACAAGAGAGGAACCCCTACCCTTGAAATGCTATTATGCCCTCTTAGTGTAATGAGTTCCTCTAAGTTTTCTAATATACCAAACCCCAATTACCATTGAGTCTAATGCTTAAACTCATGAACCTATTTATTTAAGCATTATTAAAACCCCTTAGAGAGTGACTATGGAATAAGTAATGCATTTAGGTTCAACTACAATTCCAATTTAATCTCGGTCCAACCCCTTTCTTTTGGTACAGCTTGCTTCTCTTTCCCAATTCTCCTCCAATTAAGTATTCTCTTTCGGTCCACCTCATCAATCTTCCATTCTTCAAATCGGTCCAGCCCTTCTTTTTCCTATCAATTCGTGCCCTTCAATTCTATTTCACAGCCACCACTCTCACACACAAATAATGGTCCCCATTTCCTTTGCTTCTTCAATTGTCTTTAGGTTAAAATGTGAGTTGTGCCTTGTTTGGATAAAGTGGTGAAAATATGTTTTATGATAGGTACAAAATTACAACCACCAAACAAGGCCCTTACTCATTTAACCTCCTCTTAGAAAAAATGTGAAAATAAATTCTGTACTTGTGATGTTCCACTTTTGTCCTTCATTAAGCTCCAAAATAACATCTTTTACCTTTACCACTCAAGTTGTGCCACATTATCACCTACAAAATTATATTCACAAAGGTAATATCTTTTGTTCACAATTAAAGAATAATGGGAATAACAAATATTAATTAAAAATATGACAATTTAACCACTTTAATTCCCAAATTATTCTTTCATTAAAGTCTCATATTAACACTTGATTATGCCCAAAATATTCAATTAAATCCCACAAAAGCCTAAGATTAATTAATAAAATTATATATAAATATTGAGCTCTATCAGTAGGTCCCACATGGAATTCAGGGTAATGCACCGATGGAGCAACTTTAATGAAAAGAACTTCAGTAAAGTATGTAATGACAGCTCATTATGACTCATGATGACACATCTTTCGTGTTGGCCAAATAAGGAAATGACAAGTGTCCCAAAATTATTACAAAGTAAAAACATGTTTTTGTGTTGGCCAAATGAGGAGGTGACATGTGTCCCTCATCATTACACATCATTACACCCACTTTAAGCCTTTCGTGTTGTCATCTCCGGAGTACGCCATCCAGCGTCTGAGTCCGGGGAATTCACCGGTCTCCCGCCGGGTCGCTTACTTTATGAGTCGAGCACCGAACTCAGGAGTCCAGGGAAATTGTCAGGCCTCCCCTTCCCCTGGCCATTTATGACCCACTGAAGAAAGAGAAAAGTGGAAGACCAATGGTTGCATGACACATGGCACTCTTAAGCATTAAACTTGTGACACGTGGCAAGATGAGATGAGATCATTTTATGTGATTAAATCACAACCATCCATGCCTAATTAAATGGCAAAATTTCATGCAAGCATGGAAAGAGAAAGAGAAATCATATTTCTTAAGCTTAAGAACACAAGAAGAGAGAAGGAGGAGTGAATAGTGAGTTTTCTTGACTACCGGAGCCGATTTCAACCCTGAATCACCGTTATTGTCCGGTAAGTCCTTCAGAAAACTTCCTTTACTCACTATAAGCTTCAATTCTATGGTCTTAGATTTCTCATCTAAGGTGTTTTATGCCAATTAGTCTATCAGAGTGCCGCCAGAATACTGAACCACTTGTAGAAACGCGAAGAGGTAAGCGTAGGCTTTCTTTTGAACCGAATACTCTGTGATTTCATTGAGTTTTTCTTAGCTCTTCAACCACCCATGTATTTCTTTCAAGGGGTGTTTTTGAAGAAGGAAGATGTTTTAATCATATATATAAGGTGATATATGATGTTTGGAGAAGTATTAAACTGGTTTAAAGATTCAAAAATTGGAAATTTAGTCTACTTGTGCACCAAAGTTGCCAGTGTGCGTTTTTGTCTGGCATTTTTGTTGTGGAAAAACTTTCACTGTCCAAAATTCATCTGTTGATTATGAGATTTTCCAGAATTAAAGTATACTTATAGACCTTTAATTTCATAGGTATTATGAAGGATTTCAATAAGTATACTAGGAGTTAAGAATGTTTGAAGTAGACCATTAAAACTGGTCAAATTTTCTGGCAGCAGGGAGAAAATGAAAAACTAGGAAGTGTGCACAGTCTTTCGGCTACTGAAAGTATTTTTCACTTAAAATAGACTTAATAAGGGTTATATAGAATTTTGGATCACCCCAATTCGATTTTTCTAGAATTAGTTATGATTTTTCAAAGTTCAGTGAAAAATCTGCCAGCTTTTGGTAAATGTGCGAAAATTCAAAGGAAAGAGTTTTTGTAATAAAATTGGACATTTAAGAGTTAAGTTAAGCATTTGGAGTAGCTTGAGCTCATTAGCTTCATTTTGGGCCTAATGTAGTGACCCTAATGGTAACCAACATAAGAGAATAATTTATGAAGAGTTGGACTAAGAAATAACTCATTGCCCTTAAATTATAATTTATAGGATTTGACACTTGCCCAGGACGTTCAAAGCACGTCAATCAAGATCAAGATTTGGAAAAATTGTCAGGTAGTAACTTATCCCTTACATACTATGTGATATGTTATATGCATGTTTGTACCATTGTGAATTTAAAACATTCAGATGAGAAGGGCTAAGGCCCAGTAGAATTTCCCGGCGCTGTGGCAAGGGACGGTTGTCCTTGAATTGGTAACTTTATGCTTTCTGCATATTGTGAATTTATCTCTGAATGTTGAATATGTTGATTGTACTGTAACTTTGGTTGACATGGCATGATATATGTGCATTTTATATGAGTGATATCTATTACTACTGAGATTCATTGAATCTCACCCTAATTTTCCAAAACAAATTTTCAGCTTAGGCAAATAGTTCCTCAGGCAAGAAGGTAAACACGGGCGAATGAAGCAAAGGACTTAGAATTTAATTTTCTGTTAGTTATCTATTTTGGAGATTGTATGTAATTTGTATTTAAGTGTGGCCAGTCTTGTACTGACATGTATGTAAGTGCCTGTATATAAACGAACGCGCAACGACATTCGTACCAGTAGTGGACAGCCGTCCACCTAGGGCCGTTAATTAAACATAGTAGCTTGGGTTTGAGCAGAGAACTTATTAGTAAACACTCTGATATGAAGAAATGAACCTAAAATGGATGGCTTAAAATAAATCATATGAGACCAAATATGAAAATGATTTTTGAAAACCCATTCAAGTACATCTCCACACTCTGCTTGAAATTGGGACTTCCGCTATTTACAAAAGATTATTGGTCTCTTTTTTTAAAGATATTACTACACTTATGCCATCTATATGCTTTCAAAACATGGGTGTTACATTTTGAGGCATTTATCAAGACCTAAAGTAGTTGAATCAAAGAATAATACTTAGAAGAAGCAAGATGTGAGTAAGAGCTTTCTTTTGAACTATATATTGTGTGGTTTGGTGGAGCTTTTTGGAATGGATATTTTTGCCCTAATTTGCAGTTATAAGATTATTCTTAGAGTTTATAGTAGTTTAGTTTTGTAAATGGTGTTAAATGAGGTTTAGCAATAAGAAATCACAAATTTAGAACTTAAGAGTAGTACTGCCAGATTTTGTTTTTGGAAGGCAGTAATGTTGTGGCGTGTTTTTGATTAGTCAAAACTAGTACAAAACCTATGAAACTTTTTAGAATGAAATTAGACATCTTGAGCTTCATTTCTATAGGTAGAATGTAATTTTTGAACTAGTGGATTTAAAGTTATGATTTTTTAAAGTTGGACACTTTTTCTAGAACCAATTCTGCAATAGTTAAGGTTTGATGAATTTCTGGAAATTATGTGATGCAGTTTCTAGAAAATGATATTTTTATTTGAAAGCACATTTAAAGTTGTTTACTATGTACTTGAAATAAGTCAATTTGGAGTTTTTTAGAATTAATTATGAATTTTGAAAATTAGGCATTGAACCTGGAAGTTGTTTTGTGGTAGATTGATGGTGACGTGGTTTTGTCTGACGAAATGAATTCTAATGTCCATTAAATTTTTCATAAATAAAGTAGACCCCATAAGATTTATTTTATGGATAATTTGTACTAATTGGATAAGTACACAAAAAGTTATGATTGTTCGAAGTTGGGCATTATTCTGGGAAGAATTAGGTGACAGAAGTGAATAATTGATAATTTTGGAAATGTATATGTGTAACTGGCAGTGCTAACTATTTTTCCCTTAAATTGCACTTAATAAGGATCATATTGATCTTGGAACCAATCTAATTAGAGTTTTGTAGAATTAGTTATGATTTTTCAAAATACAATGAAACATCTGCCAGCTTTATGTCTTATGCGAATTTAAGACTTAATGGCATAAATGTAATAATTAGAAACTCCAAGGGTTAGGATAAGGTCTTTAAAGTTATTGAAGGCCCATGTAACCCATTGGACATGTATTTGTCATGGCTCTAATAATATGGTCATTTATTTAGGGCCATGAGATGACAAAGAAGAGATAATAGAAGCAACTTCAATGGTTGGAAGAAAAGGTATAAAAGGGGACTTGGAAACAAAAGGTAGTGAACTTACCTTACTTGCATGTATTGATTGTATGCTTATGTGCTGATGTGCATGATTGGTTTTCTTCTCAATGTGTAACATGGTTGAATGGTTGAAGCTCTGTTTTTTGTTGAAGCTATGGCTGTAAGGCCCACCTTACATACCACTTAAGTTCGATATTAATCGGAGTAGCAATTGCACAGTTCATTGGACATACAGGAATAGCATAGATATACTGATATTATTGAAACAATACTGCTTGATTATATTACAAGAATCCCAACAGGGTGTATTCATAATAGTTAAAGACCTCAAAAAATAAAAAGTTCTTCAAATAACCAATTGTCTAGATTGATTTAAACTGCAACCACCAGTTGCCGGTAAGTACACCTTTGCCCCTTAAGCCGCTGCCTGCTGCTGAAATCTATATATATTTATAGAAAGGGTGAAATTCAAAAGAATCTCAATAGTAACATGAAATCAGTCATATAAAATGTGATAAATAAATATGTCATTCCCCATGTAATGCAACATAACAATAACACAAAGCATATAAACACTCATAAAATGTATGAGAGAAACAGTTACTACTCAAATTCCCCTTTCTTACTCTACTTGTCCATTCAAAATCTTGGTTCTGGCTCGGGCTATTGCAAATTCCTATAAATTAAAATTACAAGTAACTGGTTATTACTTGAACTATTAAAGCCTTTAATAATAGTTTGTTGGTTATTTATCACGGTTTCTGCACAATACAATTCTGTATAGTGCAGTTTCACTGTTTTCTAGAAAACTGGCACATTTTCAGGCGACTTTGGAAATCATAAATAATTTTAGGAAATCTCATTTTCGCTAGTTCCCAAGCCTATGTACAGGTCTATAAGTGGATTTTCATGGAAAAATACCCAAGGCTGGTCACTACTATCACATTTTTCCCAGAAATTCACCAAACTTCCCATGTTCCAGATTGCATTCTAGAAACAGGGCACAACTTTGAAAAATCATATCTCTTAATCTACTCATCCAAAAATTATGTTCTACCCACCAAATTATATCTCTACATATCTACTTTAATCCTGCCAAATTCCATAATATTTGGACTAGGTTTGACTAATGAAATTCATTGCACAATCAGAATGCCTTTAGTGAAACAATTCAAACAACACCTCCCCTTAACTTCATAAATTTCCAAATTTGCATACAATTATCCAAAAATCTTGAACACATGTATTCCTACACAGTTTTCCCTTCTAACACAATGGGAACATCAAATCAACTAAATTCCAGTCCAAACCCTCTGTGAACAGTGCCTAGACAAAATATATAAAATTTAGGGAAAATGCGATTTTTACTTTCATGCAATTAAACATCTTCCTTACACTTCTAATCACATGATTAACCACTTAAACACCTTTTAAACATGATTCAATAAGATTTAGGTAGCATAACACCTTATGGTTTGGCATCCCCAAAATCATAAACAAAGGAAAGGAAGTCACTAAACAACTACAACAACAATCAAACACCTTGAATCAACCAAAATTATAAGGTTTTATGGCTTACCTTTTGTTCCTCCTCTTTCTTTCTAAACCATCCTCTCCTCCTCCTTGTTTATCTTGGTTTTACTAGCTACATATGCATTTTAGGAAGGAATAGTGATTAGGAGAGTTTTTCCATGAATTAGAGACAAGAACAAGTGAGATTTACTTACAAACTTACCTAGTTTGCTTTTTGAACCTTTGTCTCTCTTCCTTTGCTCTTGCTTTCTCAAACAACTCTATCTCTCTTTCTTGTTCTCTTTCTTGGCCGAAATATTTGGTCTTTGGGAAGGGATAATTGCTCTCAAAATATCCACTTCCACCTCCTTAAAATATTATATTTTATTGTATTTTTCACATGTTTTTTGTTGACTTTTCCCTTGCTTCATCTTTTTGTTTTGGGCCATAAATATTCTTTCCTCTTTCTCTATTTACTTGACCAAAATGTTGGCCCATTAAAGGAGTTAAAATGCTTCTTGATTTATCATATGTTTACCTCAAATATTATATTTTACCTACAATTTTTGTCTTTTCAAACTTTAGCTTTTTACTTTATTTAGTTCTTTCAACTTGGTACTTGGGATTTAATCATTTTTTCCCTTTACTTCTTGCCTATACATGACAAAGTGAAGGCCTCTAATTGACCAAGTTGGCTTCTTGAACTATCACAAATTTTTCTCTTCAGTTGCCCACCATTTTTTACTTTTCAACTCTAATTTTACTTAGCTATAATTAATCACTCTTGAATTAATATAGACTAAGTAAATTATTTTCCTTTCTTGCTCCCTACTTCAGCCAAAATTTATCCCAATTAAAGGGAAAAATAGATGGCTTCTTGCTTTATTGGTCAAATGACCATTTTGCCTTTACATTTTGTGATTTTTGCACAAGCTGATAGAATTTTCATCAAACTTTGAAAATTCATATCTAATTGTACAAATGTCCAATTGGTATGGTTCCAAAGGATATCTAACCCTTATTGAGTCTATTTTAAGGAAAAATATAGCCTTTAGCCAACTGGAAGCTCATAATTCCCAAAATTTCCACTTTTGGATGCTACCAAAGAAACTTGCCAGTTTTATTGGGCTAACTTTAAAAATTCATAACTCTTTATGTACAGCTCCAAATGACTTATATGACTTATCAAATTAAAGCTTGATAAGTCTACTTTTATTCCAAAAAAATTTCACACTCATTAGATACCATTTCTTTATCCAAAGCCATCACACAACCAAACTGCCACGTAGGAAAAATATACTGGTAGCAAAGTTTACAATCTTGGGACTCTTGTTAAACCAGGGCTTAACAGTCCAGTTTATTAAGGCTTATTCTCAAGCTTCTAATCACAAAATTTGATATATTACATTTCTCCCCCTGTCCAATAAATTTCATCCTCGAAATTTTGAATATCACATAATAATTATCCTGTGGGAATCCCATCTTGATATGCAACTTGTTCTTGCTGACCACACTGTGTACACTTATTCAATATAGCATAGAGTGCTTGTCAGGTCTACCTACCCAGGGACACTGCCCTATGCAAACATGCACATCGGGTCTTATTTCCTTGAGCCTCCGGTCATAACCATTCTTAAATACATAACATTGTGCTGGCCTAAGGACATATTACCCATCAGGTCTTATGGCCTAAACACATATATTTCATCATTTTTGTTGAATACATATCGAGACTAACAATCTCAGGACTTGGGATGATCAACATTGGTGCGAATATTAACCTCTCCAGTTGTCCTCAAATGTTACACATAAATTCATTATGCTTCTGCTGCCCACTCTGATGTTTTACACTATCAAATACCATATAGGTAGGACTGCACTGTCTGCCCACACTTATCTTAGTTCCTCAGTTGGATCCACTTGACCTCTGTAGTAACACAACCATTCATAGAGAATGCAATAATACATAATTCAGTTCGGTAGGAATTGTTCAGGGCCAACCACTATTGCAATCCTTACTCATTCCGTACCTCAGTCCTCTGAGTGGGCATATCGGTGTACCCTCATGGTACTATGTATCAGTGTACCTTCATGGTTTATGTATCGGTATACTTGTAGGCATTGTGCATCGGTGTACCCATAGGCACTATATTTCGGTATACTCGTAGGCGCTGTCTTTCAGAGTACCCGTAGGCACTGTCTTTCAGTGTACCCGTAGGTAATACCTTTTGTACATATACATAGTTTAGAAATCACTTTCCTCAGTTATACCTAATAGGTACCCTAAGATTGTAATCAATTGCGCCTAACCTTCTTGGTATTCGGGTAATATGTTTAAAACATTACTAAAGGTTCAACTTTCTTCATGAAATGGAACCATAGTGTAGCCTGATTCACATTTCGACCTTAGCACTATTTTAGCTTAGATCTGATTCAAACCTATCCTCAACCTTCAGTATCATCAGGTCGAATCCTCTAGGATCAATATACGGTATATCACCATTCATCATATAGCATCGTATATCATATCTACATTCCGTTAACACCACCGTGTTTCTAAGGATCATTACTTAGCATGGAGAAACCTCAAAACATTTACTACGCCTCAAGTTTCCCATCACTTTATAAAATAAACCTTTTTGGACAGTACTTACTGCAACAGAAATGTTCTGAATTAAAATTAATACTTACATCATCATCATTTCCATGCTTTTAAGCATTCTTTAAATCGTTTAGCCAAGATGATTATTAGCCATGGAGAAATCTGAAGGCAATCACATTCCTTAAGTTTTCTTAACCTTATTAACTTAACTTCCTAGGGGGTCACCAATCCTAATATTTCCTTGGGTTGAGCATGCTTAACTTTTGTGTACCCGTGCAAAATTACAAATACTGGCTCTATCTGCTCCTGACCACCGGTACCCTGAGAATGCCCTTATCTCAAACATCATGCCAACTGCCTCTGGCTAACAAAATACTGTGTGGTCTGCACACCGGCCTTAGTCGAACTCGCTTCCTTGGGTTTCACAATATCTTTAGACCATCCTTAGTCCAGTATTGCACTACTTGCTGCCCTTCGGGTATTCCCTGATCTCCCAGGGCTAGTTTATAGACTAGGGTGTTTTACTTCTTTGATATCCCTTTCTGTGGATATTTCCTTTTACCATATAATCAAGACCATATTAGTATACTATTCTGTTGCCAAAACCGCTTGCTTTGCCAGAACTGCTTGGGTTCTGATACCAAAATTTAAGGCCCCGCCTTACATTCCACTTGATATCAATATTAATTAGAGTAGCAATTGAACAATTTAGTGGACACATAGGAATAATATAGATGTACTGATATTATTGAAACAATACTGCTTGATTATATTATAGGAATCCCAACAGGGTGCATTCACAATAGTTAAAGACCTCAAAATAATAAAAAGGTCTTCAAATAACCAACTGTCTTGGTTGATCTGCACCAAAACCACCAGTTGCCGGTAAGTGCACCTTTGCCCTTTAAGCCGCTGCCTGCAGCTGAAAACTTTATATATTTATTGAAAGGGTGAGATTCGAAAGAATCTCAGTAGTAATATGTGATCAGTCATATAAAATACGATAAATAAATATGCCATTTCCCATGTAATTCAACATAACAATAACACAAAGTATATAAATACTCACATAATGTATGAGAGAAATAGTTACTACCTGGAATTACCCTTTTCTGCTCTACTTGTCCATTCAAAATCTTGGTTTCGGCTCAAGCTAGTGCAAACTCCTATAAATTAAAGTTACAAGTAATTGATTATTACTTGAACTATTATTGCCTTTAATCATAGTTTGTTAGCTATCTATCACAGTTTCAACAATTTCTGCACAATTCAATTATGCATAGTGTAGTTTCATAGTTTTCCAGAAAAACTGACATATTTTCAATTGACTTTGGAAATTCATAATTAATTCTAGGAAATTTCAAATTGGCTGGTTCCAAAGCCTATGTACAGGTCTCTAAATGTATTTTCATGAATAAAATACCCAAGGCTGGTCACTACTATCACATTTTTCCCAGAAATTCACCAAACTTCCTATGTTCCAGATTGCATTCTAGAAACAGGGCATAACTTTGAAAAATCATATCTCTTAATCTACTCATCCAAAAATTATGTTCTACCCACCAAATTATATCTCTACATATCTACTTTAATCCTGCCAAATTCCATAATATTTGGACTAGGTTTGACTAATGAAATTCATTGCACAATCAGACTGCCTATAGTGACACAATTCAAACAGCACCTCCCCTTTACTTCATAAATTTCCAAATTTGCATACAATTATCCAAAAATCTTGAACACATGTATTCCTACACATTTTTCCCTTCTAACACAATGGGAACATCAAATCAACTAAATTCCAGTCCAAACCCTCTGTGAACAGTGCCTAGACAAAATATATAAAATTTAGGGAAAATGCGATTTTTACTTTCATGCAATTAAACATCTTCCTTACACTTCTAATCACATGATTAACCACTTAAACACCTTTTAAACATGATTGAATAAGATTTGGGTAGCATAACACCTTATGGTTTGGCATCCCTAAAATCATAAACAAAGGAAAGGAAGTCACTAAACAACTACAACAACAATCAAACACCTTGAATCAACCAAAATTATAAGGTTTTATGGCTTACCTTTTGTTCCTCCTCTTTCTTTCTAAACCATCCTCTCTCTCCTCCTTGTTTATCTTGGTTTTACTAGCTACATATGCATTTTAGGAAGGAATAGTGATTAGGAGAGTTTTTCCATGAATTAGAGACAAGAACAAGTGAGATTTACTTACAAACTTACCTAGTTTGATTCTTGAACCTTTGTCTCTCTTCCTTTGCACTTGCTTTCTTAAGCAACTCTCTCTCTCTCTCTCTCTCTCTCATTCTGTTGCTTGGCCAAAATGTTTGGTCTTTGGGAAGGGATAATTGCTCTCAAAATATCCAGTTCCATCTCCTTAAGATATTATATTTCGTTGTATTTTCCACATGTTTTTTGTTGACTTTTCCCTTGCTTCATATTTTTGTTTTTGATTCATAAATATTCTTTCCTCTTTCTCCATTTACTTGACCGAAATGTTTGCCTATTAAAGGAGTTAAAATGCTTCTTGATTTATCATAAGTTTACTGCCTCAAATATTATATTATACCTACAATTTTTGGCTTTTCAAACTTTAGCTTTTTTCTTGATTTAGTTCTTTCAACTTGGCACTTGGGATTTAATTATTAGTTTACCTTTGCTTCTTGCCCACATATGACGAAATGAAGGCCTCCAATTGACCAAGTTGGCTTCTTGGACTATCACAATTTTATTTCTTCAATTACCCACCATTTTTGAATTTTCAACTCTAATTTTACTCAGCAATTTTATCACAATTTTTGAACTATCACAATTAATTCCTCTTGAATTAATATGGTCCAAGTAAATTATTTTCCTTTCTTGCTCCCTACTTTAGCCAAAATTCATCCTAATTAAAGGGAAAAATAGATGGCTTCTTGTTTTATTGGTCAAATGACCATTTTGCCCTTACATTTTGTGATTTTTGCATAAGCTGACAGAATTTTCAAAGTTTCATCAAACTTTGAAAATTCACATCTAATTGTACAAATGTCCAATTAGTATGGTTCTAAAGGCTATGTGGCCCTTATTAAGTCTATTTTTAAGAAAAAATATAGCCTTTAGCCAACTGGAAGCTCATAATGCCCAAAATTTCCATTTTTGGATGATGCCAAAGAATCTTGCCAGTTTCATTGGGCTAACTTCAAAAATTCATAACTCTTTGTGTATAGCTTCAAATGACTTATATGACCTATCAAATTAAAGCTTGATAAGTTTAGTTTCATTTTTAAAAATTTCACACTCTTTAGATACCATTTGTTTATCCAAAAGCATCACACAACCAGACCGCCACATAGGAAAATACTTTGGCACCAAAGTTTACATTCCTTGGACTCTTGCTAAACTGAGGCTTAACAGTCCACTTGGTTCAGGCTTCTTCTCAAGCTTCTAATCCCAAAATTCAAGATATTACAATGGCCATATATAAGAAATATGAAGCATTGAGCATGCGAATTTTGTCATTATGTTAACATGAGCCTATGTAAGGCAAGTATATCATATACTAGCATTTATCTTACATGTATTGTTTGGTATTGTTTGCTATTAAGATTTCTCTGAATCTCAACCTCCCCCAACCAACTGTACATGCACGTAAGCATAGAAGAGGAGTGTAGGACAATGTGCTAGATGGAGAAGTTGTGATAAGGGGATGAATACTAAGATGCGCTAACTCGTTATGTATAATTAATATTTGAAATGGTTAATGGTATAACCCGTATGACAGATAGATATTTTTCGAAGTGCAATAATTGAACTAGAAGATGGGTAATCGCATAGTACAAGCCCATTAGTTAAGTAAGCCGAGGAATTAATAAGTAGAGAAAACTCTGATAGTAATGAATGGAAGAAATGATGAGCTAAAGTGAAAAGTAACCCCGTAAATATGTTAATATGTAAATACAGTTTTACCACATAAATAGTACCCTAAGAATAATTGCGAAAGTTTTTGGTTGGGGGCTTATTTACTGATTCTCCTGAGCTATAATAATAAAGTTAACGCTTTCAATGCATAATAAAGGGGCATAAGTAACATGCATTACATTTGGTGGTATCAGAGCTAGTTTGGAGAATTTTGACTTGATTGTGGGTTCTTAGAGTCTAATTTATGGCAAAGATTGGCTCTTGCCTCAACATGGCCTTTCTATAGCCGGGGGAGGTTGCACTGGTTAGAATTTTCCCTGGGCCAAGTGGTAGTGTATAAAACTAGCGACTGAGGTACCTTGAGTTGCCACAGCCTATGGGTGTCACGAAGACTATGTTGGGATCAGAGTAGTGATTCTGTTATTTGGCTAATATGCTATGTTGCTGTGAATAGGTATAGATATATCTTGTTAGTGATCCCGTAACTAGAATGAAATATGGGTGAGATTCGAACTTAGAGAAATAGAATTTCCCTTGACCACTTATTGGCAGACTGGTTTAGATGAAGGGTAGAGTTGTGTATAGAGAATAAAATGGAGTAGTAGTGATGTATACTCAGCAGAGAAGGGTACAAGCTCTGGAGAATTAGATGTCAAGCTAGCCTATGACCTAGATTCCAAATGTAACGCCTGTTACTTATGCCCCTTTATTATGCATCAGAAGTGTTAACTTTATTATTACGACTCAGGAGAATCAGCAAATAAGCTCCCAGCCAAAAAAATTTACAATTATTCTTGGGATACTATTTGTTTGGTAAAACCATATTTACCGAATTTATGTATTTATGGGGTTACTTTTTACCATGCCCTTATGTTATTTTCACATTTTTAGAGTATTTGCACGCAGTTTGGTGTTCACACAGGAATAGTATAAATATACTGATAATAAGTGCTTGATTATAGGAATTCCCAATAGGAATTGTATATAATAGTTACAAATAATGTAGCCGTACATGGCTATTAGAGTGTCTAAACTCGTTACAATGAAATGTAGACATCTTCCCTTCTTTGTTCCACCACTGTATTCCTCTCATGCAGTTCTCTTTTTTGTTCTTAGCACACTACCAGTTTTCACCTGTCTAAATGGTTGGTTAGGGGGTGAGATTCAGGGGAATCTCAGTAGCAAACATACAGACAATGTATGTAAGATGAATGCTAGTTCAAGATATGCTTGCCTTACTTAGGCTCATGTGCACATAATGATATTCTGCATGCTCAATATTTTGTGTAGTATACTTTTGGCCATAGTAAAAATAGAAACAAAGCTTTATTCATTCATACATGCTTCACACAATCAAGCAAAGCAATTTGCCAATCAATACACATTAAACACATCAAATACATGCAAGTAAGTAAGTTTACTACCTCTTGTCTTGAGACCTCCTCTTGTACCTTTACTCCAACCATTGAAGATGCTTCTTCCTTGTCACCTTATAACCCTAGAAATATAACCATATGACTTGTTAGAGTAATGAAAGTGAGCCATGTCTTCAATTCCTACATTCCCTTTTAAATGTCACAATTTTGTAGGTCAAACCAAATCTGTTAGTTTTGACTCTCAACTTTCAACAATCATAACTTATTCCCCATGATTCCAAATGATGTGGTTCAAAGTTCTAGGCAAAGCTCTTTGTGAGTCTATTTTATAAGAAAAATATTACTTAGAGCCAATTCTAACCATAGAATTCCTGAATTATGACCAAAGTCACATTGGTCTAGGATTCTGTCCAGATTCAATACCTAACTTCAAAAATTCATAATTCTTAGTGTATTGATCCAAATGGCACAAATGACCTATCACATTAAAGCTTGATAAGTCTACTTTCATACTAAAAAGTTTCATGGCCATTTGACTACATTCTATTACTAAAAAAGACAATTCATTCTAACTGCTACGCAAGAAATTACACTGGCAGCAACATTATAACTTTACAAATTGTGTTCTAATGACCCAGAATTTATAACCAGGGGCTATTACCACATAGTTTTTCATGTAGAACATAATGGTAACATCAAAATGATTAAATGATCATTTATCAAGGCATATTTAAACTAGAATTTAGGGTTTGGTGCAACAAATTACCAAGTCACATTTCAACTACCAAACTTAGCTTATATGCTTCCAAAACAACACATAATCACGTGTATATGATGAAAGCTTCTTGAACCCTAACAAACCCTAACTAATCAAAATTAGGGCAACAACAACCAACCTAAACAACTAAATCAACCAAAACAACATATACATCAAAGTGATGCTCTTGCTCCCCTCTAGCTCCTTCTTGATCTCTTTTCTTGATTCTCTACCTTTTGCTCTTGCAAGATGGCTTAAAACACTTTCCTTAAAAAATCTAAATCCATAGAAATGAAGCTGTCATAAAGGGGAACAATGTTTATAAAGAGCTTATAAGCTAGAAAGGTTATTTATCATGTGAAAATTAGCCAAGAAGCTTACCTAGTGCACTTGCTCTTCTTTTCTCTTTCCTTAAGCTTTTGTTCTTGAAGCACTCTCTCTCTCTCTCTCTCTCTCTCTCTCGGCTTTTGTTTTTGATGAAAATGATGGCCTTTGTAAGAGAGAAATGATCTTAAAATATCATCTTCCACATCATTACAATATTAATATTTAATTGCAATTAATCACATGTTTTAATTTTGACTTGGCCAATATTGCTTTGTCTTTTAATTAATGTTGGACTAAGTCTTTTGTTTTTCCCTCTTACTTTCCTGTTAGACGAAAGTGCTTTTGGGAGATGATAATGATTTATTTAAAATATCACAACTTCACCTCCTTACTTATAATATATTTTATTGTAAATTTTACCACATGTTTTCCTTGACTTTTCCTTTCTTCATCTTTTATTTTTTGGCCATGAATATTTTCTCTTCTCTCTCTCCATTCACTTGGCTAAAATTTATGGCCCATTGGAAGAGTGAAATAACATTTTGATTTATAATATTTTCAGCTCCTCAAATATTACTTTTAATTTGCCTACAATTGTTGACTTTTCAACATCTTTTACTTGGCCCAAAATTCCTTCATATTGTAGCATAAGAATAATTAAGTATTTCATCCCCTTCTTGCTTCTATTGTTGGATGTACAAGACCTCAAGAAAAGCAAAAAAAAAATTTCTTTCAATTTTTATTTAGTTATATGACCACTTTGCCTATACATTTTTATAATTAAATTGGGCCTTCTTCTTTTCCTTTGTGTTTGGCCAAAAATCATTGTTAATTGGGCCCAAAAATTGTGTTATTCTATTATCTAATTTGGGCTTCAAAAATAGGCCTTTATGAAGACACAAATTGAATTTTATGTCCTATTGTGGCCTAAAATTCGTTTACCCAAAAATTACACTGTTTTGCCATTTCAAGTGTGCCAAACCTCACCATTTGTTCCCTTTAATATGAGGAATTTTGGTGAATAAAATTTGGGATGTTACACTTCTCACTTTAACTCATCAGTTCTTCCATTCATTACTATCAGAGTTTTCTCTGCTTATTAATTCCTCTATTTACTTAACTAATGGCCTCGTACTATGTGATTACCTGTCTTCTAGCTCAATTATTGCGCTTCGAAAAACATCCATCCATCATGCAGGTTATACTATTAACCATTTCAAATATTAATTATACATAACGGGTGAGCTCATCTTAGTCCTCATCTCCTCATCATAACTTCTTTGTCTGGCACATTGTCTTGCACTCCTTTTCTATGCTTACTGATAGAGCTCAATATTTATATATTTTTATTAATTAATCTTAGGCTTTTGTGGGACTTAATTGAATATTTTGGGCATAATCAAGTGTTAAAGTGAGATTTTAGTGAAAGGATAATTTGGGAATTAAAGTGGTTAAGTTGTTATATTTAATTAATATTTGTTATTACCATTATTCTTTAATTGTGAACAAAAGATATTACCTTTGTAAATCTAATTTTGTAGGTGATGACAAGTCACAACTCACTTTTTAACCTAAAAACAATTAAAAAGAAGAGGCAATTAAATGGGGACCACATGAATGAAGAAAGGAGGAACGTGGACCGAAAGAGAATTGGGAGGAAAAGCAAGTTGGGCTGAAATGAATAAAGGCAAGCTAGATCGAACCAACTGAGCACCAAATAGAATGAAAGGAGAGCTGAACAAAAAAAAAAGAATAACGAAATGAGCTGGGCCAAGAACCAATGAAAAAGAAGTGATTGGATCAAATGGGAATAGAGAGAAGGAAGAGGGAAATAATAAAGGAGCTGGCCGACATTGTTGACCCATGTTTTGGCACTAAAGGCCGACCCAATAAACGTGGAGTGTTGCGGCTGTGTGTAAAAGGGGGAAGGAGCATCGAATGGAATGGAGGGCTTACGTGTGTGAAGAGTGAAAAGAGACACACGACACAAAGAAGAAAAGAGGGAGGCGTGAAAGAGGAGGCAGATCAGAAATAAAGAGAGGGAGGTGTGAGGCATAGGAAAGGAAAGAAGGAAAAGTCAAGATTGGCAGCTGTGAAGAAGAATAAAAAGAACACAGTACTGAAATGAATAGAAGAAGGGAGAGTGCGGTTGTGGCTGTTGGTGTGTGGAAAAGAGAAGCAACCGAATGTGTGCAGAATTGAAAAGAGGAGACGCAAGCTTCTAGATGTGTGCAAGCATCTATGGTTAATTTCTTCTTCCATCAAGCTTCATCCTTCTCTTCCTCCATGTGTAGCTAAGTCTTGGTGATTTCCTTGAGTTGGGTAATGGTTTGAGCTTCTAAACTTTAATGGAATTCCTTTAAGCTCTCTTTTTAGTTCATGATTATGTAGCTTGGTTAAGTATGTAATTGTGATCTAGATTGTTATGCCAAGTGAATAAACTTGGTGGTTGAGCTAGGAGTTGATTAATTAAGCTTTGTATGATTCATATTATGAGTAGGTTGAATTGTTTATTCCAACTTGGTTAAGTGGATTTAAATGATTAAACTGACTGTTTTGAATTGTTGTAATGGTAATTACAAGCTAGAATTGGAAGTTGATTATTCATCTCCTTGAGTCTGAATTATTTGGTGGTATTCATTTAATTGCTTCGGTAGAATGAATTAAATGATTATTGCAAGTATGGAGCTAGTGGTAACTTAGTTCCATCCTCTTGACTCATATTATGGAATTCATATCATTAGCAAGCAAGGAAGACTAAAACCCCAACTCAAGGGAAGCCCATTTCATCATTATTCTAGTTTAGTAAATTCACTTTGTTTTAGTGTTAAATTCAATTCCATTTGCTTCTTTGTTTTAAAAACTGAAAAATACAAAAATATTGTTTTAGCTTAGTTTACTTCATTAGTTTATAAATGCAATTTCTCAAAAATGATTTCTCACAACTTTAAGGCTTTTTATCACTTTACTACTTAGGAAATTGGAAATTAATCTCCTCACAAGAACGACCTAGGTTGAGCTACTACGCTATATTTTTAAACCTAGTTTTATTTTGTGAACTCACACGACATGGGTTCATCACTTACGTGCCTGTATGGTTGGTTGGGGGAGGGTGAGGTTCGAGGAAATCTCAATAGAAAAAAATCCTGAACAATGTATGTAAGATAAATGCTAGTGCATGATATACTTGCCTTAAATAGGCTCATGTTAACATGTAGACATATCTGCGTGCTCAAGGCTTCACATTTCTTACATATGGCCATAACATCAATAGAAAACAGAGCTTCAATCATTCAACTATGTTACACATAGACAAGTAAAGCAATCATGCACATCAACACACAAGTATACATATCAATACATGCAAGTAGGGTAAGTTCACTACCTTTTGTTTTCAAGTCCCCCTTTATACCTTTTCTTTCAACCACTGAAGTTGCTTCCATTGTCTCTTCTTTGTCATCTCATGGACCTAAATAAATGGTCATATTATTAGAGCTATGACAAATACATGTCCAATGGGTTACATAGGCATTCAACAACTTTAAGGACCTAATCCCAACCCTTGGAGTTTCTAATTATTATATTTGTGCCATTAAGTCTTAACTTCGCATAAGACATAAAGCTGGCAGATTTTTCACTGTATTTTAAAAAATCATAACTAATTCTACAACTTTTTGTGTACTTATCCAATTAGTACAAATTATCCATAAAATAAATCTTTTGGGGTCTACTTTATTTATGAAAAATTTAATGGACATTAGAATTCATTTGGTCAGACAAAACCACGTCACCATCAATCTACCGCAAAACAACTTCCAGGTTCAATGCCTAATTTTCAAAATTCATAATTAATTCTAGAAAACTCCAAATTGACTGATTTCAAGTACATTGTAAACATATTTAAATGTAATTTCAAATAAAAATATCATTTTCTAGAAACTACAGCCACACAATTTCTAGAAATTTATCAAACCTTAACTGTTCCAGAATTGGTTCTAGAAACAGGTCCAACTTTGAAAAATCATAACTTTAAATCCACTGGTTCAAAAATTACATTCTACCTTTTGAAATGAAGCTCAAGATGTCTTATTTCATTCTGAAAAGTTTCATAGGCTTTGAACTAGTTTTGGCTGTAAAAAACACGCCACAATATTATTGCCTTCCAAAAATGAAATCTGGCGGCACTACTCTTAAGTTCCAAATTTATGATTTCTTATTGCTAAACCTCATTTAACACCATTTACAAAACTAAACCACCATGAACTCTAAGACTAATCATATAATTGCAAATTAGGTCCAAACTACCCATTCCATAAAGCTCCACCAAACCACACAATATATGGTTCAAAAGAAAGCTCTTACTTACCTCTTGTTTCTTCTAGGCATTATTCTTTGATTCGACCACTTTAGGTCTTGATAAATGCCTCAAAACACCTCCTCTTGAAAAGCTAAAATCATAAAAATAAAGCTTCGACAAGAGAAACAATGTTTATGAAGACATTTTTTGCTAGAAATGTGAGTAGGAGGGTGAAATCTTATAGAGAAGTTCTTACCATGCTTCTTGACTTACAAAATTTCAGATGTAGTTTCTTTCTCCTCCTTCTTGTCTTTGACGTCCAAAATGGTGAAGAAGGAGGGTAATGTGGTTTTTTAGTCACTTATTCGCCTTTATTATGGGCTGACCAAAATCCCAAAGAAAATGGAAGGCCAAGATGAAATCTTGCATTTGATAGGTGTCATGCTCAAGAAGCCATAGCCCTTTGATTAAATCCTTAGTTGACAAGTGGCTTGTTTTCACCTACTTAGTTACTCTAACCAAATGGAGTTTGGTTAAGCTAACAAGATTATTTCCTATTCCTTTTTTGGTAGCCAAAAACAAAAATTGAGAGATGGAAAAAAAGAGGAAATGTTTTATCTATTGGTTCATGGCTTCTTGTACATAAAGAAGCTTATTATCCATTGGTTACTTAGTTGAATTTTCTTGTCTTCTATTTTTCTTTTCTCATAATTACTCTGACTTTTTCAAGAACAAATCCTAGCCCTTAATCTTGGGTTCCAATTTTAACCTCAAGATCCAATGGCAAATGTCTCTTTTGCCCTTGATTATGGCAACATTTACTAAGTTGCCATTATTTCTTTTATTTCATTTTATTTCTCTTCCTTCTTTCTTCCAAGATTCCTTTCTTCTTCCTTTTGGATACAAATTAGGCTTTATAACATTTTTGCCTTTAGATAAAGGAACTGGATATTTCCTTTATCTCTTTGGAACTAAATTCCATACTTTTTTCTTCACAAATTAGTCCCTAAAAGACATTTTGTCTCTTGGACATTCTTGGGACTTTTACAAACTTGGGCTTGATAGTCAGCTTGAGTTAGTCTTAATCTCAATGTTCTGGTCCTAAAATTTAGGATATTACAGATGGGTACTTTGCAATGATGAGAGGACACTTGTCATTCTCTTGTGGTGCTAACACAAAAGTTGTGTCATTATTAACTACCATGACTTACTTTATTAAAACTACTTTAATAAAGTTACTTTATCGGTGTCTACTTGGGTTTCACTTGGGACTTACTCAGGATTACATCATGCATATCGGAGCCCACAAGAGTATGTATGTGGGCCCCACATGGTGCCACATACCGGTATCTTTTCTAAAAAAGCAAGGTATACATGTCTGTCCCAAAAATACCATGTTCATAGCAACCATGTTCATAAAGCAGGGTACACATGTCTGTTCTTGACCAATCAGTCCCATACCTCATGACTTATATGGGTGGCAACTTTTTACCAACCCAATGGCACCATATATGTGTCATATGCACATCTGCACTGACACTTAGATCCTACTGCCTACACATACTAGGCCCTTTTCCCGGTAGAGCCGGATCACATAGTCCTTAAGAGTCTTTCTATCTCTTGTTATCCTTAGGATTCTTCCTGAATTGGGCTCAGTCATCTGCCTAATACATGCTTATCTTCAAAGTCCTAGGCCTAAAATTTGGGATATTACAATTCTCCCCTCATTCAATAAATTTTGTCCTCAAACTTTCAAGCATCATGTGGTACTATCGGTACCTCAAGGAATTATCTCTAGACATTCAACTATCTCTTTCATTTGTAAGCTCATAGAGCATGAAACATAATGATCATATCCTTATATCTTTGATAGTATTCAGCCAGCATTCTTGTTCATTTTGTACCCAGTATATAGTATTCAAACACATGACCCACTAGTCCATTCTCACAGTGCTTGGTTTCTCAAGCCTTATTGCTTTTTCGAGACTCTCCCAGATCACATTTTATGCATATCAAGCCTTATGGCTCATTCTACCCCTATAGCACTGGATATTCTGGTCTTACAGTTAAGGGAATCACCCCTATGCCATTGGCATATTAGGACTTACTGTCTCGGCTACAACCTGGTATAGCCTGAATGTTTTAATAACCTCAAGATATACTTTGGACATACTAGTCTAATGTCACCACGCTAGGAAATAATCACATCGCTAGGTTCACAGGTCTTACTATTGTCCGATGACCTAGGGCCTCTGCCCTATGCAACTTACACACTGCTTTGGTGGTTAGATGTAGGCTCCACCTTTCTATAGTGTCTCAATCTATTTTATCCAGAAAATGCGTCTTACCAACTCAAGCCTCTGCTGGTCACAATTCTCAAATACATAATATGCTGTCGGCCTAAGGAAATACTAGTTCATTAGTCTTATGGCCTTAAGACGTGCCATCCATCATCTTTACTAAATATATATCGAATCTCGCTACCTAAGACACACAGTCCACTAGGTATTTTGAATTCATTATAGACTTTATCTCTTGCTACTCAAACCCTTCATATACTTATGTAATGTTCACAAGGCATGCAAAAAAAACCATTTAATATCAATCAATTATTCGACATTCAGCAATCACAGGACACATAGTCTAATTGGAAATCACAGGACACACTGCCTAATATCAACCATCTAGATAGCCTACGAGGTTTCATATCTTAGGGAATCACCCCTATGCCATAGGCACATTTGTACTTATAGCCTCGGGCATATGCCCATCTGTCACTGGATATTTATTAGTTCTTATAGCCTAGGGTAACTGTAATATCCCAAAAAGTGATTAAGGGCTAATGACTTTAAAAGTGGATATAATTATTGTTGAATAAACACTTTTGGAGAATGTGTGATGGGAATTTGGATATTTTAATGATTCCAATGGCTTCCTTGTGAAAATTCATGTGGGGAGAGTGTTTATTGTGAAATTGGAACCATTGGGAACAATCGTGCAAAAGTTGAAAACTCTGTCCATTGAAGCTCTGTACAGGGCAGCCAATTTGTATGGACGTTTTAAATAGGCAAATGGTATCTAAAAATTCTGAAATTTTCCATTCTTATAGTTCACATCTCAAGCTTCAAAATGGACATATAATTTGTTCCATTTCGTTTTGTGAACTAGGAGATATAACTGTCCAAAGTTTGGGATGGAAACTAAACTCTGTTTTGGGGCAGTGATGAGTTTTATGTAATTCTGGAATTGTGTGGTGATTTTTAGTAATGGCCAATATTTTTCCTATGAAGAGGACTTAAATATCTTTCATTTGGCTTTGGAATCACCTCATTTTGAATTTTCTAGAATTAGTTATGATTTTTCAAAGTTTGGGCAGAAAATCTGCCAGAAAATCCGAAAATGGGAATTATGACATCATCTCATTAAAAGATGATGTCAGCATGGATTATTAATCAAATTGCTCATCTTCTTCAGCCATTTCACGCCATTTCCAGCTGAAGATAGTGAGAGAAAGTTGAGAGCTCTTAGAGAGAGAAAGAGGAGAAATCTCGCAAGGTAAGCCGATTTCTTCGACGATCTAGCTCCTAACGCGTATAACCTTGTTCCTAAGCTTCTCTTCTATGTTATTTAAGGTGTTTGAGAAGACAATTTGGTGTTCAAGGGACTAGGGTTTTCAGCCACTCTTGAGAAAAGCTAGAAGGAGCTTGAGGTAACTTCCAAACTTTCGTATATTGCTTATTCTGGCTGCTGTGGGCAATTTAATTGGTGAAATTTCGCCGGATTGCCATTGGTTTTAAAGTTTGGAAATGATGTGGCCTAGGGGTTATGCTGCCCAAATTGGGTCTTAATGTTAGTTGTAACCTAATGTAATGGTTAATAAAGTGGTTAGGAGTAGAAAGGAACGCGTTTACGGAGCCGAAATCGTAAAACCCCGATTTTCCCTGGAGAACTCATAAATTTCGGCCAGCCCTAGAAATGGGTCTTAGAGTTGGATTTTCAATGATTTGATGGTTCCATTGAGTTCAGGGGCGAAAATTAGGTGGGGTTACAGTTGGGCACTTTTTCAAAAAAGGCCGAGAAAGCATAATTACGGAAACACCCCTAAAACCCTAAAAGTAGGGCTGCCAAGGGCAATTTTGTAATTTGATATTGAATTTGATAATTCTGAGTACGGAAATGGATTCCTTGGGCGGAAATATGTTAGGATAGCCCATATTAGAATTTCGAGAAAAGTGCAACCGGTCCGGGTATGGTGGGCCCAGGCCGGGTCCCCGGGGGTATTTTTGTAAATTTTCATTATAGACTCATATAACCCTAAGTAACACTATGGAAGTGTCTAAATAGTGCATTTGGAATTGTAGGATTCGATATTTGCCGCCCTCGTGAGCCAACTACGCCAGCGAACGTCAGAAAGGAACGAGGTAGTGACTTTTCTTTTGTACCATATATGATGCATTGTATGTGTGTTATATTGTTGATTTGTAATGAATTCGTATGCTGCGACATCTGTGGATATGTGGAAGCACCGTCAGTCCAATAGTCCCTGAGTAGCTAACAACGGTTCGGGTTAGGGCAGTGTGCCTTCCCGGCGGAGAAAGGGGATGAGGATGAGGTGTGTTATGTGGGCCGAAAGGCTATTTGTGAGGCCGACGGGCCATTTGTGAAAGCCGGTTAGCTGTATAAGCTATAAGGCTATATGTATGCACGGCTATGCCAATAGTCCCTGAGTAGCTAACAACGGTTCGGGTTAGGGCGGTGTGCCTTCCCGGCGGAGAAAGGGGATGAGGGTGGAGTGTGATATGCCACGCCAATAGTCCCTGAGTAGCTAACAACGGTTCGGGTTAGGCAGTGTGCCTTCCCGGCGGAGAAAGGGGATGAGGGTGGAGTGTGATTTGTGGTGCTGCTGCTGTATGATGATTTGCTTACATGCTGTGTGCTTATGTGTGGTATAAATGTTTTGTTACTACTGGGATTCTCTTGAATCTCATTCTTTCCTTTAACTAACCTTTCAGACAGGGCGAGTGGCTCTAAGGAGAAGCGTACGACCCGGAGCGGTTAGAATCTTATAGGGACATCTATTTTGGTTATGTTGGTTAAACCTGTTGGACAGGGTGTCTGTATATTATGTTGGTTGTAAAGAATAGTTGAACGTAGTTGTGTAGTCCCCTATATGGAGGTTGTAAACCCTTTTTGTGTATGAATGGAACCCGGGGGTTGCCGGGATTGCTATTAGATATTCTGATATGAATGAATGTGAATTAACTGCACAGGTGATTATATTCGATAATTGAACTTGAGACCGGAATAGGAAAGAAGTTTTGAAAATCTTATAAAGTCCCTACTTCACAGGGAGTTCTAAATGAGTTTTGAACTATTCGACGGTCTCTAAACCAATTTAATTACGTAATATCGAATTATAATTACGCTATTTAAGGCAGGGGG
Organism: Inga leiocalycina; assembly: GCA_963242795.1. Taxonomy (NCBI): domain Eukaryota; kingdom Viridiplantae; phylum Streptophyta; class Magnoliopsida; order Fabales; family Fabaceae; genus Inga; species Inga leiocalycina. Next base: position 48,341,323 of record OY725327.1, on the reverse strand, counting down.
TTACAGTAACTCCCCATATAAGGTAAACTTACGGACTTTCTGCCTCAAGCCTACCTTGCTTAAGACGCCTTGGGTAACTCCTAGTTTAACTTGTACTTATGGGTCTTATTGCCTTAGGACTAACTCTCTCATCATTCTTAGGATTTACACCCTTTTAGGACAATATTCAAAATCTCATGCATCAAGTTATTCCCGAAATCTCATGTATTGAGTTAATGCCTGGAATCTCAAATTCAGATTGCACAGCAAGTCTTATAACCTTGCTCTGAATGCACATAAGTTCTTATGACTTAAGGACACATTAGTCTAATAAGTCTTACTACCACCATATATTCATAACACAAATATACTCTATGGTAAACACATATATGTAGGACCATTACATAAGATACGAGAGCAAGAGTTGCTTTCCTTTATACGACAAGCCTATTCTTCTTGAGTCTAAGACTCCTATCTTTCTTTCAACAATAACACTATGGCATCTCATGGCGATTTACAAGGTCATATAGACCCCTTTCTCTAGCAATTTTGCTATCTACTTCTTTAATTCCGCCATCCCTTTTGGGGTCATTCTGAATGAACTTTTGATATTGGTCTCATTCTAGGGATAAGTCTACTTCCCTTACTGGGGTAATATACCCATGTTGTATAGGGAATTCAGAAGGGACTAGTACATTTTCTAATATCTATCTCAACTATGACACCGTAATTCATGACTACTCTTTGTTTTATCAATAAACTATTCTTATTCAATCTCTCTATTATCATGATTTTTCCCTATACTAGAATAGCAACTAGCAACCTCAAGAAACCTCACACACATTTTTGTACCATATTCTAGTACCTTGAATTATTCTGGGCTATTTCAAATGCTTAAGGAATCAAAACTTAATAGTTGATTCCTGGGTTATGATTTACTTGGTAACCCTTCTCTGGCTGTGAGATAGACATCCAACTTTTAGGTTCATCACTAACTCTAGAATCTTGACATCACATAAATCGAAAATCATTTTCCTCAAATATACCTAATAGGCATGCTAAAATCATGATCAATAGTGCTTATTTTAGCTTTCACGATATTGAGGTGTTATCCTCAAAACATTACTAAAGGTTCAATACTATCTATAAGGTTCAAGCTTCCATCATGAAACAGAACTATAGTGAAACCTAATTCACATTTTGACCTAAGTACTAGTTCAGGTTAGATCTAATTCAAGCATATCCTCAACCTTCAGTATCATAAGATCGAATCCTTAGACCATCAGCATTAATCATGAGGTTCTAAGTTTACCTCAATCCTCGATATTATAAAGGCATATTCTAATCATCATTCTTTCACCGCAAAGACAATCACTGCCATCTCTACATCATGAGTAGGTAACTCATCTTGTAAGGCTTCAACTATTGAGAGGCATCCGTTACTATTCTGCCCTACTATATTGAAATGGTTAGCAATAGAATTCATATTCTATGCTATCTCATCTATCACCGCTGCTCCGTTTCTTTCTCTATATATAGCTCTGCCTCTTCCTTTGGTAGGCTAACTAACTGACAGGGGAAGATCTATCTTTCTGGGTTCATCTATCACCCCTATCTCTTAATCCTAACACCACTCAGGATTATCCAAATATCAATACAAATACCATTCACATATCAGAGCATACTAGCCAAATGTAAGAATCTCTCCTCTGATACTAATAAAGGTAACACCTATTCTTTATGCCCCTTTACTATGCATAAGAAGCGTCATCATTCTTATTACAGCTCATGGGAATTAGTAAATAATCTCCTAGCTAAAATTTTTCACATTTATTCTTAGGGCATTATTCATTTGGTAAAGTACATATTTACCAAATTGTTTAATTTTACTACATATTTACCAGTTTGTTTAATTTTACTCATATGGTTACTTAATTCTTTTCATTCCTTATTATCAGAGTATCTCTTCGTTTGTTGAACTGCTTTGCTTACTTAACTAATGGGCTCATACCGTATGGTTAACCATTACTAGTTCAATTATTGTGCTTCAGAAAACATCTATCATCATGCGAGTTATACAATCAACCATTTCAAATATTAATTATACATAACGGATTAGTGTGTCTTAGTCTTCATCTCCTTATCACAACTTCTTCATCTGGCACATTGTCCTTCTCTCTTTTTCTTTGCTTACGTTCCTATATGGTTGGTTGAGGAAGGGTGATATTTAGGGGAATCTTAGTAGCAAACAATACCACTTAACATGCAAGATAAATGCTTAATGCATGACTTGCTTGCCTTACATGAATTTATGCTAACACAATGACATATTTGCATGCTCAATGTATCATACATCATACTCATAGCCATGACATATACAGAAATAGAGCTTAAATTAGTCATATATGTATCACATAATAAAGTAAGGAATTTACTCACATCTATACATAAGTATAAATATCAAGGACATGTAAGTAGGGTAATCCATTGCCTTTTATCTTTGAGTCCCCATTTTGGTACCTTTACTTCCAACCACTGAAGTTCTTCCATTGTCTCTTCTTTGTCATCTCATAGCCCTAGATAAGTGGCTAAATTATTTGAGCCATGACAAATAAATGGCTAATGATCTACTTTAGCCTTTAGGACATGTCTCTTATCCTTGGACCTATACATGTCCCAAATTTTATAACTCAAGACACTTTGGTTGGTTAACTTTAGAGTTAACACATTAGGCCCAATTGGTATTTAATGGCCTCACATTAACTTGAAGTGCTTAACTTAACCCTTAGAAGTCAACTTAATTACCATATGCCATAACCTTTTTATTTTTGCGCAATTTCCAAAAGTTGGGCAGAATTTTCAAGAACTTTGAAATTCATATCTTTTTCTACAAATATCCAAATTAGGTGGTTCAAAATTGTATACATCACTTATTAAGGGAAAAATAGTTCCTCCGGCTAGTTCCACACATAAAAATCAAGAATCACTAATAAACTCACACTGTTATAGATTTTGCCAGTTTTATAAATCCAACTTCAAAAATTCATATCTCTTAATATATTAATCCAAATGGCATAAATGACCTATCTAATTAAAGCTTATGATGTCAACTTTAAATTTGAAAATTTTCATAACCATTGGATATCATTTGCTCAATCAAAAACTTGTCACAAACAGATTGCCTCATAGAACTCAAATCAGGTAGTACTTAAACTAGTCTTATTTTATCATTCAGCACCATATAACATCATATATTCATGATTTAACATTAGGGTGGTATAAGAGTTAAGAAAAAATCAACGAAATCACAAGGTATATGGTTCAAAATTATGCTTAAGCTTACCTCTTCATATTTATATATTTGGTTCGGTATTTCGGCAGTACTTTAGCTAACTAGACAACACAAAACACCTCAGATTATAAAATTGAGACCATAAAAAGAAATGTCTCAGTGAGTAGAACAACTTTCCTAAAGGACTTACTGGACGATAACGACAATTTGGGGTCGGAATCGACTCCGGAGCTCAAGAACACAACACTATTCATCCTTTCTCTTTCCTTTTCCATTTTCTCTTGATTTTCCTCATGTTTCCCTTCATTTTTGGACCTTGGCTAAAAGTTAATAAGAGAAGAGAGAGAGTTGAGTTTTCTTAAAGAGACATATGTCACTTGCTTTAATCCTACAGTGCCATGTGTCTTGATCTTGCTTTAGATAATGACAGGTATCCTAAAAGTATCTTCTTTTCTCTTTTTCTGTCTCTTTATGCATCCTTACATGTCAGGGGAAGAAGAGGCTTGACAATTTTCTTAGACTTCAGGTACGGTGTTCGGGAAGTCAAGTACATGACCGGGCCGGAGACCGGTGGATTCCCCAGACTTAGGGGCTAGGTGGCACCTTCGGGGAGTGATACCTTAAAAGGCAAAACACAAGTGCCATCATTAGGGACACTTGTCACTCTCTTAACATGCCAAGAAAAAAGTTGATTGATACTTTGCAATGATGAGAGGGCACTTCTCACTTTCTTGCGGTGCCAATACAAAAGTATTGTCATTATTAGCCATCATGACTTACTTTATTAAAACTACTTTAATAAAGGTACTTTATTGGTGTCTTCTAGGTTTCACTAAGGAGTTACTCAGGATTGTGTCATGCATATCGGAGCTCGTAAGAAGACACCAGGTCGAAGTATGTATGTGGGCCCCACATGGCGCCACCTACAGATGTTTATTCCAAATATGTCCTCCTTGAAAATGCCATATGCACACCTATACCGTCATCTTTTGCTCAACCAATCAGTCCTATACCTCATGACATATCTGGGTGAAGTCTTTCTATCAACCCAATAGCACCGTATATGTGTCCTATGCACATCTGCACCGATACTTTGATCCTACTGCTTATAGATACTGGGCCCTCTGCCCAGTAGGGCCTGATCACATAGTCCTCAAGAATCTTTCTATCTCTTGTCATCCTTGGGACTCTTCTCAAACTAGGCTTGGTCGTGTACCTAATATAGGCTTATCATCTAAGTCCTAAGCCCAAAATTTAGGATATTACACTATATCATCGTTATTCCAAATAACCATCAAGTATATGTTATATTTTTTTGGTTATAGAACAATAACCATAAAATAAACTCCTTTCAGCTAGAGATAAAAACTTTATTGTTCACAATATTAACCATTAATTATTATACAAAATATTTCACCATTTTTCATGAACAATTGTTGAATATTGTTTACTATATTTAATAATCATTGACTAAGAACCGTGAAAAATAGTGCCCTATAAATAACGGTTACATTGAAACAACCATTAAATATATGACCCTATATTTAATGGCTTATAGCCGTTAAATATAAATATTTAGTGCTTGAATATTTAATAGTTGAAAACCGTTAAATATAGGTAAAAATAATTGTGAAATATAGACAAATATGTAGTAGTGTTTGCTAGGAGTTTTAGGAAGCATTACTTGAAGACTAGTTCAACCTGAGTCTATTTAGTTCATTTTTTTCTATTTATTTTCTTATTTTTGTTTTTAAACAAGGATGAATGCCAAGAGTCATTCATGACTATTTCAAGTGTCATTTAATCATTAACGTCATTAAGACTTATTTATTTACTTTAGGAATATCCTATAAAGCCCAAAATCTTATCTAATCCTTATAGTAATCAGATTGTCATTCATAATCTGATATATTCAGCATCCAATCATATTAGATTATCTTAATCTAATATCTTTTTCAGTCATTTGAAAAAAACCTATTTTCCAATATTCTTGAATATCTTTATTCATTAACCATACTAAACCCTCTTCTAGCAATTATATTTTTTAAATAATCTAATTAAGATACTTGCCAAATATCTTTACCATATGCTTTATTGTCTATCAATATTGTTTTAGGCTTTTAGGATTATATTTCTATTTCTTTAAAATCTCTAGTTAGGGTCAAATTTATTAGGTTATAAATATCCTTTTTATGTTATTTTGAAGAAAGGTAGAGTCAAATAAAGAAGAACTATTCATTTTGTTTAGCGAGTATCGGTTGTTCTTTGGTGTTTTGGATTGAATACCTAGTAGCTATTTGGGAAACATGTGTTTTGGATATAATAACTCTTGGGCTATTGTTAGATATCATGGATTTTCCTTGAGAAAGTCCAATTTTTATGCACTTCCAAATCATTCAATCTCATTGTGTTGGTAAGTGTCCTTAGTATAAGCTATTACTGATTGTTTGTTATAGCATATCAGGATTGGACCCTTCTTTCCATATAGCCTATTGGACAGTGTCAAAACACCTTATGTGTTATGTTTGTTTCATACTTCCCCAACTCTATTATTCAACAAGAATGCCTTTCCTGAAACTAAATGTCATTCGTCCCTTCTCCAGTATATTTAGAGTTGGATTATCTTTACAAATGGGAGTTATTACTTAATGAAAACCTATTCAATGGTTCTTTTAAGGAATATCTTAGGTTTTGCAATGACCTGTTTGCCTTTACATTAGTGGGTTCTCAATTGCCTTCCGATTAAGTGATAGATAAACCATTTGTGGCTTTTGGCTGTCTTTAAAAGAATCTATATCCTCTTGTATGACCTTTTGCCTAATTTTCTTAATAGTTTCTACTAGTATTTCCAGACACTTCAAGGTAATCATCATCCTCTTTTAGACTAATGAAGAGAGCATTTACTCTGCTAAGGCTTTATGGCCTTGTACTTCTCTGAAGTGCATCTCACATGATTTTCTTACAGTGGTAGGGTAATGTTGTGCTTTAGCAAGCTATATCTTCAAATTCATTTAGTGACTCTTCAAATTCAAGTGATCATTTGTAAATTCCAAGTGGTCTAATCATAAAAGTTTGAGCCAAAAAAAATAAAGGAAACATTAAATGTGCTAGTGTAAGAGACATGGATAAAGCAAATGGCAATTGGATCAAATCTGAACAATAATGTTAAAAATGAACTAATTTTATTTAGGCTAAAAATGGAGTTGCTAATCAATTTTTAGGCTTTGAGACTTTAATTTAAATAGCTTAGACCAAGTACTGCACATGGTTAGACTCATTTAGGCCTAGACAATCATAGTTTGGGCTTCAAATACTGATTATATTTAGTTTAATTTATTTGTGAGAAAATTGTTAATTAGTTAGCAAGTTTGACTTTTAGATTCCCTAATTCAATGATTAAGTTCTAATTCTTCTTTTCTAGGTAGCATTTAATGTGATTAGGTCATATTCCAATACTTTACTTTAAATACTATATACCTTCTCATTTGTAATCAAACTTGGTTTTTGAGGAATGAAAAGTTGCTTTATGCACTTTGAGTTTAGTGAATTCTCTCTAGGGTTCTTCACTAAACTAACAGACTTACCAAGGCTTGATCAACCTTGTGGCGTCTTCCAACATTTTGGGCCGTTGTTATTCATGCTCAAGGGTTCAAGTGGATTATTGATCTTTGATTTTCTTTCTTGGGGTGAGTATATCTTGGATTGGTTATGGGTTCATACCATCTTGGTATTAGAGCTTTGGATCTAAACTAAAGTCATAAAGTTTTGTTCTTTATTTCCATTTTTTTAAGTTTTGTGCTTTGTTCTTGTGTCTTTTTGAGCTAATAGATGGACTTAAAGTGATGAAAGGCCATGTGGGAAAGTTCTTGAACATAATTAGACCATGAGTCATCTGGTTTTTTAAGAGATTCAATAAGGCTTCTGGTAGCCCTTCTACTTTCCTCTGCATTAAAGAAGCTTTGTATTCTCTATTTTCCATTTCAATTTAGCACGTTGGCACTATAAACTTGATTCACAATCATGTAAAAATTCCAAGGTATGCTTAGTGTATTGAAATCAGAGAGATTAGTCAAGTGTATGCTAGATTTAAAGGAAATCTTGCTATAAATTTTTGAAAGATGCTACTCTACCATACTAATTCGGTGAGGTAAGTTGCCAATGTTCATCCTGCTCCAACTTAGAAGAGATGAAAGGGTTCTCTGGAGCTTATAGTAAAGTAAATAACTAGGAGAACCATTAACTTCTTTAGATCAACACTATGAATTATTTCTTTACATTTTGGGAAGAAGCAAAAAAAACTTCAAATGATTTGAACTTTGCCTTTTGAATGACATGTTCTATGGATAACAATAGAGGACTATAATCTAAACTAACTATGGGTATAGTATTCACTGATATTCTAGGAAATAAGTTGAACTATTCATGATTACAGAATGCCATATCAATATTTTAAAAAACAATGTTGGAGCCTGTTCTATTATTGGACTAGGTGAAAGAAGGTCTATACTAAATTACATTACAAAGATTATCTATATTAATGTAGTTTAGGAATTCAAACCTATTAGTTGATGAAGATGAGTTGCTCAGTTTGTCAGAAGTTGAGAAAATCTGATTAAAGTCACTAATGAGCAACCAAGGTGAGTCTATTGTCAATGATGTGGTCTGAATCCATTCCCAAAAAGCATATGTAAATTGTGATTGAGGATGACCATAGACAAAGGTAAGATGTATAGGAGGATATTTGTAATATCCAAAAATTCATTCAACAAAAATCCCATTTATATTTATTATAATAAATGGAATAAAATGGTGAATTTTGATGCACTTGGAATGACAAAATACCCTTAGTAAAGGCCAAATGAAAATTGGGCCAATATAAGACATAAAGTATCATTTTTGTCTTCTAAAAACCCTATTCTTGAGCCCAAAATAATGAATGGAAGACACAAATTTGGGCCCAATTAATTGAGAATTTTGGCCAAGAAGAAGGAAAAAGGAGAAGGCCCAAATTAAATACAAAAATGTATGTGCAAAATGGTTATTTGGTTAAATAAAAAAATTAAAACCCAATATTTTCCTTTTTCATATGGTCTTGGATGTCCAAAAAGAGAGGTAAGAAGGGGATCAAATACTTGGTTCATATTATGCCAAAATGTGGTGCAATTTGTTTCCAAGGAAAAATGGGTTGAAATGTCAAAAATTGTAGGTAAAAGCATGATAATTCAAGAAGCTTTTTCACTCTTCCAAAGGGCCATTATTTTAGCCAAGCTCAATGGAGAGGGAGAGTGAAAATATTTATGGCCAAAAACAAAAAGATGAAGGAAGAAAGCTAAAGTAAAAACATGTGGTAAATTTCAATAAAATAATAATTAATTAAGGCGGTGAATTAGGATATTTTTCAAGAGCTTTTATCTTTCGTTCAAGAGCTCATTTTCATCTAAGCTAGAGAGCAAGAGAGATAAAGAGTTATTTGAAAAAGCAAGAAGAGCTCAAGTGGTTCAAAAAGACAAATCAAGGTAAGTAAGTTGTGATTTAGAATGTTATGCTTCCAAATTCATGGCAAACCCTCCCTAATCTCTATGCCATCTTCAAATAAATGTGTAGCAAGGCAAAATCAAGAGAAAGGGAGAGGAAGAGGGATGATTTTAGAGAAAGAGGATGAGAAATCAAGAGGTAACCATGAAACCTTAATTCTTTTGTTGATTTATGATTGTTGTTGGTTGTTTGGTTAATTGGTTGGCTTGTTTTACTTGGTTTTGTAATTTGGGATGATAAAACCTTAAGGGGTTATGCTGCCTAATTTTTTATTAATTATGTCAATAAATGTTTAAGAGGTTAAACAAGTGGTTAGAAGTGGAAAAGAGGTGATTGGTTGGTTGAAATTAAGAAAACACAATTTCCCTTTTTATATTGTGATTTTTGGCCAAGCATAGAACAGGGGGTTAGAGCTGGAATTTTGTGTTTTTGATGGTTCAATTGTGTTTAGAATGGAAAATTGTGTAGGTATATGTGAATTGTGAAGTGTGAAGGCATTAGGGTGTAAAATGACAATTTTACCCCTATAACCCTAAGTTAGGGGCTGCCAAGGGCATTTTTGTCTTTCGACAGTGAATTTGGAAAATCCAAGGTTAAAAATGGATTCAACATGCGAAATTGTGTATTAATAGCTTGGGTCATAAGTTTTAGAAAAGTATAGTTGGACCGGGTATAAGGGGACTTGGATCGGGTCCACAGGGGTATTATAGTCATTTCACAGTTTTAAACTAAGATAACTAACAAAATGAGTTTAGGATTAGATAGTTTTCCTAAGCAAGACTAGGGTTAAAGAATCGTTAATGAGCAGAAAATAGATTTAAGGTAGTAACTCTATTTTTCATAAACTATGTGATTATTTGTATACTTTGTGTATTCCATATTTTATGGACGAACACAATTCCTGGGGCACAGTGATATGAATAGTTTTGGGCACAGTCATATGAATAGTGCCTAGGGCATAATGCCTAGTTATGGTATGGGACCCAACTAAGGTACACGAACAAGTAAGGGCTTGGCCTTGAATTGTGTGCATACACCGTATACAGAAGAGTTTTCATTTACACTATGTAGTGAATAACATATTTATTTATAGCATTTTATATGATTAATTGCATGTTGCTATTGAGATTCGTCTCCAAAAATTTAAAATATTCCAGCAGAGCGTAGCAGCTTTAGGGGCAAAAATGTAAATATTGGCGATTAAGGGTTCCAATCCATAGTAGAGTTGCAGTTGGTTATAATTAGTTTTATTTTGTACTATTTAGGATCTGTATATATTTTTCAAATCCTATGTGGAATTCCTGTAATGTAAACAAACACTTTATATCAGTATGCTTATGCTACTTCTGTATGGCCTTTAAACTATACGTTATTACTCTGCAAATATCAAAATGTTAAGGGGTTTGACATTTTTGGTATCAGTGCTAAAAGTGGTTCTGGTATTATCGGAATAGTATACTGATATGGTCTTGTTTATATGGTGACAGGAACTATGAGTGGGAGGAAACACCAGTAAGATAAATCACGACCGTCGGTGAATTAGCTTCCCCCAGAACAACAGATTCTCGAGGTACAACATTACATACAGTGCCAGATACTGGGAAGTGCTAGGATGTTATGGGTACCCAGGAAGAGGGGCTAAGATAGGATAGTGTATAGGCCACAGCGTTGACTAGAACCATCCACCAGTTTATCTATGGGAGATACAGAGTAGCCATTGTCAAATGGTACTGAGTTAGATCTGAGTATTGTCGACCTCTCTCGTACGGAGTCAGTGCATGTGTTATACGACCTGTAACCTGATCAGGAGTTGTTTGATCATATTTAGGCTATATATCAACAGGCTATACTAGAGTATAACACTCTAGTTGATCAATAGCAGTATGTTTGGATACCGTGGATACACTATACTTAGAGAAGGTTTGGCGGGGTCTGGATTACCCAGACGAAAACTAGATGTGCACCATGATTCACTTCTTCCCAGGCACAGCCTTCTAGAATAGAAAGAAGAACAAGGTCGTAGAGCAGGGCTTGAATAATCATGTCATGGAGTTCTGGGAGCATATGACACTGTACGTGCTGACGTACATGTACAATATTTGATATGGGGCCTCTACCTAGTATTTTGGTCCCCAAAGATAGGCGGCATGACTTTTTGGATCGAGGGTAGTCACAGGGTATCGGTGGGCAAAAGTAGTTAAAGTCGGTATCTACATTTTTGAATAGGTACATACGGTTAAGCTTAGTCAACCCAAGGAAAACACGGGATGGGTGACCCCCTGAGAAGCCATATGTATCATTATGTCATGTTATGTAAAAATGACAAAGACATGTTGTACAATAGTTTATAGGTTGTATTATGTTAATACTTTCCCTAATTGCTGTAAATGTTTGTTATATGATATATATGAAGAACCTATGTACCTAAGATTTTGTAAAATGGCAAAAATCCCCTTGTGTGTACATGGAATTTACCTTTTTCTTATTTTAATATAGTGAAGCATAAAGATGGTGAGAATAAGAGGCAAACCAAGAGTTAGAGCTGATAACATAGATCCTGAGGCTAGACTTGATCCAATGCAACAAATATTTGGCATGTTAACACAATAATAGAAAATGATGAATGACATTAGAGTTGAGCTGCGAGAGGTGAAGCAAAGCCAGCATAGATTAGAACATCCTAAGAGACCGGAAGGTGAGCTTAATCTACTAGAAGGACCTCAACCAAAGCCTCTAATTATGCCTTTTCCTGAGGTAGATGTTTTACATATATGGTTGGCACAATTCAGTCAACAACAACCCCTTACATTCTGAGGAAGGTTTGATCCTCAAATTGTGGAAGGCTGGTTATCATGACTGGAGAAGATCTTTAAAATACCGGTGTGCTCGGATAACTTCAAAGTACAATTGGCAATATACAAACTAGAAGGAGATGCTGATAGATGGTTGAAGAACACAGAGATAATCTTGTAGGCCAGAAACATTCTGGTAACATGGGAATTATTCCAAAAAAAATTTAATGAAAAATATTTCCCTTGTTCGGTCAGACTTAAGATGGAGACGGAGTTCCTTAATATATGTCAGGAAGACAAGGAAAGCTTTGATGAGTATCTAGCTTATTTCATCTGATTGTCTCGATATTCTTTGTACCTAAAGTATCAGGATGACGAGGAGTGAAGCTCTGACATGATGGTGCAGGTATTAAAACAAGAGTTGAAAGAGAAGTTGGTTTCCAAACACTATGCAGAGTTCAACAAGGCGGTGGAGGAGTACTGGGTTATAGAGAACAACTTGCTGGGTCAGTACTTTGATAGAAACAATAATAATAAGGGTGTGTCTATGATAGAGCTTAATATTAAATATTTTTATTAATTAATCTTTGGCTTTTGTGGGATTTAATTAAATATTTTGGGCATAATCATGTGTTAAGTGAGATTTTAGTGAAAGGATAAATTGGGAATTATATTAGTTAAATTGTTATATGTTTAATTAATATTTTTAATCCCATTATTTCTTTAATTGTGAGAAAAAGATATTACCTTTATGAATATAATTTTGTCGGTGATAATGTGGCACAACTTGAGTGGTAAATGTCAAAGATGTTATTTTGGAGCTTAATGAAGGACAATGTAAAACATCACAAATGCAGAATTTATTTTCAAATTTTTTCTTAAAAAGGAGATTAAATAAGTAAGGGCCTTGTTTGGTGGTTGTAATTCTGTGCCTAATATCAAAGCAGATTTTTACCTCTTATCCAAACATGGCATAACTTAATGTTTAACCTAGAAGAATTGAAGAAAGAAGAGAAGGTGGGGACTATTGCAAATGAAGGAGGTGACTGTTGTGAATAGAGAAAAAAGAAGGCTGAACCGAAATTGAAAAGCTAAACTGAAAGGAAATAATTGAAGCAAGAGGAGAGGAGTTAACCGGTTGAAAAGAAAAGAAGCAAGTATGACCAAATGGGTTAAGGAAGAAATGGAAAGGATGAACCAAGAACAATGTGAAAGGGGAAAAGAAAAGGAAAATGCCAAATGTTTTGACCTTATTGAAGAGAGGGAGCTGACCGAATGGAGAAAAACCCATGGACCGAATTAATAGAAATAGGGGGCTGTTGGCCGAGTTGAATTGAAGGGAAGATGAGGTGCTGGACCAGAATTGACAAAAGGGAAAAGAAGAGGACATCTTGACGGAATAAAGGGGGTATCAAATAGAAAAGAGAGGCGACTTTGTGTAGAAAGGGGATGGAATAAAATAGAAGAGAAGGTAGCTATCATTGAGAAAAGGGAGACACATAACACAAAGAATAGTGAGCAAGAGGCGGCTGTGTGTGTGGAAGAAGATGTTTGACCGAATGTAAAGGAGAATTGAAAAAGGGGGCTGTTCGGTGTTGCATCTTAATTCTCCATGGATGATTCTTTCTCTTTCCATCAAGCTTCATCTTCCTCCTCTTCCATGAGTAGCTAAACTTTAGTGATTTCCTTAAGTTGGATAATGGTTTGAGCTTCTAAACTTCAATAGAATTCCTTAAGCTCTCTTTCTATTTCATAATTGTATGGCTTGGTTAAGTATATGGTTGTGATCTAGATTGTTAGGGCAAGTGAATAAACTTGGTGATTGAGCTAGGAGTTGATTAATTAAGCTTTGTATGATTCATATTAGGAGTAGGTTGAGTTGTTTATTCCAAATTGGTTAAGTGGATTGTAAATGACTAAACTAAATGCTTTGAAGTTTTGTAATGGTAATTACAAGCTAGAATTGGAAGTTGATTATTCATCTCCTTGAGTCTGAATTATTTGGTGGTATTCATTTAATTGCTTCGGTAGAATGAATTAAATGATTAATGTAAGTATGGAGCTAGTGGTAGCTTAGTTCCATCCTCTTGACTCATATTATGGATTCATATTATTAGCAAGCAAGGAAAACTAAAACCTCAACTCAAGGGAATCCCATCTCATTATTATTCTAGTTTATTAAATTTACTTTGTTGTTATTGTTAATTTCAATTCCGTTTGCTTCTTTGTCTTAAAAACCGAAAAATACAAAAATATTGCTTTAGCTTAGATTACTTCATTAGTTTAAAAATGCAATTTCTCAAAATGATTTCTCACAACTTTAAGGTATTTATCACGTTACTATTTAGAAACTTGGAAATTAATCTCCTTACTAGAACGGCCTAGGTTGAGCTACTACGCTACATTTTTTAAACCTAGTTTTATTTGGAGAACTCACACAATATGGGTTCATCAAATTGGCACCGTTGTCGGGGATCGAACCCGGGTCACCTGCGTGACAGGCAGGAATACTTACCACTATACTACAATGACAAATACAATAATAACACAAAAACACAAAGATCTGAGTGGACTATCTAGAGGGAACAACAAAAAACCATACCAGGTTGGGGGCCATGGTAATCAAAGCTCCTCAGGGGTAGAAAATGTTGGCATTGTCACAAGCCATTCCATCCTAGTAGGACATGTACTGATGCTCCTGCTCTAGCAAAGCAGGCTCCAGCTAGATAAATAATCTATTTCTTATGCCATCAACTAGGGCATTTTGCTAAAGATTGCCCACAGCAACATATAGTGGAGCTTAGGCCAAGAGTTTTGAGCTGGGTCTATACTATATTCAGGAGGAGGCCAGAAAATCTCCTGAACTAATCCAAGGTACAGTTTCCCTTAATGGTAATTTAGTACAAGCATTATATGATTCAGGTGCTAGTCATTCATTTATTGCATATGATTGTGTAAGATGGATAGGCCTGAGTGTGCACTGATTTCTGTATGATTTAGTTGTGTCTACACCTAGGGTGTCAGAGTTGTTACAGCTGACGTGTGCTTAAATTGCATAATAAATACTTAGGGACACGAATCAACCGTAGATCTGATCTGTCTACCATTACAAGGCTTGGAAGTAATCCTTAAATTAACTGGTTGACATCTAATAGTGTGTTGCTAGACCGCAAAAGCAAAAGGGTTATTTATCCCAATATGTAACCACCTCTCAGCACTAAAATCATCCTTAACTTTCTTTTGGCAGCTGAGGCTGAGAGATGTCTACACAAAGGTTGTCAAGTGTACATGGTATTCTTTTCCATATAGTCAGAAGTTGAAACAACAATTGAAAGTATCCCTATAGTGAATGAGTTTCCAGAGGTGTTTCCAAAAGATATCAGCAGATTACCTCCAAAGAGGGAAGTGAAGTTTGTTGTTGACCTTAAGCCTGTAGCAAAACTAATTTCTAAAGACCCATATAGAATGGCTCCAAATGAAATAGAAGAGTTGAAGAAGTAGATTGAGAAACTATTAGAGAAAGGGTTCATTTGACCTAGTGTCTCGCCTTAAGGAGCTCCAGTGCTCTTTGTCAAAAAGAAACATGGAAGCCGATGACTCTATATTGATTATAGGGAGCTAAATAAGGCAACCGTGAAGAACAAATACACACTTCCTAAAATTGATGACTTACTCAATCAGTTATCTGGTTCCTATATTTTTTAAAGATTGACTTGAGGTCAGGATATCACTAACTTAGAGTGAAAGCAGAAGATATACCAAAAACAACTTTCAGAACTAGATATGGTCATTACAAATTTCTTATAATGCCATTTGGGCTTATCAATACATCTGCTATGTTCATGGACTACATGAATCAAATTTTTTATTTGTATCTGAACCAATTCATAGTAGTCTTTATAGATTATATTCTGGTATACTCATAAAGTAAAATGGAACCTGAACAATATCTGAGAATAGTGTTGAGCACTTTGAGAGATAAGCAACTCTATGCCAAGCTGAGCAAGTGCAATTTTTGGCTTTCAGAAGCTAAATTTCTAGGCCATGAATCTTACAAGGGGTCTCGGTAGATCCTAGTAAAGTAGAAGTAGTACTGAACTAAAAGAGGCCAGAGACTATTTTTGAAATAAGCAGTTTTTTGAATCTTGTCAGTTATTACAAGTGAATCATATAGAATTTCTCCAGAATAGCTTTGCTGTTGATAGAGTTAATAGGGAAAACTCAACATTATATATAGGACAATAATTGTGAGAGGAGCTTCATAGAGCTAAAATAGAGATTAACAACAACACCAGTGTTAACAATCCCAGATCCACAATTGACCTTTGTAGTCTACACAGATGCTAGTGAGCATGGATTGAGATGTGTTCTGATGCAACAGGGCTGAGTAGTGGCATATGCATTTGGTCAGCTGAATCCTCACAAACAAAACTATGCTACTCATAGTCTTGAGTTAGCAGCAATTGTGTTTGCATTGAAAATCTGGAGACACTATCTCTATGGTGCCACCGTAGAGCTGTATTGTGACCACAAGTGCTTAAAATATCTGTATGATAAAAAAGAATTGAACATGAGACAGTGCAAATTGATGGAACTTCTTAAAGATTACAACCTGGAGATTAAATACCATCCAAGAAAGGTTAATATAGTTATAAATGCATTAAGACACAAAATAGTGCAGGTTGCTGCCTAATGATTTATGAGCAGAAATTGATTGAAGATTTCAAAGATCTCAATCTGTCTACTCAGATTTTAATTTGTGGCAACTATGTCAGTCAGGTAGAAAATGATTTGAGAGGAGTAGTAGAAGAAGCTCAGATGCAAGATAAAAAAGCCCAATCTATCTGGGACTTGATTGAAAGGGGTGAAACTCAGGACTATGACTTGTCACCGAGCAGACTAGTCAGATACAGAAAGTAGATATATGTTCCACCACAAACAGATTTGAGACGATAAATCCTAGATGAAGCACACAAGAGTAAATATACTCTACACCCAGGAGCAAATAAAATGTATCATGGCTTAAATCCATATAATGGTTGCTATAGGTGAAAAGAGATGTAACAAAGTTCATGGCTAGTTGTCTTACTTTCCAGAAGGTTGAAATCGAGCATCAATGACCATCGAGACTTTTACAAAATCCTGAAATTCTTGAGTGGAAATGGGAAAGTATTACAATGGATTTTGTGACAGCGTTGCCCAAAATACGATGCAATATGGGTAATCTTTGATCAATTTATAAAAAAAGCCCATTTCCTACCAATCAGTATCCACTACTCTCTTGATAAGTTGGCAGGGATTTATATCAAGGAGATTGTGCGATTACACGGTAAACTAAAGAATATCATTTCTGATAGAGATCCTTGCTTTGCTTCTAACTTTTGGAAGACATCACATGAGGTTTTGGGTACCAAATTTAGATTCAGCATGGCCTATCATCCTCAAACAAGTGGTCAGACAGAAAGAACGATACTGGTGCTAGAGGATATGTTGAGGGCATGTGTTCTATATTTCAAAGGCAGTTGGGATCAATTCCTTCCAATTATAGAGTTTTCCTTTAATAACAATCATCACTTGAGCATTCAAATGGATCCATATAAGGCATTGTATGGAAGGAAATGTCAGTCACCCTTGTGCTAAATAGAACTATCTGAGAGGCGGTTACTTGTGTAACACCCTGCCTTAATAACCGTAATTGGGATTCGATAATACGTGATTAAATGGATTAGGGACCAATGGATAGTTTAGAATTCATTGTAAGTTCCCACATGGTGGTAAAATCGTTCACAAGTTTATTTTGTTTTCTCAAAACTTCTTCGCTATCCTGGTCTCACGTTCAAATATCGAATAGAATTACTTGTGCAGTTATATCACATTCCTATATCAGAGTGTACAATAAAGTCCCGGCAACCCCCAGGTTCATATATATAGTCTAAGGGTTTCCAAAATTCCCTACTAGGGGATTACACAACCGTGATCAGAATATTATTTACAACCCAAAAATAATATACATTAATCCAAAATCCAAGTAGATAACCAACTATCCCATATTTCCCAAAATCCCTAACCGCTCTTGGTTGGCCGCTTCCCTTGTAAGCCGCTTGCCCTGTCTGAAATGTTAGTCATTGGAAAGAATGAGATTCAAAAGAATCCCAGTAGTAACAAATTCACTCATACATTATGTAAACATATAGCAGGTAAGTAAATCACAACCAACAACAACAATAGAACATGCTTTTCACTACAAGCGACAGCACTCATGGCTATATAATAAAGTCACCAGCTTTCGCGGTATACACAAGTCACCAGCTTTCGTGGTATAATATAGTCACCAGGTTTCGTTGTATAATGAAGTCACAAGCTTTCGCTGTATACACAAGTCACCAGCTTTCGCTGTATAATGAAGTCACCAGCTTTCGCTGTATACACAAGTCACCAGCTTTCGCTGTATAATGAAGTCACCAGCTATCATTAGCTGTATAAGTAGCAACATCACAACTTCATCACAACTCATCACAGCACATGACCAACATACATACAATACATTTACACAAAGTATAAGGGAAGTGTCACTACCTTGTTCTTTCCGAACGTTCTTTGGTACGATTGGTTCACGAGTAGGGCAAATGTCGATCCCTATAAACCAAATCAGGGACAACCAATCAATCTCTTTTCCAAGTTCTTAATTCTATAATACTTTAAGTTGGTTATCATTTGAACTCTATAGGTGGTTACTAGAAGCCTAAACATACGCCTAAAGGGTTGGGAAAGGCTATACCAAAAACACCTTTAAAAGTGTAAAATACTAATTTTTGGGGGTGGGCCGCGGCCCAAAAATCCACTGGTTGCAGCCCAAAACTGCCCAGAAACGCTTAGAAACATTTGGGCCGCGGCCCAGAATCCGCTGGCCGCGGCCAAGAAAATCCAGTTTCTTGGCTGAAGTTCCAAAAATCATAACTAATTCCAAAAAACTCGAAATGAGGTGATCCTAAAGCCAAATGAAATCTATTCAAGTCCTATACACAGGAAAAATATTGTCCTTTACTAGGAATCACTACAAAAATACAGAATTCCACACATTTCATCATTGCCCCAAAACATAATCCATTTTCGACCTCAAACTTTGGACAGCTATAACTCCCAGGTCCCAAAACGAAATGGCACAAATTATATACCCATTTTGAAGCTTGGGATGTGAAATTTATAACTGGAAAGTTTCATAATTTTCTAACATCATTTGCCTATTCAAAACGCCAACACAAAAAGACTGCCCAGCACAGACTTTCAATGGACAGATTTCCAATTTTTTCCAGAATAGCTTCCAATGGTTCCAATTTCACATCAAATACCATTGCCACATAAATTTTCACAAGAAATCCATTGGAAACACTAGAACCACCAAATTCACATCACATTTACACAGTTTTAGTTCTTGAGCACATTGCAACACAAAACCACATACAAGACTCCACATTGCAATTGCTTTCCATTTCAAATTCCAAACTTATTCCAATGGCACAAAGGCACAACATGACACCAATTGCTACCCAAAACACCATCCAATTCATTCATTTTGAAATTCCACTAAAATCAGGGCAAATTCCACAAACCACAATACTCAACCAAAAGTCACAATACTTTGGTCAAAAGAAAGCTCTTACTCACCTTTTTCACTTTACCAAACTGATTTCTTGATTCCTCAACCTTCAAGTTTTCTCAACCACAAAAACACCTCCCCTTGAGATTCTAAGACCATAGAAAGAAAGCTCTTAGCAAGAGGAACAACTTTAGAGAAGGAGATTTTGGCATTTGAAGTCAAAACCTTACCTAAATCACAAGGCTTTCTTTTCTCTTTCCTCTTCAAAAATGGTGCACCAGAACTTAGAGAGAGAAGGAAAATATGAGATGATGATGATGAAGATGAGAAGCAGATTTGTTTTGCCTCCTCACACACACAAAATGAAATGGAAAGAGAGAGAAGGATGGGAAATGAATAAAAAATCCATGTGGACTTTTTGACCATGATCAAGGGTGCACATATTGACACTTGTCAACATCTTGACCCTCCTTTCCTAAACTCACATAACACATGCACACACACAACTCCTCTCATAGTCAAGAATCCTAACCATTGATCTTAAAGTTACCAATGAGTTTCCTCTTCAATAACTGACCAATTAAGTGGTAAATTACCATTTTACCCCTAAGTATCACAACACTTATCAAATCACCACTAAACACATTCTTCTCCTTCCTTTATACTATTCACACGCCCTCCCCTCTATTTTCATTCAATTTAGATATTAATCCGATATTGAACTTAAATACAGGGTTTGAGTTCTGGCTGTAACATATTTTGATCATAATTCTTGTCATGTCCTCCAAAAATGTTTGTTTAACATTAATTACCTTTACTTTCGAAGTCAAAGTCCCTTAATCACAATTCGGGATATTACAACTTGGGCTAGACATAGTCTATCAAACAACTGAGTAGATTAAATTGATCAAGCAAAGATTATTAGTTGCTCAAGGAAGATAGAAGAGCTATGCTGATAAGAGGTGAAAACCTCTAGAGTTTGAAGTTGGCGATCATGTGTTTATGAAAGTTTCACATGTCATAGGTACTGGTAGGGCAATAAAGGTAAAGAAGCTAAGCCCTAGGTACATTGGTCCATTTGAAATTCTATCGAAGATTGGGCCAGTAGCATACCAGATAGCTTTACCCCCAAATCTTTGTAGATTACATGATGTCTTCTACGTTTCACAGTTGAAGAAATATCAACCTAACCCAGAACATGTCATTGAATATGAAGATTTGGATGTGTGGGATGATTTACATATAAGGTCACACCTGACCGAATTTTATTCACCAAAATTCCTTATATTAAAGGGAATAAAATGGTGAATTAAAGAGCACATGAAATGACAAAACAAATCAATTAGTGATCACACATAATATGATTATGTTTTGAACACAAATTGTAAAATTTGGATTTGCAGCTAGTGCGTTTTTCTTGTGTGGCAGTATGCTTATGTGATGGTTTTGGATGATCAAATGATGTCCAATAAATGTGAAAGTTTCCAGAATAAAAGTAGACTTATCAAGCTTTAATTTGATAAGTCATATAAGTCATTTAGAGCTATACACAAAGAGTTATGCATTTTTGAAGTTAGCCAAATGAAACTGGCAAGTTTTTGTGGTAATGTCCAATGTATGAAAATTCTGAAATGTTGTGCATCTAGTTGGGTAAAGGAAATATTTTTTCTTAAAAATAGACTTAATAAGGGTCATAATGCCTTAAAAACCACTGCAATTAGATATCTATAAAACATTATATGAATTTTCAAAGTTTGATGAAAATTCTTTCAGCTTTTATTATATGTGCAAAATTGAAAAGGTAATGGCAAAAATGTATGGGCAAAATAGTCATTTGGCTAGATTTAATCCCAAGCCCATAATGTTCCCTTTCTTATGTGCTCTTGGATGTCCATAAAGTAGGAGGTGAAGGAAATACTTGGCTCAAATTAAATCAAGAAGGAATGAATTCTGACCAAGTAAAATTGAGTTGGAAAGTCAACATTTGTAGGTAAATTGTGATATTTCAAGAGCTCATTATCCTCTTTCAAATGGCCATTATTTTCATCACTTTTGGGCAATAGGCAAAGGGAATTGATGATTGAATTCCAATTTCCAAGTTGAAGTAATTAAACTAAGCAAAAAGGTAAAAGTTTGAAAAGTCAAAAAGTTGAACTTGTAATAAATGGTCATCTTGTAATTAATTGTAAGGGAATGGATGAAGGAAATTCATGAAGGTTATTTGGTTATTGAGAGGCCTCATTTACATCACTTTTCTTTACAAAAGGAAAGATAAGCATTTATGGATAAAGCCTTTTGGAAAAAGAGGAAACATGTGCCAAAAATTTTCAATTAAATATTAAATCATTAAAGAGGTACAGGAGATATTTTTAAGAGCTATTCTTTTTCCTTCAAGCCTTCATTTTGTCCAAACATAATAGCCAAGAGAAAGAGAGAGAGCTCATATGAAAATGAAGAACAAGAAGATAGAAACAGGTTCAAGAGGCAAAACAAGGTAAGTTGGTAGTGATTTACACATATTTATGCCTCCTAATTCATGCACAACTCTCTCTATTCTCTATGGCTTCATAAAATACACTTGTACAAGACAAATCAAGAGGAAAGAAGGAGAGAGAGACGGCGTTTTAGAGAGAGAAAGAGGAGAAATCAATGGTAATCTCTAAAACCTTGTTTCCTTGTTAGATTCAAGGTTATTATTGGTTTGTATTGGTTGATTTGTGGTTGACTTAGTTGACTTTGTGATTTTGGGATGAAGAAACCCTAAGGGGTTATGCTACCCAAATTTCTACAATCATGATGAATTAGTGTTTAAGTGTTTAAACATGTAATTAGGAGTGAAAAGGAAGGTGTTTAAAGGGTTAAATCAAGAAATTACATTTTCCCTTTTATTTTGTTAAGTTTCGGCCAGACCTAGTTTTTAGGCTTAGAACTAAAATTTCATCAATTTAATGGTTCCATTGAGTCTAGAAGGGAAAGTTGTGTAGGGTTTATGTTGAGTGTTAAGTATGAAAATCCTTAAAATGTAAAATGACAAAATGAGCCCTACAACCCTAAATAGGGGCTGCCAAGGGCAAATATGTCTTTTGGCAGTGAATTTTTCAATTTTGAGGTAAAAAATGGATTCTACACACAAAATTGTGTATGATTAGCTTCGGTCATATTTTTTGGAAAAAATACAGTTGGACCGGGTACAAAGGGCTTGGATTGGGTCCATAGGGCATTTTGGTCATTTTACAGTTTAAATCTAAGATAACCAACAAAAAGAGTTTAGAGTAGTACATAAATGAGTATTAACTTAATTCTTATACATTTGAAATTTTAGAACATATCAATAGCCCGAGCTGGATCAAAGGTATTGAACAACCAGTAGAGCAGGAAAGGGCAATTCTAGGTAGTAACTCTATCTTTTATAAACTATGTGAATTTTATATGCTTTGTGTATGCCATCTTCTATAATATGAACACTATATTGCCTAGTAGGGCATTATGCGAGTTGGCACATTTACTTGGTTGTGAGCAAGAACCTAACCAAGGTTTATAGATTAGTAGGGTAGTAGCCCTGATTCATGTATATATGCCGTATTGTTTGTGTTATTATTATGTTGCATTACATGGTATATAGCATATTTATCTATTGCATTTTATATGATTGATTGCATGTTACTACTGAGATTTATTCGAATATCACCTTTTCCAATATTTAAAAACATTCCAGTAAAAGCTAGCGGCTCGAAGGGCAAAATGGTAAATACCAGTAACTAGAGGTTCCGGTGCTGATTAAACAAGACTGTTGGTTATCTGAAGGCCTTTTTATTATTTTAAGGAATGTAATTATTATAAATACACCCTGTTGAATTTCTATAATAATCATGTGCATTTTATCAGTATATTTATGCTATTTCTGTGTGGCCACTGAACTGATTGCTAATACTTTGAATAATGTAAAACTAAGATAAGGGTCTTACATCAGACACAGGAGTATCCCATTCATAAAGGTTTTTTGGAAGGGATTATCTCCTTGTGAAGCAAAATGGGAAAGAGAGGAAGGCATGCAGCAGCTTTACCTAAAATGTATGAGAATGTACATGTAGCAAATTTCAAGGACAAAATTTTATTAAGGGAGGAGAGCTGTAGTATGCCAAAATTCATTCACAAAAAAATTCAATGTATATTTATTATACTAAATGGAATAAAACGGTGAATTTTGGTGCACTTGGAATTGTAAAAATACCCTTAGTAAAGGCCACATGAAAATTGGGCCAATATAAGACATAAAGTATAATTTTTGTCTTCTAAAAAGCCTATTCTTGAAGCCTAAAATAATGAATGGAAGAATACAAATTTTGGGTCTAATTAATTGAGAATTTTGGCTAAGAAGAAGGAAAAAAAAGAAGGCCCAAATTAAATGCAAAAATGTATGGGCAAAATGGCCATTTGGCTAAATAAAAAAAATTAAAAGGCAATATTTTCCTTTTTCATATAGTCTTGGACGTCCAACAAGAGAAGCAAGAAGGGGATCAAATACTTTGTTCATATTATGCTAAAATATGGAGGAATTGTGGCTAAGGAAAAATGGGTTGAAAAGTAAAAAATTGTAGGTAAAAGTATGATAATTCAAGAAGCTTTTTCACTCTTTGAAAGGGCCATTATTTCGGCCAAGCTGAATGGAGAGAGAGAGAGAAAATATTTATGGCCAAAAATAAAAAGATGAAGCAAGAAAGTCAAAGTAAAAACATATGGTAAAATTAAATAAAATAATAATCAATTAAGGAGGTGAATTAGGATTTTTTTTCAAGAGCTTTTCTCTTTCGTTCAAGAGCTCATCTTAGTCCAAGCTAGGGAATAAGAGAGAGAAAGCTAAGAGTTGTTTGAAGAAGCAAGAAGAGCTTAAGTGGTTCAAGAAGACAAATCAAGGTAAGTAGGTGGTGATTTCAATTTTTATGCTTCCAAATTTAGTGCAAACCTCAATAATATGTATGCCATCTTGAAATACATGTGTAGCCGGGAAAAATCAAGAGGTAGAGAGAGGAAGAGAAATCAAGAGGTAACCATGAAACCTTGATTCCCTTGTTGATTTATGATTGTTATTGGTTGTTTGGTTTATTGGCTGGCTTGTTTTGCTTGGTTTTGTAATTTGGGATGATGAAACCCTGAGGGATTATGCTGCCCAATTTTCCATTAGTTCAATAGATGTTTAAGAGTTGAAACAAGTGGTTAGAAGTGGAAAGGAGGTGATTGATTAGTTGAAATTAAGAAAACACAGTTTCCCTTTTATATTATGATTTTTGGCCAAGCATAGAATAGGGTGTTAGAGCTAGAATTTTGTGTTTTTGATAGTTCCATTGTGTTTTGAATGGAAAATTGTGCAGGGTACATGTGAATTGTGAAGTGTGAAGGCATTAGGGTGTGAAATGACAATTTTACCCCTAAAACTCTAAGTAAGGGGCTGCCAAGGGCATTTTTATTTTTTGTCTGTGAATTTGGCAAATTTGAGGTAAAAAATGGATTGAACACGTGAAATTATATAGGAATAGCCCAGGTATTAATTTTTGGAAAAGTATAGTTGGACCAGGTAGAAAGGAACTTGGACCAGGTCCCAGGGGTATTATGGTAATTTCACAGTTTTAAACTAAGATAACCAACAAAATGAGTTTAGAATAATACATGAATGGGTAATAACTTAATTCTTATAAACTTGGACTTTTAGAACTAGACAGTTTGCCCGAGCTGGATCATGGTTAAGGAACCGTTAACCAACAGAAAATGGATTTAAGGTAGTAACTCTATCTTTCATAAACTATATGATTATTTGTATACTTTGTGTATTCCATATTCTGTAGGTGAACACAGTGCTTGGGGCACAGTCATATGAATAATGCCTGGGGCACAATAACATGTTGTGGTTAAGAACCAAGCTGAGGTACACGAACAAGTAGGGGTTTGGCCCTGAATTGTCTGTACACACCATATAGAGTTACATTTTCATTTACACTTTGTGGTGCATAGTATATTTATTTATCGTAGTTTATATAATTGATTGCTTTTTGCTACTGAGATTTTTTTGAATCTTTCCTTTTTCCCAAAATTGAAAATATTCCAGTAGAGCATAGCGACCCTAGGAGCAAAAATGTAAATGCCGACTATTAAGGGTTTTGGTCTAGAGCAGAGTTGCAATTGGTTATCATTAGTTTTATTTTGTACCTTTTGGGATTTGTATATATTTTTCAAACCCTATGGGGACTTTCTGTAATGTAAACAATCACTTTGTATAATTATGTTTATGGCACTTCTATATGGCCTTTAAACTATACATTTATTACTCTGCAAATTTCAAAATCTTAAGGGGTTCGACATTTTTAGTATCAGAGATAAAAGCAGTTTTAGGCATTATCGTAATGGTATAATGATATGGTCTTGTTTACATAGTGACATGAACTATACATGGTAGGAAACGCTAATGAGATAGATCACCACCGTTGGTGAATCAGCTTCCACTGGAACAACAGATTCTCGAGAGACATCACATATAGTATTGGACAGCATCACTTGGTCTGCTTCCCTAGTGACATTTCTAGGATTGAGAGTAAGAGATATCCTAAGTGCAAGAATATGAAAAAAAAGGGATTTTCCAATAATTTGTCCTCACCCTAAGTAAGGCTTGGATTTAACAAAATACACCTTCTTTTAGAGAGGGCATAAATTAATAGGAATTTCACAAGACAAGCTTAGCTTCTTTGAATTTAGTATAGGGAAATCCTTTTTAAGTTTCTTCACTTGAAGAATTTTGGTATAATGTTTTTTGAGTGGAGGGCTAGGGTTTAGTGTGTTTAGTTAGGAAAAATAGAGGGAGGGGAGGGGAGGGGAGAAATTTTGCCTTTTAGTGCTTCCCTCCCCTCCACCACCGCCCTTTTAAATTTGGGTTTTTTTTGGAGGGGCGAGAAATATTATATGTTATCCAGATTAAAATACCTATGCTATTTTTTCATTATCATAAGTTTACCCATCTGATTATAAAACCCATATGATTGTTACAATGATCAACTAAATAAATCAGAAAATTTATCTAATAAAAATATATCTAATAAAATCTATCTAATTAAATCCTATCTTACTAAAAAACTAAAAATCAAATCCTTCTAATCATATCGTATATAACTTTGAACTCAACATCAAAATAAGAAAGAAAATTGTGACAACAACTTTCCTTATTAGTTCTAATGTCTTTGAGTTGTCTCTCAATCTTCCTCTTAACACCTGCATTGAAAATTCCAGAGTGACCAAGGTATGTTCTATAGTTCTTAACTCTTTTATCAAATGTTAAATTCCATTTAAACTAGTCTCTTGTTATCTAGCTATTTAAGAAATTAATTCTGTTATTTAACTCTTATATCAGATTCTTACTGTGTTTGCTATTTCTAGACCATTATTGTTCACGTATGTTTGTATTGGAAGTTTTGGGAGATCGATTGTCTCTCTTATTGTCACCCTTTGTGGTGCCTTTTTGGTGTAATTTAGACGCTTTATTAGCATTTGGCTGCTATTTTTTTTTCTTCCTTGACATTCTACTATCGATCTTCCTTGGTCCTTTCATCCTCGTCTTCATCCTTTTTCTATTGCTGCCTCTTCGCTTCGTAGATCCTTCTACTCCTCTTTCTTCATCATTTTCTCTATTCCTCCTTTCTCATCATTTTCCTTTGTTGTTTGTCTCTTGTTCCATCGACTCTTTTTCTCTTATCCTTTTTTACTGACTTTTCTTCTCCTCAACCTGATTCCCTTTCTACCACCTTTCTCCACCTTCACTACCTCTTTTCTCTTTCCTTTCTATCTACAGACATAACCATCCTCCTTTTCAATCCTCCTTTCATCTTTGGTTTTTTCCTTTCTCTCCATGCTGTTTTGCTTGGCTAGGTTTAGACCTTTGGTTGTTTTTATGGTGGTAGCTATTATCCTGGCTTCCTTATGCCCCTACTCGCTGGGAGGGCATTCATGTTTAGGGAGTTGGCTTTGGTGTAGGAAGACAAATTCAGGTTTGTTTGCTTCCTGAACCCTTTATAACTTTTATTTTACAATTTTTTTCTTCTTACCTTCTTGTTTTGTAGTTATGTGTTTTAAGTTTCTAGATATGTTACATAAATGAGATGGTGAAAAGTGTGCACTTGATAAGAACAGTCCTACTCTTGTTTAAATGTAATTGAAATACATTATAAAGCAGACATGGGAAAATTTTATTTTTTTGGTACTCTTTGGGTGCTTGTTCAATTATCATATTCTAGTTTGATATTTTATTAAATGAGAAAATAACTTTGAAAACCATTATCTTATTACTTAGATTTTATTCAAAAAATCTGCAATTTTAAGACAATTTTTATATTGTTTTCTTAAATTTGATTGTATTCTTTATGCTAGCGTTATGTTTTATTCCTCACGTTACATAACTTAAAACATGTATCTATGTCTTCTTTTGATTGTCATTTATTTTAATCTATTATTATTATTAATTTGTTTGAATGTGTCAAGATGTATCGATGGTTGGATTTGTGTCAAAAAACCATTGCACTAGTCACATGTAGCTGTGTCCACCTTATTATTCAGAGGAGATCCCATAAAAGAAAAATAATTTATGGTATGAGTTCAAAAAGGGAAAGAGTGCATCAAGAACTAATGAGCCAATTAAGTACTAATGAAAGAAGTCGTAATATCATCCATATGAGCCTTGAAAAGAGGGAGGATTAAAATCCATAAGATGGGCTACTGTGGAAGAACAAGTGGCAAAACTCTTTACATACTAGGCCACAAAGCAAAAAATCATGTAGTAAATTTGTTCTTTTGACGTTCTGGTGAGACAGTTAGTCAATATTTCCATAATGCGTGTAAAGCCATCATTGAAGCAAAAGATAAATTTATTGTACCATCTGATGGGACAATGGTCCTTGCTAAAATCCATACAAATGTTAGGTTCTACCCTTTTTTAAAGATTATATGGGTGCCATAAATGAAACACCTATACATGTTAAAGTAGCTGCTAAAGATGCTCCTTGATATCGTGGCAGGAAAAATTCCCAACACAGAATATGTTAGTAGTTTAATCATTTGATTTAAAATTCACTTATGTTCTATATAGATAGGAAGGCACATCATCTAACCTAGGATTATGAAAAATGCATTGACACGAGAAGATAAGCTTAGAATCCCTAAAGGTAAGTACTACCTTGAGAATGCTGTCTTTATGCTAGCTAGTAGACTCATTACACCTTATAGAGGAGTCTATTATCATTTGAAAGAGTATTTATAAAGAAATCCACCCGAAAATTATAAAGAATTGCTCAATTTGGAAAAAAGAAAAAACATTTTAGCTAATGCTGAGCCTACTTATGGAGTAAAAGCTCAAACCCTTATCATTGTTACATGTTGCATTCTTCACAACTACTTAATGAATGTAGACCCTAATGGGGATCTTATAGAAGAAATAGATCGTGAACTTGCTGTTCAGTCTGAGTCTGATGATAAGAATTGTGATAGACATGGTGATAATGAGGAGGCTGCTCAAGGACAACTTATTAGAGATACTATAGAAAATGAGATGTGGATAGATTATCAAATTGGGCTAATAAGATGTGGTGGCAATTTACCCTAATCACTTTGAAGCTTTTAATTTGATGAGCTTTCTATTTCAAGTTTATTTGAAGTTTGAGACTTGTGTTTTTTTAGATATGCCTTGTATTCTAGTAAGTTTGAATTTAGACTTTCATTTATTGTTATTTGAGAATTGATGCTTTTAAATATGCCACTTATTATAATAAGTTTGAAGTTAGACCTTCATGTTTTGATATTTGAAGTTTGAGTTTTAATGTATTCTAATAATTTTTTTGTCATATTGTTTTTTAACTTTTGTAATAGTATGATGCCAAAATCAAACAACAATAAGCAATATTTGAATTGGACTAGAGCAATGGATAATTACCTTGTTGATGCTTTCATGGATCATTATAACTGCAGGACCAAAATCAATGGTACATTCACTACTACTACATATGAGAATAGTGTGAAAGAGATGAGTGCATTGCTTGATATTGAAATGGACAAAGAAAATATTAAGAATAAGTGGAAAACTTTAAAAATAAACTTGTCTAATATTTATGATATTTTAAAAACTGGATTAAGTGGGATTGCTTCGAGCCCATTAACGTAATTGTGGGAGGTAGAATATCAAACCCTTTAACATTTCGATATTTGCTAGAGTAATAAAGGCATAGTTCCATAGGCATACAGAAATAGAAAATAATATAGTAATAATGATTACTTGTTTAGAATACAAGAAATCCCCATAGGGTTTGAAAAATATATACAAATTGTCTAAAACTACCAAAATAAACTAACGATAACCAACAACTACGCCTTTTTTATCCGATACCCTCAGTTGCCAGTATTTATGGTTTTTCCCTTAGAGTCGCTAGCTTCTGCTACAATATTTTTAAATGTTAGAAAGGGTGAAATTCAAACAAATCTCAGTAGTAATATGCAATCATTCATAGAAAATGCGATAAATAAATATGCCAAGTACTATATAATGTAATAACACTATAATAATAATAATTGGTATGTGCACATATTTGGGGCCAACTATTGTTAGAACCCCTACTTGTACGTACTCAGCTAGTCAGATAATGTGTGTGCATTATACATATCATAGAATATGGCATACATAAAGTATATACACACTAGTAGAAAAATGACTTTTTAGACCGGTTAAAAATGACTTTTTAGACTGGTTTTTTATTAGGTCTTGATATAGCAGGTCTAAAAAGTCTGTTATTTTTTAGATCGGTTGTTCTTAAAACCGGTCTTAAAGTTCACCTTTAAGACCTGTTCTGCCCGTAAGAGGTCTTAAAGGTCAGACATTTAAGACCGGTTGTGGGCACAACCGATCTTAAATGTCTGACCTTTAAGACTAGTTGTGTGTCACAACCCGTCTTAAATGTGGATTTTTAAGACCGGTTGTGTGCACAACGGGTCTTAAAGTACTTTTAAGACCGTTGTATTTTAAGACCGTTGTGACTACAACCGTTCTTAAAGCTTCAATTTTTTTTAAAAACGTCCCTTTTATATATACACGCAGTGAATGCTCCAATTTTAACAGCAGTATAGAACAATCACTTATTTCAATTTCAAAATTCAAAAGCAGCAGTCTATAGCAGTAACAAATGTTCATACAAGCTAGTATAGTCATACATTGATGATTCATTTGCAGCACTTTAATTACAGTATGGAAAATATGGCAGCATTTAATGTAAACTCCATTGGCTCAATTTCAGCCCAAATGCACTTGTAGTTTCAGTACCTAAGTCACAAGAAGAGTGCAAGCAAATTTGTCAAGAATTTAGCCAAAGGTAATAACCAACCTTAGTTTAGCACTAAATAACAGCAACAGTGCAATTAGACAGTAAGGAGGACCAAATGACAGCAGTAATGAATCTTGAAGCAACAGAGAACAATGTAAAATACAACAGATGAAATGGAGTGCATGTATTTGTCTATCTATATATGTACCTATCTCAGTGATGTTAGAGAGAGATATTGTTGGGTACTTGGGTTCATATCACCTTAAACTTACCCAAGCACGGTCTTTAGTGCAAAATTCATATGATCATTATCATTACTTCCGAGTTAAATATTAAATGCCAACTCATTCCTTTATTCAATCTTGAGACATAGTTCAAAGAAAAGAACTCTTAATTCACATATCATAAATTTATGCAAACTAATAATGCAAAAGCCCTACCAATATTGAATCAGAATAAGTTTAATAATATCTAACACAACTCTAATCTAAAACTCCTTTTGAAGGAGTAAATAACTCATGCTCTGTTTTCTTTGCTTTGTTGTCATCTACAACCAACATGCTCATTTGTTAAAAGCAATTTATTTTATTTACCTGCAAATTGATTCATCGATAAGGAGTTTATATAATGATCATTTCCCTAGAATGGAGTTACTCAACAAACATAAAAAAAAATCACGATTCACTCATCAAATGGAATCACGACAGGCTTCAATCATCCACGGAGCACTATATGCAACTCCCTAAGTATGAAGTAAGTAACAGATTGTACAGAAGCAATATAACAGATTTCATAAAAGCAATGACAGCAACAAGATCAACGACAAGCACAAATAAAATTCAAGTATTGGTACAAGTAACAGTAGAAATTCCTCAACTTTACAGAATACAAAGGGAAGAAAAATTATAAAGATAAGTCCCTCAAATACCATCCTCCTGTACCACCCATATCACAGAAATTGTCCTACACAGATACATAAACCTTGTTAGCAATACATATGAGAACAATAATGTACAATGTAACGTTGGATTAAAAAACTCACTATTTTTGTAATAGCTCATAGATGAATTCAGCACAACATGTGCGAATGAAATCAATATCTTCTTTAGGAAATGAATCAGCAAGATCAAACATATGTAACACCAAAACCAGATGAAACATTGACTTAGTAACTTAAAAATAATAAAGTAATACAAAAGTTCTGAAATATAAATTTACATCTTGTGTAAAATTAGTCGTTCCTAGAGTGATAATATTGTAAATGTGTCTCAAAACATAAAAACCACATAAGTTGGACCCCTGTGGTTGCCTACGGCTCTGAGAAAAAACATGATGTCATTAAAACAAATATAAAGGCATGGCTTATTACATTCTTTAAACAAATCAATATGTACTAACCTTTGGCATGATCCATGTAGGGTCCTCTAAGTCACAAACATGCTTACTACAAGCAGTGTGAAGGAATGTCCGCATAGCCCTATGATCATCACAATGACAAAGGTTATTGGTTTTACACAAATTCCATAAACTTTGTATACAAAAGGTAATAAGTGTGATGGTTTTAATCTTCGGGTATCCTAGCTTCTAATCTTCTTGACTAAGTTACTAACTAGTTATGCTATAATAAAAACTTGACCCAAACAGAAAAGTAAACAGGAAACGAAAATAAACATGATCCAAAATATAACACGAGACCCAAACTAATTGAGACCCAAACTAATTGAGGTACACCACACCACACCAATACATAACAACAATAAAAACTAAAACAACAAACTCAAAGAAAAGAAGAAACACAGGAACTATAGAGCCATCATATTGAGAGTTTGGAAGATGATGTCAAGATAGGAGAAAATCATCCTAGGAACTTGTAACATTGGTAAAAGGCAAGAACAAAAGCCATACAAATATATCTTTATAATAGACATGGCTATCTCAAAGGATACTGAAAAGAGCTACTGGCAACATAAACTAGAAGTGGATCAGAGAGCAGCAATGCAGTTCATGAAATAGCACTATAGCTCGCGCAACAACGATCAAGGAATGAACATATGGACACAATAAACTATCAGACAGGGGGCCAACAGATACCAAACACCAAACACACCAAAAAATTTATATTAAGCTACTGTTTAGTTGAGCCCCTTGCTAACCTAGGCCGATGACCAAATCTAGAGGTAACAACTTCTATATAGTAATTGTAGAAAATGATGAAGCATACCTCAAAAAAGAGGATGAAGATGTGAATGATAGCAACCAACGAATGACGGACGACAGCACCAACAATGACAACCACGAGCAGCTGAAGTAGTATATGAAGGCGATCGAACAGCGACGACAAACTCGATTTAGAATATATGACAGCGACCGATAGCGACGACGGACGGGGAGTCGACGGCTGAGGAGAGAAAAGATTGGGAGAAGCGGGAGGAGGTGCGGCGCAAAAATCATATTAGGGAAAACTTTTTAGACCAGTTAATTAGATAACCGGTCTAAAATAAAGGATTTTAAAACCAGTTCTCCTAATAACCGGTCTTAAAAGTGGACTTTTAAGACTGGTTGTTAGGAGAAACGGTCTTAAAACCATATTAAAATTATTTTTAAGACCGGTTCCCTAACAACCGGTCTTAAAAGAGGACTTTTAAGACTGGTTCCCTAATAACCGGTCTCCCATGTTGTTTATAATTACGAAAATGCCACCGCGCATTTCTTTTAGACCTAATCCACTACAATCGGTCTAAATGGCCCGGTCTAAAATGCCTTTCTTATACTAGTGACAAGTTCACATAGTGTAAGAAAGATAGAGTTACTACCTTAAGTCCCTTTTCCTTACTCTAAGTCTTTGTCTTGGCTTGGCAAACTATCCAATCCTAAAATTCCAAATTTTCAAAGAAATGAGTTATTACTCATTCATATATTCTTCAAAACTTATTTTGTTAGTTATCTTAGATTAAAATTGGAAAATGACTAAAATACCCCTAGGAACTCGGTCCAAGTCCCTTTATGCCCGGTCCGACTGTACTTTTCCAAAAATTATGACATGGGCTATTCCTACACAATTCCACTTCTAGAATCTATTTTTGACCTCAATTTTAGCAAATTCATTGCCAAAAGGAAAAAAATGCCCTTGACAGCCCCTAACTTAGGGCTTTAGGGTTAATTTTGTCATTTAACATACTAAGACCTTTATACTGTACAATCTACATGTACCCTACATAATTTTTCCTTATAACACAATGGAACTATCAAATTAAGGAAATTTCAACTCTAACCCTCAATTCTAGGTATGGCCAAAAGTTACACAAAATTTGGGAAAAATGATGTTGTCTTGATTTAACCCTTTAAACACCTTCCTTTTCACTCATAATCGCATGTTTGATTATTTAAACACTTATTAATCATGTTTTTTTAAGAAATTTGGTCAGCACAACCCCTTTAGGTTTCATCATCCCAAAATTACAAAAGCAATGAAAACAACCTCAAATCAAGCCACCAACAACCACAACAACAACATATTTATCAAGAGAATCAAGGTTCTTGAGATTACTTCTTTATTTCTCCTCTTTCTCTCTTTCGCCATCCACTTCCTCTCTCTTTTCTCTTGGAATTCTTCTTGCTAAAATGATATTCATGGTGGCATAGAGATTAGAAGGAGTTATACATGAACTAGAGAGCTAAACACTTGAATTTCACACTAACATACCTTAATTAATGTGATCCAGAATCAACAAGTTGTCCCTTCAAATTCTAGTGACATCTCTTCTGTTTCAAATGATCATTATCAAATTCCAACTGGATAAATCATGAGAGCACAAGCTAAAATATTCAAGGAAGTATTGATTGAGTTGATTGAAGATGTTATTGTAAATCAAATGGCAAGTGGATCTGATTTACAAAACAAATATGCTGAAAACGTCACTAAGTTCATTTATGCTAAATATGGAGTTGTTAATAAAGTTTTAGGCTTGGAAACTTCAAAACAAAAAGCTTGGACCTAGTACTACACATGGGAGGCTCATTTGGGCCTAAATAAGCACATTTTGAGCCTTAATTTGCTTACTACATTTTCTTGAAGTTAGGTGTGCGAAAATCAACAAGGAGTTGGTGGCAGATTTGACTTTTGTTTTCTTTTGCATGTTGTATTTGATTTTTCAACTTTCTTCTAGATTGTATTAGAATTTTGTGTTCATGTATTAGACTTTTAGGTTTCCTAGCACATGGTATTAGACTTTGTATTTTCTATGTTCAAATTTGCACCTACTACAATTAGGTCATATTTCCCTATAAATACTTGGTGCTTCTTCATTTGTAGAACACAATTCAGTTTGAATCATAAATGAAAGTTGTACTTCTGCACTTTGTTTTTTGAGAGTGGATTCTCTCTAGGGTTCTTTTTAGAACTAACAAACTTATCAGGGCTTGATTAACCTTGTGGCGTTTTCCAACACTTCGGGTCCTTGTTCTTTTGTGTTCAACGGTTCAAGTGGATCGTCGATCTGTATTTAGCTTTCTTGGGGTGTGTATATTTCAGAATTGGTTGTGGGTTCGTGAGATCTTCCCTTGTGGGTTTGCACTATCTTGGTATCAGAGCTTCGGATCTAAATTTAGTCATATCTATCTGTTCTTCGTTTCCATTTTCATTTTAAGTTTTGTGCTTTGTTCTTGTATTACTTCTGTTTGTCAAGTTTTCCTTTGTGTTTTCCAATATTTAGTATGTCAAATTCATAGTTCAAAATCTCTTCTTTCATATCGGTTTAGAATCGTTTCAATCCAACTTGTCATTTGTGAGTTCTATCTATTTTAATCTAGTTGAGTTTTCTGGAAATTCTGGGCTTGTTCATCTTCGTTTTTCCAGAACATCCTAAAATCTTCTGTCCTTGTTTGACTTCTTTTCCTTTGTGTTTTACATCGTTCAATAGGTCATTTTCATAGTTTAGAATCTCATCTTTCTATTTGTTTTGGTATCATCTCAATCTAATATTTCCACTGTGAGTTATAGTCTTTCCAAAATAGACGCTTTTCTGGAATTTCTGGGTTCAAATTTCTTGAGTTTTGTTGTTTGTGATAGATTCTGCATTCTCTTCAAATTTCAGTAGAAGAGAAAAACGAAAAAAAAATAGAAGAGCATCAGAAAAAGAAAAAGAAAAAAAATATTTGATAAGAAAAGAAAAAAAATATTGAAAAAAAAAGATTGTGTTGGAAGTGTTTTGAGCAATATCTATTGTCATACATAGAATTTGTGAAGTCTATGACATTTAAACTCTTGATTTCCTTGAATTCTTTTTCCAATACTCACTTTGATATTCCATATTTCTAAAGTGTTGTGTTGATTCTGCAAATTCTGATTGCTTTGATTATGAATTGCTTAGTTCTTTAAAGTGCCTCAAGAGGAATCTAAGAGTGGAAAAAGGCAAGAGTGAACTACATCATTTTAAAAGCCAAATTTGAGTGAAACACGAGTGACACTAAACTTGTTTGAGTGAAACACGTGAGTAGAGTGGTGAGGTCCATTTTTCTCTAAATCTAACTTTTCAGGTATCATCAATATGCATGATGAAAAAGAGCTTCAAACATATTTTGACTCCTTACTAAAAGGAATTCAAAGGTTTACTGATGAAGCAGTGCAATGGATGTCTAGTCACAACTCCAAATCAAAAAGAGAATTACAAAGAAAGTTGCAGGAGTTGAAATAAGGTTCCATGACTGTTGATGAATATTTTCAAGAGTTGGAATTAGCTATGACTAGAGCTAGATTGAAAGAAACTTCAAAAGCCACTAAGGATCGTTTTGTGAATGGGCTTAATCCTGAATTAGCTTCTTTTGCAAAGACCTTAAGTTTCTTGGACATTGATCTTTTGGTTCAATTTGTTGCTGAGCATGAGCAAAAAATCAAGCAACAAAGATGTTCAAAAAGTAGCTCTAATGCAAATGAGATTGTTATAGTTCCTAATGATGATCAAGTGCTAACTACGGAGGAAGAAGTATTGAATGTTGAATATCTTGCAGACCAATGTGTTGAAGAAGACCTCATTAGTCCAAATACCAATCTTGTAGTTGAAGAAGTTCCTCTCAATCAAGAAAAGAAAAGTGAAAATATGAGTGAGAGTGATTTATGTAAAACTGTTCCTGAGAGAAAAATTCAGTTTGAGAGAGAAAAAGATATTGAGAGCATAGAGTGTTGTCAAAATAAAGAGAGTAAAAATGAGAGTGAAGAATGCAGTGAAAAGAACAATGAAAATAGTCATGAGAAAAGTGAGGTTAAGAGTGATTGCAAGGATATTGTTTTGGTTGCTAATGATCTTAATCATTATTTGCCTTGTGACTTTTTTGTGTTTCAAGAATTCTTGGATTTGATTCCTAAGAAGCCACCTGATGGATTCTTATCTTGAAGAAGCATTAAACCTTCATTTCCTTCAAGTGACATTGAAAAGCATTCTGGTTCTCTAAAGTTTTATATTATTGAAAACTTGCTGCCCTTAAGATGCCTTGAAATCCACACTATGAATTGTCATTGTCACATGGATTTTGCAGTTTGTAGGTGTTCTTATATGCATGTTGCAGCTTGTTTTGATGATACTCTTATTTATAGCAACAAACATGATGAGCATGTGAATCATTTGCTATGTGTGCTTGAAGTTTTGAGAAAGGAACAATTGTTTTCAATTCTGGAAAATTCTGATTGTTGCATGGAAAACATTGATTTCCTTTGTTATGTGTTTTTGCTTGGTCAAGGTAAGCTCAACAAAAGGCATATATGCTGGCTGAAATTTATTGAGACATTTCCATATGTCATCATATATAAGAAAGGTAAAAAGAATGTTGTTGTTGAAGTATTATCAAGAAGGTATAGTGCTATTTCTTCTCTAAATACCAGATTGCTTGGTTTTGAATATGCTGAGGAAATGTATGCAAATGATATTAGCTGTGCTGAATTGTTTCTTCCCTGTGAAATTGAGTATTATGCATCCAAAGCCAACAAACAAAGAAGCTGTGTTCTTTTTGAACTTGCTGATACTTACAAGATTGATCTAGCTTGTGAGTATATTTTATTGTTACTTTTAATGTGGCTGATATATGTCTATTTGATCCAGGTGGAGATTCATGGACGAATCCTTTTGAGGAGAAAGGGAATGATGCGACCCAGAATCAACAAATTAACTCTCCAAATTCAAGTCAAGATTCGAGGATGAATCCTTTTGAAGAGATAGGGAATAATGCGATCCAGAATCAACAAGTTGTCCCTTCAAATTCTAGTGACATCTCTTCTGTTTCAAATGATCATTATCAAATTCCAGCTGGACAAATCATGAGAGCACAAGCTAAAATATTCAAGGAAGTATTGATTGAGTTGATTAAAGATGTTATTGTAAATCAAATGGCAAGTGGATCTGATTTACAAAACAAATATGCTGAAAACGTCACTAAGTTCATTTGTGCTAAATATGGAGTTGTTAATAAAGTTTTGGGCTTAGAAACTTCAAAACAAAGAGCTTGGACCTAGTACTACACATGGGAGGCTCATTTGGGCCTAAATAAGCACATTTTGAGCCTTAATTTGCTTACTACATTTTCTTGAAGTTAGGTGTGCGAAAATCAACAAGGAGTTGGTGGTAGATTTGACTTTTGTTTTCTTTTGCATGTTGTATTTGATTTTTCAACTTTCTTCTAAATTGTATTAGAATTTTGTGTTCATGTATTAGAATTTTGTGTTCATGTATTTGTTTTCTTTAGTTTGTTTACCCTTTTGACATGCGTCACAAATCAAATCGTTTTTAAAACTTACTTTGGGTAATCCAAGAACTAAATCCTTTTTGAGTAGCTTGCCTAGTTGGTGCATGTTGACATGAGCTAGTTTCTTATGCCATAACCAACTTTCATCGGCATTACTCAAAAAACAACTTTCAAAGTTATTTCTATTGATATCAAGTGTATAGCAGTTACCTTCCCTTTTTTCTCTGAGCTTTGCCTTGATATTTTTCTTATCGAGTTGTAAGTCTTTCTTGTTGACAATTAGACATTCCTCTGAATCAAATATTATC
Source organism: Inga leiocalycina (assembly GCA_963242795.1). Classification (NCBI taxonomy): domain Eukaryota; kingdom Viridiplantae; phylum Streptophyta; class Magnoliopsida; order Fabales; family Fabaceae; genus Inga; species Inga leiocalycina. Next base: position 48,302,750 of record OY725327.1, on the reverse strand, counting down.
TAGTTGTCTTAATCTGCACTTTGACTTACACTCAGTAAATTATGACACAAGCCTTCAACATAATATACATCTTTGACTTGTATTCCTTTGTCATTTTTGATTTCCCCAATTCCTGCTATTTTTCCAGATTGATTTCCTCCAAATTTTATCATTCCACCTTCCTTAGGTTGCAATGTGGTAAAACTTTCAAAATCATCGGTCATATGTCTAGAGTATCCACTGTCTATGTACTACTTGTTGTTTTTGGATGCTTTAAAACATATCTGCAATCAAATATGATCAAGTCTTAGGTATCCACATCTTTTAGGTCCTTTTGGGTTAGTACAAAAAATTTTCAAAACATAAGAACCTTTAGGTACCCATTTGTAGGTTCTTATATTTCCTTTCTTCCTATGAATGCATGATGAAGTATAATGACCTTTTCTATTACAATAATTACAATGGGCAAAAGGATTTGATGTATGCACAGATGTTGAAAATAATTCAAGTATGATTTACCTCCTACTTTCTTTCTTCCTTTCCTTCTGTCTGATTTTGGATCATATCCAATTCCAGATCGATCATTCACAAATCGTTGAGCTTTTAAAATTACATTTAGCATTCACTTCCTTTAGTGAATTTTTCAAGAGATTTAGTAAGATCAGTGTTTTTCTTTTTCAAAGAAGTACAGTTTTCACAATCCTTTTCAAAATTCTCTTTAATTTCTACTTCAAGAGCTTTGTTTTTCTTTTTGAAAACAACTAGTTCTTTAACTACTTTGATGAATTCAGAATGTAAAGCATTATATTCGGAAAGTAATTCATCATAGGTACGATCAGAATCAATTACCTCTTCTTCTATTTCCTCTTGAGCAACTAGACAGATATTGGCTACTTCCTCTTCATTGCTTTCTTCGTCAAAAGAACTATCTCCCCATATGGCAGATACAAAGGCTTTCTTCTTGTTATAGAATTTGCTTTTTCTCTTTTCTTTATTCTTCTGAATCAGTTCTTGACATTCTGATTTGAAATGTCCTGGCTTTCCACATTCATAGCAGATGAGGTGTTCTTTATTACTTGTTCCTTGTTTCTAAAAGTTTTTGAATCCTTGGCCTTTCTAGTAAAACTTTATGAATTGTTTTATAATTAGGCCTATTTCATCATCATCAAGCTCTTCAACTTCATCTTGTTCTTCTTCTTTTGCTTTCAGTGATAGACCTCTTTTCTTCTTATCACCAATATCATCTAGTTCTCGTTTGAATTTTAACTTACTTTCATATTCAGAAAGACTTCCGAATAGAAAAGCAACTGATCACATTGATTCACCTTTTGTTTCCTCAATTGCAGTGACTTTTGCCTCCCAGTCTTTAGAAAGAATATTTAAAAGCTTTCGTACTTGGGTATGTTGATTATAGATTTTTCTAAGTGCTGCAAGTTGATTAACAAGGTAAGTATATCTAAGTTCAAATTCAGTGATCGACTCACCTGATTTCATTTGAAGTAAATCAAACTCAGTAACTAGAGTATTGATCCAGTTTTTTTTATTTCCGAAGTTCCTTTGTGAGCTATTTCCAAGGCTTCCCATATTTCTTTAGCTGTTGGGAGTGTACAGATTCTGAAGTACTCATTTTGACTCAAGGCACTTTGAATTATTAGAATTGCTTTACTGTTGAGTGTAATGAGTTTCTTGTCATTCTCATCATATTCTGCTGGTGTCTGAGGAATTCTTTGTGAATCTACGATCTTTTCAGGTTTGTAGTTTCCACTCTTAATCACATCCCATAGCCCATATTCAGTAGCCATTACGAAGACTCTAAACTTCGCTTTCAAGAATGAGAAGTGTTCGCCATTGAAACTCGAAGGTCTTGTGATAGAAGCTCTATCAGGAAGAATGCCTTCACCCATGCTTTCCATTAGATCCTTCTTAGGCAGTTAAACCTTAACAAGAAGACCTACACTCTGATACAAAATGTTAGTTTAAGTGTTTCACCCAAGAGGGGGTGAATTGAGTGATACCAGAAATTTCATTACGTATAAGAAATTTTTTTGGGACAATCATTACGTATAAGAGAATTGACAGAATATTTAAAGCAGTTCAGAGTAAAGAGAAATATCACTGAAGTGTATACCGGGAGTTATACTGGTTCGGCCACAACCACTTTGACCTACGTCCAGTCCTCAGAGTGTCTCTGAGAGTTTCACTATATTCTCTAAGATTTAGTGGGTTCTTGGCACCTCAGTACACAGCAAGTGCCTTCACCTGGACACTCGCTCCCCCTTACACATTGGAATCAAATCCCCAACTCAAGGTTCCACAACTTTAAGTTGTCTCAATACCAAATATTGAGTTTGTAATGAAAAACTCTCTCACATAGTAAATATATAATCACTGAAGTACAATGACTGAGTATAAGAAAACAAAGCACTAAGAGTATGTTGATCAGATATGTTCGTGTGTTCTCGGTTCTTGTGTTGTTTTCTTCTCTTTAAATGCTCTAAATATATAGATGATTTGTAGTGTCTGTTGGAAGCATTTCAAATATGTCCGTTAGAGTCACGTAGCAACGGTTGACTATTCTTCAAATTTGAAAACTATCCGTTTGTGGTAAGTAGCGATAGGTGAGATCTCAGACACTTTATTTGTATTTTCTCTTATTGAATGATCCCTTTATTGTTTCTCTACAAATGTACTTAGTATACTAATGCAATGAAGAGTTAATCATATGAAGAGTTAATCAGTAACCAGAGTATTGATCCGATTTTCTTTTATTCCCAAAGTTCCTTCGTAAGCTATTGCCAAGGCTTCCAACATTTCTTTAGCTGTTAGAAGTGTGCAGATTTTGAAGTACTCATTTTGACTCAAGGCACTTTGAATCATTAGAATTGCCTTACTGTTGAGTGTGATGAGTTTCTTGTAATTCTCATCATATTCGGCTGGTGTCTTGGGAGCTCTCTGTGAATCTACAATCTTTCCAGGTTTGTAGTTTCCACTATAAATCACATCTCATAGCTCATATTCAGTAGCCATTACAAAGACTTTGAACTTTGATTTCTAGAATGAGAAGTATTCACCATTGAAACTCGGAGGTCTTGTGATAGAAGCTCCGTTAGGAAGAATTCCTTCACCCATGCTTGTTATCGGATCCTTCTTAGGCTGTTAAACCTTAACAAGAAGACCTACTTGTTCTGATACCAAATGTTAGTGCAAGCATTTCACCTAAGAAGGGGGTGAATTGGGTGATACCAGAAATTTCATTGTGTATAAGAAAATTAATAGAATATTTAAAGCAGTTAAGAGCAAAAAGAAATATCATCGAAGTATACACTGGGAGTTATACTGGTTCAGCCACAACCACTTTAACCTATGTCCAGTCCTCAGAGTGTCTCTGAGAGTTTCACTATATTCTCCAAGATTCAGTGGGTTCTTAGCACGTCAGTACACAGCAAGTTCCTTCACCTGGACACTCACTCCCACTTACACGTTGTAATCAAATCCCTAACTCAAGGTTCCACAACCTTAAGTTATCTCAATAACAAATATTGAATTTGTAATGAAAAACTCTCTCACAAAGCAAATATATAATCACTAAAGTATAATGAATGAGTATAAGAAAACAAAGCACAAAGAGTATATTGATCGATGTGAGATTGATTGTTCTTACTTGTTGTGTTGTTTCTTCTCTTTGAATGCTCTATATATATAGATGATATATAGATGATTTGTAGTATCCGTTAGAAGCATTTCAAATATGTCCGTTAGAGTCATGCAGCAATGGTTGACTATTCTTTGAATTTGAAAACTATCTATTTGCGGTAGGTAGTGGTAGGTAAACGTTCAGACTTTTATTTGACTTTTCACTTCTGGCATGATCTCTTCATTGTTTCTCTGCAAAAGGCCTTAGAATAATAGTACAATAAGATTTAATCATATAGAAAACAATTCAATAAACATTTGATTAAAAACAAGATTTCTGGACTGCCTTACTTGAGTGGCTACTCGAGTGGCCATGTCTTTTCCTCACAAGTTACTCAAGTGCTCCCTTCAGTAAGATGATTACTTAAGTGATGACTTGAGTGGCCTTGGCTTTTCTTCACATGTTACTCGATTGAGCCCTCGAGTAAATTTCAAATAACTTGGCAGATTACTCAATTACTCCCTCGAGTAATTGCATCAAATTCTTGGCTGAGTTTACTTATTGATTTCTTGAGTGACCTCTCAAGTAATGCTTCAAATAACCCTATAGATTACTTGAGTGGTCCCTCGAGTAAAGTCTTTTTCTCACCTGGTTACTCGAGTGGCTACTCGAGTAAAGTGTTGCATTTCTTGGCCGAAAGCTACTGGAAGATTTTTTACCTGGTTACTCCAGTGCTTACTCGAGTAATGCCTTTTCTCATGTGTTACTCGTGTAATGGTTTATATAACTTTGCATATTGCTCGAGTGGCTACTCGAGTAACTTCTTCCAAATTATGGCAGTGCTTTCAAAAACATTTTCTTTTCAATATTACTCGAGTGCCCACTTGAGTAGTGTTCCTTACCCGAGTGGTCACTGTAGTAAACACAAACAAAAACTGCCAGTGATGTTTTTCCTTTGCTCTTTCTCTCAGATCTTCTTCAATACTCCAGTGCTTACTTCAATTAGTGCTTGGTCTGCCATTTATTTACTTTGTTCAAATTCATTTGTTATCATATGCCCTTTTAACATTAGTTCAATCTTTGTTATCATCAAAACACATAGGATCTAACATATTCTTCAAAAGTATTTAATGAATAATAATTACATCACTTTTGAAGTCATTAGCCCTTAATCCCATTTTTGGGTCATTACAATTCTCCCCCCGAAAAATAAATTTCATCCTTGAAATTTGTCACACAACTTGATCCATAAACTCCAGATATCTTCTACATATATCTGCTTCCGCTTCCCAAGTTGCTTCTCTTTATGTCATTCCCCTCCAAATCACCTTCACATACGGAATGCTTTGGTATCTGAGCCGTCACTCTTCTTGATCAATATTCTGCTCCGGCTCTACCGCATAGGTGAAGTTGTCTTGTAGTTTGACTTCTTTATACTCAATAATGTGAGATGGATCCGATTGGTACTTCTTTAATTGGGAAACATGAAACATATCGTGGAGTCTGCTCAAGTTTGGGGGTAGGGCTACATGATAAGCAACAGGCCCAATTGTCACAAGAATCTTAAAAGGACCTATATACCTCAGGCTCAGCTTCTTTCGCTTGATAACTCATCTAATACAGGTAACTGGAGATACCTTTAAAAATACATGATCACCAACCTCACACTCTGAGGTCTTCTCCAATACCGTAGGAAATTCATCAACATTGGCCTATCCTCTATCATATTTCTCAAGCATGTAACCATAATTCTTGGGTACATTTTGCTCATCATATTCTACTAACATTGGAGTAAAGCCAACTCCAACTACTTTGCCTTAGTAGCCTTTTCTTTCTTTGGGAGAGATGCTATCTTTATCACAGCAACATCAATCCCTATTCTCTTTATTCTATCTATATTTCTATTTTATCAGGGGTCTAGCTCCCAATTTTCATTAAGTATCTAAATCATTCATTCAATACCTCAATTAGGTAGCTATGTCATTTACTGCAACTAAAGTAATGTCACATGACTTCTTTCCTTTGGCCAACAACCTCAAGATATTTTCAATTATCATTTCAACATCAGTAATCATATTATAAGTCCTCAAATTGATTAGACCATTTCAATTTCTTAAAGAATCAAAACTCAAAAGTTAACTCTTAGGTCACAATTCACTGGATTACAATTCTTTGAATATTCACGTAATTTCTAGATTCATAATTAAATCTAGAACCTCAACATCAATTGGGTTAAAACTAATTTCCCCAATTATACCCAATAGGCATGCTAAAATCATCATGATTCATTTCTTTTGTTTTATTCTTCATGATATTTAGCTATTATCCTCGAATATCCCTAAGCATTGCTAACAACTCAGTATTAACCACAAGGTTGACAAGGTTCATACTTTCATGTATTAGAAGCATACTGTAACCTAAGTCACATTTTAACCTAAACCCTATTCAGCCTAGATCGGTTTCAAGCCTATCTTCAACCTTCATCGTATTCATTCTATCATTCTCATGGCATCCCCAATGATCACCATAGTTACACCCCAATACACCTAAACCTTTAGTCAAAAGGTTTCAAATTTCTAAAGTACTTCCAAGGGTGTCACCTATCCTAGGACTACTCTTGCCTAAGCATGCTTAACCATGGTGTTTTGATGGGATCTAGACCCTAGTGCAGGGATAGATTCATATATCACTAGGCATTGGTATATCAAATATATTTTTATCCCAGTATGACATATTAACCTTCTTAGAAATACTAGATACTTCCCCACAGGGAAACATAAGCAGTACCAACTTCTTGGTATAGCCCCTCTATAAATTCCCATAACCCAGGGTGGGGATTCTAAATCATATTTTAGCTAAGTATCAGGAGCCCTAGAGTTAGCAGCAAAATACAAATCCTGTACTACCTCATCTTTCTCTAGAGTCCTATTTCTACTGGTGGAGGATTCTTTTATCGTCAAACTTATTGTCCTCAGAGTTTGAACCATTTTCCCTAGGTATGCATTGCTACTGTTCCATTTCTTTCTATATACATCTCTACCCCTTCCTATAGTAGATGGGTCACTAGACAATGTAGTCTATTTCTTTGGTATCTTTTATTCCTCTTACTTCCTAAGGTATCCATTTCCCTATTCTTATCAATAGAGAACATTGGTTTAGTGCTAGAATCATTGCTTTGATACTAATAATATAACACCATGTTTTCTCAGACGTTTAGATGAGTTCTAAATATGTAATGATTACAAACCCGAAATGGGACTTTAACATAGGATTTAAACCTGGCATTGAGTGGGTGTTTCAAAAACTTTTTAAATTACTTTAAAATAGTCTTAGCATAGTTTATGGGTTCATTTTAACCCATTAAAGTATAGTTCCATTTATTAATATCAGAGTGTGCCTCAAAGCATTCTCTATTGAAAACCCACTGTTCATTTTTTAATTAATGGGCCTACAGTGTATGGTTGCCCGATACTAGTTCATTTAAAGTGTTAAGGTACACTATTTAGGGGTACAACTAATACTTCTACGACTACTTCTAGTAAAAGTCCTTCTACGATTTCATATACAATATATGGTTTCTCAAAATAGATAACCAACAGAATGTAAAGTCTATCTATCTTGTTCTTTACTCGTTTGTGGTTACCTTCTTCTTTGTGGAACTACTAGCCTGCGCTGTAAAATTGGTTATTAGAAAGGGGTGAGATTCAAAAGAATCTTAGTAGTAACAAGTATCACTCAGATTGAATGTAAATTCATAAAACATGCTAGATAACCATCAGTTCAATAAAGCAATACACATTCAATATTCAGTTTATTCTATGTAGCATGCACATTCTCAAGAGATACAGTCCATTCTCATAGTGCTGGATATTCTGTGGGCTTTTACGTTTCTATTATTGAATGCTTAATTAGCTATTATACCTATCTCATGTTTCTCATGCAAAAATCTAGATGATAAAACAACCATGTAAAAGAATACATAGTATGTAAGGGATAAGTTACTACCTAATTGCCTTTGCCTTTCCAATAGTCAAACTAGATTTTCCAACTCTTGGTTGCCCTGAGCAACTACTGAATCCTATAAATTGGAATCCATGAACGAATGAGTTATTACTTATTCTAATTCTTTGATAACTCAAGATACTTGAGTTGGTTATCTTTAGGGTTAGGGCACTAAGCCAAATGAAAAGTCAATGTGTTTACACTTACCCAAAATGCTTAATTCTACCCTTAGAGTTCAAGTTTATTACACCACATAACACCCCACTTTTATTTCACCAATATTCGTTGTAAATATTTGTGACATTTGATGGAATAAAATGGTGAATTTTGGAACACTCGAAAAGACCAAAAATACCTTTATTAGAGGTCATAGGGCTAAAACAAGACATGAAGCCAATTTTGGTATTCCCAAAAGCCTATTATTTAAGCCCAAATTTGAGAGATAAAGAGCATAATCTTGGGCTCAATAATAGGGGAGAATTTCGCCAATAAGGAAAGAAAAGGAGGAAGAAACTTTTTGGCACAATTAAATGCAAAAATATAAGGACAAAATGGTAATTTTTCAATAAAGCAAGAAGCAAATAAATTCCCATTTGCATGAGATAATTTTCAGCCAAGTAAGGGAAAATAATAAATTGGACATAAATATCCAAATTTGGGAGCAATTGTGGCCAAATATATCAAGTTTGAAAAGTCAAAAAGTGAATAAGGAGTAATTAATTACTTAAGGAAAGAGAATTATGATAAATGCAAGAAGCCATTTATTATTCCCCTTCCTCTTGTGATTTTCATCCAAATGGGGAAAATGGGAGGAAAAAATATTTATTTGGAAGCTAATGATGCTATGTGGAATTATTTCCAACCAAGTAAAAAGATGAAGTCATGAAAGCAAAATTCACATGGTAAAATTGCATTAAAATATATTATTTATAAGGAGGTGTATGAATATATTTTAAGAGCTATTCTCTTCCCATTTGAGTTGCAAATTCAGCCAAGTTGAAAAAGTAGAGAGAGAAAGAGTTTTAGGAACATCAAGAACAAGAGAGCAAGTGCTAGGGTTCAAGAAGTAAAAATCAAGGCAAGATGATGAAATTCCATGTGTTCTTGCTTCCTAGTTCATTGAAAACCTCTTCTAACCTATAGTCCTCATGAATATCATGTATAACAAGCAAAAATTCAAGAGAAAGAGGATGATAGAGGGACGGCTAGAGAGAGAAAGTTGAGAAATCTTGAGGTAATTTCAAGAACTTTGATCCTCTTGGTTAATATGTTGTTGTTGTTAGCTTGATTTGTGGTTATTTTTGTTGACTTTGTAAATTTGGCATGATAAAATACTAAGGGGTTATGCTGCCCAAATTTCCATAAATCATGTTTAACATGTGTTTAAGAAGTTAAATATGTGATCAGGAGTAAAAAGGAAGGAGTTTAAAGGGTTAAATCAAGAAAACCCAATTTTCCCTTTTTTTGTGCATGTTTTGGCCAGACTTGGAAATGGTGGTTAGGGCTAGAATTTTACATTTTTGAAGGTTCCATTATGTTCAGAAGGGAAAATTGTGTAGGGTACATGTTCAGTAGGAAGTGTGAAAAGCATTGAAATGTGAAATGACACAACTATCCCTAAAACCCTAAGTAGGGGTTGCCAAGGGTAAACATGTCTTTAGCAGTGAATTTGGCAACTCTGAGGTCAAAAATGGATTCAACACACAAAATTGTGTAGGATTACCTTGGGTCAAAATTTTTGGAAAAGTATAGTTGGATAGGTATAGTGGGAATTGAACCAGGTCCCTGGGGTATTTTGGTCATTTTATAGTTTTAAGCTAAAATAACCAACAAATTAAGTTTGGAAGAGTCTATAAATGAGTAATAACTGATATCTTTATAACTTTAGAATTTTATGGACTAGACAATTTACCCACACTGGGACAAGGTTAAAGCCAAGAAAGGGATTAAAGTAGTAACTTTATCTTTTATACACTATGTGAACTTGTATATGTTTTGTATATGCTATCTTTTGTGATATGTATAATGCACTCTCTAACTAGAGAGGGAAAAGCACAAGTACCATTCGGGAGGGAAAATACAAGTACCCCAACGGCCCCAAAAGGGGATCCAGTTATGAGATACAATACCAGTAGGGTACATTGCCCAGTCTGTAGTTGTGAGCCTAGCTGAGGTACAAACAAGTAAGGATTCTAATAGTTGTTGGCCCTAAATACATGTGCACATTCTGATGATTATGAGTTTTATATATTATTCTGTTGCATTATATGGTACTTGGCATATTTATTTGTCTTATTTTATATGACTGATTGCATGTTACTACTGAGATTCATTCGAATCTCACCCTTTCCAATGTTTAAAAACATTCCAGCATAAGCTAGCAGTTCGAAGGGAAAAATGGTTAATGCCATTATTTGAGTGTACCAATTCGAGCAAGGATTACATTTGGTTTCCCTTAGTGTTATTTTGTGAATTTTGAGAATTGTATATATTTTTCAAACCCTATGGGGATTGCCTGTATTGTAAACAAGTACTAATTATCAGTATATTTATGCTATTTCTGTATGCATGTGTAACTATGCCCTTATTACTCTGCAAATATCAAATTGTTAAGGGGTTTGACATTCTTGGTATTAGAGCTAAAACTGGTTCTGGCATCAATATATCTTCTAATTGAGGATGAGGCGACTAGCAGTGAGCCGATACTATAGTAATTTCTAGGGTTTTTTGTCTCTCTTTTACTGTTACCAGGAATAGGGATGGCTTGGGTATTTTGTTTGGCTTATATGGCTTGGTTAATTTTCTGTTTCGTTTCTTCTCTCTTTTGTATGGCAGCTATACGTTATTCGCGTGGATGCATAGGTGCATACAGAGCTCTATTATTCCATCTTTTCTTCAGTCATCCTTTTTCATACCTGAGGTTCTCTTTTTTCACATGAGTAAATCATCGCTCATGGGTTCTCTATTTTTGCCTATTCGCTTCCAACATCACCACTCTGAGTTAAGCCGTAAGATTTCTAGTGACGTTCTTTGACTGCAATTTCTGGAGCCTGTAAGTATTCAATTTGAATGGATTAAAGTTTTTAGAGGAAATATGGCCTTTTCTTTCATTCTTTATGCTCATTTCATCTGACAATTAATGCAAACGGCGAGTCGTTGCGTGAGAAGTAGTCGACAAAACAAATCCCCAGCCTTTATTTGTTCTATGTTCTTTCTCTTTCTTTCTCTTATATACACATAGAGTTTCAGGTGGAATAGTTTCTAGGCGGTTTCAAATCTGATGAGTGAAAGGTATGAAAATTTAACTCCTTCGGATCTAAGACTTCAGTATATGCATTTTTGTCAGTTTCTCAAGTCACTCTAACTTGTATTAACCCTGCTTCACCAACTAATTTATGCATTTCCCCTTCTTTTTTCTGAGTTGTGTATTTTTGCATTATGTAGTTGTAAATTTATATGAGCAATTTTTTGATTTTCTATGCTATCTGTATTTGCTTGATTTGTGTTTGCTAAGATTGATTTTTTTTAATATCTAGAACTAGTGTTGGCCGTTAAGTCTCTTTCTCATTCCATGGTGTGAGGGACAAGAACATAATGCAACTAAAGAAGCTCAATATATTTGTTTTCCCTGTTCATTACAATGAAAAATAGTATGCCTATTTTCCCTATACACAAATCCAGATGAAAATGAAGATCATACTATTTTTCATGCAGTAATAAAACTCATATTTCCCCCCTTATATATACTCTCTAAAGCATACTATCTCACTTCTTATCGGTATTTATTTACACTTGTATAGTTTTAGCATGCTTTTCAAGCAATGGGTTAACCTTAGTCAATTACCTTTAAGGGATTTGTTATGCAAATTTTCCATAGGATACATGAAGGAATCTTAGAGTTTGATTAAAGTCCCAGAGCAAGTGAGCAATAGATAGCATGAAGATGAAGATCATAAATATTTTAGAGTTTATACAAAGTCTCTGGCATATTTGTACTTATGTGAATGAAGGATAACTATTTATTAATTTATACGAATTCGGCTATAAGTTTAGACATAGTGGGCATATATTTTATATCCTTCATCATAATTTATAGTGCTTAAGAATTCGAATCACTGTTCCAAATGAGAACATTATCTATCAAATTTGTATTGATAAGTTGTCATAAATAAAGCATTTGTAAAAGAAACATGACATGTTCAATGAATTTAAAGTTTGTACTTAATCTTATATGTTGTTTCAGTGAATGACCATTATTTCATTGAATAAACTAACTAGGAATGAAGTATATGATATTCATTAATTTATATATATATATAGTCAATATGTAGAAAAATAAAGTGTATAATTTTTTAGATTTAGATTATTTGGCGAAATCATCAAGAAATTGATTCAAAGCAAACAAGATAAACCAATTACAGTTTCAAAAAGAGCACATATTGTAGCGTAAATTTAAACTGGTAGCGTAGTACAACAATATTGGCATAATAGTAATTTTTCACAAGTGAAATATCAAAGTAGGAACTTTTGTAGTTTGATATTTTGAACCAAGACAATAGCCATGATATTCGGAACACAAACAATATGCGTGTAAGCTACATTATTCGTTATATAGCGTATTATAGATGCTAATTAAGTTTTGTGTAAGATATATTAAAAATATAGCAATAGTCAATGGGTGAAGGTATTGATGAATATGCTTATTGTAAAGTACTTATATGAGAATTTATTTCCAACTATCTATAGTCCTTTGTTGATGTATGTTTTACGTTTTTTTACAGATACAGAAGTCAAAGTTTGAGCCGTCTGAAATCTAATGCACGGAATATGTAAAGTTTTGGTGTATATAGATCAGAAGTGTCGTATGGTGGAGGTAATGTTTGGTCAAGTCAAGTTTAACTGGTGTACATTGTGTAGTTTTGTTGCTAGGTGAATAGGTCAAGTTTTTCTTTGTTGAGCATTTTGTTTATAAAGTATAAACAGATGCTTATCTTGATGCTTATCTTTTACGACTATATTGAATGGGATGTTTGTACTTCGGTAAGCAAAAGAGCAGCGTGATGGTAAGTATATCATATACCGTATATGTTTATGAAGTTATGCTATTAGTGTTGATGATTGGGACACGTGAAAGCTGGAGTCATCGTTGGAACTGGGTTATGATTTTTCGTGATGAAAGGTTAAAAACCTTGAGTTGTAAGATGATGTCGGAGGATCGGAAAAGATATTATATTGTTGTACTAATAAATAAAGTATATACATCATATTTATTGATTTGTTTCTGGTGTTGTTAATAAATGAAGGTTGGTGACAGTGATTATGATATTAAAGTAGTATTTGTTATATGTGTGCTAGTAATTATGGTTTTTTCTGTATATAAAGGGCAATTGACTTTGTATCTAATCATGATGTATATTGTGGCGAGAACTTTCGGATTCTTTTTTCAATTGGAAATGAGATCATGGATGAAAACCGCAATATTGTTCTAAGGCAACTGCAACCTGGGTTTGTGACGGATGTCGCATGCGTAAGGGTTTTGAGGGTTTTTTTACATATGTAAATGAAGGTGTTCAGGTTGGAGATTTTGCGGCTATACTATCGCTAGATTTCATTGTGGTTGACGTGGAGGTGTGTTTTTGCAGTGGGCTGTGGTTGTTACTTAAAAATATATTATCGTATAGTTTTTTATTTGTATTTCTATGTATGCTGACCCAAGGTACTAGGATGATTGTGTCTGCTGGAGAGGATGGACAAATACAACAATTTAGCGGAGTAATAGAAGGTGAAACTTATTCAATGTTGAATTTTCACGTGGTTAACATTGTAATATCCCAAAAAGTGATTAAGGGCTAATGACTTCAAAAGTAGATGCAATTATTGTTGAATAAACACTTTTGGAGAATGTGTGATGGGAATTTTATTGTTTTAGTAATTCCAATGGTTTCCTTGTGAAAAATTATGTGGGAATAGGTTTGATTGTTGAGTTTAGAGCCATTGGATACATTGGTTGAAAATGGGAAAAACTAACTGTTGAGTGCAATTCTGTGCAGGGCAGTCAGATTGTATGGACATTTTGAATGGGCAAATGGCATCTAAAAATTCTGAACATTTCCAGTTTTAAAGTTCACATGTCAAGCTTCAAAATGAATATATAATTTGTATCATTTCAATTTGTGAGCTAAGAGTTATGGATTTTTGAAGTATGCCCAGCGAAATTGATTATTTTTTGGAGCAGCGATCAAAGAAATTAAATATGGGAATATTTTGATTCTAGATAGCAAAATTCTATATTTTCCCTTGAAACTAGACTCAATAAGGGTTCTATAGGATTTGGAATCACTTCAATTTGACTTTTCTGGAATTAGTTATGATTTTTCAAAGTTAGGGCAGAAAATCTGCCAGAAATCTCATTAAGTCCGAAAATAAAGAAATAATGTGATGGCAAGTTTTGACATTATGAGGTACATGGAAATCACATTTGGGCTGATGGAAGGACCTCCTTAATGTCATTTACAAGGGCCAAGAAATGGAAAATATTAGTTGCATGTCAATTGGATTTATGGCTCAACATTATGTGTACACAAAAGCTTCAATTTTGGAAATTAGTAAAAAATGACATAAGCATACTGTAATGATGACATAAGCATGGGATTATAAAACAAAACTTCATCAGCTTCCCTTGCCATTTCCCAATGCCATTTTTAGCCAAAAAGGGTGAGAGAGAGCTTGGAGAAAAATAGAGAGAAGGAAGGAGAAATCTCACAAGGTAAGCCGATTTCTCTGATGATCTAGTTCCTAACGTGTATAACTCTACTCCTAAGCTTCTCTTTCATGTATTTTAAGGTTGTTGGAGCTCAAATCTATTGTATAAAGAGTTAGGGTTCAGCCATAAGAAGGGAAGAGCAAAAGGGAGCTTGAGGTAATTTCCAAACCATCGTATATTGACTATTCAGCTGTTGTGGGCAATTTAATCTGTGAAATTTCGCCGGATTACCGTTGGTTTTAAAGTTTGGAAATGATATGGTCTAGGAGTTATGCTACCCAAATCGGGTCTTAATGTTAGTTGTAACCTAATGTAATGGTTAACAAAATGGTTAGGAGTATAAAGGAACTCGTTTACGGAGCCAAAATCGTAAAACCCCGATTTTCTCCAGAGAGCTCATAAATTTTTGGCCAGCTCTAGAATTGGGTCTTAGATTTGGATTTTCAATGATTTGATGGTTCCATTGAGTTCAGGATCAAAAATTAGGTAGGGTTACAGTTGGTCACTTTTACGGAAAAGGCCAAAAAAACATAATTACGAAAATGCTCCTGAAACCCTTGAAGTAGGGCTGCAAAGGGTAAATTTGTAATTTGACATTGAATTTGATAATTCTGAGTCTGGAAATAGATTCCTTGGGTGGACATATGTTAAGAGATACCGCATTTGTCTTTTGATCTACATGATAATTTGTTGTTATCATCGAATAAAATTTTAAATAATTAAGCTTCAGTTAATGGTATAAAATATGTGTGCTAATCATATGTGTTTAATTTAATGTAGGGGAGATCATATCATTGTATCACTTTATGGGAAAACTACTATTCAAATGTGGTGTGATATGTCTAATAAGATGCATAGAAATCCTTTGGTTGTGGTGGTTCAATATGGCCTGATACAAATTCAAGATGGTTAGCCATATTTCTTATTTATGTTTTATCAAAAGTTGTTATATGTTGTGATTTATACACTTAACGCATGTAAAATTTTGGCAGGTGGACCTATTGTCACAAATATGTCAAATGCCATAATTTTTGACTATAGGTTCGATGAGATAGGTTCGTTTAGGAGGACTGTGAGGCAAAGTTGCCATCTGGAGGAATTTATCAAGTTGCGCTGTATATTTATCAAGTTAGTATAATGGAAAGTATGAAATTAAAAGTATCAAGATCGTGAGGAAGGAATAGAGTAGGATATTTTTAAATTTTTTTTATATAGCTTGAGAGTTGGCATGTCTACTAATGGAGACGTGTAATGGGTGCATATTTTGATGGTTTAGGGTTCAATGTGAGAATTGTAATAGTTGGACAATTGTATGTTGCTTTATCTCATGTCAAGTTGGTTGGTGGGATTAAAGTGGTCATTCATGATAGGAAGAAAGTTCCTATGTCATATACACATAATGTTGCTTACAGGGAAATATTTAGTAATGTATAAACATCAGGTTTATTCTTAATGTATTGTGGTAGCAAAATTTGAAGAAAATTTTTTTATTATGGATTTAAGATTATTCTATTAATATATTATGATCAATATCTATATTTTGAAGTGCACATCTAAAATTTTAAAAAATAATATGAGGTAGTCCTACTTCATGATCATAAACATATAATGTTTCTAAACCACGCATAATGTCAAATAGAACGATATCGTGTGTAAATTAGACATATCATATATGTCTAGGTGCATAGAGATGGAATGGAAAAATTCCTTTTGAATAGTTGAGCGCCCAAACTAATGTATAAATTAGGAATGATTGTGTTTTTCCAATAAATAACATAACTTTATTGTTATTCGAGATGGTTCACTTTATTTATTAAAAGTGAAGTTTAAGTGCTATCAGTAATATGTATTGGCTGCATGTAATGACTAATGACGATTTATAATAAAGATTATAAATAATAATTTCAATTTGTAATAAAAGATTATAGATAATAATTTCAATTTATGTATTGGCTCTGTGTAATGACTAATGATGATTTAACTTTGTTAGAGATAATGGTAACTAGATTATTCGTAACATAAACATATGCAGTATAATTGGAAGAAAAGCATTAAAGCACTAATTGATAGTACACGATATACATCACTTCGACAGGTTACAGATACAACACAGTTTGATTGATTCTTTATTCCTGTTGTTGTAACATGCTTTAGTTTTGAGCTGTAATGTGTTTTAAATGCTCTGTTCTTTTGTGTACATTAGATTTAATAAATGTTGATAAATTTAAAAGTTCCAATAATTGGTACTTTACGGGCTGTGATAGATAATTCGAGCAGACCAGTAACTGTAGATGTGTCCTTCAAGTGTTTAAGATGTGGAAATTGTCTACCACATTTATTGCTGAAATTACTTGAGGTCAATTTTTGTCAATAAAAGGTTTGTTTATCTATACTGATAGTGGTCACATTTGAAAGAGGCAAGCTTTACCTAAGAGGGGGTGAATTGGGTGATGTGATAAAATTTTTCGTTTGATGTGGTGATATGACAATAGTTGTAGATAGAGTAGAGTTAAGAGGATTAGTACACAAAGAGTTATACTTGTTTGGCCCAAAAACCAGGCCTACGTCCAGTCCTCAGAGAACAAGACCTACTGAGATTTTCACTATGCTTCTAAGGTTCAATGGGCTCTCAGAATGCCACAAAACAACCACTGTCCTCGAATGGACTACGAGCAAAAATATTCTAATACTAAGAATTTTCTCTCCCCCTTACGACAAGTCTTACGTGCAGAAAAACAACCTATGACCTTTCTCACTTGCTTACGTATACAAGTCTTATGAGCAACAACGTTCTCTCCTGCTTACACCACTGTAAGTCTTACAAGCATCAATGTTCTCTACTACTTGTATCTTGTAAGTCTTATGAGTAGAAAGTTTTACTAGGAATTCTCTCAACTGCTTCTCTTGTAAGGATATCTACCCTCTCAAGGTCCAAATACCTTGAGATTAAATGAAAGTAGAATTTGAAGTGTATACAGACTCTCTTACAGAGCAAATATGATAAACACTGAAGAATGATATGAATAACAGAGACTCATGAATTTGCTTGTGTGAATTCTTGTACTTCGTTGTTTTTGATGGTCTCTAAAGCTCTGTATTTATAGACATTTGTTTTTTCCTATTTGAATAAAGATCATTATGGAGCGGGGCATGTTACTATGGAACGGTATGCATATGTTTGAAATCTTTGAACGCGGTAGGTACGTACTTGGATGGTCGTAATGATACTGTTTGCCGTTGTTTGACTTCCTCTATGTTTTTCTAATTCAAATGTTCAAACTCCTGTATCACACTTATAATACATGTTAAATGATGTTATACAATAATAATAGGTGAAAATATAATGAATAAATATCATTAAACCATATTTGGATTGCATTTTGGCTTCTGGTAGAGTCTCACTCGAGCACTGAGGGGGCTTACTCGAGTGCAATACCATATTTTCTCCTTTTGCTTTAGTTTTGCACTTGCACTTCCACAGATTTTGAGAGAGTGCATTTTCACACTTGCGATTGATGTGGGTACTCACTTGAGCGCTAGTCCCCTTGCTCGAGTGCTACTTTATTTTACCCTATAAGCTATGTCTCTGGACAATACTCGTACCCAGTTTTATCAAGAGTGTGATTTTGCACTCGCAGGTGATATGGGTCCTCACTCGAGCATACATACTCCTACTCGAGTGAGAAGAATATTCTTCTATAATATACTCTTATCTTCAGCACTTGCATCAGAATTGAGAGAGTTAGATTTCTCACTCCTGAGAGCTGATGTATCACTCGGGCATATGAACTCTCACTCGGGCATGCTTTGCTTCTCTGTTCTGCATAACTCTCGGCCAAACACTCGCAGTCCCTCACTCGCTAGTGCTCGGGTGTAAAACAGCTTCATGCTTGAGTTTTGGTTATAATGCTCAAGTGCATCAATAAGATTGACAGTAATTGCTCTCGACTAAACACTTCTTGTCCAACACTTACATGTGCTTGAGTGTAAAAGCAGTTTATGCTCGAGTGTCAGCTCTGTTGCTTGAGTGTATCAACAAAACCTGACAGCAGACTTCTCTTAACTATGCCATATGCATTTGGTAACTTTGCGATCATTCTTTAGACTTGTAAAAACATACTTTGCACATAATTACCTTTTGTTATCATCAAAACTTGGAATCTAACAACATTTGTTTCCATACCGATGGACTTTAAATATTATCTATTTTTGTGTTTGAAACCTACCCATATTTCAAGCGCAGATGCATTTTTTGTATAACTTGATGTGTCTTCTAATTTAATACACTGTGCTCGTAATAAAGATGAGGCTAAAATAGACTGTCATTGTATGAAGTTTATGTCTCGTCACAAAATAAATGAAGTAGCCCATTGTATCTAAAAACCTTCTTTTCTTTCAATACTTTGACCTATATTTACTGCATAGTCGGTTTCCGCTACACTTCTCGAATTCTTCCACAATGTTGTCTAAGAGTCATGTCATGCTTTGGCACAAATAATATTCCACCCCTTGACAATAGACTTATTGGTATGCAATTCTGTCACTTTCAGTTCCATTCAAGATGTTTCGATCTATCGATATGATTGTCGAGGTTTTGTGTTTATGAATTAATTTCTTTGTTTCAATAGCGGTATGTGGTTACATGCGGCGTAGAAGTGTAGTACATTTTGTGAACCGTATAGGTGTGTATGAAAAGGAGTTAGGACTATCTCTGGAATCCTGCAAGGTTGATTTTCAGTGGTGCGTATTTTTTACATCTATTCCAAATAATTTATTTAAAATTTTTATATTCATAGGTAGAGTTTATTTCACAGTGATTATTTTTTGTGTTTTGTTATACTTCAAGGGAATTGAAACGAGTCGATTGTATTCTTCGTGGTTCATCGGTTGAATGTATCAAGCAACGCGTTGACGATAAATTGTTATCATTGGATGAGGGTGCTCTTCTGTTCATTCTACTGCAATACTATGTACCCGGGCATCGGACATCACAAGGTGATATATGACTCTATGACTTGAACATACAATTGTTGTATTTTTATATGTAGTTCACGCCTCTTTACATATCTTGCATTTAACGTCAAATTTATGTTTTTTCAATTTAGGTATTCGCACTATCTACTCATATCGAGATGCCACCAGAATAGTCATAGATCTTGATATCCCTATTGTACGTTCATTGAAGGATCATTTTTTAGCCATATAAGAGAATTCAATTATTGTTTGGTATGTGTTACAATTATTTGTGTTCACATATTGGTTTTTCTATGTTTTTTCTTCTTTTTATATCATATTTGTAATAAGTAGAATGTATTTAATCCATTATTATTTGGTTGATATATCCAATTTTTTGTCAAAGACAATTTCATATTCTGTATAAATTTTTTCTGTCAACTTGTATTTGTCATGGCGCGTGTACTTAATTTCTATGATAAAAATATTAGATCCCATATATTTTGATGATAACAAAGATTGGACTAATGATAAAAGAGGATATGATAACAAATGAATTTGAACAAAGTAAATAAATGGCAGACAAAACATTATTTGAAGTAAGCACTGGAGTAATGAAGAAGATCTGAGAGAAAAATCAAAGGAAAAACATCATTGGCAGTTTTTGTCTGTGTGTACTCGAGTGACCACTCGAGTAAGGAACACTATTACTCGAGTGGACACTCGAGTAATATTGAAAGAAAATGTTTTCAAAAGCACTTCCAAAATTAGGAGGAAGTTACTTGAGTAGCGACTTAAGTAATCTGCAAACTTATATGAGCCATTACTCGAGTGGCCACTCGAGTAACACATGAGAAAAAAGTCATTACTCGAGTAGCCACTCGAGTAAGCTGGTAAAAAATCTTCCAGTAGCTCTTGGCCAAGAAATGCAACATTTTACTCGAATATCCACTCAAGTAACCATGTGAGGAAAAGGCATTACTCGAGGGAGCACTCTAGTAATCTGCGAAGTTATTTGATCTATTACTCGAGGGATCACTTGAGTAACCAGGTAAGCAAACTCCCGGCCAAGATTTGAATGACATTACTCGAGGGAATAATCGAGTAATCTGCAAACTTATTTGAAATCTACTCGAGGAGGCACTCGAGTAACTTACGGAGAAAACACAAGGCCACTCGAGTAATAAGATTACCAAAGTCAGCACCTGAGTAACTTGTGAAGGAAAGACATGGCCACCCGAGTAATAAGGTATTCCAAGGTTTATGATGTATTGCACTCTATGTCTTACTTGAGTAATATCTTATGGAAAATGTTGAATTACTCACTGCCATATTTTTTATAGGTTTACTTAAGGGACTACTCTAGTAATGAGAATGATCACTAGAGTAGCCACTCGAGTAATGAAGTCCAGAAAACATGTTTTTAATCGAATATTTATTAAATTGTTTTCTATATGATTAACTCTTCATTGTACTAGTATTCTAAGTACATTTGTAGAGAAACAATGAAATATCATGCCAGAAGTGAACAGTCAAATAAAAGTCCGAAAGTTCACCTACCACAAACGGATAGTTTTTAAATTTGAAAAATGGTCCACCGTTGCTGCGTGACTCTAACGGACATGTATGAATTGTTTCCAACGGACACTACAAATAATCTATATATATGGGGCATTCAAAGAGCAGAAAACAAGAACTGAGAACACAAGAACATATACTGATCAGCACACTCTTAGTGCTTTGTTTTCTTATACTCATTCATTATACTTCAATGATTATATATTTTCTCTGTGAGAGAGTTTTCATTACAAACTCAATATTTGGTATTGAGAAAAATTAAGGTTGTGGAATGTGGAAAGCTAGGACATTTCAAATCAGAATGTCAAGAACTGATTCAGAAGAATAAAGAAAAGAGAAAAGGCAAATTCTACAACAAGAAGAAAGCCTTTGTATCTACCATATGGGGAGATAGTTCTTCTGATGAAGAAAGCGATGAAGAGGAAGTAGCCAATATCTATCTAGTTGGTCAAGAGGAAACAGAAGAAGAGGTAACTGATTCTGATCCTACCTATGATGAATTACTTTCCGAATATAATTCTTTACATTCTGAATTCATCAAAGTAGTTAAAGAACCAAGAACTTAAAGAGAACTTTTAAAAGGATTGTGAAAAATGTACTCCTTTGAAAAAGAAAAACACTGATCTTGCTAAATCTCTTGAAAAATTCACTAAAGGAAGTGAAATGCTAAATGTAATTTTAAAAGCTCAACGATTTGTGAATGATTGATCTGGAATTGGATATAATCCCAAATTAGACAGAAGGAAAGGATGAAAGAAAGCTGGAGGTAAATCATACTTGAAATATTTTCAGCATTCTGTGCATACATCAAATCCTTTTGCATATTGTAATTATTGTAATAGAAAAGGTCATTATACTTCATCATGCATTCATAGGAAGAAAGGAAATATAGGAACCTACAAATGGGTACCTAAAGGTTCATATGTTTTGAAAACTTTTTGTAGTAACCCAAAAGGACCCAAAAAGATTTGGTACCTAAGACTTAACGTATTTGATTGCAAATATGTCTTAAAGCATCCAAAAACAACAAGTGGTACATAGACAGTGGATGCTCTAGACATATGACCGGTGATTTCGAAAGTTTTTCCATATTGCAACCTAAGGAAGGTGGAAAGTTAAAATTTGGAGGAAATCAATCCAAAAAAATAGCAGGAATTGGTGAAATAAAAAACAACAAAGGAATACAAGTCAAAGATGTATATTACATTGAAGGCTTGTGTCACAATTTGCTAAGTGTAAGTCAAAGTACAGATAAAGACAACTGGATAATATTTGATTTAGAGGAATGTCTAATTGTCAACAAGAAAGACTTACAACTCGATAAGAAAAATATCAAGGCAAAGCTCAGAGCAAAAAGGGAAGGTAACTGCTATATACTTGATATCAATAGAAATAACTCTGAAAATTGTTTTCTGAGTAATGCCAATGAAAGTTGGTTATGGCATAAGAGACTAGATCATGTCAACATGCACCAACTAGGCAAACTACTCAAAAAGGATTTAGTTATTGGATTACCTAAAGTAAGTTTTAAAAATGATTTGATTTGTGACATATGTCAAAAAGGTAAACAAACTAAATCATCTTTCAAATCAATAAATGAGATTACAACAAATCAACCACTTCAATTGATATATATGGATTTAGTTGGTCCAGCAATACTTAAAAGCCTTGGTGGCAACTTATATTTATTGGTCATTGTTGATGATTTCTCTAAATTTACATGGACTATTTTTCTGTCATCAAAGGGTGAAACCTTTACAGAATTCATTGTTTTTGCCAAGAAAGTGCAAAATAAGAAAGGTATGTCCATTACAGGTATCAGGATAGATCGTGGTAGAGATTTTGAAAATCAAGCCTTTGAAGAATATTGTGATACTAAGGGCATAGATCAAAACTTCTCTACTCCAAGGACACCTCAACAAAATGAAGTCATGGAACGTAAGAATAGAGTGTTCACTGAAATGGCTAAAGCAATGCTAAATCAAAAGAACGTGTCTCAAGTTTTTTGGGCCGATGCAATGAGCACAACATGCTATATTTCAAATAACGCCTATATTAGAACAAAACTTGGAAAGACACTATACGAGCCATACAAAGGAAGGAAGCCGAACCTTGCTTATTTATACATCTTCGGTTATAAGTGTTTCATTCATAATAATGGTAAAGATAACTTAGGAAAACTTGATTCTAGAACAAATGAAGGAATTTTCCTAGGCTATTCTAACCGAAGTAAAGCATACAGAATTTTCAATAAAAGAACATGTGTTGTTGAAGAAAATTCCTCTGACAAAACCATTGATGATGAACAGGAATTTGTTTTAAATCAAGAAAATGGTTAATCTATTTCTAAATCTCTTATTCCAGAAGTTGATCAAACCAAGGAAGAAGATCAGTCACTAGGACAACCTAAAGCCTGAAAATACAATAGTAGTCATCCCCTAGATCAAGTCATAGGAGATGTGAATGAAGGAGTCAAAACTAGAAATAGAATTTTCAATGAAGTTAGTTTTTCTGCATTCATTTCTGAGATTGAACCTTCTAACATTGATAAAGCCCTATCAGACAATGATTGGGTTATAGCAATGCATGAAGAACTAAACCAATTTGAAAGAAATCAAGTTTGGGATTTGGTACCACGACCTAAGGATCATTCAATCATTGGCACTAAATGGGTATTCAAGAACAAACTTGATTAATCTGCAATTATTGTCAGAAAAAAGGAAAGGTTGGTGGCCAAAGGCTCTAACCAGGAAAAAGGAATTGATTATGAGGAAACGTATGCTCTAGTGGTTAGATTGGAAGCTATATGAGTACTCTCAGCCTTTGCATGCATCAAAGGATTCAAACTCTATCAAATGGATGTAAAGAGTGCATTTCCAAATGGCTACATCATGGAAGAAGTATATGTAGATCAACCTCCAGGTTTTGAAGATGTAACCAAACCTGATCATGTTTTCAAACTCAGAAAGGCTTTATAAGGTTTAAAACAAGCTCCTAGAGCATAGTACGAAATGCTCAGTAAATTTCTTATTGATCAAGGTTTTGTATGAGGAAAATTTGATACAACACTTTTTACAAAATCAAAATGTGATGATATATTAATTGTGCAAATATATGTTGATGATATAATGTTCGGTGCTACTAATGAAACTATGTGCAAAGAATTTTCTGAGATAATGTAGGTGGAGTTTGAGATGTCAATGATGGGAGAATTGAATTTCTTTCTCGGTTTGTAAATCAAACAAAGAAAGAATGGAATTTTCATATCTCAAACAAAATATGTGAAATAGCTATTGAAGAAGTATGGATTGGATGAAGCAAATGGAACGGACACACCCATAAGCTCAACCACATTGCATGATACGAATGTTAAGGGAAAAGATTACAACATCACAAAATATAGAGGAATGATTGGATCATTACTTTATCTCATTGCAAGTAGGCCTGATATTCAATTCAGTATGGGCATATGTGCAAGATATCAATAAGCACCAAAAGAGTCACATGCTGAAACCGTCACACGTATCTTTTGATATCTTGTTGACACGGTAGAATTGGGTTTCTGGTATCCCAAAGGAAGAAGTGAATATCTAGTTGCATACTCAGACTCTGATAATAAAGGATACAAGACGGACAGAAAGAGTATGAGTGGACAAGGCTAATTTCTTGGAGGCTCACTTGTGTCATAGTCTAGCAAGAAACAAACTATAGTGCCTCTTTCATTAATGGAAGCTGAGTATGTTGCAGTATCAAGTTGTTGTGCACAAGTAATATGGCTAAAGCAACAACTCCAGGATCTTGGTATTTATTTGAAAGAGACACTAATATACCATGGCAATACTAGCACGATAAGCTTGGCAAAGAATCCTGTTCAATATTCTAGAACCAAGCATATTGATGTTAGACATCACTTTATCAGAGATAATGTCCAAAAGAAAGATGTCAAAGTGATATTCATTCTAACTCATCTTCAACTAGCTAATATCTTCACAAAACCTCTTGCAAAAGATCAATTTTTGTATATTAGACGAGAATTAGGAATGGTAAATCCTAATGAATTGTAAGTTATTTAGTGTTTACAAAATGTTTGATGGTATTATTTATTGATGTTTTGATGATTACTAACTTAAGCATTGGAGTTTCTAGCAATTTGTTTTACAGGATCATAATATTCTATTTTAGAGTATGAAAAGCGGAGGTTACCAGAGAACAACATTACTGGAGGGACAACTTTAAGTAAGGAGTATTACTGGAGTGACACCTTGAACTAATGGATGCATTAGTTGAGTAGCCACTCAAGTAATGAACTTGGAAATGTGCTAGTGAAGCATTAATTTCAAATGAAACGGCACAATGGTTGGAAATGAACAGTCAGAAAGTGAAGAGATAGATTACCCGAGGGAGGCCTCGAGTGAACTTCAACGTTACTCGAGTAAGGCCTCAAGTGAACCTGGGTGTAGATCTTAAATCTACTGAGTTTTAGCTTAAATCTATTCTAAAGAATCATCAAATGATTGAGCGAATATACATGTGTAATTACAATATTATTCATGCTAGGTACGCTCTCAAATTCACTGTATTTTAAAATTTCTTATATGATCACTCGAGTAGCTACTAAGGTCAGAGGACAGAGAATTTTAATCTCACCTTCCAAAATCAATACCTGGTTAGGAATATAGAAACCTCCTCATGATGATTATCCTAATTATGATTCAAACCAGTTGTTTTCTATCCTAAGACCTGGTAAGATAGTGGGACCCTTCAATTTCATTCCAAGTTATATGAGTGATTTTCATCGAGTCCTATGGTATATCTTTTCTAGAGCCATGGTGAACAAATCCAATAACTTCACTCATTTCATTGAGAAGGACTTCAGAAAATTTGCCTAATTGATCCTCAAAGAACAAAAGGACTTGGGAGAATATATGTTCAATGAGATCAAGAGATATAGGTATGAAGGAGAACCTACTACTCCAATGCCTTATCCTCAACTTATTTCCTTATTCCTCAAGAAGAATAAGATTTGGTACTTGGAGAGTATAGAGCCAATTGAGAGGATAGCACCAGTTGGGAGGAATCAAATTGGAAAATCAAACATTTAGATTCCTCATATGACTCCTCTAGAAGCAATTCCT
This sequence comes from Inga leiocalycina, assembly GCA_963242795.1. Taxonomy (NCBI): domain Eukaryota; kingdom Viridiplantae; phylum Streptophyta; class Magnoliopsida; order Fabales; family Fabaceae; genus Inga; species Inga leiocalycina. The sequence goes on along the minus strand of OY725327.1, from coordinate 48,276,706 downwards.
AAGAAGAAAAAGAAGACTGACATAGCAACTAGTCAAATGATGACACACAGTCTTCTACTCCAGCCAACACATCTTCTCTATCCTTCTTTAGTACCACAATGCAAACATACATAGAGAACATTCTGAAGAGTTTTCATATTGACATTAGAATACCAATGTGGAGTTGGTAACCCATATGAATGAGAAGATGGGACAACTTGTGGAGAGGATGGATAAGAGGCATAAAAAGTTGCTAGTTGAACAACGTGCCCAGGGTGAGCTTATGAGATCCATTGTTGCCAGATTTGATACTATAGCATCCGGCTCCTCTATTCCTGGTCCTTTTGTTACTCTTGAGCCCGTAACTGTCTTTGAACCTGGACCCTCTATACCTACTGAGCATAGACCCTCTGAGATTGGACCTAGTAATGTCTTGTTCTCTATGCTTAACCCTGACACATCTGAGCTAATCCACATCACCATTGATGATCCACCTCAGCCTGTTCAGCAAGAGCCCATATCTACTCCCATTGTTTCACCTGCACGTACTGAGGAGATGCTTCTGTCTCCACCTGTTGGTACAGAAGAAGTAGAAATTACCTCTCTGGTTCCTTACCCATCATCTCCGGCGATGCCTTTAGAGGATCTTTAGACACCCCCAGTGAACCTTCCTGACTTTGAACCATCATCTTTAGATACTTCAAGTTTAGATGGTTCATATGAATCATTGGCATTTCCTGTTACTCCTATCTCAGCAGCCAACCCACCTACACCTCCTCATGATTGATTCCACCTTCGTGATGACGACAAAAAGGGGGAGAAGAACCTGAGTGATTTTGTGATCAATGACTGAGTTAATGTATTGAGATTTGGGTGTATGGTGCTTTAGGGAGCTTTTAAGCTTTTATTTTTGAATTCTAAAGTTTGATTATATATTGAATTCTTCTTTATGCAATTTGTTCCTTTATGCTATTAAAGTTAAATTTCATCGAAGTTATATTGCATTATGGGATTAATGAGTTTTTGATTATGTATGCAAGGTGAACAAATAAATAAGAACAAAAACTTTAAAAAGATCTTTAATAAGCTATTTCAAAAGAGTTTTCAAGGTTAAATTGAACAAAAGATTTCATATGAAAGGTATTTAAGAAGCTATGTTTGAAAACCCAATTTCAAAAACTTCATTCAAAATCACCAAGTGTTGTCATCATCAAAAAGGGGGAGAATGTTAGTTCCCATATGTTTTGATGATAACAAAGATTAGACTAATGATAAAAGAGGATATGATAACAAATGAATTTGAATAAAGTAAATAAATGGCAAATAAAGCAATACTTGAAGTGAGTACTGGACTAATGAAGATCTGAGAGAAAGACCAAAGGAAACACATCACTGGCAGTTTTTGTCTGTGTTTACTCGAGTGACCATTCGAATAAGGAATACTGTTACTCGAGTGGGCACTCAAGTAATGTTAAAAGATAATGTTTTTGGAAGCACTGCCAAAATTAGGAGGAAGTTACATGAGTAGCCACTCGAGTAATCTATAAACTTATATAAGCCATTACTCGAGTAGCCACTCGAGTAACACATGAGAAAAAAGTGATTACTCGAGTAGCCACTCAAGTAAGCAGGCAAAAAATCTTCCAGTAGCTCTCAGCCAAGAAATGCAACATTTTACTCGAGTAACCATGTGAGGAAAAGGCATTAATCGAGGGATCACTCGAGTAACCAGGTAAGCAAACTCTCGGCCAAGATTTGAATGACATTACTTGAGGGAATAATCGAGTAATCTGTAAACTTATTTGAAATCTACTCGAGGAGGCACACAAGTAACTTCTGAAGAAAACACAAGGCCACTCGAGTAATTAGATTACCAGAGTCAGCACCCGAGTAACTTGTGAAGGAAAGACAAGGCCCTCAGTAGCCACTCAAGTAATAAGGTATTTCCAACGTTTGTGATGTATTGCACTCCATGTCTTACCCGAGTAATATCTTATGAAAAATGTTGAATTACTCACTGCCATATTTTTGATAGGTTTTCTCGATGGACTATTCGAGTAATGAGAATGATCACCGAGTAGCCACTTAAGTAATAAAGTCCAGAAAATATGTTTTTAATTGAATTTTTATTAAATTATTTTCTATATGATTAACTCTTTATTGCACTAGTATTCTAAGTACATTTGTAGAGAAACAATGAAAGATCATGCCAGAAGTGAAAAGTCAAATGGATAGTTTTCAAATTTAAAGAATGGTCAACCATTGCTGCGTGACTCTAACGGACATGTTTGAATTGCTTCCAATGGACACTATAAATCATCTATATATATGGAGCATTCAAAGAGCAGAAAACAAGAACTGAGAACACACAAACATACACTGATCAACATACTCTTAGTGCTTTGTTTTCTGATACTCATTCATTATACTTCAGTAATTATATATTTGCTCTGTAAGAGAGTTTTTCATTACAAACTCAATATTTGTTATTGAGACAACTTAAGGTTGTGGAACCTTGAGTTGGGGATTTGATTGCAACGTGTAAGGGGGAGCGAGTATCTAGGTGAAGGAACTTGTTGTGTACTGAGGTGCGAAGAACCCACTGAATCTTAGAGAATATAGTGAAAGTCTCAGAGACGTTTTGAAGAATAGATGTAGGTCAAAGTGGTTGTGGCCAAACCAGTATAACTCCTGATGTACACTTCAGTGATATTTCTCTTTACTCTCAATTGCTTTAAATATTCTGTCAATTTTCTTATACTCAACAAAATTTCTGGTATTACCCAATTCACTCTCCTCTTGGGTGAAACGCTTGTACTAACAAAAACAAGGTATTCATACTTTACATTGGGTTTAATTATGATATAATTTCTCATGACATAGTTTCATCGCTATTAAATACAATTTATTGATACATCTTTATTGTAAGTTGTAACTAACTAATATATTTTAAACAGTGTTCACTTCATCATTAATAGATAAGTAACCTGACTAATAATAAACCAATGAAATATACCTGTAATCTTTTATTTTTTACTCACAATTGGTGTTTTAATAGAATATGATCAAAAATATATATGTCAACCCGTGCAACGCTCGGTAGAAAGTTCTAGTTATTAGAATAGTATATTGATATGGTCTTGTTTATAAGTAGATAGGAGCAATGCATGGAAGGTGGTGACAATGAGATAGGTCACCATTGTCAGTGAACTAGTTTTCCTCGGGTCAGAGGATTCCCGAGGGACAGCGTTTGGCAGAGACTTGAGCCAGTACCTAGAGCATCGGTGGGAGATTCTAAGTAGCTACTCTCAGAAGGGTCAGAGTCTGGTCCCTGTATTTCTATCTCTCTAAAGCTCGACCATTACCTATGAGATATGATCTACATCCATATCAGGGCTTATAGTAGCATGTCAAAGACATATATTTGCATGTCTTTTAGGAGCACAACTACCTTGTAGACTAGTATACAACATATCTTGATGAGGTAGACTCACTTTATTGGGGTCAGGTCAGGAGCATTTGGATTTTCCAAATCACATATGGATCGTCATGACACTGTACTTCTTTCTGGATACAACATTTTGAGCCTAGAAGAAGAATGATGTTATCAAGTAGGGTCCTGACTACCATTTTATGGAGTTTATGGGTAACTTGAACGTGTATGTGTAGTTGTACTTGTACACCAGCTGATTGAGGATCCATACTCAGTATTTTGGTGACATAGGGTATCAGTAGATAGAAATAGATAGAGCCAGTATCTATATTTTAGATGAGGAACATGAAATTTAAGCGTGCTCAAACCAAGGAAATCACTGGATGGGTGACCCCCAGGGAAGTCATATGTATAGTTATGACATAGTGTGTACAAGAGGACAGAGTTATATTATACAGTAGTTTATAAGCTATATGGTGTTGAGTGCTTTCTTTAACTGCTGTAAATATCTGTTGTATGATATATATGACATATCTGTGTACCCAAAAATTTATGAAATGATGAAAATGCCCTATGTTTATATGAAAATGATTTCTTCTCTATTTTCATATAGTGAGGTACAAAGACGGTACGAACATGCGGTAGACCACGAGGGCGACATAATAATTAAGTGCCCGACCCTAGGCCTGACCAATACAATAGATATTGGGCATGTTAACATAGCAACAGGCAATAATGAACGATATTAGGGAGTTACTAGAAGTGTAGTAAAGATAGGATCGTTTAGAAGACCTAGTGATAGGAGACAGTGAGCCTAATTCACTAGAGTAGCCTCAACCAGAGCCTCTACTTATGCCTGATCCTGAGGCTGATATTCATTAAACTTGCTCAGTAAAAATCAACCTCCTATTTTTAAAGGGAAATTTGACCCTTAGCAAGATGAAGACTAGCTATCTTGATTAGAAAAAATCTGTAAAATCTTGGCATGCCTTGATGACATCAAGGTCCAGCTGGCGATTTATAAGCTAGAGGGCAATGCTAACAGATGGTGGAAAAATACTAAGATGATTCTCCAGGGGAGCAATATTCTGGTAATGTGGGAATTATTTCAAGAGAAATTTAAGGATAAATACTTCCCCTGTCTAGTTAAGCTTGAAAAAGAGAAATAATTCCTTAACATATAGCAGTATGACAGCGAGAGCTTTGATGAGTACTTATCTCATTACATCTGGTTGTCTCGATGCTCGTCATACCTTAAGTATCATGATAATGAGAAATGAAGTTCCGATATGATGATTCAAGGTTTGAAATAAGAGCTGAAAGAGAAACTTGTTTCCAAACATTTTACCGAGTTCAACAATGTAGTTGAAGAGTGCCGTATCACTGAGAACAACTTATTAAGCATGTATTCTAAAAAAGGCAATAACAAGAAGGGTGTGTCTGGTAGTAGGAGTTCTTCCTAGAAATGAAAAGAACAAGTGGACCACCCAGAAGTGAAAACAAGAAGCTATATATGGCTGGGGGCCATAGTAACCAAAGACCCTCTCATGGAAGAACATGCTGGTATTGTCGTAACCCATACTATCCTGGCAAGACATGAAATGGTGTTCCAATATGTCAGGCTTCACTAGCAAATCAGGCTCCAACCAGGCATATAACCTATTACATATGCCAGAAGCCGGGGCATTATGCTAATGATTACCTATAATGGCAGCAACAATAATTTACGGAGCCTAGACAAAGAGTTCAGGGTAGAGTCTACACAATTACTTAGGAGGAGGCCAGAAAATCTCCTAAATAAATATAAGGTACGGTTTACCTTAATGGCAATTCAGTACAAGTATTGTATGATTTGGCTGCTAGTTATTCATTTATTGCATATAACTATGTAAGATAGCTAGGCCTAAGTATGCACAAATTCCCATATGATCTAGTTGTGTCTACACCTACAAGGTTAGAGTTGTCATAGCCGAAGTCTTTCTGAATTGCATCATAAATGTCGAGTGGCATGAATAACGGTGGATTTGATCCATCTACCACTGAAAGGCTTGAAAGTAATCCTTGGTATAGACTAGTTTATAGTAAACAGTGTGTTGCTAAACTGTAGAAGAAAAATGATTCTTTATCCCAATCTGTAACTACATGGCGGTACAGAAATCAACCTTAACTTTCTTTCAGTAGTTGAGGCTGAGACATGTCTGCATAAAGGTTGTCAGGGATACATGGTGTTCTTCTCCATGCAATCAAAAGCTAGAACAACATTTGAAAGTATCCTTCTAGTAAATGAGTTTCCAAATGTGTTTCCAGAAGATATCAGTTGATTACCTCCGGATAGGGAAGTGGAGTTTGCAATTAACCTTAGGCCTAGAGCAAGACCAATATCTGAAGGCCCATATAGAATGGCTCCAAATGAAATGGCAGAATCAAAAAAGCATATTGAGAAGCTTTTAGAAAAAGAGCTCATTCGACCCAGTGTTTCGCCTTGGGGAGCTCTAGTGCTCTTTATAAAAATGAAAGACAAAAGCCTACAACTCTGTATTGCTTATAGGGAGCTAAACAAGATCATTGTTAAGAAATAAGTACCTACTCCCAAGAATTGATGATTTGCTCGATCAGTTATCTAGTTCTTGTGTGTTTACAAAAATTGACTTGAGATCGAGTTATAACCAACTCAAGGGAAAGGCAAAAAATATACTAAAAAATGCTTTCAGGACCAGATACGGCAATTACAAGTTTCTAGTAATGCCATTTGGGTTAACCAATACACCTGTCGTGTTTATAGACTACATGAATAAAATTTTCTGTCCGTATCTGGACCAATTCATAGTAGTCTTCATTGATGATATTCTAGTATACTCATAGAGTAGAACAAAACATAAACAACATCTGAGAACAATATTGAATACACTGAGAGATGTGCAACTCTCTATTAAGCTGAGTAAATGCAAATCTTGGCTTCCAGAAGTTAAATTTGTAGGCCATGTAGTCTCAGAGCTAGGGGTCTCAGTAGGTCCTTATAGGGTGGAAGCAGTACTGAACTGGAAGAGGCCAGAGACTATTTTTGAAATACGCAGTTTTCGAGGTCTTGCCGGATATTATAGAAGATTCATACATAATTTCTGCTAAATAGCTATGCCTTTGACAAAGTAAACACAAAAAACTCAATATTATCTGTAGGACCATAATTGTTAGAAGAGCTTCACAGAGTTGAAACAGAAATTAGCAATAGCCCTAGTGCTGACAATCCCAGATCCACATTTGACCTCATTGTCTTCAAAGATACCAGTGGGTATGGATTGGGAAGTGTATTAATGTAGTATGGCCGTGTAGTGGCATATATATCTAGACACTGAAGCCTCAATAATAAAATTATGCCACACATGATCTTGAGTTAGCGACAATTATGTTTACACAAAAATCTAGAGACACTACCTTTATGGTATGATTGTAGAGCTGTACTACGACCACAAGAGCTTGAAATATTTATATGAATTATGAATTTTTGAAGTTACGTAATGAATATGGAAAGAATCCTGGACCAATATGGCTTTGGTCATGATTCTGGAATTCTGTGGCTAGAATTGGCTCTGAGTAATATTTTATCTTTAAAATAGACTAAAAGAGATTTAAGTAGGAATTTTAACCACCCTGATTAGAGTTCTATAGAGTTAGTTATGAATTTTCAAAGTTTGGTCAAAATGCTGATAGCTTTTGGCTACCATGTGAATTTAAGAAAGAATGGGTAAAATATAATTTGTATGAACTTCAAGAGTAAAAGTAAGCTCATGTGGCTAATGTAGCCCATTGAGAATTTACTTGTCATGGCATTAATAATGTGGTATTTATCTAGGGTTATGAGATGACAAGGAAGAAGTATGGAAGGTTCTTCAAGCAACTTTAATGGTTAGCAGAATTGGTATAAGAGGAGGACTTAAAGACACAAGGTAGTAAACATACTTACTTGCATGTATTGGATGTGTTTGTTGTGTATTGAATTGTAGCATTACTTTGCTTGATTATGTGAAGCATGTATGAATAAATAAAGCTCTGTTTCTATTTTTACTATGGCCATAAGTATACTACACAAAACATTGAGCATGCAGAATATCATTATGTGAACATGAGCCTATATAAGGCAAGCATATCATGTACTAGTATTCATCCTACATGCATTGTTAGTATTGTTTACTATTGAGATTCCCCTAAGTCTCACCCTCCCCAACCAACCATTTAGACAGGCAAAAACAGGTGGTATGCTGAGAACATAAAAGAGAACTGCATGAGAGGAATGCAGTAGTGAAATGAAAATGGGAAGATGACTGGTTTACATTATTTGTGATTATTATGTACAATCCCTGTGGGAAATTTTTGTAATCAATTACTTATTATCAGTATATCTATGCTATTCTTGTGTGCCTATCAAACTGTACATTGCACTGTGGTTAATATCGGAATAAATAAGGGTGTTTACAAATAATATCCTGGTGAGGGGTTATTGGACTACTATCAAGAATATCTTAAAGTACTTAAAATAACTAAGGACTTATTCTTGGTATATGTTAGATTGGATGATAAGCTTTATGTAACTGGTTACACATATGCAAGTTTCTAAACTAACCAATATGACCTTAAATCACAATATAGATACATATTCCTCCTGAATGGTGGAGCAGTAAGCTAGAAAAGCTCCAAGCAGAGCACTATAGCAGATTCTATAATAGAAGCTAAGTATATAGTAGCATCGAATATAGCTAAGGAAGTTGTTTAGATGAAAAAGTTCACTACTAAAATAGGGGTGGTGCCTACCATCTTAAATTCAATAGATTTGTTATGTGACAACAATGGTTGTATTGCACAGGATAAAGAGTCTAGATCACATCAAAGGACCAAGTATATACTCAGGCGATTTCTTCCATTAGAGAAATCAATGATATAGGGGACATAAAAATATACAAAGTAGTAGGAGAAGACAATGTTGCTGATCCTCTTACCAAGCCACTAGCATAGGCAAAGCATGAGTGTCATGTTAGGACAATAGGAATTAGGCAAATTGATGATTGTTCTTAGTGCAAGTAGGAGGATTTTGGAAGTTTTGCCATAGGGGCCAACCATTGTATTTTGAACATTATTATTCAATGAACTTCTCTATTTTATTATCATATTATTTGCAAGTTCACTGTCATAACTATCCTTGGATAAATCATAATGATTGTTCTAAATGTCCATGGTCGGTCATTTATACGGGAGCAAAGATGAAATAAGACCAGTATAACTTTTAAGAGGTATGGAGATACAAATCAAAGTCCTACGCACTTGTAAGAGTACAAGGTTATAAACCGACTAACTATGAGAAAGTTGCATGGATAAGTCATAAGCTTGTCTCATGTATAACCATGTCACTATGCCCCTTTGACCTGAGATCATCATGAATTCCTATATAAAAGTCACTCAGCTTTAACCTATTCAAAAGTTGCCTTTGACCAAGTAATGATAAAGGCTATGTTTGGGCTTGGTAGATTTCATGAAAAGGAATGTGAATGGTCAAGATGAAATTTGTCCCTCATATTAGTAAAGAGATATTACTAGGCCTCTCGATAAGTGAATCTTAGAAATGTATGGCCATACTATGATGGAAAGGAGTTTTCATTTCTATAGTCAAACTACTTAAGGATTGAGAAAGTAGTGGTCAGTAATAGGAGAATGACATTCTCCATGCCTCATCCTTGACTGAAATATCATGTGACAAAGAGGGACATGATATGGTTGTATGACAGGTTGCATCGATTTATAAATCCTTATATGAATTGGGTAGTCATAATGTCTTGCTAGAAGCTACTTATGACTTGTGGGTTATTATAGTCATTGGCTCATTGCTAACTTCGTATGGGCTATAGGGTTGCACACAAAAATAGCTCAACACGAGTTATAATGTCCAGATTCATTGAATCTAAGATACGTCTAGATTTAATGAATGTAATGGTTAATATAGAGTGAACGAATATAAATATATATATATATATTCAAAAAGAAAATTAATAATATTATATATACATATATGTATTTTCAAAATACATAGATATATATATATATTATATGGTAATATTATTATATTGTGTTGATTTTAAATTTAGTTTTATCTGATAAATTAATTTTAATAACTAACATGGCACAGATATAATATCTCATATTTAATTTATAAAGATAAATTAAATCTATTTTCATTGGCTCTTTATTTAGATTAAATAAATATATTAAATTAAAACTTTTTGACATATTTAATCAAACCATATTTATTTAATTTGCTTATCAAAAGACAATTTAGTGTTCATTGATATGATATATATTTTGAAATTAATTAATATTAATTTTAAAAATCCAATATCCATTTTAAAATAGAAAGCCCTGACTAGTTATTTAAAAAGGGTGAGCTAGGGTTTTCGATGGGTGATGAAAAAACCAAGATAGAGAGCCATGAGAAAAGAAAACTCTAGAGAGAGATGTTGGTGTCGCTAGCATGTTGTTCGTGTTGGATTCCTATTCGTGTGGACACCAGTAGAGGGATCTGGTCTGAATTGTTAGCTCCTTAAGATTAGGAAGAAAGAATGAACATATAAGAAAGGTAGGCTTCTCTACTACTTGGTTTAAACGATGTCTACCAATCCCAACAATAACACCCTTACTTGATGGGTTAAAACTTAATGAATAAACCATAAATGTTTATTCAGTTCCTTCTTAAACATTTGTCAATCTTAATAAATAGGTACCAATTTGAGACAACAAACTCTAACTTGAATTTTATCATTTGATAATACCTTATCTAGATTACTCAATGTGGATCCATCTCACAAATGAGGTATTTGATCCTTTAATCTCTGTAAATGCATGCAATTCATTTAAAGATTTATACTTTACTTGTTTATGACCTATTAACTTTACAATCATGCAATGTCCTTAATGGTTTTAAATTAATTTAACAATAATTAAAAACCCATGATTAAATTCTTTAACAAGCAATCTTGTAACTTACCTCCAAGAATGACTAGATTAAGAAATTCATAGTGGGACAAAGCAATCAATGACTACTTAACAATCTTGTACTCCTCCATGATGCAACTTGTTCAATAAACATAAAAATGTATCATAATGTTAATTATTGTATAGTTAGCACATCACACTAAACTAAACAAAGCTAATCAGTCTCCTATATATAGAGCATGAAACTTAATGTACATTTTGTAATGTACTTAATAACTTGCTTCTTTTCTAGTTATTATTCTGTCAATAATATGCTTGATAATCCTTCTACAGTTCCCTTTCAATGGCATTGCCTATTTGTGTGGATATTTAAGCAAGCACACGCCTAGGAAATTAAATTAAAAGGAATACAATGATATATATTAGAGATATATGGACAATCTAATCATATTTTCATAACAACTACCATTTATCTATAAATGTTTAAATACTTGTAATCGTAGGTTACTTATGAAATTCTCAAGTATTTTGAGAATAGTCGCTTTATGTATTATAGAGAATAGCATAATCAACCTAGTCATGTCATAAATCAGAACAACAGTGATTTAGTTATGCGTAACACCTTAAGTCAAAATTCACAAGCAATAGGAGAATCATCATTTTGTACAATATAGATGAACTAGTTGCCACTAATCTAGTGATATAAATAAGACTGTAATGCTTTCAACCTTATCATGTATGTGAAAGCATCATAACACCTTACTTATCACTAATGTGACACATGCTTGTGAAGATTGTTTCTCAGTTTTGCTAACCAAATTCTCCTTATAATTTGCTTGACCATCTCTTTTAATTCACATATAGCTCTCCCTATGTCTGTAATGGAAAGATGCCAATAATATTCCAATTCAAAATAGGCATTGAGCATCATGATGATATGGAAGGAACTATACATCAACATAAGAGGAAATACCTTACTACATTAATTCCTTTTGATAGATAACTTTTAGCAAACAACCTTTTCGTATTACTCAATGTTGCACACCAACAACTTTACAAATATCTATATGTTGTTGTCTGCCTTAAGATCTCACACATTTATCATGAATTAATGCCTTCATTTGGAATTTAGGGTCACTCTCAATCCTTATGCTTTAGTCAGATTACTTGAAGTACATGATGTAGTTGGTAGCAATTGCGAAATTTGAATTGTCATTGGTCTTAACGAAATAAGTTGATAAATTGAAGCTGCACAATAAGAGCACAAGCTTTCTATTTGAAATATCCCTTGTTTGTTTTGAGATACTCTTCCTAATAACATGTATGGTCTGTAACACCCTTATCTTATTTTGACTTGTTGTGGAATATTAATGCGTGGTCCATAGGCAATATAGGAATAGCATAATTATACTAATAATATGTGCATGATTACAGAAATTCCCTATAGGGGTTCATACATGATAATTACCATCAATGTAGCCGCACAGGGCTACTTGGGTGTCTAAAGCCGTCTCAGTAAAATCGAGACATTTTCCCATCTTTGTTCCACCACTGCAATCCTCTCGTATAGTTCCCTTCACTGATCTCTGCATACCTTCCATATTCACCTGTCTAAATTATTGGTAGGGGAGGGTAAGATTTAAGAGAATCTCAATAGGAAACAGTATCAATATGCATGCAGGATAATTGTTTAATCCATGATATGCTTGCATTACATAAACTCATGCTAACACTGACATATCTGCGTGCTCAATGTTTCAAACCACATACTTATAGCCATAGCAGAAATAGAAACAAAGCTTTAATCATTCGTATGTTTTTCACATAATCAAGCAAAGCAATAACATGCATAATACACCAACACAAATATCAAATACACATAGGAGAGGTAAGTTCCCTATCTTAAGCCTTTTTCCTCGAAACATGTGCCTTGATTTACGTGCCAACCCCTTGGGCTCTCTATTGGGTCCTAAAATATCAAATGTACAATTTAGACACTCCATAGTATTTTTCATAGTTATATGAGTCTATATTAAAAAATTACCAAAATACCTCTGAGGACCCGTGCCCACCATACTTTTCCTCTGATAATTCCTTTATTGTGCACCTCTGAGAAGTATTAGACAAATTGAATCTCAATGCCTTGGTAGGCAGGATTGCCTCCTAAGCCGGTGTTTCAGGTTTTCATCATATTTCCCAGACCAGTATAGCTACTTCAGGAGTACCTTCTACTTCATAGTCTCTGGAGGAAGAACAAGTCACGAATCCTCTAGAAGGCTTCAATGTTAAGGAACTTAAGCCACTTGATCAGAAGGTATATGATTATGAGTTTACTCATAGAAATTTCTGCCCAATAGTTTATGTGGACTTAGATTATCTGAAGAAAAGTTGCAGTCAAGATTTTCAACCAATTGTCCTGCCTGTATTGGTTTAGAACCTCTAGATTGTTAGAGCCGACTGACACCTAAGTGGGGGGTGAATTGGGTGTATTATAAAAACTTAATAACTTTGAAATTCTTTTTGCATCTTATGAAATCAATAAGTATGTATGTAATGAAATATAAGAGTTTTGGGAAGAGAGGATGAAAACTGTGATTTATCTTGGTTTAGTCCAATCCATGATGACTTACATCCAGTCCCCAAGATCCCCTTGACATTTCAATCCACTATCTCCCTCAAGTTTAACAGGGTACTTGAGAATCACTACATTCTCACAAGTTTAATCCAGGCACTTGTGAAGCCTCTACAATTCTCGTACTGAGACAAGAACTCCCCCTTACACACTTAAGGATACAATTTATTTCCTACTGAAGATTCCCCAATCTTGAGTAACCCTCACAAATATTGATGATTACAATGAGTGATTACTTCTCTCTATATGAAGTAGCTAATGATTAATACTGAAGTACATAATGGGAGTATCATTATAGAGCTTCAGTCAAGTTAGATTCAGAGTAATAGCATATCAACATTGTAGGCATGGGCTCTCATCTCTATTTATTTTAAATAACTCTCCTTCTATAGTTGATGAAGAGCATTTCACCATTTGAGCTTTTCTTCTTCCTATTAAGGGTTAAAATATTACTGTTGAATTAGCCATTGGAAGCTTCTGACATAAAAGTGCTTTCTCCGTCTTGTGTGTTAATCCTTGTTTGATCACCTAGAAAATGCTTAATCACTAATATAATGAAGTGTTAGAGTAATTAGAATCAATAAGAACAAGTCACACAAAATTTCAATGATTTTCAGAAATTTCAAGGTGATACTCTATTTTCTAGAAATTTAGTTATTCGAATAACATTTATTGTATTCAAATAGCCTTCTTTAATCATGAGTGATCCTTATTTGAATACTTTATCCTCTATTCGAATAAACTTTTAGAACTTGAAGTGTATTCGAATAGTTGCCTTGTAAAACAAATAATCTTATTCGAATAGTGCCATTTGTATTAGAATAATATTCTCTCATAATGAACTTTCATATTCGAATAGACCAACCCTTATTCAAATAGCCATTCCAAAAGATATGATATAATATTTGAATACAACTTGCTGTATTCGAATAGTGCACTTTGATAATGAATCTTCATATTCCTGCAACCTCAATATTTGAATAAGCTTATGAGGGCGTAACTCTTTGGATATAAATCCATGGCAAATGAACTATCCTTATATATAAAGTCCTTTGAGTCTTCTTTGTATAGCAACTGGAATCAATCACAAATACTTTATATTCCAAAAGTTATGATTCAATGTGTATCGATTGGTCTGGAATGGAACAGAGCTTGATTTTGATCACAAACTTCCAGAAGGCATATCTCTTTAGTATAACTCTAAATATGACCATTGACTTATCCATGGAAAGATCATTAAGTCTAGTTTCATATGGCATCAATTTTATCTCAATCCAATGTGTAGTTTGAGAGTTATGTACAAAATACTGAACCTGCTTTGAAATATGATGGTGATTTGAATGTCATATTCCAAAATTCATATATCCTTTATCTCAGCTCCTTTTAACATGATTTTAGTGTCAAAATGACGCATTGGGAGTCTAGTTTCATATGCCACTAGTTTCACCTCAATCCGAGTTGTGGTTTGGGAGATATGACCAAATTACTCAACCTCACCCATGCTGAAAGAAACAAAGTCTGCTGCTATTATTCGAATAGCATTGCTTCTATTTGAATAGAATTTCCCTTTTTTAGTTATGGACTATTCGAATAGTCACTTCACTATTCAAATAGTATTTGATTATTTTGCACTGAGACTATTTTGATAGTTCCATTACTATTCTGATAGTCTTTTCAAAATACGTCTAATACTATTCTGATAGTCTTGTGATATTCAATTAGTCACTTCACTGTTCTGATAATCTTGTGGTAACCTTACTATCCTGATAGTTTTGTGATATTGGATGTTGAAATTCATCGAAAACTTATTCGGATAATAATCACAATATTCGAATAGTGCCCTTACTATTTGAATAGTTATCCTACTATCTGGATAACATATTTAGAAACTGAGTTTGAAATCATAATGACTATTTAGATAGTGCCTTGACTATTCGAATACTTTTTCACTTGAATTATTCTTAGAAAAATTTGTTAGACATGTTATTCGAATACTAATGTGCCTATCTAAATACTTTCAACTTTTAACAATTCTTCTTTATTCGAATAGCATTTTTATTATTCACACAATACTTTGCGTATTTGGATAAACTGGGAGTTATTCGAATATATCTTAACTAAAAATAAGTTTTACTATTTGAATAACAATTTGACTATTCGAATAATCCAAAGTATTAAATCACATGAATCTTTTCAACCCAACTTGATATCTTTTGCTTGACTAATCTATAATATATTTCACATTAAACACAATAGTTAGTCAATGTAGGAGATGATTACATTATGTAAACTTTTTGCTCTCAATATTTAGCATCTACATTTGACACCATCAAGACTAATTATATCTAACATAGATGTCAGTAATTACTACTTTGCCTTTAGAGCCGCTTCCTGCTACTAGGTAATATGCCGGTATGTGTACACAATTCAGGGCCAAACCCCTACTTGTCTGTGTACCTCAGCTGGGTCCTAGACCACAACTAGGTAATATGCCCCTTGGCACTATGTATCATAGCTAGGTCCTCACTAAGCCGAATGGTAGTTGTGCTTTTCCTACCCCACAGCTAATAGTGTGTTCATTATTCATATTACATAATATAGCAACATACAACATATATACTACTACATAGTGTATGAAAGATAGAGTTACTATGTGACCCTTATTAAGCTATATTTAAGGAAAAATATTGCCTTTAACTAACTAGATATACAGCATTCCAGAATTTTCATTTATTGGACACTCCACAATATCTTCCTTGTTTTACTTGGCTAACTTCAAAAATATATAACTCTTAATGTACATGTCCAAATGACCTATATGACCCATCAAATTAAAGCTTGATGAGTCTAATTTCATTCTGAAAAATTTCACATTCATTGGACATCATTTGTCTACTCAAAAACACATTACAATAAGACTATTACATAGAAAATCATATTGGCAACAAATTTCAATTTTAAGAATTTTGTTCCAATGATCCAGAATTCATAACTAGGGGCTATTCCTGCACATTTTTTCATGTAGAACACAACGGAATTATCAATTTGATCAAATTCTAATTTTTCTTGATGTCATGTTCAGATCAGAAAAGTAGGGTTTCACTCAACAATTCCACAATTCACAATTTAACCACCAAGTTAGCTTATATGCTTCAAAGCAACATATATCCACATGAATATGAACAAAACTTCATGAAACCCTAAAAACCCTAAATGGCAGATATTAGGGCTTAAATGCCAAGTCCCAAAATCTCAACCAAACAACACAATGCTTGGCTCAAAAAAAATGAGCTATTGCTCACCTCTTTGCCTTTCTTGAGATCTTTCTTTAGTTCTTGAACTTTGGCTCTTGCTAGATGACTCAAAGAACCTCCCCTTGAAATTCTAAAACCATAGAAATGAAACTCTCATCAAGGGGAACACTATTTATGAAGGGTATTTTAGGCACAGAAGTGATCTACAAGGCCATGATCAAGATAGAAACTCTCATCTTATTCTTGTCTTCTCTTTTCTTTTTCCTTTAGGTCTTAATTGACTTTTGTGTGCTTGAGAGAGTGTGAGATGTGTTTTAATTAATCACTTCAACCTCTCATTTCTCTTGGCCGAAAATTGCCAGGAAAAAACAAGAAAAAGCCATGTGTAAAAAGGTTATGCATCTTGTAAAAATCATGGTTAATTGCCTAACTATAGTTTGTTTTGATTGAGCAAGCTTCTCCTTCCTCTTCTCTTCTCTTTGACTGAAAGTGTAGGCCCTTTGGAAGAAGATAATTGCTCTTGGAAATATCATTTTTCACCTCCTTAAACAATATATTTAATTGTAAATTATCATGTGCTTGTTGACTTTTGACTTCATCCTTTTAAACTTGCCTCTAATGGCTTCCAAAAGGCACCATCTATGTTCAAACATTTACTTTATCTTTCATTCCTCATATTGGACAAAATTAATGGCCTTTAGGATGGGATGATGATATTTTTTGATAATGATCTTAAAAATATCATCATCCACCTCCTTGATAAATGTTATTTAATGGCTATAATTCACATATTTACTTTTTGACTTTTCCACTCATCCTTACTTGTCCACAATTGCTCCATCCTTTGTTGAATGTTGGACCAAGTATTTATTTCCCTCTTGCTTCCCTAGTTTGGACGTCCAACACCATAAGAAAAGGGAAAATATGGGCTTTTAATTTTTTTATTTGGCCAAATGACTATTTTGCCCTTACATTTTTGTAGTTAAATTGGGCTGTCTTCCTTCCTTTTGTGTTTAGCCAAAAACTGCCATTAATTGGGTCCAAAAAATATGCTATTCCATTATCCAGTTTTGGGCTACAAAAATGGGCTTTTAGGAAGACAAAAATTGGACTTTATCTCTTATGTTGGCCTAAAATTCGTGTGGCCAATAATTGCACTATTTAGCTAATTCAAGTGTACCAATATTCACCATTTTATTCCCTTTATTACCACAAAGGTGTAAAGGAATTTTGGTGACTGAAATTTGGGATGTTACATAACATAATTTTCAAAAATTTCCTTAAAGATGACCTCAAAATGAGTTCCTCAAATCAACAATCCAAAATAAGTAAATAAGCATTCTAGGTCCTCAACCGTATGTCAGAAGAGTGCAATTATATATTCTATGTAAATTCACATGCAACATGATGTAATAGGCACAATTCCCTAAATATGGTAATAAAAATGAAATAAGCAGTAAATACTAGCTACTCGTTAAGGTACATCACCAGATGCCTTCCAAGTTGCTCTTGCCCTTAAGCTCTCACCTAAAAAAATGTGAGAAGTAACAGGATGAGATCACTATTACAGTAACGCAATCACTACCCACCTTACCTACTAGCACCACCTGTAAGGTGCCAGGTGGGACTATTATACAAACATGTCAAGTAGCTATTAATTAGGCAAAAATGCAATCATATATAATAAACAAGAGGTCAAGAAGATATACTAATCATGAGCATGGTCATATTCATTTATATTCTCAAAGAACATTTACTCAAAACACAAGATATTGTTTCACAAAATGTCATTATGCATGAATACTTTCCATATTACTAGTTTACTCTCACAAGCACTCTACAAGTATGACATAGACTGGCCAAAGTACTATATGTTAGTGCAAGCATTTCACCCAAGAGGGGGTGAATTGGGTGATACCAGAAAATTCATTTAGTATATAAAAGTTGACTGGAAATTTAAAGCAGTTAAGAGCTAGGAGAAATATCACCGAAGTGTACACCAGGAGTTATACTGGTTTGACCACAACCACTTTGACCTACGTCTAGTCCTTAGAGCTTCTTTGAGAGTTTCATTATATCTTCTAAGATTCAGTGGGTTCTTGGCACTTCAGTACACAGCAAGTTCCTTCATTGGATACTTGCTCTCCCTTACACATCGTAATCAAATCCCCAACTCAAGGTTCCACAACCTTAAGTTGTCTAAATAACAAATATTGAATTTGTAATGAAAATCTCTCTTACAGAGAAAATATATAATCACTAAAGTACAAAGAGTCAATGTAAGAAAAACAATGCATAAAGAATATGTTGATTGAAATATGTTTATGTGTTCTTTGTCGTTATGTGTTCTGTTCTTCATTGAATGTTCTCTTATTTATAGTTGACTTTGTAATAGCCGTTGGAACCATTTTAGTATGTCTGTTAGAGTCACACAGCTTCATTGACCGTTCTTCGAATTTGAAAACTAGCTATTTGTGGTAGGTGAGCGTTTCGGACGTTGCAAATAATATGTTTGACTTTTCTTTCAATGCATTATCTCTTCATTATGTCTATGCAAATACACTTAGGAAACTAATAGAATGAAAGATTAATCATATAGATAACAAATCAGTGAACAACAGATTAAGATCATAATTCTGGACATGATTACTCGAGTGGTTACTCGAGGCGTTCAGGAACAATACTTGAGTAACCCCTCAAGTAATTCCTTTCAAAATAAGCAAGATAGTAAGTTAATGTTTTCAGACTAGATTACTCAGGTAATCTATCGACTAATTCATTTTACAAAACTTGACAGACTTGATTACTTGAGTGATCCCTTAAGTAAGTCTTTGTTTTCTGCTCTGATTACTCGAGTAGTCCCTTGAGTAATGCTTCTAATCCTTTTCTTATTACTCGAGTGATCCCTCAAGTAATGTCATCCAAATCTTACACGAGAGTAGCTGCTTCTTTACTTACCTGATTACTCCAGTGATCCCAGGAGTAATGCAATTTTTTCATTTTAAACTACTCGAGTGTTCCCTCGAGTAATGCCTGTAATACCCCAAATTTTGAGATTTGAGGCTAGAGAATAAGCTTGAAATAAGTGGACTGCTAAGCCCCGGTTTAGCTAGATTCCAAATTTCGATTAAGGGTAAATGACTCCAAAAGTGGATGTGATTAGTGATAAATGAACACTTCTGGAGAAGATAATGAGAATTGTGAATTTTTCCATGATTTTGTATAATTTCAAAATGGTGGAATTGGATGGTGTAATGTGGTGCAACTAATGTCATGTTGTGTTATTTGGTCATTGGAATTCGTTTGGAACATTAAATGGAAAGTTGGGAAATTCTGTCCATTGAAACTTCTTGCTAGGCAGTCTGTTTGTGTTGATGTTTTGAATAGGCAAATGATGTCTAAAAATTCTGAAATTTCTAGTCTTAAAGTTCACATTCCAAGCTTCAAAATGGACATATAAATTGTGTCATTTCGTTTTGGGAGTTGGGAGTTCTGGTTGTCCAAAGTTTGATGTCGAAACTAGACTCTGTTTTGGGGCAGTAGTGAATTTTGTGTAATTCTAGAATTGTGTGGTGATTTATGGTAATGGTCCATATTTTTCCAGTAAAAAGGACTTAAATAGCTTTCATTTGGGTTTGGAATCACCTTATTTCATTTTCCTAGAATTAGTTATGATTTTTCAAAGTTTGGGCAGAAATCTGCCAAAATTTTGTAAAAATCTGAAATTGATGGAAATTTAGTAAATAATTAGAAAATAATATTATATTATATTAAATCATCATCTACCTCCTCCATTAGCCCAAAACTGTGCCATTCAAATGCAACAAGAGAGAGAAGGTGTGAGAAATTCTAGAGAGAGGAGGAGAAAAGGACTTGTACGGTAAGTCGATTTCTTCGGTAAATCCTTACCTAACGCGTATAACTCCCCTCCTAAGCTATTCTTCTATGTTCTTCAAGGTTTATAGAGCACAAAATTGGGTGTTCTAAGGCTAGGGTTTTAAGCCACCTTGAGAAAAAGCTAGTGGAAGCTTGAGGTAACTTCCAAACTTTTGATATTGCTTATTCTTGCTGCTGTGGGCAATTTAATCAGTAAAATTTTGCTAGATTGTCATTGGTTTTAAAGTTTGGAAATGATATGGTCTAGGGGTTATTACTGCCCAAATTAGGTCTTAATGTTAGTTGTAACCTATTGTAATGGTTAATAAAATGGTTAGGAGTATAAAGGAACACGTTTACGGAGCCAAAACCGAAAAACATGGATTCTTCCCAAAGTATACCAAGATTTCAGCTAGGGCTAGATCTGAGGGTTAAAGATGGATTTTCAATGATTTGATGGTTCCATTGAGTTTAGGAGCGAAAATTTGGTTGGGTTACAGTTGGTCACATTTTCGAAAAAGGTCGAAAAAGCATAATTACGAATACGCCCATGAAACCCTTAAAGCTGGGCTACCAAGGGTAATGTTGTAATTTGAAATTGAATTTAATAACTCTTAGTCCAAAAATGGATTCCTTGGGTAAAAAATATGCTAGGATAGCCCAAGATAGAATTTCGGGAAAAGTACAGTCGGACCGGGTACGGCCGGGTCGGGCCGGGTCCCCAAGGGTATTTTAGTAAATTTTCATAATAGGCTCATATAACCCCCAGAAACACTATGGGAGTGTCTGAATGGTACCTTTGGCATTGTAGGATTGAATATGGAGCCTGAGCTGTAGGCAAGCTCTACAAGGCACACGTCTCAAGGCGAAAAAGGGTTAAGGTAGGGAACTTACCTCTCCTGCATGTATTTGATATTTGTGTTAGTGTGTTGATGCATGTTATTACTTTGCTTGATTATGTGAAACATCTATAAATAATTTGAAGCTATGTTTCAATTTATGCTATGGCTATAAGTATATTGTTCGAAGCATTGAGCTTACTGATTTGTCGTTATGTAAGCATGAGTTATGTGATGCAAGCATGTCATGCGTTAAACATGTATCACACATGCATATTAGTATTGTTTTCCAATTGAGATTTTCTCAAATCTCAACCTCCCATACCAACAATTTAGACAGGTGAATACAGACGGTATGCAGAGATTAGAGACGAGACTATACGAGAGGGAATTGTGATAGTGGAATGAAGAGGGGAAGATGTCTCCATTTCACTTGGACGAGTTTAGACACCCAGGTAGCCCTGTACGACTATATTGATGGTAAATATTATGTACGAACCCCTATGGGAAATTTATGTAATCATGTACTTATTATCACTATATTCATGTTATTCCTGTGTTGCCCACCGAACCGCATATCATTTTTGTAATATCATGAATTGTGATTAAAGGCTAATAACTTCAAAGTGATGTAATTAATGATAATTAAGCACTTTTGAAGTATATGAGGTGAATTGTGATGCAAATGTGTTTGATGATGGTTTAGTATATGTTATGATAGTCAGGAGTAAAATGGTAAATTTACCGACCGATTGGTTAATTACTGAAGAGGAAACTAATAGGTGACTTGAGATCAATGGCTAGAATTTGTTAAGCAAGAGGTGAAATCAAGTGTGCATGGGTTATATGGATTCATGAAGGGAGGCATGAGATTTTGCCAAGTGTCATTATTATGGCCATATGATTGGTCAAAGTTTCAAAAACACTCTCCTCTCTCCCTCCAAGTTGGTTTGTGCATGGGAAAAGGGAAGGAATTAGACTATCATCTTTTCATCTCATTTCTCTCTCATCATTCTCCATTTTCGCTAAAGTTCTAGTAAGAAATAGAAAGAGAAAAGTTTGATTTTGAGTAGGTAATTGCTCCCTATGCTTAAAGTGTAACGCCCCAAATTTGGATTAAGGGCTTATGATGATTACCGAGAATGTAATTGTGAATTAAAGTTGATTGAGACATGAATTGTTCTTGAAAATGCCCAACACCCTGTATTTTAGCATAATTATGTGATGAAATAATTATTTGGGCTAAAATAGGGTAAATGGCATATGAAGAAGAGGAAAAGAATTAAATGTGTTATGTGGCAATTTAAATAAATGTGCCAAAATTAGTGGGAAAAATTGAAGAAATGGAAAATTGATGAGTAATTAGTTAGTGATTAATGGAGAGATTAATTACTAACTAAGGAGAAATGAGATGTGTAACTAAATGGCTAATGGAGGGATTAGAGTAACTAATTGGTTACTTATTTTATGAGAGTCAATGATATTGTCACAGTTGTCAAGTTGGCAAGAAGAGAGAGTAAGATAAAAGTCAAATCTTGCATTTTTGAAACATTTTCTCTCCCTTTCCTTCCCTCCATTTAAGCTGACATGAGACAATGGGAAGGGGGTGTCATCATTTCATCTTCTCCAACTCTCCTCTCTCTCATTTCCTCTCTCATTTTTGTGCATCCATGGCAGCCTAGAGAAAGAAAAAGAACTTTGTGTAAAAGGTGAGCTTTTGACACTCTATATGGCTTTTAATGGAAAAACTCTTTTCTATAAACTTGTTCCTTGTGTTGAGAGCTTCAATTTCATGGTTTTAGATTTGTCATTTAGTGGTGTTTGAGCTCTCACGAAGTTTTAGACTTGGGTGAATCAAGGAAATCCTTTGGGGAAAGTTGTAGAGGTGAGTAAGACAAACCTTTTCATATAGGTTTTGTAGTCATTGGTTGAGTTTGGATTTTCTGGAAATTTTTCCTTGAATTTTGAAAACAAACGTCATTGTGTTGTTGGCAAGTTGTTGTCATGGAAATGGTGCCTTGTTTAATTTTTTGAATGAATAGAATTGAATTGAAGCTTTAAAGTAAAGTTTGAACACTTTGTGTTTGGTTTTGTGTATTGGTCAAAACAGGGCATGGTGATGGGTTGTGATTTTGGTCATTTTGAGGTTATCATTATGTTCCTTGTGGAAAATTGTATGGGAATAGGTTTGGTTATTGATTTTGGAATCATTGGACACTTTGGTAGAAAATTGGAAATCTGTCAAGTGTGAACTCTGTTTTGGGTAGTCAGTTTCCACGACATTTTTGAATGACCAAATGGTGTTGAAAAATTCTGAAACTTTTCAGTCTTAAAGTTCACATCCCAAGCTTCAAAATGGACATATAGTTCATGTCATTCCGATTTTTGAGCTAGGCGTTATGACTGTCCAAAGTTTGATGTGAAATCTGGGATCAATTCTGGAGCAGGGTGGACATTTCTTAAATTCTGTAATTGTGTGGTGATTTATAGTAATGGACCATATTTTTCCTATAAATAGGACTTAAATACCTTTCATTTGGCTTTAGAATCAACTCATTTTGATTTTTCTAGAATTAGTTATAATTTTTTGAAGTTCAGCCAAGAAACAGAATTTTATTGGCCGCGGCCAACGGATTTTGGGCTGCGGCCCAAATGTTTTGGACCTGTAATTGGCAGTGACCAATGGAATTCTAGGCCACGGCCAACCCCCAAAAATGACATTTTGGACTTCCGAAGATGTTTTTTAGTATAGTTGTTTCCCAACCCTTTAGGCATATGTTTAGGCTTCTAGTAGCCACCTAAAGGACATAAATGATAACCAAATCTAACTTCTTGAAGTTAATTGAGTATTGGAATAGAGTTTAACTCTTCATCCTTAATTATGAATTTAGGATTTGATATATGTCCGGAGCATAGAAGGCCCGTGCTTGGTCAAGAGTGGAAAGACCAAGGTAGTGACACTTTATCCTATATCATGTATATTGCATTGCTTGTTTGCATTAGTCATTGAATATAGATACAGTGAAGGGACGTGGCGAAAGCCCGATCTCGAATACAGATACAGTAAAGGACATGGCGTAAGCCCAAGCTTGTATACAGTGAAGGGGACGTGGTA
Organism: Inga leiocalycina; assembly: GCA_963242795.1. Lineage (NCBI taxonomy): Eukaryota > Viridiplantae > Streptophyta > Magnoliopsida > Fabales > Fabaceae > Inga > Inga leiocalycina. The sequence continues at coordinate 48,252,603 of OY725327.1, read as the reverse complement.
GTGTGCCCGGCCTCAAATATTGATTGCTGTATTGTGATATATGATTACTTGCTTTATTTATATGCATCATATACATAAACTGTTGCTACTGGGATTCTTTTGGATCTCACTCTTTCCAAATAACATTTTTAGATAGGGCAAGTGGATCAAGAAGCAAGCAAGTAGATAAGGGTGATTAGGACTGCCGGCGATAGTCTTAGTTAGATATTCTTAGTTTTATTTTGATTGGTTATCATTTTGGACAAATGTATATATTGAATAGAATTATAGTATTATAGTTTTGTGTAATCCCCGGTATGGATACTGAGATGGGCAATAATGCCCTAAACAATATTTTGGTTTAATGTTTATCCTAGGTGAATGTGGGGAATTGTGGTTATACTCTGATATTGTACATGTAACAGACCGAACAGGCCAATTGTTTTATGAATGAAATGAATGGAGATCTATATGTACAAGTGTTTTAAAAAGTTTTTAATTATTCCAGATCTCTTATTCGATTATTAAACGTGTTTTGAAAACCAATAACGGCCTTAATATATAGGCGGGGGTTACATAAAGCCTCTTCATTAAGCTTGTTCAGGAGGTTGAGAGCTTCTTTGCTATGTTTTCAGAATTTTGAAAAGTGGTGATTTGATGTTTGCACAAATTTGAAAGTTGGGAAAATAGAGATTTGATCTTGTCAAGTTTACAAGGTAAGCATTTGATGCATTTTGGTATATTTATGGTGATTTTTGGTTCAGCTTCGTAAATTCTAGAATTTTTGCCCTGATTTCATAAGAATTCAATAATGAAATAGTTTGAAATGGTATTGTGTAGAATATGGTGTTAGGATGTGTTGTAATGCCATTAGTTTTGATTTAGGAATTAAATGACGAAGTTTGGCAAATTTTGGTTTTGTATGGCCTTGAGAACTAGAGTTAAGAATGTGTTAATTGAGTGGAAGTTGGGTTGTTTTGTAGTTACCAAGTTGTTCCTTGTGTCAAAATGAGTGAGAATGAACTTTGGCACAAGTTTAAGGACTATTGGTAATGAAATGGGTAAATCTGGGAACACATATCAGTTGCTACAATTTTTGGCTTCTAATGAATAACACTCGAGTGAGGGAGGGATCACTCGAGTACTGCGTGATATTTTCCCTTTTTCCTTTCAGTTTCACTTGGATTCTTAGGCAAAGCTCAAAAGTGCATTTTTGTTTCCACGAGTGATATAGGTTATCACTCGAGTGATCTTGGTTTCACTCGAGTGAGGGAGTAAGTTTAAGCTTTTGGGATTTATGGTTGCTCTCGGGTATTCACTCTCTGTGTCTCACTTTTTGGTGCTCGAGTGCATTTGAGGTCATCACTCGAGTGTAGCTTCCTGTGCTTTAGTGTGGGTGTAAGTCATGTTGAGGTTTGCTCTCGGGTAAACACTTCTGGTGTTGCACTTTTGGGGACTCAAGTGAATTTATGGGTCATCACTCGAGTGAGGTCATCTCCACTCGAGTGAGCTAACCAAAAATCAGTGCTTTTGCTTCTAAAAAGGGCATCATCAGGGTAGTTTCCCCCAATCCTTTAGGCATATGTTTGGCATTTAATAGCCACCTAAAGAGTTTATATGAATACTAACTTAAAGTATTATAGAATTAAGAACTTGGAAAAGATATTGATTGGTTGTTCCTAATTTGGTTTATAGGATTTGACATTTGCCACCCTCGTGAGTCCATTGTGCCAGCGAATGTCAGGAAGGAACAAGGTAGTGACTCTTTCTTTTATACCTTATGTGATGTATTGTATGTGTTATATCATTGATTTGTGTTGGATTCGAATGCTGTGATATTTGTGAAATTGTGTTTGCACTGCCATGCCAATAGTCCCTGAGTCGCTAACAACGATTCGAGTATGGGTTGCATACCTTCCCGACGGTAAAAGGGGACAAGCATGGGGTGTGATATTTGTTATTATATGGGTTGAAAGGCTATACGTGGGCCAAAAGGCTATATGTGAGCCGTAAGGTTATTTGTATGCATTGCCATACCACCAGTCCCTGAGTCGCTAACAACAGTTCGGGTTAGGATGGTGTGCCTTCCCGGCGGTAAAAGGGGATAAGGGTAGAGTGTGATTTGTGTTGCTACGGCTGAATGGTGATTTGCTTACATGCTATGTGTTTACGTGTGGTATAAATGATTTGTTACTACTGGGATTCTTTTGAATCTCATTCTTTCCATTGACTAACATTTCAGACAGGGCAAATGGCTCCAAGGAAAAGCGAACGACCCTGAGCGATTAGAACCCTGTAGGGACATTTGATTCTGGCCATGTTGGTTATTCATTTTGGATAGGGATTACTGTATGATATTTTTGTGTTGTAAATAGTTTTTGAGTACTTGGTGGTGTAATCCCCTAATTGGGAACTGAAACCCTATAGTTATATATATAGATGAAATATGAGGATTGTCGGGAATTTGGTTAGACACTCTGATATGTATGAATGTGAATTAACTGCACAGGTAATTATATTCAAAATTAGAAATTGAGACCAGGATAAGGAAAAGTTATGAAAGATTTTGGGGAAAACCCTACTAAAAGGTAGGAAGTAGAAATGAATTTAAGTTATCCGACGGTCTCTAATCTATTTTAAATATGCGTTATCGAATAATAATTACGCTAATCAAGGCAGGGGGTTACAGTTTTCCGTGAATACTCTGAAAAAAAGTTAAAACAATGTAAGGGTGTGACAATGCCACTCATTTCTTGGCCAAGAGTTACTGAATCATTACTTCTCTGATTACATGAGTGATCCCTCGAGTAATGCTTCAATTTCTTTTCAGATTACTTGAGTGATCCCTCGAGTAATGCCATGCAATTTTTGATGGAGAGCTTCTGGAACAATTTCTCACACATTACTCGAGTGATCCCTTGAGTAATAAAGGATCATTACTAGAGAGCTTACTCAAGTAATCCCTTCAAAAATCTACCAGTGATGCTTTCTCCTGTTCTTTGTCTTTCAGTTCTTCTTCATTACTTGAGTAGTTACTCGAGTAATGATTTTGCCTGCCGTTAAAAACTTAGTTACTTTATTCAAACCTTTTTTGTTTATTATCAAAACCTTTTGTAACATTAATCCAATCTTTGTTATCATCAAAAAATATGGAATCTAACATTCTCCCCTTTTTCGATGATGACAAAACTTAGTGATTTCTAACAAAGTTTTTGAAATTAAGTTTTTAATCATATGTTTCTTGATAAATTTTCATATAGAACCTTTTGTTCAATTTAAACTTGAAAGATCTTTTGAAATGACTTGGGAAAGATCATTTTGAATCCAAATCAAATGATGTTAAAACTTTTTGTTAAGGTTTTTGAATTCAAATTTCATGACTGTGAAAGTTTGTTATAATTTTAAACATTCACCTTGTATACACAACTAAAAAACTCATTAAGTCCATAACTTAATATAAATAACTTCAAATTAAACTTCAGAATGAGTTCATTACATAATCAAACTTAAAAACAGAAACTAATAAAGTTCCCTTAAACCGTATACACCCATATCCCTATGGATTCTTTATAAAATCACACCAAGTTCTTCTCCCCCATTTTGTTTTCATCACAATGATGGAAATCAATCAAGAGAAAAGCTAGAACTAGATGGCTAAACAATAGAGAGAGGAGTGACTGGAGAGTAATGGGAATCATCCTGACTGGAAATATCTGAGGAAGAAGGTTCAAGGTCAGAAAGAACTAAAGGAGGAATCATAATAAGATCCTTTGGAGGACTATATAGTGTTGGGACCTGAGATAAGATCTCTACCTTTACTATTCTATTAGGTGATTAATGATCACTAGAGGAGACAACCACCTCCTTAGTGCCTGCAGGTAATGCAATAGGTGTTGGCACAGGCTGGGTTGGCTGAGTTGACTGGATAGGATCATCAATGGTAATATGCATATACTCAAATATGGATGATGGGTCTGGCATAGTAAATAAACATTTGCTGGGAATAGAGATAGGTATGGTAGGAAGAGGGATGGATGAGGGTCCAGGTTCAGAAGATGATACATCAACTGATGTAATAGAAGGCATATGATCAAAGGTAGGGGCCGGGGGTGGTATGGATGAACAGGAGACCAAGGTTTCCAATCTTGCATGTAATGATCTTAGAAGGTCTCCTTGGGCCTTTTGTTCTACTATTATCTCTTCAAACTTCTTGTTCATCTCTTTATACTGCTTGTTCTTGCTCACAACCAATTCTTCCATCTTCATGTGCATATGGGTTATCAATTCAGCATTAGTGTTAGCAATGTTAATATGAAAACCCTTCAGTACATTCTCCAGAAATGTTTGCAATGTGGCACCAAAGAATGAAGGAGATGATATAGATGCAGGAGTAAAAGACTGTGTGTCATCCAATTGACTTGCCTCAGTCTCAATCTTCTTCTTTTTAGGACTAGGCTCAAGTGGTTTCTTCAAAGGTAGTGCAATATGCAATTTCCTAATTTGGTTTCTTCCCACCAGAACTAGCCTCTCAATTGGTTCATTCTTTTCCAAGTACCAAATCTTATTCTTTTTCAAGAATAAAGATATGAGTTGAAGATAAGGCTTTGGAGTGGTGATTTTTCCTTCGAATATGTATCTCTTAATCTCAGAAAAAATGAATTCACCCAAGTCCTTTTTCTTTTTGAGAAGAAATAAGGCAAATTTTTTGTAATCCCTTTCTATGAAATTAGTGCAATTATTTTCTTTGTTCACTATAGCTCTAGAATAGATATACCATAGAACTATATAAAGATCACTCATATCACTTGGGTTGAAACTGAGGGGCCCCACTATCTCACTAGGCCTTAGAATAGAAAACAACTGGTTTGAATCAATATTAGGATAATTATCTTTAGGAGGGTCTTCTATGCCTAATCAGGTGTTTATTTTATAGGGTGAGATTAGGATTTCTTGTCCCCTAACCTTAGAGACCATTTCCTCTTCTAGAGAATCTCTAAAGGGATCATTGATAGGTTTTAAATTACAATAGAAGTTCCTGACTATCTTTGTATAAAAAGGAAGTTTAACTGATAGCCAGGGCATATAGGACTCTAGATAAGGATTGAGGTCAAATTTTAATACCTCTTGAAGAAGTGTAGGGTCAATGAAGTGCATCTTGCATACTCTTCTCCTTGAAAAGTGATATATATATCTCTGTGACTCCTCAAGCTTCTTTATATTGAATCCTTTTAGAGGAAATGTGATTTCCTCTTCCCTTTCTTCTAGTTCCTTTGATGATTGGTTTTGCTTCCTCCTCTAGATTTGGAAGCCTCATCTAGTATACTTGACATTGCTTAGGCAAGTTTTCTATCATACTTGGCTCCATTAGAAGGTTTCTCAGATAAGGAAGGAGTGTCAAAGTCTGAAGAAGGAGGATATAGGGCCTTTGTCCCTTTGCCTCTACCAGGGGGAATAGCCTTCTTAGATTGAGTTCTTGTGGCAATGGGTTCCTTGATCACAACTCCCTTGACTTAAGGTCTAGCTTGAGGCTTTGGTTTAGCTTTAGGCTTCAGATTCAATTTCAGTTTCTTAGCTGGAGGAAACGGAGGAGATTTAGATGGCTGTTGTGGTTCAGAAGACTCAGAAGGAGTGTGAAGATTAGGGGGTTTGGTCCTTACCATTGTGATTGAAGGAAAATGGAATTTTTGGAAAATGATGCTCGACAATTGTGATCCTAAGGCTACGGATTTTGGGAAACCTGAGAGGTTTTTAAAGGCAAAAATTGATGGGTTTTGATAGAAATGAGGAGAAGAAATGTTTGTGGAAAAATTTTTTTGGAAGGTTACTTGGAGAATTACTTTGAGTAATTTTGTGAAAATGACAGAATGCATAGTAATATATCCCTGTTGCCCGCTATTACTCTAGGGCTCTCTTGAGTGATCTTGGGCCATTACTCGAGGGCTCCCTCGAGTAATCATTTCTGGAAATTTAAATTAATGCAATTTAAATGCGTATCTATCATAAGTAATATTGTAATTACCCATGTATATTCCTTTGATCATTTGATGTTACTTTAGACAGATTTGAGTGGAAATTGGAATGATTTTTGATGTGCACTCATTATAACTCAAGGCCTTACCCGAATAAGTTTGAGAGTTTACTCAAGGGCTACCTCAAGTAATCTATCTCTTTATTTTTTGACTGTTCATTTCCAACTTTTATGCCATTTCCTTTTGAATTAATGCTTCATTGACATATTTTCCATGTCATTACTTGAGTGGCCTCTTGAGTGACGCTTACCATTACTTCCAGTTATCACTCAGGTAATATTGATTACTTGAAGTTATTACTAGAGTGGTATGATACTCTGTTAACCTCTACTTTTCATACACTAAAACAGAGTCTCAAATTCCTGCAAAACAAATTACTAGAAACTATGATGCTTAAGTTAGTAATCATCAAAACAACACCAAATAACATCATCTAACATTTTGTAAACACTAGATAACTTACAATTCATTAGGATTTACCATTCCCAATTCTCTTCTACTAAATAGAAATTGACCTTTTGCTAGGGCTTTTGTGAAGATATAAGCTAATTGATGATGAGTTAGAATGAATGTCACTTTGACATCTTTCTTTTGAACATGATCCCTGATGAAGTGATGTCTAACATCAATATGCTTGGTTCTGGAATGTTGAACTAGATTCTTTGCCAAGCTTATCATGCTAGTGTTGTCACAGTATATTGGTATCTCCTCAGATAAATATTAAGATCTTGTAATTGTTGCTTTAGCCATAACACTTGTGCATAATGTAACCCCCTGCCGTAATTATATCCGAAATATGCAATTTAAAGTGAAATAGAGACCATAAGAAACAAAACTTATTTAAATTCCCATCTTCACGATAGGGTTTTCACAAATCACTTTCGAAATCTAATTAGCCTGGTCTCATATTCAATTTCGAATACAATTACATCACGCGGAATATCACATTTAAACAAATATCAGAGTATACAACAATATCATCCCGGCAACTTTCGGGTTCATACCTTTACATAAAATTCATAGGGCACATTCGCCCATTACAACTTCCACAAACGGGGATTACACAAATCTCAACTCCATACATACATACTTAATACTCATCCAATATACAAATACAATATCCAAATATACATCCCAACTATGATAACCAACTACCAAAATCTATAACCCGAAGTAGTCCTCGTCGCCTTTGGTTGCTTGCCTCCATCATCGATCCACCTACCCTGTCTAAAATGTTGGTAGGGGAGGGTGAGATTCGAGAGAATCTCAGTAGGAAACAGATACCTATATGCATGTATGATATGTGTTTAATGCATGATATGCTTGCAATACAAAACTCATGTTCACACAATGACATATATGCATGCTCAATGTTTCAACAACATACTCATGGCCATAGCATAACTAGAAACAGAGCTACAATCATTCATACATGTTTCACATAATCCAGCAAAGCAATACATGCATCAATACACAAACACAACATCAAAGCATGCAAGAGAGGTAAGTTCCCTACTCTTTTCTTTCCACGTATGCTCCAGCTCCTCCGCTTACTCGTGATCCAAATGAATACTGAACCCTATAAACCAAATCAAGGATATAGGGTCAATCTCAATTCCAAACCCTTACTTTTATATCACTTAAAGTTGGTTACCATTCACACCCTTTAGGTGGCTAAAATAAGCTCAACGAAAGCTTAAAGGATTGGGACGTACTAGGTTGGAAATCACCTTTCAAAATCTCAAAATCCTGAAAAATGGGGGTTGGCTGCAGCCAAGACCCTCTGGCTGCAGCCAAAACACGCACAGAAGGTTTCTGGCTGCAGCCAAGAATTTCTGGCTGCGGCCAAAACGCTCACAGAAACTTTTGCGCTGCAGCCAGGATTTTCTGCTGCAGCCAAGGCAACTTTGAAAATTCATAACTAATTCCAAAAAAATCGAAATGAGGTGATCCCAAAGCAAAATGAAGTATTTTTAAGTCCTCTTCATAGGAAAAATATGGCTCATTACCAGAAATCACCACACAAATCCAGATTTACACAAAATCCAACATTGCTCCAAAACAGGGTCCAGTTTCGTCCCCAAACTTTGGACAGTTCAAACTCCCAGTTCACAAAACGAAATGACACATATTATATGTCCATTTTGAAGCTTAAGATGTGAACTTCAAGACTGGAAAGTTTCATAATTTTTAGAGACTATTTGGTCATTCAAACGCTTACACAATCTGACTGCCCAGAATAGAGTTTCAATGAGCAACATTTCAGTTTTTGCACTTTAGCTTCCAATGATCCCATTTTCACATCAAACATCATTTTCACACAAAATTTCACAAGGAATCCATTGGAAATACCAAATCAACCAAATTCACATTATATTGACATGTTTCACAATGAATTGCAACATGTCACACAATTCACAATACCAACTCTACATTACAATCTCTTTCCATTTCAAATTCAAAACCAATTTCAATGATGCCAAAACATAATATGACACCATTTTCATCATCAAAGACAATCCAATTCATCCAATCAAAAATCACATGAAAATCAGGGCAAAATTCGAAATTCACTAAACTCATCCACAAATCACAAAACTTAGATCAAAAGGCTTCAAATACTCACCTCTTCCTCTTTCCCAAACCAATTCCTTGATTCTTCATCTTTCCACTTTTCCTCAAGCAACAAAACACCTCCTCTCACAAATCTAAAACCATAGAGATGAAGCTCTCATCACTATGAACAACATTATAGAAGGACATTAGAGCATTAGAGGACTACAAGCCAAGCAAAATCTCACCTCTAGTTTTCTCTTTCCTCCCCTTGTGCTTGGCGTCCATGGAATGTGTGAGAGAGAAGATAAGATGATGAAATGAAGATGATGAAGTGATGCAGATTTTGGGGCCCAAAAACGTGAAAATAAGGGAGAGAGAAGAGAGGAAGAGTGTTGACTCTTTGACCCAAGATCAAGGGTCCAAAACTTGCCAAGTGTCACTCTCTTGTTCCATCTTCATGAGTTCACATAGGCCCTTGCACACATGATTCCACCCTTTGATCTCTACACAAATCAATCCTAACCATTGATCTTGAAGTTACCAATGAGTTTCCTCTTCGGTAACTGACCAATCGGTCGGTAACTTTACCGTTTTGCCCTTGATTACGGTAATTCTCATAGAATCACCACCAACACTTCACATCTTTTCATTTAGCCACAATATGCGCCTTCCCTCTATTTTAAGTCAATTTAGATGTTAATCCATAATTGAGCTTAAATACAGGGTTTTGGCGCTGCTCACAGCACACACGAATCACATCGGGTGCCAACTCACACCATAATCTCCAAAAGGGTTTATTTATCACTAATCACTTCTGCTTTTTGAGTCATTAACCCTTAATCACAATTTGGGATCTTGCTAAACCGGGGCTTAGCAATCCACTAATCTCAGGCTTATTCTCTAGCCTCAAGTCTCAAAATTCGGGGTATTACACATAACAACTTGATGCTGCAACATACTTGGCTTCTATTGACAAAAGAAACACTGTATTTTGTTTCTTGCTAAACCATGACACGAGTAAACCTCCAAGAAACTAGCTTTATCCACTGTTACTCTTTTTATCTGTCTTGTATCCTCCATGATCAGAATCTGAGTATGCAGCTAGATATTCATTTCTTCCTTTAGGACACCAAAGACCTAATTCTGCTATGTCGGCGAGGTATCTAAAGATTCGTTTAACAGTTTCAGTATGTGATTCCTTTGGTGCTGATTGAAATCTTGCACATATACCAAATTTTGAATTGGATGTCAGGTCTGGTTAAAGTAAGGTAGAGTAATGATCCAATCATTCCTTTATATCTTGTGATATTGTAATCTTTTCCCTTAACATCAACATCAAGTAATGTGGTTGAGCTCATAGGCTTGTCCATTCCATATTTCTTCTTTCAAATACTTTGTTTAAGATATGAAAATTCCATTCTTTCTTTGTTTGATTTGCAAACCGAGAAAGAAATTCAATTCTCCCATAATTGACATCTCAAACTCTTACTGCATTATCTCAAAAAATTCCTTACACAAGGTTTCATTAGTAGCACCGAAAACTATATCATTAACCAATATTTGTACAATTAAAATATCATCTCATTTTATTTTGTAAAAAGTGTTGTATCAACTTTTCCTTGTACAAAACCTTGATTGATGAGAAATTTACTAAGTATTTCGTACCATGCTCTAGGAGCTTGTTTTAAACCGTATAAAGCTTTTCTTAGTTTGAAAACATAGTCAGGCTTAGTTACATCTTCAAAACCTAGAGGTTGATCCACATATACTTCATCCATGACATATCTATTTAAAAATGCACTTTTTACATCCATTTGATACAATATAAATCCTTTGATGCATATAAAGGCTAAGAGTACTCGTATAGCTTCCAATCTAGTCACTAGAGCATACGTTTCCTCATAAACAATTCCTTCTTCCATATTATAGCCTTTGGCTACCAATCTTACCTTATTTATGACAATAATTGTGAATTCATCGAGTTTGTTTTTGAATATCCATTTTATGCCAATGATTGGATGATCCTTAAGCCAGGGTACCAAATCCCAAACTTAATTTCTTTCAAACTGATTTAATTCCTAATGCATTGCTATTACCTAATCATTGTCTAATAGGGCTTTATCAATGTCTAAAGATTCTATTTCAGAAATGAATGCAAAAAAACTAACTTCATTTAAAAATTTTTTTTCTAGTTTTCACGCCTTCACTCACATCTCCTTAACTTGATCTAGGGGTTGACTTTTGTTATATTTCCAGGCTTTAGGTTGTCCTAGTAGTTGATCCTCTTCCTTGGTTTGGTCAACCTCTGGAATCAAAAGTTTAGAATTAGATTGACTATTCTCTTGATTTAGAACAATTTCCTGCTCATAGTCAACAATTTTGTCAAAGGATTCAAATTCATCAAATACAACATGAATGGATTCTTTAACAATACATGTTCATTTATTGAAAACTCTGTATGCTTTGCCTCGGTTAGAATAGCCTAGGAATATTACTTCAGCTATTTTAGAATCAAATTTTCTTAGGTTATCTTTACCAATTTTATGAATGAAACACTTACAATCGAAGATGTGTGGATAAACAAGATTTGGCTTCCTTCTTTTGTATAGTTCGTTCGTTGTCTTTCCAATTTTTGTTATGATGTAGGCTCTATTTTAAATATAGCATACTGTGTCATTGGATCGACCCAGAAAACTTGAGACATGTTCTGTTCATTCAGCATTGCTCTAGCTATTTCAGTAAGTCCTCTATTCTTTTGTTTTACAACTCCATTTTGTTGAGGTGTCCTTGGAGCGGAGAAATAATGACCAATGCCATTAGTGTCACAGTAATCTTTAAAGGTTTGATTCTCAAATCCTCCACCGTGATCTGTCCTAATATTTGTAATAGACATACCTTTCTCATTTTGCACTTTCTTAGCAAAAACAATAAATTCACTAACAGTTTCTTCCATTGATGATAAGAAAATAGTCCATGCAAATCTAGAGAAATCATCAATAACAATCAATGAATATAAGTTGCCTCCAATGTTAGATCCCATATGTTTTGATGATAACAAAGATTGGATCAATGATATAAAAGGATTTGATAACAAACAAATGAGTTTGAACAAAGTAATAAATGGCAAAGCATTACTTGCAGTAAGCACTGGAGTAATGAGCAGATTTTGTAATGACTTACTCGAGTAAGCTGTTACTTTGAAGAATATCATCCAGAGAGACAATACCAGAATTTGGAAGATATTACTCGAGGGGTCACTCGAGTAATCTACAAAGTTATATAGATCGTTACTCAAGCAACCACTTGAATAACAACAAGAGCACAAAGCATTAATCAAATAGTTACTTGAGTAACCAAGTCAAAAATCTTTTAGTAGCTCTCGGCCAAGAAATACAAAAATTTACTCAAGTAGCCAGGTGAGAAAAAGGCATTACTTGAGGGACTACTCGAGTAATCTACATAGTTATTTTAAGCATTACTCGAGGGGTTACTCGAGTAATCAGATAAGTAAACTCTTGGCCAAGAATTTGATGGTATTACTCGAGGGAGTCATCGAGTAATCTATAAACTTATTTGAAATTTACTCGAGGGCTCACTCGAGTAACTTGTGAAGAAAAGACATGGCCACTCGAGTAATCAGGTATTCCTAAGGTTTGTGATATATCTTAATCTGTGTCTTACCCAAGTAATATCTTATGAAAAATGTTGAATTACTCTCTGCCATGTTTTTGATAGGTTTACTCGAGGGACTACTCGAGTAATAAGCATGATCACTCAAGTAGCCACTCTAGTAAGGCAGTCCAAAAGTCATATTTTTAATCAAATGTTTATTTATTTGTTACCTATATGATTAACTCTTCATTGTACTAGTATCCTAAGTATATTTACAGAGAAATAATGAAGAGATCATGCCATAAGTAAAATGTCAAATAAAAGATCCGAACGCTCACCTACCACTACCTACCACAAATGGATAGTTTTCAAATTAGAAGAATGGTCAACCATTGCTACGCAACTCCAATGGACATATTTGAATTGTTTCCAAAAGACACTACAAGTCATCTATATATATATAGAGCATTCAAAGACAACAACAACAACTGAGAACAAGCAATCACATGTCGATCAATACACTCTTTATGCTTTGTTTTCTTATACTCATTCATTGTACTTCAGTGATTATATATTTACTCTGTAAGAGAGTTTTTCATTACAAAATCAATATTTGTTATTGATACAACTTAAGGTTGTGGAACCTTGAGTTGGGGATTTGATTATAACGTAAGAGGGGGAGCGAGTGTCCAGGTGAAGGAACTTGCTGTGTCCTGAGGTGCAAAGAACCCACTGAATCTTGGAGAATATAGTGAAACTCTTAGAGACACTCTGAGGACTGGACGTAGGTCAAAGTGGTTGTGGCCGAACCAATATAACTGTTGGTGTACACTTCAGAGATATTTCTCTTTGCTCTCAACTGCTTTAAATATTCTGTTAATTTTCTTATACGCAACAAAGTTTTTGGGCCAATTCACCCCTCTTAGGTGAAACACTTGCACTAACATTTGGTATCAGAGCGTTGGTCTTCTTGTTAAGTTTAATAGCCTAAGAAGGATCCAATGGCAAGCATTGGTGAAGGAATTCTTCCTGGCGGAGCTTCTATCACAAGACCTTCAGGTTTCAATGGTGAACACTTCTTTTTTTGGAAAGCAAAGTTCAGAGTCTTCGTAATGGCTATTGAATGTGGACTATGGGATGTAATTGAGAGTGGAAACTACAAACCTGAAGAGATTGTAGATTCACGGAGAGTTCCCATGACAATAGCAGAATATGATGAGAATGACAAGAAACTCATCACACTCAACAGTAAGGCAATTATGATGATTCAAAGTGCCTTGAGTCAAAATGAGTACTTCAGAATCTGCACACTTCCAACACCTAAAGAAATATAGGAAGCCTTGGAAATAGCTCAAGAAGGAACTTCAGGAATAAAAGAAAACCTGATCAATACTCTGGTAACTGATTTTGATTTACTTCAAATGAAATCAGGTGAGTTGATAAATAAATTTGAACTTAGATATTCTCACCTTGTTAATCAACTTGCAGCACTTGGAAAAGTCTATGATCAACATACCTAAGTACGCAAGATTCTAAATATTCTTTCTAAAGACTGGGAGGCAAAAGTCACTGCAATTGAGGAAGCAAAAGGTAAGTCAATGCGATCGGTTGCTTCTCTATTCGAAAGCCTTTCTGAATATGAAAGTAAATTAAAGTTCAAACAAGAACTAGATGGTATTAGTGACAAGAAGAAAAGAGGTCTAGCACTGAAATTATGAAGAGCTTGACGATGATGAAATGGGCCTAATCATAAAATGATTCAAAAAGTTTTACAAGAAAGGCCAAGGATTCAAAAACTTTCAGAAAGAAGGAACAAGCAATAAAGAACACATTATCTGCTATGAATATGGACAGCCGGGACATTCTAAATTAGAATGTCAAGAACTAATTCAGAAGAATAAAGAAAAGAGAAAAGGGAAATTCTACAACAAGAAGAAAGCCTTTGAATCTGGCATATGGGGAGATAGCTCTTTTAACAAAGAAAGCAATGAAAAGGAAGTAGCCAATATCTGTCTAATTGCTCAAGAAGAAACAGAAGAAGAGGTAACTGATTTTGATCATACCTATGATGAATTACTTTTCGAATATAATGCTTTACATTCTGAATTCATCAAAGTAGTTAAAGAACTAAAGAAAAACAAAGTTCTTGAAATAGAACTTAAGGAAAATATTGAAAAGGATTGTGAAAATTGTACTTCCTTGAAAAAGAAAAACACTGATCTTACTGAAACTCTTGAAAAATTCACTAAAGGAAGTAAGATGCTAAATGTTATTTTAAAAGCTCAACGATTTGTGAATGATTGATCTGGAATTGGATATGATCCAAAATCAGATAGAAGGAAAGGAAGAAAGAAAGCTGGAGGTAAATCATACTTGAACTATTTTCAGTATTCTGTGCATACATCAAATCCTTTTACATACTATAATTATTGTAATAGAAAGGGTCATTATACTTAATCATGCATTCATAAGAAAAAAGGAAAAATAGGAACCTATAAATGGGTACCTAAATGTTCATATGTTCCCAAAATCATTTGTACTAACCCAAAAGGACCCAAAAAGATGTGGGTACCTAAGACTTAATCGTAGTTGATTGTAGATATGTCTTAAAGCATCCAAAAACAATAAATGGTACATATACAGTGGATCCTCTAGACATATGACCGGTAATTTCAAAAGTTTTACCACATTGCAACCTATGGAAGGTCGAAAGGTAAAATTTAGAGGAAATCAATCCAGAAAGATAGCAGGAATTGGTGAAATCAAAAATGACAAAGGAATACAAGTCAAAGATATATATTACGTTGAAGGCTTGTGTCATGAGTCAAAGTGCAGATAAAGGCAACTGGGTAATATTTGACTCAAAAGAATGTCTAATTGTAAACAAGGCAGATTTACAATTAGATAAGAAAAGTCTCAAAGCAAAGCTTAGTGCAAAAAGAGAAGGTAACTGCTATACTCATGATATCAATAAAAATGGCTCTGAAAATTGTTTTCTAAGTAATGCCGATGAAAGTTGGTTATGGCATAAGAGGCTAGCTCATGTCAACATGCACCAACTAGGCAAGTTAATTAAAAAGGATTTAGTGATTGGATTACCCAAAGTAAATTTCAAAAACGATTTGATTTGTGATGCATGTCAAAAGGGTAAACAAATTAAATCTTCTATTAAATTGAAAAATGAGATATCAACCAATAGACCACTTCAATTATTACACATCTATTTAGTTGGACTAGCAAGAGTTAAGAGTCTTGGTGTTAACTTATATTCATTAGTCATTGTTGATGATTTCTCTAGATTTATATGGACCATTTTTCTATCATCAAAGGATGAAACCTTTGGAGAATTTATTATTTTTGCCAAGAAAGTGCAAAATGAGAAAGGTATGTCCATTGTAGGTATTAGGACAGATCATGGTGAAAAATTTGAAAATCAAGCCTTTAAAGAATATTGTGATACTAATGGCATAAATCACAATTTCTTTGCTCCAAGGACACCATAACAAAACGGAGTCATGGAATGTAAGAATAGAGTGCTCACTGAAATGGCTAGAGCAATGTTGAATGAAAAGAACGTGACTCAAGTCTTCTAGGCTGATGCAATGAGCACAGCATGCTATATTTCAAATAGAGCCTACATTAGAACAAACCTTGGAAAGACACCATACGAGCTATACAAAGGAAGGAAGCCAAACCTTGCTCATTTACACATCTTCGGTTGTAAGTGTTTTATTTATAATAATGGTAAAGATAAATTAGGAAAATTTGATTCTAGAACAGATGAAGGAATTTTCCTACGCTATTTTAACTAAAGAAAAGCATACAGAATTTTCAATAAAAGAACATGTGTTGTTGAAGAATCAATTCATGTTGTATTTGGTGAATTTGAATCCTCTGACAAAACCATTGATGATGAGCAGGAAGTTGTTTTAAATCAAGAAAATGGTTAATCTATTTCTAAATCTCTTATTCAAAATGTTGATGAAACCAAGGAAGACGATTAGTCACTAGGACAGCCTAGAGCCTGAAAATACAATAAAAGTCATCCCTTAGATCAAGTCATAGGAGATATGGATGAAGGATTCAAAACTAGAAATAGAATCTTCAATAAAGTTAGTTTCTCTGCTTTTATTTCTGAGATTGAACCTTCTAACATTGACAAAGCCCTATTAGACAATGATTGAGTTATAGCAATGCAAGAAGAACTAAACCAATTTGAAAGAAATCAAGTTTAGGAGTTGGTATCCCGACCTAAGGATCATCCGATCATTGGCACTAAATGGGTATTCAAGAACAAACTTGATGAATCCACAATCATTGTTAGCAACAAGGCAAGATTGGTGGCCAAAGGCTATAATCATGAAGAAGGAATTGATTATGAGGAAACATATGCTCCAGTGGCTATATTGGAAGCTATACGAGTACTCTTAGCCTTTGCATACATCAAAGGGTTCAAACTCTATCAAATAGATGTAAAGAGTACATTTCTAAATAGCTACATCATGGAAGAAGTATATGTAGATCAACCTCCAGGTTTCAAAGATGTAACCAAACCTAACCATATTGTTAAACTCAAAAGGCTTTATATGGTTTCAAAAAAGCTCCTAGAGCATGGTATAAAAGGCTCAGTAAATTTCCTATTGATTAAGGTTTTGTATGAGGAAAAGTTGATACAACACTTTTTACAAAATGAAAACATGATGATATTTTAATTATGCAAATATATGTTGATGATATAGTTTTCGGTGCTACTAACAAAACCTTGTGTAAAGAATTTTCTGAGATAATGCAAGGGGAGTTTGAGATGTCAATGATGGGAGAATTGATTTCTTTCTTGGTTTGCAAATCAAACAAAGAAAGAATGGAATTTTTATATCTCAAACAAAGTATTTGAAAGAGCTATTGAAGAAGTATGGATTGGATAAAGCAAATGGAATGGACACTCCTATGAGCTCAACTACGTTGGTTGATGCTGATGTTAAGGGAAAAGATTACAACATCACAAATATAGAGGAATGATTAGATCATTACTCTATCTCACTGTAAGCAGGCCTGGCATTCAATTCAGTGTGGGTATGTGTGCAACATATCAATTAGTACCAAAAGAGTCACATGCTAAAATCATCAAACGTATCTTCTGATATCTAGCTGACATGGTAGAATTAGGTCTCTGGTATCCTAAAGGAAGACGTGAATATCTAGTTGCATACTCAAACTCTGATCATAGAGGATACAAGACAGACAAAAAGATTACCAGTGGATAAATTCAGTTTCTTGGAGGCTCACTTGTGTCTTGGATTAGTAAGAAACAAAATACAGTGTCTCTTTTATCAATGGAAGCTGAGTATGTTGTAGCATCAAGTTGTTGTGCACAAGTATTGTGGCTAAAACAATAACTCTAGGATCTTGGTATTTATTTAAAGGAGATACCAATATACTATGACAACACTAGCACGATAAGCTTGGCAAAGAATCCTGTTCAACATTCCAGAACCAAGCATATTGATGTTAGACATCACCTCATCAGACATCATGTCCAAAAGAAAGATGTCAAAGTGATATTCATTCCAACTCATCTTCAACTAGTTGATATCTTCACAAAAACTCTTGTAAAAGATCAATTTTTGTATATTAGAAGAGAATTGGGAATGGTAAATCCCAATGAATTGTAAGTTATTTAGTGTTTACAAAATGTTAGATAATGTTATTTATTGATGTTTTGAAGATTACTAACTTAAGCATCGGAGTCTCTAGCCATTTGTTTTACAGGATCATGATATTCTGTTTTGGAGTATGAAAAGCAGAGGTTAACAGAGAACAACATTACTGGAGGGACAATTTCAAGTAACCACCATTACTAGAGTAACACCTTGAAGTAATTGAATAGGTTACTAGAGTAGCCACTCAAATAATTATCTGAAAATTGAATGGGTTACTTGAGTAGCCACTGGAGTGACACCAAAGTTGTGAGGCATTTTTACTGTAACCTTAAACCTATAAACGATCCTATTAAGAAGTCTGTGGAAGAAGAAATGACTTCTAAGGTTAGAGGACAGAAAATCCTAATCTCACCCTCTAAAATCAATACCTGGTTAGGAATAGAGGACCCTCCTGATGATAATTATCCTAATTATGATTCAAACCAGATATTTTCTATTCTAAGACCTGGTGAGATAGTAGGACCTCTAAATTTCAATTCTAGTGATATGAGTGATTTTCATCGAGTCCTATGGTATATCTATTCTAGAGCCATAGTGAACAAATCCAACAAATTCACACATTTCATTAAGATGGATTTCAGAAAATTTGCCTCATTGATTCTCAAAGAACAAAAGGACTTGGGAGACTA
Organism: Inga leiocalycina; assembly: GCA_963242795.1. Classification (NCBI taxonomy): domain Eukaryota; kingdom Viridiplantae; phylum Streptophyta; class Magnoliopsida; order Fabales; family Fabaceae; genus Inga; species Inga leiocalycina. The sequence continues at coordinate 48,234,078 of OY725327.1, read as the reverse complement.
TATCTTTACTGAGATAAAGAGATATAGGTATGAAGGAAAACCTACTACTCCAATGCCTTACCCTCAACTTATTTCTTTGTTTCTCAAGAAGAATAAGATTTGGTACTTGGAGAGTAAGGAGCCAATTGAGAGGATAACACCAGTTGGGAGAAATCAAATTGGGATATTGAACATTGAAATTCCTCTGAAGACTTATCTAGAAGGAAGTCCCAAAAAGAAGAAGACTGACACTGCAATTAGTCGAATAGATGACACACAATCTTCTACTCAAGCCAACATCTTCTCCTTCTTTCTTTGGTGCCACAATATAAACATTCATGGAGAACATTCTGAAAAGTTTTCATATCGACATTATGAATACCAATGCTGAGTTGATAACTCATATGAATGAGAAGATGGGACAACTTTTGGAGAGAATGGATAAGAGGCACGAAGAGTTGTTAGCTGAACAACGTGCCCAGGGTGAGCTTCTGAGATCCATTATTGTTAGACTTGATGCTATGGCATTTGGCTCTCCTATTCCTGGTCCTTCTATTACCAGTCTCTAAACCTGGACCTTCCAAGCCTAGTCCTTTTGATACTATACCTACTGAGCATAGACCCTCTGAGCTTAAACCTAGTAATCTTCTATTCTCTATGCCTGACCCTGACACATCTGAGCCAATCCACATCACTACTAATGATCCATCTTAGCCTGTTTAGCCAGAGCCCATATTAACTCCCATTGCCTCACTTGTACGTATTGAGGAGGTGCTTGTGTCTTCACTTGTTAGTACAGAGGAAGTAGAAATTACTTCTCTAGATCCTTACCCATAATCTCTAGTGAATCCTCCAGATAATCTTCAGACACCCCCAGTGAACCTTCCTGACCCTGAACTATCATCTTCAGATTCTTCCAGTTCAGATGGTTCACATGAATCTTTGGCATTTCCTGTCAATTCTATCTCAGCAGCCAAACCATATACTCCTCCTCATGATTAATTCCACCTTTGTGATGACGACAAAAAGGGGGAGAAGAGCTTGAGTAATTTTGTGATCAATGGCTGAGTTAATGTATTGGGGATATGGGTGTATAGTGCTTTAGGGAGCTTTTTGTCTTTGAATTTTAAGTTTGATTATGTAATGAATTCTTCTTTATGCAATTTGTTTCTTTATGCCATTAAAGTTAAATTTCATTGAAATTATATTACATTGTGGGACTAATAAGTTTTTGATTATGTATGCAAGGTGAACAAGTAAATAAGATAAAAAAACTTTGAAAATATCTTTACTAAGCTATTTCAAAAGAGTTTTCAAGTTTAAATAAAACAAAATATTTCATATGAAAAGTATTTAAGAAACATACATTTGAAAACTCAATTTCAAAAAACATTGTTCAAAATCACCAAGTTTTGTCATTATCAAAAAGGGGCAGAATGTTAGATCCCATATGTTTTGATGATTACAAAGATTGGATCAATGATATAAAAGTATTTGATAACAAACAAATGAATTTGAACAAAGTAAATAAATGGCAAAGCATTACTTGAAATAAGCACTGGAGTAATGAGCAGATTTTTTAATGACTTACTCGAGTGATTACTCGAGTAATCATGAAGAATATCATTGAGAGAGGCACTACCAGAATTTGGAAGATATTACTCAAAAATTCACTCGAGTAATTTGCAAAGTTATATAGACCATTACTCAAGTAACAACATGAGCATAAGGCATTACTTGAGTAGTCACTCGAGTAACCAAGTAAAAAATCTTCCAGTAGCTCTCGGCCAAGAAATGCAACAATTTACTTGAGTAACCAGGTGAGAAAATGGCATTACTTGAGGGACCACTCGAGTAATCTACAGAGTTATTTGAAGTATTACTCGAGGGGACACTCGAGTAATAAGGTAAGAAAACTCTCGGCCAAGAATTTGATGCTATTACTCAAGGGAGTAATTGAGTAATCTACACTTATTTGAAATTTACTCGAGGGCTCACTCGAGTAACTTGTGAAGAAACGACATAGCTACTCGAGTAATCATGTATTTCCAAGGTTTGTAATATATGTTACTCCATGTCTTACTTAAGTAATATCTTTTGAAAAATATTGAATTACTCTCTGCCATGTTTTTGATAGGTTTACTCTAGGGACTACTCGAGTAATGAGCATGATCACTCGAGTAAGGCAGTCTAGAAATCATGTTTTTAATCTAATGTTTATTGATTTGTTATCTATATGATTAACTCTTCATTGGACTAGTATCCTAACTATATTTATAGAGAAACAATGAAGAGATCATGCCAGAAGTGAAAAGTCAAATAAAAGATCCGATCACTCACCTACCGCTACCTACCGCAAACAGATAGTTTTCAAATTAGAAGAATGGTCAATCGTTGCTGCGTGACTCCAACGAACATATTTGAATTGCTTCCAACGGACACTACAAATCATCTATATATATATGGAGCATTCAAAGACAACAACAACAACAACTGAGAACAAGCAATCACACATCGATCAATACACTCTTTGTGCTTTATTTTCTTATACTCATTCATTGTACTTCAATGATTATATATTTACTCTGAGAGAGTTTTTCATTACAAACTCAATATTTGTTATTAAGACATCTTAAGGTTGTGGAACCTTGCATTGGGGATTTGATTATAACGTGTAAGGGGGACCGAGTGTCCAGGTGAAGGAACTTGCTATGTACTAAGGTGCCAAGAACCCACTGAATCTTGGAGAATATAGTAAAACTCTCAGTGACGCTCTGAGGACTGGACATAGGTTAAAGTGGTTGTAGCCGAACCAATATAACTCCCAGTGTACACTTCGGTGATATTTCTTTTTGCTCTCAACTGCTTTAAATATTTTGTTAATTTTTTTATACGCAACAAAATTTCTGGTATAACCCAATTTACCCCCCTCTTGGGTGAAACGCTTGCACTAACAACCAAGACTTTTAACTCTTGCTAGTCCAACTAAATCCATATGCAACAATTGAAGTGGTCTATTGGTTGTGATCTCATTTTTTGATTTGAAAGATGATTTAGTTTGGTTACCCTTCTGACATGCATCACAGATCAAATCATTTTTGAAATTTACTTTGGGTAATCCAATCACTTAATCCTTTTTTAGTAACTTGCCTAGTTGGTACATATTGACATGAGCTAATCTCTTATACCAAAGCCAACTTTCATCAGCGTTACTTAGAAAATAGTTTTCATAAATATTTCTGCTTATATCAAGAGTATAGCAGTTACTTTCCCTCTTTGCTCTGAGCTTTTTCTTTTAGATTCTTCTTATGTAATTGTAAGTCTTTCTTGTTTACAATTAGACATTCCTCTGAGTCAAATATGTTTGGAGCATCCACTATCTATATACCATTTATTTCCTTTAGATACTTTAAGACACATGCATTTAAATAATTTAAGTCCTACCCATATCTTTTTGAGTCCTTTTTTGTTAGTACAAATCATTTTTTGAGCATAAGAACCTTTAGGTACCTACTTGTAAGTTCCTATTTTTCCTTTCTTTTTATAAATGCATGATGAAGTATAATGACCATTTTTATTATAGTAATTGCAATATGCAAAAGGATTTGATGCATGAATAGAATGTTGAAAATGACTCAAATATATTTTACCTTCCATTTTCTTTCTTCCTTTCTTTCTGTCTATTTTTGGATCATATCCAATAGCAAATCATCATTTACAAATCGTTAAGCTTTTAAGATAACATTTAACATCTTACTACCTTTAGTAAATTTTTCAAGAGTCTTAGTGAGATCAATATTTTCCTTTTTCAAAAAAGAGTAATTTTCATAAACTTTTTCTAAATTCTCTTTAAGTTTTTCTTCAAGAACTTTGTTTTTCCTTTTCAAAACAACTAGTTCTTTAACACTTTGATGAATTCAGAATATAAAGCATTACATTCAGAAAGTAATTCATCATAGGTAGGATCAGAATCAATTACCTCTGCTTCTGTTTATTCTTGAGCAACTAGACATATATTGGCTACTTCTTTATTGCTATCTTCGCCTAAGGAACTGTCTCCCTATGTAGCGGATACAAACACTTTCTTTTTGTTGAATAATTTTCCTTTTCTCTTTTCTTTGTATTTTTTGAATTAGCTCTGGACATTCTGACTTGATATGTCCTGGCTTTCCACATTCATAGCAGATGATGTGTTCTTTACTGATTGTTCCTCCTTTTTGAGAATTTCTGAATCCTTGGCCTTTCTTGTAAAATTTCCTAAATCATTTTATTATTAGACCTATTTTTTCATCTTTGAAATCGTCGTCATCTTCTTGGGTTTCTTCTTTCGCTTTTAGTGTAAAGCCTTTCTTATTCTTTTCTCCAATATCTTGTAGTTCTCATTTGAACTTTAATTTACTTTTATATTTAAAGAGACTTCCGAATAAAAAAGTGACTGCTCGCATTGATTCGCCTTTTGCTTCCTCTATCGCAGTGGCTTTGGCCTTCCACTACTTTGAAAGTATGTTTAGTGTAATGACCCAAAAATGAGATTAAGGGCTAATGACTTTAAAAGTGAATGTAATTAATGATAACTAAACACCTTTGAAGAATAAGATGTGAAATTCGCTTTGAATGTGTTGTGATGAGCGCCTAAACTCTATATTCAATTTTGATGGTGGATTAACATCTAAATTGAGTTAAATAAGAGGGAGGGCGCATGGTTGAGTGATATGAACCCTAAAAATGTGTTCGGAGGTAATTTGGTAGAGATTGCCTTAATCAGGGGTAAAACGGGTAAAAAGGAAAGTTACCGACCAGTTGGTCAGTTACCGAAGAGGAAAATCATTGGTAATTGGATATCAATGGTTAGGATTGATTAATCAAGGGGTCAAATCTTGTGCAATTGAGTTCATGTGTAACATGGAAAAGGAGAACAAGATCTTGCCAAGTGTCAAAGCATGAGCCATGGGATCCAAGTCAAACATTCAACTCATTTTCTTTTCGCTCCCATTCTTTTAGGTCGGCAAAATGGGCTTATAGATACCAAAAATCTGATTTCTCATATCTTCAACATCATCTTCACTAACTCATCTCATCTCTCTCCTCTCCTCCATTTTCATTGAAGATAAGCAAGAAAGAGAAAGAAGAAGATTGGGTTTTAGGTAAGAAAATGACTTTGAATGCTCAAGTGTTCTTCATTAATATTGTTCAAGGTGTTAAGAGCTGTATTCCTATGGTTTCAGATTTTTGATTAGTGGAGTTTGAGAATTCGTGGGAATTTAAAAGTAGGAGAATCAAATAAATAGCTTTGGGAAGAAGTTGAGGAGAGTATTTGATACCTTTTGGTATAATTATTGTGGTAATTGGTTTGGTTTTGAGAATTTCAAATTTGTGCCCTGACTTTTGGTCTAATTTGAATGCTTCAATTGCTTAGTGTGTTTTGTAGAATGTGGTGTCAAATTGTGTCTTTGTGCCATTGGAGTTGGTTTGGAATTTTGGAATGGAAGGAATTGCATTGTGGTGGATTGTGGTTCTTTGTGTTGACATGTTGAGATTTCTGTGGAACATGTCTATGTGGATGGAATTTGATTGTTTTGATGGTTTCAATGGATTCCTTATCCAAAATTGGTGTGGAAATAGTATTTGTTGGGAATTTTGAACCATTGAAAGCAAATTGCACAAAACTGAAATTCTGTCTCTTAGAACTCTATAAAGGGCAGTCAGTTTGTCTGGACATTTTTAATGGGCAAATGGTGTCTAAAAATTCTAAACCTTTCTAGTCTTAAAGTTCACATTCCAAACTTCAAAATGGATATATAATTTGTGTAATTTCGTTTGTGTGCTTAGAGTAATGACTGTCTAAAGTCATGGATTGAAACAAGAATCTGTTTTGGGGCAGTGGTGAAGTTTGTAAAATTCTGTAATTGTGTGGTGATTTCTGGTAATTATCCATATTTTTCCTATAAAGAGGACTTAAATATCTTTCATTTGGCTTTGGAATAACCTCATTTCAATATTTATGGAATTAGTTATAATATTCGAAAGTTCAGCCAAGAAACAGAATTTTCTTGGCCGCGGTGAGCAGATTATGGGCCGCGGCCCAAACCTTTCTGACCTATTTTTGGGTGGGCTAGTGGATTTTTGGGTCGCTGTCAATTCCCAAAAATCAGTATTTTTCACTTTTGAAAGGTGGTTTTTGGTATGATATTTCCCAACTCTTTAAGCATGTATCTAAGCCTTTAATAGCCACCTAAAGAGTCCAAATTATAACCAACTTTAAGTTTTTGGAAGTTAGAAATTGGAATAGAGTTTTAATCTTCCGCTCTTGACATTGGTTTATAGGATTGGACATTTGTTATACTCGCGAGCCCACTGTGCCAAAGAACGTAAAGAAAGGACAAGGTAGTGACTCCTACTCTTATGTTGTATATGATGCATTCTATGTCTTTTTTGCCATTATTCTATGATGATTCGAATGTGAAAGCCTGAGTGGATATGTGGTTGCCAGAGAGGCAATATGAAAGCCAGAGTGGCTATGTGCATTGTCAGAGAGGCAATGCAATATGTAGATACTAGTGAGGCAACATGTATATGTGACAGCTTGTATGCTATGTTTTGTGCTGCTGTGTGATGATTTACTTGCATGCTCTATGATTATATATGGTATGAGTGATCTGTTACTAGTAGGATTCTTTTAAATCTAATTCTTTCTAATGACTAACCTTACAGATAGGGCAAATGGCTCCAAGGAGAAACGGACAACCAGGACTGGCTAGACCTTGTAAGGATATTACTTTTTGGTTGTTGGCTATCTATTTGGATTTAGGATTAATGTATATTATTTTAAGGATGTAAATAATATTTTGGAATGGTATTGTAATCCCCTATATGGGAAACTTTAAACCCTTAGTAAATGAATCCCAAGAGGTTGTCGGGACTTTATTATACCTTTTGATATATTTGAATGCAACTAACTGCTCAGGTAATTACATTTGAAACTTGAAAATTGAGACCAGGGAAGGGGTGAATTTTTGAAAAATTTGTGAAAACCCTATCGTCAGGAAGGGACTGAAACGAGTTTAATTATCCATTGGTCTCTTATTCATTTTGAATAAGCATTTTTGAATGATAATTACGTTTCTCAAGGTAGGGGGTTACATTTTGGTATTAGAGCTGTAGTTCCTAGCAAAGGTAGAGTTTGCTAAGATAGCTCTCAAAGTTCTTTGCCTTTGTGATTGTAGACATACGTGAGATTTGTGGATAGTGTGTATACATTATTTGTGAAACTAACAAAGTGAATAATTTGTAGAATGAAAAAGACAAAGGGTCATCCCAGAGTACAACAAGTAGACCTAGAGGTGGAGGTAGTCACTGACAATCTACTGGACCCTATGCAAGAATTGATAGGTCTGATTAAAGATCAGAGAGACATGATTGCTGAGCTGAGAGAGGAGCTCAGAGAAAAGAAGGCTAAAAGAAATGAGGGTCAGGGTCCGTCTACACAAGAGGAAACCCAGGAGGGGACTCATAGGGAAGAGACAGCAGAAGGATCAGCATGACCATTAGAATCACCTCCTCATGTTGGACCAAACCAGGGGTCATATGGGGTTCCAACTAGAGAAGTAAGGGATCTTAAATTTTAGGTCTCAAAATTTTGTAAACATATGCCTTCAATGTTCAAAGGTAGATTTGATCCCCAAGCAGCTGAGGATTGGTTGAACAGGCTGGAAAAGATCTTCGATGTGCTTGAGTGTTCAAATGAGGTGAAGGCATGCTTAGCAGTCCACAAGCTCGTGGATGATGCAGATCGTTGGTGGCGGAATATAGCCCTAACATTGAGGAGCAGAAATATGCCATTGACCTGGGAAGTTTCCAACAGTAATTTAATGACAAATATTTTCCCAAGTCAGTACAACTGGAGAAGCAGATTCAATTCCTGTCCATCAAGCAAGGTGATTCAGAGACCTTTGACGATTACTTGTCTCATTTCATCCGGCTATCTAAATACTCCTCATATCTACAAAAAACAGATGATTAGGAGTGGAGTTCTGATATGTTGATATGTGGGTTACGATGAGAATTGAGGAAGAGATTAGCCACCCATCAGTTTACTGAGTTTAACAAAGCGGTGGAGGAATGTAGATCCACCAAAAACAACCTATGAGATTTATATCCTACCAAAGTTACTAGCAACCACAGTGAACCCATAAGGGTACTACTTCCCAGAAGCAGAAGGGTCAGGGATTCTCTTCTTCATCCAAGGGCAGTGGTAAAAAGCCCTATCAGCTGGGCAATCGTGAACAGCAGAAAGGTTCTATATTATGGTTATGCCCTCATTGTAATAAGCCATATTTAGGTAGAACTTATCAAGGAGTAGTGATATGCTTCAATTGTAAGCAACCAGGGCATTTTTCTACTGAATGTAAATGGCCACAAGCAGAACAGAGACCAACAACTCAAGGCAGAGTATTTGTTATAACTCACGAGGAAGCCCAAAAGTCTCCAGATCTCATTCAAGGTAAAATTCTTCTAAATGGTCATTGGCTACAAGCATTGTTTGATTCAGGTGCAAGCCACTCATTTATTACTTATGATTGTATGAAGCGCCTAGGTATGTATGTACATATGTTGCCATTTGATTTAGTTGTGTCGATGTCGATGGGTGTCAAGGTTATGACCATTGAAGCCTGTCTAAATTGTGTTATAACTATGGAAGGCCTTGAGTCCACTATGGATTTAATTTTTCTACTGCTCTATCAATTAGAAGTCATTTTGATTTTTGATTGGTTAACGACAAATAATGTGTTGCTTGATTGTGGGAACAAGAGGATAGTATATCCTGCTTCTCAAGATGTTGATAATGTAGATGCCCGTATGAATTTCCTTTCAACAGCCAACCTGAGAAATATTTGGAGAAGGGGTGCTAGGGGTATATGGTATTCTTTTTTGTGCAAGGAGAGATCGATGAAACTCTGAACAATATACCCATGGTAAATGAATTCCCTGAAGTATTCCTAGATGATCTTAGCGGGTTGCCTCTGGAAAGGGAAGTTTAGTTCCCGATTAAAATTGTTCCTGAAGCTAGTTCTATTTCAAAGGCCCTATATTGTATGGCCCTAAATAAAATGGCAGAGTTAAAGAAGCAGATTGAAGACTTGCTTGAGAAAGGCTTCATAAGACCCAATGTGTCGCCGTAGGGAGCTCCAGTATTGTTTGTCAAAAAGAACGATGGCAGTCTACGTTTGTGTGTTGACTATAGAGAATTGAACAAGATTACCGTAAAACACAAATATCCTCTCCCAAGAATAGATGACCTTCTAGATCAACTATCTGGTTCATGTGTGTTTTGGAAGATTGATCTAAGGTCAGTTTATCATTAGTTGCGTGTGAAAGCAGAAGATGTTTCAAAGACTGCCTTCAAAACAAGATATGGGCATTATGAGTTTTTGGTGATGCCCTTTGGGCTAACAAACACACCTGCGGTGTTCATGGACTATATGAACTATGTCTTTTGACAGTATCTGGATCAGTTTGTCATTATGTTTATTGATGACATACTGATATACTCCAAGAGTAAGGAGGAGCATGAACATCATTTGAGAATTGTGTTGAATACATTACATGAGAAATAGCTTTATGCTAAACTGAGTAATTGCAAGTTTTTGCTTTCAGAAGTAAAATTTCTAGGCCATGTTATCTCGCGAGAAGGGGTCTTTGCGGATCCTAGTAAAGTGGAAGCAATACTGGACTAGAAGAGGCTAGAAACTGTTACTGAGATACGCAGTTTTCTGGGTCTTACTGGTTACTACCAAAGATTTATTCAGAACTTGTCACGTATTGCTTTGCCGATGACCAAGCTCATGAGAAAGGATTAGCCATTTATGTGGGATGAGAAATGTGAAAATTGCTTTGTGGAGCTGAAGGAGAGGTTGACTACGGCCCTTGTGTTGATTATACCTGATCCCAGCTTAACTTGTGTTGTGTATAGTAATGTGAGTAAGAAGGGATTAGGGTGTGTCCTTATACAGCAGGAATGTGTGGTGGCCTATGCCTCTTGAGAGCTCAAACCCCATGAAATGAGTTATCTCACCTATGATTTGGAGCTTGCGGCCATTATATTTGCTATGAAAATCTGGGGACATTATTTGTATTGTGTGACGGTAAAACTGTACTATGACCATAAGAGTCTCAAGTATTGGTATGACCAGAAAGAGTTGAATATAAGACAATATCGTTGGATGGAGTTGATAAAGGACTACAACCTGGAAATCAAATATCATCCGGGTAAGGCAAATGTATTCACTAATGCTCTTAGTCGAAAGACAGTGCTTGTAGTAGCAATGATGATTCAAGAAGTGAAGTTGATAGAAGACTTCCGAGATTTAAATTTGTCAAACCAGATTGTCTGTGCCAACTATACTGTTTCCTAAGGAGAAAGTGATTTAAGAGCTGAAATTGAATAAGCTCAAAGGCAAGATGACCGGGTACAGAGAAATTAGGCTAGAACTGAATCGGGAAAAGTTCAGGACTATGACTTGTCGCCTAATGGATTGGTTCATTACCAGAAGAGAATTTGTGTTCCACGTAAGGTATAATTGAGGCAAAAGATTCTTGATGAGGCACATAAGAGTTGGTATACTCTTCATCCTGGTATGACCAAAATGTACCATAATTTGAAATCTATGAATTGGTGGCCAGGATTGAAGAGTGATGTGACGAAGTATGTGGCGCTGTGTTTTACTTGCCATAAGGTAAAGATTAAACACCAGAGACTGCTAGGTTTCTGCAAAGTCTAGAGATTCCAGAATGGAAATGGGAAGGTGTGACCATGGACCTTGTTGTGGGATTACCCAGGATCAGGAACTATGATGTGATCTGGGTGATTGTGGATTGGTTAACGACGTCGGCGCATTTCATACCAATCAATACTGGTTACTCTATGGGCAAACTAGCTGAGATTTACATTTATGAGATTATGAAGCTTCATGGCACACCGAAGAATATCATTTCCAACCGAGATCCCTGATTCACCTCGAGATTCTGGAGAGCTTTACATAAGGCGCTGGGTACTCAATTGAGATTCAGCACGGCCTATCATCCCCAGACGGATGGACAGTTAGAAAGAACTATTTAGATACTGGAGGATATGTTACGTGTCTGTGTTCTTGACTTTAAAGGGAGTTGGGATCGGTTCCTTCTACTTACTGAGTTTGCCTACAATAATAACTATCATGCGAGCATTCAGATGGAACCGTATGAAGCATTGTAAGGAAGGAAGTGCTAGTCACCCCTGTGTTAGAATGAGTTACATGAGAGGAAACTGTATAGATTGGATCTTGTTGATCAGACCTCATCCCAAATTTGAATTATTCGCAAGAGGCTCCTTGCAGTTCAGAGTCAAAAGAAAAGCTATACTGACAAGAGAATAAGACCTCTAGAGTTTGAGGTTGGTGACCATGTATTTCTGAGAGTATCTCCAGTCACCGGCGTTGGGAGAGCTATCAAACCAAAGAAGCTGAGCCTGAGGTATATAGGCTATTTTGAGATTCTAGCAAGAATCGGACCTGTTGCATATCGAGTAGCCCTACCCCTAAACTTGAGTAAACTCCATGATGTGCTTCATGTTTCCTAAATGAAGAAGAACCAACTGGATCCATCTCACATCATTGAGTATGAAGATGTTGAGTTTCAAGATAACTTACGTATGCGGTAGAGCCAGAACAGATCATTGATTGAGAAGAACGATGGCTCAGACATCGAAGCATCCCGTATGTGAAAGTAATCTGGAAGGGAATGACTTATAGAGAAGCAACTTGGGAAGTGGAAGTTCATATGAGAAGGCGTTATCCAGAGTTTATAACTTAAGTTGTGTAACAAATTTTGAAGACCAAATTTATTTTTTGGGGGGAGAATTGTAATGACCCAAAAATGAGATTAAGGGCTAATGACTTCAAAAGTGAATGTAATTCATGATAATTAAACACTTTTGAAGAATAAGATGTGAAATTCGCTTTGAATGTGTTGTGATCAACGCCTAAACTCTATATCTAATTTTGATGGTGGATTAACATCTAAATTGAGTTAAATAAGAGGGAGGGCGTATGGTTGAGTGATATGAACCCTAAAAATGTGTTTGAAGGTAATTTGGTAGAGATTGCCTTAATCAGGGGTAAAAGAGGTAAAAAGGAAAGTTACTGGCCAATTGGTCAGTTACCGAAGAGGAAAATCATTGGTAATTGGAGACAATGGTTAGGATTGATTGATCAAGGGGTCGAATCTTGTGCAATTGAGTTCATGTGTAACATGGAAAAGGAGAATAAGATCTTGCCAAGTGTCGAAGCATGAGCCATAGGATCCAAGTCAAACATTCAACTCATTTTCTTTTCCCTCCCATTCTTTTAGGTCAGCAAAATGGGCTTGTAGAAACCAAAAATATGATTTCTCATATCTTTATCATCATCTTTACTAACTCATCTCATCTCTCTCCTCTCCTCCATTTTCATTGAAGATAAGCAAGAAAGAGAAAAAAGAAGCTTGGGTTTTAGGTAAGAAAATGACTTTGAATGCTCAAGTGTTCTTCATTAATATTGTTCATGGTGTCAAGAGCTCCATTCTTATGGTTTCAGATTTTTGATTAATGGAGTCTGAGAATTTATGGGAATTTGAAAGTGGGAGAATTAAAGAAATAGCTTTGGGAAGAAGTTGAGGAAAGTATTTGATACCTTTTGGTATAATTATTGTGGTCATTGTTTTGGTTTTGAGAATTTCAAATTTGTGCCCTAACTTTTGGCCTAATTTGAATGCTTGAATTGCTTAGTGTGATGTGTAGAATGTGGTGTCAAATTGTGTCTTTGTGCCATTGGAGTTGGTTTGGAATTTTGGAATGGAAGGAATTGCATTGTGGTGGATTGTGGTTCTTTATGTTGACATGTTGAGATTTCTGTGGAACATGTCTATGTGGATGGAATTTGATTGTTTTGATGGTTTCAATGGATTCCTTGTCCAAAATTGGTGTGGAAATGGTATTTGTTGGGAAATTTGAACTATTTAAAGCAAATAACTGAAATTCTGTCTCTTAGAACTCTGTACAGGGCAGTCAGGTTGTCTGGACTTTTTGAATGGGTAAATGGTGTCTAAAAATTCTGAAACTTTCCAGCCTTAAAGCTCACATTCCAAGCTTCCAAATGGATATATATTTTTTGTCATTTCATTTTGTGTGCTTGGAGTAATGACTATCCAAAATTTGGGATTGAAACTAGAATCTGTTTTGGGGCAGTGGTGAATTTTATGAAATTCTATAATTGTGTGGTGATTTCTGGTAATGATTCATATTTTTCCTTTAAAGAGGACTTAAATATCTTTCATTTGGCTTTCGTATAACCTCATTTTGATTTTTCTAGAATTAGTTATGATTTTCGAAAGTTTAGCCAAGAAACAAAATTTTCTTGCCCTCGGCCAGCAGATTATGGGCCGCGGCCCAAATCTTTCTGACCTGTTTTTGTCTCCGGCCAATGGATTTTTGGGCCTTGGCCAACTCTCAAAAATCAGTATTTTTCACTTTTGAAAGGTGGTTTTTAGTATGATCTTTCCTAACTCTTTAAGCATGTTACATGTATATAAGCCTTTAATAGCCACCTAAAGAGTCCAAATGATAACCAACTTTAAGTTTTGGAAGTTAGAAATTGGAATAGAGTTTTAATCCCCCACTCTTGACATTGGTTTATAGGATTGGATATTTGTTATACTTGCGAACCCACTGTGCTAGAGAACATCAGGAAAAGACAAGGTAGTGACTCCTAATCTTATACTGTATATGATGCATTGTATGTCTGTTTTGTCATTATTATATGATGATTCAAATGTGAAAGCCAGAGTGCCTATGTGCTTTGTCAGAGAGGAATGCGATATGTGTATGCCAGTGAGGCAACATGTATATGTGACAACTTGTATGCTATGTTTTGTGATGCTGATTGATGATTTACTTGCATGCTTTGTGATTATATGTGGTATGAGTGATCTATCACTACTGGGATTCTTTTGAATCTTATTCCTTCCAATGACTAACCTTATAGATGGGGCAAGTGGCTCCAAGGTGAAACAGACGACCAAGAGCGGCTAGGACCTTGTAGGGATATTACTTTTTGGTTGTTGGTTATACATTTAGATATACGATTACTGTATATTATTTTAGGGATGTAAATAATATTTTGAAACAGTATTGTAATCCCCTATATAGGAAACTTTAAACCTTTAGTGAATGAATCCTAGGAGGTTGTCGGGACTTTATTATACATTTTGATATATTTGAATGCGACTAACTGCTCAGGTAATTACATTCAAAACTTAAAAATTGAGACTAGTGAAGGGGTGAAGTTTTGAAAAATTTGTGAAAACATTACTGTCAGGAAGGGACTGAAATGAGTTTAATTATCCATTGGTCTCTTATTCATTTTAAATAAGCATTTTTTAATGATAATTGCGTTTGTCAAGGCAGGGGGTTACATTTAGTAAATTTCTTACAGGGGTATGCTAACCATAGACTTTTCAGAGTGCTGCAAATTGATTAACAAGATAAGTATATCTAAGTTCAAATTCAGCTATTGACTCACCTGATTTCATTCGAAGTAAATCAAATTCAGTAATCAGAGTATTGATCCAGTTTTCCTTTATTCTCGTAGTTCCTTCGTGAGCTATTTCTAAGGCTTCCCACATTTCTTTAGTCGTTGGAAGTGTACAGATCTTGAAGTACTTATTTTGACTCAAGGCACTTTGAATCATTAAAATTGCCTTGCTATTGAGTGTATCATTTCTTGTCATTCTCATCAAATTCTACTGGCATCTTAGGAACCTTCTGTGAATCTACAATTTTCATAGGTTGATGGTTCCCAGTCTTATTCATGTGCCATAATCCATATTCTGTAGCGATTTACGAATACTTTGAACTTCACCTTCTAGAAAGAGAAGTGTTCGCCAAGAAACTTGGTGGTCTGGTGATAGAGGCTCCATCAGGAAGTATTCCTTCACCCATGCTTACCATTAGATCCTTCTTAGGTTGTTATACCAAATGTTAGTGCAAGCATTTCACCCAAGAGAGGGGTGAATTAGGTGATACTAGAAAATTCGTTGTGTATATAAAAATTGACTGTAAATTTAAAGCAGTTAGGAGCTAGGAGAAATATCACCAAAGTGTACACCGGGAGTTATATTGGTTCAGCAATAACCACTTTGACCTACGTCTAGTCCTTAGAGCTTCTCTGAGAGTTTTACTATATCTTCCAAGATTCAGTGGGTTCTTAGCACATCAGTACATAGCGAATTCCTTCACTAGACACTCGCTCTGCCTTACACATTGTAAACCAATCCCCAACTCAAGGTTCCATAACCCTAAGTTGTCTCAAAAACAAATATTGAGTTTGTAATGAAAAAATTCTCTCACAGAGCAAATGTATAATCACTAAAGTATAAATAATGAATATAAGAAACAGAGCCCTAAGAATATATTGAACGATGTAGTTCGTATGTTCATTATCATTATTTTTTGTTCTTTGATAAATGCTTCATATATATAGATGAATTGTGATGTCCATTGGAAGCATTTTAAACATGTTTGTTAGAGTCACGCAGCTTTGTTTGACCGTTCTTCGAATTTGAAGAATAGCCATTTGAGGTAGGTGAGTATTTTGGATGTTACGGACGATATGCTTGAATTTTCTCTCAATACATGATCTCTTCATTGTTTCTCTGCAAATGTACTTGAGAAACTAATACAATGAAAGATTAGTCTTATAGATAACAAATCATTTAACAATGGATTAAAATCATACTTTCTGTACTGCATTACTCGAGTGGCTACTTGAGTGATCATGCTTCATTACTCGAGTGAGCTTTTAAAAAACTTAGCAAAGAGTTAAGTCAATGACTATGACCTGATTACTGAAGTAATTATTATCCATTACCCAAGTAGTCCCTCGAGTAACCTCATTAAAAATATGCCAGAGAGTAATTCAATGTTGTCTGACTAGATTACTCGGGTAATCTATCGTGTAATTCATTTTATAAAAATTTACAGACTTGCATACTTGAGTGATCAATCGAGTAAGTATTTCTTTTCTTCTCTAACTACTCGAGTGATCCCTCGAGTAATGCTTGCAATTCTTCTCTCATTACTTGAGTAATCCCTCAAGTGAAGTCATCCATATCTTGGCCAAGTGTAACTTCTCCTTTGCTTACCTAATTACTTGAGTGATCCCTCAAGTAATGCTTTCTTTTCATTTCATATTACTAGAGTGATCCCTCGAGTAATGTCACTCATTTCTTGGCTTAGAGTTACTGCATCATTGCTACTTTGATTACTCTAGTGATCCCTCGAGTAATGTTTCAAATAACTTTGCAGATTACTTGAGTGATCCCTCGAGTAATGTTTCAAATAACTTTGCAGATTACTCAAGTGATCCCTTCAAGTAATACCATGCAATTTTAGATAGAGAGCTTCTGGAACAAAGTTTGTTATTTAATGGAAAAGGGCAATAATGCTACGTTTTGAACTTCCGGGGCGAAATTGATCCCCAAAAAACTTCTAGAGCAAAATTGCTCCTAGACCCATACTTTCGGGGAAAATTTGCTACTTAACCCTTTTAAGAATAAGATCTAAGGATTATCATTTGCTCCTATTCTATGAACGAGATCTACCCTACAACTAGTCTTATTCACAAATTCTTAGCTTTACTTCGCTACTAAAGCCACCAATTATATTAAGCTAATTATTATCTAGATTGTTATCTATTTGGCCTCACATCCTGGCCATTTCTCTTTTTAAACTCTATATTCCCTTATTTGTATTTTTTCATCGAGACACATTTCCATATCCCTAGTAGTGCTCAAGACCAGTTCTCTTATTTCTCTCAAGGTAACATCCTTATACTAAGGTGGAGGTGGGTTGCTTGAGTATTGTGTCATACAAACAATATGCATAAAATATATAATCTAATTACTTTGAAAAAATCTTAAACCCCTTTTAACGATATGTTCTCTAGTCATGTTGCCTTATTTTTTAAATCATTCCATAGAGATTTAGAACTATATTTCTTATGTGCTCTAAGGCAATAATATCTTGACACAAAAATTGGAACTAATAGATTGAAGCTTGTGAGTTAATCTATCCTCCTATGTGGATCACCACAAGAATAAAAGGAATTAAATGTGAAGGTACATATTACTTTTTTCCCCCTTTAATTACTTAAAAACTAAAACTAAAAAGAGAAAGGCATGCATTATATTTTAATATTTAAATTACCATGACCTCTAATAGGATTAAAACAATCAAACAAGTAATGGAAACCTCTTAATTTTTTGGTTGTCCGTGTTTATGAGGTTTTACGATTTTCCCTACCTAATGATATAGACCACCTTGGTGTGTCAAGCTAAAAGGAAACAAAAATAAAAAATCAAGCTGGGATAACTGGGAAGGTTATGCTTATTCACACATATTGCCACAATATATATGCAATGCAACAGGTAGCGTCCCCAAAAGGGCTGAACCTGGCTCTGATAGCAAAATGTAACACCATCTCTAATTAACCTTAAACTTAATGTGATTTTCAAATTTCCTCAAAGATGACCTCGAAATGAGTTCCTCAAATCAATAATCCAAAATAAGTAAATAAGCATTCTACGTCCTCAACCGTTTGTCAAAAGACTGCAATTATATATTCTAAGTAAATTCACATACATCATGATGTAATAGGTGTAATTCCCTAAATATGGCAACAAAAATGAAATAATCAGTAACTGCTAGCTACTCGTTAAGGTAACCATATCATCAAATGCCTTCCCAATTGCTCCTGACCTTGATCTCTTACCTGAAAATATGTGAGAAGTAATGTGATAAGACCACTATATCAGTAACGCAATCACTACCCATGTTACCTAATGGCACCACCTGTAAGGTGCTAGGTGGGACTAACATACAAATATACCGAGAAGATATATTATACAAAAAGGCAAGCATATATAATAAACAAGAGGTCAAGTAGATATACTATCATGAGCATGGCCATATCCATTTATATTCTCAAAGAACATTTACTCAAAACACAATATATTGTTTCACAAAATGTCATTATGCATGATTACTCTTTATCTTTCATTAACCCATAACCATCCTTATATCCTCCTTATTTCATCTGACTGAACCCATGGACTAAGTACTTTCCATATTACTGGTTTACTCTCACAAGCTCTCTACAAGGTGATATAGACCGGCCAAAGTACTACATAGCACATAAGGGACCAGGGCTCATCTAGTAGGGTTATTGACCTCAGGAATACTACCCGGATCATGGGAATATTGACCAAAAGCCCCTGGAGTGGTATCAGGGAGTACTACCCTATAAAATAGATGCCAGCTAGTGGTGTGCAATAATCAAACTAGCGGCATAATATATCAAGCACGATCCATTCACTAACTCTATCATTTATATCACATTATTCTCAAGGGGTTTCCATATTCTCAAGCTCATATATTCCAATTCATAACATAGAATCCACATATTTTAACACAGACATACATCATTTATCCATTTAACCAGCAATATATGAATAGTGCATAATCTTAGTGCATCACATACATAACATATATATTTATCAAGTCTATACTCAAAAATAAATTGCACCAGTAGTTCAATTGCCCATACAAGGCCATTCATGAGGCATGAATCACATAAATACTAAAAGCATTTGGTTTTTGCATCCAAATCTATAATTGTCTCTAATGATTCCACAAATCAATATATCCAGTCCTATGATTCATACAAAGGTCCCACAAGGCATTATTGGTAATAAAATAACAAGGTATCATACCATTTCACTCATTCTAGGATTATGGAATTTTTAAAAAACCCCATGGTAGTATCGATAAGTAAGATAGATAGGACCACATTGCTTGGTATGCGTTAGGCTTTGTTTGGTTCAACGAAGGTTAGGTTAAGTGAGGTTTACTTAAGTTAGGTTAGAAGAGGTTATAATGTTGTTTGGATCAACGAAGGTTAGGTTAAGTGAGGTTTATTTAAGTTAAGTTAGGTTAGAGGAGGTTAAAATGCCCTTATACATATTTTTCTTCTTCTTTTATAATGTATTTATTAATAATGATTATTTATATAAAATTATTATTTATAAAATAATTATTCGTGTAAGCATATAAATAATTATTTATAAAATTATTATTATTTGGAAAGTTCGTTGAATCAGGAGGTCAAGTTTTAAAGGGGAGGGCAGTGTTGAAATTTAAAAAAAATTTTATGGGCAATTTAGTCATAATTGAAGACAAATATTCTCTCACCTAGGAAAAACCCCAATTTTGGAGGATTCACAACCTAGGTTAGGTTACCACTAAAAGACAAAAAAACATCCAACACCTAACCTAACCTCCTTCCAACCAAACATTACTTTTTTACCTCCAACCTAACCTAACCTCCAACCAAACAAAGACAACCCCACCTTAACCTAACCTAACCTCTAACCAAACAAAGCCTTAAGTTCCAACCAAGGAAAATCATTGTCCTAAAGCTCAGAGAAACAAAAATCTTAATTAATGCAAAGTGTTTGAGCAACATAATTTCTCCTCTATCGTGTTGCTCAAAACTTCCTACGAGTAGGAAATGTTATATTAGAAGTATATTAGATTTAAGAATTGGGATCATCAAAGCGTTAGACTAACCTTATCTAACATTTCTATAATCTCAATTTGGGATTTTAACCTTTAGAATCTCTAGAAAACTCCTAAATCTATGATAATTGCTATTTTTCAAATAACAAATTTAATGCGTGATAACTTACTCTCACATGAGATATCAAATCAAAGATCCTACTGTTGGTTTTCTTAAAAGGGTGTCTTGAAAAAGTTTACAAATTTTCATAATAATCCAATGGTGGTTTTAGTCGTAAACGTTGATTCTTTCCTCTAGGGTTTGTTTTCCACATTCCAGAAATTCATTTGTCTTATGGGCTTTGTAAATCATAACCTATGACAGTAATTTCTAATCTAACCATTGAAAGTGATGGATTAGATGTCTTTGATGGGCTGCCCAAATTGCAAGCCAATCCAATAGTTAACAAAAACATAAATGATATTTTATTGAGGCTGCCTTAGTTGTATGCAAAAGTAGAAAAGTTGCATATTGAGTTCATCTCACTACTCCTATATATAGGTTCTAAGAACTCTCTCTTCTACTTATTTAGTCAATGTGGGACTTCTTAGTCTCTTTTATTTTATTATTTATTTATTTATACATACATAATTAAAATTAAAATTAAAATTAAATACTCTCATTTAACCTCTACTAGCTTTATTATTTTACCTTTTCTAAAGAAATTCAATAGTAGTAATAATAATTGCTTGATTATATTTTATTAGATTTCTTTTAACTTTAATGTCTTAATTTATTTTAGATCTATCTTCCTTATTTAAACCATTATTCACTAAATTATATTTACCGCTAAATGTGTCCTTCATAAGATTATCCAAGTCTTGTGAATAAAAATTTGGGATGTTACATATGTCAACTGCCACAATCGTTGACTCTCTTTTTTAGTTTGTATCCTTAACAAAACCTTGCCTGGTCAGTTTTTTGAGCTTGTGATTCTAGAAAGTTCTCTCTATCATCGATTCTGGTTTGCACATAATCGAAGTTTGATTGCTCAGTCAGCATGTCAACTATTTCATCTAACTTTGAAGCCTTATCCTCTGTGCCACAGTTTGGTTTTAACATCTCTACTATTCTCATTGTTTCTAAGAAACTTACCAGTAACAACTATAGGGAATGGGCTTACTCCATGTCCCTAACTCTTGGTGGTAGGGACAAACTCGGATATATAATGGTGAAGCTAAAATACCTTCATTATAAAAAACTAAGGCATTATAAGTGTGGAAATATGCGAATGTATTGGTTTCTTCATTACCGGTCAATGCGATGTCTCCATCAATGAAGAAGGCTTTATGTTCCTTCCTTAAGTCTGAGAAAATTAGGAAACTGTTTGGGAAGCATATAGTGATATAAGGAAGAGGTCTCATATATTTGACATAAAGGCAAAAAATTAGAACCTGAAATAAGACCGCATGCCCCCTAATGATTATTATCTTGAAAAGTCTACCCTTTGTCAAGAGTTGGATCCTTGAAGAATAAAATCCATTATTATTGTACTGATTGTAACCCCCTCCATAATCATCATTAGAAATAAGTGATTAAAATAAATTAGAGACCAACGAATAAACAAAACTCATTTAATATCCCATCTTTACTATAGGATTTTCACAAATACCTTTCGAAATCTAATACACTTGGTCTTATATTTACATTTCGAATACAATTATTTTGTGAAGATAAATCACATTCATATAAATACCAGGGTGCACAACATAATTCCCGGCAACCCCGGGTTTCATATCTCTACTAAAGGGTATATATAAGGCACATTAGCCTATTAAAATTTCCTAAACAGGGGATTACACAAATCAATCTAGAATACATAACAAATTACTCATTCGAATATATACACATCCAAATATCCAAATACACATCCCAAACATATACATTTATCCCAATCTATTACTGATAACCAACTACCAAATCTACATCCCGAAGGAGTCTTCGCCACTCCTTGTTGCTTGTCCCCTCCTCAAGCCTTTTGCCCTGTCTAAATTGTTAGTAAGGGAGGGTGAGATTCAAGACAATCTCAGTAGGAAAACAATACCAATATGCATGCAAGATAAGTGTTTAATGCATGACATGCTTGCATTACATAACTTATGCTCATACCATGACATATCTGCAAGCTCAATGTTTCAAACAACATACTTATGGCCATAGCATAAACAGAAACAGAGCTTCAATCATTCATATATGTTTCACATAATCAAGAAAAGCAATAACATGTATCAATACACCAACACAAATATCAAATACATGTAAGAGAGGTAAGTTCCCTACACATGTTCTTTCCACAAGTTCTTCGGTACCAGCTACTAACAATCAGGACGAACATTAAACCCTATAACCAAAGTAAGGACATGGGTTATTTTCTATTCCCAAATTCTTACTTCCATAACACTTAAATTTGGTTATCATTCACAACCTTTACGTGGCTACTCAAAGCCCAAACACATGCCTAAAGGGTTGGGAAAGACTATACCAAAAACCACCTCTCAGAAGTGCAAAATATTGATTTTTGGGGTTGTCCGCAGTGTACAAATCCCCTGGCCATGCCCAAAAATAGGTCAGAAACATTAGGGCTACAACCAAGAACCTTCTGACAGGGGCCAAGAAAATCCTGTTTCTTGGTTGAACTTCCAAAAATCATAACTAATTCTAGAAAAATCAAAATGAGGTGATGTCAAAGCCCATTAAAAGATATTCAAGTCATCTTCATAGGAAAAATATGAACCATTACCAAAAATCACCTCACAAATATAGAATCACACAAAACTCAACACTACTCCAAAACAAATTCCAGTTTTAATCCCAAACTTTGGAAAATCATTACTCCCAGCTCACAAAATGAAATGACACAAATTACATGTCTATTTTAAAGATTGGCATGTGAACTTTAAGACAAGAAAGTTTCAGAATTTTTTAGACATCATTTGCCCATTTAAAACGTCCACACAAACAAACTGCCCAGCACAGAGTTTCAATAGACAGAATTTCAGTTTTCACACTTTGGCTTCCAATAGTCCCATTTTCACATCAAACCTCAATCCCACATAAATTTCCACAAGGAATCCATTGGAAACACCAAATCAACCTAATTCACATCACATTGACATGTTTCACAATAATCTCAACATGTCATTACAATTCACAATACAAAACCCATATTGCATTTCTTTTCTATTCAAATTTCCAAACCAGTCCAATGGCACCAAAGCACACTGTGACACCATTTTAACCACAATACACAATCCAATTCATCTATTTCAAAATCACACGAAAATTTGAAATTCACAAAACTTAACCAATGACCATAAAACTTAGGTCAAATGCATCAAATATTCACTTCTTCTTCAAGCTAGTTTCTTGATTCCTCTTCTTTCCAATTTTTCCCTAGCTCTCAAACACATTCTTTCATAAATCTAAAACCATAGAGATGAAGCTCTCATCACTATGAACAACATTAAAGAATAGTGTTCAAGCATTAGAGGTCAACAACAAGGCTAAAACCTCACATTTTCATTTCTCTCTCTTCCCTTGAGTTGGACGTCCATGGAGAATTAAGGAGAGAAGGAATAAGATAAGATTTTTGGCCCTCTTTTGCTCTCTTGGCTGAACTAAATAGAAAGGGAAGAGAAAAAGAAATATTTGACACTTCGACCTTAATCCATGGCTCACATGTAGACAAGTGTCATGATCTTGGAGCATCTTCCATAAGCTCACATAAGCACACACACATGTGATTTCACCCTCTTGATCTCTTGCACAATCAATCTCAACCATTGATCTTCAAGTTACCAATGAGCTTTCTCTTTGGCAAATGACCAACTGACTAGTAACTTTCCCTTTTTGCCCCTGATTATGGTAATTCTTACTGAATTACCACAAAACACAACATATCATTCTATTCACCATAATATACGCCCTCCCTTTATTTTAAATCAATTTAGATATTAATCCAAAATTGAACTTAAATACAGGGTTTAGGCACTGCTCATAACACATTCAAATTATATTTCACATCATATTCTCCAAAAGTGTTTATTTATCAATAATTATATATACTTTTGGAGTCCTTAACCCTTAATCAAAAATTGGGATATTAAACTGATGCTACCGTAAATCATAAGCAAAAAAAAGAAGAAAGAGAGTTTAAGTTGCTGGCTGGTCTTAATGTAATCTATGATGATACTCAAACATGGATTCTCAGCCAAGAACCCTTACCTTCTATGTGTGAGGCACTCTATTCTGTGTAATAAAGAAGGAAGGTGTAAATATATGCTTCAGAATAATTTCACTATTACTCCTACTCCTTCTGAGGCCTTAGCCCTTACTGTTTGCTTTACAGAATCCAGAAATTCCAAAGGCCAAACTTTTTGTGACCATTGTAAGAAGTAAGGACACACTAAAGATACCTGTTGGGATCTTTATAGTAAACCTACTGATTGGAAACCAAAGAAATGCTAACAGCACTATAATATAGTAAGCAGTCTATTCTATGATAGTTAAAGAGGTAATTTCTTTCAAGCCTTAGTTGTTAATAAAGGGTTATGTACAGGCATTTATTGGATTGTTGAATCAGGTGCTTCAGACCATATGATTGATGATAAGACTCTGGTTTCATCCTATACTCTTATTTCTAGGGGACTGACAGTAAAAATTTCTAAAGAGTATAAATTTATTGTAATTAGGATTGGCTCTATTAGAATTTTTGCTAGACTTACTCTCCATTATGTGTTTCATGTTCCAAATTTGAAGTCTAACCTATTATCAGTGAGTCAATCTGTAAGTGATGAAAGATGCCATGTTAACATTTTTTATACATATTGTCTCTTTCAAGATCTATTGATAGGGACGACGATTGGGAGTGTGAAGAACTTGATGACTTCTATTACCATGATGAAAGTGACGCTCGTAGTGTTAGGTCTTACAATAAAGTATTTCTCCATAGGACTAGTGAATTGGAGTTATGGCACAACGTTTAGCTCATTCAAATTTAAATTACATGTCTCAAATGTTTCCATCTCTTTATTCTAATAAAGATGCATCTGATTTTTGTTGTGATTCGTTCTAGTAACTAAGTGTTAAGTACTTTTGATAGGGGTGAGCCTTTAGGATTTTTTATTTTTACATTCTAGTATTTCTTACTTAGTCATAGGTTAGGTCACAGTTTAGTTAGTTTTTTATTTTGCATCTTGAATAGAAAATTTTGAAGAAATACTAATTAATATCTTTATTTTATTTTGTTTTTGCATGTACATTTGCAATCTTGCATTTCTTTTAATTGATTTTGCTTGTTTTGTGCTTGGTTGATGTAAAGTGGTCTCATTGCATTTAAATTACTTGTGGATAACTTTCTTTTGGTGCTATTTGAGTGCATGATTCCAATTTCTAAGTTACAATGTTGGTGATATAGTTCTCCATGTGAATAGTGAATATTTTGATAATACAATTGCCAATTTTCTTGATTTTTCCATTTCTTCTTGCCCATACACATTATACATACTCACACACACTTGCACTCATTTCATTCCATATATTTTTGCTTGAATTTGTGTGCAAGACAATTTTAGCACTACATTCTTACATTGATTGCTTAATAGCTTTGCATGTCCGACCATTTTAATCAGAAAACTGATCATTATACTATCCTTGACTTTTGCATTGATCTAAGTGATTGTGTTTTTCAAGGTACAACTATGGACGGTGATAGTAATAGTGGGCCAAATAAAAGAACCATAAGGGATATCACAAGATCTAACGTGACTTATGATCCTTTCAGTATTGCATGCCCCAACTTTAAAGTCAATTTTGAGCTTAAGGGACCTTTGCTTACTTCACTACCTCGTTTCTATGGACTTGAAAAGGAAAACCCTTACAACCATCTCAATGCTTTGTACTTAGCTTGTTCCAATATGAAGCCCATTGGTGCTCCTTTAGGTGATATGTTGTTAAAGGTGTTCTATTTTCTTTGGAAGGGAAAGCCAAAGATTGGTATTTGATGCTATTAGGACATGTTAATGATGCTCTTCATTCATGGGCTAATTTGAAGATAGCCTTCTTGGACAAATACTTTTCTGATGCAAGGATTGAAAAACCTAAAAAGGAGATTTATTCTATCAAACAAGATCCTTTGGAGTCATTTTACGAATATTGGAGCTAGTTTCAAGAGCTTCTAGCTAAGTACCCATACATCAAATTAGTGATGAGCAATTGATTAAATATTTTCATGATGGCCTTCTCCCTAATGACAAGGGTATTCTAGATGCTGCAGCTGGCAGTTCTTTAGAAGATTGCACTACTGAAGAGGCATGAGCTCAAATTCAAATAAGAGCTAGAAACACTCAACAATATAATGTCAAAGAGCTAAGAGGAGTCTACAATATTGGTGTTAGAATCGGTAGGCACAGCGGAAGAATTTTAAAAATTTTCACCGATCCTAATCGAGGATCTATCAACGGCGTTTAAACCAAGTTGGAAGGATTCATACCTTTTTGATGATTCAGAGTTTTCACGATCTTTAGGAGCCAACACGTCAGGTCCGCTCCCTCTACCGGTATCTACACGAATGCTCTCCAACCGAGACTGCGTGCTAGCGCCTCCAATGTCTCCTAGGGTTTCACTTGCGGCTCTCAATTCTCATGTGCATTTGAATATATCTGCTCTATCAAGTTTATAATCTATGAGGGCTATTTTCAAATTTCAAAATTAATCATCATTAATTTCAAAATTAATTAACAATTAATTATCTTGATGAGCTAATTAAATAAATTTAGTTTAAATTAAATCTGTCCAACAGTTTTAATTTAACCTATTTATTTAATCCAAATAAAGAGCCATTAGATTTAATTTATCTTCATAAATTAAATCTGAGATACTATATCTCTATCATGTTAGTTATTAAATTTAATATATCTTATTAAATTAAATTTAAAACTAACACAATATAATAATATCATATAATATATATATAAGATATATATTTCTAAAAAATATATATTTATATAATATTATTAAATATAATAATATCATATAATATATATATATACATACATATATAAGATATATATTTCAAATATATATATATCTATATAATATTATTAATGAATTTTATATTATATATATATATAAATATAAAATTCATCCACCCTAAATTCAATATTATCACGTGTTGGGCTATTCTTGTGTGTGACCCTGTTGCCCATATGAAGTTGGCAGTGGGCCAATCACTATACTAACCCAAAAGTTGCAAGCGGCCTCTAGCAAGACATTACGACTACCTAATTCATATAAGGATCGTTATCATGATGTAACCTGTCATACAACCATGTCACGTCCCTTTTGTCACGATATATCAATCAAGGATAAGGCATGGATAATGTCATCCTCTTGTTCCTGACCATTACTTTCTCGATTCCTGAGTAGCCTGATAACAGAGACAGAAACTCCTTTGATCATGTATGGCCATACATTTCTCAGACTCACTCATCGAGGGGCCCAGTAATATCTCTCTACTAATGTGAGGGAAAAATTCCATCTTGATCATTCATATTCCTCTGCATGAAAAATCAATAAGCCCGATCGTAGCCTTTATCATCACCTGGTCAAAAGTGACTTTTGACTAGTTCAAAGCTTAGCAACTCTCATGTAGGAATCCATGATTACCTCAGGTCTAAGGGCATTGTGACGTGGTTATACATGAGAAAAGCTTATGACTTGATCCATGTAGCTTTCTCATAGTGGGTCGGTCTAGCACCTTGTACTCTTACAAGTGCATAAGACTTTGATTCGTATCTCCATATCTTATCAAAGTCATACTGGTCTTGTTTCATCTTTGCTCCCGCATAGATGACTGACCAGGGATATTTTAGGACAATCTTTATGAATTATCCAAGGATACAATTATCACAGTTAACATGCAAATAATATGATAACAGAATGGAGAAATTTCATTAAAATAATAATGTTTAAAGTACAATGATTGGCCCTTAGGGCACATTTCCAACATCCTCCCACTTGCCCTAGGTGCAATCATTAATTTGCCTAATTCCCATTGCCCTAACATGACGCTCATGCTTTGCCTATGCAAGTGGCTTAGTAAGAGGATCAACAAAATTATCTTCTCCTGCTACCTTGCATATCTTTATATCACCTCTATAATTGATTTCTCTAATAAGATGAAATCGCCTGAGTATATGCTTGGTCCTTTGATGTGACCTAAGCTCCATGGCCTGTGCAATAGCACAACTATTGTCATAGAACAAATCTATTAGATTTGAGATGGTAGGCACTACCCCTAGTTTAGTAATGAACCTTCTGATCCAAACGGCTTCTTTAGCTGCATCTGATGCTGCTATATACTCAGCTTCTATTGCAGAATCTACTATAGTGCTCTGCTTGGAGCTTTTCCAGCTTACTGCTCCACTATTTAGGAGGAATACATATCCAGATTGCGATTTAAGGTCGTCTTGGTCAGTTTGGAAACTTGCAACTGTTTAAGCGGTTACACAGAGCTCATCATCCAATCCACCATAGACCAAAAATAAGTCCTTAGTACTTCTTAAGTACTTTCGGATATTCTTGATGGCAGTCGAATGACCCTCATGAGGATCTTGTTGGTATCTGCTGGTCATACTTAAGGCAAACGAGACATCCAGTCGAGTACATAATAAGCATACATGATGGATCCAATGGCCGAGGCATATGGAACCTTACTTATGCAATCTCACTGATCAGGTGTACTAGGACACGGATACTTGCTAAGATGGATGCCATGAGACATGGGCATGTAACCCCTTTTTGAATCCTGCATATTGAACCTATGCAGTATCTTGTCTATGTATGTGCTCTGACATAGGCCTATAAGTCTTTTGGATCTATCCCTATAGATCCTAATTCCTAGGATATAGGTGGCTTCACCTAAGTCTTTCATTGAAAAGGACTTTCCTAACCAAGACTTGACACTCTGTAATATAGGAATATCATTCCCAATGAGTAGGATGTCATCTACATAAAGTACTAGAAATACAACTATGATCCCACTAATCTTCTTGTAAACACAAGGTTCATCGATGTTTTGAATGAATCCAAACTCTTTGACAACTTCATCAAAATGATGATTCCAGCTCCGAGATGCTTGCTTCAATCCATAAATGGATCTTTGAAGCTTGCAAATTTTACCAGAGTCCTCTGGAAGAACAAAACCTTCAGGTTGTGTCATGTACACATCCTCAAGCAGCTTTGCATCAAGGAGGCTGTTTTGACATCCATTTGCCATATTTCATAATCATAATATGCTACAATGGCAAGAAGGATTCTGATTGATTTGACATTGCAACTGGGGAAAAGGTTTCATCATAGTCTACACCATGAGTTTGAGTGAATCCTTTTGCAACCAGTCGTGCCTTGAAGACATTTACATTGCCATCCATGTCAGTTTTCTCCTTGAAAACCCTTTTGTACCCAATGGTTTTTATACCTTCAGGTGGATCGACTAAGGTCCATACCTTATTGTCGTACATGGATTGCATTTCAGACTTCATGGCATCTAGCCATTTCTTAGAGTTTGGTCCCACTGTGGCTTCTCGATAAGTGGTGGGCTCATTTTGCTCAATGAGCGTGGCCTTCAGTAATCAGAAATCCATATCTCTAATGCTGATGTCGTATCCTTTTAGATCTTCGTGGACCTTATATTACTTGAGGAGGCTCAGCAACTTGTTGTGAGTCTTCTCAAATTTCCATCTATGGTTCTGTACCATCTTGTGGCTCTCGAATTTCTTTGAGATGTACGTCACTCCCACTGGTTGTTTTAGAGACAAACTCTCTTTCTAGAAACTTGCCATTTCAAATAACAAACACTTTGTTATTGGTGAGATTGTAGACATAGTATCCTTTTGTTTTTTTAGGATACCCTATGAAAAGGCACTTATGGATCTGGGTGCTAATTTATCAGAGGCTTGTTGCTTAACATATACCTCACATCCCCAGATTTTGAGAAAAGATAAACTTAGTTTCTTTCCAGTCCATATCTCACATGGTGTCTTTTCAATTGCCTTAGATGGAACACGATTTAGTGTGAACGCAGCTGTCTCTAGGGCATGTCCCCAAAAGGACGGTGGAAGATCTGTTTGACTCATCATAGATCGAACCATATCTAATAGTGTTCAATTCCTCTGTTCAGAAATGCCATTCCATTATGGTGTTCCTGGAGGAGTCAATTGTGAGATTATCCCACAACTCCTAAGATGGTCAATAAATTCTTGGCTCAAATATTCACCACCTCGATCAGATCGAAGTGCTTTAATTGTTTTACCAAGTTGATTTTGTACTTTATTTTGGAATATTTTGAACATTTCAAAAGATTCAGATTTATGTTTTATTAAATAGATATAGCCATATCTACTAAAGTCATCTATAAATGTAATGAAGTAGACATGACCTTCTCTGGCAGCTATATTTAATGGTCCACATACATCTGTTTGTATGAGGCCTAATAATTCAGTAGCCCTCTCACTGTACCCAGTAAAAGGTGCCTTAGTCATCTTTCCTAATAAACAATATTTGCATGTATTATATGATTCAAAATCAAATGAGTTTAGAAATCCATCTTGATAGAGTTTAGAAATGTGTTTCTCATTTATGTGGCCTAGACGACAATGCCATAGGTAGGTCGGATTCAAATCGTTTGATTTTATCCTCTTAGTAGTTATGTTATAGATATTCCTATTATTAGGATGTTCCAAATTTAATATATAATGACCAACATGCAAATCACCATCAACATAGAAAATGTCATTACAATAAATAGAACATTTACCATTCCTAGTAATGGAAGTATAACCTTCCTTATCCAAATAAGAAAGAGAAATAATATTACTACTCAAAGCAGGAACATAATAGCAATTGTTCAAAACTAACAAAAGCCCACTGAGCAGAACTAATTCATAACTGCCTACGGCTAAAGCAGCAACTCTTGCTCTGTTTCCATCTCGTAGGTCCACCTTACCCTTATTCAGCTTTCTACTGTCCTTTAGACCCTGCACATTTGTACAAATGTGAGAACCACATGTAGTATCTAATACCCATGTAGAGGAAGTAGAAAAATGAATGTCTATAACATAAATACCTGAAACGATAGCCTCGCTATCCTTCTTGTTCTTTTTCAGATCTTCCAGGTAGAGTTTGCAATTCCTTTTCCAATGACCGGGTTCATTGTAGAAGTAGCAAACTCCTTCCTTTGGAGGCTTTGCCTTCTTGGGTGCAGGCTTGGTTTCGGGCTTGTTTGACTCTTTGGTCTTACCACCTGAGCCATTACCCTTCCATTTGCCCTTCCTTTTCTTTTTCATACCCTTTCCTTTCTGAACCATCAAAACTGTGCTAGGCTTTTTCTTATTGCTTTGCTAAGCAGTTTTGAGCATCCCATGCAGCTTAGAAATTGATTTCTCCATGTTGTTCATGTTGTAGTTCATAACAAATTGGTCATAACTCTTCGGGAGTGAGTTGAGGATCAAATCCATAGCTAACTCCTGGCTTATGGGAAATCCAAGCCTCTCAAGGTGATCAATATAGCCTTTCATCTTTAACACATGAGTACTAACTGATGCACCTTCAGCCATTTTACAGGAATGTAAGGCCTTTGTGGTCTCATAACTTTCTTGCTTTGCCTGTTGCTGGAACATTTCCTTGAGATGTACAATCATCTCATGAGCCTCTATGAGTTCTAGATCTCTTTGGAGCTTTGGAACCATAGTGGCAAGCATCAGGCAACCTACATCCACAGAGTCATCCTTATGCTTTGTGTAAGCATCTCTCTGAGCTCTTGGAGCATTGGCTGCAAGCTCCTCAGGAATTGGTTGATCTAGGACATAAGCCTTTCTTTCCTACTTGAGAACAATTCTCAAGTTCCTGAACTAGTCAAGAAAGTTTGTACCATTGAGTTTGTCCTTCTCAAGGACCGATCTCAACGAAAGTGTAGTAGTATTACTAGTCGACATGATTCTACAATTAAAATATGCAAAGTTAGTTAGTAATCTCATACTAAATTAACAACCCTCAATATAATAATTAGTGGGCTAAGATCCATGTTTGGCTTAAACTTAAGTCCGCTTTGGCAAGACGCTTAAATTCAAGTTATTTAGGTAGGTAACCTATTTACCAATTAGATCACATGTAACTCTTAGATCTTTATGGGATTTAATCATCATATGATCCGGCATGTTTAACCCTATCTAATGCCTTGAGATTCAAAACCGTTTTGTTAATCTCAATTAAGTCAAAACAATAATGAATATTATAAGCAGCACCATTACTCAAGCTTGTCTCTTCAAGATAACTCAAGTGCATCCACTTTGGTGGTTTCCATAATTGAGCGATCTAGGTTTTGACAAGTATTCATTAATTGACGGCATTATGACTTAAGATTTGATTCAGAGGGCTTAATTAATTAGTTTTGTTTATATGGATGCAATCGTGGTTGTATCTCATACAGATAAATACATATAAATGTAAAGGTAATCATGCAATGATCTTATCAAAAGTAGAATTTAAATGTGACTCAACATGGCTTACCTAACCTAAAATCCTCCTAAGCCAATGAGAGGTCTTCTCTAAATAAAATAGAAATACATTGAGAGAAACCTCGTTTAAACATTCGAGGGGAGTGAGATGAGAAGAGAATGTACATCGAGAGTATTTAGAGGAAGGCACGGCACGCATGCCATATTTAAATATTACAACCTTTGTAAAATTCTAAAGCCATGTTGTTCACAATACCCAAACAAGGATAAATAACAAACCACAACAAGAATCCATACAATATGAAAAGCAATAAATGTCGTGATCAGATTACATGTTTCAAAACCGAAAACGAAACAATTTCAAGATTCAATTTAAATGAAAACAAAAATCAATGGAATTACAAGATCACATCTTTCTAAAAAATTTTGTTTCGTATTAACCAAATCACATGCATATTCAAGTGTTTCTTATAAACATACGTACATATCCCATATATATCACATGTATAAGAATCATAAACTCAATTTAAACACATAATTGATCTGGCTCTGATGCTACTATTAGTGATGAACAATTGATTAAATATTTTTATAATGGTCTTCTCCCTAATGACAAGGGTATTCTAGATGCTGCAGCTGGCAGTTCTTTAAAAGATTGCACTACTGAAGAGGCATGGGCTCAAATTCAAATAAGAGCTAGAAACACTCAACAATATAATGTCAGAGAGCTAAGAGGAGTCTATGATATTGGTGTTAGAATCGGTAGGCACAGCGGAAGAATTTTAAAAATTTTCACCGATCCTAATCGAGGATCTATCAACGGCGTTTAAACCAAGTTGGAAGGATTCATACCTTTTTGATGATTCAGAGTTTTCACGATCTCTAGGAGCCAACACGTCAGGTCCGCTCCCTCTACCGGAATCCACACGAATGCTCTCCAACCGAGACTGCGTGCTAGCACCTCTAATGTCTCCTAGGGTTTTACTTGCGGCTCTCAATTCTCATGTGCATTTGAATATATCTGCTCTATCAAGTTTATCACCTATAAGGGCTATTTTCAAATTTCAAAATTAATCATCATTAATTTTGAAATTAATTGACAATTATTATCTTGATGAGCTAATTAAATAAATTCAGTTTAAATTAAATCTGTCCAACAGTTTTAATTTAACCTATTTATTTAATCCAAATAAAGAGCCATTAGATTTAATTTATGTTCATAAATTAAATCTGAGATACTATATCTCTATCATATTAGTTATTAAATTTAATATATATTAATAAATTAAATTTAAAAGTAAAGTAATATAATAATATCATATAATTTATATATATGCATATATATATAAGATATATATTTCGAAAAAATATATATATCTATATAATATTATTAAATATAATAATATCATGATGCAACCTGTCATACAACCATGTCACGTCCCTTTTGTCACGATATATCGATCAAGGATAAGTCATGGATAATGTCATCCTCTTGTTCCTGACCATTACTTTCTCGATTCCTAAGTTGCCTGATAACAGAGACAGAAACTCCTTTCATCATAGTATGGCCATACATTTCTCAGACTCACTCACTGAGGGGCCAGTAATATCTCTATACTAATATGAGGGATAAATTCCATCTTGATCATTCATATTCCTCTGCATGAAAAATCACTAAGCCCGATCGTAGCCTTTATCATCACCCGGTCAAAAGTGACTTTTGACTAGTTTAAAGCTTAGCAACTCTCATGTAGGAATCCATGATGACCTCAGGTCTAGGGCATTGTGACGTGGTTATACATGAGGAAAGCTTATGACTTGATCCATGTAGCTTTCTCATAGTGGGTCGGTCCAGCACCTTGTACTCTTACAAGTGCCTAAGACTTTGATTCGTATCTCCATATCTTATCAAAGTCATACTAGTCTTGTTTCATCTCTGCTCCCGTATAAATGACCAACCAGAGACATTTTAGGACAATCTTTATGAATTATCCAAGGATACAATTATCACAGTTAACATGCAAATAATATGATAACAGAATGGAGAAATTTCATTAAAATAATAATGTTCAAAGTATAATGATTGGCCCTTAGGGCACAATTTCCAACAATTAGTTCCAACAAGCGGATGGACTTATTTGAGTCTAAGATGGACTCACTCGAGTCTAAGTATTTAACAAGTGACTCCACCTCCTTATTTACAAGCCCTTGTTACATCTAGTTGTGGTAGTGGTGGTTCTTTGATGCACATTACAAGTTTATGGCCTAACCGCTATGAGGAAGTTAATGCTATGTATCAAGGGAGAACAAAATCTAAGTGGGATCCTAATTTCTACACCTACAATGAAGGTTAGAAAACTATCAAAACTTCCAGTGGTGTAATGATGAACCACTCACTACAACGCTTCTACTTCTCAAGCTTTGCAAACTCAACCTTATGTTCTAAATAATGATGGTCGTATCTCTCAGCTCACTCCTTTTGCTTCGCTCCCTAGCTTTCAGCCCTCTATCCCTAGCTCCCTACTCACAGCAGCTTTCTCCCAATTCCCCTTTGAAGCTGAGAGCAAGCAAGACCAAGTTAGGTCTGTCAAGCAGTGGAATCAGATTCCATGTTTTGACCAAGGGACTAAAACAAAAAATATGAAAGCTTTTAGGATGGACTAAGTAGCAAATTTTGGAAACTTTTGTGAGCCAACTATAATTCTTAAAACATTTGGGCCCTTTATTGTAATTGTCTCTGAGTCTTTTCTACATCCATTTGTATTTTCTAAAAATCCTGGGTTCTTTTTTTAAATTTTAACCAAATTGATCTGCAAATAAAATAAACCCAAAATGTAATATGTTATATTCCAAAAATTAATCAATTAAGGCAATTCATAAAATATATGACATTTTTACCCTTTTTCAACCTTAATTTCATAAAAATTCCTTTAATCACAATTAATTACAAAAGAGACATTTTAAGGTCAATTATCATGACAAAAACCTCAAATAAAATATGAAAATATATAATAAAATAGGGATTTGTCAATGTGAAAAGGCTAAACATCATTGAACTTCTTTTCCACAAGTTCAATACAAAGCATCCAAACCATTTTCTACTATTCATAGTAATTTATAGGGACCATCTCACATACCAAACTGAACCCACTCAAACTATTTCATCACATTCATTAATGACCATACACATGTAATCTGGGTTTACCTGTTGAAAGACAAAACGGAAGTATTCCAAACTTTTATCAATTTTCACAATATGATCTGCACCCAATTCCAAACCCAAATTTAGACCTTGCATACTGATAACAGGACTGAATACTTCAATTCTAAACCCAAATTTAGACCTTGCATACTGATAATAGGACTGAATACTTCAATCAGGCCCTATCTAGTCTCTTATCAATCATGACATTATCCACAAAAGAACTCATCCCAATGTACCCAACGAAATAACATTGCTAAGCGAGAGAACCGTCACTCAAAACTGCTAGAGCCATTATGTGTCATAGGAATGTTCCTAAATATCATTACGATGAAGTTGTCCTTACTGCCACCCTTATCATAAATTGCATGCCTAGCTGGCCTCTATCCTATAAAACACCATTCAAACTACTTCACAAATACCATAATCTTCCATATTTTGGAAGCACTTTGCTTCTCAAGGTGTTTGGTTTCATATCATATATTTATCTTCACCATACCAACAAACTTGCCCTCAAAGCCCTTCATTGCACCTTCCTTGGATGCTTGAACTCTCAAAAAGGCTACAAGTGATATGACCAAGTCTCTAAGCGTCTCCATGTTACATGTGATGTTACATTCCATGAAGTTGTCCTTATTACTCTCAATCAACAATTTAAGGGAAGAAGGATAGTGAATTCCAGACAAATGAGATGTCACCACTATTAGATGATGACCTAACCTTTATTGAATATATACCTAGCCAGAAAAATCCCAGTACTAATAGTCCTGACAGTCCTGATAATCCTAATAATTCTGATAACTATGATGATCTGACTACTAATCAGGATAATGTGCCTAAGGAAAAAAGGGAGACTGTTATAGGGAGAGACACAAACAAATAGGCCAATACCTATACATGATGACACAAGACATGTAATAAGCCTCAGACTATTAGTACTTGCCAATAGTTCAAACTGGTAGTAGGTCTGGAAGAAACAGTGATGACAAAAAGTTCTAATCTTGATTTACCAATTGAAGTAAGAGAGAAGCCCATATCATGTACTCGACATCCCATTGAAATATTTTTCTTATATAAGACTATTTCTTCTAAACAGCATGCCTTTGTCTCCCACTTTGACAATATCAGGGTACCTAATGATATTGGCGAGGCTAGGGCCATACCTGCATAGAAATAAAAGGTTATGGAAGAAGTGGAAGCACTTGAGTGTAACATAATGAAATTTCATAACCCATATTGCTTTATATGTGAAATTAAGTGGATAAATATACTGGTACATGAGTATATGAGGGTACTTGGTGTCTCCTTAAGAGACATAAATGGCACCATTTTATATGGCAAGTAGGCATACAATCTACCATTTAGTGATATTTCTATAGATATCCAGTGTTTTCCAAGGTACATCGATACACACTTAGCATTCCTTGAGAGACAGCATATGTGGTGCCATCTTAGGGCCACTTAGATATACTTGGCACATTGTTGAAGCCATAAAGACATATGGTACTATACCGAGTAAACTCCATATAAAGTAACTTTAATAAAGTAGCTTTCCATAAAGTAGCTTTATTAAAGCAACTTTATTAAAGTAGCTTTATTAAAGCCACTTTTTGACTTTCCTTCTTGATTGACCAATCACAAAGTACCATAAAAGCCCCTACCTAACTCCTTTAGCGTCACATGTCCAAAACCTGGGATAACTCATGGACACCAGTTCGACCACATGTTTGACTTTCTCAAACACCAAACATGAAAGTCAGGGGAAATTATTGGGCCTCTCCTCCCTTGACCAACTAGGTCTGCTAAGGCATGTGAGAGAGAGGGGATACAGATTTTAAAAGTGTACCGGGCACCCTAAGTTTCAAAAAGGAGCGCCTGGTACCCTGGGATTTTTACATATGGACACATGTCATTACAAACCATCCAACACCTCCCAAACTATATTAATTTCATCTAAGGTATGGAAAAGGGAGAAAATAAGAGCAAACCACAAGAAAAAGAAAGAAAAGAGAAGTTGGAGTGTTCTTGAGAAACTTTGGATTTTATTGCCAAATTTCAAGCCCAAATTCATGTTTTCAACTGATTGAGCCTTTACGAATTACGTTCTACTCATCATGAGCTATTTTTTCTATGGTTTTGGATTCTCAATTAGAGGAGTTTTGTGCCACCTCTCTGGTAAAGGTGTTGCTGGAATCAAGAACCAATCACAGCATCGAGTAAAGCTAAGTGTAAGCTCTGATTTGAGTATAAAATCCTGAAGTTTTGATAAATTTTCATAAAGTTATGTAACTGTCCTGAATTTTGAACTAGAAGTAATAGTAGGGCTTAATGTTCTTAAGATCTTGAATATGATGTTAAATAAGGTTTGATGATGACATCTAACAAGTCTTGAGTTGAAATTGGAAGAACTTATCTTGTGACAAACTAGGGTAACTTTTGGCTAGAACTCGAACCCTAGAAAGAAATGTGATTTTGATATTTTTGAGGTTTCCAAAGTGTTTAACATTCAAATTGTGTGGGATTAAGGTGAGGAAGTAATTTCAGAAGCATCAGAATTGAAAACTGAGTATTAGTCCATAAACTCTATGTTTTGGCCAAGTGTGGTTGTTAGAGAAGGAACTAGAATTTGCTAATTTTGAGATTTGAAATGGATTCTATGGGCAAAGTTATGTGAAAATAACTTATAGTTGTGATTCTTGAACGATTGGATATAAAACCCTAATTTTGGGATTTAAGGTTGCTAAGGGTATATCCTTCTAGATTCGAGGCATATTGCTTGTGAATTGTTTTTGGTTAATAAAATCTTATCCAATGACTATAATATTTTAGTTGTTGTTAGTAGACATCCTGATCTTTAAAATTAGGCATAATATGTATTATTTGGGTAAGTAGATTGTAAGTTATGACTTGTTAAAGTTTAAGCATTGAATTTGGAATACAATCAGTGGCAATGAGGTTGGTCAAGGATCCTTGGAGTTTTTCCCCTGTAATTGGCACTGAATGTATTCTTTCTTTATAGAGGACTTAGAAAGCTTTCCATAGGATCTAGAACCACCTCATTTATATTTGTTTAAAGTAAGTTATAAATTTTTAAAGTTGATTGATAAATCTGGCAGTTTAGGGATGACTTATGGATTTGTGGTATTTGGAAGGAATTATGATAAATAGATCAAGAGGAATAGATGTTTTAGAACCAAATGTGACCACATTAGAGACTAGACTATATTACACACTGGATGTAATACCCTGAATTTTGGGATTGAGGCCTTGGGAATAAGCTAGAAATAAGTGGACTGCTAAGCCCTGGTTTATCAGGTGGCCCAAATCTATTCCTTAATGGTTCTTGTATTTTTAGGGTATTAAAGAAAGTAAAATGGTGAATTTTGGACCATGTGATTATGCTTCCAGTGAAATTTCCTGTAAAGTGGTAAGCTTGTCATGTGATTTTGTATGACCAACTGATGAGTAAAAATTATGAAATTTTACAGAGTGAAAGTAGACATCCTGATCTTTAATTTGATAGTCATATGCATTATTTAAAGCTATATACAAATAGTTATAAATTTTTGAAGTTAGACAAGAAAAACTGGAAAGTTTCTAGAACAGTATTCAAATATTTAAATTCTGGGATTCTTGTGGTTCCAATTGGCAAAGTTCCATATTTTTCTTGAAACTAGACTCAATAAGGGTTCTATAGCATTTATAATCACTCCAATATGAGTCTACAAATTTAGTTATGATTTTTTAAATTTAAGGTAGAAAATTTTCTAGAAATTGTCATAAAATTCTAAAATGGGAAAATTGTGAAACAAGTATACATGTGACTTGGGAAATGTTTTGAAGCCAATTTGGGCCTAAAAGAAAGACCCTTAGGTGTCATTTTTATGTAGCAAGGCAAAGGAGAAGTTGTTGATATCAATTGGGCTTCATAACCCTATTTCATATACATAAAGTTTATGTATACAAAGTTGGCTTTTTTGGAATTTTTGGGATTTTGATTCAATAAATGATTAAAGTAAGATACAATATATTATAAAAAACTTCATCCTCTTCCTCTAGCCTCCAAACTGATGTGAAACTTCGGCCCGAGAGAGAGAGAGGAGTTGTGAAATTATAGCGAGAGAAAGGGAAGAAACCTAGCCAGGTAGGTCAATTTCTTTGGTGAACTAGTACCTAATGCGTATAACTCTGCTCTTAAGCTTCTTTGTCATGTGTTTCAAGTGTTAGAAGCTCAAAGATGTGTGTTGTGAGCTAGGGTGTTCTGGCCAAATTAGGAAAAGCTAGAGGGAGCTTGAGCTAACTTCCAAAACTTCAATATTTGATTGTTCTGGCTACTGTAAACAATTTAATTGGTGAAATTTCACTGGATTGTCTTTGGTTTTAAAATTAGAAATTGAGATGGCATAAGGGTTATACTACCAAAATTTAGTCTAAATGATAGTTGTGACCTAATTAAATAGTTAATAAAGTGGTTAGGAGTAAAAACAAACACGTTTGCAGAGTTATAATTGAAAAACCCCAATTTTTCCTGAAGTATTATGTAATTCGGCTAGGAGATAGAAATTGGGCTAGGACTTGGATTTTAATTGATTTAATAATTCCATGAAGTTTAGAAGTGAAAATTAGGTGGGGTTACAGTTGGTCATGTTTTTGGAAAATCCCAAAAAAGTATAATTACGAAAACGCCCCTGCAACCTTGAAATAGTGGATGCGAAGGGCAATTTCATTTTTTGGAAGTAAATTCGGTAATTTAGAGGCTAAAATTGATTCCTTGTGCAAAAATATGTCAGAATAGCCCATGTGAAAATTTTAGAAAAAGTATAGCCGAACCGGGATGGCGGGGCGGGGCGGGGCGGGGTGCCTGGGGCATTTTGGTAAATTTTTAGTAGAGGCTAATATAAACACTATGGAAGTGCCTAAAATGGTACATGGATGAGTTTTAACCTAATTCTTGTACATTTGATATTTTAGGACTGAGTTGGGAGCCTGAGTTGGCACGTATTATGAGGCACGAAGTTCGAAGAGCTTACTTAAGGATCAAAAATTGCTAAGGTAGGGAACTTACCTCTCTTGCATGTATTTGATATTTGTGCTGGTGTATTGCTACATGTTATTGCTTTACTTGATTATGTGAAACATATATGAACGATTGAAGCTTTGCTTCTATTTATGCTATAGCCATAAGTATGTTGTTTGAAACATTGAGAATGTAGATATGTCATTGTGTGAGCATGAGTTATGTAATGCAAGAATGTCATATGTTAAGCACTTATCTTACGTGCATATTGGTAATATTTTCCTACTGTGATTCTCTAGAATCTTACCCTCCCCTACCAATAAATTAGATAGGTGGAAACAAGAGGTGTACTAAAAGCAGGGAAGAGAACTACATGTGAGGACTGTATTGGTGGAACGAGGACAGGAAGATGTCTCCATTTTACTGGGATGGGTTTAGATACCATAGAGCCCTTTGTAATCATTATGTACGAACCCCTATGCGGAATTTTTATATTCATGCTTATATTATCAGTATATTTATGCTATTCTTGTATTGCCCATCGAACCGCATATCATTTTCAATAAATACTCTAAAAAAGGTGAAAATAAGATAAGGGCATAATATTTTGGTATCAGAGCCCAAAGTGGTTCTGGAAGAGCAAGGATTCTGATCACAGAATTGTCTGATTGGAGTAAATGCGGTTGTTCTGGAAATAATATAGCATATATATATATGCTTGATTATATAGTAATAGGAATAGTGAAGTGAATTGCTTCGGCTAGTTGCCAAGCCTTGAAAGGAACAAACGCAACTCAGGGAAACAATGGAATACTCAGAAGGTAGTACATGTTACCATACCAGAGAAAGGATCGTACAGGATGACACGGACACTGAAGGAGCGGGTATGAGTAACGTCAAAGTGTGGAGCCTCATCTTAAAACAGAATCACCAGTTGGCTAAACAGTGACTCGCCATGGTTGCGGGTATTAATGTGACAGGTAGATAAGCCATAAATAAACAAGACAGGGATAGATCCAGGTTTCGTTACTGATCCCAGAGTTAAAGCAGTATACATGATACATTGTTTACAACTGGATCTAGGATTATAGGAGGAAGTCTGGAACATATACCTACGGGATGTCTGTGAGTATGTCACCTCAGTGGCCCAGTACATAGTATACACGGATAAACTGACCCCAATGGCTAGTGGTCAGGGATAAGTTAATTCGGGGATTCTAGATAACATAGGGATTCATACAACACTGCACTTTTTTTCGGATATAGTGTTTTAGCCTAGAAGAAAAATAGGATTGTAAAGAGGAGTCAAATCAACAACTTTGCAGACACCAGGGAACATATCAGAGTACAAACTTAGGTACATGTACCGGTACTAATATGAAGTCCACAAATATTGTTTAGTTGGCCAGAGATAGTTGGCACAAATATTGATATAAAAGTAGTCTCATGGTACCGATGAATGAGAATAGATACAATTGATATTTGCGTTTTGGCATGGGCACACAAAAGTAAAGTATGCTCAACCCAGGGAAATCTTAGGATGGGTGATCCTCTGGGAAGTTACATGTACATATTGTGATATGTCATGTAACAAGAGTAAGCACATGTTGTATAGTAGTTCAGAGGACTATATGTTATTACAGGTCTTCCCTATCTACTTCAAACATTTGTTATACGTAATTTTAGGAGTACCTACGTAACCAACACTTGTAAAATGACAAAAATGCCCTTGTGATAATATAATATTTACCTCTTTCTTGTTACTTACAGTGAAACACAAAGATGGTAAGGCTAAGAGGTTTAAATGCTGGGCAGAGTCAGGAAGTTAGACCTAACCTAATACAACAAACACAGGGCAAAATAATAGAACAGTAACAATGATCAATGATTATCAGGAAGGTTATCCAGGAGAGGCTAATGTAGTAACTCTATCTCTCACATACTATGTGGTAGTATATATGTTGTATATTTGCCATGTGTTGTGATATATTAATGAGCACATATTATCTAGCTATGGTGTGGGGAGAGTATATGTACTATCCAGTAGAAAGAGTATATGTACCATTCTTCCTAGTAAGGACCCAACTATGATACATAGTAATGCCTGGGGCACATTACCTAGTTATGGTCTGGAACCTAGTTGAGGTATACTAGTATTACCTACCTATAGTTAGGGACTCGACTGAGATACACGTAGGGGTTTCAACCGAACAGTTGGCCCTAAGCATTGGTGCACATGGTATGATATGGATTTTCATTTTACATTATATGGTGCATGACATATATATCTATCACATTTTTTATGGATGATTGTGGGTTACTTACTACGGAGGCCAAGTGGGATCTAACTAAGGTAGATAAGGGTGGGCAGACAGTGTAGTCTCACCTATATTGTATTTAATAGTATGATTCATTAGAAGAGGCAGTGAAAGTTATTAGATATGATTAGTTTTGATGATGTCAAGTATGAAGAGCAAAAAGTTTTTATAATATACTTATCTTCTACATTGACTAACTATAATATTTAATATTGTATATCTTGTAGATTAGTCATAAATCCGATGGTGGGTTGATGTGATTTTGCTTATAATGCCTCATAAATGGAGAATGATCATTAAGAAGAAAATCAAGAAGTAAGGGATTGAAGAAAGAAGAAATTGCAATAACTAATGGAAATATCAAGAAGAAAGATTAGTCAAGCAAAGAAAGAAGATTGAACAAATTCAAGAAGACATCTAGTTGAGTTATAAAGAATGATCATCAATTTAAGATATATCAAGTTGGGTTATGAAGAATGATCAACAAGAGGAAAAACAAGAAGAAAGAAGAACCTGCAAGATTAAAGGAGAATATCAAGATTCAAACTCTTAGAAGTGATATTGGAGGTAGGAATGGGTTAATATGAAGCTAAAATGACCTATACGGAAGTTAAGCTACCTTTAAAGGTGATTACTCGAGTGTTCCCTCGTGTAATATGCCATTGCCTCATTTTGGAGGTGATTACTCAATAGCTCCCTTGAGTAATGACCCAGAATCAATCTAGTGCCACTAGAGTAATGAGAATTTGGATGTGCTTTATTCTCATATAGTAGGACAGAGCTTTGGTGTTTTGGTAATATCACTCTAACCATATGTTGAAATTAGCTGAAACTAATTTCATATGAAATTATACTCCCAACACGAAAACTATTCACCGAGATCACATTCAAATAAGTTCAAATGAGGGAGATATGATCTATTGAAGTTGCCACTCAAATCAGCTTCATATTCCAGAACAACTTCAGTATTTTAGACATAACTCTCAAACTACATATCAGATTGATAGAAAAGTAATGCCATATAAAACTAGACTCAAAGAGCTTTCCATGGATAGGAAATTTGTCATATTTGAAGTTATATACTAAGATTGATGCCTTCTAGAAATTGATGCTCGTGATTTCAAACATTG
Organism: Inga leiocalycina; assembly: GCA_963242795.1. Classification (NCBI taxonomy): domain Eukaryota; kingdom Viridiplantae; phylum Streptophyta; class Magnoliopsida; order Fabales; family Fabaceae; genus Inga; species Inga leiocalycina. The sequence goes on along the minus strand of OY725327.1, from coordinate 48,190,232 downwards.
TCTAAGTGTAGTAGATACTCTTTGGATCATTACTTTGTGTATACATTGAGTTTGGATCTGATTCTTATTGCATTGGAATATAGACAATGAGAGATTTTCGATGATATGTGATTTGCCATGTTTCAAATCAAAATCAAGAGATCACTCGAGGGATCACTTGAGTGATTGCCAAGGATTACTCAAGTGACCCCTTGAGTAATAACCCAGGATTACTCGAGTGACAGCTCAAGTAGTGCGATAGACAACGTATCTGAAACTTTTGAAAATTAATGAAATGATTATATAATTCATCCATCTTGCTTCTAATCACTCTAACACTTCATTATATTAGTGTTTAATGTATTTCTCTAGGAATGCAATAAAGAGATTATGTGAAGAGATAAAAGTTGATTTTATGGAAGTGGAGCGTCCAATGTTCTAATGACTAGTTTTTCAAACACAAGTAAACGAACAAAAGAAGTAGCCACACTCCAATAGATATGTTATAATGCTCAAACGGTCATCAATCTTCATCAACTATAAATAGAAGAGCATTCACAGTTCAGAAACCACAACGAGAACACAACAACACAAACATGCTTATATCATGAATCATTCACTCCGACCCAACTACTCTCTATTTTTATCTATTTTCTATATCATTTATATTTGTGAGAAAGTTATTTGTATTACACTTCAGTGATTATTTTATCCACTATATGAGAGAGTCTATAAACATTTCTATTTCAGAATTGATCTAAAGGTAGGGGGACCTTGAGAGGGTTGATTTTCTTACGGGGAAGTTGTAGAGAGAATAGCTGGTAAGACTTTCTACTCGTAAAGACTTACAATGTGCAAGTAGTAGAGAGTGTTGCTGCATGTAAGACTTACAGGGGTGTAAGCAAGAGAGAAAGTTGCTTCTCGTTAGACTTGCACGAGTAAGCAGGAGAAAAAGGTCTTTGGGATTGCTCAACTCATAGGACTTGCCGTAAGGGGGAGTATCTTAGTAAGAGATTTTAAAAGACTTCACAAGTGCCTAACTAAACTTGTGGGTTTGTAAAGGCTTTTCTTATACTTGGATTAAATAGGAATATAGTAGATTTAAAACCTCAGGAAGAGCCTGGGGACTGGATATAGGTCATCGTGGATTAGACCGAACCAGGATAAATCATAGTTTTGCATACTCTCTTCTTTGAACTCTTATATTTCTAGCATATACACAATTTTTGATTTAAGTTCTTATCGAAAAACCAATTCACCCCCTCTTAGGTGTCAGCCAGTTCTAACAAAAGTATAGTGAATCTAGGTGCAATTTTGACACTTAAGGAGAGTTTGATGTTTGTATTAGCGTTGATCATCCCAAAATATAATATGACCTTGATAGTCAACATTGTTACAGTATGTGTGATGAACCGTATTACATCCAGTGTGGTGTATAGTATTGCATTTAGTGTGGTGTACAATATTGCATCTAGAATAGTATAATTACATCCAGTATGGTATACAATATTACATCCAGAGTAGTGTATAGTGTGATAACCTATATGGTCAACAGTCACACAACCTTTGTAGTTTATGGTGACACATGTGAATAGGAATTGGGATGATCTTAGTGTAGTATGGTAGAATGGTGGCAAATACCTCTCAACAGCACCAGTGTTAATAATCCTAGATCCACAGTTGACCTTTATGGTCTACATAGATGCAAGTAGATATTGATTAGGATGTGTTATAATGCAACAGGGTCAAGTAGAGGCATGTGCATCTCAACTACAGTAGCCTCATAGAACCACTTACACATTCATGTTACAATTCACACAGTATGATTAGTAAGGGTCAAATAGTAATTTGATCCTGAAAGTGCACACAGTATTGCTAGTAAGGGTCAAATAGTCGTTGCAATCTGAATATCGAACAGGTATGTATAAATATAGACAAAAATATTGCCAATACATCCTAGTGTACATGTTTGTATAGGGAAGTAAAATTGAGATACTCAGTGTTGTGAGAGTAGAATGACATAAACTGTAATGCTAAATACACCGGGTAGTATCCCAACAACGCAATAGGGCCTAGAGGCCTAGAATAATATATTGAGCATATTGATGGATTATCAGTACAGTAATAGGTTGTGTAGCCCAAGAGAACAAAAAAGAGAACAAAGGCGGTAAGATCCGATATGTATGTTTACATGGGGTAAGGACCCTAGGCAGTAAGACCAGATAAACATTTTATATAGTAATGAACTGCGTGGCCTATGTATACCAAACAAGTAGCATATATAAATAGTAACAGGTTGAACATATGGAGGCGAAAAGGCAATTCACATACATATATGGGAAACAGAAAAAGATATGCAAAAGCGTTCCCCAGAATTTATGGCTATGTATGTATAGCAAATTTTGAGGATGAAATTTATTAAACGGGGGTAGAACTGTAATACTCTGAATTTTGAGATTGGTGGCTTGGGAATAAGCCTGAAAAAAGTGGACTGCTAAGCCCTGGTTTAGCATGTGTCCCAAATCTATTCCCTAATTGTTCTTATATTTTTGGGGTATTAAAGAAAGTAAAATGGTGAATTTTTGAGAATGTGATTATGCATCTAGTGAAATTTCCTGCGAGGCAATGAGTTTGTCATGTGATTTTATATGACCAAATGATAAGTAAAAATTATGAAATTTTATAAGGAAAAAGTAGAAATCCTGAGCTTTAATTTGATAACGTATGAATCATTTAAAGCTATATACAAAAAGTTATGAGTTTTTGAAAATAGCCCATAAAAACTGGAAAGTTTCTATAACAATATTCAAAGATTTAAATTCTGTGATTTTTATGCTTCCAATTGGAAAAGTTCTATATTTTTCCTTGAAACTATACTTAATAAATGTTTTATAGCCTTTAGAATCACTCTAATATGAGATCTATAAATTTAGTTATGATTTTTCAAAATTAGGGCAGAAAATCTGCCAGAAATTGTCATAAAATCCGAAAATGGGAAAATTGTGACACAAATATACATGTGACTTGGGAAATGTTTTGAAGCCAATTTCGGCCTAAAAGAAAGACCCTTAGGCATCATTTATATATAGCAAGGGAGAGGAGAAGTTGTTGATATCAATTGGGCTTCATAACCCTACTTCATGTACATAAAGTTTATGTATACAAAGTTGGTATTTTTGGAATTTTTGGGATTTTGCTTCAATAAATGATTAAAGTAATATATAATATATTATAAAACACTTCATCCTCTTCCTCTAGCCTCCAAACTGATTTGAAACTTCAGTACAAGAGAGAGAAAGAGAGGAGTTGTGAAATTCTAGAGAGAGAAAGGGAAGAAAACTCGTGAGGTAAGTCGATTTCTCGAGGGAACTCATACGTCAAGCGTATAACTCCGCTCCTAAACTTCTTTTTCATGTATTCCAAGGTGTTGGAAGCTCAAAGTTGTATGTTTGGGAGCTAGGGTTTTCTAGCCAAATTAGGAAAAGCTTGAGGTAAGTTCTGAAACTTCAATATTTGATTGTTTTGGCTGCTATAGACAATTTAATCGGTGAAATTTCAATGGATTATATTTGGTTTAAAATTTGGAAACTGAGATGGCCTAAAAGTTATGCTGCCAAAATTTAGTCTAAATGGTAGTTGTAAGCTAATTAAATAGTTAATAAAGTGGATAGGAGTAGAAAGGAACACATTTGTGGAGTTAGAATCGAAAAACCCTAATTTTTCCTGAAGTATTGTGCAATTCGGCTAGGACCTAAACATGCAGCTAGGAATTGGATTTTTAATGATTTGATTATTCCATTAAGTTCAGGAGGAAAAATTAGGTGGGGTTACAGTTGGTCATTTTTTCAAAAAAGCCCAAAAAAGCATAATTATGAAAACACCCTTGAAATTCTAAAATAGGGGATGCCAAGGGCAATTTTGTCTTTTAGCAGTGAATTTGGTAATTCTGTTCTAGAAATGGACTCCTTAAGTGAAAATATGTCAAAATAGCCCATGTAAAAATTTTAGAAAAATTACAGCCAGACTGGGTACAGCGGGGCCAGGCCGGGTGCCTGGGGGCATTTTGGTAAATTTTCACTAGATGATCATATAACCACAATAAACACTATAGAAGTGCCTAAGGTTGGCATGCATTATGAGGCAAAAAGTTTAAGGAGCTTACTTAAGGATCAAGAATGGCTAAGATAGGGAACTTACCTCTCCTACATGTATTTGATATTTGTGCTGGTGTATTGATGCATGTTATTGATTTGCTTGATTATGTTATGTTAGAACCAGCTATCACCCAAGAGGGGGGGTGAATTGGGTGTATAATAAAAACTTAAGAACTTTAGAAATCTTTTCGTATCTTAACGAAAGTGGTAAGATGAAGGTTTATAAATCAACAGTTAGATTAAATAATATATGCTGGAAATATAAGAGTTTAGGGAAGAGAATATGCAAACTGTGATTTATCCTGGTTTGGTCCAATCTGTGATGGCCTACATCCAGTCCCCAGGCTCCTCCTGAGATTTTCAAATCCACTATCTTCTCGTTTAATCCAGGCACAAGAAAAGCCTTTACAATCCCACAAGTTTAGCCGGGTACTTGTGAAACCTTTCACAAATCTCTCACTGAAATACTCCCCCTTACGGCAAGTCTTACGAGCAAAGCAATCCCGAAGATCTTCCTCTCCTGCTTACTCATGCAAGTCTTACGAGCAGCAACGTTCTCTCCTGCTTACATCCATGTAAGTCTTATGAGCAGCAACGTTCTCTACTGCTTGCACCTTGTAAGTCTTACGAGCAGAATGTCTTACGGCAATTCTCTCTACTGCTTCCCCGTAAGAAAATCAACCCTCTCAAGGTCCCTCTTCCTTGAGATCAACTCAGAAATATAGATGAAGGTGTTTACAGACTCTCTCACAGAGTAGATACAATACTCACTGAAGTACAATACAAATAATCACTCTCTCAATGAAAAGTAATATTGAAACCGCAGAACAGAGAGTGTATGGGTAGAAGCAGAGGATTCACATTTCTATGTAGTTGCACGCTGTCTCAGGTTTTCTCCGTTTTTCTCTGTTTCCTCTATCTTTCTCAGTTACTCATCAAAGTTGAATGCTATCTCATTTATAGTTGATGAAGATGATGACCGTTGTGAGCATTCGTCCGTTGGAGTCATTTTGACCGTTGAGCATATTTGAAAACGAGCTACTGTCCGTTGTGGAGCAAAGTGGAGCGTCTCGTTTGAACAGCAGGAAGATTCATTTTGAGCTGTAGTAACGTTGTGGAGCGGGATGTGTTTCAGACAATCTCTCATGGTGGGTCAGTTGCTTGTCGTGGTTGGTAGCCGCCATTCGGTGTGTAATGATGGAGTTCACCGTAGTTGACTTTTATTTGAATCTGCAACCCGAACGTTTAATATCCTATTCCACACTGCAAAATACTTAATCATTAATATGATGAAGTACTAGCCATGGGTATGTTGGATCATTGGTCAAAAACTGAATTTCTGGCTTCTGGGACTCATCACGTTGAGTGAAGAATTTTCATACGTGACCTCCATTCTTGAAGATGCAACCCAAATATGTAAACTCCTGTTTTACACTTGAAATATATGTTAGATAATGTTTAGAAACAATAACAAGTGAAAACATAATGATTGTATAACGTTTAACCATGTTTGGAGTGATGGTTGTGAGGCTCTATTTTGTTTGTTCATTCTACCACGTTCTGTCGGGTCCTCACTTCGAGTGCAATATGCCTCACTCGAGTGCAGTTCATATTTCCACGTTCTGACTTCCTCTCGGGCAAGCACTCGCTGCACTTCACTCGCATCTGCTCGAGTGAAAACTCGAATTACTCGAGCACAAAACGTCCTGCTCGAGTGCGTCTTCTGTTTTCACGTGCATGCTTCTTCTCGGGTTATCACTCTCATGTCAAAACTTCCATGTTCTCGAGTGAGAAATCATCCAATGCTCGAGCATGAATCCTAGTGCTCGAGTGTTTCAAATTTCTTCGCGTTTCAGCTGCTTCTGGACATCACTCGCACAACTTTTCCAGGGAGGTAGTTTTTACACTCGCGGGTGATGTGGGGCCACTTTAGAAAAATTTTGTTCATTTGATTCAAATGATGTATCATAAGAATGCTCTTGCCATATGCATTCCAATGCAACAAGAATCAGCTCCAAACTCGTTGTATTCTACAAGTTATGATCCAAAGAGTGTATATTTCGCTAGTCTGCACAAACATCAACTTCCAGAAGGCATAGCTCCTAGAATATACATTCAAATTAGGAAAATTACCTATCCATGGAAAGCTCTTTGAGTCTACTTTCATTTGGAACTGGTCTCGTCTCAATCCGATGTGTATTTTGTAAGTTACGTGCAAAATACCGAACCTGTGTCGAAACGTGACGGTGATTTCAGTTTCATTTTCCACGAATCATATCTCCTTCATTTGATCTTCTTTCAATGTGTTCCTGGTGCCAATTTTACGTGTTGTGAGTTCTCTTTCATATGCCACCAGTTTTGGGTCAATCCGACATGTGGTTTGAGAGATATGATCAAAATACCAGACCTCGCTCAGGCTGAACGTAAAACAGAGTAGAACAGAGTATACACCCCGTGCTCGAGTGAATTGGTCTATGCTCGAGTGTGTTCTTCCTGTGCTCGAGCATAACACCTTGTGCTCGAGCATAACACCTCTAGAAGTGCCAAAACTCATATATAAGTCATCTTAGCTTCATATTAACATATTCCAACCATCATTTGATCATAGAAACCTCCGGTAACATTATAGAAACCTCCAATATCACATCTAACAACTTGAATCTTGATATTCATGATATATCTTCCAAGTTCTTCATTCTTCAATATCTTTCTTCTTGGTTTTCCTCTTGATAATAATGCTCCATAACCCAAGTAAGCATCTCCTTGATTATCTTCAATTTCTTTCTTCTTCTTCCTCTTGTTCATTTTCATTAATTCAATCTTCTTCATTCTTTGCTTGACTAATCTACAAAGTATGTAACATTAAATATAATAGTTAGTCAAAGAAATACATTATATAAACTTATGTGACATCATCAAAACTAATCATATCTAACATTCTCCCCCTTTTTGATGATGACAAATCCTTTAAGAAAAATATGTCTGAATGAAGTGCAACATACATATATAATGCAAAGTGCAACATACATATTATATATAATGCAACATACATATTTTTCTTACATTTTTCTCCCCCTATTTGACATCAGCAAAAAGTTTGAAATACATAAAGAAGTAAAGCTTGAAGAAGTAAATAGAGTAGAAATGACTTTAATCAAAATGAATGAACCAAGAAAACAGTTTACACTCCCCCTATGTGAAAGTACTTTCATTTTGAATGAGAGGAAACTAAAAAGGATTTGGAGAGGTTTTCAAGAAAACTTGTATAATCAAGATAAATAAAATATATGAAGGTTTAGAAATGCTCATGTAGATTTGGAAAAATGGTGAAGTGCTCCATGAAGTCCGTTGCTTTATCCTTTGGCAATGCTAGTTCATGATGATGTACACCACACTTCTGTTATGCAACTCAATATATATATTCATGTTGTTGCCAGGATTCTCCGATTGAGTTGAGCTTCTATTTAGCATGTTCAATGTTCAGTTGTATTGCTTTGAATGTTGTAGGCAATATATATTCCTTGACTGAGCATTAAAAACATCCTCAAGGTTAATAGAGTCTTCTTGTAGTATGTTGAGGAATGCTATTGCACAAATTCTCCTGTCATAAAATTTAAATCTTTCTTTGCAAAGAGAATTGTTAGTTCAATCAAGTAACAAATTGTTCCTTTCCATATGATATATTAAAATTAAGATCATGAAAAGAACAATATAAGAATAACTCATCATCAAAACTAATCAAGACATGGTGAATATAGATGAGTATATTAAAAGGATTTTCTTTCAAATAGGAGATAAGCTTTCAAGATATAAAACACATATGAATGTGAAGCTCCCCCTTAATTGATGCATGGTTTTAAACATTTTCATTAGGAAAATAGTTAATAATTCTCCTGGATTTGAGAAACCATTGGAAACTTTATAGAGAAAATGATTTTCAAAGATTTAGAGAGAAATTAAATGGCAATTGCTAATAAGAGGTTTTTAAGAGATACAACCCAATATCACCTGAGTGGTTACTTGAGTGATTCTACTCAATCATTACTCGATTGTATACTCAAGTGATACAACTCAAGGATTTTGAATTAAGTAAGAATACAATACCTCACTCGAGTAATATCGTAATCACTCGAGTCATAATCCTCTGTAGTCCATTGATGCATCATGTCCTAGTCAATATTGGATGATGTGACTGATACTGAGGGATTCTGAAGTGTAATCTTCTGTGAACACTTTAGGATACCAAGATGAGCTCGGAGTAAGGCTTTATACGCATATTGGCTTAGTATGTGCCCCTTGCTTAGCAAACATCATTGAGAACTTTTAATTTCATCATAGCACATAACTCCCTTATTTTGTCATCCATAATCTCAAATAGAACTTTGAAGTTCTGGTTCACATAGCTGCTTCATCTTATCATTGGCTTATGATCTCAGCACTGTTTGTAGCAAGCTCTGTGTGATTGTTGAAGCTCCTCTCTCAGAAAGCCTTAGATAAATGGACCAAAGCATGAAGAATCATGGAGGCCAACTCTAGCAAATTGTCGTCTCTCATTTATTGGCCTTGTTCACCATAGCTCTAGTGTAGGTATAACAGATAATCCAGTGAAGATTTAGACATAGAGCTAGGATAGTAGTTAAGAATCCTCATAGGCTCATCAAGCTTGATGATTCTGTGCATCTTAGCATTTTCCTCTGAACATCTCTGTTGGCTCCATAACATAGTGAAAATGTCTGATCACCTTGAAATGATAAGGAAGGTGGGTAGGCAACAAAGATTCATATTGAATAAACTTATTCTTGGCTCTGTGCTGCTTGAAATAATCTCCGTTGGGTCTACTAATAGATCTTCCTTCTCTTTCTCTTTCTCAGATTGTATCACTAGCTAGTTATTTGATAGTGATGAGGTGTCATTTGAGTAATATCACATATTTTGCTTCAACTCATGCTGCAACACTATCAATCATGCCTCTTCTGTTAGCCTTTGGTCTTTGTATCCAAAAGTAGAGCATTCTGGTCAACTCCTACAAACGTATAATGATATGCTCTTTGGTACCCAACTTCTCTTGGGTCCGTACAATATTAGACATAACAACTCTTATGCTCTTATGCAATTAATCATATGAAATTTGAGCAAAGAGTATCATAAACCAACAAAAACTAAGATATAATTTTATCCAATAGAATCAATTTAAACCATTAGATCATGAAGAGTAATGAATAAATGATATCAATGAATGGTGATTTTCAAAGATCAATGACAATTTGTAAATACGTTTTATATAGAAAATATGTCATTGATATGATTTTTATGCAATCCATGTAAGTTGAATCAAAAAGAGTAGAGAATCTATCCATAATGACCAACTTTTATGAAATGATAAATCATGAATGAAACCAAATTTTCAAGAATGATAATGAGATATGCAAATTGTTTCAAAATCTCAAATGTTCTTTCAAATCATAAATATGCATTATGACATTAAGATTTTGAATGCATGAAAACTCATTTATGAAGCTTGTTAAATACAAATGCTTATGCCAAAAACAATGGAAGTCATCAGTTGTAAAATATATAAATCAGAAAGCTTCATTAAGGAATTCAACTAAGATAACATGTTAATTATAAGAGTTAACATGTTGGAGAATTTTCTCAAGAACAAAAGTCATATGAAGAATGAATTAGCCAAAATGGTTTATCTTGACATATATAAGAATGATGACTTTAGTATAGATCAAGAGATAACCTCGCCTCTTAGAGTTGCGTCTTAAAATGGATAAATATTTGAGGCAGCAAGACTTAAAGTGCAAGATTCTAGTTACTCAAAAATGGATGAAGACAAATGGTAATGCATTTGAGCAACAATATGAGTATAAGAATTTATGGATGATGAAGCACATACTCATTGATCAAAATGACTAGAGTTTTAGAATATCCCGGTAAGTTATTCCACAATAATGATTAATGCATTAAGATTCAATGCACTAATGAACATTTATAATGCTTGGAATAACATGGCCAACTAATGATTTATGCATTAGGCACAAGGCTTTCACATATAGAATTCTTTTCTAGGGAATACACTTGAAACTCATATAGATAGTTAACTTGTTAGACATAAGATCTAACTTGTTACAAAATAAAAATTGAGGAGTTCAAGTAGTAACAGGTTTAAGATTAAGAAACAAATATGTGAATGATGAGGAAAACTCTAGGGATGGATTTGAAGCATTTCTGACTTTCAGTATACATAAATATTAACTTCCAATCTTGAAACTGATTTAAATAAAATATGGAAAATTTTCAAATAATGTGTATGCATTTTTTAATAACAAGATGAATTTGGAATCTAAGTTCAATTTTTGAAATATGCATTCCGAAACTCAAATACATAGAAAGATTATGCACAATTTCACTTTCAGTCCATTTAGCAATCTAAAAATAATTTAAAAACCCATAAATGATTGATTGCTAATGGTATGCAATAATGAGCAAGTTATTCATTACCCAAATAAATAATTTATATAAGCATAATATCAGGTAAGAATAAAGAAGACAGTACCGTGCTCTTGTAATCTCGTAATTACTTGAGAAATTATCCTTTGGAGCTCATTTGTGCATAATTCCTTGACTTTTACCTTCCAATCTTCCTGTTGGTGTTATCACTTGAACATTTACTCCCAGTTGTCACACAGTGATGATGATCACTTGATTGGTTACTTGAGTAAGGCTTCATTATACACCTTTTCTTCCTTCATTGCTAGCTAGGCACTTGCAGTGTTGCCTCAAGTAGTGCCTTCTTTTGTTTACATATTTAAGATGTAGCCTCAAGGTCCAACTTCACCAAGATTTGAGTGAAATCTTATGTAGTCATAATCTTGAGATGAAGCTCTTTCTTTCCTACAAAACCTTATAGATATTTTTCTTCCTTTGGTATCCAATTTTACTTGGATCCACTCATGGTTACCTTGTAGGAATCATAATTCACATGCTCTAAGAATATAATTAATTTGAGACAATTGAGCATAATGAATTAAACATGTATTTATGCATAAGAGAAATATTTTCTTTTCAAATCATTATACATGCATAAAGAATTAACCTTTTGAGCATTACAATACCTTTATAAATAAGTCTATTAAATGGTTTTTTAAGAGATGCGAAAACATAATTTCAAAATTATTTGCAATGCTCATTCCTAAGGTTCCAAAATATAAAACCTCAACAAATATTACAAACAACAGCATAGGAGGTTTTATCATTGTGTACCTTTGCCTTAGATATTTGGAGGATTGCTTCTGCATACCTACTGTATCTTTCTTTGAAGTTCTGTTTTTGCATATTTGGCTTTGGGATTATGCAAAGCTTTCTCATGTGATGTAGACTTCAAGAATCTTTTTCTTTATGAATGAGAGATCCTCCTCTTCTTGTTCTTCTCAAGATAGTTGAATGGCGTTCTATGGTAGTTCATTCTTGAGGTGGAACGTACTCCTTTTCTCCATTGCCTTTCTTTGTGGTTAAAATTTGCAGTTCTAGCAATGGGTGATTCGAGAGTTCTCCTAATTGGTGTGAATCTCCATTTAGGTGCATGAGAAACTCTTGGCTTCTTTTTCATCTTCTCTTTACCCTTATGTCCATTTCTTTTTGGATCATCCTGCATACATAAAGTACTAGATGGACATTTTGGTACCCACATATACTTGGGTCCTTGATTGTTAGTATTAAACTTTACATGTTTCTTCGGTACCCAAATATACTTATTTCTCACATGGGAATTTCTTCTAATATAGCATGTGTGAGAAATATGACCGGATTTGCCACAATAATTGCAAATTGTATCAAGATATACATTATGGGATATCATGCAAGTATTATGAGAGTAGAAATTCAAATGGATTTGATTTGAATATTCTTTTTTTCCAACAAACTTTCCAGCATATTTGAAAACATTTTTGCTTTTCTCAATAGAATCAACAATTGGTTGAGAAACAAACTTTTGTAAATTCTGAAAATCATTTTTATGAAAATCATACAAAGAATTGGAACTTTTTACCTTAGGTTCATCTTGAGCTCTGGAGAGTGATTTTTCATGTTCGTCTATACTGAGCTCTTTTCGGGAATCCTCTTCTTCTTGTTTATCCATGTTGACTGTATGGAAGTGTTCTATGATTTTTCCTTCTTCATCATCAACTTCCAATTGTTCATGCATAGTAGATGCGTAGCGTATAGTTTCACATGAACTGTCAACACTTTCAACTTCAACACAATTGTTAGAAGCATACATAGAATCAAGAGTGTCCCAGATATGTTTAGCATTAGAACAAAATCTAATTTTCTCAAAATCATTTTCGGTTAAAGCACTATACAGAATTTTCATTGCTCTAATGTTCAACGAAAACATTTTCTTTTCACTTTCTGTCCAATCCTTTCTTGGTTTGAAATCAAAAGCATTTATAAAAACATTCCACATATCAAAATCATAAACTTTTATAAAACTAGTCATTCTAGCTTTCCAAAACCAAAAATCAATATCTTTCAAAAGAGGTGGGACTGTATAATCAAAACCTTCTGAAAGTATAAAACACCCAAAATTAGCCATTGTAACTCTTGAGACGGTTAAGTCCTTTAAACAAGAGCCCGGGCTCTGATACCAAATGTTAGAACCGGCTATCACCCAAGAGGGGGGGTGAATTGGGTGTATAATAAAAACTTAAGAACTTTAGAAATCTTTTCGTATCTTAACGAAAGTGGTAAGACGAAGGTTTATAAATCAACAGTTAGATTAAATAATATATGCTGGAAATATAAGAGTTTAGGGAAGAGAATATGCAAACTGTGATTTATCCTGGTTCGGTCCAATCTGTGATGGCCTACATCCAGTCCCCAGGCTCCTCCTGAGATTTTCAAATCCACTATCTTCTCGTTTAATCCAGGCACAAGAAAAGCCTTTACAATCCCACAAGTTTAGCCGGGTACTTGTGAAACCTTTCACAAATCTCTCACTGAAATACTCCCCCTTACGGCAAGTCTTACGAGCAGAGCAATCCCGAAGATCTTCCTCTCCTGCTTACTCATGCAAGTCTTACAAGCAGCAACGTTCTCTCCTGCTTACACCCCTGTAAGTCTTATGAGCAGCAACGTTCTCTACTGCTTGCACCTTGTAAGTCTTACGAGCAGAATGTCTTACGGAAATTCTCTCTACTGCTTCCCCGTAAGAAAATCAACCCTCTCAAGGTCCCTCTTCCTTGAGATCAACTCAGAAATATAGATGAAGGTGTTTACAGACTCTCTCACAGAGTAGATACAATACTCACTGAAGTACAATACAAATAATCACTCTCTCAATGAAAAGTAACATTGAAACTGCAGAACAGAGAGTGTATGGGTAGAAGCAGAGGATTCACATTTCTATGTAGTTGCACGCTGTCTCAGTTTTTCTCCCTTTTTCTCTGTTTCCTCTATCTTTCTCAGTTACTCATCAAAGTTGAATGCTATCTCATTTATAGTTGATGAAGATGATGACCGTTATGAGCATTCGTCCGTTGGAGTCATTTTGACCGTTGAGCATATTTGAAAACGAGCTACTGTCCGTTGTGGAGCAAAGTGGAGCGTCTCGTTTGAACAGCAGGAAGATTCATTTTGAGCTGTAGTAACGTTGTGGAGCGGGATGTGTTTCAGACAATCTCTCATGGTGGGTCAGTTGCTTGTCGTGGTTGGTAGCCGCCATTCGGTGTGTATGATGGAGTTCACCGTAGTTGACTTTTATTTGAATCTGCAACCCGAACGTTTAATATCCTGTTCCACACTGCAAAATACTTAATCATTAATATGATGAAGTACTAGCCATGGGTATGTTGGATCATTGGTCAAAAACTGAATTTCTGGCTTCTGGGACTCATCACGTTGAGTGAAGAATTTTCATACGTGACCTCCATTCTTGAAGATGCAACCCAAATATGTAAACTCCTGTTTTACACTTGAAATATATGTTAGATAATGTTTAGAAACAATAACAAGTGAAAACATAATGATTGTATAACGTTTAACCATGTTTGGAGTGATGGTTGTGAGGCTCTGCTTTGTTTGTTCATTCTACCACGTTCTGTCGGGTCCTCACTTCGAGTGCAATATGCCTCACTCGAGTGCAGTTCATATTTCCACGTTCTGACTTCCTCTCAGGCAAGCACTCGCTGCACTTCACTCGCATCTGCTCGAGTGAAAACTCGAATCACTCGAGCACAAAACGTCCTGCTCGAGTGTGTCTTCTGTTTTCACGTGCATGCTTCTTCTCGGGTTATCACTCTCATGTCAAAACTTCCATGTGCTCGAGTGAGAAATCATCCAATGCTCGAGCATGAATCCTAGTGCTCGAGTGTTTCAAATTTCTTCACGTTTCAGCTGCTTCTGGACATCACTCGCACAACTTTTCCAGGGAGGTAGTTTTTACACTCGCGGGTGATGTGGGGCCACTTTAGAAAAATTTTGTTCATTTGATTCAAATGATGTATCATAAGAATGCTCTTGCCATATGCATTCCAATGCAACAAGAATCAGCTCCAAACTCGTTGTATTCTACAAGTTATGATCCAAAGAGTGTATATTTCGCTAGTCTGCACAAACATCAACTTCCAGAAGATATAGCTGCTAGAATATACATTCAAATTAGGCAAATTACCTATCCATGGAAGGCTCTTTGAGTCTACTTTCATTTGGCACTGGTCTCGTCTCAATCCGATGTGTATTTTGTAAGTTACATGCAAAATACCGAACCTGTGTCGAAACGTGACGGTGATTTCAGTTTCATTTTCCACGAATCATATCTCCTTCATTTGATCTTCTTTCAATGTGTTCCTATTGCCAATTTTACGTGTTGTGAGTCCTCTTTCATATGCCACTGGTTTCGGGTCAATCCGACATGTGGTTTGAGAGATATGATGAAAATACCAGACCTCGCTCAGGCTGAACGTAAAACAAAGTAGAACAGAGTATACACCCCGTGCTCGAGTGAATTGGTCTATGCTCTAGTGTGTTCTTCCTGTGCTCGAGCATAACACCTTGTGCTCGAGCATAACACCTCTAGAAGTGCCAAAACTCATATATAAGTCATCTTAGCTTCATATTAACATATTCCAACCATCATTTGATCATAGAAACCTCCGGTAACATTATAGAAACCTCCAATATCACATCTAACAACTTGAATCTTGATATTCATGATATATCTTCCAAGTTCTTCATTCTTCAATATCTTTCTTCTTGGTTTTCCTCTTGATAATAATGCTCCATAACCCAAGTAAGCATCTCCTTGATTATCTTCAATTTCTTTCTTCTTCTTCCTCTTGTTCATTTTCATTAATTCAATCTTCTTCATTCTTTGCTTGACTAATCTACAAAATATGTAACATTAAATATAATAGTTAGTCAAAGAAATACATTATATAAACTTATGTGACATCATCAAAACTAATCATATCTAACAAGTGAAACATATATGAACAATTGAAGCTTTGCTTTTATTTATGGTCTGGCCAAAAGTATGTTGTTTGAAACATTGAGCACCTAAATATATCATTGTGTGAGCATGAGTTATGTAATGCAAGCATGTCATACATTAAGCACTTATCTTACATGTATATTGGTACTATTTTCCTACTAAGATTTTCTCAAATCTCACCCTCCCCTACCAACAAAATAGATTGGTGGAAACAAGAGGTGTACTGAAAGTAGAAAAGAAAACTATATGGGAAGACTGCAGTGGTGGAATGTAGATGGGAAGATGTCTCCATTTCATTGGGATGGGTTTAGATAACCTAGAGCCTTGTGAGACTACAAGGGTTGTAATTATTATGTACAAACCCCTATGGGGAATATCTATAATCATGAACATATTATTAGTATATTTATACTATTTATGTATTGCCCATCGAACTGCATATCATTTTCCACAAATACTTTGAAAAGGGTGAAAATAAGATAAGGGCATAACACTGAAGTTTTAAAGGAAGAAGATGTGTGATATGTCTAGGGTTGCAATGAGTTAAATATTGAGTAAGGAAGGTGCTAAAGAAAACCAACAAAAGCCAGGTAAAGGACAAGAAAAAAGATGGGTCAAAGAATAACATAACTTTGATTATGTCAACAAGGATTGGGACAAGTAATGGCCTATTTATTTTGTGCACCTGAAATTATAGGATTCAACCTTTGCCCGAGCCAATCAAGAGATTGGTATATCAAAACAAGTTACTGTAAAGATTAACATGTAGTAACTCTTTTTCTCATATATTATGTAATACTATGCATGCAAGTTGTTACCATCACTTACGTTATTTCATGAGCATTCAAAATATGATAGGCGGATGCTCGAGGCCATTTGAGAATATGATGGTTAGACGCCCGAGGCCACTAAGAGTATAATGGGCAGACGCCCGAGGCCATAAGACTTGTTTTACCAAGCATTGTGGTAATGTGTTATTTGTATGTTAGGCTACATATTGTTGTGCTGAATGCCATTGCGATGCTCCTTATGTTATGATGGTTTTTGTTTCATGCTTTTTAAATTTACATTTTATATGATTGAATGAATGTTACTATTAAGATTCTATTAAATCTCATCATTTCTACAAATTTAGTTATACAGCACAGGCGAGTGGCTCA
The DNA here is from genome assembly GCA_963242795.1 of Inga leiocalycina. NCBI lineage: Eukaryota > Viridiplantae > Streptophyta > Magnoliopsida > Fabales > Fabaceae > Inga > Inga leiocalycina. Next base: position 48,173,445 of record OY725327.1, on the reverse strand, counting down.
AATGAAATGTGAAAAGGTAGAGATGAAGGAACTAAACTTTTGTTGGCTATCTATGTATTATCTTTTAATAAGACTTGAGATTTTTAGTAGTTTAGTACTCTATGTAATATATGTACATAACATGATACTGGTATCAGAACACTTAGGAATTTGGTGGTATCAATACATATAGTAGTTATATCGGTACATGTAGTAGTGATATCAGTGCACTTGATAATAGTATCAGTGCCATAATAGTGGTATCATTGGTATTAGTGAATATTGCTATCAATGCATATAACTATGGTATCAATAATGTTAAGTGCATGCTAGTTAATAAGCAATATTCAAATTTATAAGTAGAGGAAACTACTCTGATACTGATTATAAACAAAATTAAGAACTGATGAGTCACGATTAGCTGGCAACCACCAAGTAATCTCTTTGGAAAGTTTTAAATTATTTTAGAAAAGCCCAATCAACTAAAGGTATAATTGAAATTAGCATTAATGGTTCGTGAACATTTTATAGAAAGCCTCATCAGACAATGTTAAGAGTAAGGGGGTCACACTAAGCATAATGGCATATGGGATGTAGTATATCTACATTGAGGGAAGAAGCCTGTTGGATGTAAATGGGTATTCACTCTACAGTATAGAGTAGACAGAAGTCTTGAGTAATACAAGGCTAGGCTAGTTGTAAAAGGCTTCACACAAGTGTATGGAGAATATTACATTGAAGCATTTGCACCAATGGCAAAGCTGAATACAATTGAATCCTCTTGTCCATTGTAGTCAACCTAGATTGGCACCTACTCTAACTCAATATAAAGAATGCCTTTCACAATACGAACTCACAGAAATGAAGTTTACTCTAGGGTTTCCAGGGAAGAAAGCTAATCAAGTTTGCAAGTTAAAAAGATCATTATATAGGCTGAAACATTCATAACATGCTTGGTTTGATAGATTCACTTGAGTGTTAAAGAGACATGGATATACTCAAGGGTAGAGCGATAACACTTTGTTCTTTAAACATCATAAGGGCAAGATGGTAGTCCTAGCAGTATATGTTGATGATATAGTCCTTACCTGAGATGATGAGGTAGAAATCAACTAAATCAAGATAGCGCCTACTAGAGAGTTTCAAATTAAAGATCTTAGAGAGATGAAATACTTTCTCGCAATAAAGGTTGCTTGGTCTAAAGGAAGAATCTACATTTACCAATGAAAGCATGTTTTAGACCTTCTTAAGGAAACTTGAATGTCAAGTTGTAGGCCCAGTAACACACCCATACTAGTTGATAAAATAAGTAAGGAAGTAGTTCTGGGCAATGATATAACATGGCAAACTATCAATGAATGGCTAGCATACTAATATGCCATTTTCATACTAGACCATACATTGCATTTGTGGTTAGAATGGTCAGCTAGCACTCTCATAATCCTAAATAGAAAATCCTAAGTGAAGTATATAAGATCTTTCAATACTTAAAGGGGTCTCCAGGGCATAGATTGCTGTTTAGAAAAAATGATAGACAGGATGTAGAATTATTTATAGATGCTAATTGGCCATATGATCAAGATGATAGTGTTAGGATTGACAGGCATAGTGGAAGAATTTTAAAATTTTTGCCGATCCTAATCGAGGATCTATCAATGGCGTTTGAATTGAGTTAGAAATATTCATACCTTTTTCAATTCAAGGTTTTTGATCTCTAAGAGCAAACACATCAGGTCCACTCCCTTTACCAGTATCCACACAAATGTTCTCCAACACAGACTACGTGCTAGCGCCTCCAATGTCTACAAGGGTTTCCGTTACAACTCTAAATTCTCATCCGTGTATAAGTATATCTACTCTATCAAGTTTATAACCTATGAGGGCTATATTTGAATTTCAAAATTAATCTTTATTAATTTTGAAATTAATTAATATATAAGTATAACATTCATCTACCCTAGATTAAACATTATCTTATGTTGGGCCATTCTTATGTGCGACCCTATAGGCTAATATGAAGTTGGTAGTGGGCCAATAACTGTACTCGCCCATAAGTCACAAGTGGCCTCTAGCAAGACATTACAACTACCCAATTCATATGATGACTGTTAACATGATGGAACATGTCATACAACCATGTCATGTCCCGTTTTGTCACACGATATATCGGTCAAGGATGAGGCATAAATAATGTCATCCTCTTATTCCTGACCATTATTTTCTCGATTCCTGAGTAGTCTGACAATAGAAATGGAAACTCCTTTCTATCATAGTATGGCCATACATTTCTCAGACTCACTCATTAAGGGGCCCAGTAATATCTCTCAACAATGTGAGATACAAAATTCTATCTTATTCATTCATATTCCTCTACATGAAAAACCACTAAGCCCAATCGTAGCCTTTATCGTCACCTGGTCAAAAGTGACTTTTGACTAGTTAAAGCTTAGCAACTCTCATGTAGGAATCCATGATGACCTCAAGTTAAAGGGCATTGTGATGTGGTTATACATGAGAAAAGCTTATGACTTGATCCATGTAGCTTTCTCATAGTTGGTAGGTCTATCACCTTATACTCTTACAAGTGCCTAAGACTTTGATTCGTATCTCCATATCTTATCAAAGTCATATTGGTCTTGTTTCATCTCTACTCCTGTATAGATGACCGACTAGGGACATTCTAGGACAATCTTTATGATTTATCCTAGGATACAATTATCACAGTTAACATGCAAATAATATGATAACAGAATGGACAAATTTTTTTAAATTAATAATGTTGAAAGTACAATGATTGGCCCTTAGGGAACAATTTCCAACAGATAGAAAATCAATGTTTAGTTATTGCATGTATGTATAGGGTAACTTAGTTACAATGATAAGTAAAAAGTATAGTGTAGTTGCAAGAAGCAGTGCTAAGGCTGAATACAAAGCTATAGCACTTCGAATCTATGAAGGCATATAGCTAAAGCAAGTACTTGAATAGTTGATGTAGAGCATGAACCTGCCAATCAAGGTGTATTGTGACAACATGGCTACAATTAATATCTCACATAATCTAGTTCAGCATGATATAACTAAACATGTGGAGATTGATAGGCATTTTAAAAGAGAAAAAGTTGATAAGGGTGTAGTTCACTTGAAGTACATACTTTGTAGAAAACAAACTACAGATCTCCTCACTAAAGGGTTGCAAAAAGACAAGTTTGAATACTTTGTTGGCAAGTTCAACATGTTTAATGTCTATAGTCCATTGAATCCCATGAGTTTAGGGATTGTTTAGATCCAATATTATAGGAGATAATTAGGATAATTATTTTTTATTCTTTCTTAATTGTATATTATCATATCGAGATCTTATAAAAGGATCTAATTCTAACTTTGTGTATAAATGTAATCTTTGAATCTGAATACAAGATATCTCAGAATATTTAAACCTTCAAATCTTATCAGACATATAGATCACTTTATGTGATCTATCTCACAAATGAGGCATTTGATATTTAATCTCTTTAAATGAATGCAATTCGTTTAAAGATCTATACTTTATGTGCTTATGACCTATTAACTTTATGATTATACAACACCCTTATTGGTTTTAAATTTATTTAACAATAGTTCAAAACCCATAATGAAATTATTTAACAAGCAATCTTATAACTTGCATCCAAAAATGACTATATTAAGCAATTCATTGTGGAACTAAGCATTTAGTGACTACTTAGCAATCTTGTACTTCTCCGTAATGTAAATTGTTTAGCAAAAATAAAGATGTATCATAATGTTAACTATTTTATAGTTAACACATCATACTAAACTAAACAAAGCTATTCATTCTCCTATATGTAAAGTAAGAAACATAATGTAAATTTGGAAATGTACTTCATGACTCATAGCTTTTCAGTTATTATTCAAGCAAGAATATGCTTGACAATCCTCCTAAAGTTCCCTTGCAATGGCATTTCCTATTTATGGGAATATTTAAGCAAGCCCATACATAGAAAATTACATTAGAAGGAATACGAGGCTATATATTAGAGACTTATAGACAAACTAATCATATTTTCATAATAAATGTTACTCACAACATGTCAAACCCCTCAATATTTCGATATTTGCTAGAGTAATAAAGGCATAGTTCCAAAAGCATACAGAAATAACATAAATATATTCATAATAAGTATTTTTTTTACAATACATGACATCCCTATAGGGTTTGAGGAATATATACAATCCTCCAAAACTACCAAAATAAAACCAAGGATAACCAATAGTAGCCATTGCTTGAACTAGTACCCTTACATGCTGGTATTGACCGTTTTGTCCTTAGAGACATTAGTTTCTGCTGGAATATTTTTAGATATAATAAGTCATACAATAAGTAGTTACATATAATAAGTCAAACAAATCTCAGTAGTTACATATAATAAGTCATATAAAATACGACAAATAAATATGCCAAGCACCATATAATGCAATAGCATAATAATACTGTAATCTTAATAATGGTATGTGCACGTATTCAGGGCCAACCACTGTTAGTACTCCTACTTGTTTATACCTCAGCTGGGCTTAAGACTACAGGCCGAGTAATATACCTTTTTGGTGCTGTGTATCATAATAGGGTCCCCTTTAGGTTGTTGGGGTATTTGCCCCCCGGATGGTACTTGTGCTTTTTCCGCACCAATTAGATAATGTGTATGTGTTATACATATCACAGAAGATGGCATACACAAAGCATATACAAGTTCATATAGTGTAGGAAAGATAGAGTTACTGTTGGGATTGGTAGGCACGGTGGAAAATTAAAATTCAAAAGTTTTCCAATCCCTACTGCGGATCTGTCAACAGCGTTTAAATCGGGTAGTAGAGAATCGTATCATTCTTTTATGTTTAGTCTTTCTTTTTGATCTCAAAGAGCTAACAACTCAAATCAATTCCCTCTACCAGTATCCACACGAATAGGAATCCAACACGAATAGCATACTAGTGCCACCAACGTCTCTCTCTAGAGTTTCTTTTCTCACAATTCTCTATCTTTCTTTTTTCATCACCCTTAGAAAACCCTAGCTCACCCTTTTTAAATAACTAGTTAGGGTTTTCTGGAAGGCCTTGTCTTACAAACCACTTAACATCGATATTAATCAGAGTAGCAATTGTTCAGCTCGGTGGACACACAAGAATAGTATAGAAATACTAATAAAATATACATGATTATATTAGAGAAATCTCAACAAGGTTTTTTCAAAATAATTACAGATCTTAAAATAATAAAAGGCCCATAGATAACCAACAGTCTTGATTGATCCGCACCAGAACCATCAGTTGCTGGTAAGTACACCATTGCCCCTTAAGCCACTGCCTACTACTGAAAACTTTAAATATTTATGAAAATGGTAAGATTCAAAAGAATCTCAGTAGTAATATGCAATTAGTCATATAAAATGAGATAGATAAATATGTCATACACCATATAATGCAACATCATATAGCACAAAGCATATAAAGACTCACATAGTGTATGAGAGAAAGAGTTACTACCTGGAATTGCCCTTTCCTGCTCTACTTGTCTGATGAAAATCCTGGTTCTGGCTGAAGCTATTGCAAATTCCTATAAATTAAAGTTACAAGTAATTGGTTATTACTTGAACTATTACTGCCTTTAATCATAGTTTGTTACTTATCTATCACAGTTTTATCAATTTCTACATAATATAACTCTGCACAATGCATTTTCACAGTCTTTCAAAAAACTGATAGATTTTTAGTTGACTTTGGAAAATAGTAATTAATTCTAGAAAACTACAATTTGACTGATTCTAAAGCCTATGTACAGCTCTCTAAGTTTGTTTTCATGGAAAAATACACAAGGTTGGTCACTGTTCTCATATTTTCCCCAAAAATTCGTCAAACTTCCCCTATTCTTGATTTCATTCCAGAAATAGGGCACAACTTTGAAAAATCATATCTCTTAATCTACTCATCCAAAACCATGTTCTACCTACCCAATTAAAGCTCTACATGTCTACTTTAATCTTTCCAAATTTCATAATTTTTGGACTTGCTTTGATAAACGAAATTCATCGCACAATCAGACTACCTCCAGTGAAACAAATCAAACAGCATTTCCTTTCAACTTCACTAATTTCTAGATTTGCATACAAATATCAAAAAATCATGAACTCATATATTCTTACACAATTTTCCCTTCTAAATCCAATGGAATCATCAAAATGATCAAATTCCTGCTCTAACCCTAGGTGAACAATAGATGAACAAATTTCATAATAAAAAGGGAAAATTGAAGTTTCTTGATTCTAATTCGTAAACCTCCTTCTTTTCACTCCTAATCCCATGTTTAACCATTTAAATAATAATTGCACATGGTTAGAGTGAATTTGGATAGCACTTCCCCTTAGGATTTGGTTATCCCAAAATTACAAAATCATGAAAACCAAGCCAACAACAAACCACAACAACAATAATCAACATAAATCAACAAGAGAAGATAAGCTCTTGAGATTACCTTTGATTTCTCTTCTTTCTCTCTCTAAAACTATAGACACCTCCTCCTCTTTCCTCATGATTTTGCTTGCTAGTCTTGTGTTTGAAGAAGGGATAGAGGTTAGAGAGAGTTATCATGAAAAATAAGGCAAGAACAAGTGGAAAGTCACCTTGAACTTACCTTAGTTTGGCTACTTGAAGACTTGAACTTCTTGCTCTTCTCTTTGCCTCTCTTTTTTGTATGAACACACTTTCTCTCCTTTGTCTTTAGTTGTTGGTCGAAAAATGGCAAAATAAAAGAGATAAGAGGCCTATAAAAATAACATCATCCACCTCCTTTAATATATTATATTTTATTGTTTTAATCACATGCTATTTACTTGTTGTCATCATCTTTTCATTTTCTTTATTTTTTCTGGCCAAAAAGTGCTTCTTAAAGGGTGCCTTCATGTTCACATATTCACTTTCTCTTTCCTTTTACATGTCATACGAAAATATGGCTCTTTGGAAGAGCTAATTAGCCTCTTGAAATATCACAATTTATCTCCTGCTCACATATTGCTTTAGTTGCAATTATTGACTTTCAACATCATCTTTTTCTTTCTCTCTTTAACTCATATGAAATATAGGCCTAAGAAGAGATAAATAAGCTCTTGAAATATCTCAATTTACCTCCTTAAAGAATGCCAATTAATGATGCCAATTAGCATGAGGTATTTGACCAAAGTCATCATCTCTTTTATACTTGGTCAAATAGTATCCCTTTTGTTTTAGTGTAAACCAAGTACTTATTTCCCCTACCTTCTTTCTTTTGGACATAAAGTGTTCTTGAAAAAGGATGTTGATCTTTTAAAAAATATCACCTCCTGAATTGAATAATACTTTAATGCAACTTAGCATGGGATTTTTGACTTTTTCCACTACATTTACTTGGCTATAAATACACCATCTTTTGGCATAATTATTTTAACATTTATTTCCCCCTTGCTCCCTTATGTTGGATGTCTAGCACATAAAGGAAAGGGAAAAATATTGACTTTTGATTTCATTAGCCAAATGACTACTTGCCTATACATTTTTGTGATTTTCGCACATTGATAAAAGCTAACCGAATTTTCATCAAACTTTAAAAATTTATATCTAATTATACAAATGTCCAATTGGTATGGTTCCAAAGGCTATGTGACCCTTATTATGTCTATTTTCAAGGAAAAAGATAGCCTTTAGCCAACTGGAAGTTCATATAATTCCCAGAATTTTCATTTTTGGACATTGTCATAAAAGCTTACCAGTTTAACTGGGTTAAATTCAAAAATTCTTAACTCTTTGTGTACTGCTCCAAATAATTTATATGACCTATCAAATTAAAGCTTGATAAATCCACTTTTATTTTGATAAATTTCATAGCCATTGAACTTCATTTGCCTATTTAAAAAAGTCACACAAGAAGACTGCTACACAAGAAAACTCACCGGCATCATAGTTTATTTTCCTAGGACATTTGCTAAATCAGGGCTTAGCAGTCCACTTGATTCAGGCTTATTCTCAAGCCTCTAATCCCAACATTTGGGATATTACACTTTCTAGTTTATAATGTTATTGGATATTTAAAATTAATCTTAATTAATTTCAAAATCCATATCATATTAATTAACACTTAATTTTCTTTTGATAAGCAAATTAAATAAATATGGTTTAATTAAAATCTATCCAATAGTTTTAAGTTAACCTATTTATTTAATCTGAATAAAGAGCCAATGGAAATAGATTTAATTTATCTTTATAAATTAAATCATAGATATTATATCTTTATCATGTTAGTTATTAAATTTAATCTATCAAATAAATCTAAATTTAAAACTAACACAATATAATAATATTATCATCTATAATATATATACATATATATATATATATGTATGTATTTCAAAAATACATATATGTATATATAATATTATTAATTTTCATTTTGAATATATATATATATTCGTCCGCCCAAGATTAACCATTATATTCATTAAATTTAGATATATCTTATATTCAATGAATTTGGATATTATAGTTCGTGTTAGGCTATCTTTGTGTGCGACCTTGGAGGCCCATATGAATTTGGCAGTGGGTTAATACTATACTAACCGACAAGTCATAAGCCACCTCTAGCAAGACATTATGAATACCTAATTCATATGAGGATCGATAAACCGATGGAACTTGTCAAACAACCATATCACGTCCCTTTTGTCACACGATTTTTCAGTCAAGGATAAGACATGGAGAATGTCATCCTCCTACTCCTGACCACTTTATTGATCTCTGAGTAATTTGACTATAGAAATGAAAACTCCATTGCATTGTAGTATGGCCACACATTTCATAGGCTTACTCATCAAGGGGTCCAGTAATATTTGTTTACTAATGTGAGAGACAAATTCTATCTTGACCATTCTCATTCCTCTACATGAAAACCACCAAGCCTGAACATAGCCTTTATCATCACCTAATCAAATTTGACTTTTGACTAGGTCAAAGTTGAGCGATTCTCATATAGGAATCCATGATGATCTCTGGTCAAAGGGCATAGTGACGTGGTTATATATAAGAAAAGCTTATGACTTAATCCATGCAACTTTCTTATAACTGGTCGATTTAACACCATATACTCTTACAAGTGCCTAGGACATTGATTTATATCTTCATACCTCATCAAAGTCATACTAGTCTTATTTCATCTTTGCTCCCGTATAGATGACCGACTACGGATATTTAGGACAATCATTATGATTTATCCAAGGATAGTTACATAGTGAACATGCAAATAATATGATAATAAAATGGAGAAGCTGATTGAATAATAATGTTAAAGTATAATAATTGGCCCCTAGGGCACAATTTCCAACATCCTCCTACTTGCACTAGGTACAATCATCAATTTGCTTATTCCCATTGTCCTAACATGGCACTTATGCTTTTCCTGTGCAAGCGGCTTGGTAAGAGGATCTACAACATTGTCTTCTCCTACTACTTTGCATATTTTTTATATCACCTCTATCATTTATTTCTCTAATGAGATGAAATTGCCTGAGTATATCTCAGTTCTTTGATGTGACCTAGGCTCCTTGGCCTGTGCAATAGCATCGCTATTGTCATAGAACAAATCTATTAGATTTGAGATGTAGGCAACACCCTTAGTTCAGTAATGAACCTTTTTATCCAAATGGATTCCTTATTTTCATCTAATGCTACATGTACTCAACTTCTATTAAAGAATTTGCTACAGTGCTCTGCTTAGAGCTCTTCTAGCTTACTTCTCCACCATTCAAGAGGAATATGTCAAACCCATTAATATTTCAATATTTTCCAGAGTGATAAAGGGACAGTTCCACAGGTATACAGAAATAACACAAATATACTGATAATAAGTACTTGTTTATAATATAGTCCATCCTTATAAGGTTTGGAAAATATATACAAACTTGTCCAAACTTAAATAAACTAACTACAACCAAAAGTAATCTTTAGATGCATCGGAACCCTTTAAACGCTGGTATTTCCCTCCTCACCCTTAGATCCTCTAGCTTCTGCTGGATTGTTTCAAATATTGGAAAGGGTTAGATTCAAATGAATCTCAGTAGTAATAGACAATCATTCATAGAAAATGTGATAAATAAATATACCAATTTTTATATAATGCAATATTATAATAACACATAATTCAGTTCAGCCAGAAATGTGCACATGTATTTATGGCCAACAACGATTGCAACCCTACTTGTTTTGTACCTCAGCCGGGCTCAAGACCACAAACTGGGCAATGTCAGTATACCCTCATGGTACTATATATCGGTGTACCCATAGGAACTTGATAAGTAAAATATTTGCATATTAATTTTCTCTTATATGATGATTTTGTGGATGATATTTGAGCTTAATGTAATGAATTTGGGTGTAATTGATAAAAAAAATGATCTTGGCATAAAATAGAATTTAACTAAAAATACTAAATTTTGACTCTTTCAATTTTTAGGCAATATTTGGAGCTCTAAATGTCATATTTGGATGTTCTTTATATGGATAAAAGAAAAGAAAAAGCCCTGCAACTTTTATGTTGAGTCTAAAACCCAGTTTTGTCTTCAAGGGTTTCGAATTTTGCTGAGAAGTGGAGAATGTGAATTTGTCTAGATCTAACCTTTGCCCACTAATTTGACTATAACTTGATCCAAAAATGTTGAATTGAGGATCCCTTACTTGTGTTTGTAAGCTAAGATCTAGATCTACAACTTTCATGAAGACAAAAATGTGAGATTCTACCATTTTGAATGTAAAAATTAGGCAGTAATCAAGAAGAATGGTTGCCATAAGGCCAACATTGATGGCTTAAGGTCAAGATTTATGCCTAATAAGTGGAAATTTTTGCACCCCATTCATCTATAAATAGAGGAGTGGAAAACATAAGGAGAACACGTCAGGCATTATAATGTTTCTTGCAAGCCTTCTTCATGGAAGGCTTAGGTAGTCCTCCTTTATGGATGGTATAGGTTACCACCTACATGGAAGATTTTACCTCCTATATAGAAGGCTAGATTTTCCCATTTTCATGCATTTTGTAGTTGTATCATTGTGTTTTAGAATTTAATAATTAAGTTTTATGTAATGTTTATGAAGTTTTCAATTTATTTGGGTTTTGTTTTTAATTGCATCATGAGCTAAATTTTCATTTTCCTAGGGTGATGCTGTAGCTTTCTAATGACGGATTGAATCTTAACTTATTAAATCTAGTTTTAATTTTTCCTTCATGATTGAGTTTTGATTATTGTTCTTAATACTTTTAATTGATTGGTCATCATTTGAATCATTTCAATATATATGTTGAGACTGGAAGGAGATGCATGTGTGTAGATCCTATAATTAAAACCATAACTTGCATATGAAATAGGAATATATTCATATGAGTTGTATGGTCTTAATGAGTTCTATAAATCTTAATACATGATTAATTGTCTTAATTCATATAGGGATGTATTGGATTAATAATTAATTATAGAATTGTTTGTCCTTAGAAGAGGCTAGTAATTAAATTAGGAAAACTCAGCTACTAATGATGTGGAATAAATTAGACTACAATAGATAGGTGATTCAATCCGAAATTCGTTAAGAAAATCATATCAATCACAAACTAATTGATTAACTAAATAGAATTAAGATTACTAATTTTGGCACTTAGTGATCAATCCTTATGGGTATGATACTTTACTAACCTCTGTATTACTTGTTTATGAAAGTGTACACTTGCACTTTTTAATAAACCATTTACACGTGTAATAGCACTATGTATCATGCATATTATAGAAGATGGCATACACAAAGCATATATATAGTGTATGAAATAAAGAGTTACTACCTTATTCCCTTTTTTTCCTGGCTCTAACTGTGTTCCGATGTAGGTAGGCTATCTGATCCTAAAATTTCCAAATTTACAAAGTAATGAGTCATTATCATTCATAGACTCTTTCCAAACTTAATTGTTGGTTAAGTTAGCTTAAAATTGCAAAATGACCAAAATACCCTTAGAGACCTCTTCTAAGTCCCTTTGTACCTGGTCCAACTATAATTTTTCCAAAAGTTTTCACTTAGGCTATCCCTACATAATTTTGTGTGTAGAATCCATTTTTGAACTCATTTTTTCCAAATTCATTTCCAAAAGACAATTTTGCCCTTGACAGCCCCTATGTAGGAGTTGAGGGGTCATTTTGTCTTTTCACATTCTAAGGCTTTTCACACTTCATGATCAATATGAACCCTACGTAATTTTCCCTTTTGAACACAATAGAACTATTGGATTAATAAAATTCTAGCCTTAACCCCCCAAATCAGTCTGGCCAAAACTTGCTCTAATAAAAGGGAAATTGTGCTTTCTTGATTTAATCCTCCAAACTCCTTCCTTTTCACTCCTACTTGTTTAACTTCTTAAACACTTATTAAACATGATTTATGGAAATTTGGGCAGCATAACCCCTTAGGGTTTCATGATCCCAAATTTACAAAATTCACCAAAACAGCCACAAATCAAACCAACATCAATAATAACCACCACAACAACAACATATGAACCAAGAGGATTAAAGTTCTTGATGTTACCTCTTGATCCTTCAACTTTATCTCTCTATGGAATCACCCTCTCTCTCTCTCTTCCCTACAAAATTTGCTTGCTACATATGATATTCATGAAGATATACAGGTTAGAAAAGGTTTTACACAAGCTAGAAGGCAAGAACACTTGAATTTGATCAAATAACCTTGAATTTTGCCTTCTTGAACCTCTTGAGCTCTCTCTTGTTCTTGAAACTCTTTCTCTCTCTGTTTTCCTTCTCTTAGCTAAGAATATGGCTTAATGGAAGAGATAAGAAGACTTTAAAATATCTCCAATCCACCTCCTTAAGTTTTATATATTTGAATGGAATTTCACCATGTGATTTTGATTTTTGGCTTTATATCTTTATACTTGGCTAAAGATAATGACACATGGCATATTCAATGTCCAAGTAAATATTTTTCCCTCCTATTTTCTCCCCTTGGACAAAATTCAAAGAGGAAGGAAAATAATAATTGCTTCTTGCATTTTCCATAATCTCTTTCATCAAATAATTAATTTTGTACATATACACTTTTTGACTTTTCAAACATCATATACTTGGCCATAATTACTTCAAAATTGTGATATTTATCACCAAATATTTTTTCCCCTTATTTTCTTTGTTTGGCCAAAAATGGTCTTTATTAATTGGGAAAATAATTTATCTTTTTGCTTTATTGGTAAATTAGCATTTTGCCTTTACATTTTTATAATTTATTAGGCCAAAGTGTTTCTTCCTCCTTTTCCTTTCCATTTGGGTCGAAATCCACCCTTAACATTGGCACAAGAATTGTGCTCTTTTTTTCTCCAAATTTTGGCCTTCACAATAGGCTTTTTGAAAAACAAACATTAGCTTCATGAATTGCTTTAGCCCAATTGCCATGTAACTTTAACTAAAGGTGATTTTGTCATTTTAATTGCATCCAAATTCACCATTTATTTTATTAAATGCCATAAATATTTATAAGGAATATTGGTGAATAAAAATTGGGTGTTACAGAATATGTATCCATATTATGATTTAAGGTCATCTGGTTAGTTTGGAAACTTGCATCTTTGTAACTAGTTTCACAGAGCTCATCATCCAATCCACCATATACCAAGAATAAGTCCTTAGTTATTCTTAAATACTTTAGGATATTCTTGATAGTAGTTCAATGACCCTTACTAGGATCATGTTGATATCTGTTGCTCATACTTAAGGCAAATGAGACATCCGGTTGAGTACAAAATATGACATACATGATAGATCTAATGGTTGAGGCATATAGAACCTTGCTCTTGCGATCTCACTGATTAGGTGTTCTAGGACACATATCCTTACTAAGATAGATGCCATGAGACATGGGCATGTAAACCCTTTTTGAATCTGACATACTGAACCTATGCAGTATCTCGTCTATGTATGTGCTCTGACATAGGCATATTAGTCTCTTGGATCTATCTCTATAAATCCTAATCCATGGGATGTAGGTGGCTTCACCTAAGTCATTCATTAAGAAAGATTTTCCTAACCAAGACTCACTCGGCAAGGTAGTAATGTCATTCCTAATGAGTAGGATGTCATCTACATAAAGTACTAGAAATATAACTATACTCCCACTAACCTTTTTGTAAACATAAGGTTCATTAGTATTTTGAATGACTACAAACTCTTTGAATACTTTATCAAAATGATGATTCTAGCTCCAGGATGCTTGCTTCAATCCATAAATGGATCTTTAAAGCTTGCATAATTTACCAGAGTCATCTGAACTCATAAAGCCTTCAAGTTGTATCATGTGCGCATCTTCAAGCAGCTTTCCTTTAAGGAAGGCTATTTTGATGTCCATCTGCCATATTTCATAGTCATAATATGCTGCAATGGTAAGAAGGGTTCTAATTGATTTGACCATTGCAACTGGAAAAAAAGGTTTCATCATAGTCTACACCATGAGTTTGAGTGAATACTTTTGCAACTAGTCATGCCTTAAAGACATTTACAAATCTATCCATGTCAGTTGTCTCCTTGAAAACCCATTTTCACCCGATGGTTTTTACACCTTCAGGTGGATCGACTAAAGTCCATACTATATTGTCATATATGGATTGCATTTCAAACTTTATGACATGTAGCCATTTCTCAGAGTTTGGTCCTACTATGGCTTCTTGATAGGTAGTTGACTTAATTTGCTCAATGATTAACAAATCACGGCTTTTAGTAATCAGAAATCCATATCCCTGAGACTGATGTCGTGTCCTATCAGATCTGCGTGGACCTTGTATAACTTGAGAAGGCTAAACAACATGTGTGAGTCTTCTCTGTTTTCCATCGATGGTTCTGTGCTATCTTGTGACTCTCAAACTTCTTCGAGATATACCTTGCTCCTATTTATTCTTTTAGAGATAAACTCTCTTTCTAGAAATATACAACTTTCGAATAACAAACACTTTGTTATTAGAGAGATTGTAGACATAATATCCCTTCATTTCCTTAGGATACCCCATGAAAAGACACTTTGAGAATCTGGGCACTAATTTATCTTAGGCTTATTGCTTAACCCATACCTCAAATCCCTAAATTTTGAGAAAAGATAAACTAGGTTTCTTTCCAGTCTATATCTCATATGGTGTCTTTTCAATTGACTTAGATTGAACACAATTTAGTGTGAATGCATCTATCTCTAGGGCATAGCCCTAAAAGGACACTGGAAGATATGTTTGACTCAATAGATTGAACCATATCTAATAGTGTTTGTTTCCACCGTTTAGAAATTCCATTCCATTATGGTGTCCCTAAAGAAATCAATTATTAGATTATCCTCAACTCCATAGATGGTCAATGAACTCTTGGCTCAAATATTCACCACCTTGATCAGATCGAAGTGCTTTAATCATTTTGCCAAGTTAGTTTTGTACTTCATTTTCGAATATTTTAAACATTTTAAAAGATTCAGATTTATGCATCGTTAGACAGATATATCCATATCTATGAAAGTTATCTATAAATATTATGAAGTACATATAACTTCCTCTGGCAGTTGTATTCAGTGGTCCATATACATCTGTATGTTTGAGGCCCAATAAATCAATGGCCTCTCACTATGCCCAGTAAAGGTGCCTTTGTCATCTTTCCTAATAAGCAAGACTCACATATATCATATGATTCAAAATCAAATGAGCTAAGAAATCCATATTGATGGAGTTTAGAAATACATTTCTCATTTATGTGGCCTAGACGACAATGCCATAGGTATGTCGGATTCAAATCATTTGACTTGATCCTTTTGGTAGTTATGTTATAGATGTTTCCACTATTAGGATGTTTCAAATTTAATATATAATGGCCAACATGCAAATTACCATTAGCATAGAAAACATCATTATGATAAATAGAATTTTTACTATTCCCAGTAATGGAAGTATAATCTTCCATATCCTAATAAGAAAGAGAAACAATATTATACTCCAAGCAGGAACATAATAGCAGCTGTTCAAAACTACCAAAAGCTTATTGGGCAAAACTAATTTATAAGTGCGTGCAACTAAAGCAGCAACTCTTGCTTTGTTTCCAACTTGTAGGCTACTTCACCCTTCTTCAGCTTTCTACTATTCTTAAGACCCTGCACATTTGTACAAATGTGCAAACTACATGCAATATCTAATACCCATGTAAAGGAAGTAGAAAGATAAATGTCTATAACATAAATACCTAAAGAGATAGCTCCACTATCCTTCTTCTTTTTCAGATCTTTGAGAGAGAGTTTGCAATTCCTATTCCAATGACTGGGTTCATTGCAGAAGAAGCATACTCCTTCCTTTGAAGGTTTTGCCATCTTAGGTGCAAGCTTAGTTTTGGGCTTGTTTGACTCTTTGGTCTTACCACATAAGCCATTACCCTTCCCCTTGGCCTTGCCTTTCCTTTTCATACCCTTTCCTTTCTAAACCATCAAAACAGTGTTGGCCTTTTTTTGAATGTTCTACTCAGTAGTTTTAACCATCCCATACAGTTCAGAAATTAATTTCTCTATATTGTTCATGTTGTAGTTCACAACAAACCGGTCATAACTTTCCAGGAGTGAGTTCAAGATCAAATCTGTAGCTAACTCATGGCTCATATGAAATTGAAGCTTCTCAAGGTATCAATTTAGCCTTTCATCTTTAACATATGAGCACTAACTGATGCCTTTGTGATCTTATAGCTTTCTTGCCTTGCTTATTGCTGGAACATTTCCTTGAGATGCACAATCATCTCATAAGTCTCCATAAGTTCCAGATCTCTTTGGAGCTTTAGAACCATATTGGCAAGCATCAAGCAACCTACATCCACAGAGTCTTCCTTATTCTTTATGTAAGCATCTTTCTGAGCTTTTAGAGCATTACCTACAAGCTCCTTAGGAATGGGTTGATCTAGGACATATGTTTTTCTTTCCTGCTTAAGAACAATTCTCAAGTTCCTGAACCAGTCAAGAAAATTTGTCCTATTAAGTTTGTCCTTCTGAAGGACTGATCATAATGATAGTATAGCAATATTACTAATCGACATGATTCTACATTAATATATGCAAAATTGGTTTGTAATCTCCTACTAAATTAACAACCCCTCAATGTAAAAATTAGTGGGCTAAGATCCATAGTTTGCTTAAATTTAAGTTTGCTTTCACAGGATGCTTAAATCAAGTCATTTAGGTAAGTAACCTCTTTACCAATCACATCACACATAACTCTTACATATTATGGGATTCAATCATCATATGATCTAGCATGTTTAATCCCATTAATGCCTTGAGATCCAAAACTATTTTGTTAATCTCAATTAAGTCAAAATAATAATGAATCTTTATGAGTAGCACCATTACTCATGGTTGTCTAACCAAGATAAATCAAAAGCATCCACTTTAGTGGAACTTACAATTGAGTGATCTAGGTTTTGACAAGTATGATAGTGCAAGCGTTTCACCCAAGAGGGGGGTGAATTAGGTGATACCAGAAATTTCGTTACGTATAAGAAAATTAACAGAATATTTAAAGCAGTTGAGAGCAAAGAGAAATATCATAGAAGTGTACACCGGAAGTTATACTAGTTCAGTTACAACCACTTTGACCTACATCCAGTCCTCAGAGCGTCTCTGAGAGTTTCACTATATTCTCTAAGATTCAATGGGTTCTTGGCACCTCAGTACACAGCAAGTTCCTTTACCTAGACACTCCCTGCCCCTTACACGTAATCAAATCCCCAACTCAAGGTTCCACAACCTTAAGTTGTCTCAATACAAAATATTGAGTTTGTAATGAAAACTCTCTCACAGAGCAAATATATAATCACTAAAGTACAATGAATGAGTATAAGAAAACAAAGCACAAAGAATGTATTGATCAATATGTGATTGCTTGTTCTGAGTTGTTGTTGTTTTCTACTTGAATGCTCCATATATAGAGATGATTTGTAGTGTTTGTTAGAAGCAATTCAAACATGTCTGTTAGAGTCGCGCAGCAATGGTTGACTATTCTTCAAATTTGAAAACTATTGGTTTGCGGTAGGTGAGATCTCCGACACTTAATTTTACTTTGCTCTTGTTGCATGATCTATTTATTGTTTCTCTGTAAATATACTTAGGATACTAATGCAATGAAGAGTTAATCATATAGATAACAAAATAACAAACATACAATTAAAGTCAAGCTTTCTGGATACTCCATCCCATTTTCTTCATCCAATCCATACTTCTTCAATAGCTCTTTCAGATACTTTGTTTGATATATGAAAATCCCATTCTTTCTTTGTTTGATTTGCAAACTGAGAAAGAAATTCAATTCTCCCATCATTGACATCTCAAACTCCCCCTGTATTGTCTCAGAAAATTCCTTACACAAGGTTTCGTTAGTAACACCGAAAACTATATCATCAACATATATTTGCATAATTAAGATATCATCGCGTTTTCATTTTGTAAAAAGTGTTGTATCAACTTTTTCTCATACAAAACCTTGATAAAAAAGAAATTTACTGAGCTTTTTGTACCATGCTCTAGGAGCTTGTTTTAAACCGTATAAAGCCTTTTTGAGTTTAAAAACATGGTCAGGTTTGGTTATATCTTCGAAACCTGGGGGTTGATCTACATATACTTCTTCCATGATGTAGCCATTTAAAAATGAACTCTCTACATCCATTTGATAGAGTTTGAATCCTTTTATTCATACAAAGGCTTAGAGTACTTGTATAGCTTCCAATCTAGCCACTAGAGCATATGTTTCCTCATAATCAATTCCTTATTCCTGATTATAGCCTTTGGCCACCAATCTTTCCTTGTTTTGACAATGATTATGGATTCATCAAGTTTGTTCTTGAATACCTATTTAGTACCAATGATCGGATGATCCTTAGGTCGGGGTACCAACTCCTAAACTTGATTTCTTTCAAATTGGTTTAGTTCTTCTTGCATTACTATAACCCAATCATTGTCTATAGGGCTTTGTCAATGTTAAAAGGTTCAATCTTAGAAATAAAAGCAGAGAAACTAACTTCATTGAAGATTCTATTTCTAGTTTTGACTCCATTATTCACTTCTCCTATAACTTGATCTAGGGGATGACTTTTATTGTATTTCCAAGTTCTAGGCTGTCCTAGTGACTGTTCATCTTCCTTAGTTTTATCAACATTTGGAATAAGAGATTTAGAAATAGATTGACCATTTTCTTAATTTAAAACAATTTCCTGCTCATCATTAATGGTTTTGTCAGAGGATTCAAATTCATCAAATACAATATGAATTGATTCTTCAACAACATATGTTCTTTTATTGAAAACTCTATATGCTTTGCTTCGGTTAGAATAACCTAGGAAAATTCCTTCATCTATTTTAGAATCAAATTTTCCTAAGTTATCTTTACCATTATTATGAATGAAACATTTACAACTGAAAATGTGTAAATGAACAAGTTTTGGCTTCCTTCCTTTGTATAGCTTGTATGGTGTCTTTCCAAGTTTTGTTCTAATGTAGGCTCTATTTGTAATATAGCATGTAGTGCTCATTGCATCAGCCCAGAAAACTTGAGACACGTTCTTTTCATTCAGCATTGCTCTAGCCATTTCAGTGAGCACTCTATTCTTATGTTCCATGACTCTGTTTTGTTAAGGTGTCCTTGGAGCAGAGAACTTGTGATCTATGCCATTAGTATCACAATATTCTTCAAAAGCTTGATTTTCTAATTCTCCACCATGATCTATCCTAATACCTGTAATGGACATACCTTTCTCAATTTGTACTTTCTTGGCAAAAACAATGAATTCTGTAAAGGTTTCATCCTTTGATGATAGAAAAATAGTCCGTGTAAATCTAGAAAAATCATCAACAATGACCAATGAATATAAGTTACTACCAAGGCTTTTAACTCTTGCTGGACCAACTAAATCTATATGTAGCAATTGAAGTGGTCGATTTGTTGTAATTTCATTTTTCGATTTGAAAGATGATTTAGTTTGTTTACCCTTTTGACATGCATCACAAATCAAATCATTTTTAAAACTTATTTTGGGTAATCTAAGAACTAAATCCTTTTTGAGTAGTTTGCCTAGTTGGTACATGTTGACATGAGCTAGTCTCTTATGCCATAACCAACTTTCATCGGTATTTTTTTTTAGAAAATAATTTTCAGAATCACTTCTATTGATATCAACAGTATAACAGTTACCTTCCCTTTTTGCTCTGAGCTTTGCCTTGATATTTTTCTTATCAAGTTGTAAGTCTTTCTTGTTGACAATTAGACATTCCTCTAAATCAAATATTACCAAGTTGTCTTTATCTGTACTTTGACTCATGCTCAGCAAATTATGACACAAGCCTTTAACATAATATACATCTTTGACTTGTATTCCTTTGTCATTTTTTATTTCACCAATTCCTGCTATCTTTCTGGATTGATTTCCTCCAAATTTTACCTTTCCACCTTCCTTAGGTTGCAATGAGGTAAAATTTTTGAAATCACCGGTCAAATATCTAGAGCATCCACTGTTTATGTACCATTTGTTGTTTTTGGATGCTTTAAGACATTTATGTAATCAAATACGATTAAGTCTTAAGAACCCATATCTTTTTGGGTCCTTTTGGGTTAGTGCAAAAGTTTTTTGGAACATATAAACCTTTAGGTACCCATTTGTAGGTTCTTATTTTCCTTTCTTCTTATGAATGCATAATGAAGTATAATGACCTTTTCTATTACAATAATTACAGTTTGTAAAAGGATTTGATGTATGCACAGAATGCTAAAAATAATTCAAGTATGATTTACCTCCAGCTTTCTTTCTTCCTTTCCTTCTATCTGATTTTGGATCATATCCAATTCCAGATCGATTATTCACAAATCGTTGAGCTTTTACAATTACATTTAGCATCTCACTACCTTTAGTGAATTTTTCAAGAGATTTAGTAAGATCAGTGTTTTTCTTTTTCAAGGAAGTACAGTTTTCACATTCCTTTTCAAAATTCTCTTTAAGTTCTATTTCAAGAGTTTTGTTTTTCTTTTTGAAAACAACTAGTTCTTTAACTACTTTGATAAATTCAAAATGTAAAGCATTATATTAGGAAAGTAATTCATCATAGGTAGGATAAGAATCAGTTACCTCTTCTTCTGTTTCTTTTTTAGCAACTAGATAGATATTGGCAACTTCCTCATCTTCACTTTCTTCGTTAGAAGAGCTATCTCCCCATATGGCATATACAAAGGCTTTCTTCTTGTTGTCGAATTTGCCTTTTCTCTTTTCTTTATTCTTCTGAATCAGTTATTGACATTCTAATTTGAAATGTCCTGGCTTTCCACATTCATAGCAGATGATGTGTTCTTTAATTCTTGTTCCTCCTTTCTGAAAGTTTTTGAATCATTGCCTTTCTTGTAAAACTTTCTGAATCATTTTATGATTAGGCCCATTTCATCATCGTCTAGCTCTTTATCGTCATTTTGTTCTTCTTCTTTTGCTTTCAGTACTAGATCTCTTTTCTTTTTGTCACAAATATCATCTAGTTCTCGTTTGAATTTTAATTTACTTTTATATTCAGAAAGGCTTCTGAATAGAGAAGCAACTGATCGCATTGACTCACCTTTTGCTTCCTCAATTGTAGTGACTTTTGCCTCCCAGTCTTTAGAAAGAAGATTTAGAATCTTTCGTACTTGGGTATGTTGATCATAAACTTTTCCAAGTGCTGCAAGTTGATTAACAAGGTAAGTATATCTAAGTTCAAATTCAGCTATCAACTTACCTGATGTCATCTGAAGTAAATAAAGCTCAGTAACCAAAATATTGATCCGGTTTTCTTTTATTCCTGAAGTTCCTTCGTGAGCTATTTCCAAGGCTTCCCACATTTCTTTAGCTGTTGGAAGTGTGCAGATTTTGAAGTACTCATTTTGACTCAAGGCACTTTGAATCATCGGAATTGCCTTACTATTGAGTGTGATGAGTTTATTGTCATTCTCATCATATTCTGCTGGTGTCTTGGGAACTCTCTATGAATCTACAATCTTTGCAGGTTTGTAGTTTACACTCTCAATCACATCCCACAGCTCATATTCAGTAGCCATTATGAAAACTCTAAACTTTACTTTCTAGAATGAGAAGTGTTCATCATTGAAACCCAGAGGTCATGTGATAGAAGCTCCGTAGGGAAGAATTCCTTCTCCCATGCTTGCCATTGGATCCTTCTTAGGCTATTAAACCTTAACAAGAAGACCTACGCTCTGATATCAAATGTTAGTGCAAGCGTTTCACCTAAAATCAAGGTGAATTGGGTGATACTAGAAATTACATTGCATATAAGAAAATTAGCAGAATATTTAAAGCAGTTGAGAGCAAAGAGAAATATCACCGAAGTGTACATAGAGAGTTATACTAGTTCGGTCACAACCACTTTGACCTACGTCCAGTCCTCAGAGCGTCTCTGAGAGTTTCACTATATTCTCTAAGATTCAATGGGTTCTTGGCACCTCAATACACAGCAAGTTCCTTCACCTAGACACTCGCTCCCCCTTATACGTTGTAATCAAATCCCCAACTCAAGGTTCCACAACCTTAAGTTGTCTCAATACCAAATATTGAGTTTGTAATGAAAACTCTTTCACTGAGCAAATATATAATCATTGAAGTACAATGATTGAGTATAAGAAAACAAAGCACAAAGAGTGTATTGATCGATGTGTGATTGCTTGTTCTCAGTTGTTGTTGATTTCTCTTTGAATGCTCCATATATATAGATGATTTGTAGTGTTCGTTAGAAGCAATTCAAACATGTCTATTAGAGTCGCACATAAACGGTTGACTATTCTTTTAATTTGAAAACTATCCGTTTGTGGTAGGTAGCGGTGGGTGAGATCTCAGACACTTTATTTGACTTTTCTCTTCTTGCATGATCTCTTTATTGTTTCTCTGTAAATGTACTTAGGATACTAATGTAATGAAAAGTTAATCATATAGATAACAAAATAATAAACATACTATTAAAGTCAAGATTTCTGGACTTCCTTACTCGAATGGTTGCTCGAGTGATCATGCTCATTACTTGAGTGGTCCCTCAAGTAATCATATAAAAAATATGGCAGTGTATAATTCAACATTTTTCATAAGTTATTACTCGACTAAAACATGGAGTAAGATACATCACAAACCTTGGAAATGCCCGATTACTCGAGTGGCCAAGCCTTTTCTTCACACGTTACTCGAGTGCTCCCTCGAGTAAGCTATCAAATAAGTTTGTAGATTACTCGAGTGGTTTCTAGAGTAAATTCATTCAAATCTTGGCCGAGAGTATGCTTACTTGATTACTTGAGTGACTACTCGAGTAATGCTTTAAATAATCTACATATCACTCGAGTAATCCCTTGAGTAAAGCTTTTTATCACTTGGTTACTCGAGTGGCTACTCGAGTAAATTGAAGCATTTCTTGGGCGAGAGCTACTCAAAGATTTTTTACTTGGCTACTCGAGTGGTGACTCGAGTAATGCCTTGTGTTATTGATGTTACTCGAATCTCTACTCATGTAAAGGTCTATATAACTTTGCTAATTACTCAAGTGGTCCCTCGAGTAACTTCTTCCAAATTTTGGTAGTACTTCTCTGAATGAAATTCTTCATGATTACTCGAGTAAGAGTTTCCCTTACTTGAGTAGTCACTCAAGTAACCCATCAAAAAATTTGCTCATTACTCCAACAGTTACTTCAAGTAATACTTTGTGCCATTTATTGCTTTGTTCAATGTTATCAAATCCTTTTTATATTATTGATCCAATCTTTGTTATCATCAAAACACATAGGATCTAACAAAGTATTCACTAATTGATGGCATTATGACTTAATATTTCATTTGGAGGGCTTAATCAATTATTTCATATATATGGATGCATATATCGTGGTTATATCTCATATAAATATACATATATATGTAAAATATGCATGTAATGATCTAATTAAAGGAAACATAATTTAAACGTGACACAATTTAGCTCACCTAACCTAAATCCTCTCAAGCCAGTGAGAAGACCTCTCCAGTAAGAAAAGAAAAATACATTGAGAAACCTTGTTTAAATATATGAGGGGAGTGAGATGGGAAGAGAATGTACATCCAGACTATGTAGAGGAAGGCACAACATGCACGCCCTATTTAAAAAAATTTACAACCCTTGTAAAACTAGAGCCATATTGTTCACCATATCCAAACAATTTTAGAAATTAAAACCACAACAAATAACAATGCATACAATATCAAAAGCAATAATTGTTATGATTATGTCGTGCTACGAATAGTTAGCCACGATGGTCCTGCTAATTCCTTATTAAATTAAGAGTGATCCTACCTTTTAATAAGAATGATCCTATCAGTACTAGAAAGGCAGAGGTATGCTAATTTGGTATTGTTGGCTTCTATCATACTAGCTTCCTCATATTTTGCTTGATTTTCAAAATTTTTGACACTAGTAGTAGAGGCATCACATATCTCCAAGAATAGTTATAAATCTTTTTAATCTATTGATCCTTAACATTTCATGTAAGAGATCCCTATATATTTCTACTCAACATGCTGCCTATGAAATTTTGAATCTGACAACCCCATAACACAAGAGTACCAAAGCCAGGCCAGGTTTTCCTTAGTCTCCTATCCTTCTCGATTAATTGCCATCAATCAAATCCAAAGCAATATATCACATATAACTTATATATCACGTATACAATTTATAATCGAGACAAAACCTCAAACTCAACTTAAACACACAATTGACTTGGTTCTAATGCCATTGTTGGGATTACTAGGTATAGTAGAAAATTAAAATTCAAGAGTTTTCCAATCCCTACTGCTGATCAGTTAACGATGTTTAAATCGAGTAGTAGAAAAGCATACTTTTCTTATGTGTTTAGTCTTTCTTTTCAACCTCAAAGAGTTAACAACTTGGATTAGCTCCCTCTACGGGTATCCACACGAATAGGAATCTAACATGAACAGCGTGCTAGTGCCACCAACGTCTCTCTCTAGAGTTTTCTTTTCTTATGGCTCTCTATCTTTCTTTTTTCATCAACCATAGAAAACCCTAGCTCACCCTTTGTAAATAACTAGTCAGGGCTCTCTATTTTTTTGATGGATATTGGATTATTAAAATTAATCTTAATTAATTTCAAAATTGATATCATATAAGTTAACACTTGTCTTTTGATAAGCAAATAAAATAAATATGGTTTAATTAAAATCTGTCCAATAGTTTTAATTTAACCTATTTATTTAATCTAAATAAAGAGCTAATGGAAATAGATTTAATTTATCTTTATAAATTAAATCCTAGATGTTATATCTTTATTATGTTAGTTATTAAATTTAATCTTTCAGATAAAACTAAATTTAAAACTAACACAATATAATAATATTATCATATATAATATATATATGTGTGTGTGTATTTCGTAAATACATATATGTGTATATAATATTATTAATTTTCTTTTTAAATATATATATATATATATATATATATATGTATATTCATCTACCCTAGATTAACCATTATATTCATTAAATCTAGACATATCTTAGATTAAATGAATTTGGACATTATAGCTCATATTGGGCTATTTTTGTATGCGACCCTATAGGCCCATATGAATTTGGCAGTAAGCCAATGACTATACAAACCTACAAGTCATAAGTGGCCTCTAGCAAGATATTATTACGACTACCTATTTCATGTGAGGATTGAAAAACTGATGCAACTTATTATACAACCATATCACGTCCCTTTTCGTCACACAATATTTCAGTCAAGGATGAGGCATGGAGAATGTCATCCTCCTATTCCTAACCATTACTTTCTTGATCCCTGAGTAGTCTAACAATAGAAATGGAAACTCTTTTCCATTGTAGTATGGCCATACATTTCTCAGACTCACTCATTGAGAGGCTCAGCAATATCTCTTTACTATGTGAGGGACAAATTCCATCTTCACTATTCACATTCCTCTACATGAAAACATCAAGCTTGAACATTGCCTTTATCATCACCTGGCCAAATATGACTTTTAACTAGGTCAAATCTAAGTGACTCTCATGTAGGAATCCATGATGATCTTAGGTCAAAGGGCATAGTGATGTGGTTATACATGAGACAAACTTATGACTTGATCCATGTAGCTTTCTTCTAATAGGTGGGTCTAGCACCTTATACTCTTACAAGTGCCTAAGGCTTTGATTCATATCTCCATACCGAAGTTGGCAATCGGCCAATAACTATACTAACCCATAAATTGCAAGGAGCCTCTAGTAAGACATTATGACTACCCAATTCATATAAGGATCATTAACCCGAAGCAACCTGTCATACAACTTTGTCATGTCACTTTTGCCACACAATATTTCGGCCAAGGATGATGCATGAATAATGTCATCTTACTGTTCCTGACTATTACTTTTCTGATTCTTAAGTAATATGATAATATAAATGGAAACTCCTTCCTATCGTAGTATGGCCAAACATTTCTCAGACTCACTTATTAAGGTGCCTAGTAATATCTCTCCACTAATGTGAGGGACAAATTTCATCTTGACCATTCATATTCCTCTACATGGAAACCACCAAGCATGATTGTAGTCTTTATCATCACCTGGTCAAAGGTGAATTTTGACTAGGTCAAAGCTTAGCTACTCTCATGTAGGAATCCATGATGATCTCAAGTTGATATGAATAGTGACACCGTTATTCAAGAGATAAGCTTATGACCTGATCCATGTAGCTTTTTCATGGTGGGTCGGTCCAGTACCTTGTACTCTTACAAGTGCCTAAGACCTTGATTCATATCTCCATACCTTATCAAAGTCATACTGGTCTCACTTCATCTTTGCTCCCGTATACATAACAGACCAAGGACAATTAGGACAATCTTTATGATTTATCTAAGGATACAATTATCACAGTGAGCATGCGAATAATATGATAACAAAAATGAAGAAAATCAATAAATAATAATGTTCAAAGTGCAATAATTGGCCCTTATGACATAATTTCCAACACTTGTTTCTTCAAGCTCACTTCTCTCTCAATTTTTCTTAACTTGACCAAAATATGGCCTCATGAAAGAGATAAGAAGCTCTTAAAAATATCACTTCAACGTTCTTGAAATAATATAGTTTGACGCTAATTTACCATGTGCTTTTACTTTTATTACTTCTTACTTTTTACTTGGCTCAAAATAATTCCGCATGGCATGTTTAGCTTCCAAGTATTTATCTTTCCTTCCATTTTCTCCATTTGGCCGAAATTCAAGAGAGTAATGGGAAATAATTAATACTTCTTGAATTATCATAATTCTCTTTCTTTAAATAATAAATTAATCCATATTTACTTTTTGATTTTTTAAACTTCATTTACTTGGCCACAATTGCTCCCATATTTGGATATTTATCTCCAATTTATTATTTTCCCTCCTATTTTCTTATTTGACCGAAAATGGTCTCAAGAAAATGGGAAAATAATTAACTTTTTGCTTATTAGCAAATTACCATTTTGCCCATTCATTTTTGTGATTTATTCTACCAAAGTGTTTCTTCTTCCTTTTTCTTTCCTGTTTGGCTAAAATTCACCATTCTTATTAGGCCAAAACTTTTGATATTCATTTCTCAAATTTGGGCTTTAATAGTAGACATTTTGGAAGACAAAAAAATTGGATTTTTTGTCTTGTTGTAGCCCAATTTTCATGTAACCTCAACTAAAGGTTTTTTTGTCATTCCAAATGCACCAAAATTCACCATTTTATTCTTTTAAATGCCACAAATACTTACAAGGCATATTGGTGAATAAAAATGGGGTGTTACAGCTCCGCCCCATTTAACAAATTTTATCCCCAAAATTTGCTACATATACATAGGCATGAACTCCTGATAACGCTTCTTTATATCTTCTTCTATTTCCCATGTTGTTTCTCTAGGAGATAATCACTTCCAAAAAACCTTTATAAATGGGATATTCCAGTGTCTGAGCTATTTCTCCTACTGATCAATGACTCGCTTAGGTGTGACCTCGTATGTCAGATTATCCCATATATACATATCTTCATATTCCATGAGCTATAATAATGTTAGGATGATTTAATTAGATTCCCACATGAACCACTTATAACACCTGATTGGACCCATAATTTGTGTTCTACTATGCCAATTACTGGCCCGTTTCAACTCAATGTTGTTTCCACTTGATTAGGATCTGATAGATCCCAATTTGTGGCAATTCCTGACATGTTGTCTCACAATGTCTTAGTACCACTCTTAGGTGCTTCTTATGTTCTTCTATACTTATAACTTTTAGCACATTATCTGCCATCCACCAATTAACTCCTAGTATAGCCTCAAGTTAGTGGAATAATAGGAAAATCAATTATGTCTCTCATTTCATCAGAGATACCTCAATCAATCATTTAAGGTAATATTTTATGATCATAATCTTTCCCTATGTTAGGCTTAGTAGTTAGCAACCTTTCAAAATCCCTTTCTACAAGGATACATATCCATAAGAATATTGTTCCTCATTTCATGGATCATCACTAGCCCAAATACTCAAGTTAGGCAAAAAAATAATATCTTAGGTACTTTAACCAGGGCCAAATCCCATTAAGTATATCATTAGGAGTATTCTGTATCTACCCTCACTCCTCAGGTCACTCTTCAGCGCAATTTTGAATACATCTACTAGCCTAAGGACACATAGGTCTACTACAACAATCAGGCATTTAGGATCTATCATTTTAGGGTCTCTAACCCAACTTTTAGGTTCATAATGAAATCTAGAACCTCAATATCATATAGATCGGGAATCATTTCTCTCAATTACACCCAATAAGCATGCTAAAGGTGTGATTAATAGTGCCTATTCCAACCTTCACAGTTTTTGGGTATTATTCTCAAAACATTACTGAAGGTTTAACACTATCCACAAGGTTCAAACTTCTATTATGGAATAAAACAATCATGCAACTAAATCACATTTTGAGCTAAGTACTATTTCGGCTTAAATTGGGTTCAAGCCTATCCTCAACCTTCAGTATCATAAGTTCGGATCCTCTGGGATCAATATATGGTAAAATTACTACTTATAATATAGCTCCATATATCATATATATATTCCCTTAACACCATGGTGTTATAAGGATCATCAGCTAGCACAGAGAACCCTCAAGACAGTCACTATGCCTTAAGTTTCTATAACCTCATCAAATGAACCTTTTTGGGTAGTACTCACCGTGATAGAAATATTCTAAATTAAAATCAGTACTTACATCATCATCATCTCCATGCTTCTAAGCATCCTTTAAATCATCTAAGTAAGATGATTATTAGCCATGGAGAAACCTTATGATATCACTATTCCTCAAGTCTCCATAACCTTGCCAACTCAACTTCCTAGGGGTTCATCCATCCTAAGATTTTCCTGGGTTGAGCACACTTAACTTTTATGTGCCTATGCCAAAAGGTAGATACCAGCTCTATCTACTGCTAACCACAAGTACCCTGAGACTACCCTTGTCTCAAAAATCATGCTAACTATCTTTGGCTAACTAAATACTATGTGGTCTTCACATTGGCCTTGGCCGTAACTATTCCCTCAGGTTTCACAATATCCTTAGACCACCTTTAGTCTAGTATTGTACTACTTGCTGCCCTTCAGGTATACGCTGATCTCCAGGGTTGGTTCACAGACTAGGGTGTTTCACTTCTCTAATATCCCTTTTTGTGCATATTTTCTGTCACTGTATACTTAAGACAATTTTAGTATACTATCCTAATGCTAGAACTGCTTTTGCTCTAATACCAAAAAGTAAAAATCTACCTTACATACCACTTATTATCGGTATTAATCAGAGTAGTAATTGCACAATTTGATGGGCACATAGAAATAACAAAAATATACTGATATTATTGAATCAATATTGCTTGATTATATTATAGGAGTTCCCCAAAGCGATTCGCACACAACAATTACAGACCTTAAAACAATAAAAGGTCTTCAGATAACCAACATCTCTTGTGCTCGTCTGGAACCTTCTGTTGCCAGTAATTATGATTTTGCCCTCTGATCCGCTGTCTGCTACTGAAAACCTTGTACAATTATGGAAAAGGGAGATTCAAAGAATCTCAATAGTAACATACAATCAGACATATATGCTGTGAAAACATATATACCATGAATATGTTATGTGAAATGATATAATACTATGTGCACACTGTCCAAGCCTAAGCAACTGTTTGCAACCTTAGCTTAACTTTACGACTTCGTTGGGTCCCAGACCACAACGAAGCTAATATGCGTGTCCAAGACACTATGCTCATATTACAGAAGATGACATACACAAACAAACAATAATCACATAGTGCATAAAAGAAAGAGTTACTACCTGGAATTGCCCTTTCCTACTCTATTATCTGTTCAATACCTTTGGTTCAGCTCGAGCTATTATTGATTCCCATAACATAAAGTTAACATGTATTGGTTATTACTTGAATTATTACTACCTTTAATCATAGTTTGTTAGTTATCTATCACAGTTTCAGTGATTTCTGTATAGTACAATTCTGCATAGTACATTTTCACTGTTTCCATAAAACTTATAGATTTTTAGTCAACTTTGGAAAATCAAAATTAATTATAGGAAATTCCAAATTGACTGGTTTTAAAGCCTATATGAAGCTCTTTAAGTGTTATTTTAAATAAAAATACTTAAGTTTGACCACTGCAATCACATTGTTCCTAGATATTTGTCAAACTTCCTATGTTCTAGATTTTCTTCCAGAAATAGGGCACAAATTCAAAAATCCATATCTTTTAATCTACTAGTCCAAAAATTATGTTATACCTATCAAATTAAAGACCTACATATCTACTTTAATCCTATAAAATTTCATAATATTTGGACAAGGTTTGTCTAATGAAATTCATTTCACAACAAAACTGCTTCCAGGAATTAAATCAAACACATTTCTTCTAAACTTCTACAATTTCCAGATTTAGACACAATTATCCAAAAATCATGAACACATGTATTCCCATAAAATTTTTTGTGAAGAATCCAATGCAATCATCAAAAACACCAAATTCTAGTTCCAATATAGCAAAAATGCCCCTGGACAAAATTTGAAAGTTAAAGAGAAACATGGATATTCTTGATTCCACTTGGTTAAACACTTCCTCTTCACTTATATTCCCATGATTAACACTTAAACACTTATCAATCAATTAATAAAGATTTGGGCAGTATAACCCCTTAGGGTTTGCATCCCTATAATCATAAAGAGAGCAAAGCAAGCCACCAAACAACCACAACAACAATCAAACATCTTGAATCAGCCAAGATTACAAGGTTTTATGGCTTACCTCTTTTTCCTCCACTTCCTCTCTCTAAACCATCCTCTCTCTCCTCCTTGTTTCTCTTGGTTTTTCTTTTTATGTATGCATTTCAAGAAGGAATAGAGATTATGAGAGATTTTCCATAAATTAGAGACAAGAAAAAGTGAGATTTGCTTGCAAACTTACCAAGTTTGCTTCTTGAGCTTACTCTCTCTTCTCTTCTTATGCTTGTTCGTCCAACTATTTCTCTCTCTTTACTCTTAATGTTTGGCTAAAAATATGGCCAAAGAAGAGATAAAAATTCACTCAAAATATCATCATCCACCTCCTTTAATATATAATAGTTTATTGTATTAAACACATGCCCATATGTTTTTAAATTTTCTTCATCTTTTACTTGGTTACAATTGT
Source organism: Inga leiocalycina (assembly GCA_963242795.1). Classification (NCBI taxonomy): domain Eukaryota; kingdom Viridiplantae; phylum Streptophyta; class Magnoliopsida; order Fabales; family Fabaceae; genus Inga; species Inga leiocalycina. The sequence continues at coordinate 48,141,585 of OY725327.1, read as the reverse complement.
TTTCTCTTGGCTCTCTTCAAGTTAATGTAAGCTGGCCCTTTAAAGGACCAAATAAGCTTTTTGAATTAGCCTCTTCTATCTCATTGAATTTAATATGGAATGGCCATTTTATACATATTTCACTTTATTGACTTTCAACTACAATTTACTGGTTAATATTGCTCCCTCTTAATTAAATTTGAGCCAAGTATTAATTTCCTTTCTTGCTCCCCTTTTTGATAGAAAGTTATCCCAATTGAAGGGAAAAATAAGTGGCTTCATGCTTCATTGGTAAATTAGTATTTTGCCCTTAAATTTTTCCATTTTTTTACACTTTACTGGAAATCACACAGAATTTTCACCAAACTTTTAAAATTCATATCAAATTGTATAGATGTTCAATTGGAATAGTTCCAAAGGCTATGTGACCCTTATGTTAGATCCTACATGTTTTGATGATAACAAAGATTGGACTAATGATAAAAGAGGATATGATAACAAATGAATTTGAATAAAGTAAATAAATGGCTGACAAAGCATTACTTGAAGTAAGCACTGGAGTAATGAAGAAGATTTGAGAGGAAGATCAAAGGAAAAACATCACTGGCAGTTTTTGTCTGTGTTTACTCGAGTGACCACTGGAGTAAGGAACATTGTTACTCGTGTGGGCACTCGAGTAATGTTGAAAGAAAATGTTTTTGAAAGCATTGCCAAAATTAGGAGGAAGTTACTTGAGTAGCCATTTGAGTAATCTACAAACTTATATGAGCTATTACTCGAGTAACCACTCGAGTAACACATAAGAAAAAAGTCATTACTCGAGTAGCCAATTGAGTAAGCAGGTCAAAAATCTTCCAGTAGCTCTTGACCAAGAAATGCAACATTTTACTCAAGTAGCCACTCGAGTAACCATGTGAGGAAAAGGCATTACTTGAGGGAGCACTCCAGTAATCTGCGAAGTTATTTGATCCATTACTCGAGGGATCTCTCGAGTAACCAGGTAAGCAAACTCTCAGCCAAGATTTGAATGACATTACTCGAGGGAATAATCAAGTAATCTGCAAAATTATTTGAAATCTACTCGAGGGAGCACTTGAATAACTTTTGAAGAAAACATAAGGCCACTCGAGTAATCAGATTCCCAGAGTCAGTTCCCGAGTAACTTGTGAAGGAAAGACTTGGCCACTCGAGGAATAAGGTATTTCCAAGGTTTGTGATCTATCTCACTCTATGTCTTACATGAATAATATCTTATTAAAAATGTTGAATTACCCACTGCCATATTTTTGATAGGTTTACTTGAGGGACTACTCGAGTAACAAACATAATTACTCAAGTAGCCACTCGAGTAATGAAGTCCATAAATCATGTTTTTATCGAATGTTTATTAAATTGTTTTCTATGTGATTAACTCTTCATTGCACTAGTATTCTAAGCACATTTATAGAGAAACAATGAAGAGATCATGCCAAAAGTGAAAAGTCAAATAAAATTTTGAACATTCACCTACCGCTACCTACCATAAATGGATAGTGTTCAAATTCAAAGAATAGTCAATTGTTGTTACGCCATTCTAACGGACATGTTTGAATTGCTTCTGATGGACACTACAAGTCATCTATATATATGGAGCATTCAAATAGTAGAAACAAGAATTGAGAACACACAAACATACACTGATCAACACACTCTTAGTACTTTGTTTTCTTATACTCATTCATTATACTTCAGTGATTATATATTTTCTCTGTGGGAGAGTTTTTCATTACAAACTCAATATTTGTTGTTGAGACAACTTAAGGTTGTAGAACCTTGAGTTGGGATTTGATTACAACAAGTAAGGGAGAGTGAGCGTCCAGGTGAAGGAACTTGCTGTGTACTGAGGTGCCAAAAGCCCACTGAATCTTGGAGAATATAGTGAAACTCTCAGAGATACTCTGAGTCCTGGACGTAGGTCAAAGTGGTTGTGGCCGAACCAGTATAACTCCCGGTGTACACTTTGGTGATATTTCTCTTTGCTCTCAATTGCTTTAAATATTCAGTTAATTTTCTTATACGCAACGAAATTTGTGGTTTCACCCAATTCACCGCCCTCTTGGGTGAAACGCTTGCACTAACATTTGGTATCAGAGTGTAGGTCTTCTTGTTAAGGTTTAACATCCTAAGAAGGATCCAATGGCAAGCATGGGTGAAGGCATTCTTCCCAACGGAGCTTCTATCACATGACTTCTAGGTTTCAATAGCAAACACATCTCATTCTGGAAAGTGAAGTTCAGAGTCTTTGTAATGGCTACTGAATATAGGCTGTGGGATGTAATTGAGAGTGGAAACTACAAACCTAAAAAGATTGTAGATTCACAAAGAGTTCCCAAGACACCAGTAGAATATGATGAGAATGACAAGAAACTCATTATACTCAACAGCAAAGCAATTCTAATGATTCAAAGTGCCTTGAGTCAAAATGAGTACTTCATAGTTTGCACACTCCCAATAGCTAAAGAAATGTGGGAAGCCTTGGAAATAGCTCACGAAGGAACTTCGGGAATAAAAGAAAACCGGATCAATACTCTGGTCAATATAGAAAGCTAGGACATTTCAAATCAGAATGTCAAGAACTGATTCAGAAGAATAAAAAAAAGGTAAATTCTATAACAAGGAGAAAGCCTTTGTATCATCCATATGGGGAGATAGTTCTTCTGACGAAGAAAACAATGAAGAGGAAGTAGCCAATATCTGTCTAGTTGCTTAAAAGGAAACAAAAGAAGAGGTAACTGATTCTGATCCTACCTATGATGAATTACTTTCCGAATATAATGCTTTACATTCTAAATTCATCAAAGTAGCTAAAGAACTAGTTTTCAAAAAGAAAACCAAAGCTCTTGAAGTAGAACTTAAAGAGAATTTTGAAAAGGATTGTGAAAATTGTACTTCTTTGAAAAGGAAAAACATTGATCTTACTAAAATCTTGAAAAATGCCCTAAAGGAAGTGGAATGCTAAATGTAATTTTAAAAGCTCAGCAATTTGTCAATGATCGATATGGAATTGGATATCATCCAAAATCAGACAGAAGGAAAAGAAGAAAGAAAGTTGGAGGTAAATCATGCTTGAATTATTTTCAGCATTCTGTGCATACATCAAATCCTTTTGCACATTGTAATTATTGTAATAGAAAAGGTCATTATACTTCATCATGCATTCATAAGAAAAAAGGAAATATAGGAACCTACAAATTGGTACCTAAAGGTTCATATGTTCTGAAAAATTATTGTACTAACCTAAAAGGACCCAGAAAGATGTGGGTTCCTAAGAATTAATTGTATTTGATTGCAAAAATGTCTTAAAGCATCCAAAAACAACAAGTGGTACATAGACAGTGGATTCTCTAGATATATGACCGGTGATTTTGAAAGTTTTACCACATTGCAACCTAATGAAGGTAGAAAGGTAAAATTTGGAGGAAATCAATCTGGAAAAATAGCAGGAATTGGTGAAATAAAACATGACAAACGAATACAAGTCAAAGATGTATTTTACGTTGAAGGCTTGTGTCATAATTTGCTGAGTGTAGGTCAAAGTGTAGATAAAGACAACTGGATAATATTTGATTTAGAGGAATGTCTGATTGTCAACAAGAAAGACTTACAACACAATAAGAAAAATATCAAGGCAAAGCTCAGAGTTAAAAGGGAAGGTAACTGTTATACACTTGATATCAATAGAAATAACTCTAAAAATTGTTTTATGAGTAATGCCGATTAAAGTTGGTTATGGTATAAGAAACTAGCTCATGTCAACATGTACCAACTAGGCAAACTACTCAAAAAGGATTTAGTTCTTGGATTACCTAAAGTAAGTTTTTAAAATGATTTGATTTGTGATGCATGTCACAAAGGTAAACAAACTAAATCATCTTTCAAATAAAAAAATGAAATTACAACAAATCGACCACTTCAATTGATACATATGGATTTAGTTGGTCCAGCAAGAGTTAAAAACCTTTGTGGCAACTTATATTCATTGGTCATTATTGATGATTTCTCTAGATTTACATGGACTATTTTTCTGTCATCAAAGGATGAAACCTTTGTAGAATTTATTATTTTTGCCAAGAAAATGCAAAATGAGAAAGGTATGCCGATTGCTGGTATCAGGACAGATCATGGTAGAGAGTTTGAAAATCAAGCCTTTGAAGAATATTGTGATACTAATGGCATAGATCACAACTTCTCTGCTCAATGGACACCTCAACAAAACGGAGTCATGGAACGTAAGAATAGAGTCTCACTGAAATGGCTAGAGCAATGCTGAATGAAAAGAACGTGTCTCAAGTTTTTTGGGCTGATGCAATAAGCACAGCATGCTATATTTCAAATAGAGCCTACATTAGAACAAAACTTGGAAAGACACCATACGAGCTATACAAAGGAAGGAAGTCGAATTTTGCTCATTTACATATCTTTAGTTGTAAGTATTTCATTCATAATAATGGTAAAGATAACTTAAGACAATTTGATTCTAGAGCAGATGAAGGAATTTTCCTAGGCTATTCTAACCGAAGCAAAGCATACATAATTTTCAATAAAAGAACATGTGTTGTTGATGAATCAATTCACATTGTATTTGATGAATTCGAATCCTCTGATAAAACCATTGATATTGAGTAGGAAGTTGTTTTAAATCAAGAAAATGATCAATCTATTTCTAAATCTCTTATTTCAGAAGTTGATCAAACCAAGGAAGAAGATCAGTTACTAGAACAACCTAAAGCCAAGAAATACAATAGGAATCATCCCCTAGATCAAGTCATAGGAGATGTGAATGAAGGAGTCAAAACTAGAAATAGAATTTTCAATCAGGTGAGTTTTTCTGCATTCATTTCTGAGATTGAACCTTCTAACATTGACGAAGCCTTATCAAACAATGATTGGGTTATAGCAATGAAGAAAAACAAAACCAATTTGAAAGAAATCAAGTTTGGGATTTGGAACCCCTACCTAAGGATCATCCGATCATTAGCACTAAATGAGTATTCAAGAACAAACTTGATGAATCTGTAATTATTGTTAGAAACAAGGCAAGATTGGTGGCCAAAGGCTATAATCAGAAAGAAGGAATTGATTATGAGGAAACATATGCTCCAGTGGCTAGATTGGAAGCTATACGAGTACTCTGGGCCTTTGCATGCATCAAAGGATTCAAACTCTATCAAATGGATGTAAAGAGTGCATTTCTAAATGGCTACATCATGGAAGAAGTATATGTAGATCAACCTCTAGGTTTTGAAGATGTAACCAAACCTGACCATGTTTTCAAACTCAAAAAGGCTTTATATGGTTTAAACCAAGCTCCTAGAGCAAGGTACGAAATGCTCAGTAAATTTCTTATTGATCAAGGTTTTGTACGAGGAAAAGTTAATACAATACTTTTTACAAAACGAAAACTTGATGATATATTAATTGCGCAAATATATGTTAATGATATAGTTTTCGGTGCTACTAACAAAACTATATGCAAAGAATTTTCTGAGATAATGCAGGGGGAGTTTGAGATGTCAATAATGGGAGAATTGAATTTCTTTCTCGTTTTGCAAATCAAACAAAGAAAGAATGGAATTTTCATATCTCAAATGAAATATTTGAGAGAGCTATTAAAGAAGTATAGATTGGATGAAGCAAATGGGATGAATAAACCCATAAGCTCAACCACATTGCTTGATGCGGATGTTAAGGAAAAAGATTACAACATCACAAAATATAGAGGAATGATTGGATCATTACTCTATCTCACTGCAAGTAGGCCTGATATTCAATTCATTTTAAGCATGTGTGCAAGATATCAATCAGCACCTAAAGAGTCACATGCTGAAACTGTCAAATGTATCTTCTGATATCTTGCTGACACAACAGAATTGGGTCTCTGGTATCCCAAAGGAAGAAGTGAATATCTAGTTCCATTCTCAGACTCTGATCATGGAGGATACAAGACGGACAGAAAGAGTACGAGTTGACAAGGCCAATTTCTTGGAGGCTCACTTGTGTCATGGTTTAGTAAGAAATAAACTACAGTGTCTCTTTCATCAATGGAAGCTAAGTATGTTGCAGTATCAAGTTGTTATGCACAAGTAATATGGCTAAAGCAACAACTCTAGGATCTTGGTATTTATTTGAAAGAGACACCAATATACTGTGACAACACTAGCATGATAAGCTTGGCAAAGAATCCTATTCAACATTCCAGAACCAAGCATATTGATGTTAGACATCACTTCATCAGAGATCATGTCCAAAAGAAAGATGTCAAAGTGATATTTATTCCAACTCATCTTCACCTAGCTGATATCTTCACAAAACCTCTTGCGAAAGATCAATTTTTGTATATTAAACAAGAATTGGGAATGGTAAATCCCAATGAATTGTAAGTTATTTAGTGTTTACAAAATGTTAGATGATATTATTTATTGATGTTTTGATAATTACTAACTTAAGCATCAGAGTTTCTAGCAATTTATTTTGCATGATCATAATATTCTGTTTTGGAGTATGAAAAGCAAAGGTTAACAGAGGACAACATTATTGGAGGGACAACTTCAAGTAATGAGCATTACTGGAGTGACACCTTGAAGTAATGGATGTATTACTCGAGTAGCCACTCAAGTAATGAACTTGAAAATGTGCCAGTGAAGCATTAATTTCAAATGAAATGGCACAACGATTGGAAATGAACAGTCAAAAGGTAAAGAGATAGATTACCTGAGGGAGGCCTCGAGTGAACTTCAACGTTACCCGAGTAAGGCCTTCAGTGAACCTGGGTGTAGATCTCAAATCTGCTAAGTTTCAGCTCAAATTTGTTCTAAAAAATCATCAAATTTTTGAGGGAATATACATGGGTAATTACAATATTATTCATGTCAGGTACACTCTCAAATTCACTGTATTTTAAAATTTCTTGTATGATCACTCGAGTAGATACTCGAGTGATACTAATGATCACTCGAGTAAGCCCTCAAGTAATGTCGGGCTCTAGGTTATTTCAGTCGATACTTGGTTATTTCTCATAAAATCACCTCGAGTGATTCTCCTAGTGCTCTCACAAAAACTTTTCAAAATCTTTTTCTCTTCCCATAACCGTCAAAACCTAGTGATCTATGCTTACAAAAACCTCTCAGATTGCACTGAATCATCTGCCCTAATCTCACGACGCTCGGTCTCTATTTTTCTAGAAACCATTGATTTTCTCAAATCACAATGGTGAGGACAAAATCTCCCAATCTTAGCACTCCTTCTGAGTCCTCTGAACCATATCAACCCTCTGATTCACTTTCCTCTCCTCCTACCAAGAAAAGAAAGATTTCTCCTAAACCTAAAACTAAAGCCAAATCGCAAACCAAGCCAAAGGTATAAAGGGTTGTGATTAAGGAGCCCATTGCCACAAGAGCTCAATCCAAGAAGAGTTCACCTCCTAGAAGAGGCAAAGCAATAAAAGAGCCATCTCCTCCTTTTCTCATTCATCCAAAACACCCACTTTTTCTCCTAAACCTCTTAAAAAGCCTAAGGTTAATGAGAAGCTTACCAAAGTCATGGTAGGCATGCTTGAAGAAGCTTTTCAATCTAAGGAAGCAAAGAAAGGGCAATCTTCAAATCAACCAGAAGAGAGGGATAAAGAAATCACATTTCCTCCAAAGGGATTCAACGTGAGCAAGCTTGAGGAATCTCAGAAGTACCTGCAGTACTTTGCAAGAAGAAATGTGTGCAAGATGGATTACATTGACTATAAGGTTTTTCAAGAGGTGTTGAAATTCAATCTGAGTCCCTATCTTGATTCCTACATACCCTGGCTCTCTGTTAAATACCCATTTTGCACTAAAGTCGTGAGGCATTTTTATTGTAACCTTGAACCTATAAATGATCCCGTTAGGAAGTCTGTGAAAGAAGAAATGACTTCTAAGGTCAGAGGACAGAGAATTTGAATCTCACCTTCCAGAATCAATACCTGGTTAGGAGTATAGAACCCTCCTGATGATGATTATCCTAATTATGATTCAAACCAGTTGTTTTCTATCCTAAGACCTGATGAGATAGTGGGACCCTTCAATTTCATCCAAGTGATATGAGTGATTTTCATCCAGTCCTATGGTATATCTATTTTAGAGCCATGGTTAACAAATCCAATAACTTCACTCATTTTATTAAGAAGGACTTTAAAAAAGTTGCCTCATTAATCCTCAAAGAATAAAAGGACTTGGGAGAATATATCTTTTATGAGATTAAGAGATATAAGTATAAAGGAAAACCTACTACTCCAATGCCTTATCCTCAACTTATTTCCTTGTTCCTTAAGAATAAGATTTGGTACTTGGAGAGTATGGAGCCGATTAAGAGGATAGCACCAGTTAGGAGGAATCAAATTGGAAAATTGAACATTGAGATTCCTCTAAAGACTCCTCTAGAAGCAAGTCCTAAGAAAAACAAGAAGACTTACATAGCAACTAGTCGAATGGATGACATACAGTCTTCTGCTCCAGCCAACACATCTTCTCTATCCTTCTTTGGTGCTATCATGCAAACATTCATGGAGAATATTCTGAAGATTTTTCATATTGACATTACGAATACCAATGCGGAGTTGGTCAACCATATGAATGAGAAGATGGGACAACTTATGGAGAGGATAGATAAGAGGCACGAAGAGTTGCTAGCTGAACAACGTGCCCGAGTGAGCTTCTGAGATCCATTATTGCCAGATTTGATACTATGGCATCTGGCTCTTCTATTCCTGGTCCTTATGTTACTTCTGTGCCCGTACCTGTCTCTGAACCTAGACCCTCTTACCTACTTAGCATAGACCCTCTGAGATTAGACCCAGTAATGTCTTGTTCTCTATGCCTGACCCTGACACATTCGAGCCAATCCACATTTCCACTGATGATCCACCTCAGCCTGTTTAGCCAGAGCCCATATCTACTCCCATTGCTTCACCTACACGTACTGAGGAGGTACTTCTGTCTTCACCTGTTGGTACAGAAGAAGTAGAAATTACCTCTCTGATTCCTTACCCATCATCTCTGGTCCTCCAGAGGATCTTCAGACACCCCCAGTGAACCTTCTTGACCCTGAACCATCATCTTCAGATACTTTAAGTTCATATGGTTCATATGAATCATTGGAATTTCCTGTTACTCCTATCTCAACAGCCAAGCCACCTACTCCTCCTCATGATTGATTCCACCTTTGTGATGACGAAAAAAAGGGGCAGAAGAGCCTAAGTGATTTTGTGATCAATGGCTAAGTTAATGTATTGGGATTTGGGTGTATGGGGCTTTAGGGAGCTTTTAAGCTTTTATTTTTGAATTCTAAAGTTTGATTATGTATTGAATTCTTCTTTATGCAATTTATTCCTTAAGCTATGAAAGTTAATTTTCATTGAAGTTATATTGCATTGGGGTACTAATAAGTTTTTGATTATGTATGCAAGGTGAACAAATAAATAAGAACAAAAACTTTAAAAAGATCTTTAATAAGCTATTTCAAAAAAATTTTCAAGGTTAAATTGAACAAAAGATTTCATATGAAAGCTATTTAAGAAGCTATATTTGAAAACTCAATTTCAAAAATTTTGTTCAAAATCACCAAGTTTTGTCATCATTAAAAAGGGGGAGAATGTTAGATCCCATATGTTTTGATGATAACAAAGATTAGACTAATGATAAAAGAGTATATGATAATAAATGAATTTGAACAAAGAAAATAAATGGCAGACAAAGCATTACTTGAAGTAAGCACTGGAGTAATGAAGAAGATCTAAGAGAAAGATCAAAGGAAAAACATCACTGGCAGTTTTTGTCTGTGTTTACTTGAGTGACCACTAGAGTAAGGAATACTGTTACTCAAGTGGGCACTCGAGTAATGTTGAAAGAAAATGTTTTCGAAAGCATTGCTAAAATTAGGAGGAAGTTACTCGAGTAGCCACTCGAGTAATCTGCAAACTTATATGAGCTATTACTTAAGTAGCTACTCGAGTAACACATGAGAAAAAAGTGATTACTTGAGTAGCCACTCGAGTAAGCAAGTCAAAAATCTTCCAATAGCTCTCAGCCAAGAAATGCAACATTTTACTCGAGTAGCCACATGAGTAATCATGTGAGGAAAAGGCATTACTCGAGGGAGCACTCCAGTAATCTATAAAGTTATTTGATCCATTACTCGAGGCATCACTCGAGTAACCAGGTAAGCAAACTCTCGGCCAAGATTTGAATGACATTACTTGAGGGAATAATCAAGTAATCTGCAAACTTATTTGAAATCTACTCGAGGGAGCACTCGAGTAACTTCTGAAGAAAACACAAGGCTACTCGAGTAATCAGATTACTAGAGTCAGCACTCGAGTAACTAGTGAAGAAAAGACATGGCCACTCGAGTAGCCACTCGAGTAATCAGGTATTTCTAAGGTTTGTGATCTATCTCCCTCCATGTCTTACCTGAGTAATATCTTATTAAAAATGTTGAATTACCCATTGCCATATTTTTTATAGGTTTACTCAAGGGACTACTCAAGTAACAAACATGATCACTTGAGTAATGAAGTCCAGAAATCTTGTTTTTATCAAATGTTTATTAAATTTGTTTCTATATGATTAACTCTTCATTGAACTAGTATGCTAAGCACATTTGCAGAGAAATAATAAAGAGATCATGCTATAAGTGAAAAGTCAAATAAAAGTCCGAACGTTCACCTACTGCTACCTACCAAAAATGGATAGTTTTCAAATTCGAAGAATAGTCAACCGTTGTTGCGCGACTCTAATGGACATGTTTGAATTGCTTCGAACGGATACTATAAATCATCTATGTATATGGAGCATTCAAAGAGCATAAAACAAGAACTAAGAACACACAAACACACACTGATTAACAAACTCTTAGTGCTTTGTTTTCTTATACTCATTCATTGTACTTCAGTGATTATATATTTGCTCTATTAGAGAGTTTTTCATTACAAACTCAATATTTGTTATTGAGACAACTTAAGGTTGTGAAACCTTGAGTTGGGATTTGATTACAACGTGTAAGGGGGAGCGAGCGTCCAGGTGAAGAAACTTGCTATATATTGAGGTGCTAAGAACCCACTGAATCTTAGAGAATATAGTAAAACTCTCTAAGACGCTCTGAGGACTGGACGTAGGTCAAAGTGGTTATGGCTGAACCAGTATAACTCCCGGTGTACACTTTAGTGATATTTCTCTTTGCTCTCAATTGCTTTAAATATTCAATTAATTTTCTTATATGTAACGAAATTTCTGGTTTCACCCAATTCACCCCCTCTTGGGTGAAACGCTTGCACTAACACCTTATTAATATATTTTTAAGGAAAAATATAGCCTTTAGGCAAATGGAATCTCATAATTATCAAAATTTTCATTTTTAGACGCTGTCATAGAAGCTTGCAGTTTCACTAGGCTAACTTCAAAAATTCAAAATTCTTTATGTACAGCTCCAAAGGACTTATATACCCATTAAATTAAAGCTTGATAAGTCTACTTTCATTCTAGGGAATATCATAGGCATTGAAGATCATTTGCCTACTAAAAAATGTCAAACAACTAGACTACCGCACAGAAAAAATACATTGGAAGCAAAGTTTACATTCCTGGGACTTCTGCTAAATTGAGGCTTTGCAGTCCTCTTTATTCATGCTTATTCTCATGCCTCTAATCCCAAAATTTGGGATATTACACCAAGGTTTCTCCAAAATTTCATATTTATCTCCAAATATATATTTTTCCATTTATTTTCCTTCATTAATCGAAATTGGCTCCATGAAAATGGGAACATAATTAATTTTGTGCTTTATTCTCAAATTACAATTTTGCCCTCAAATTTTTGCATTTAAGTTGGGCCTTCTTCATTTTCTTCTCTCCATGGCCAAAATTAACCCTTAATATTAGGCCAAATGTTGTGCACTTTATTTCTTCAATCTCTAGACTTTGATAATGGGTTTTTTGGAAAAACCAAAAATTAGCTTTATGTCTTACTTTAGCCTAATTCTTATGTAACTTCAATTAAAGGTATTCTTGTCATTTCAAATACATGGAAATTCACCATTTGATTCCATTGAATACCATAAATATTCACAAGGGATATTGATGAATAAAAAGTAGGGTGTTACGTTGGTTCCACTCCAAGCCTAAGGTCAATTGCAAACTCCACTTCTCTGCCCATAGGTAATCCATTGATAACTTTCAGAAACACCTCTGGAAACCTCATTTACTACGGGGAAAATTTCAAGTGTTGTTCCAGCTTCTAATTGCATGGAGAAGAATACCATGTACTCCTGACAACTTTTATGTAAACATCTCTCAGCCTAAGCTACTAAAGAAAGTTAAGGTTGATTTATGTACTGCCATGTGATTGCAAATTGGGATAAAGAACCCTTTTTATTTTGCAATCTAGAAACACACTGTTTGTTGTCAACTAGTCAATAACAAGGATTACTTCCAAGCCTTACAGTGGTAGGCAAATCAAATCCTCCTTTTATTCGTGCCCCTCGGCATTTATTATGCAATTCAAACAGACTTTGACTGTGACAACTCTAATACCTGTGGGTGTAGACATAACCAGGTCATATGGGAATTTGTGCACACTCAGGCCTAGCCATCTCACAGAGTCATATGCAATAAATGAATTACTAGCACTTGAATCATATATTACTTGTGCTGAATTGCTATTCAAGTAAATCGTACCTTATATCATTTTAGTATATTCTCGGGCCTCCTCATGAGTTATCGTGTAAACTCTGCCCTGAACTTTTTGTTTGGGATAAGCTATATGTTACTGCTATTATGGGAAATTTTTAGCATAATGCCCTAGTTTTTGGCATGCATAATAGGTTATTTGTCTAGCTGGATCCTGATTTACTTGTGAAGCCTGATGTAATGAAGTACCAGTATATATCCTGCCAAGATGGTGTTGCTTGCTACAGTACTAGCATGTTCTGCCCTGAGAGGTTTTTTGGTTACTGTGGCCCCCAGCCTGATATGGCTTCTTGTTTTCACCTCTAGGTAGTCCATTATGATCTTTACTTTTTTGAGAAGAACTCCCACTACCAAAAGCACCCTTATTGTTGTTGTTGCTTCTACCATAATACAGGCTCGACAAATTATTCTCAATGATTCGGCACTCCTCAACTGTCTTGTTGAACTATAAAAAATGTTTGGAAATCAGATTCTTCTTTAGCTCCAGCTTTAACCCCTATATCATCATGTATGAACTTCACTCCTCATCATTCCAATTCTTAAGGTATGAAAAGTATCAAGACAACTGCATGTAGTGTGCTAGGTTCTCATCAAAGCTCTTTTTGTCATTTTGCTATACATTGAGGAACTCTTTTTCTTTCTCCAGTCGGACTGATTGGGGAAAGTACTTCTCTTAGAATAACTCCCATGTCACAGGAATATTCTGTACCTATAGAATTACTTCAATGTTCCTCCACCATTTGTCGGCATCCCTTTCGAGTTTATAAATTGCTAGCTGAACTTTGATGTCATCTGGGCATATTAAGATCTTAAAAATTTTCTCCATTCGGAAAAGCTAGTCTTCTACTAGCTGAGGATCAAGCTTCCCTTTGAAAGTAGGGGGTTATTGTTGACTAAACCATGTCAACCATGTTTACAGAATATCAACCTCAAGAACAGGCATAAGTAAAGGCTCTGGTTAAGCTCTCTTCGGCGGATTAGGCTCATCATCTCACCTTACCAGATTTTCCAGCCTGACTTGTCTTTGTTGCACCTCTCACAGCTCTTCCTTAATATTGTTTATCGTTGCCTACTGTTGTGTTAGCATACCTAGTATCTATTGCATCAAATTAGGCCTAGGTTTTGGTACTTGATTATTATATTCCCCTCATGTCTACCGTGTGTCTATACCATCTTCATACTTCACTATATGAAAATAAAGAAGTAAATTTCTTATAAACACAAGGGCATTTTTGTCATTTCTCAAATTATCGGGTACACAAATATGTCATATATATCATACAAAAAATATTTACAGTAGTTAGGGAAAGCTCTTAACACCACATAGCTTATAACTATTGTACAATATAACTTTGTCCTCTTTTACACATTATCTCATAACTACACATAAGGCTTCCCAAAGAGTCACCCATCCCATGATTTCCATAGGTTGAGCAAGCTTAACTTTCATGTACCTATGCCAAAACACATATACTGGCTCATTTGCCCCCAACCACTAGTACCTTGTGACTGCTTATGCCTCAAAAGTTGTGCCAACTACCTTTGGTCACCAAAATACTGCTCTTAAACTACGAATCACTTCCAGTACATATACCTCCACACATAATCTGTCATATGCTCCATAAACTCTCTAAAATGATCGGACCAGCTCAACAACCTCGTTCTTCTTCTGGTTCTATAACACTGTATTGGGGAAGATCCATAACTCATCTGGATAATCAATCTCCAATAGGACCTGCTTCCAGTATAGTGAATGCACGGCATCTAAATATGTGAGGTCTTGATCAATCAGGGCGTCATATGCTTGTACAGCCTGCTAATATCTACCCCGGACATACTCCCACAACTCCTTATCTAGCTAGAAGTCATATGGTACATGCACATCTTCAGCACTGGGAATGTCAATAATACTCGGTTTTGACTCAGTACCGTCTAACGGTGGCTGCTTAGTATCCCCCACTGATGCTCTGGCTACTAGCTCTGGTCTCGAATGTAGCTTATACACTAGCCTATCTCAAGCTCTCTTCCAGGGTGTCCTCATCATTTTGGCGCCACCTGGTGCCTGATACTGCATGTGATGCTATCCCTCATAAATTCGCTGATCTAGTGGAAGCTGGTTCACTGACGGAGGGGATCTTTCACGCTGTCGCCAACTTCCATGCATCGTTCTTGTCACTGTGTAAATAAGACCGTATCAGTATACTATTAAGATAATAGTGGAATCTTTTTTAGCTCTAAAACCAAAAATGTCAAACCCCTTAACATTTTGATATTTGCCAGAGCAATAAAGGGATAGTTCAATAGGCATACAGAAATAGCACAAGTATACTGAAATTAAGTACTTGTTTACAGTACCAGAAATCCCTATAGGGTTTGAAAAATATATACAATCCTCCAAAACTACTAAAATAAAACTAAAGAACGGTAGCCCTTGCTTGAACCAATACCCTCACACGCCGGTATTCACCATTTTTCCCTTAAAGTCACTAGCTTCTACTAGAATACTTTTAGATATCAAAAAGGGTGAGATTCAAATGAATCTCAGTAGTAACATGTAGTCAGTCATATAAAATGTAACAAATAAATATGCCAAGCACCATATAATGCAAAAAAATAATAATACTATAATCATAATAATTGTTATGTGCATATATTCAGGGCCAACTACTATTAGAACCCCTACTTGTCCGTACCCTAGCTGGGCTCAAGACTACAGGCTCGGCAATGTACCTTCTTAGTACTATGTATCATAACTGGGTCCCCTTTGGGCCGTTAAGGGTACTTGTGCTTTTCCTACACCAATTAGATAATGTTTGTGCATTATACATATAACAGAAGATGGCATACACAAAGCATATACAAGTTCACATTGTTAGGATCACAATGGAATATTTTTTAAAATTTTCACCAATCACAATTAAGGATATATCAATGGCGTTTAGACAGAGTTAGGAAGAATTGTATCTTTCTTTTGTGTGTTCTTGGTTTTCGATCTTCAGGAGACAACACGTCGATCAACTCCCTCTACTGGAATCCACACGAATGCTACTCCAACACGAACTACATGCTAGCGCCTCCAATGTCTGCTAGGGTTTTCTTACGGCTCTGATTCTCATACGTGTATGAGTTTTTCTACATCATCATTTTTATAACCCATAAGGACTATATTCGAATTTCAAAATTAATCTTGATTAATTTTGAAATTATTTAACTCTTAATTATTTTGATGAGTTAATTAAATAATTTCAATTTAATTAATTCTGTCATACAGTTTTAACTTAACCTATTTATTTAATCTGAATAAAGAACCAATAGATTTAACTTATTCTTATAAATTAATCTGAGATATTATATCTCTATATGTTAGTTATTAAATTTAATTTATCTAATAAAATTAAATTTTAAACTAACACAATATAATAATATTATCAAATATATATGTATTTCAAAAATACATATATATAATATTATTAATTTTCTTTTCATGAATTTTATATTATATATATAATTAAAAATTTTGTTCACCCTAGATTACACGTTGTCTCACGTTGGGCCATTCTTGTGTGCGACCCTGTTGGCCCATACGAAGTTGGCAGTGGGCCAATAACTATACTAACCCACAAGTCGCAAGCTGCCTCTAGCAAGATATGGAGACTACCTAATTCATATAAGAATTGTTAACATAATGCAACATGTTATACAACCATGTCACGTCCCTTTTTGTCACACAATATTTCGGTCGAGGATAAGGTATGAATAATGTCATCCTCCTGTTCCTAACCATTACTTTCCAGATTCCTGAGTAGTCTGACCAGAGAAATGGAAACTCCTTTCCATCGTTGTATGGCCAAACATTTCTCAAACTCACTCATCGAGGGGCCCAATAATATCTCTCTACTAATGCAAGGGTCAAATGCCATCCTGACCATTCATATTCCTCTGCATGAAAAACTACCAAGCCCGATTATAGGCTTTATCATCACCATTCAAAGGTGAATTTTGACTAGTTCAAAGTTTGGCAACTCTCATTTAGGAATCCAAGATGATCTTAGGTCGAAGGGCAATGTGGCGTGGCTATACATGAGATAGGCTTTTGACTTGATCCATACAACTTTCTCTTAGCTGGTCGGTCTATTACTCTTACAAATGCCTAAGACTTTGATTGAAATCTTCATATCTTATCAAAGTTCTACTAGTCTTATTTCATCTCTATTACCATATAGATGAGGGACATTTAGGACAATCTTTACAATTTATCCAAGGATACAGTTATCACAGTGAACATGCAAATAATATGATAACATAATGGAAGAAATTTATGAAATTAATAATGTTTAAAGTACAATGATTAGCCCTTAAGGCACAATTTCTAATACATATAGTGTATGAAAGATATAGTACTACCTTAAATCCCTTTTGGCTCACAATCTGTTATAACCCGGTCTCAGCTTAGGCAAACTGTCTGGTCCTAAAAATCCAAAATTACAAAGAAATGAGTTATTACTTATCATATACTTTTCCAAACTCATTTTGTTGGTTATCTTAGCTTAAAAATTGCAAAAAGACAAAAATACCCCTACGGAGCCGGTCTAAGTCCTTTATACTCGATCGAACTATACTTCTTTTCAAAAATTATGACTTAGGCTATTCTTGCATAATTTCGCATGTAGAATTAATTTTTGACCTTAGAATTGTTAAATTCACTGCTAAAATTCAGATTTCGGCTTGGCAGCCCCTAACTTAGGGTTTTAGGGATAATCTTGTCATTTCACATTCTAATGCTTTTCACACTTCACACTTAACATATACCCTACACAATTTTCCCTTCTAAACTCAACTGAACTATCAAATTGATGAAATTCCATCTTTTAACCCTATTTCTGCTACTGGCCAAAACTTTTCAAAATAAAAGTAAAAATGTGATTTTCTTGATTTAACCCTTTAAACACCTTCCTTTTCACTCCTTATCACATGTTTAACTATTTAAACACTTATCAATCATGATTTGTATAAATTTGGGTAGTATAACCCCTTAGGGTTTCATCATCCCAAAATTACAAAAGCAATCAAATCAACCAATACAAGCCAACAATAACCACAACAACACCATAATCAACTAGATAATCAAGGTTCTTGAGATTACCTTTATATTTCTCCTCTTTCTCTCTTTAGTTGTCCCTCTCTAATCTTCTTTCCCTTTTATTTTTGCTTGCTTCATATGATATGCAAGAGGAAATAGAGATTAGACAAGCTTTTCCAAGATTTTAGATGCATAAACACTTGAAATCAGGACTACTTACCTTGATTCTTGCCTCTTGAACCTTTACTCTTTCTCTCTTGTTCTTGTTGTTGGGAATTGTGCCCTAAGGGCCCATCATTGTACTTTGAACATTATTATTTTAATGAAATTTCTCCATTCTGTTATCATATTATTTGCATGTTAACTGTGATAATTGTATCCTTGGATAATTCATAAAGATTGTCCTAAAATGTCCCTGGTCGGTCATCTATGCGGGAGCAAAGATGAAACAAGACCAGTATGAATTTGATAAGATATGGAGATACGAATCAAAGTCTTAGGCACTTATAAGAGTACAAGGTGCTGGACCGACCCACTGTGAGAAAGCTACATGGATCAAGTCATAAGCTTTTCTCATGTATAACCACATCACAATGCCCTTAGACCTGAGGTCATCATGGATTCCTACATGAGAGTTGCTAAGCTTTGAACTAGTCAAAAGTCACTTTTGACCGGGTGATGATAAAGGCTAGGATCGAGCTTAGTGGTTTTTCATGCAGAGGAATATGAATGATCAAGATGGAATTTGTCCCTCACATTAGTAGAGAGATATTACTGGGCCCCTCGATGAGTGAGTCTGAGAAATGTATGGCCATACTATGATGAAAGGAGTTTCTGTCTCTGTTATCAGGCTACTCAGGAATCGAGAAAGTAATGGTCAGGAACAAGAGGATGACATTATCCATGCCTTATCCTTGATCGATATATCGTGTGACAAAAGGGACGTGACATGGTTGTATGACAGGTTGCATCGTGATAACGATCCTCATATGAATTGGGTAGTCGTAATGTCTTGCTAGAGGCCGCTTGCGACTTTTAGGTTTGTATAGTTATTGGCCCACTGCCAACTTCATATGGGCCTACAGGGTCGCAAACAAAAATGGTCCAACACGAGATAATGTTTAATTTAGGGTGGATGAATTTTATATTTATATATATATATAATATATAAAATTCATTAATAATATTATATAGATATATATATTTTCGAAATATATATCTTATATATATATGTATATATATTATATGATATTATTATATTTAATAATATTATATAGATATATATATTTTCGAAATATATATCTTATATATATATATATGTATATATATATTATATGATATTATTATATTGTTTTAGTTTTAAATTTAATTTATTAAGATATATTAAATTTAATAACTAACATGATAGAGATATAGTATCTCAGATTTAATTTATGAAGATAAATTAAATCTAATGGCTCTTTATTTGGATTAAATAAATTGGTTAAATTAAAACTGTTGGATAGATTTAATTTAAAGTGAATTTTTTTAATTAGCTCATCAAGATAATTAATTGTTAATTAATTTCAAAATTAATGATGATTAATTTTGAAATTTAAAAATAGCCCTCATAGGTTATAAACTTGATAGAGCAGATATATTCATACGCACATGAGAATTGAGAGCCGCAAGTAAAACCCTAGGAGACATTAGAGGCGCTAGCACGCAGTCTCAGTTGGAGAGCATTCGTGTGGATACCGGTAGAGGGAGCGGACCTGACGTGTTGGCTCCTAGAGATCGTGAAAACTCTGAATCATCAAAAAGGTATGAATCCTTCCAACTTGGTTTAAACGCCGTTTATAGATCCTCGATTAGGATCGGTGAAAATTTTTAAAATTCTTCTGTTGTGCCTACCGATCCTAACAATGGCATCAGAACTAGATCAATTGTGCATTTAAATTGAGTTTATGATTCTTATACATGTGATATATATGGGATGTGTACGTATTATTATAAGAAACCCTCGAATATGCATGTGATTTGGTTAATACATAACGAAATTATTTAGAAAGATGTGATCTTGTAATTTCGTTGATTTTCATTTTCGTTTAAATTGAATCTTGAAATTGTTTCATTTTCAGTTTTGAAACATGTATGTGATTCTCGTTTTGGAACAAGCATGAAATTGATTCCGAACATGTATGTGATTTTTGTTATGAACAAGCATGAAATTGGGTAGGGTACATGAGATCGTAGTTGGCGACAATCAAATCGGGTCTAGGTTCGGATATCTATTCGGGTAATAGGGATCCGAACTATGGGGAAGACAATTTGGATCAGATGCGTTCTAGGCCATTGTTGTTTTTGTTTTGAAAATTTGGGTCCGAAATTTAAAAAAATTTAAAAATTTCAAATATTTCTTTTAAAAGGAATGTACCTTTTTCAAATATTAGCGGGACCGCCGTGACCACCTCTGCGTAGCGCAATATAATCTGATCACGACATTTATTGCTTCTCATATTGTATGAATTCTTGTTGTGGTTTATTATTTATCCTTGTTTGGGTATGGTGAACAACATGGCTTTAGAATTTTACAAAGGTTGTAATATTTAAATACGGCCTGCGTGTCGTGCCTTTCTCTAAATACTCTCGATGTACATTCTCTTCTCATCTCACTCCCCTCGAATGTTTAAATGAGGTTTCTCTCAATGTATTTCTTTTTATTTAGAGAAGTCCTCTCATTGGCTTGGGAGGATTTTAGGTTAGGTAAGCCATGTTGTGTCACGTTTAAATTATGATTTTGATAAGATCATTGCATGATTACTTTAACGTTTATATGTATTTATCTGTATGAGATACAACCACGATTGCATCCATATAAACAAAAATAATTAATTAAGCCCTCTGAATCAAATCTTAAGTCATAATGCTGTCAATTAATGAATACTTGTCAAAACCTAGATCGCTCAATTGTGGAAACCACCAAAGTGGATGCACTTGAGTTATCTTGATGAGACAAGCTTGAGTAATGGTGCTGCTCATAATATTCATTATTGTTTTGACTTAATTGAGGTTAACAAAACAGTTTTGAATCTCAAGGCATTAGATGGGGTTAAACATGCCGGATCATATGATGATTAAATCCCATAAAGATCTAAGAGTTACATGTGATGTAATTGGTAAATAGGTTACCTACCTAAATAACTTGAATTTAAGTGTCTTGCCAAAGCATACTTAAGTTTAAGCCAAATATGGATCTTAGCTCACTAATTATTATATTGAGGGTTGTTAATTTAGTGGGAGATTACTAACTAACTTTGCATATTTTAATTGTAGAATCATGTCGACTAGTAATACTGCTACACTATTATTGCGATCGGTCCTTGAGAAGGACAAACTCAATGGGACAAACTTTCTTGACTAGTTTAGGAACTTGAGAATTGTTCTTAAGCAGGAAAGAATGGCTTATGTCCTAGATCAACCCATTCCTGAGGTGCCTGCAGCCAATGCTCCAAGAGCTCAGAGAGATGCTTACAGAAAGCATAAGGATGACCTATGGATGTAGGTTGCCTGATGCTTGCCACTATAGTTCCAGAGCTCTAAAGAGATATGGAACTCATGGAGGCTCATGAGATGATTGTACATCTCAAGGAAATGTTCCAGCAACAGGCAAGGCAAGAAAGGTATGAGACCACAAAGGCCTTACATTCCTGCAAAATGGTTGAAGGTGCATAAGTTAGTACTCATGTGTTAAAGATGAAAGTCTATATTGATTACCTTGAGAGGCTTGGATTTCTCATGAGCCAGGAGTTAGCTATGGATTTGGTCCTCAACTTACTCCCAGAGAGTTATGACCTATTTGTTATGAACTACAACATGAACAACATGGAGAAATCAATTTCTAAGCTGCATAGGATGCTCAAAACTGCTGAGCAAAGCATTAAGAAAAAGCCTAGCACAGTTTTGATGGTTCAGAAAGGAAAGGGTATGAAAAAGAAAGGGAAGGGCAAATGTAAGGGTAATGGCTCAGGTGGTAAGACCTAAGAGTCAAACAAGATCGAAACCAAGCTTGCACCCAAGAAGGCAAAGCCTCCAAAGGATGGAGTCTGCTACTTCTGCAATGAACCCGTCATTGGAAGAGGAATTACAAACTCTATCTGGAAGATCTGAAACAGAACAAGAAGGATAGTGACGCTATCGCTTTAGGTATTTATGTTATAGACATTCATTTTTCTACTTCCTCTACATGGGTATTAGATACTACATGTGGTTCTCACATTTGTACAAATGTGTAGGGTCTAAAGGACAGTAGAAAGCTGAATAAGGGTGAGGTGGACCTACAAGTTGGAAACAGAGCAAGAGTTGCTGCTTTAGCCGTGGGCACTTATGAATTAGTTCTACCCAGTGGGCTTTTGTTAGTTTTGAATAATTGCTATTATGTTCCTGCTTTGAGTAGTAACATTGTTTCTCTTTCTTATTTAGATAAGGAAGGTTATACTTCCATTACTATGAATGGTAAATGCTCTATTTATCGTAATGACATTTTCTATGCTGATGGTGATTTGCACGTTGGTCATTATATATTAAATTTGGAACATCCTAATAATGGGAATATCTATAACATAACTACTAAGAGGATAAAATCAAATAATTTGAATCCGACCTACCTATGGCATTGTCGTCTAGGCCACATAAATGAGAAACGCATTTCTAAACTCCATCAAGATGGATTTCTAAACTCATTTGATTTTGAATCATATGATACATGCAAATCTTGCATATTAGGAAAGATGACTAAGGCACCTTTAACTGGGCACAGTGAGAGGGCTACTGAATTATTAGGCCTCATACATACAGATGTATGTGGACCATTAAATATAGCTGCTAGAGGAGGTTATGTCTACTTCATTACATTTATAGATGACTTTAGTAGATATGGCTATATCTATCTAATGAAACATAAATCTGAATCTTTTAAAATGTTCAAAATATTCCAAAATGAAGTACAAAACCAACTTGGTAAAACAATTAAAGCACTTCGATCTGATCGAGGTGGTGAATATTTGATCCAAGAATTCATTGACCATCTTAGGAGTTGTGGGATAATCTCACAATTGACTCCTCCAGGAACGCCACAATGGAATGACGTTTCTGAACGGAGGAATCGAACATTATTATATATGGTTTGATCTATAATGAGTCAAACAGATCTTCCACCGTCCTTTTAAGGACATGCCCTAGAGACAGCTGTGTTCACACTAAATCATGTTACATCTTAGGCAATTGAAAAGACACCATATGAGATTTGGACTGGAAAGAAACCAAGTTTATCTTCTCACAAGATCTGGGGATGTGAGGTATAGTTAAGCAACATGCCTCTGATAAATTAGCGCCCAGATCCATAAAGTGCCTTTTCATGGGGTATCCTAAAGAAACAAAAGGATACTATGTCTATAATCCCACCGATAACAAAGTGTTTGTTATTTGAAATGGCAAGTTTCTAGAAAGAGAGTTTGTCTCTAAACCAACCAGTGGGAGCGACGTACATCTCGAAGAAATTCGAGAGCCGTAAGATGGTACAGAACCACATATGGAAATTAAAGAATACTCACAACAAGTTGCTAAGCCTCCTCAAGTAACACAAGGTCCACGAAGATCTGATAGGACACGGCATCAACCTCAGAGATATGGATTTCTGGTTACTGAAGGCTGTGATGTGTTGCTCATTGAGCAAAATGAGCCCACCACCTATCGAGAAGCCACAGTAGGACCAAACTCTGAGAAATGGCTAAATTCCATGAAGTCTGAAATGCAATCCATGTATGACAATCAGGTATGGACCTTAGTCGATCCACCTGAAGGTGTAAAAACCATTGGGTGCAAATGGGTTTTCAAGGAGAAAACTGACATGGATGGCAATGTAAATATCTTCAAGGCACGACTGGTTGCAAAAGGATTCACTCAAACTCATGGTGTAGACTATAATGAAACCTTTTCCCCAGTTGTAATAGCCAAATCAATCAGAATCCTTCTTGCCATTGCAGCATATTATGACTATAAAATATGGCAGATCGATGTCAAAATAGCCTTCCTTAATGGAAAGCTGCTTGAGGATGTGTATATGACACAGCCTGAAGGTTTTGTGCGTCCAGAGGACTCTGGTAAAATTTGCAAGCTTCAAAGATCCATTTATGGATTGAAGCAAGCATCTTGAAGCTGGAATCATCGTTTTGATGAAGTAGTCAAAGAGTTTGGATTCATTCAAAACATCGATGAACCTTGTGTTTACAAGAAGATTAGTGGGAGCATAGTTGTATTTCTAGTGATTTATGTAGATGACATCATACTTATTGGGAATGATATTCCTACCTTGCAGAGTGTCAAGTCTTGGTTAGGAAAGTCTTTTTCAATGAAAGACTTAGGTGAAGCCACCTATATCCTAGGAATTAGGATCTATAGGGATAGATCCAAAAGACTTATAGGCCTAAGTAAGAGCACATACATAGACAAGATACTGCATAGGTTCAGTATGCAGGATTCAAAAAGGGGTTACATGCCCATGTCTTATGGCATCTATCTTAGCAAGGATCTGTGTCCTAGTACACCTGATCAGCGAGATCGCATGAGTAAGGTTCCATATGCCTCGGCCATTGGATCCATCATGTATGCCATGTTAGGTACTAGACCGGATGTCTCGTTTGCCTTAAGTATGACCAGCAGATACCAACAAGATCCTAGTGAGGGTTATTAGACTGCCGTCAAGAATATCCTAAAGTACTTAAGAAGGACTAAGGACTTATTTTTTGTCTATAGTGGATTGGATGATGAGCTCTGCGTAACCGGTTACACAGATGCAAGTTTCCAAACTGACCAAGATGACCTTAAATCACAATCTGGATATGTATTCCTCCTTAATGGTGGAGCAGTAAGCTGGAAGAGCTCCAAGCAGAGTACTATAGCAGATTCTGCAATAGAAGCTTAGTATATAGTAGCATCAAATGCAGCTAAAGAAGCCGTTTGGATCAGAAAGTTCATTTCTGAACTAGGGGTGGTACCTACCATCTCAAATCCAATAGATTTGTTCTGTGACAATAGTGGTGCTATTGCACAGGCCAATGAGCCTAGGTCACATCAAAGGACCAAGCATATACTTAGACGATTTCATCTTATTAGAGAAATCAATGATAGAGGTGATATAAAGATATGCAAAGTAGCAGGAGAAGATATTGTTGCTGATCCTCTTACTAAGCCACTTGCACAGGCAAAGCATGAGCGTCATGTTAGGGCAATGGGAATTAGGAAAATTAATAATTGCACCTAGGGCAAGTGGGAGGATGTTGGAAATTGTGCCCTAAGGGCCAATCATTGTACTTTAAATATTATTATTTTAATGAAATTTCTCCATTCTGTTATCATATTATTTGCAAGTTAAGTGTGATAATTGTATCCTTGGATAATTCATAAAGATTGTCCTAAAATGTCCCTGGTCGGTCATCTATGCGGGAGCAAAGATGAAACAAGACCAGTATGAATTTGATAAGATATGGAGATACGAATCAAAGTCTTAGGCACTTATAAGAGTACAAGGTGCTGGACCGACCCACTGTGAGAAAGCTACATGGATCAAGTCATAAGCTTTTCTCATGTATAACCACGTCACAATGCCCTTAGACCTGAGGTCATCATGGATTCCTACATGAGAGTTGCTAAGCTTTGAACTAGTCAAAAGTCACTTTTGACCGGGTGATGATAAAGGCTAGGATCGAGCTTAGTGGTTTTTCATGCAGAGGAATATGAATGATCAAGATGGAATTTGTCCCTCACATTAGTAGAGAGATATTACTGGGCCCCTCGATGAGTGAGTCTGAGAAATGTATGGCCATACTATGATGAAAGGAGTTTCTGTCTCTGTTATCAGGCTACTCAGGAATCGAGAAAGTAATGGTCAGGAACAAGAGGATGACATTATCCATGCCTTATCCTTGATCGATATATCGTGTGACAAAAGGGACGTGACATGGTTGTATGACAGGTTGCATCGTGATAACGATCCTCATATGAATTGGGTAGTCGTAATGTCTTGCTAGAGGCCTCTTGCGACTTTTAGGTTTGTATAGTTATTGGCCCACTGCCAACTTCATATGGGCCTACAGGGTCGCAAACAAAAATGGTCCAACACGAGATAATGTTTAATTTAGGGTGGATGAATTTTATATTTATATATATATATATAATATATAAAATTCATTAATAATATTATATAGATATATATATTTTCGAAATATATATCTTATATATATATGTATATATATTATATGATATTATTATATTTAATAATATTATATAGATATATATATTTTCGAAATATATATCTTATATGTATATATGTATATATATATTATATGATATTATTATATTGTGTTAGTTTTAAATTTAATTTATTAAGATATATTAAATTTAATAACTAACATGATAGAGATATAGTATCTCAGATTTAATTTATGAAGATAAATTAAATCTAATGGCTCTTTATTTGGATTAAATAAATTGGTTAATTTAAAACTGTTGAACAGATTTAATTTAAAGTGAATTTATTTAATTAGCTCATCAAGATAATTAATTGTTAATTAATTTCAAAATTAATGATGATTAATTTTGAAATTTGAAAATAGCCCTCATAGGTTATAAACTTGATAGAGAAGATATATTCATACGCACATGAGAATTGAGAGCCGCAAGTGAAACCCTAGGAGACATTAGAGGTGCTAGCACGCAGTCTCGGTTGGAGAGCATTCATGTGGATACCGTTAGAGGGAGTGGACTTGACGTGTTGGCTCCTAGAGATCGTGAAAACTCTGAATCATCAAAAAGGTATGAATCCTTCCAACTTGGTTTAAACGCCGTTGATAGATCCTCGATTAGGATCAGTGAAAATTTTTAAAATTCCTCCGCTATGCCTACCGATTTTAACACTTGTTGGGATTGGCAGGGATAGTGAAAATTTAAAATTGCAAAAGTTCACCATTCCCAATTGTGGATCTATCAACACCATTTAAATTGAGTTAGAAAGAATCGTACCTTTCTGTGTTTTAATTTTTTTGATCTCTAGGAGCCAATACCTCATATCAGCTCCCTCTACTAGTATCCACTTAAATATGACTCCAACACGGACAATGTGTTAGCGGCTTAATGTCTCCCTACTGTTTTCTTGCGTCTCCTTATTTCACATTAGTCCTAGGGTTATTTTGCCCCCTTCGTTTTTATAACTAATAAGGTCTAGATTGGATCTTCAAAATTAATCTTAATTCACTTTTGAAATCAATTAACACTTAATTGTTTTGATGAGCTAATTAAATAAATTTGGTTTAATTAAATCTATCTAACAGTTTTAATTTAATCTATTTATTTAATCCGAATAAAGAGCCAATCAAAAAAATTTAATTTATCTTTTATAAATTAAATCTGAGATATTATATCTCTATCAATGTTAGTCATTTAATTTATCAAAGAAAATTAAATCTGAAACTAACACTACAAATTTCTCAATGTGCCCTTCATTTGTATAAAAATCACAAATTTTATATCATATATATATGTATAAAATTCGTCTACCCTAGATTAAATGGAACATCCCAAATTTCAGTCACCAAAATTCCTTATATCAAAGGGAATAAAATGGTGAATTTTAGCAAGCTTTGAATGGCCAAATAGTGACCACATGAATATTGGGCCAACATAAGACCTAAGAATTCAATTTTGTCGTCATAAAAGCTCGCTCCTGAAGCCCAACAATGAAAAATAAAAAAGTATAATTTTTGGGTTGATGAAACATGTAAATTATGGCCAAACATAAGGAAAAGAAGAAAGTCCAAATTAAATGCAAAAATGTATGGGCAAATAGTCATTTGGCTAATAAAAATTAAAAGCCAATATATTTTCCCATTTTTCTTGTGTGGGACATCCAAACACAAGAGACAATAAGAGAATAATATTTACTTGGTTCAAATTAAGCCTAATATGGGGAAATGGTAGCCAAGTAAAAAGATGTGCAAAATCAACAATTGTAGGAAAAAAGTTGTAGTATTTGAGGAGGTGACATTATGATAATTCAAGAAGCCTTCTTACTCCTCCAACGAAGGGCAACTTGGTGATTTTTATACAAATAAAGGGTACATTGAGAAATTGGCCAATTATCTGTCCTTCTCTCTATTAATTTCATTCATCTATCCCAAAAAGAAGAGAAATATAGAGAAAATCATAAGAGAATGAAAGAGGAAAGAGAAAAGATGAATAGTTAAAGCTCTTAAGCACTGAAGCCAGTATCACCTTCAATTCGGTGTTTCTACCTCCCAGAGTCTTCTCCAACATTGTTCCTCTCATAGAGAAAAACATTCCTATGGTTTTAGATTTTCAATCAGAGGAGTTTGGTTCAGTCTACCCAGAGCAAGTATTGCCAGAATCAAGAACAGATCACATATTTAAGTTCTAATAAGTGTGTGCTACGATTTAAACTGAATATTCTATGATTTCGTTGTGTATTTCTTGAGATACCTAAACCTTAGAACTCTACCAGAAGAAGTCTTTTTGGGTTTGATGTTCATATGATGATGATTATAATGTTAAAAGAGGTTTTATGATATTTTGGAAGTTGGTTTCAAATCTATCTGAATTCATTTTCCAGAGGCGGAGAACTTACGACGTGTTTTTGATCAGTCAAACTTAGTCTAAATGCTATGAAATTTTACATGATACAAGTAGAGATCGTAGGATTTAATTTGATAGGTAGTATGAGCCATTTGGACTAGTAGATTGAAATTTATGATTTTTCAAAGTTTGACATTAATTCCAGAACAAAATCTATAACTATTTGAGTTTGACAAATTTTTGGAAAATGTGTGGCTGTAATTCGGGCTCTATAATATTTTTCTCTAAAAGAGGAATTAAAGAGATTTTTATAGAACCTAGAAACAACCCATTTGGATTTTTGTAGAATTAATTATGAATTTCATAACTTTGGTCAACAAAATTGGCAGATTGGGTTAACTTAAGAATTTATGGCAATTATGTTAAATTGTCATAAGTATTGGGCCAAATATAAGAGACATATCATAAAGGACCATGTAGCCATATTAGACATCCATTTTCATAGCTCTAATAATATGGGTATTTATTCAGGGCCATGAGAGGTCAAGAAGAAGCAACTTCAATTTTTGGAAGAAAGGGAACAAGAGGAGGGCTTAAAGACACAAGGTAATGAACTTGCCTTATTTGCATGTATTTGATAATTATGCTTGTGTAGTGATGCATGTGATTGCTTTACTCGATTGTGTAGAGCATATTTGAATGATGAATCTTTGTTTCTGTTTATGCTATGACCATAAGTATAGTGTGTGAAGCATTGAGCATGCACAAATATCATTATGGGGCATGCATCTAGTTAAAACTAACATGTCATACACATAGTATATATCTTGCATGCATTATGGTAACTATTTACTAATGAGATTCCCCTGAATCTCATGCTCCCCAACCAACCATTTAGATAGGTGAAAACAGAAGGTGTACTGAGAACAAAGAAGAAAACTGCATAAGAGGAATGTTGTGGTGAAACGAAGATAGGAAGATGTCTAAGTTTCATTGTAACAGGTTTAGACACCCTAGTAGCCCTACATAGCTATATTATTTATAATTGTTATATACAATCCCCATAGGGAATTTATGTAATCAAGCACTGTTTATCTGTATATTAATGCTATTCTTGTGTGGCCATCGAATTGCGCACAAAATTTCTGAATAATGTGGAAATAAAATAAGGATATTTTGTTTTAGGTATCAGAGCCCAAGCGGTTTTGGAAGAACTCAAGCGGTGCTGGCACAACAAGTGGTTCTAGAAACATGATAGTATATTGATAAGATCTTGATTATATAGTAAAGGGAAATATGTATAGAATGGGGTACTAAAGAAGTGAATTACCCCTCTTTTGTGAATTAGCCTTGAAAGGATTAGTGAATTCCTAGAAGGTAGCCAGTATCACATTATAGGATTAAGGGTGGTACAATGATATTGTGAAACTAGAGGAAACCCTCTTCTGTGAATCATCCCCTGAAGGATTAGTGAATACCTGGAGGGCAGCTAGTATCATAATACAGGATTAAGGGTGGTATAAGGATGTTGCAAAACTCAAGGAAGTAGGTATAACCAAGGTCAATAGAATGGCCTGGTATCATTTATGAGCTTATCAGTAGGGGACAGAAAGATAAATTTTATTGAATACATAGAACATATCAGGGTACATGTTTAAGTACATGTATCGGCACTGATATGCATTCCACACACAGTATTTTGCCAACCAAGGATAGCTGGTATAACTTTTAAGACAAGGGCAATCACGGGGTACTGGTAGTCTGAAGCAAATAAATTTGGTATCTAGGTTTTGGCACAGGCACACAAAAGTTAAGCATGCTCAACCCAATGAAGTCTTATGATAGGTAACCCCCTGGGAAGTTAAGTTAATAAGATTATGGAGACTTGAGGAATAGTGATTGCCTTGAGATTTCTCCATAACTAATAATCATTTTAGAAGATGATTTGGAGAATGCTCAAAAGCATGGAGATGATGATGATGTAAGTATTGATTTTAATTTAGAATATTTTTGTTGCAGTAAGTACTGACCAAAAAGGTTTATTTGATAAGGTAATGGGGAATTTGAGCCATAGTAAATGCTTTGAGGTTTGTTCATGCTAAGTGATTATCCTTAATAATACTGTGGTGTTAAATGAATATAGATATGATATACAATTCTATATGATGAGTGGAGATTATAACGTATATTGATTCTAGAGGATTCAAACTGATGTTACAGAAGGTTGAGGATAAGTTTGAATCAGATCTAAGCTAAAATAGTGCTTAGGTTGAAATGTGTATCAGGTTGCATTATAGTTCTATCCCATGACAGAAGTTTGAACCTTGTGAACCTTGTCGATGATGTTGAACCTTCAATATGTTTTGAGGATATTACCTGAATACCGTAAAGGTTAGAATCGGTGCTATTGATCCTTATTTTTAGTATATCTATTGGGTATAATTGAGGAAAATGATTTCGCATTTGTGTAATATCGAGGTTTTAGATTTCATAATGAACCTAGAAGTTGGGTACAGATAGAGTACTCCTACTGATACACCATGCCTACGGGTACACTGATACACAGTGCCTACGGGTATACTGATATGCCCAGCCAGAGGATTGAGATACGGAATAAGTAGGGGTTATAACAGTGGTTGGCCCTAAATACATTTTTGACTGAACTGAATTAGGTGTTATCATAACATTGCACATTGATTGTTGAATGCAAATATTGAATGAAAAATGCTGAATACTATTATCAAAGTTCAGTCACCAAAATTCCATATATCAAAGGGAATGAAATAGTGAATTTTGGCATACTTTGAATGGCCAAATAGTGAGCACATGAATATTGGGCCAACATAAAACATGAGAGTTCAATTTTGTCTTCATAAAAGCCTACTCTTGAAGCCTAACAAACAATAATAGAAGAGTATAATTTTTTGGTTCAAGAACCATGTAAATTGTGGCCAAACACAAAGAAAAGAAGGCCCAAATTAAATGAAAAATTGTAAGGGCAAAATAGTCATTTGGATAACAAAAATTAAAAGCCAATATATTTTCCCATTTTTCTTGTATGGGATGTCTAAATACAAGAGACAATAAGGGAATAATATTTACTTGGTTCAAATTAAGCCTAATATGGTGAAATGGTAGCCAAGTAAAAAGATGTGGAAAAATCAACAATTGTAGGCAAAATGTTGTAGTATTTGTGGAGGTGATATTATGATAATTCAAGAAGCCTTCTTGCTTCTCCAAATGTCAATATTTTCATTTAAGAAGAGGAAGGGAAGAGGAAAATAAGACTTGGACACAAGTCATGCCATGTGTCATCATCTTGAACCAAATAAAAAGATGAAGAAGCAAAAAGTAAATCACATGGTAATTTTGTAATAAACTACCATTATTTCAAGAAAGATGAAGAGATATTTTTAAAACATCATTATCCTCTTCCAAGAACATAATTTCAATTTGCATAAAGAGATTGGAGAGAAAAGAAACTGGACAGTTGAAGTCTAACCGAATGGCAAATTAGTGACTTTTACAGAAACCATGGGCAAATTGGGAAGTTGGCAAATTATCTCTCCTTCTCTCTATTAATTTCATTCATCTATCCCAAAAAGAAGAGAAAAATATAGAAAATCATGAGAAAATAAAAGAGGAAGAGAAAAGATGAATAGTGAAAGCACTTGAACTCTGGAGCCAATTTCACCTCCGATTCGGCGTTTCTAGCTCCTAGAGTTTTCTATAATGTTGTTCCTCTCATGAAGAGCAACATTTCTATGGTTTTGGATTTTCAATCAGAGGTGTTTAGTTCCTTCTACCCAGAAGAGGTGCTGCCGAAATCAAGAACAGATCATAGATTCTAGTTCTGGTAAGTGTGTACTTCGATTTGAATAAAATATTCTGTGATTTTGTTGTGTATTTTTTGAGATACCCAAATCTTAAATTTCCACCAGAGGAGGCGTTTAGGGTCTTATGTTTATATGATGTTGATTATGATGTTAAAAGACATTTTTTGATGATTTATGATGATTTTGGAAGTTGTGTTCAAATCTATTGAATTTGTTTTTCAGAGGTAGAGAAATTAAAATGTGTTTTTGATTAGCCAAACTTAGTCTAAATGCTATGAAATTTTATTAAATAAAAGTAGACATTCTGGGCTTTAATTTGATAGGTAATCTGAGCTATTTGGATAAGTAGATTGAAAGTTATGATTTTTCAAAATTTGACATTGATTGTGGAACGAAATTTGTAACAGTTTAAGTTTTACAAATTTCTGGAAAAATGTGTGGCTGTAATTGGGGCTCTGTAATATTTTTCACTGAAAGAGGACTTAAAGAGATTTTTATAGAATCTAGAACTAACCTATTTGGATTTTTGCAGAATTAATTATGAATTTGCAAAATTTGGTCAATGAAACTGGCAGATTGGGTTAACCTAAGAATTTATGGCAATTATGTTAAATTGTCATAAGTATTAGGAAAAATATAAGAGACATATCCTAAAGGCCATGTAGCTGTATTGGATATCTATTTTCATGACTATGATAATATGGGTATTTATTTACGGCTATGAGAGGTCAAGAAGAAGCAGCTTCATTGGTTGGAAGAAAAGGAACAAGATGAGGACTTAAAGACACAAGCTAGTGAACATACCTTATTTACACGTATTTGATAATTATACTTGTGTAGTGATGTATGTAAAATCTTTACTTGATTGTATGGAGTATATTTGAATGATGAAGCTCTATTTCTTTTTATGCTATGGCCATGAGTATAGTTTGTTAAGCATTGAGCATGCAAAAATGTCATTATGGGGTATGCATCTAGTTATAGCTGGCATGTCATGGGCATAGTATATATCTTGCATTCATTATGGTAACTGTTTACTACTAAGATTCCCCTGAATCTCACCGTCCCCAACCAACCATTTAGACAGCTGAAAATAGAAGGTGTTTTGAGAACAAAGAAGAGAACTGCATGAGAGGAAAACAGTGGTGGAATGAAGATCAACAGATGTCTGAGTTTTATTATAACGGGTTTAGACACCCTATTAGTCATGGACGGTGACATTATTTATAATTGTTATATACAATTCTTGTGGGGAATTTATGTGATCAAGAACTTTTTATTAGTATATTAATGCTATTTATGTGTCACCGAACTATGCCAAAAAATTTCAATAATGTGGAAATAAAATAAGGGCATACATTAAACATTGTATTAATTTAATCTTAGATATTTCTTAGATTCAATGAACCTGGCCATTCTAGCTCATGTTGGGCTATTCTTATGCGTGACCCTATAGGCTCATACGAAGTTAGCCAGTGGGCCAATAACTATACTAACACACAAGTCGCATGCGGCCTCTAGTAAGACATTACAACTACCCAATTCATATAAGGATCGTTAACCCGATACAACCTATCATACAACTATGTCACGTCACTTTTGTCGCACGATATTTTGGCCAAGGATGAGGCACGGATAATGTCATCCTCCTTTTCCTGACCATTACTTTCCTGATTCTTGAGTAATCTAATAATATAAATGGAAACTCCTTCCTATCGTAGTATGGTCATACATTTCTCAAACTCACTCATCAAGGGGCCTAGTAATATCTCTCTACAAATGTGAGGGACAAATTCCATTTTTGACCATTCACATTCCTCTGCATGAAAACTACCAAGCTCGATTGTAGCCTTTATCATCGCGTGGTCAAAGGTGACTTTTGACTAGGTCAAAGCTTAGCGACTCTCATGTAGTAATCCATGATGATCATAGGTTGAAGTGCATAGTGACATAGTTATTCATAAGATAAGCTTATGACTTGATCCAAGTAGCTTTTTCTTAGTGGGTTGGTCTAGCACCTTGTACTCTTACAATTGCCTAAGACCTTGATTCGTATCTCCATATCTTATCAAAGTCATACTGGTCTCACATCATCTTTGTTCCCGCATAGATGACCGACCAGGGACATTTAGGACAATCTTTATGATTTATACAAGGATACAATTATCACAATGAGCATGCGAATAATATGATAACAAAAATGAAGAAATTCAATAAATAATAATGTTTAAAGTACAATAATTGGCCATAGGACATAATTTCCAACACTTGTTTCTTCAAGCTCTCTTCTCTCTCTATTTTGATTAACTTGACCGAAATATGGCCTCATGAAAGAGATAAGAAGCTCTTAAAAATATCACTTCATCGTTCTTGAAATAATATAGTCTGATGCTAATTTACCATGTGCTTTTACTTTTATTACTTCTTGCTTTTTACTTGGCTCAAAATAATTTCACATGGCATATTTAGCTTCCAAGTATTTAATTTTCCTCCCATTTTCTCTATTTGAAAAAATTCAAGAGAGGAATGGGAAATAATTAATACTTCTTAAATTATCATAATTCTCTTTCTTCAAATAATTAATTAATCCATATTTACATTTTGACTTTTCAAACTTCATTTACTTCGCCATAATTGCTCCCAAATTTGGATATTTATCCCTAATTTATTATTTTCCCTCCTATTTTCTTATTTGACCAAAAAATTTCTCAAGAAAATGGGAAATAATTAAATTTTTTCTTTATTAACAAATTACCTTTTTGCCCATACATTTTTGTGCTTTTTTGTACCAAAGTTTTTCTTCCTCATTTTTCTTTCCTTTTTGGCTAAAATTTGTTAGATCCCATATATTTTGATGATAACAAAGATTGGAAAAGTTTTTAAATCAAAGGTTTGAACAAAATAATTAAGTGAGCTATGGCAGGCAAGAAGCATTACTCAAGTAGATACTCAGGTAATGAAGATAAACTAAGAGACAGAGAATAGGAGAAATAAGCACTGTGAGATTTCTTAAAGGATTACTTAAGGGAGCCCTCGGGTAATGACTCCATTACTCGAGTAATCAATGAAGATTTTCTCTCTTTCAAAATTTCTATAAGATTACTTGAAGGACTTACTTAAGTAATCTACAAAGTTATATGGAAGCTTACTCAAGGGATTACTCAAGTAACCAGTGTAGAAATGATCCAGTAGCTCTCGGCCAAGAAATGACAGACATTACTCCAGTAACTACTCGAGTAACCACATTTGAAAAGAAATATTACTCGAGTAGTCACTTGACTAACATGAAATGAAAATTGTATTACTCGAGGGTTTACTCGAGTAATCAGGTACGCAAAACAGAAGTTGCTCTCAGCCAGGATTTTAATGCAATTAATAGAGGGATCACTTGAGTAATCTCCAAAGTTATTTGAACCATTACTCGAGGGACTACTCGAGTAATTAGAAGAAATAGCGCATTTACTCTCGTGATTACTCGAGTAAGCAAGGTATATTCTGGTCAAACAACGTTGACTTACTCTCTGGCAGGGACTACTTGAGTAATGAGCATGATCACTTGAGTAGCCACTCGAGTAATGAACACATCATCTGCTATGAATGTAAAAAGCCAGGACATATCAAATCA
Source organism: Inga leiocalycina (assembly GCA_963242795.1). Classification (NCBI taxonomy): domain Eukaryota; kingdom Viridiplantae; phylum Streptophyta; class Magnoliopsida; order Fabales; family Fabaceae; genus Inga; species Inga leiocalycina. The sequence continues at coordinate 48,105,693 of OY725327.1, read as the reverse complement.
GAATGTCAAGAACTGGCTCAGAAGAATAAAGAAAAGAGAAAAGGCAAGTTCTACAACAAGAAGAAAGCCTTTGTATCTACCACATAGGGAAATAGTTCATCTAACAAAAACAATGATGATGAGGAAGTAGCTAATATCTGTCTAGTTGCTCAAGAAGAAACAGAAGGAGAGATAACTGATTCTAATCCTACCTATGATGAATTACTTCCTGAATACAATGCTTTACCTTCTGAATTCATCAAAGTTGTTAAAGAACTATTTTTTTTCAAAAAGAAAAATAGAGTTCTTGAATTAGAACTTAAAAGAGAATTTAGAAAAGGATTGTGAAATCTGTTCTTCTTTAAAAAATAAAAACATTGATCTCATGAAAACTTTTGAAAAATTTACCAAAGGAAGTGAGATGTTGAATGTGATTTTAAAAGCTCAACGATTTGTAAATGACCGATCTGGTATTGGATATGATCTAAAATCAGATAAAAGGAAAGGAAGAAAGAAAAAGGAGGTAAGACATACTTGAGTTACTTTCAGCATTTTGTTCATATATCAAATCCTTTCACATATTGTAATTACTGTAATAGAAAGGGTAATTATACTTCATCATGCATTCATAAAAAGAAAGGAAAAATAGGAACCTATAAATGGATACCTAGAGGTTCATATGTTCAGAAAATATTCTGTACTAACCTAAAAGGACCCAAAAAGATATGGGTACCTAAGACTTAATTGTATTTGATTGCAGATATATCTTAAAGTATCCAAAAACAACAAGTGGTACATAAACAGTGGATGCTCGAGACATATGACCGGTGATTTCAAAACTTTTACCATAATACAATTTAAAGAAGGTGGAAAGGTAAAATTTGGAGGAAATCAATCTAGAAAAGTAGTAAGAATTGGTGGAATAAAAAACGATAAAGGCATACAAGTTCAAGACGTATATTATGTTAAAGGATTTTGTCACAACTTGCTAGGCGTGAGTCAAAGTGCAGATAAAGATAAGTAGATAATATTTAACTCAGAGGAATGTCTAATTGTAAACAAAAAAGATTTACAATTAGATAAGAATCTCAAAGAAAAGCTCAGAGCAAAAAGGGAAGGTAATTGCTATACTCTTGATATAAGCAAAAATATTTCTAAAAATTGTTTTCTAAGTAACACCGATGAAAGTTGGCTATGACATAAGTGACTAGCTCATGTGAATATCACCAACTAGGCAAGTTACTTAAAAAGGATTTAGTAATTGGTTTACCTAAAGTAAATTTTAAAAATGATTTGATTTGTGATGCATGTCAGAAGGGTAAACAAAGTAAATCATCTGTCAAATTGAAAAATGAGATCACAACCAATAGACCACTTCAATTATTACACATGGATTTAGTTATATCAGTAAGATTTGAGGGTCTTGGTGGTAACTTATATTTATTGGTCATTGTTGATGATTTCTCTAGATTTACATGAACCATTTTTCTGTCATCAAAGCATGAAACTTTTGAAGAATTTATTGTCTTTGCCAAGAAAGTGCAAAATAAGAAAGGTATGTCCATTGCAGGTATTAGGATAGATCATGGCGGAGAATTTGAAAATCAAGCCTTTGAAGAATATTGTGATACTAATGGCATTGATCACAATGTCTCTGCTCTAAGGACACCTCAACAAAATGGAGTCATGGAACAAAAGAACAAAGTACTAACTGAAATGGCTAGAGCAATGCTAAATGAAAAGAACGTTTCTTAAGTTTTCTAGGTCGATGGAATGAGCACAGCATGCTATATTTCAAATAGAGCCTACATCAGAACAAAAGTTGGAAAGACACTATACGAGCTGTATAAAGGAAGGAAGCCAAACCTTGCTCATCTGCACATCTTTGGTTGTAAGTGTTTCATTCATAAAAATGGTAAAGATAACTTAGGAAAATTCAATTTTAAAATAGATAAAGGAATTTTCCTAAGCTATTCTAACTGAAGCAAAGCATACAGAGTTTTCAACAAACGAACATGTGTTGCTGAAGAATCAATTCATGTTGTATTTGATGAATTTAAATCCTCTGACAAAACTATTGACGATGAGTAGGAAGTTGTTTTAAATCAAGAAAATGGTCAACTTATTTCTAAATCTCTGATCCCAGAAGTTGATCAAACTAAGGAAGAAGATCAGTCGCTAGGACAACCTAGAGCCTGGAAATTCAACAAAAATCATACCCTAGAGTAAGTCATAAGAGATGTGAATAAAGGAGTCAAAACTAGAAATAGAATTTTCAATGAAGTTAGTTTCTCTACTTTTATTTCTGAGATTGGACCTTCTAACATTGATAAAGCTTTATCACACAATGATTGGGTAATAACAATGCAAGAAAAGTTGAACCAACACAAAAGAAATCAAGTTTGGGATTTCGTACCTAGACCTAAGGATCATCTGATCATTGGTACTAAATAGGTATTTAAGAACAAAGTTGATGAATTTGCAATCATTGTCATAAACAAGGCAAGATTGGTGGCCAAAGGCTATAATCAAGAAGAAGGAATTGATTATGAGGAAACTTATGCTCCAGTGGCTAGATTGGAAGCTATACGAGTATTCTTAGCCTTTACATGCATCAAGGGATTCAAACTTATCAAATGGATGTAAAAAGTGCATTTCTAAATGGTTATATCATAGAAGAAGTATATGTAGATCAACCCCCAGGTTTTGAATATGTAACCAAACCTAACCATGTTTTCAAACTAAGAAAAGCTTTATATGGTTTAAAACAAGTTCCTAGAGCATGGTATGAAAGGCTCAGTAAATTTCTCATTGATCAAGTTTTGTATAAGGAAAAGTTGATACAACACTTTTTACAAAATGAAAATGAGATGATATTCTAATTGTGCAAATATATGTTAATGATATAGTTTTCGGTGCTACTAACAAAACCTTGTGCAAGGAATTTTCTGAGATAATGCAGGGGGAGTTTGAGATGTCAATGATGGGAGAATTGAATTTCTTTCTCAGTTTGCAAATCAAACTAAGAAAGAATGGAATTTGCATATCTCAAAAAAAGTATTTGAAAGAGATATTGAAGAAGTATGGAATGGATGAAGCAAATGGAATGGACTCGCCTATGAGCTCAACTACATTGCTTGATGCTGATGTTAAAGGAAAAGATTACAATATCACAAAATATAGAGGAATGATTAGATCATTGCTCTATCTCACTATAAGTAGACCTGATATTCAATTCAGTATGGTTGTATGTGCAAGATATCAGTCAACACTAAAGGAGTCACATGCTGAAATTGTCAAACGTATCTTCTGATATCTTGCTGACACGGCAGAATTAGGTCACTAGTATCCTAAAGGAAGAAGTGAATATCTAGTTGCATACTCAGACTCTAATCATGAAGGATACAAGATAGACAGAAAGAGCACCAGTGGATAAAGCCAATTTCTTAAAGGCTCATTTGTATTATGGTTTAGCAAGAAACAAAATACAGTGTCTCTTTCATCAACAGACGTTAAATATGTTACAACTTTGAGTTGTTATTCACAAGTGTTGTGACTAAAGCAATAACTACAAGATCTTGGTATTTATCTAAAGGAGATACCAATATACTGTGACAACACCAGCACGATAAGCTTGGCAAAGAATCCAGTTCAACATTCCAGAAACAAGCATATTGATGTTAGACATCACTTCATCAGAGATCATATCCAAAAGAAAGATGTCAAAGGGATATTCACTCCAACTCATCTTCAACTAGCTGATATCTTCACAAAGCCCCTAGCAAAAGATTAATTCCTATATATTAGAAGAGAATTGGGAATGGTAAATCTTAATGAATTGTAAGTTATTTAGTATTCACAAAATGTTAGATGATGTTATTTATTGATGTTTTGATTATTACTAACTTAAGCATCAGAGTTTCTAGCAATTTGTTTTGTAGGATCTTGATATTCTGTTTTAGGATATGGAAAGCAGAGGTTAGCAGAGGAAAATATTACTGAAGGGACAACTTCAAGTAAAGCTTCATTACCCCAGTAATACCTTGAAATAATTGTAAAGATTACTCGAGTAACAACTAGAGTAATGACCTAGAAAATATAGTAGAGAAGGATTAATTCAAAAGGAATTCAAAACGAAAACTGCATAACAATTGGAAATGGATTAGTAGGAAATGAAGAGAAAGATGACTCAAGGGAGGCCTCGAGTAAATCATCAACGTTTCTCAAGTAACGCCTCGAGTAAGCATGAGAGGAAATCATAAATCAACTCAATCTCCATTCAAATCAATGTTAATATGGCATCAAATGATCAAGGGAACATATATAAGTAATTACAACATTACTTATGACAAGTACACATTTAAATTGCATTGATTTAATAATTTTTTAAACTTTACTCGAGGGAGCACTTGAGTAAAGTTGGGCATTTGGGTTATAACTTAGCATGACACGTCATTTTCATAAAATTACTTCGAGTAATTCTCTGAGTAATCTCTCAGAAAATCTTTCCACAAACTCTTCCTCACTCCATTTCTATCAAAACCCATCAAAATTTCTCCTCAAAAACTTCGTCAAATCTCTCTAAACTCTCTGCCCTAGTCATTGACTTACGAGAGAGAAAGTTTTTTAAAATCCTGATTTCTCATTCAAAATGGTCAGAACCAAAACCACTATTTCCAAATCTCCTTTTGAGTCTTCTAATCCTCAACAATCACATGACTCTATTCCATCTCCTTCGGCCAAAAGATTGAAGCTCACTCCTCGTTTAAAAGCTAAAACAAAGCCACAAGCTAAGCCCAAAGTGAAGAGGGTCGTGATCAAGAAACCATCTACCGTGAGAGCTCAATCTAAGAAGGATGTTCCTTTTGGTAGAGGCAAGAAGACTAAGGTACTATCTCCACCTCCTTCTGATTCCTCTTACACACCAACATTCTGTGAGAAGCCGCTAAAAAAGCCTAAGTATGACAAAAATCTTGCTAAGGCTATAGCAAATTTATTGGATGAGATTCACAAAGAGAAGAAAGGTCGATCTACAAAGGAACCAGGGGAAGAAGAAATTACATTCCCTCCAACTGAATTCAATGTGAAGAAAATTGAGGATTCACAAAAATTTAAAGATCACTTTTCAAGGAGAAAATTGTGCAAGATGCACTATATTGACCTCGGTGTTCTTCAAGAGGTATTGAAATTTAACCTCAATTCTTATCTAGAATCCTATATGCCCTGGCTCTCTGTAAAACTTCCTTTTTGTTCCAAAATAGTGATACATTTTGATACGTGTGCAGATGATCAATTAAATAGTGCAAGTGTACATTGTCGTAATCAAGTAATATAGAAGTAAGTAGAGTATCGTTCCCACGAGGATAAAGCACTGAGTACCAAAATAGGTACTTTTAATTCTATTTAGTCGATAAATTAGTTGGTGATTGAGAGTACAAAATAAAATAAAAACAATTAAATATGAGTACAGATGATAAGAAAGCAAATATGAGAAAAAGTCCTAGGGATTAGATTTCACTTAACAAATTCTGGATTGAATCACTTATCTATTCTAACCCAATTTATTCCATATAATTGATAGTCGAGTTTCCCTAATTTAATTACTAGCCTCTTCTAAGGTCAAGCAATTCTATAATCAATTGCTAATACAATATATTCCTATATGAATTTAAGCAATTAATATGCATTAAGATTTATGGAACTCAGTAAGACTACATAACTCATATGAATATATTCCTATTTCATATGCAAGTCATGGTTTTAATTATAGGGTCTACACATATGTATCTCCTTCCGGTCTCAACATGTATATTGAAATCATTCAAAAGATGGCCAGCCAATCAAAAGCATTAAGAATAACAATTAAAACTTACTCATAAAGGAGAAATTCAAACTAGATTTCATAAGTTAAGATTCAATCCGTCATTAGTAAGCTACATCATCACCCTAGTCAAATGAAAGCTTAGCACATGATGAAATTAAAAACAAAATAAAAATAAATTAACATTACATAAAACTAGAATGAAATCCTCATAGATACTGCATAAACTTGAATGTTAAATTCTCAAACATAAACATACAACCAAAAGATGCATGAAAAATGAAGAAATCTAGCCGTCCATTTAGGAGGTAAAACCTTCTATGTAGGCCGCGTAGGAAATGTGATACAATCCTAAGCCTTCCAAGATAGAGGCATGCAGAAATTAATACAATCCTAAGCCTTCCAAGATGGAGGCATGCAAAATGTAATATAATCTTAAGCCTTCCAAGATGGAGGCATGCAATGCATGAAATTAAATCTAAAAATTAATACAATGAACTCATAAATGTTAGAGAAATATCTCTCCCATTTAGAGCAGGACCTCTCCCTGTCGGAGAAGGAAACATATTCTTCTCTTCCTCTCCTCCCCATTTGAGCTTGGCCTTAATCTCTATTTATAGGGGAAAAAACGTGTGCTACAATGCTACAACAGTGTCCAGAGGCTGCTACAGTGATCTGTCAGCAACAACTACAGTGTGTGGTAATTGCTACAGTGTCCGGCGGCTCCACAGTTCTTTCGTCGCTACAGTGACTTCCATCCGCTATAGTGTAACTTCCGTCCACTACAGTCTAACCATTTGCTACAGTAATCCTGTTGCTACAGTACTTTCATTTTTTTAAAATGCTATTTATTCCAAAAAAATTATTTATTTATCAATCACACCTAAATTTATTATATTAAACGCAAATATCATCCATAAAATCATCATATAAGGGAAAATAAATATGCAAATATTTTACTTATGACATTTCTATTATAATTTAGAACCTGTCAATGATCCACTTAGGAACTCTCAAGAAGAAGAAATGTTTTCCAAAGTTAGAGGGCTAGAAGTCCTAATCTCACCCTCTAAAATCAACACTTGGCTAAGAATAGAAGACCCACCTGAGGATAATTATCCCAATCTTGATTCAAACCAACTCTTTTCTATTCTAAGGCATGGTGAGATTATAGGACCCCTTGGTTTCAATCCAAGTGATATGTATAATCTTCACAGAGTTCTATGGTATATCTATTCTAGAGCCATAGGGAACAAAGAACATAATTACACACATTTCATAGAGAGGGACAATAGGAAATTTGACTATTTGCTACTGAAAGAGAAAAAGGACTTGGGAGAATATATCTTCATTGAAATAAAAAGATAGATTTGAGGGAAAATCTACTACTCCAATGCCTTATCCTCAGCTTATATCTTTGTTTTTCAAAAAGAACAAAATCTAGTATTTAGAGAAGGGTGAGCCAATTGAGAGGTTGGTTCTAGTGGGAAGAAATCAAATTGGAAAGCTTCATATTACACTTCCCCTGAAAAACCTTCTTGAGACAAGTCCCAAGAAGAAGAAGAAGACTGAGACAACAACAAGTCGTTTAGATGAGACACAGTCTTTCGCTCCAGCATCCACATTTTCTCCTTCCTTCTTTGGTGCCACAATGCAAACTTTTATGGAGAATATACTCAAGGGTTTCCATATTGACATTGGCAATACAAATGCTGAGTTGGTAACCCATATGAATATGAAGATGGGAGAACTTATGGAGAGAATGGATAAGAGCTACGGAGAGATGTTAGCAAAACAACGGGCTTAGGGTGAACTTCTGAGATCACTCCATGCTAGACTTGATGTTATGGCATCTGGTTCATCCACCTTAGTTCATATGTATCTACTACTACTATGCCAGTACCACCTTCTCAGCCTAGACCCTCATCCATCCCTCCTTTTATTCTCTATGCCTGACCTATCATCTTTCTTTGAGCACATAGATATCATAGTCGATGATCCTATTCAGCCTCAACTAGTGTCCACACCTATTGCATCCTCAACCGGCACTGAGGAAGTGGTTGTCTCTTCTAGTGATCATCAATCAACTGAAGGAAAACCAAGTCCTTCAAAGGATCTTATAGTGGTTCCACCTTTGGTTCTTCCTGATCCTGAACCTTCTAGCTCCTCTTCTGATTCTTTGAGTTTAGATGAGTCACATGACTCTTTGGCCTTTCCTGTCAACTCCATATTTACAGCCAAGCCATCTGGACCTTCTCCTTCTCTTGATTAATCCTGTTTCTTGTGATGAAGTCAAAACAGTAGAGAAGTACTTAGGGTGATTTTGTGATTAATGATAATGATATGATGTAAATGCATTGGGAATTGGGTGTATAGGACTTAATGGAGCTTTACTGGTTCAAGATTATGTAATGAACTCTTTATGCAACTTTATGAAATTTTAAATAAAGTTAGATTTCATTGGAGTTATATTACATTGTGAACTAATGAGTTTGTGATTGTGTATGCAAGGTGAACAAACTAGAACATATTTTAAAATTATGAGTTTCAGAATTCAAAAAGGTTTCAAAGAAAATTTTTTTCAAGATCATTAGATTTGAATTCTTTATCAAGATGTTTCAAAAGAGTTTTCAAGTTTAAATTATATAAAGGATATCATATGAAAAGCCTATAAGATTGAAAACTCAATTTCAAAAACTTTGTTCAAAATCACCAAGTTTTGACATCATCAAAAAGGGGGAGAATGTAGATCCCATATGTTTTGATGATAACAAAGATTGGAACAGTTTTTAAATTAAAGGTTTGAACAAAGTAATTAAGTGGTCTATGGCAGGCAACAAGTATTACTCGAGTAGATACTCAGGTAATGAATATGAACCAAGAGACAGAGAACAGGTGAAATAAGCACTCTGAGATTTCAATAAGCATTACTCGGGTAATGACTCCATTACTCAAGGGATCACTCGAGTAATCAGTAAAGATTTGCTCTCTATCAAAATTTGCATAAGATTACTCGAATGGCTTACTTGAGTAATCTACAAAGTTATATGGAAGTTTACTCGAGGGATTACTCGAGTAACTAGTGCAGAAATGATCCAGTAGCTCTCGACCAAGAAATGATAGACATTACTCGAGTAACCATATTTGAAAAGAAACATTACTCAAGTAGTCACTTGAGTAACATAAAATGAAAATTGTATTACTCGAGGGTTTACTTGAGTAATCAAGTAAGCAAAACAGAAGTTGCTCTTGGCCAAGATTTTAATGCAATTACTTGAGGGATCACTTAAGTAATCTCCAAAGTTATTTGAACCATTACTCGAGTAATCAAAAGAAATGGCACACTTACTTGAGGGATTACTCAAGTAAGCAAGGTATATTCTGGTCAAATAATGTTGACTTGCTCTCTAGCTTATTTTTGATGAAGTTACTCAAGGGACTGCTCGAGTAATGAGCTTGATCGCTCGAGTAGCCACTTGAGTAATGAAGTATAGAAAGCATAATTTTAATTCAACGTTCATTGATTTGTTATTTATATGATTAACCCTTTATTGTCTTAGTTTCCTGAGTATACTTGCAGAAAAATAATGGAAGAGATCATGCATTGAGAGCGAAGTCAAACATATCGTCTGTAATATTCAAAATTCCTACCTACCACAAACAGCTAGTTTTCAAATTTGAAGAATGGTCAAACGAAGTTGTGCGACTCTAACAGACATGTTTGAAATGCTTCCAACAGACACTACAAACCATCTATATATATGGAGCATTCAAAGAACAGAATACAAGAACTAAGAAAAAGCAAATTCATATCGATCAATACATACTTTATGCTCTGTTTTCTTATACTTATTCTTTGTACTTCAGTGATTATATATTTGCTCTGTGAGAGAGATTTTCATTACAAACTCAATATTTGTTATTTAGACAACTTAAGGTTGTGGAGACTTGAGTTGGGGATTTGATTACAACAAGTAAGGGGGAGCGAGTGTCCAGTGAAGGAACCTGTTGTGTATTGAAGTGCCAAGAATCCATTGAATCTTGGAAGATATAGTGAAACTCTCAAAGAAGCTTTGAGGACTGGATATATGTAATATCCCGAATTTTGAGACTCGAGGTTAGAGAATAAGCCTGAGATTAGTGGATTGCTAAGCCCTGGTTTAGCAAGATCCCAAATTGTGATTAGGGGTTAATGATTACAAAAGTGGACATGGTTAGTGATTAATGAACCCTTTTAGAGAATATAAAGTGGATTGTAGTTACTTGTGTTATGAGCAACGCCAAAACCCTGTATTTGAGTTCAATTGAGGATTAACATCCAAATTAACTTAGAATATAGGGAAGAATTGAATGGGGTATTGTGATGGAAATGGTGTCATGTTGTTGTATTTAATCATTGGAATTGATTTAAATTGGATTGGACACATTGGTTGCAAAACTGGAAATGCTGTCCAGTGTGAATTCTGTCTGGGCAGTCTCCTCGTGTGGACGTTTTTACTAGGCAAATGATGTCAGAAAACTATGAAACTTTCCATTCTTAAATATCACATCCCAAGCTTCAAAATGGACATATAATTTGTTCCATTTCATGTTGGGAACTGGGAGATATGACTGTCCAAATTTTGAGGTCGAAAATGGACTCTGTTTTGGGGCAGTGATGAAATTTGTGTAATTCTGGAATTGTGTGGTGATTTCTAGTATTGGTAAATATTTTTCCTATAAAGAGGACTTAAATAGATTTCATTTGGCTTTGGAATCACCTCATTTAGAATTTTCTAGAATTAGTTATGGTTTTTCAAATTTTGGGCAGAAAATCCGAAAATGGGAATTATGACATCATCAAAATAACATATGACATTAGCATGGAATTAAAAGCAATTCCTCCATCTTCATCAGCCATTTCTTGACGCCATTTCAGATACAAAAACGTGAGAGAGACCTTGGAGAAAATAGGGAGAAGGAAGGAGAAAACTCGGGAGGTAGGTCGATTTCTTTGGTGAATTCGTACCTAACGCGTATAATCCTTCTCCTAAGCTTCTCTTCTACATGGATTAAGGTACTTGAAGCTTAATTTTTCTGTTTAAAAGGGGCTAGGGTTCAGCCATATTGAGTAAAAGCCAGAGGGAGCTTGAGATAACTTCCAAACTTTCGTATATTGCTTATTCTGGCTGTTGTGGGCAATTTAATCGGTCAAATTTCGCCGGATTGCCATTGGTTTTAAAGTTTGGAAATGACATGGTCTAGGGGTTATGCTGCCCAAATTGGGTCTTAATGTTAGTTGTAACCTAATGTAATGGTTAATAAAGTGGCTAGGAGTAGAAAGAAACACGTTTACGGAGCCGAAACCGAAAAACCCCAATTTTCCCCGGAGTACTTGTATATTTCGGTTATGGATATAAATGGGCCTTAGAGTTGGATTTTCAATGATTTGATGGTTCCATTGAGTTTAGGAGCGAAAATTAGGTGGGGTTACAGTTGGTTACTTTTTCGGAACAGGCTGAAAAAGCATAATTACGAAAACGCCCCTAAAACCCTTAAAGTGGGGCTGCCAAGGGTAAATTTGTAAATTGACATTGAATTTGATAATTCCGAGTCCGGAAATGGATTCCTTGGGTGAAAATATGTCAGAATAGCCCATGTCAAAGTTTCAAGAAAAGTATAGCCGCACCGGGTACGGTGGGGCCGGGCCGGGTCCCCGAGGGTATTTTAGTAATTTTTCAATATAGCTTCATATAACCCCCAGAAACACTATGGAAGTATCTAAATAGTACATTTGACATTGTAGGATTGAATGTGAAGCCCCGAGTTGTTGGCACGTAAATCGAGGAGAAAAAGACTGGAGGTAGGGAACTTATCTCTCCTGCATGCTCTGATAACTGTATTAATGTGTTGATGCATGTTATTGCTTTGCTTGATTATGTGGAACATGTATGAATGATTTGAAGCTATGTTTCAATATATGCTATGGCCATATGTGTATCGTTCGAAGTATTGAGCTTATAGATTTGTCATTGTATGTGTGCATGAGTTATGTGATGCAAGCATGTCATACATTAAACACTTATCTTGCCTGCATATTGATAATATTTCCCTACTGAGATTCTCTCGAATCTCACCCTCCCTTACCAACAATTTAGACAGGGCAAGTGGCTCATGGAGGGAGCCGCAGGACTCATTCGAGATAAGATTGTGTAATTGCCATTTGAAGAATTGTAATGGGCAATTGTGCCCTGTATATCTTTAGCGAAGGTATGTACCCGAGATTGCCGGGATGATTATGTTGTGCACTCTGATATTTATATGAATGTGATTTATCTTCGCGTAGTAATTGTATTCAGAATATGAATATGAGACCAAGTTTATAAATGATTTTGAAAGGTATTTATTTTGAAAACCCCATCAAGTGATGGGTTAGTAAATGTTATTTGATTATTATTGGTCTCTATTTCATTTTAATCGCGTATTTCGGATATAATTACAGAGGGGGTTACAATATAGGTCAAAGTGGTTGTGACTGAACCAATATAACTCCCGGTATACACTTCGTTGATATTTCTCCTAGCTATTAATTGCTTTATATTTCCAATCAATTTTTATATAACCAACGAAATTTTTGGTATCACCCAATTTACCCCCTCTCTTAGGTGAAACACTTGTACTAACAAAATTCACCATTTGTATTGGGCCAAAAATTATGCTCTTCATTTCTCAAATTTAGGCTTTAATAGTAGGCTTTTTGGAAGACAAAAATTGGATTTTATGTCTTGTTTAGACCAATTTTCATGTAACCTCAACTAAAGGTATTTTTTGTCATTCCAAATACACCAAAATTCACCATTAAATGCCACAATTACTTACAAGGCATATTGGTGAATAAAAATAGGGTATTACACAACAACTACCATCTATTCATAAATGTTCAAATACGTATGATCACAAGTTACTTATGACATTCTCAAGTATTTTAAGAATAATCTTTTTATGTATTCTAAAAGAATATCACACTTAACCTGGTCATATTGATTTGACCGTGTCTTTGCGCCTTGGGGTCAAATGCAAAATATCTATAACTAAGAATTATAGTATAATGCAACCTTAGGTCATCACACTTGAGGAACCTAAGTTAACTAAGTATCTAAAATGCAAGAAAAACATGGTGTCGATTTTAAGAATCTTTTTTCAACTACAACTAATTGGATACAATAAAATTAAATCCTAAGCTACTATTTTTGGGTGTTTTCTTTAAAAAATGGAATGGTTAATGGAATATGAATGAAGTGAATTATCTTAAGAAATTGGTTCAATGGCTATCCTTGTTCAATAAATTATATGAGAGTTGAAACTCATCAAGTCTAATTGAAAAGTGTAACATCCTAAATTTTAGTCACCAAAATTCCTTTATACCTTTGAGGTATTAAAAGGAATAAAATGGTGAATCAAAGAGCACTTGAAATGACCAAATAATACAATTGGTGGCCACATGAATATTGGGCCACAATAAGACACAAAATATGATTTGTGTCTTCATAAAAGCCCATTATTGAAGCCTAAAACATAGAAATTGGAACATCACAATTTTTGGGCCCAATTAATAGTGAATCTAGCCAAACAAAAAGGGATGGAAGAAGGCCCAATTTAATTACAAAAATGTATATGCAAAATAATAAATTGGCTAAATAAAATCAAAAGCCAATATTTTTCCCTTTTTCTTGTGTGTGGGACTCCATAAAGACAAGAGGCAAGGGAAATGAATGTTTGAGATACATGTGACAAGAGTTGGAGCATTTTAAATCAAGTAAGTGAAGTTTGAAAAGTCAAAAGCAAAGTATATGGTTAAATGGCCATTAAATAATAGTTTCAAGTAGATAGATGAAGCTAATTCAAAAAGCTCATTTGTTTACTTCAAACAGTCATTTACGTCACTTTTGGCAAGAGGAAAGAGAAGCATTTATGTTAAGTTAACAAGGGATAAAGCCATTGGAGAAATTTTGGCCTAGTGAAAAATTGAGTGGAAAAGTCAACAATTGTGGGTAAATTGAAAAGGAAAATTTGGATAAATCAAAGAGCTATTTAACTCTTCCAATTGGCCTTCATTTTCGTCCAAGCTAAATGGATAGAGGGCAGATAAAGTATCTATAGTCAAAAATAAAAGATAAAGCAAGGAAGTCAAAGAAAAAAAATGTGGTAAAAATTGCAATAAAATAGTAATATACTAAGGAGGTGGAGATGATATTTTTGGAGATCATTAAACCTCCCAAAGGCCCTCATATTTTTAGCCAACTCAAAGCAAATAGAGAGAGAGAGAGAGAGAGAACCTATAGAACAAGAGAAAAGCAAAAGGGATCAACAGCAAAGATCAAGGTAAGTTGGGTATGAAATTCAAGTTTTTATTCTTCCAAATTCACGGCAAACCCTCCCTGACCTCGATCTATGCCTACTTGAAATACATGTTTAGCATGTAATATCCCAAAAAGTGATTAAGGGCTAATGACTTCAAAAGTGAATGTAATTATTGTTGAATAAACACTTTTGGAGAATGGGTGATGGGAATTTGGATGTTTTAATGATTTCAATTGCTTCCTTGTGAAAATTCGTGTGGGGAGAGTGTTTATTGTGAAATTGGAACCATTGGGAACAATTGTGCAAAAGTTGGAAACTCTGTCTATTGAAACTCTGTACAGGGCAGTCGATTTGTATGGACGTTTTAAATAGGTAAATGGTGTCTAAAAATTATGAAATTTTCCAGTCTTAAATTTCACATGCCAAGCTACAAAATGGACATATAATTTGTGTCATTTCAATTTTTGAGCTAAGATTTATGATTTTCCAAAGTTTGGGATAGAAACTGGAATCGGTTTTGGAGTAGTATGGACTTTTGTGCAATTCTGTATTTTTGAGGTTATTAAATGCAGTGATCCATATTTTTCCAATACATAGGACTTAAATATATTTCCATTGGCTTTGGGATCACCTCATTTTGATTTTTCTAGAATTAGTTATGATTTTTCAAAGTTTGGGCAGAAATCTGCCAGAATTTTGTAAAAATCCGAAATTGATGGAAATTTAGTAAATAATTAGAAAATAGTATTATATTATATTAAATCATCATCCACCTCCTCCATCAGCCCAAAACCGTGATATTCAGCTGCAACAAGAGAGAGAAGGAGAAGAGAACTTGTACGGTAAGTCGATTTCTTCAGTAAATCCTTACCTAACGCGTATAACTCCGCTCCTAAGCTATTCTTCTATGTTCTTCAAGGTTTATGGAGCACAAATTTGGGTGTTCTAAGGCTAGGCTTTTCAGCCACCTTGAGGAAAAGCTAGTGGGAGCTTGAGGTAACTTCCAAACTTTCGTATATTGCTTATTCTGGCTGTTGTGGGCAATTTAATCGGTGAAATTTCGCCGGATTACCATTGGTTTTAAAGTTTGGAAATGATATGGCCTAGGGGTTATGCTGCCAAAATTGGGTCTTAATGTTAGTTGTAACCTAATGTAATGATTAATAAAGTGGTTAGGAGTAGAAAGGAACACGTTTACGGAGCCGAAACAGAAAAACATTGATTCTTCCCAAAGTATGCCAAGATTTTGGCCAGGGCTAGATCTGAGGGTTAGAGTTGGATTTTCAATGATTTGATGGTTCCATTGAGTTCAGGAGCGAAAATTAGGTGGGGTTACAGTTGGTCATTTTTTCGGAAAAGGCCGAAAAAGCATAATTACGAAAACGCCCCTAAAACCCTTAAAGTGAGGCTGCCAAGGGTAATGTTGTAATTTGACATTGAATTTGATAATTTCAAGTTCAGAAATGGATTCCTTGGGCGAAAATATGTCAGAATAGCCCATGTCAAATTTCGGGAAAAGTACAGCCGGGCCGGGTTCCCGGGGGCATTTTTGTAAATTTTCATAATATGCTCATATAACCCCTAGAAACACTATGGAAGTGTCTAAATTGTATTTTGAAATTGTAGGACCAAGTTGTGAGCCCAGTGGTTAGCATGTTTTACGATGCACACTAAAAGGTGGTCTTTGAGATAGTACTCCTTAACCCTTTAGGCATGTGTCTAGGCTTCTAGTAGCTACCTAAAGAGTCCAAGTGATAACCAACTTTAAGTGTTCTGAATGTGAGAATTTGGAATAGAGAATAACTTGTCGTCTTTGACTTTGGTTTATAGGGTTCGACATTTGCCCTAATCGCAAGCAACCTGTGCTGGCGCACATCAGGAAAGAACAAGGTAGTGACTCTTTTCCCTTATACTATATGTGATACATGGTATGTTTGTTTGACCATTGTTTGTGAGTCTATCACCTGTGGCCCATCGGTGATGACGGTGGGAGGATCGTACCTTCGGGGCGGTGGAATCCGGGGGATGAGACTATGTGAAAGCCGTAAGGCTATATGTGAAAGCCAAAAGGCTATTTGTGAAACCTTCACCCGCGGCTCATCGGTGTTGACGGTGGGAGGACCGTGCCTTCGGGGCGGTGTAATACGGGGGATGAGATTATGTGATTATGTTCATATGTGGCAGCCTGCGTGCTGTGCTTTATGTTGTGATGCTGCTTGATGATTTTCTTGAATGCTTTGTGATTAAATGTGGTATGAGTAATTTGTTACTACTGGGATTCTTTTGAATCTCATTCTTTCCATTGACAAACCTTCAGACAGGGCAAGTGGCTCCAAGCGAAAGGAGATGACCAAGGGTGGATAAGGCTCCTTAGGGAGATTTATATTTTGGTGTTGGATATCATGTTTTGTTGGGAGATCACCGTATATCTTATAAATGTTGTTTTGGAGACAGTGGTGTAATCCCCTAATGGGAATTTATAAACCTTTAGTTTATGTATGAAACCCGAGAGTTGCTGGGATTTTGTTGTATACTCTGATATGTAAATGTGATGTAACTGCACAGGGTAATTATATTCGAGTTGTGGAATTTGAGACCAGGGTAAGGCAGAATCTTTGAAAATATTTGTGAAAACCCTTCCGTAAGGAAGGGATTGTAAATGAGTTTGATTATTATTGGTCTCTATTTCATTTTAAAATACGTATTTCAAATTATAATTATGAAGGGGATTACATAGCAAGCTCAAAATCAAGAGGAATAGAGTGGAAGTGGGATGCTTCTAGAGAGAGATAGAGGAGAAATCAAAGGTAATCTCCAAAACCTTGTTTTTTTGTTAGATACAAGGTTGTTATGTTTGGTTTTGTAAATTTAGAAAGCAAAAATCCTACGGGAGGTGTTGCACAAATTCACACTAATCATATAGAAAGTGTAATTAAGTAAGTGAACATGGGATTACAAGTGAAAAGAAGGTGTTTTATAGATTGAAAACATAAAACTTCATTTTTCCTAAATTGTTGTTGAGTTTTGGCCAAGGGCTTTTCATGAGGTTATAGTTGGAATTTCATAAATTTTATAATCTCACTATGTTATAAAAAAAATTTGTATAGGAATAGCCTCTGGCTATAAATTCATGGGGCTATTCATGGGGTTATTGTTGAAATTTCATAAATTTGATGATTCCATTATATTCTACACAAAACAATTGTGTACGAATAGCCTTTGGCTATAACCCAAAGTGAAAAGAAGGTGTTTTATGGATTGAAAATATAAAACTTCATTTTTACTATGGCCATAAGTATACTGCACAAAACATTGAGCATGCAGAATATCATTATGTGAACATGAGCCAATGTTAGGCAAGCAATCATGCATTAGCATTCATCTTACATGTATTGTCTGTATGTTTGCTACTGAGATTCCCCTAAATCTTACCCTCCCCAACCAAACATATAGACAGGTGAAAATAGGAGGTGTGCTGAGAACAAAGAAGAGAATTGTACGAGAGGAATGCAGTGGTGGAACAAAGACGGGAAGATGTCTATATTTCATTGTAACGGGTTTAGACACCCTAGCAGTTTTGTGCGGCTACATTATTTATAATTGTTATGTACAATCCCTGTAGGGAATTTCTATAATCAAGCACATATGATCAGTATATTTATGCCATTCATGTGTGCCCATCGAACTCCACGCAAACACTTTGAAAAATGTGGAAATAACTTAAGGGTGTTACAGAAAACCTCAAATAATCACATTGGGTCTAACACTCCTAATCAATAGCTACTCCTACAATTGTATTCATAGCTATTGCCTAGGAATATTATTAAAGAACCATTTGATGTGTGAAAATGGATTGAATTAATGAAAATGTTTCTTCTCATATAAATACACAATCGCGACACTCAAATTAACCCAAATCAACTGCACAGACTAGTAATCACATAGCAAGCGTAGCCGCATTGAATAAATAGTAAATACATAAATGAAAATCATCCAACCATAATATAAACAATCTAAGCTCAACAATATGAAGTTCAAATAATGCACAACAACATCCTACTAAAACCTACATTAGGTCTTAGCTAGGAATTACACTAATACTAGACAATTCATAAAGGAACTAAGAAAAAAACTCCTAATTAAAGCTTTGGAACTTAAACCAACTCCCCATCCCTTAAGAGATGTGAAGCTAGCCATGCATGAAGCTCCTTTCTATCACCAAAGAACAATAAAATGCATCTACCATGGAAATTGAAGGAGGAAAGGACAGATTTATAGTGCTAGTGTGATGGAAGATGAAAGTGGAATAAGAAAAAGGAAAAGAAAGCAAATCTATGGTTGAGTAGGAAGAAGAAGTCAATAATGGTGAGGATAGAGAGAACCTACAGTGAGGATGGTGGTCAAAGGTGATGGTGGGAAGTTGTTGATGGTAGTTGTTGTTTCCATCTCGTTCCCTCTTATTCCTAACCATCCCTTGATCGAGAATCGCTACCTCTTCTTTAATAGAGCCTCCTCTTTTTCTCTTCTAGCTTCAAGCCTTAAAATCAAATTTTAGAGGCTAGAAAATGTTATTTTCAGAAGTTGGGGCCTTTATGCAATTTTCAGAAGTTCTGGGTGCTTTTCTATAACTTTCTTTCGTCCTCAGCAACATCAATTTCATAGTTTTTCAAAAGTTTGGGTCCATTTTTGTAATTTTCTCTAAAATGATCTACAAAGAAAATCAATAAAAATGCAATACCTTGCATCCCCAAATGTAATCATTCAAGAAAATCAATCAAAAGTGACCATTATACCCATTTTAATCTTTATATCAAAGAAATCATACTTGATCCAAATGAATTATAACAAATGCATTTTAGCCCCAAAATAAAGATAAAATCCCCAAATATGTCATGAATTAATATATGAAAATATTGTGTAATTACATATCATAAATATGAATAATGGTAATTTAGTTATGTGTAATACCTTAAGTCAAAATGCACAAGAAATGAGTGAATCATCATTTTGTGCACTATAGGTGACTCAACTCCTACTGATCCAGTGATATAAACAAGACTATGATGCTTTCAACCTTATCATGTATGTGATTGTATCATAACACCTTATTTATCACTAATGTGACATATGGGCTTGTGAGGATGGTTTATCGGTTTTGCTAACTAAATTCTCCTCATAAGTTATTTAACCCTATCCTTTAATTCACATATATCTCTTCCTATGTCTATAATGGAAAAATGCCAATAATATTCCAACTCAAAATAGGCATTAAACATCATGAAGATATAGAAGGAACTACACATAAAAATAGGAGGAAATACCTTACTATATTAATTCCTTCTTGATAAAGAACTTTTAGTAAACAACTTTCTTTATAATACTCAATGTTGCACACCAACAACTTTACAAATTCCCAAATGTTGTTGTTTGCCTTGATATCTCTCACATGTATCATGAATTAATGCCTTCATTTGGAATTTAGGGTCATTCTTAATATTTATGTTCTAGTTAAATTTCCTGAAGCACATGATGTTGTTAATAGGGTTTGCCAAATTTCAATTGTCATTGGTCTTGACTCAATATGTTAAAGATTGAAGTTGCACAGTAAGAGCACCATCTATCAATTTTGAAATATCCATTGTTCACTTTGAGACATTTCTAATAATTGATAGAGTTCTTAATGTTGATGCTTCTTATTTCAAGCATGACCAACTATAAATTGTAAAACTTCATTATGTTTCACATTTACCTCAATAATGAGAGGGTCAGGTAAAACCAATATTTGATCATGATTAGAGGTTACAATCTATTATGTGTGATCACTCTGAATGAGTTTGATCACTCCCACTAGTCATGCCATTCTTTAATAATTTGGCATTTCAAAATACTACACAACTTGAAAAATAAAATGGACAGCTCACTTAAATTCTTAAGACTTCCGTACATAACTTGAAAAATAATATTAAGTCTTAGTCTTTGGTAATGTTTTCCTTACACACTCTTTTACAAGACAGTTCTATATCAATTGAGCTTCCAACTTTTAGATTTTATAAGGATTTAAATGTAAATTTGTTAGAATCCCATCTTAAGATATATAGTTGTCTTGAGGGTA
Organism: Inga leiocalycina; assembly: GCA_963242795.1. Lineage (NCBI taxonomy): Eukaryota > Viridiplantae > Streptophyta > Magnoliopsida > Fabales > Fabaceae > Inga > Inga leiocalycina. The sequence continues at coordinate 48,085,441 of OY725327.1, read as the reverse complement.
ACCCTCAAGAGGAAAACCTATAGGCTAAGTTATTTTCCACAATCATATACCCATCATGTCATCCATCTCTTCTAATTGACTTCACTATAATAATTTGTTTACTGGATTAATTTGCCCACTTTTGCTTTTATATACTCTAAAATTGTCAAAAGACACTACTTAATTATAAAACAAATAGTGTTTAGGTATTGCGAAGGGGTCAACTATAAGGGGGATGAACTATTTTATCTATTAGAACATAACCAACGGCAAGTGCATATCCATTACTACCTCTAATCAAGCCACTAACTATAGATACTTTGGCTTTATATACCTATTACTTTATAGCCTTGAAGTTGGTAGCATGATAACCCTAATTTAATATACATATTTCTATTGAATACCTAATATCCATGCATGTATTCATTAAAAGGAGTAATGGCTCATGAAATAATAAACTATGAATCACTTCTACCTAGATTAATGGACACATCTTACCCTATTATGGATAATCATTTGATAGTAAAAAAAACCACATAATAAAATTTGTGAGAATTTTTAAATTTGTCTTTCAGCTTATAGACAACCATTGACTTTATTCTATTCTTTATGAACCAATGATATTCAACTATTAATTGAGACTACTTTATTAAGACTACAAGCATTAACTCTCTCGCGTAATGTGCGGGAAGCACTTTATTATAGGGTAAAAACAAAAATAACATGATTAAGAAATAGCCATTGTGGAGTGGAGTGTTATGTTATGGAGCGGAATGCGTACGTTTGAAACCTCCGGACAAGATATGGTAGTAGGTTTGTAACATACGTGCTTTCTCCCTTTTTAAAGATATTCTTGTAATTAAGCTGTCTTTGTGCTTTGAAAACGAGGATGTTACACAAACCACCAACAACAACCAAGAATCAACAAGTAAATCAAGGTTTCTTGAATTAACTTTTGGTTTTCTTCCTCTTCCTCTAAAAATGATTCCCTCTCCTTCTTGCTCTCCTTGATTTTCCTCTTGCTCCATGTGATTCCAAGAAGGATATAAGGATTAGAAGATGTTTCTGAGAGATTAAACACAATAACAAGTGGATTTTGCTTACAAACTTACCTAGTTTGCTTCTTGATCTCTTGTCTCTTCTCTTTGTGCTTGAGTTCTTTAAACTTGTGCCCTCTCTTTTCTCTCTACTTGGACAAAAATATGGACCTTTTGAAGACGTCAAATGAAAAAGCCTCTTCTACCTCCTCAAAATATTATTATTTTATTTGAAATTTTGCATATGTCAGTATTAATTTATTGTTTTCTTTTTCCACTTGGCTTGTGATGCTTTCACATGTCATCCTTGGTATCAAAATCTCATTTCCTTTTCCTCATCTCTCTCTTGGTTAAAATTGGCCATCAATTTGTAGAAAAATCAAGAGCCTTCTGTTAGATCCCATGTTTTGATGATAACAAAAGGATGGTTTGAAAAGGAAATGATTAATAAACAAGTTTAATCAAAGCAATGACAGGAACAAGTATCACTTGAAGTAAGCATTGGAGTAATGAAGAAAGACCAAGAGAAAATGCTGAAGAACTTGATCAGAAGCAAGTTTACTAAGGCATTACTCGAGGAGCTACTCGAGTAATGAGACAAAACTTGAAGTAACCAGAGAGAACTTCCAGTAACCTGCCAACGTTACTCGAGTAGGTACTTGAGTAATAGTGCAAAAATTTTCAAGGTACTCTCGGCCTGCCAATGTTACTCGAGTAACCATGTGAAAAACTTCCAGTTGCCTTCAAGTTTCCAATGATACTCGAGGAGCTACTCGAGTACCTATGTTTCTGAAAATATGTAACTCTCGGCATTTTGTACTACTGCCAATGTTACTCGAGGAGGTACTCGAGTAACCAAGTGAAAACTTCCAAATGCCTTCAAGTTTTCCTCATGATACTCGAGGAGCTACTCGAGTAACTCTGTTTCTGAAAATATGTAACTCTCAGCACTTTGTACCACTGCCAATATTACTCGAGGAGCTACTTGAGTAACATACTAAAGTAAGTGGAAACTTGAGGTTAGTACCCGATTAACTTGATTTCTTTTTATTTCATGTTCCTCGAGTCCTTACTCTAGTATACAAGTATCTAATGGTGTATTTTAAGTGGATTCCTCGAGTAAGTACCCGAGTATGCTGAAATATTTTCAAGGGAAACTTCCAGTCAGTACCAGGGTAAGTCATGCACATGAAGTACAATTACTTGAGGTGGTACCCGAGTAACCTATGCAAAAATTAGTGCATTACTCGAGTTCATACCCGAGTAACAAGGTAAGTGCTCTCGGCCTTGAAATCCTGCCAACATTACTGGAGTAGGGCATCGAGTAATCAAAACTTATTTGAAGATTTACTCGAGTTAGTACCCGAGTAACTCATAAAGTTATGAGTACCTTACTCGAGTTGGTACCCGAGTAAATTGACATTTCCAAAGGTTTGAAAATTGGTTATTCCATGCACTACCCGAGTATTCTTGTATTTGCTCATTGACTTGAAGTTAATTTAAGAATTCCCGATGATACTCGAGTAAGTACTCGAGTAAACTTCAAGGGATACTCGAGTAGCTACTCGAGTAAGCAAACCCAGAAATTCAGAAATCATTCCAACTTTCATTATTTTGCTTCCTATATGATTAACCTTTTATTGTATTAGTATTCTGAGCATATCCATAGATAAACAATGAAGAGATCTTACCAAATATGGAAAGTCAAATGCAACGTTCAAATGTCAGCGACAGCCACCTACCGCAAACGCATGTCTTTCAAAAACTGGAAAAGTCAACAATGGCTGTGCACGCTCCAACAGGCATGAAGAAAAATGTTCCAACAATCATTACCAACGCATCTATATATACGGAACATACAAACAGAGAAGAACACACACAAAAACACACTTACGAACGTATCATCAAGTTCATTACTCTGTTTTCCATTATACTTGTGATTCTATGCTTCAGTGATTCTTATTTACTCTGTAAGAGAGATATTTCATTCAAACTCAATATTTGTTATTGAGGTAACTTAAGGTTGTGGAACCTTGAGTTGGGATTGAATTACAACTTGTAAGGGGGAGTGAGTGTTCAGGTGTAGGAACTTGCTTGTACTGAGGTGCCAAGAACCCACTGAATCTTGGAAGTTATAGTGAAACTCTCAGAGAAGCTCTGAGGACTGGACGTAGGTAAAAGTGGTTGTGACCGAACCAGTATAACTCCCGGTGTACACTTCGGTGATATTTCTCCTTACTCTTTCATGTTTTAATTTCAACGTCAAATTTTATATTTGCAACGTAATTTTTAAGATCACCCAATTCACCCCCCCTCTTGGGTGAAACGCTTGCTCTAACATTTGGTATCAGAGCGTAGGTCTTCTTGTTAAGGTATAACAACCTAAGAAGGATCCAATGGCAAGCATGGGTGAAGGAATTCTTCCCGACGGAGCATCTATCACTAGACCTCCAGGTTTCAATGGAGAACACTTTTCTTTCTGGAAAGCAAAATTCAGAGTGTTCGTGATGGCTACTGAATATGGGCTATGGGATGTAATTGAGAGTGGAAACTATCAACCTATAAAGACTGTAAATTCTCAGAAAATTCCAAAGACGCCAGCGGAATATGATGAGAATGACAAGAAACTTATCACTCTCAACAGCAAGGCAATTCTGATGTTACAAAGTTCTTTAAGTCAAAATGAATACTTCAGAATTTGCACACTTCCAACAGTAAAGGAAATGTGGGAAGCTCTGGAAATAGCTCATGAAGGAACTTCGGGAATAAAGGAGAATCGAATCAACACCTTGATCACTGAATTCGATCTACTTCGAATGAAATCAGGTGAGTCAATTTCTGAATTCGAACTTAGATATACTCATCTTGTTAATCAACTTGCAGCACTTGGTAAAGTCTATGATCAAAATACCCAAGTACGAAAGATTTTGAATATTCTTTTTAAAGAGTGGGAGGCCAAAGTCACTGCGATAGAAGAGGCAAAAGGAGAATCAATGAGATCAGTTGCTTCTCTATTTGGAAGCCTTTCTGAATATGAAAGCAAATTAAAGTTCAAATGGGAACTAGACGACATCGGTGACAAAAGAAAGAAATGTCTAGCACTAAAAGCGAAAGAAGAAAATCAAGATGAAGATGAGGAGTTTGATGATGATGAAATGGGCTTAATCATAAAATGATTCAGAAAGTTCTACAAGAAAGGTCAAGGCTTCAAACACTTTCAAAAAGGAGGAACTAGCAGCAAAGACCATATCATTTGCTACGAATGTGGAAAACCAGGACATATCAAATCAGAATGTCCAGAACTCAATCAAAAGAGCAAAGAAAAGAGAAAAGGCAAATTCTTTAACAAAAAGAAGGCCTTTGTATCTGCTATATGGGGAGATAGTTCCTCTGACGAAGAAAGTGATGAAGAAGAAGAAGTAGCCAATATATGTCTTGTTGCTCAAGAAGAGACAGAAGAAGAGGTAAATGATTCTGAACCTACCTATAATGAATTACTCTCTGAATATAATGCTTTACATTCTGAATTCATCAAAGTAGTTAAAGAATTGATTGTTTTCAAAAAGAAAAACAAAGCTCTTGAAATTGAACTTAAAGAAAGTTCATAAAAGAATTGTGAAAATTGTTCTTCGTTGAAAAAGAAAAACATTGATCTCATAAAAACTCTTGAAAAGTTTACCAAAGGAAGTGAGATGCTAAGTGTAATTTTAAAAGAACAACGATGTGTAAATGATCGGTCTGGTATTGGATATGATCCAAAATCAGATAAAAGGAAAGGTAAAAAGAAAGCAGGAGGTAAGCTATATTTAAATTATTTCCAGCATTCTGTGCATATATCAAATCATTTTGCATTCTGTAACTACTGTAATAGAAAAGGTCATTATACCTCTTCATGCATTCATAAGAAGAAAGGAAATATAGGAACCTACAAATGGGTACCTAAAGGTTCATATATTCAGAAAATTATTTGTACTAACCCAACAGGACCCAAAAAGATGTGGGTACCTAAGACCTAGTCATTTGTTTGTAGGTATGTCTCAAAGCATCCAAAAATAGCAAGTGGTACATAGATAGTGGATGCTCTAGACATATGACCGGGGATTTTGAAAGTTTTACCACATTGCAACCTAAGGAAGGTGGCAAGGTAAAATTTGGAGGAAATCAATCCGGAAAGATTGCAGGAATTGGTGAAATAAAAAATGACAAAGGAATACAAGTCAAAGATGTATATTATGTTGAAGGCTTGTGTCATAATTTGCTGAGTGTAAGTCAAAGTGCAGATAAAGACAACTGGATAATATTTGATTCAGAGGAATGTCTGATTGTCAACAAGGAAGACTTACAACTCGATAAGAAAAATATCAAGGCAAAACTCAGAGCTAAAAGGGAAGGTAACTGTTATACTTTAGATATTAGTAGAAATGAATCTGAAAATTGTTTTCTAAGTAATGCCGATGAAAGTTGGTTATGGCATAAGAGATTAGCTCATGTCAATATGCATCAACTAGGCAAACTACTCAAAAAGGATTTAGTACTTGGATTACCCAAAGTAAATTTCAAAAATGACTTGATTTGTGATGCATGTCAAAAGGGGAAACAAACTAAATCATCTTTCAAATTGAGAAATGAGATTTCAACAAATAGACCATTACAATTATTGCATATGGATTTAGTAGGTCCAACAAGAGTAAAGAGCCTTGGTGGCAACTTATATTCATTGGTCATTATTGATGATTTCTCTAGATTTACATGGGTTATTTTTCTATCATCAAAGGATGAGACATTTGAAGAATTTATTGTTTTTGCCAAAAAGGTGCAAAATGAGAAAGGTATGTCCATTGCAGGTATTAGGACCGATCATGGTGGAGAATTTGAAAATCAAGCTTTTGAAAAATATTGTGATACTAATGGCATTGATCACAATTTCTCTGCTCCAAGGACGCCTCAACAAAATGGAGTCGTGGAACGCAAGAATAGAGTGCTCACTGAAATGGCTAGAGCAATGTTGAATGAAAAGAACGTGTCTCAAGTATTTTGGGCTGATGCTATGAGTACAGCATGCTACATTTCAAATAGAGCCTATATCAGAACAAAACTTGGAAAGACACCATACGAGCTGTATAAAGGAAGAAAGCCAAACATTGCTCATCTACATATCTTCGGTTGTAAGTGTTTCATTCATAATAATGGTAAAGATAACTTAGGAAAATTTGATTATAAAACAGATGAAGGAATCTTCCTAGGATATTCTAACCGAAGTAAAGCATATAGAGTTTACAATAAAAGAACATGTATTATTGAAGAATCAATTCATATTGTATTTGATGAATTTGAATCCTCTGACAAAACCATTGATGAAGAACAGGAAGTTGGTTTAAACCAAGAAAATGGTCAATCTATTTCTAAATCTCTTATTCCAGAGGTTGATGAAACTAAGGAAGAAGAGCAATCCCTAGGTCAACCTAGAGCTTGGAAATACAATAAAAGTCATCCCTTAGATCAAGTCATAGGAGATGTGAATGAAGGGATCAAAACTAGAAATAGAATTTTCAATGAAGTAAGTTTTTCTGCATTCATTTTTTAGATTAAACCTTCTAATATTGATGAAGCCCTATCAGACAATGATTGGGTTATAGCAATGCAGGAAGAACTAAATCAATTTGAGAGAAATCAAGTTTGGGATTTGGTGCCTCGACCCAAAGATCATCCGATCATTGGTACTAAATGGGTATTCAAAAACAAACTCGATGAATCTGTAATTATTGTCAGAAACAAGGCAAGATTGGTGGCCAAAGGCTATAATCAGGAAGAAGGGATTGATTATGAGGAAATGTATGCTCCAGTGGCTAGATTGGAAGCTATACGTGTACTCTTAGCCTTTGAATGCATCAAAGGATTCAAACTCTATCAAATGGATGTAAAGAGTGCTTTTCTAAATGGTTACATCATGGAAGAAGTGTATGTAGAACAACCTCTAGGTTTTGAGGATGTTACTAAACCTGACCATGTTTTTAAACTCAGAAAGGCTTTATATGGTTTAAAACAAGCTCCTAGAGCCTGGTATGAAAGGCTCAGTAAGTTTCTTATCGATCAAGGTTTTGTACGGGGAAAAGTTGATACAACATTATTTATAAATCGAAAACGTGATGATATTTTAATTGTTCAAATATATGTTGATGATATTGTTTTCGGTGCTACTAATGAATCTCTGTGTAAGGAATTTTTTGAGATAATGCAGGGAGAGTTTGAGATGTCAATGATGGGAGAATTGAATTTCTTTCTTAGTTTGCAAATCAAACAAAGAAAGAATGGAATCTTCATATCTCAAACAAAGTATTTAAAAGAGCTATTGAAGAAGTATGGAATGGATGAAGCAAATGGCTCAGACACGCCTATGAGCTCAACAACGTTGCTTGATGTTGATGTCAAAGGGAAAGACTATAATATCACAAAATATAGAGGAATGATTGGATCATTACTCTATCTCACGGCAAGCAGACCAGACATCCAATTTAGTGTTGGCATATGTGCAAGATATCAATCGGCGCCAAAGGAATCACATGCAGAAATGGTCAAACGAATCTTTAGATACCTTGCTGACACACCCGAATTGGGTCTGTGGTATCCCAAAGGAAGAAGTGAATATCTTGTTGCATATTCAGATTCAGATCATGGAGGATACAAAACAGACAGAAAGAGAACCAGTGGACAAGGACAATTTCTTGGAGGATCTCTTGTATCATGGTTCAGCAAGAAACAAAATACTGTGTCTCTTTCGTCAACAGAAGCTGAATATGTTGCAGTTTCAAGTTGTTGTGCACAAGTAATATGGTTAAAACAACAACTGCAAGACCTTGGTATTTATCTCAAAGAAATGCCAATCTATTGTGACAATACAAGTACGATAAGCTTGGCAAAGAATCCAGTTCAACATTCTAGAACCAAGCATATCGATGTCAGGCATCACTTCATCAGAGATCATGTTCAAAAGAAAGATGTGAAAGTGATATTCATTCCTACTCATCTTCAATTAGCTGATATCTTTACAAAACCCCTTGCAAAAGATCAATTTCTTTACATTAGGAGAGAATTGGGAATGGTAAATCCCAATGAGTTATAAGAAATTTCAGCATTTCATAATATTAGATGAAGTCATTTGATAATGTTTTGATGATTACTAACTTAAGCATCGGAGTATATAGAAACGTGTTTTGCAGGAAGAAAGAAACTCTGTTTTGGGAAACAAAAACAAAGATTATCAGAGGACACATTTACTGGAGTACCAACTTGAAGTTATGGCCAACATATAAGCATTACCCGAGGAGCAACTTGAGGTAAAGAAGAAGGTTACTCGAGTATGTACTCGAGTAATGAACCCCAAAACTGGAAGTAACGGATCAAGTTACTTGGATTTTTAAATGTAACGGTTCAGTTTCAAAGAAATGAAGAGTCAGAAGTTGAAAAGCAAGTTACCCGAGGCGAGCCTCGAGTAAACTTGAAGCTTACTCGAGTAACGCCTCGAGTAATGTCGGAGTTCAGATTCTCAAAGTGTTGAATAATGACTCAAATCTGACCCAAATGGACTATAAATGATCGAGGGAACATCCATGGATAATTACTATATTATTCATGCCAGGTACGCAATTTAAATGAATTAATTTTGAATTTTTCTGTATGAACACTCGAGGAAGGCCTCGAGTAAACTTGAACATTACTCGAGTAAGGCCTCGAGTAACGTCGGGTTTTAGGCCTTTATCTTGCGCAAACTCGGTTATTTCCACAAAATCTCCTCGAGTAAATCACTATACACCCTCACAAAAACTTTTCTCAATCGATTCCTTGCCTCATTTTCGTCAAAACCCAACTTATTTCAAGTCCAAAAACTTCCTATTTTGTTCAAAATCTTTGTGCCCTAAGCTCGCGACAGTGACCCTGTTTTTCTGAGATTCTTGAATATTTGTGTTTCAAGATGGTTAGAACCAAGAATCTCAACTTCACAGATTCCTCTGATTCACAACAAAACCCTGATCTCCTTTCTGTTCCTCCAACAAAGAAAAGAAAGTTAATCCCAAGACCAAAAGCCAAAATTCCTCTTCAACCTCAATCACAACCTAAAGCCAAAGGTGTGGTGATTAAAGAGCCTATTGTGACTAGGGCTCAGTCTAAAAAGAGTACATCTACTGGAAGAAGCAAAGGTGCCAAAACTCCTTCACCTTCTCACTCTGATTCCTCTACACCCTCTTTTACTCCAAAGCCTATCAAAAAGCCAAAATATGACAAAAATGTGGCTAAGGCTATGGCTGGGATCATTGACCAAATAGAGAAGGGTCAATCTTCCAAGAAGTCCAAGATTCCGGAAGCAGAAATCACTGCCCCACCAAAGGGATTCAATATGGGCAAACTGGTGGAGTCTCCCAAGTATCTATCACAATTCTCCAGAAGAAAAGTGTGTAAGACACACTACGTTGATCTGAAGTTACTTTAAGAGGTAGTGAAGCATGACTTAAGTCCTTATTTAGATCCTTTTATGCCTTGGCTATCTATTAGGTTACCATTTTGTACTAAAGTGATCACCCATTTCTATTGCAACCTAGAAATTATAGATGAGCCTAACCGAACCTCAGTTGAGGAAGAGATGACCACCACAGTTAGAGGTCAAAAGATACTGATATCTCCCTCTAGAATTAATTTGTGGTTGGGAATTGAAAACCCCCTTGATGATATATATTCTGAACTTGAGCCAAATCAAATTTTTACTATTCTCAAACCCGGTGAGTTAGTTGGCCCCCTAAATTTTAAACCAAGTGACATGTGTGATCATCATAGGGTTCTTTGGTACATATACTCTAGGCCCCTAGTAAACAAAGCCAACAATTACACCCATTTCTCTGATAGGGACTTTAGGTGGTTTGCTTCACTGCTTTTGAAGGAACAAAAGGATCTGGGAGAATATATCTTCTCGGAGATGAAAAGGTACAAGGTGGATGGGAAGGCTACAACTCCAATGCCATATCCCCAGATTGTGTCTCTAATCCTGAAAGAGAACAAAATATGGTACTTGGATAGTAAGGAGCCAATTGAGAGGATGACCCCAGTGGGGAGGAACCAGATTGGAAAACTGAACATTGATATCCCTCTCAAAGGCCCTCTGGAGTCTGGGTCCAAGAAGAAGCGGAAGGCCACTGAGGCAGAGACCAGTAGGATGGATGACACTCAGTCATTGGCTCCAGCTGCTACCACATCTTCACCATCCTTCCTCAATGCCACTCTCCAGCACTTCATGGAGAACATGCTCAGAGGTTTTCATGTGGACATCGCAAACACAAATGCAGAACTCATAACCCACATGAACACAAAAATGGGAGAATTGGTTGAGAGAATGGATAGAAGGCATGGGGAGTTGCTAGTAGAGCAACGTGCCCAGGGAGAGACATTGAGACTGATCCTGGCACGATTGGATTCCTTGGGTCCCAGACCTTCTGCCGGTCCCTCCTCATCTGCACCACTACCACCTCCAGAGAACCCTCCTATTGTTGATCCTATTCCTAAGGCTGAACCATCTACCCCTCTGGTTTCTGATCCACTTGAGCCCCAAGGCAAAGATATCCTATTTACAGTGGATGATCCTGAAACCCATGAGACCACACATATTATCATCGATGATTCACCTCATAAGCCACAGCCAGAAACCACTTCTAAACCTATTCCCTCACCTACCCACACTGAGGAAATATCTCCCTCTTCCTCACCTGAATAGCATACACCTGAGGTTGAGATTACTCCTGAGACTCAGACCACCCCAGAAGGAGAAACTTCTACTATGGTTGTCTTCCAACCTTCTCTTCTCGGCGATGACATCCATATCCCTCCACTTCATCTGCCTGATCCAGTACCCTCTAGCTCATTTGATTCTTTAGAATCAAATGATTCTATGGTCCTTCCAGTAACACCCATTTCCATGGCCAAGCCTCCTAGCCCTCCACTTGATTGATGAAGCCAAAAAGGGGGAGAAGAGCTTGAGAGTGATTTTGTGGATTTGTCTTAGCTTATCATGGGTTTTTGGTTGTACATGGGTTTTTAGGGAACTTATTGATTTCAGTTTGAACTTTATTTTGTAATTTGAAAGTTTTAAGATTAATGCAAATGTGTTATGATTTCATCTTAAAGTTCAATTAAGTTTTAAATTATGATACTCGTTTGGACTAATGAAATTGTTGTGTATGTAAGGTATATTCAACCTTAATAAGAAATAATTAATTAAGAATCCAATTTGAAAAACCTTGTTTAAAATCACCAAGTTTTGTCATCATCAAAAAGGGGGAGAATGTTAGATCCCATGTTTTGATGATAACAAAAGGATGGTTTGAAAAGGAAATGATTAATAAACAAGTTTGATCAAAGCAATGACAGGAACAAGTATCACTTGAAGTAAGCATTGGAGTAATAAAGAAAGACCAAGAGAAAATGCTGAAGAATTTGATCAGAAGCAAGTTTACTAAGGCATTACTCGAGGAGCTACTCGAGTAATGAGACAAAACTTGAAGTAACTAGAGAGAACTTCCAGTAACCTGCCAACGTTACTCGAGTAGGTACTCGAGTAATAGTGCAAAAATTTTCAAGGTACTCTCGGCCTGCCAATGTTACTCAAGGCCCTACTCGAGTAACCATGTGAAAAACTTCCAGTTGCCTTCAAGTTTCCAATGATACTCGAGGAGCTACTCGAGTACCTATGTTTCTGAAAATATGTAACTCTCGGCATTTTGTACTACTGCCAATGTTACTCGAGGAGGTACTCGAGTAACCAAGTGAAAACTTCCAGTTGCCTTCAAGTTTTCCTCATGATACTCGAGGAGCTACTCGAGTAACTCTGTTTCTGAAAATATGTAACTCTCGGCACTTTGTACCACTATCAATATTACTCGAGGAGCTACTCGAGTAACATACTAAAGTAAGTGGAAACTTGAGGTTAGTACCCGATTAACTTGATTTCTTTTTATTTCATGTTCCTCGAGTCCTTACTCTAGTATACAAGTATCTAATGGTGTATTTTAAGTGGATTCCTCGAGTAAGTACCCGAGTATACTGAAATATTTTCAAGGGAAACTTCCAGTCAGTACCAGGGTAAGTCATGCACATGAAGTACAATTACTTGAGGTGGTACCCGAGTAACCTATGCAAAAATTAGTGCATTACTCGAGTTCATACCCGAGTAACAAGGTAAGTGCTCTCGGCCTTGAAATCCTGCCAACATTACTAGAGTAGGGCATCGAGTAATCAAAACTTATTTGAAGATTTACTCGAGTTGGTACCCGAGTAACTCATAAAGTTATGAGTACCTTACTCGAGTTGGTACCCGAGTAAATTGACATTTCCAAAGGTTTGAAAATTGGTTATTCCATGCACTACCCGAGTATTCTTGTATTTGCTCATTGACTTGAAGTTAATTTAAGAATTCCCGATGATACTCGAGTAAGTACTCGAGTAAACTTCAAGGGATACTCGAGTAGCTACTCGAGTAAGCAAACCCAGAAATTTAGAAATCATTCCAACGTTCATTATTTTGCTTCCTATATGATTAACCTTTTATTGTATTAGTATTCTGAGCATATCCACAGATAAACAATGAAGAGATCTTACCAAATATGGAAAGTCAAATGCAACGTTCAAATGTCAGCGACAGCCACCTACCGCAAACGCATGTCTTTCAAAAACTGGAAAAGTCAACAATGGCTGTGCACGCTCCAACGGGCATGAAGAAAAATGTTCCAACAATCATTACCAACGCATCTATATATTCGGAACATACAAACAGAGAAGAACACACACAAGAACACACTTACGAACGTATCATCAAGTTCATTACTCTGTTTTCCATTATACTTGTGATTCTATGCTTCAGTGATTCTTATTTACTCTGTAAGAGAGATATTTCATTCAAACTCAATATTTGTTATTGAGGTAACTTAACGTTGTGGAACCTTGAGTTGGGATTGAATTACAACTTGTAAGGGGGAGCGAGTGTCCAGGTGTAGGAACTTGCTTGTACTGAGGTGCCAAGAACCCACTGAATCTTGGAAGTTATAGTGAAACTCTCAGAGAAGCTCTGAGGACTGGACGTAGGTCAAAGTGGTTGTGACCGAACCAGTATAACTCCCGGTGTACACTTCGGTGATATTTCTCCTTACTCTTTCATGTTTTAATTTCAACGTCAAATTTTATATTTGCAACATAATTTTTAAGATCACCCAATTCAACCCCCCTCTTGGGTGAAACGCTTGCTCTAACACCTTCTTGATTATTCAATAATTGACCATTTTGCCCTTACATTTTTCAATTTTTTTGTAAATAAATGTTGTCTTCCTTTTTCCTTCTTCTTTTTGGTTGAATTTTGCACATAAAATTGGGCCAAAAATTGTGCTCTTCCTTGCTCCATTTTGGGTTATAATATTAGGCCTTGAAGGGAACAAAATTGTACTTTGATGTCTACACTTAGCCAAATTTCATGTAACATCTAATTTCATTGTTTTGTCATTATTACAAGTGTACTAAAATTCATCATTTTTTCTATTCAATGTCACAAAGGTACTAGGAATTTTGGTGAATAATTTTTAATGTTACAATATCTATACATTATTTTGCAACTACTAGGACCACTTGCTCTAATACCAAAAATGTCAAACCCCTTAATATTTTCACATTTACCAAAGTAATAACGCGCAGTTCAATGGGCAAATAGAAATATTATAAGCATACTGATATAAAGTACTTGATTATATTACTGGAATCCCTACCGGAGTTGTTCAAATATTTACAATTTCCAAAAGATAATATAAAAAGCTACAGATAACCAGCATCAGTACTTAGACAAGACCGGAACTCTCAGTTGCTAGTATTTACCCCTTTGCCTTTGGAGTCGCTTCTACTAGCTAAATAAATTTTAAATTTATGGAAAGGGGTTAGGTTCATATGAATCTCAGTAGTGAGACATAATCAATCATATAAAATGTGATAAATAAACATGCAATGCACCACACAATTTAATAGAAATGAAATACTGTAAACTTGTATTTTGCTAAACATTTAGGATCAAATGACTATTTTGTCCCTACTAGTCATACTATGCTCACTGTTTAGGATCAAATGACTATTTAACCCCTACAAGATGTAATGTTCTGGAGCAGATAATTGTCTGTTCGTACTTGTCTCACTACCTCAGCTTGGTTCCATTTGGCCAATGGTACTTGTGCTTTTCCTACCGGATGGTACTTGTGTTTTTCCACACCACAGCTAGGTTTTCTATGTCAAAGCCCTTAACATTTTGATATTTGCTGGAGTAATAAAGGCATACTTCCACATGCACACAAAAAAACACAAATATACTGACATTAAGTACTTGTTTACAATACAGGAAATCCCCATTGGGTTTGAAAAATATATACATATTGTATAAAACTGCCAAAATAAACTAATAATAGAAAACAACTACGCCTTCTTGATCGGGAATCCTTAATTGCCGGTATTTACTATTTTTCCCTTAGAGTTGGTATCTTCTGCTGGAATGTTTTTAAATATCAGAAAGGGTGAGATTCAAATGAATCTCAATAGTAACATGCAATCATTCATATAAGATGTGAAAAATAAATATGCCAAGCACCATATAATGCAATATACTAATAACACTATGATCATAATAATCAGTATGTGCACATTCAAAGCCAACTATTGTTAGAACCCTTACTTGTCTATACCTCGGCTAGGCTTAAGACCACAGGTTGGGCAATGTACCTTCTTGGCACTGTGTCATAACTGGGTCCCCTTTAGGCCATTGGGGTACTTGTGTGTTTCTCACAGCAATTAGATAATGTGTGTGCATTATACATATCACAGAAGATGACATACACAAAGCTTATTTAAGTTCACATAGTATATGCAAGATAGAATTACTACCTTAAATCTCTTTTCCCTGGTCTAAGTCTTGTCCTGGCTTGGGCAAACGATTCAGTCCTAAAATTTCAAATTTACAAAGTAATGAGTTATTATTCATTCATATACTTTTCCAAACTCACTTTGTTAGGTATCTTAGCTTAAAACTACAAAATGACCAAAATATCCCTTGGGACCCAGTCCAAGCTCCTTTATATCCAGTCCGACTGTACTTTTTTAGAAAATTTGACCTAGGCCAATCCTACACAATTTCGAGTGTAAAATCCATTTTTGACCTTAGAGTGGCAAATTCACTGCTAAAAGACGAATTTGCCCTTGACAGCCCCTAAATTAGGTTTTTAGGGATATTTTTGTCATTTCACATCTAATGCTTTTCACACTTCACACTTAACATATAACCTACACAATTTCCCCTTATAAATTCAATGGAACCAATAATTTATGAAATTCCATCCCCTACCCTCTGTTCTGGGTCTAGCCGAAACTTTACAAAGAAAAGGGCAAATGTGATTTTCTTGATTTAACCCTTTAAACACCTTTCTTTTCACTCCTAATCACATGTTTAACCATGTAAACACTTATTAATCATGATTTGTTGAAATTTGGAGAGAATAACCCCTTAGGATTCATCATCCCAAAATTACAAAGTCAACCACAAATCAAGCCAACAATAACTACAACAACATCATAATCAACAGGATAATCAAGGCTCTTAAGATTATCTTTTGATTTCTTCTCTCTCTCTCTCTCTCTTCCCTTGGATTTTTGCTTGCTAAACATGATATTCAAGAGGGAAAAGATATTAAAGGAGCTTGTCCATGATTTTAGAGGCATAAACCCTTAAAATCACAACTAGCTTACCTTGATTCTTGCTCTTGAACCTTTGCTCTTTCTCTTGTTCTTGTTGTTTGTCAAAGCGCGACACACACACACTCTCTCTCTATCTATCTCTCTCTCTCTCTTTCTTTTAACTTGGCCGAAATATGGCCTAAAGAAAGAGATAAGAAGTTCTTAAAATATCATCTTCATCTTTCTTAAAATAATATATTTTAATGCTAATTTTAACATGTGCATTTTTACTTTTATGACTTTATCTTTTTACTTGGTTGGAGATAATTACACACGGCATAATTCTCTTCCAAGTAAATACTTTCCTCATTTAATTCCCATTTGGCCAAAATTTATAAGAGAAAAGGAAAATAATTAATGCTTCTTGCTCTTTCCATAATTCCCTTCTTTAAATACTTAATTACTCCAATTTTACTTTTTGACTTTTCCAACTTATTTTACATGGCTACAATTGCTTCAAATTTGGATATTTATCCCCAAATATTTATTTTCCCTTTATTTTCCTTATTTAACCAAAAATTTCTTCAAGAAAATGGGAAATAAATTAGCGTTTTGCTTTATTGGTAAATTACCATTTTACCCTTCAATAATAGGCTTTTCGGAAGGCAAAAATTGGCTTTATATCTTGTTTTAGTCCAATTTTCATGTAAACTCAATTAAAGGTATTTTTTTCATTCCAAATGTGCCAAAATTCACCATTTTATTCCATTGAATGGCATAAATATTTACAAGGAATATTGGTAAATAAAAAACATGGGGTGTTACATTGTACTTGTCGACGTCGTACTGCCTTAGCTAGGTCTCATTGGTCCGGATGGTACTCGTACTTTTCCCACACCATAGCTAGGTTTTGTACCACACAATTCATATAACAAAACAATGTCAACACAATGAATATAAATAATCACATAATATATGAAAGATAGAGTTACTACCTGAAATTCTTTCCAATATCTAGCTAGTTTGGTTTTTCAATTCTTTGTCCGGCTCGGGCAAATGTCAACTCCTAACATGTTAAATTTATAATATATGAGTTATTACTCATTCATGTCTTATTTGTAAATTCATATAGTTGGTTATCTTTATCAAAAATGCATAATTACCAAAATATCCTTAGGAATCTAGTCTAACTACCTTTGTACCCGATATAACCATACTTTACCAAAAATTATGACACAGGCTATTTCTACACAATTTCACCTGTAGAATCCATTTTTAACCTCAATTTTGCCAAAATCATAGTCCATTTCCCAAAATACCCTTATAGGCACATATGTTAGGGTTTTAGGGGTAAAATTGTCATTTCTCACCCTAAAGCCTCCATATTTCATTTTTCACATTTTCCTTACACAACTTTTAAGTGTAAACACAATGGAATCTTCTAATCCATCAAATTCCAGCTCAAACATAGTGAAATTGCCCCTGGCCAAAATTCTATAAAAATTGGTAAAAATGGAGTTTATTGATTTCAATCAACAAAACACCTTTTACCATAATTCACCTTTTAAACACTTTAATTACTCTTCCCACATGCTTAATAAAAATTTGAACAGCACCTCCCCATAGGATTTATGCTTCCCAAATCACAAATTCATGACAACCTAGAAAAGAATTCAATCACAACATCAACAACAACCATGGATTTATCAAGAAATCAAGGTTTCTCGAATTACCTTTGATTCTCTCTCTTCTTCTCCCAAAACTGTGACCTTCTTCTCCTTCTACCCCTTGATTTTCTTCTTGCCTCATGTGATTTCAAGAAGGATAAAGTATTAGAAGAGATTTCTAATGATTTTGAGACAAAAAACAAGTGAATTTTGCTCACCAACTTACTTTGTTTTTCTTCTTGATTCCTTGTCTCTTCTCTTTGATCTTTGACCTTCAAACTTCTGTTATCTCCTTCTTCTCTTTTGTTGGCCAAAAATTGGCCACTTTTGAAGGTGTTAAATGGCTTTTTAAAGAAGCTAATTCCACCTCCTCAAAAAAATATTTTTTTATTATAATTTTGCACATGTCATGAAATATTTTTATTTTTCCACTTGGCTAATAATGCTTCCACATGGCATTATTTATGTCCAAGAATTCATTTTGCCTCTCCTCTTCCCTTCTTGGCTGACCTTGAATTATTAGCTAAATGACCATTTTACCCTTGTATTTCTTCAATTTTGAATTACACTTTGTCTTCCTTCTTCCCTTTTGTTTCTTGGCTGAACATTCATAATAAATTAGGCCGAAAATTGTGCTCTTCCTTTCTTCATTTTGGGCTACAAGATTAGGCTTTTGAGAAGACAAAATTGAACTTTTATGTCATAACTTAGCCAAAACTTCATGTAGCCAATACTTCTAATATTTGTCATTTCAAGTGCTCTAAAATCCATCATTTTATTCCATTTAATGTAACAAATGTACAAGGAATTTTGGTGAACAAAATTTGGGGTGTTACAAGTGTGTTGTTCAAATGTTATTCCATCATAGTTTGTTCGACTGTGTCTTCCACTTACCCCGGAATTGATGATATACTTTAATGGAATCCTACCCAAAGAAGGCTGTGTCGAAGATGAACTTTCTGGATGTCGGGTGAAAGATGATTTTTGATATGTAGACATCATATATGGGGAGTTACTCCTAGGGTGACACTACAAAAAAAACATCAAATTAGCGATGGAATTCAGCAATGGAATTTCTGTCACCAATTAGTTTAGAGACAGAAATGAGCAACGGAACCAAATTAGAAACAGAATTAGCGACGGAATTTGTTCCATGGGTAAAAAGACCATTACTAATTAATTAGAGATGGAATTTTAAATTCCGTCGCGAATTTGAGATGGATTAGTGACCGAAAATTCCATCGCTAAATTCCGTCTCTAATTAGAGACAAAATTCACTAATTAGCGACGAAAAAGCCACCACTACCTCGCCTCTACCCTCCATGTGTCCTGGTCAACTACTACGTGTCACCCTCCATCGCACGCCACGTGTTCAAGTCACAAATTAGTTGCATTTTGTGACCAAGTTGGGATTTGAAGCTTTAACCTCTCACACATGTGCCAATTCCTTTGCCAGTTGAGCTATGAAGAACCTGTGTAATTTAAATGCAAAATCATATATATATTTTGCTTTGTGAACAAAATTAGAAATACAAAAGTTAATCTATGATTAAATATTTGAATTTAGTTTTCTTATTTTATTTTATGTAAATGTTCTACCTAAATTTTTATTATTAATATCTTTTTTATTCATTTTATGATATATTTTATTTTTTGTTTGCATTTATAAAATTTTTATTTTTATTTGTATATAATATATTTGAACCAGCTAGTCCCACGTAATGATCGGAAAAAAAACTAAAGAGACAGAAAGGGAAAGGAGTAGAGACCGATCGGAATCGTTAAATTATTAGATGCAGAATGATAATGTATGCATAAAAGAGATAAAGATTTATAAAACTGATATATTATTGAAGATTAAAACAATACAGGCATAAAGAAAATTACAGAGAAAAACAAGAAAACACACAAAGGTTATCAACCTTAGAGGAGGAGGGGAGAGAGAATTGAGTCGTCAACACAACTCGGGGTGCCTAACAACTGAAGCGAAGTGCCCTTTTATAGGCGTTCAAACCAGTTACTATGCCCTTCGGTAAAATTACTTTAACCAGAGTAGAAAACATGTTACTCTGGTAAAAGTACTTTTACTTTTGCTTTTACTTAAAGTAAAAGTAGATTACATCAATTTGTCTACTAAAGTAAAGGCAACAGTACAACTTTACAAAAGTAGAGAATCTTTTGAGTCAGCAAGCCTTGGAGTTTTATGCCGACAGTTTTTGCTTTAGAATCAATCTTCACCGAGGCTAACGATTTCATCATTTGAATCATGGTTGAAATATTGGGCCGGGTCTTCAGCATCTGATCCATCTGAGGATTGGGCTGAGGAACTAGATTTTGGTTCTTGGGTTTGGAGAAGCCCAAGAATTTCATGAAGCTGCTTGGTGAGGGCTTCTTTATCTGTTGCCGATGCCAAGCATGCTGTGTTTTTTGCCCTTTGGTTGAGAAACACACTTGATTCATGATCTCCCGCCATTAGGAATTTAGGATTTTGCCTAAACCATTTTTCAAGTTTGATTCAGATACATTTTATATGTTTCCAAATTTTGCCCACCATTTTACTGAAGAGGTCCTTTGCAGTATTGGAAACAATTTTTGGAACTTTGAAGGACCATATTTATAGGTCTATTTGAATACCCAGGCTAAACCAAATTTTGAGAAATAATGAAGATCTGCTAGGAAGGGATCTTCACTAAGATTGATCTGACTTTTAAAGTAGTCGAACCCAATTTTCGCTGTGGTTGGTAAAATTTCTTGGATAGGACCAAAGAAATCCCACCATTGATTGAACCATAATGGAAATTGGTATTTTATCTCTAAGTCATACGAAAACATAAAAAGCCAAGTATAACTAAAATTTGAGTTTTGGTACCAAAAGGTGCACCACCATGCATCCAAATAGTCCCAATATGTGAAACCAATTAGATTCATATTTTCAATTGAAAATCATTTTCTTTTGTTGAGGTCTTGGCCCCAATCTCTTGGTGATAAAAACTTCTTTATTCTAAAAGTAGAATAACCATGAATATTTTTATCATCAGGATTTTCTGTCTAAAAAATGTCTTATTTCTGTAGATTGGGTATCTACAAGAATAAGCTCATAAAATTTTTGTGTTTTCTCCAGATATTTTGGAGTAAAATGGAATCCTTTCGGATAAATTTTTACTGCCAAGGTGACAGGATTTTTGTCACAGAAACCTGGTTCTGTATGGAAAAGGTTTAAGACCTTTTCTGGTTTTAACACAAAAGTAGTTTGTGTTGGTTGAAATTAATGGCTAATTCTTTTGAGGTTGAACCAGCCTTTGAAATTGTTTGGGAAGTTTTTTGGATTGCCAAAGCAAGAGACTCTGGGTCCAAGGTGAGTGGGGTTAAGACTTTGGACTGTTCCATTTCGGTAATATCAGCCCATGTTTTGGTTGGCATTTTGGTCAAATTTTGATTAGCCTGTAAGGCTAAAAGGGTTTCAATCGGAAATCCATAATGAGAAAGGTCCATTATGGTCCCAATAGTTTTTGGGCAGGATTTTTGAATGGGTTTGGTCCCTGAAGGGGAACCCTTTTGGTGGATCGAAGATCCTTGGGTCAATGACCCTTTTGACATTTTGATTGCAGCCTTAAGTTGGGCTGCTTCTTCTTTTGCGATCCTTTCTGGATCTTCTTTTATTTGGGCTTTGGCCCTTTGATTCTTTTTCTTTTCTCGATCACTCATTTGAGTCACCTTATTTCGCCTGCAAGAACTCTCTAGTTAGAAAGTCTGGTAGGGAATTTGAAGCACCTTTGATAAATTCAATTTCAAAATCAAAGACACTTAAAATTGCTTGCCATTGGGCAAAAATTTGTTTTGATGCAAGATTTTTGACATCCTTTTGCAAAACATCTTTTGCAACTTTGCAATCAACTCTAATTAAAAATTTTTGATTTAGCAAATCACTTTGAAACTTGTTTATGCACAAAACAATTGCTAAAATTTCTTTTTTGATTGTGGAATAGTTCTGTTGAGCTCTATTCCAATGTTTTGAAGTAAATGCAATGCAATGCTCTTTACTATCAATTTTTTGTTTGAGAATGCCACCATATCCTATGTCAGGGGCATCGGTTTCAACAATTTTGAATGCTTGTGGATTTGGGAGGTACAAGCATGGAAGATTTTTGACCAAGGATTTGATTTTGATAATCACATTAGTGTGATCATCAGTCCAAGGAAGAGGAGTTTTTGAAAGATGCTCATGAAGTGGCTTAATGATATTGTTTAGGTTGGGAATGAAATCACCTACATAATTCAAACAACCTAAGAATCTTTGGAGTTGAGTTTTGTCCAGAATCTGATCTGGAAATTTATCAGCAAACTGAATCACCTACTAAGAGTGCATTTTTTAACCCAAAAGGCATAACATTCCATTCATATTGCCCAAATGGGACTGTGAATGTTGTCTTATACCTATCCTTTTCTGAGATCTAGATTTGCCAAAAACCAGATTTCATGTCAAATTTTGAAAAGATTTTGGCCTGATGAAGGCGATTTAACAGATCCTTTTTATTAGGTATTGGATACCTAATCCATTGAAGAGCTTGGTTGAGGGGTTTGTAATTGATTACAAGCCTTGGGGTTCCTCTTTAAATTTCAGAATTTTTGTTTACATAAAAGGCCGGACAAGACCATGGACTTTGACTTTTTCTGATTAATCCTTTTTCAAGTAAATCAGAAATTTCTTTTTGGCAATGTTTCAAGAGTTATTGGTTCATTTGAATTGGACGAGCTTTTGTTGGGATTGCTCTTTCATTGAAATCCTTTTCATAAGGAAAATCAATTATATGTTTCTTTCTTTCCCAAAAAGCATTTGGAAAATCAGAACAGATTGTGTCTTGAATGTTTTTCAAAACATTTTGAATTTTTTGTTTTAGAAAGGGTTTCTCCAACTAGTTTTCAATTGTTTTGTAAAAAACTTCTTCCTTCAAGAAATTGATTTGACTTTCCTTATACTCAATTTGATTTATAAACTTTGTATAAGGTGGATCAACCAATTCAAAGAAAACTCTTTTGCCCATAACATCATATTCAATTCCTTCATCATGTGTTAAAAATGGTTTTAATCTACTGATGAAGGGAGACCCAAGAATTACATCCTGAGATAAAACTTTTGCTAGGATAAAAAGTTCTTCCATTTTGACACCATTATTTTCAACTACTGCATTTGAAAGCTTATAGTTGACATCTAATGGAGATTTGTTTGGTCCACAAAGATTTTCTGTGGTTTTTTGAAAGAATTTTGTTGGGATTAGACCTTCTCTAATACAGCTTAGAGCTGCACCAGTATCCCACAAAGCTACTGTTTCTAATACAAAGGTATTAGCAACAATAATTTTGACTGGCACATGCCATTTTTGGATTAAAACTCTTGATATAATGTTTAGGAAATTCTCAGAAGGCTTTTCATCATCTTGCGATGAGTTTTTGACTTCTTTGACTTTCTTTTCTTTATCAAGACTTTCTTCCTGAATTTGATTTAAAATAAGAGAATGGAATTCCTGAGTATTCTTCAGGTTTCTTATCTCTTCTTTTAAATTGTTTATCTCATTCTGAAGGTCAGAGATTGAAACAAGTTTTGGATTAGACTAAAATCTTTTGATTATTTCAGAAAAATCATATCTTGTTTGCAAATTCTTTTGCAAATATTTTTGGTTTGGTTTTGAAGAGGAAGAAGAAGACAGTGTTTTCTCTTAGTTTGTTGAAAAACTTAACCTTTTCTTCATTAGTTGGAAGAGAGTTAATTTTTTTAAAAACCAAATCTTCTTCAATAACATTTATTTGTAAATTGTCTATCCCGAGACCGGTTAAAACCGATTCCTTGATTGGGTCATCAAGAACAGACTTTTCTGAGCTCTCAGTAAACTTGTCAAGACAGTTTATTTGAAAATCATCTTCTTCAGACGAAGATGAAATATCATCAAGTTGAAGCTTATTCACTTTTCCCTGAAGTTCATTCACTTCTCCTTCAGATGATGATATCTCATATTCTCCTTTAGAAGAGGTTTCTTCAATCAAAAGGTTGTTTAATTGTTGAAGAACTAGTTCTTCAAGTTGTAAGGCATTAATTCTTTTATTAAGCCTATAATATTTTGCCATGTGACCTTCTTTGCCACATCGGAAACAAACAATTTTTCCCTTAGGAAGATCCATGGGAGGTTTTGATTTGAATTCATTTTTCAAATTTCTGGGTTTGTTTGTTTTTGGTTTTTTCCAAGGTTTTCAATATTTTTTGTAATATCTTTTAGCCTTGTATTCTTTATCTTCATGCTTGTGCTTGGATTTTTTAGGTCCTTTACAAGCAAGCAAGCCAAATTGTTCACAAAAGGTTCCTAGATCCTTCCTATTTGATGCTTTTTCTTTGGCAAGTTGATGTTGGATTTTATCTTCTTGACAAATTTTTAAAGCAGTTTTTTGAACAATTGCAATTAACTGTCCATATATTAAATTTTCGTAATGGATCTGACCATCACCAGTTTGGTTTCTGATTTTTTCTCTGATCTTATCTCCTAGAGACCTAGGAAGACCAGCAAGGAATTTTTCTTTCTAGATAAGATGATTTCCATCTTCTCTGGCCATAACTCTCAAGAGGAAGTTATCTCTATACCATCTAAAACTGGATAGAGTTTTGCATTTCAAATTTGACAGAAGATCTACCGATTTGTCCCTCCATAGTGATGGATCACCAACAAAATGAGCTATGAAGTTAACTATAAGACAGTTAACAGCATCAGACATTGGTTCACCTAAACTATCTCTGAGAATTATACCATCTTGAGTGGTTTTTATGGCTTGTAAAATTTGATTTTTTTGTTCATTTGTGAGATGGAAATCCCACCAGCCTCTGAGTTGCCCACTAAAGCCAGAGATTAATATATGAATAACGTCTTCCTCTTGACAATTATTATATATTGCATAAGCGTTACTGACCATCGTCATTTGTTGGCATATTTCCAAAATATTTGACTCATATTGTCCATCTATGTTCCAAACATAGATGTTGTTTGCATTAAATTGCCGAAGAGCAGAGTCCCTTTCTTCGAGCATTATATCCGGAGGAGTGGCTCTCGGATGATACAATTTTGTTGGATTTCTCCAACCTTCTTGTTTCATTTCATGAATTTTTGGACAATCTTCACTTTCACTTGTTTGATTGCCTTTCACAATATTTATTGTTAATTTTGAAACCGTAGCTTTAGACTTGGGGGAAGGTGTGTCTTGCACGGTTATCTTTTTTAATTCCTTTTCAATTCTTGCTTGAAGATTTCCTTCTCTTACACTAGTTGCAGTATTTGCAGGGATAGTGTAAGGTTTGAAAATTGGCTGTGTACTGGTGGAACCAGGCAAGATTTTCCTACTGGCTTCACTAGTAATAGATTTTTTCAAAATATGTTCTCCAAGAGTTTGAAGATAAGAATTTGTATAATTATTTTTTTCAATGATGTTTTTAACATCATCTTTACTTACTTCAGTTTTTGGATCTTTTATTTTGAAAGGAGAGGCAATAATAGTTGTATCACCAATTTTTGTACCAGGGATCTGGTAAGATTGTTTTGGAGGGAGTTCTAACTCAATTTTCTCTTCATTTTTCAAAATCCAAGAAGCATTGACTCCCTCAAATGGTTCAAAAGGATAATCCTTTATATTCTCATCTTTCACATAGGTTTCAAACTAGAGAAAGAAAGTAATATGAAGTTTATACCTTTCAAGCATTTTGTAAAACTTTTCTTGAATTGGTTTTCGCAATTCTTCAATTTTATATTTTTGGAAAAACCATTTTTGTCTTTCAGAGTTTTCATTAGAATAGAAATCTTTTCGCAAGAGTTCTTTATCTAATTCAAATTGTTGATCAATCACATTCATGTCAGAGTATGTTGGAGATTGGCAAGTTTGGGTTTCATCTTCAGTATTTTGGTCTAAATTTTGGTAGACAGGTTTGACAACACTGGCTGACTCACTAAGACCTTGCATTACAGAAGGCGAAACAATTTGATCTTTGACAGAAGAGCTACAAGAATGTCTAGAAGGCTATTCTAGAGCAGTCCTAAAGCTTTCTGCAATTGATGGAGTTCTAGAAGCACAAGAGAAAGATCTTTTGGATCTATCAAATGTAATCCTAACATCTCCATTAATGTTTCGAATAATATTTTAAGAATTATTCACAGGTTTTGGTATGACAGGAGCAATTTTGGTCATTTCCCAATCATCTAGAAGAGTGATGTCTTCCCATTTTATCGGTTTTGGAACATTAACATTTGCTCTAGTAGCATCTGTTAGAAATAGACATGTTTCTTTTCCTTGAGGAAACATTTTAACATTTGAAGTTGACGAATTCATAACTTTATACTGGACCCTGTAAACCAAAGCTACAGGTGAAACTCCAGGTTTCATTTGGAATCCGTTCAATTTCAAACTTAATTTTAAACATTCAATAACAGGATCATCATGCAATGAAGCTGTTAAATTTGGGAAACAGTTGAAGTAGATTGGTCCTTCATTTAGTCCCGCTTCAACCATTCCAAAAATTGATCTTGAAAAGATTTCATGTCTACCATCTCTAACACATACTAATGTTGAGACATCAAGACCAGCTTTTTCCAAGGGAATGACAGCCACTTGAACACATCCGATGTGTATAAATTTGAATTTCTTTTGGTGTCTTAAGATTGAATCTTCTGATAAAATACATATATCAGTTGGTTCTTCTTTTAAAGGAATATTTTCTTCAACCGTTCTAATTATGTAATCAGAAGCTTTGAAAAACTTTTTATCCTCAGGTTTGTATAATTCATTTTGGTCAATGATTGGAATAGTCCAATCACTAAATTTTTGGTTAATATCTTCAAAATGGATTTCATTATTGAAAATATTATTTTGGAGCGAAGATTTCCCAAAACTTTTGTTGGTCTTAAGACCATATTGCTGTACAGAAGAGGAAGGAGCAGAAGAAGAAGAGCGAGAAGAACGGGAGGAGTTGGAGCGAAAAGAGCTAGATCTGAATAGGAAAGACATAATTAACTTTAATGCCGATACCATTACCTTCCAGTTGGTAGAGATATGCTAGATCTAATGAAGTTTCTGGGCTACTTATGGAGTTATTATAAATATTTCCTTGTATGTTCTTATAAAGATAAAATTTTGCAAATATTATTATCACTTAGCCAATGCCTTTAAACGTTGAACCCTAATATCATATGAACATTTGAACAATAGGCGTCTGGACTTATCTGCCCTATCTGTCGAGACTTACTACCATAGCCCTAGGTAGAACGGACGAAGTTCATATGCTATCATTGATCAACTAACTTGCATGCTATCAGATAATAATAATATTAAGCAAAGTCTTAGCTTTATATTAACATGTTTCTGATGTGGAAGATCAACCGAAGTTGCAACCACGGAGCATACTTATCCAGAAATATCCGTAAGAACTTCATAAATTTTTCAGAACTTCAAGACATCTAATACAACCCTACTTCCCCTTCTGGCTCTAATACCAGCTAGCCCTACAATTTGTCGCTTCAGTTGTTAGGCACCCCGAGTTGTGTTGACGACTCAATTCTCTTAAAAATTCAAATATATTATATTATAATTTCAATTTTAAAAATAAATTTGAATTAATAATTTTATTTATTTATTTTAATATTTATATTATAAATTTATAATAATTTAAAATTTAAATTATTTAACAAATTTATAATTATAAAAAATATAATTATTGAAAAAATTAATTATTTTTGACGGAAATTAGAAACAGATTAGTGACGGAAAAATTCTGTCGCTAATTTTTAATGACGGAATTAGAGATGGATTAGTGACAGAATGTGATTCCGTCTCTATTCCGTCGCTAAATTAGTGATAGAAAAATTCCATCGCTAATTTTTAATGATGGAATTAGAGACGGATTAGTGATGAAATTTAGCGACCAAATGTGATTCCGTCTCTATTTTGTCGCTAATTTAGTAACGGAATGTGATTCCGTCGCTAATTTAGTAACGGAAAAATTCCTTTCCTAAATTCTGTTGCTAATTTTAGTGACGGAATTTGTGAGGGATTAGGGACAAAATGAAATTATGTCACTAATTTTCAGATTTTTTGTAGTGTGATTGGAATGTTGCAAAGGAGTATGTTCATCATGGTTAAACACACTAATGTTGTGGTTTTCACCGGCACATTGTGTAATTTTAGGTGTTCCTTTTATGGCCACTCTTCCTCCAATTCTTTTCCTCTTATCATAGTTGTTTGATTGAGAAGCATGATTTTTGTTATGGTGTTCTACAGGGCTATTCTCCCTTATAAATACATATGTGATGAAACTCAGTTACAAGGAAATTTAAAGTAGTGTCAGAATTATGTTCAAAATATGTGTGAAAGAACATACTTTAGTGTAGAAGATGACAATGTGATCACTACTACAAAAAGGGGCTTTAACCTCCCAAATTTGGCACTTTTAACGTCCCAAAACGGGGGGACGCATATGCTGGGGGCGTAGTAAGTTGAGACAAAAGACATCCCAAATGATAGGGACGCCTAAAGTCCCCCCAGGATGGGACTTTAGGCCTCCCAAATTACAATTTGGGACGCCTAAAGTCCCATCCTGGGGGACTTTAGGCCTCCCAAATTTTAATTTTCGACGCCTAAAGTCCCACCAGGGGGACTTTTGGCCTCCCAAATTACAATTTGGGACACCTAAAGTCCTATCCTGGGGGACTTTAGGCCTCCCAAATTTTAATTTGGGACGCCTAAAGTCCCACGGTGGGGAACTTTAGGCCTCCCAAATTTTAATTTGGGACGCCTAAAGTCCCACCAGGGGGACTTTTGGCCTCCCAAATTTTAATTTGGGACGCCTAAAGTCCCACCTGGGGGACTTTAGGCCTCCCAATTCTTAATTTGGGACGTCTAAAAGTTAGGTTTTTTTTATACCATAATTTACATTCTGTATTACCCAACGAATTGAAACTGCAGAAACAGAATAAAAGATGGATTCATAAACCACACTGTCCGTTACAAACTAGTAAGGACATCCAGCACTACAATCTTTACTATATATACATACAATAACCTTTCATACAACCTACTACTATATATATCAACAAAAAACAACCAGAAAGTGTCAAAACGCTGTCATCACACAAGTACAAACTGATATAAAATAACAAGTTTACTGCTCTATATGTTGAAGAAGATGTCCAGCCAAAAGATCTCTGATCAAATCAAGGTCTTCACGCAGGTAGGCATCGTCATTATCAAAAATCTGAAAATTAGAAAGTAATAAGCTTTGATGAAATGAATCTCAAGAAAATGAATTAATTAGCATTTCGATTAGAACACCAAAAATATTATCATTTGAGAATGAAGAAGCGATTACCTTTTCAAAGTCGCTAGTAATTCCACTTTGAGTTATGTTATACATATAAAGTATAACATAATATCCGCATTCAGTGTTGCCAGGTTGCCGAGGGCACTTTTAATCAAAGGGATGCAATTGGTTGTTAAAATCAATAAAGGTATGTCTAAAAGGACCGTCAATGAAACAATTATGCAGGATCGAATGTACTTATTATGGGATAAAACCACTTTGGCTTTTTAACAACTGCACCCTCGCGTGACCCACCTAGGATTCTATATGTTTGACAAGCACTATCATGAAAAGCAAAATGAACAGAAATTAGAACCATTCATTTATTTTTGTTGTCAATGAAATACAAACAGGATAACTTACGTGTCGAAGACGGATTTTGTATCTCTGTCTGGCTTGTTACTCAACGGATCAAACCAATAGACTATGTTGCGGCGGGGACATATAACACACAAAGTCCAGTGGTTTCTTTAACAAAATGTACACATTAAAATGAAGTTAGATGAGTGAGAAGACAATTATTTAGTAAACTTCTGAAATTGACAAAATGTAAATACGAACCGTTGGACAATTGGTGCTAGATAACAACGAAGTTTGTTTTGTGCCATTTGGTAGCCGACATAGTGAGTCCTATGCGCCACAGTACAAGTATCCCCTATCGTATTCGCAGGACATAAGAATCCATACCAATTACCTCTTTCCATGTTTGTGCAGAGATCGTGGAAGGTGCTATAATAGAATTAAAATAAGGAATCAATTCTTGAATGTATGAAAACAAAAAACCACTAAATGAATGCTATGGGAAAATTGAAAAAAAAACTTACCGGACTGCAAATTTGACCCAGCCTGCATCTATCTCCTCCAACCTGATAAACTGCTTGAGATCTTTATTGTCAATCGTGTAGGGATACTCCACTTGGCCCACAATCCCTGGAGGCATCTTCAAGTCAATCTGTTTAATGCGCTTGTAGATCTGTTGCAGCCGTGCTAAGAAGGGCCATTTGCTCGCAGCTTCGTCATCCTTTTAGAACATCAAAAAACAAATTGTTATTAGGATGCCAACAGATTTTCAGTAACAGTAAGGTAATTCCTACCATTGGAGGTGTTGCGTCTGAACCAATAAGATTGCGAGGCTAAAGGATGAAAGATCTTATCGCTTGACCTAACGTGCCAACCTCTAGATCGGGAACAGGGATGGCTATACCTTCTTCCCCCTTTCTAACACTCGTCACATTCACCCTACGATAATCCTCCAGAATTTGCTAATTATGGTGGGTGGTAGCACATGTGTGAACGAGAGCATCAGCAACAACACGCAACAGTGGATCATCCAAATAGAGGGTGCAAGGGTCTCCCGACACTGGATTGAGAGAAGGGTCGCCAAGTGGTCCTGACACTGGAGTGGGAGAAGGGTGGCCAAGTGGTTGCTCCAGAGGGTTGTAACTTCCTCTGGTGCTATTGAAGGCCGGGGATTCCTGAGTTTGAGCCTCGTCCCTTGCCCTTTGTGCTTCAAACATCTTTGCCATTTCAAGTTGAAGCTCTGGCAACAGCTTTTGTCGGAGCTTGTCATGAAGGTTGGCCTCGATCTCTCGTTCGAGCTCCTCTCGAATCTTGGCCACAACGTCCTTACTAGGTCCAGCTTGTGACGAACAACGTGGCTGTCATCCAAAATACCTCGCGGCACTAACTCCCCGTGTCTCTCCTCGAACACGACCAAGGTCATCTGCCTTCCCAATAGCCGTTGACAAGATGTCCATTCGTCTACTTGGATTGAATGAACCTTGGCTACTCTGCTCGTCCAGGTCATCCTGTAGCATGCAGTTTATCGTAAATGTATCGAAACCACTCGCGACATGTAAAAAATTAGGTACTTATGGTATAACTACTTACAATCCTTGCAGCAACCTCAGCAACAGTCGGATTTATGTACTTCCCAGCCTTAATCCTCCCTGCTTTCCATTTTTTGTGACGTGGAGGAGGTGCCGGTGGCTGGATAACAACGCTAGGATCAGATTCCGCTGCTTCCTTCATTTTCTGTAACTCTTCTGCCATCATTTGCCGCTCAAGCTTCCGATATCCACCACGAGACATGAAATGTTGATATTTATTTTCTGCTTGCCTCTGGGCATTTGCTGCACTTAATTTCTATGAATGAAAAAAGACAAAAAATGAATCAACGATATAAAGTATATGAAATCAACGATATAAGTAGTTCTATATCATGACAGAAATCTTACCAAAAACTCAGGATCTGCTCGTGATGCCGCAAACAACCTCCAGTCCTCTGGAGATAAATATGTATACTGTGCACATGGATCGTTACCCCTAAGGGCCCCTCGAATATAATGCTTTGTTAGCTTGTTCTTGAAACCTTTCCATCGTACACGAACCTCATCCATCCAGTGCCTATGCATCTCTGTGGTGTCGGGGACATCGTATGTTTGCTGCAAGGTAAAACATAAGATTATTATATTTGAAACAATAAGAACAA
This sequence comes from Inga leiocalycina, assembly GCA_963242795.1. Taxonomy (NCBI): domain Eukaryota; kingdom Viridiplantae; phylum Streptophyta; class Magnoliopsida; order Fabales; family Fabaceae; genus Inga; species Inga leiocalycina. Next base: position 48,054,154 of record OY725327.1, on the reverse strand, counting down.
AGCTACAATGCAGCAAAACTTCATACCAAAAGTTGCTGCCAAATCATGTCTTTCGTTTTTGGGGGAACCAATCTCCAATTATCGTAGGTAATTTGCACTTTGCTTCGAGCCAAAAGCCCTATGTAGCTAATGAAGTGGTCTTCCTCAGGACCAACTGGATTCAGATTGTCATCGAAGTCTATATGCAGCCTCTCCTGTTGATGTTCATGCCGTGCAACCAATGCTCCCATCTTTGTACAGCCTCTAACCCTCCTTCTTGCAGGGGGTTCAACTCTAGGCATTTCGTCATTGCTAGAGCTTTCGTCATCTCTACGCCTCTCGTCATCACTAACGTTGTCCATATTCCTGTTAACACAAAAAGCATCATCAGAAACGTAAGTAAATTGCAATGAAAACACATGTATATAGTAAGCGGGAAGTAAAACAGAAAAAACACAGTTCTCGTTTATAAATTAAGGTCTTACTCTATATTGTTTCCCATAGTCCTTCACCATGGTCATTTCTTACAGCATATTCGTCATCATCTACCAATTCTACTTCATTTGTTTGAGGTGTAGTTGTTGTGAAAGGTGGTGTGTCATCAAGGTTGAAGGTCGGATCACCATACTTCTGTTTTTTACTTTTAAGGACAATGGACATATTTTTGCTGGCAGGATCGGTGACATAAAACACTTGCTTCGCCTGGCTTGCTAAAATGAAGGGCTCTTCTCTATAGCCAACTCTTCGAAGATCGACTGAGACAAATCCAAATTGTTTATCCATTACCACGGCATTGTTGCTAACCCATTTGCATTTAAATAAAGCAACTTTGAACTTGTTGTACGTCATCTCCCATATTTCTTCTATAACTCCATAATAGGCCATAGACGCTAATATGGGGTTTTTGTCTCTCGAACTGGAAAAGTGCATAGATTCAGCTTCTACCATAACCCCATTATTTTGCATGGTACTTTTGCCATCTTGCTCTTTGGTATAGAAAGAATAGCCATTTATATCATAACCGGTCCAAGTAATGACCTGAAACGAAGGCCCCCAAGCTAGCCACTCGATTGTCTCAGACACACCGATCTCGTGCAAAACCTTTTCCTCGAACCACTGCATGAATGTCTTGTTTTGCTCAATAGCAATCTGCATGTCATTCTTCCTTGGATTCTTGTTCTTCAAAGTGTTTCTGTGTTCATTTATGTAAGGTTGAACTTCTTCCATATTATTCAGGATATACAAGTGGGCTTGCAACACCTCTTCACGAGGAACATTCTTCACTTTCAGTCCTCGTGTTCCCTTGCTTCTCCCTTCTTCATGCCGAGATTGTTCCTTCTTCCCTGACATATAATCTTTGCAAAACTCCATAGCCTTCTCAACTACATATCTTTCTACTATTGAGGCTTCTGGTCGATAAGGATTTTTAGAATACCCTTTTAAGATCTTCATGTATCGCTCGAAAGGGTACATCCACCTCAGGTAAACTGGACCGCATAGCCTTACCTCCCTCACCAAATGAACTACCAAATGCACCATTATATCAAAAAATGAAGGCGGAAAGTGCATCTCTAGTTGTGACAAAATAATGTAACCCTCATTTTCTAGTTCATCCAACTTTTCAGTGTCAATGACTTTGTTACAGATAGCATTGAAGAAAGCGCACAATCTTGTCACTGTGTTTCGTACTTCATCTTTCATTATGCCTCTAATAGCTACTGGTAATAGTTGTTGCATCAACACATGATAATCATGGGACTTCATTCCCACTAACTTCAAATCGTCCATTGAGACACATCTTCTCACATTCGAGGAATACCCTTGCGGCACCTTCATTTCATGCAAACACCCACACAAACTTCTTTTCTCTGCTTTTGATAGTGTATGCGCTGCTGGCTCCATGTATGCCCTCCTACCATCATCTCTTAGTTGTGGATGTAACCGTTCTCTTATTCCCATATCGACAAGGTCTAATCTCGCATTAATCCCATCCTTAGTCTTCCCTGGTATGTGCAAAAGCGTACTGATAAGGCTATCACAAACATTCTTCTCCACATGCATCACATCAATACTGTGTCTCACGTCTAGCGAACGCCAATATGGAAGATCAAAGAAAATGGATCTCTTCTTCCATATGTTCTTCTCACCCGCAACCCTCTGATTCTTTACAAAAGTGACATGGATACGTTCCACTCGACTGTAGACTTCCTCTCCGGTTAGTGACTTTGGAGCCATTCCATGCTCCGGTAAGCCGTTAAACCGCTTTCTTAGCCTACGATACGGGTGGAACCGATGAAGAAACCTCCTGTGGCCAAGGTAGACAGTTTTTCTTCCATGCTTTAGTTGTTGGAAGTTTGTGTCTGCTTCACATATTGGGCATGCTTTGTGACCCTTCACGCTGTACCTTGACAAGTTTCCGTACGCAGGGAAGTCGTTTATCGTTGTGAAAATCATTGCACGTAGCTTGAAAGACTCCTTCTTATAAGCATCAAACACATCTACGCCTTCCTCCCACAACTTCTTCAAGTCCTCAATCAAAGGCGCCAAATAGACATCAATATCGTTCCCTGGCTGTTTTGGTCCAGAAATCATCATAGAGAGCATCATATACTTACGTTTCATACATAGCCAAGGAGACGAGTTGTATATTACAAGGAGAACCGGCCACACACTATGTGTGCTAGTAAGAGTTCTATACGGATTGATGTCGTCTGTACAAAGCCCAAGCCGTAGGTTTCTCGGCTCGCTGCCAAATTGAGGGAATATTTCATCTACTTTTTTCCATTGTGGAGAGTCAGCTGGGTGCCGAAGATATTTCCCATCAGATATTCTGTCATCAGAGTGCCATCTCAACTTCTTCGCTTTTGTTGCACTCGCAAACAAACGTTTAAAACGTGGTATTATTGGAAGATACCACATAACCTTTAAAGGTTGCCTTTTACTTGTCACATCACCACAACCACCATCTTTTTTCACTTTGTATCGTGCAGTTTTACACTTAGGACACTCACTAAGACCTCCGTACTCATTTCTGTACAGTACGCAGTCATTAGGGCAAGCATGTATCTTCTTATACTCCATACCCATTGTAGACAGGATTTTCTTGGCCTCATACATACGATTTGGAAGTACATTATCCTCCGGAAACATATCACACAATAGTTCAAGCAGCAATGTGAAACTACTATCGGTCCACCCACAAGTTGCCTTTAAGTTAACCAAATGTAATGTTCCTGTCAGCCGCGTGTACTTACTACCACTGTACAATGGTCTCTCTGCATCACTCCGCAGGCTATCATACTCCTGCGACTGCGCAAAGGATTCTGCCTCAACATCGTTAATCATTCTCTCCATTCTATCTTCATCTATGACATCCACAGCTTCCTTCTTGTGTGACGGACAATCAGTTACTTCCTCACCATGCCATATCCACCTTGTGTATCGCAGATTTATTCCATCACAAAGTAGGTGATCCTTTATGACATCAACATCCCGTCTACTCTCATTCAAACAATTGACACAAGGACAAAAAAACTTCCCATTTCTTGCAGGAGCATTCTTTTTAGCGAATTCAATAAATTCGTCCACCCCTTTCTCATATTCTTCACTAGTTCTCAAAGCATTCATCCAACTATGATTCATTTTGTTACCACCTAAGGCATTACCAATAACATTCACGCGTTTAGTACAATTCTCAAGGACATATGATGGGATTGCCTAATTAAGTTATCAACCCAATTTAGGATTTTAAAATATGGGCTTAATAACTTTATTGTCCCCTCCTAGCCTCATCTCTCCTATTAAAAGGGTTTCAGTGCTATGTAACTTATTTTTTTAATAAGTATATGTATATAAAATTAATGTATAATAAAATAAGATTAAATTAAAGAATTTTTTTGAGGTTTGGAAGAATTAAAAACAAAACCAGTTTCATATTAACAAAACAATTTTAAGTTGAGTTCTTCCAAAAATAAAATTTTTTTATTGAAAATATTTAGATAAAAATCATTTAATGAATATTGGGGTTATCGTTTTCATTTTAAGTTTTGGCTTGAATTATTCTTCATAATTCAAGAATTTGGAATTAACAAAACAATTGTGTGTAATTAATACAAGAATTTCTTTAATTTAAATAAATCATATTTTATTTTATTATATATACTAATTAATGGTGCAGGAACAAGACCAATGAAATGGGGTGGTGCCACTACGTGTGTATGGATAAATCTCCATTGCCTTATAAAAGCTACATTTCCCTAAAACTGAACAACAGGGATCTATTATACTTTTAGAAAAGCCGTAGAAACGGCTTTGTATTAACAGGGTTAACATATTGAGCTTATTATGAGGTTTCAAATTAAACGGGGTTAAAGATAACAAATGGTTTCGCCAAATTCATGGTAGGATTTTAATGAGAGGTTTTAACTGTTTCATGAACAACTATGAATTGTATTGGTTTCATGTGGCATACACTAATCAATTATTGGAAGAAACTTTTATGAGCCACTTTCATTATGTTACACTTGAACAAATAAATAAATAAAAGTTCAAAAACTTTGTCTTAAAATTTAATACTCTACTTCTAATCGTTCTTATAAATCACTTTTAACATGATCACAATAGTCAAAGAAATCTTTAAATCTCATTAACTCTACCTTTAAATTTAAAACCTTTCTAACTACATCCCTATTTAATATAACATTTTATCTTATAAGAACAAAGTTTACTCAATAATTAACGAGAGGCATATTGAAACAGGGGAGTAAACCATATTCTGTTACAAAAAAAAAACCATATTCTAGGGCCGACGAAGAAAATAATAAGCACAATCTCAACCATTTAATTTATTTTTCAAAAGCAAAATAAACCATAAACAATTGACACAAAAAAAAATGAAGAAAATAAACCAACCTGATCAGGGCGCCCCCTAGCTACTATGTTTGAGAGGTAGAGAAGATGTTGGAGCTCCACCCACGCACAACAATGGAGGAGAGAGCAAAACCCACTGTGGAGGAGGTGAGGTTGCAGCCGTTCAAGAGGAAGAAGAAGAAGGGAGGAGGGAAGAGTTCAACAAAGCTAGGGCCGATGGTGGAGGAGGGAGCTTGAACAAGGGAGGAGGGAGGAGTTGAAGAAAAAAAAATACTCAGGAGGAGGGCCGACGGTGTGGGTGGGAGAGGAGGAAGAAGAGTAAAGTTGTTGAGAGGATGTGAGGTGAGGGTGTGATGGTGATGAGAAGACCGCATGTCAGACAAGTGTCTGACATGCAGGGGACGCCTTTAGGCGTCCCAAATGGTATTTGGGAGGCCTAAAGGTGACTTTAGGCGTCCCAAATGCCATTTGGGACGCCTAAACCCAGCTCCTGGCGCTAAAAAAAATTTATGAAATTTATATTTCGCGCCAGGAAGCACTTTAGACGTCCCAAATTCAAATTTGGGACGCCTAAAGGTTCCCCTACACATATATAATTACGAAAATGCCACCGCCTCCCTTTTTAACCACCCAATTTTCAATTTGGGACGTCTTTGGGGGTGGTTATATCTCAATTCTGTAGTAGTGGATAGTACTAAGAATTCAAAAATAAGGAAATACCCTTACCTCCAATGCGTGATGTTGTAGTGACTTCAACTTTCTTTCTCGGCCTTGCCATAGTTACTGTATTTTTCCTGTACCAAATATAATCCCATCTTAAACTTATCACAATCCAAAAAATGATTCACAATTTAATCAGAAACCCTACACACATAAGCATTTTAATTAATTGATCCAACCTTAGAATTGCATGTGGTTATTTAAACAAACAATATTTCCTTACACTTGAAAGTTTAATTTGTAGCGTTATTCTTCAGCATTGCGGGATTTGGGGATTAATGGGGTTAGTTTATTTAATCAATAATAATTGGGTGCATGTGGTTCCCACATTTGCTGATCTGTGAATGGTTGCTGACGCTCCGTTGTGTGTTAATTATTTATGATCATTCTATATTTGTTCCTAACTTCCTATAGTAATATAAGCCTTTTTTTTTTATTTTGGGAAGGAAATTTATTTTGGGGCAGTCATTCAAAGTTCAGATGGACTATTTTTTTTTGAAAAGTCTCTTTTTTTAAAAAAATAAGATAAAAAATTGGTGTTAAAAAATATTGGGAAATTACATTAAAGTACCTATGCAAAATAATATTTATCGTAATTTAACTTTTCAAATACCAAAGTACCTTTATCAAATTTCCTAGATTCTCTCTTACTATGTTTTGACATTTATATCACTTCCTCGGTATGTTGAAAATCTTGATTTCAAATTCCTTAATCGGCAAAAAACAATGAAGGGTTCTAGTAAAAAATTTCAAATTTAAATTAAAGTTATTTGCAATAATGAAATTTTCTTAATAGATGGAAGTGTTTTGATCCAATTATGGTTCAGAATAACTTATTGAAATATGATCTTCATGGCATGGTGGCCATCTCACCTCGTCCCTTAACCAAGTGATGGGGGTTTGAACCCCGGCCTTGGGCATGGAAAGAATTCCTTGGCTAGCAGCAGCCCTTAAAGGGAGATCAGTACCGAGAGGGGATTAGTTACTATTACCGGCGGATCCGGCTATGGTCCTTTTCTTTCCCATCCACTTATGATCCTCTTCTCAATCTAGACTGTTGGATTATTAAGATCTCAACGGTTCAGATTTAATATATTATAAAATTATTATACCGGCGGTGGATATCCTAGTGTTTCACAAAAAAAAAATCTTGGCGGAGGGTTTTCAATTAAAAGGTGCCATTAAGTGAGTGCCGCATTGCTATTATGTACCGCAATGCTTAATAACATCTCCATAGATTCTACAATGTTCCTTATCTATAATTATTTGCTGCTTCCTCTCCCTCTCTCTCCACCCATCAAAATTTAAGAAGATGTGAAAAGCCAAAAAGGTTGATGATCTATATAGTGAAGAAGAAAGAGGAAGGGGCCGGTTTGTTAAATTTTCCAATTTGGATACATTTTGTTACAAAATAAAACCTGAATCTGAATACTGACACTGTCAGTTATGAAATCAAGAAAAATACTAATAATAATTATTTCAAAAAAATGTTTATATATGAAAGACAAAAAAATGACATTAGAAAAGTAAAATGTTTTCAAGTCAACATAACTATATAATAGCTGAAAAGATTAGTTTCAATGGATGGTAACTAATAATACGAACATAGTCTTTTTCCTGAAAATATGTTTGTATGACATTTATTTGCTATTTATAAGTTATAGATGTTCATAAATTAATAATACGAACATAGGCAAGCCAGGTCTTCACAAGCACAGATTTCCTCCAACACATCAACTGAGATTAAAAGTACGTAACTCACTCTCAGCATTCCCTGTCAGAATTACTCTGAATGACATATGTTTGTATGAAATGTAGTCACTATTTATAAGTTATAGATGTTGATAAATTAAATAAATTGGGTAAATTAGACAACACCATAATTTCAGTGTTGGTTTGCTTATTGGGGGCGGCAAGGAAGTTGATGTGGAGAATTGAAGTGGACCTAAACATTTTGATTTGCATACTTGGTCGCCTTCTACAACACATGGATGAAACTTCAAACTTAGATTGTTTCAAAGGTTTAGGTGATTATAATTAAACTCTTTTTTTGAAAGAATACATAATCCGGATTCTTGAGGCAATGCTGGAAAAAAGCAAATCTGACTTAAACTAATGTTAATCTATTATCTCTCAAGCAATAGTTCTATATGTATTTCCTAGTGTTGGCATCCTATATTTCTTGCCAACTAAACTATTGCTTCAATCAACATCTATTCGATTTCAGCTTCAGAAGTTAGTCCCTGTGCACCTACTAATTGCTCATTATTATACATTACCATATTATGATAAATGAAGAAATATAAACTATATATATTTGCATACCCGATTGCACTCATGATTCAATTGTAAGGCTGCGATTCCACTTGCACTTGCTCCTTTTGGTTAATTGTTCAAGTTTGTCACCATTTTGAATGATGAATGTTTTCAGTGTATCAATTGGCTTCTGTATTTATTGTTTTATGCTAACCGTCTAATTAATATATTGATGAAAAATAAAAATGATTCATAATGGCACTAATATCCCAATAAATAGAATTTTGGAAATTCCCAACATGTCATTGGTAAAAAGGAACAGAGATATGTAATCGTTAATCTTTGGGCAATGAATGAGACCCGTATTAAGTATATTGTTGGTAAAAATTGGGTGTCAAATATGAAAGTCATTAAAAGGTGGAAAGTGAGAAATTAATGGGAAAATATCCATTTAATAATAATCAATCATATGTGTTGTCAAATATAGTATTATCAAAATAAGAAATTAATGCAAAGCGGGTGATTGATGTTGTGAAAACGAAAAGAAGAGTAATTTTCACAAAATGTGTAATTACGTGATTTAGCATGAATAACCAAGATTTTAATTTTTATATAAATTATTTATTGTCAATGTAATTTATGGAGATCCCACAATAACGGAAGGTAATTGACTTCCTTTATTATATTCGAACCCTAATAATTACTCATGGACAATTTTTATGGTGTGATTTTCAATCCGTTGAACCACAATTAAATTAGTTATGGAGATCCTTACAATGAAGGAAGGTGAATTTCTTGTTTATACATGGAATATGTAAATATAATTATTAATATAATTAATATAATCATGATTCCTAATTTAACATCTAACTTCAAATGCTTTTATCAGCATTGCTGATAAAGTGCTGAAAAATTGGAGAGTGTAAATTTGAATATTATTAAATGCCTTTATAGCTGAATTAATATTTTCTTTTATTAGTGTTTACGAACACATTTATTATTAGTGGTGATCATCATATTTAAGATGGACAAATTTGAAATTAATGGTGATTGTATAATTATTATAATTATGGTTTACTGATAGAACGCCTAATTTGAAATTCAATTTACTTCCTTTATTATATTCGATCAAACCCCAATAATTATGCATGGATAATTTTGATGGTATGATTTTTAACCCCTTAAACCCAAATTAGTTGTGAAGATCCTACAATCATGGAAGGTGAATTTCCTGTTTATTCATGGAACACATAAATATAATTATTAATATAATTATGAATTTAACGTCTAATTAACTTCAAATTCAACATAATCCCTTCCTTCCATTTTTTATCAGTATTTCTGATAAAGTGCTAAAAAATTGGAGAGGTTAAATCATGAATATTATTAAATGTCTTTAAAACATAATTAACATTTTTATTAACATTTAAGATAACTTGTAATATTAATGGTGATGGTTATCATATTCAATGCACAGGGATAAATTTGAAATTAATGGAGATTATATAATCATTATTATAATTATGATTTCTTGATTGAAGGCATAATTTGAAATTCAATTTACCATCTTTAATATATTAAAACCCCAATAATTGTCTATGGACAATTTTGATAGTGTGCTTTTTTGACCTGACAATAAAAAATGTATTAATCCATAAACCCAATTTAGCTATGAAGATCCCTACAATTATGAAAGGTAAATTTCTCATTTATGCATGAAACACGTAAAATAATTATTAACATAGTTACTGTAATCATGGTTCCTAATTTAACATCTAACTTCAAATCCAACTTACTCCCTTCCATCCGTTTTTACTCAGCATTATTGATACAGTGCTAAGAAATATGAGAGCATTATGTTTAAATTTAAATATTATTAAATGCCTTTACAGTAGGATTGATATTTTTTAACATTTAAGTTACCTTTTAATATTAATGGTGATTATCATATTTAAGGATAGACAAATTTAGAACCAAGAGGGGTAACAAAAGTGTTCCTTCTTTGTTTATATATCATGTGCTAAAATTTAGGAGAGCATTGCTGATAGAGTGGTGGAAAATTAGGAGAGCATTATGTTAACTAAAATATAATGTGCTGATCATTTTTTTTTCGATATAATTTATAATTATTGCTTTAATTTTTAGTAATGATAAGTTATAATTTATGAAAAGGTTGTTTTATAATGACATCGTTTTTAATTGGATACAAATATGCAACTCTCCAATCACATAGGAAAATGGTTGAAGACAAATAAGTTAACGGAAATTAGATAAGCACTCTAATTGAAAGTAATAGTTATCCACCAAAGCATGAGAGCTAAGCAATCTCTAAACACTTTTAGAATTTGAAATTTGAAATGAGCAAGAACCACAAACAAACTTATTCAATGAAGAATTAAAATACGGAAGACACTATGATGGAAAGAGCAAGGCTTATTTTTCTTATTTGATGTTCTTGGCTGGTTTGGTGGTACTAAAGCTGGGAGTTGATAATTCATATAGGCCAATATCATCAACTTCAACCAGTCCACTCGTTTCAATCTCCTTTCTCTTTATGTAGCCATCAGAGGAGTCACCATCTGAGTTTTGGTTATGTCATCTTCATCATGTACCTTGTTATTTCAATGGAGAAACCTGGGAAGCAAAATTAATAAACAAAAGGAAAGGAGGCCAACTCTAATAACCTATGAAGCTCAATACTATTAAAAATTACCATGACGGGTTGGGTGAATGTGAAATATTTATTAATGTGTGTATTATGTAGATTGCTTACTTTCTCAATAACATTGCCACAAGTATATGTGAAGTTTTCAAGAATGTCCTTCTCTAAACTAAAGTGTGAGGCACTTAAACTACTCGTGAGATATTTTATATTGTAATCCTTCTCCTTTAGTCTAGCCACAATCTCCCTTCCAACAACTCCAATAGTTAACTCTTTGGGGAAGGAAGAAACCCCTACCTAAAATTGAAAGATTTTTTGTTGGAACGGTCATGTTGAAAAAAAAAAAAACCATTTTCAAATTTATATAAGTACTAATAAGACTGTCAAACCTTCACTACCTTCTTCATAAGCTCAACTATTGTATAACATAAGAACTCTGATACATGATTTTTTAACATTAGCATAGAACACTTTGTAGTTAAATCAAACACTGTGTAATGAACCTTGAACCTATTTGAAATAATCGTTCAAATTTTATCGTTAATCATTGATGATCAAGTCATTATTCATTAAGTCATTAAGTTAATATATTATAGTGTGTTGTAAATGTTAGGCCCCTTAACATTTCGATATTCGCAGAGCAATAAGCTCACAGTTTCATAGGCATATAGTAAATAGCAGAAACATATTGATTAGAGGTGCTTGTTTACAATACTGGAAAATCCCTATAAGGTTTGAAAAATATGTACTGAGTCTCTAAAATAAATAAAAATTGCACCTATGATAACCAACAGTAGCTTCTGATTGTACTAGGATGTTTACTCACCGGTGGCTACTACTTTGCCCTTTGAGTCGCTAGCCTCAGCTATAATGTTTATATTGTAGAAAAAGGGTGAGATTTGAGCGAATCTCAGTAGCAACATGCATTTCAAACTTATAAAATGTTAAATTAATATGCCATGAACCATGTTATGTAAAATGATAGAATGATGTGTGCACACTGTCAAAGGCTAAACAACTATTCAACCATGGCTTAACCCTACACCAACCCTGGCCTAACTCTACGCCTCCATTGGGTCCCATAACCCAACCAGACTAATATGCATGTCCAAGACACTATACTCATGTTACAGAAGATGGCATACAGAAACATACAATAATCACGTAGTATATGCATGAAAAAGTTGCTACCTGACTCCTTTCTCAATTCCTCAATCGTTCCTAACCTTAGTTCCAGCTTGGGAAATTTCCAATTTCTATAAAAATTAAAGTTACAAGTAACTGATTATTACTTGTACCATTACTACCTTTAAATCAAAATTTTCTAGTTATCTAATGCAGTTATAACAGTTTTTGCATAGTACAATTCTACACAGTGCAGTTTCACCATTTCCAAAAAACTGGTAGATTTTCAGTCAACTTTGGAAAATCATAATTAATTCTAGCAAATTCCAAATTGGCTAATTCTAAAGCCTAAATAAAGCTCTTTAAATTTATTTTCATGGAAAAATACCTAATTCTGACCACTATACTCACATTATTCCTAGAAATTTGCCAAACCTGACTGTTCCAAACTTCCTTCCAAAAATAGGGCACAACTTTGAAAATTCACATCTTTTAATGTACATATCCAAAAATTACAAAATACCTATCAAATTAAAGCTGTATATGTATACTTTAATCCTGTCAAGTTGCATAATTTTTGGATGAGGTTTGACAAACAAAATCCATTGAACAACAACACTGTCTCACATTAGGCGAATCAAATAGCATGCACTTGCAACTTCAATAAATTCCATATTGGTATACAAATTTCCAAAAATCATGAACACCTACATTCGCACACAATTTTCCCTTCTAAATCCAATGGAACCATCAAAATTGAAAAATTTCAGCTCCTTCTCCTGGTTTTGTACTTGGATGAAAGTTAGGGTTTTAGAAGAGAAAATGTGTTTTCTTCGTTTCTCTTGTTTAATCAGTTCATTTTCACTTCTAATCATATGATTAACTACTGAAACATGAAATGAACATGATTTAGGAAAATTTGGGCAGCATAACATTTTAAGGTTCTTCATCCCAAATATACAAAACAAGGAAAAACCAAGCCAAGCAAACAACCAATTCAACCAACAACATCATATAGCCTTGAATTCACAAGAGAACATGGTTATTTGTGGTTAACTTTTGATTTCTCCTTCCCTCTCTCTCTAGCCATCCTCTCCCACTCTCTCTTCCTCTTAATTTTGCTTTTCTACAAATGATATTCAAGAAGGAGAAGGAATTAGAAGAGGTATTACAAGAATTAGAAGGCAAGAAGTCTTGGATGGCCATCTCTTACCTTGGATTTGTTTCTTGGAACCCTAATGTTGCTCTCCTTTGGTGTTCTACATTTAGCTCCCTCTCTCTCTATATTTCCTATTGGTTGACTGAATATGAAGGCCCAAAGGAAAGAGAAAGCCTTTGTGAAATATCATCTTCATCTATTTGCTTTTATTATATTTTATTCGATGTCAACACATGTAAAATTTCTTATTTAATCATCATCTTTTCTCCTCCCTATCACTTGGCTGAAATCGCATCTCCAAATGATAAAAAATAAGCTCTTGAATTATCATTATTTTCCTCCTCCACATATTTAATTTGAGTTGCAAACTTAGACCTTTTATCATCATATGTTTTTTTTTCCAATTTTACCATATGACCAAAAATTATACTAATTGGATATTCATCATTAATTTTTCCTCTTCCTCCATTAGCTTGACCGAAATGTTGGGCCTTTGGGGGTTGAAATTATCCTTAAATTATCACATTTTATCTCTCCACATATTTTAGTTTACTCACAATTTTTGTCTTTTTAAACATCTATCACTTGGCCAAAATTCCTCCTTACTTAGATATTGCAGGAACCAAATATCCAATCTCCTCCATTGATTGTGTGTAACTACTAAGATTCATATGAATCTCACCCCTTTCCAAATATATCTAAATTTATTCAACAAGAGATAGTGGCTCCAAGGGCAAGGGAGCAGTTAGCATCAACTAAAGAGCTCATACTTGTCCAGGTAGTAGTGTTGGCTATCTATAGTTTTTATGTTATTTTGGGTTATGTAAATAGTACATACAAACCATGTGGAGATTCCTATAATATAATCAAGTACTTTATATCAATATGTTTATGCTATTTCTATTCGCCCGTTGAATTGTGCGTTAATACTTTGATAAATGTCAAAATATTAAGGGGTTCGACACAAATCATGATCGCACTGTTACAAACATGTAATACTTTTATTCTTTAAAATCTAAGCAAACCACATGTCAACTACAATGGGAACATCTAGATCTTCCATCCTATCCCCAAAGGCTTTGACTATGACCTCCCTGTATAGAGTTACGTTGACTCAAACTTCACTGCTCATGAATAATAATATGATGATGAACTATTTTGGCAACAGATGTTATACATTTGATGGGTTAATGTTAACTGTAGAAAGTAATTTACTTATGATCATCAATTTTGAAAATCAATTTCTTCTCAGAGTCTCTTCTAAGATCAACCAATTAATCTCCTAAATGTTTGTAGGAAGGCCATCATATCTAGATGAAAATGATGTCTTGGTTAGCATAAAACTAATTGAATACAAACAACGTCAAACCCCTCAACATTTTGATAATTAACAGAGTGACAACACGTATTTTAGTGGGCATACAGAAATAACATAAGTATATTGATACAAAGTACTTGATTACATTTACAGGGAATCCCCTCAGGGTTTGAACAAAATATATACATTATCCAAAAATATCAAAAGATGCTACATATAACCAACAGCACTGGTTGATCTGAACCAAAACCCTCAGTTACCTGTATCTACCTCTTTGCTCCTAGAGTTGCCCCCACTAGCTGAGTAAATTTAAATTTATGGAAAGGGGGAGTTCAAACGAATCTCAATTATAGCACATGATCAATCATATAAAATGAGAAAAATAAACATGCAATGCACTATGTAAGCAACATAATTATAACACCGTAAATCTGTCTGTCTACTCGGCGTTCGAGTAGAAATGACTATATGTGCCCCTATGGGCCTTGCTGTGTGCGCTTTCCAAGATGTTATGACTGTATGATGCCTACTTGTTGTATTGTTCAAGCATAGATGACTCTCTGCCCGGACTTGTCTCACTGCCCTAGTTAGGTCCCACTGGGCTTAAAGGTACTTGTGCTTTTCCTACCAGGTGGTATTTGTGCTTTTCCCACACCACAACCAAGTTGTGTGTCTACCACTTGTGTTACAGAAAATGGCAGTATAAAGCATATAAGAAATCACATACCATATGAAAGATAGAGTTACAACCTGAAATTCCTTTCACTGCCGAGCTATCGGTCTAGTACTTGCTATCCGGCTCGGGTAACTAACAATTGCTAAAATTTTAAATTTATAATAATGAGTTATTACTCATTCATATTCCCATTCTAAACTCATAGTTGGTTATCTTTACCCTTAGAGTTCAAGGTAAACACATTTTGCCATTACCTTTATAATTTCGTACATTGATTAAAAGATGATAGAATTTTCATTAAATTTGAAAATTCATATCTTTATTTATAAATGTCCAATTATAGTGGTTTTAAAGGCTATGTGACTTCTATTAAGTCTATTTTTAAGAATAAATATTGTCCTTAGACAACTAGACGTAAAGCATTCCAAAATTACCATTTATTGGATACTGTAATAGAAACTTGCCAATTTTACTTGACTAAATTCATAAATACATAACTCTTAGCGTACAGCTCTAAATGACCTATGTGACCTATCAAATTAAATATTGATAAATATACTTTCATTCTGAAAAATTTCAGATTCATTAGACATCATTTTCCTATTTAAAAGCATCACATAGCCAGACAACCACGTAGGAAATCACACTGGCAGCACGGTTTACATTCCAAATTTCAGTGTTTAATTCCAGTGATCCATAATTTATAGCCAGAGGCTATTCCTACATAGTTTTTCATGTAGAACATAATGGAATCATCAAATCTATGAAATCCTAACCTAAACACCCCAAACAGGTATGGAAAAAAATCTTGAAATATTTGGGAAAATTGATGTTTCATGATTCCATTCAACCAAACTCCTTCCTTTCACTTCTAATTACTTGCTTAACCACTCAAACCCTTTCACTTCTAATTACTTGCTTAACCACTTAAACACCTGTTAAATATGATTAATTAAAATTTAGGTAGCACCTACCCTTAGGATTATGCATTGTAAATTACAAAATCAAGACAAAACAAACCATAAACTCAACCACAACAACATGAAGCAACCTTGAATCAACACGGACAACAATGTTTTTGAATTACCTATTGTTTCTCTCTCAAGCTCCCTTAAAATTGTCCCTTCTCTTTCTTCTTGCTCTTGATTTTGTGCTTGCTACATGTATGTTTCAAGAAGGCACAGAGATTAGGAGAGTTTCCATGAATTAGAAGGCATAAACACTTGAATTTCACTACCAACTCACCCTGGTTGGCTTCTTGAATCTCTAATCTCTCTCTTTGTTATTGTTCTTTCTTCAACCTCTCTCTCTCTTCTTTATCTTTTGTTGATTGAAATTATGGCCTTGGAAGAGGATAAGAACCCATAAAAATATCCTCTTACACCTCCTTAATTAATATTATTAATTGTAATTAAGCACATGTTTTACTTTTTGACTTTTCTCCTTTCTTTTACTTGACTAGAAATGCTCCATGTTTGGCGTAATTTGGACCAAGTGTTTAATCTCCCTTACTTCTTCCTTATTGGCCAAAAATTGGTCTGTTAATTAGAGTGAAATAAGAGCTTTTGCTTTAAGGGCCAAATGACTATTTTGCTCTTACATTTCTTCAATTTGTGTATTAAAATGTGTCTTCTTCCTTTTTCTTTTGTTTGGGTCGAAATTGGGCATAATAATTGGGCCCAAAAATTTTGCTCCTTCCTTCTTCATTTTGAGCTTCAACATTAGGCTTTTAAGGGAACAAAATTGCACTTTTGTGTCCAAACTTAATCTTGTTATTTGTGACCACCGATTACAATTTTTTTTTCATTTCAAGTGCATCAAAATTCACAATTTTATTCCATTTAATGTCACAAATGTACAAGGAACTTTGGTGAATAAAATTTGGGACATTACAAACAATGCTAGGAAGCTATATTAACTAACAAGATCTTTGTTTTTGGCTTCTCTACTACTAATGTCATTAATTAGGACCAGATTGAATAACTGTTGAGAGATGGGGAATTGCATTTCTAAAAAAAAAGTATTTGAATGGAGCACAATCTTCCATTGGTGTGCATGTAACCCGCATTACTTTTAACTTATAAGTTCGTATTGTTACCTAGTTCATTTGCATGTGAATAGAATATCAATATTGATACAACTATGTCAATATACGTTTGCATTATTTACAAATCACATAACTATTCAGGTTACTAAAGTATTTATGGGTACAAGTATTTACAAATAATCAACAATAAATCTAAATTTTCTTCTTCTTTGACTTCTCACTGGTCATCACTTACCTCTTTGTCCCATGAGTCGTTTGCCATTATTGTATAGTTAAATTTTGGAAAGGGTGAGATTCATAAGAATATCAGTAGTAACAGAAAATCAATCATATAAAATGTAATTGTAACATCCTAAATTTAAGTCACCAAAATTTCTTTATACCTGTATCGTATTAAAGGTAATAAAATGCTGAATATTGGCATACTCGAATTAACCAAATAGTACAATTAGTAGTCACATGAATTTTGAACCACAATAAGACATGAAATTTAATTTGTGTCTTCATAAAAGCCCATTATTGAAGCCCAAAAACATAGATATTGCAAAAGCACAATTTTTGGGCCCAATAATGGTGCAATATTTGGCCAAACACAAAGAAAAGGAAGAAGGCCCATTTTAAATACAAAAATGTAAGGGCAAAATAGTTAATTAGTTAAATAAAAATTAAAAGCCAATATTTTCTCTTTGCTTATGGTGTGGATGCCCAACAAGAGAAGGCAAGAGGAAAACAAAGTACTTGGCCTAAAATAAAGCAAAGAAGAAGCATTTCTAGCCAAGAAAAAAAAGGAGGTTGAAAAGTCAAAAATTGTGGCTAGACATAAAGGAAGCAAAAGAGAGAATTGGACAACAATCTTCCTTCCCTTTTGTGATTTATTTTCGTATGACATGAGCAGGGAAAGAGAAAGTGAATATTTGAACATAAAGGGAGTCAGTGTTAGAGCTAGAATTTCATGAATTAGATGTTCCTATTGTGCTTGGAAGGCAAAATTATGTAGGAATATTGTGTGGTTATAATTTTTGGATAATTACACATAATTTTGGAATTTTTGGAAATTGGATAACCCTGCTGCAAGATTTGTTTTTTTGAAGTAGAGTTGTTGTGGCATGTTTTCCAGTAGACAAACCTAGTCCATACTTTATGAAATTTTAAAGGATAAAAGTAAACATATTGGACTTTAATTTGATAGGTAATATGACACAATTGGACTAATGAATTCAAAGATATGATTTTTAAAAATTTTGTTGTTGATTCTGGAATGAAATCTGTAGTAGACTAGGCTTGACAAATTTTATGGAATTGTGTGGTTATAATTGGTGCTCTATGATATTTTTCATTGAAAGAGGACTTAAAGCGATTTTTATAGAACTTGGAACCAACCCATTTGAGTTTCTGTAGAATTAATTATGAATTTTTAAAGTTAGATGAAAATTCTGGCAATTTTAGTCAATGCGCGAAATTAAAAAAGTAATGGTAAAATATAATTACCTTGAACCCTTAGGGTAAAGATAACAAACAAAATATGTTTGAAATAGTACATGAATGAGTAATAACTCAATTCCTATAAACTTGGAGTTTTAAGACCAAACAGTTTGCCCGAGCCGAATCAGGGTTAAGGAATAGTTAACGAACAGAAAAGGGATTTAAGGTAGTAACTCTATCTTACATAAACTATGTGATTATATGTATGCTTTGTGTATTCCATATTCTGTGGCTAAGCACAGTGCTTGGGCACAATCATATGAATAGTGCCTAGGGAAGTATGGGATTTGGCCCTGAATTATATGTATACATCGGATATAGTTGAATTTTCATTTACACTATATGGTGTATAACTATTTATTTATCACATTTTATAAGATTGATTGCATGTTGCTACTGAGATTCATTTGAATCTCACCCTTTTCCCAAATTTAAAATATTCCAGTTGAAGGTAGCGACTCTAAGGGCAAAAACATAAGCACAGGCGATTGATGGTTCCGGTCCAGAACATAGTTGCTATTGGTAATCATTAGTTTCATTTTGTATATTTTGGGATCTATATAGTGTTTTTTAAACCCTGTGGGAAATTCTTGTAATATAATCATTTACTTTATATCAGTATTTTTATGCTATTCTAGTGCACCCACCGAACTGCGTGCAAACACTCTAAAAAATGTGAAAATAACATAAGGGTCTTAAATTTTGGTATCAAAGCGGTAATTTTGGCAACAAGATAGTATACTGATTGGTCTTAATTATACAGTGACATGATATATGAACAAAAAGGGGCACTAGAGAAGTGAATCACCCTTGTCTAAGAACTTGCTCTGGAGAAACAACAAATACCCAAAGGCAGCAAGTATTACTATACTGGAGTGAGGGTGGTATAAGGATGTCACGGACACCGATGGAGCGGGGCCAAGTAAGCCAGAGTATGGGCCTCACTCTAGATTGGTATCACCTGTGAGCTCATTAGTGGGGGATACTGATCAGTTATGGATAGAGGAATCAAAGTCAGATTCGGTTGAAGATAAAGAGTTATGGGGGGACATCCGAGTATACATATGTGGGTTGTCTAAGAGCATGACACCCCTATGGATCAGCATACAGGGTACTCAGACAGTGTGGTCCCAATATAGTGTGAACATGGTCTTTTGGATTTAGAGACCCTGATGATATTTGGATTCGCATAACATTGTACTTCTTTCTGAATATAGCATTCTAGGCTTGAAGAATAATGAGATAATAGAGTGGAGTCCAAATGGCAACTTTTGTGGATATCAGGGAGCATATCATAAGGAACATGTTTAAGTACATGAAGCGACTCTGATATATAGTCCATACATAATATTTTAATGCCCGGAGATAGTGGGTATGACTTTTTAGATAATAGTAGTCATGGGTACCGGTGGCCAGAAGCAGTTAAAGCCAATATATGCATTTTTGCATGAGTACACAAAGGTTAAGTGTGCTTAACCCAGGGAAATCTTGGGATGGGTAGCCCCATTGGGAAGTTAAGTTGCTCGGGTTATAGAGACTTGAGGAATAGTGATTGCCTTGAGATTTCTCTATGACTAAATATCATGTTAGTTAGATGATTTAAAGAATCCTCAACGCATAAAGATAATAATGTTGTAAGTATTGATTTTAATTTGAAACATTTATGTTGCAGTGAGTACTACCCAGAAAGGTTCATTTGATAAGGCTATGGAAACTTAAGGATTAGTGGTTGTTTTGAGGTTTCGCTATGCTAAGTGATGATATTAGTTTTTTATGACATACAGTACTATATGATGATTTATAGTGTATATGTTGGGTATGATTGAGGCAGAATGATCTTTGACTCAATTAATTTTGAAGTTATAGATCTAGTATGAAATTAGGAGCTGGATTGTAATCCAAGAATGAATGTTGAGCCTTAGGTTTGCAAAAGCGTTGAAATGGCTGAAAGTCATTTAAGGTGTAGACTATAGTTAAGAATGCTCCAGTGATGATTGGCCATAATCTTGAGATTAAGAAGCAATGAAAGAATATTATATGTTGCTTTTTTACCTAGAATAATATGTTATGATATATAAGCAATAATTTAAGGTGATTCAGGGCATTAAGAGAATGATTTAATGAATAAAATGTTGAAGCTTCTATGAGACAAATTGAGGCAAAACAGTGATTTAATGAATAAAATCTTGAAGCTTCTATGAGACAAATTAAGGTAAAAGAGTGGTGATTATGCCGTATATCGATGCTAGAGGATCTGATCTTATAATACTGAAGGTTGAGGAAAGGTTTGAATCAGATCTAAGCTGAAATAGTGCTTAGGTCAAAATGTGAATCAGGTTGCACTATGGTTCTATTTCATGAAGAAAGTTGAACCTTATGAACCTAATGGATGAGGTTGGACCTTCAGTAATGTTTTGAGGATATTACCTAAATACCGTAAAGGTTAGAATAGGAGCTATTGATCCTGATTCTTAGCATTCCTATTAAGTATAGTTGAGGAAAATGATTTCTAATTTGTGTGTTGTTGAGGTTCTCGATGTCACACATTTATCTTATTTTCACCTTTTTTAGAGTATTTACGGAAAATGATACATAGTTCGGTGGGCAACATAGGAATAGCATAAATATAATTAAATTCCTCATAGGGGTTCGTACATTATAATTTCAAATAATGTAGCCACACAGGACTACTAAGGTATCCAAACCCATCCCAGTGAGATAGAGACACCTTCCTGACTTCGTTCTACCACTGCAATCCTCTTGTATAGTTCTATTTTCTAATCTCTGCATACCTTCTGTATTCACCTATCTAAATTATTGGTAGGGGAAGGTGAGATTCAAGAGAATCTCAGTAGGAAACAATACCAATATGCTTGTAGGATAAGTGCTTAATGGATGATATGCTTGCATTACATAAACTTATGCTAATACAAAGACATATCTGCATGCTCAATGTTTCAAACAACATACTTATGACCATAGCATAATTAGAAATAGAGCTTCAATCATTCATATATGTTTCACATAATTAAGCAAAGAAATATCATGTATCAATACAGTAGAACAAATATCAAATACACACAGGAGAGGTAAGTTCCCTACCTTAAACCTTTGTCTCCACGAAATGTATGCCTCGATTATCATGCCAACCCTTCGGGCTCTATACTCCGTCTTAAAATGTCAAATGTACAAAAATTAGATTAAAACTCATTTCTGTTCTATTTAGGCACTTCCATAGTGTTTATAGTGGTCATATAAGCCTATTGTGAAAATTTACCTAAATACCGCCAGGAACCTGCCCAACCCAGCCGTACCTAGTCCGACCAAACTTTTCCTAAAATTTTGACTTGGGCTATTCGGACATATTTTTACCCAAGGAATCCCTTTTTGCATTCAAAATTACTAAATTCACTTCTAAAAGACCAGAATGTCCTTGGCAGCCCCTATTTCAGGGTTTTAATGGCGTTTTCGTAGTTATACTTTTTTAAGCTTTTCTGGAAAAGTAGTCAACTGTAACCCCACCTAATTTTCTCTCCTAAACTCAATGGAATCCTCATAACATCAAAAATCTATCCCTACCTCCTCCAAACAGCACTAGCTAAAATCTAAAATTCTCAGGGAAAAATTGGGGTTTTCCAATTCTAACTTAGTAAACTTGCTTCTTTCTACTCTTAATTGCTTTATTAACTATTTAATTATGTTAAAACCACTATATAAACTTAATTTTGGTAGCATAATGCCTAGGCCACCTCATTTCCCAAATAAAATAAAAGCCAAGTAGACTAAATTCCACTGATAAACTACTCTCAGAAGCAAAAACAATCAATATTCGAAGGTTTGGAAGTTAGCTTTTACTTCCTCTGGCTTTTATCTTATGTGCCTAAAAACCCTAACCTCTTAGATAGCAAAATTTGAGCTTCACAAAACTTGAATTACATAGAGAAGAAGTTTAGGAGAAGGGTTATACAAGTTTAGGGATGAATTCACCAAAGAAATCAACTTACCTTGTGAATTTCTTCTCCTTCTCTCTCTAGTATCCTCTTAACTCTCTCTCTCTATTTTTGCTGCCAAGAGCATCAAAAATGGTTGATGAAAGGAGGAGGATGATGTTTTAATATTATGCTTATGTCATACTTGCATAATTATGTAATTTCCCAAATTTCAGATTTAAGGAAATTATGGCAGATTTTCTACTCAAACTTTGAAAAATCATAATTAGAGTGATTCTAAAGGCTATAGAACCCTTGTTGAGTCTAGTTTCAAGAAAAAATACAGTTGTTAGCCAATTAGAAGGTTATAATGTCCAGAATTATAATCTTTTGACGCTATTCTAGATACTTTCCAGTTTCATATGGTAAACTTCAAAAATTCATAATTTTTACATACAGCTCCACAAATTATCACTTACCTATTAAATTAAAGCTTATGATATCTACTTTCAACCAATAAAATTTCAGAATTTTTAGACATTATTTGCCTATTTCAAAATGCCACACAACAAGATGGCCACACAGGGAAACCCACTGGTAGCAACCCTCAACTTGCAAAACTTGTGTTCCCACATAATAGTGTTGTGTGTGACCACTAATTGCTTTGTTTTGTCAATCTATGTGATCTTGAATTCATCATTTTATTCCATTAAATATAAGAATTTTTAGTGACCAAAATTCGGGGTGTTACATTAGACCTAGTGTCGATATTCTGATTTACTCGAGTAGTAGAGATGAATGTGAGAAGTACCTATGAGGGGTGCTGGGAAATCACATATAAGCTTTTGCTTTCAAAGCTTAACTTGTTGAATGGTGATTTCTCACAAAATGAGATTTATCAGATCCTAGTAAAATAGACACAATATTGGGTTGAAACAGGCCAAGAACTGTCGTAGAAGTACACATATTTTGGGTCTAATTGGTGTTATAGGAAGGTCCTATTATTGAAAATTGTGCCCTAAGGGCCAATCATTGTACTTTAAATACTGTTATTCAATGAACTTCTCTATTTTATTACATTATTATTTGCATGTTCACTATGATAACTATCCCTGGATAAATCATAATGATTGTCCTAAATGTTCGTGGTCGGTGATTTATGCGGCAAAAATGAAATAAGACCTGTATGACTTTGAAGAAGTATAGAGATACAAGTCAAAATCCTAGGAACTTGTAAGAGTACAAGGTGTTAGACTGATCCCCTATGAGAAAGTTGCATGGATCAAGTCATAGGCTTGTCTTATGTATAACCATATTATTATGCCCCTTTAACCTAAGATCATCATGGATTCCTACATGACAGTCGCACAGCTTTAACCTAGTCAAGAGGCACCTTTGACCGGGTGATGATAAAGGCTATGTTCAGGCTTGGTGGTTTTCATGCAGAGGAATTTGAGTGGTCAAGATGGAATTTGTCCCTCACATTAGTAGAGAGATATTATTTACTCCTTCAATGAGTAAGTTTGAGAAATGTATGGCCATACTACGATGGAAAGTAGTTTCCATATCTATAGTTAGACTACTCAAGGATCGAGAAAGAATGGTCAGGAATAGGGGGATGACATTTTCCATGCCTCATCCTTCACCGAAATATTGTGTGATAGACGGGACGTGATATGGTTGTGACAAGTTGCATCGGTTTGTCGATCCTCATATGAATTGGGTAGTCGTAATGTCTCGATAGAGGCTATAACATCTCAAATTTCAATCACCAAAATTCCTTTATGCCTTTATGGTATTAAAGGGAATAAAATGGTAAATATTGGTACACTTGAAATGGCCAAACAGTGCAATCAGTGGCCACATAAATTTTGGGCCACAATAAGACATAAAATTTAATTTGTGCCTTTATAAAAGCTCATTATTAGAGCCCAAATTGGTTAATGGAAAAATACAATTGTTGGCCTTAATAAATTGTGATTTTCAGCCCAATACAAAGAAAAGGAAAGAAAGCTCAATTTAATTACAAAAATGTATGGGTAAAATGGTCTTTTTGGACATTAAAACAAAAGCTCTTATTTTTCAATCATTAAGAGCATGTGACATCCAAGAAGAGTAAAGGCAAAGGAAAATTAATACTTAGCTCACATTTAATTAAAGAGAAGCATTTTTGGCCAAGTAAATGAAGGTGGAAAAATCAAAAGTAATGACATATGTTTAATGTCAATAAACAAATATATTTCTAGGAGGTAGAACATGACATTTTAATAGCTATTGAGCTCTTCTAAAGGCCACAAGATACGTCCAAGCATAAGGAAAATGAGAGAGGAAGTGGTCAAATGAAAAAGATGAAGGCATGGGTAAAAAATTTGGCATGTGCTTAATTGTAATAAAATATTATATTTTTAAGTAGCTGGAGATGATTTTTATTAAAGGGCTTTTAACCCTTTCAAGGCCTCATATTTTGGCCATATTTGAGAAAGAAGAGAGAGAGAGTGAGCTTGGGGAAAACAAGAGCCAAGAGAAAGCTCAAGTCATTCAAGAAGCCATCTAGGTGATTTTGGGTACAAAATTCATGTAGTTTTGTCTCTAAATTCATGAGAATCTCTCTCTAATCTCTATGCCATCTTGAATAGCATATGTAACAAGACAAAATCAAGAGCAAGAAGGAGGGAGAGGTGGTAGTTTTAGAGCTAAGAGAGAAGACAAGAGGTAACACGAGTGGGAAAATGACTTTTTAGACCAGTTAAAAATGACTTTTTAGATCGGTTTTGAATGAGGTATTGATACAGCTGGTCTAAGAAGTCTGTTACTGTTTAGACTGATTTGCTTAACCGGTCTTAAATATCTCTTTTTTAGAACAGTTTCTCAAAGATTAGGTCTAAAATGTTCAGAATTTTTAGACCGATTGTTTAAAATCCTGTCTAAAATTTTTTTCCAAAACTTTTAAGATCGATTATTATAATAACCGGTGGTGACATTTTTTCAAAAAATAAATAGAGCTTTTCTTTTTGGATTGGAAGGATTTTAAAATCATCCCAATCTAAAAAAAAGTGCCCTATTTTTTACTATCATATAATTTTAAGTAAGCTATGACAACCATAACTAAATGATGTAAAACAAGAACTAATAAGATAAAAAAATTCACAATAATTAATAAAAAATATCTCAATTTTGCAATTAAAGTGTGAACAAATTTAATAAAATAAGTATTCATCATACAAAGGTTCACGAACTACATGCATGAATTAACATGAGCCAAAATACATGTAAATGAAAATGAGATAAATAGCATCATATATCTTAAGGAGATAGTTTTAAGGAGATATGTGATGCGTACTAATTTACAAGAAGTTGACAGAATGAAACAAATATGAGTACCTGCATGATAATCAAGACGTCCAAGGGATTGCTATTCTCACATATTGTGTGTGGGATAAATCCATAGTTGTGGGGGTGCAGAACTGATGAGTAAAGAATACGGTCAACCTGTACATAGATGCATGTTCAACAATAAACCATGTAAATAAGCGGGAAAAATGGTAGCTCAACTATTATCACCTTTATAAGTCTAGTTTTTTTGTCAAGCTCATACTTGACCTTGCTTCCTTTCCCAATTTCAACAACCTGCATGTTGCACCAGCAAGCAAATAACTGAATAAGATAACCACTTTAAGTCCAACAAGGTATTTGATCCCGTGTATATGCAGAGAGTTTGGAAATGATGTGCATTATACATGGCTTTTAAACAGAGTGACTTGCTATCATCCGTTAGGTTTACTTTGTTGTCAATTGTCACTCTTGAAAGCACATGACATAATATGAGATCTTGTTCTTCTAGATTTCATTGGTAGTTAGAATGGTAAACGTCACTTCTGTAGCATCTCCTAGAAACAAGAAAAAGAAAATGATTGGCATTAATATTGTGTTCTTCTTTAACATTTTTCCCTCTCCTTTGATTTTGAGCACCTAACAATCTATCTCCTTCCTTATTTTCACTCCACTCTTTTGCCTTATACTTGCTACTAGTCTATATCAATTATTATTTTCTAATTGACATTGCATCTTATCCTTATGCTTAATTTCATTTCATTGCACAACTTGTCAAAAATAAGGAAATCACTAAAATAATCATGCTTCCTTTCTACTAATGTGTGTTTTCAGGTAGTTTGGTTTTAGCCAGCAAGACTACTATCAAAATAGTTGTTTTGCAATTTTTGTTTTCTCCTTTTTGTTCCACTATTGTGTATTTACTAACATCTTACAAAGAAGTATCCACCATTTATTCCGATTTCACAAGTGGTAGATAAATTTAATAGTAGTGAGTTCCCTTTCTTCTGATAAGTTGAGTTCTTAATGTAGGAGGATTATACAGAAAAAGTTTTGTAAAAGCCATCTTTGCCTTTTGATAGAAAAGAGCAAGTCACCCATCATAAACAAAAACAGAGAAAAGACAATGAGCTAATATGGTGAACATGGAAAATGGGATCATTGTGACATCTGTACTGGTTTTTTTAAGATAGGATCAAATGACAAGCATCAATATACGTTAACACACAAACATACAATAATCTTAAAAATCATGTTTCCTTTATTTACTTTATAATTCCATTTACCTAATTTACTCAGCAAAAATATCCAAGACATAAAAGGATAAGAAACCAAGATTGGCTATTGGCTAATTACTAAGAAGTTGAATCCCCAAAAAAGTGTTTATAGATACTAACTTTGACTTTTCCAATGATCCCCGCTTCCTCCAAAGTCTCCCTTAAGGCAGCTTGTTCCATGGATTCATCAATCTCCTAACCTCCCTGATGAAGCAAAACCAACAATACACAAGTACGTCAGGACTTAAAGTATAAAACATAGTAACATACATATGTATGGAATGCATCTACACAATTTCAAAATGAAAGTCAGATAAACATCAAAACCTAAAGTATTCGCAACATGAGAAATGACCTAATAGAGAAAACATTGTGAAATTAGGGTTTGAATGAGAGAAGAAGAACGCACCCTATGACTAGGCGACAACCCTTGTCGTATCGCTGCAAGTGCCGGTCGGTGTGAGAAACCAAGTACATCATGTTTTCTAACTTCTTGGGGAAGAGATCAATAGATAATTTCTTAAAGGAAAGGAATGGAAGCAAGAATCTAGCCGCCAAACCCCAGGAAAGAGCAAGACCCATTGAAGAATCAAATTCTGAAGATTGAGTTATGCCGAAGAAAAGGAAGGAAGGGAAGGCCAAATTAAGAAAAAAGCAAAATGAGAAGGAAGTAATGAAGGAGAGAACTCAAAATGGCATAAAAAGAGAAAGGGCGACATGCAGTTTTGGATATTTTGACTGATCTGATGATAATGGTGCTATACAGTTTCGTGATGTTTTGTGGGTCATGATAGTCACTTTTAGATCGGTTGTGAATCATAACCGGTCTTGAAATTGGAAAAAAATATTTTAGATCGGTTTAAAGTCTAAAATATTTCATATTTAAGACTGGTTATTAATGAAAACTGGTCAAAAAATTTTTAGATTTTTTTTTGAAAACTTTTTAAATATTTTTAGATAGGTTGTTTGAATAATCGATCTAAAAACTTACAAAATTTTTTAGTTTTAAAATTTTTTATCTTTTTAAATAACCGGTTTACATGCTTTATTTTAGACCTTATATCTTAACAACCAGTCTTACAAGTTGTTTATAATTACAAAACTGCCACCGCTCATCTTTTTTAGACCTTATCCGCTATAACCGGTCCAAATGTGGTGGTCTAAAACAGCAATTTTGTACTAGTGTAAAGCCATAAAACCTTGCTTTATTGATGATCCAAGGTTGTTGATGTTATTATGATTGTTGTTGTCACTTGTCTTAGCTTGTTTTCATAATTGGGATGCACAAACCCTAAGGGAAGGTGCTGGCCTAATCTTGATTAATCATGTGGGAAGTGTGATTAAGTGGTTAAACAAGTAATTAAGGATGAAAGGAAGGTGTTTATGGAATTCCCAATTTTCCCATTTAATTCCACATTACATCAAGGGCCATTTTTGACATGTCGGAGTTGGAATTTGGTTGATTTGATTATTACATTGGGCTTAGACTGGAAAATTGTGTAGGGTACATGTGAATTGTCAAGTGTAAAGGCTTCAGGGTATGAAATGAGAATTTTACCCTTAAAACCTTAACATAGTGGCTGTCAAGGGTAATTCTGTAATTTGAGCGTGATTTCGACAAATCAAGGTCAAAAATGGATTCTACATGCGAAATTGTGAAGGTTTAGCTGGGTAATAATTTTTTGTTAGACAAGGTACATAGGGTATTTTGGTCATCATGTGTTTTTAAGCAAGGATAACCAACAAAATGAGTCTAGAATAATACATGAATGAGTAATAACTTATTTATTGTAAATTTGAAATTTTAGGACTTTGCTGTAGCTAGAGCCAGACATAGGATAAGGACCATACTATGGAACAAAAAGTGGATAAGGGAAGGGCAATTAAGGTAGTGAACTTACCCTACTTGCATGTATTTGATAGATATGATTGTGTAGTGATGCATGTGATTGCTTTAGTTGCTTGTGTAGAGTATATTTGAATTATGAAGCTTTACTTCTGTTTATGTTATGGCTATGAGCATGTTACATGAAACATTAAGAACACAGAAATGTCATTATGTGGCATACATCTAGTTAAGGCTAACATGTCATGCATATAGCATTTATCTTGCATGCATTATGGTAACTGTTTACTACTGAGATTCTCTCAAATCATACCTTCCCCCAACCAACCATTTAGACAGGAGGGCATAGGGTGTGTGGTGAAAGCAAAGAAGAGGACTGCATGAAGAAAATATAAAAGGTTCTAGTTTAGTTCAGGAGAAGAAGTTGATTATTTGTAGGCTTTTACTATATTTTAAGTTTATAAGCATTATGTACAATTCCAGTGGGAAATCCCTATAATGTAATCATGTACATATTATCAGTATATTTATGTTATTCCTATGTGCCCAGTGAATTGTGCGCAAACACTATGAGAAATATGTAGAAATATGATAAGAGTCTTACATTTTAGTATTTGAGTAAGCAATTCTAGCAACAGGATAATATACTAATATGATCTTGATTATACAGTAATATCCAGTATCATAGTATTGGTCTGAGGGTGGTATAAGGATGTCACGGACACCGAGCATGTGGGTCTGAGTAAGGCTAGAGTGTGGACCTCATCCTAGACTGAATCACCTGTAAGCTCATCAGTGGGGGACACTAATCAATCATGGATAAAGGAGTCATAGTCAGATCCTATTGTAGATTAGGAGCTATGGGTGGATGTCTAGAGTATATATCTATGGGCTGTCTAAAGTATGACACCCCAATAAACCAGCATATATGGTACTTGGACATTCTAATCCCAGTATAGTATGAGTAGGGTCTTCTGGATTTAGAGACCTAGATGACATTTGGATCTGTACATTGATGTATGTTTTCTCGGATACCACATTTTAGGGTCCGAGGGAAAAGTGAGAGACTATAAAGTAATATACGAATGACAGCTTGGTAGACTTCAGGGAGCATATCATAAAGTATGTGACCGAGTGCATGAATCGGTACTGATATGCAGTCCATACATAGTATTTTGATGCCTAGAGACAATGGGCACATATTTTGAGATAAGGGTAGTCACAGGGTACCAAGGCTCGAAAGCAATTATAGCCGGTATCTGCGTTATGGCAAGGGTTCACTAAAGTTAAGTGTTCTTAACCCAGGGAATCTCAGGATGGGTAACCCCCTAGGAAGTCACATGTATATGTGGTGACATGTTATGAGAAAGAGCAAGCACTTGTTGTACAATAGTTTAAAGGTTGTATGTTGTTTCAAGCTTTCCCTGACAACTGTAAACGTCTGTAATATGTTATTTTAGGCATATCTGTGTACCCAAAACTTTGTGAAATGATTGATATGCCCTTGTGACTATGTGACAATTACCTCTTGTTTCCATATAGTGAAACACAAAGATGGTAAGACTAAGTGGTACAGATGCTGGGCAGGGTCAAGAAGTTAGACCTGACCTAATACAACAAATCATGGTAATGAGCTATGAGAAGTGTAGTAGAAATATAACACAAAAAGAGATAAGCATAATAATCCTATTAGATAGGCAAATGGATAGAGCTGCTTAAAGATTTCAACTTAAAAATCCAATATCATTCAGGAAAGGCCAATGTAATGACACTTTCTTTCCTATACTATGGGATTTTTGTATGCTTTGTGTATACCATATTGTGTGATATATATAATGCACTCTCTAACTGGGGCGGGAAAAGCACAAGTACCCATATGGCCTTAAAAAGTGATCCTGTTATGAGACATAATACCAAGAGGGTACACTAACCAATTAGAGGACTGAGGTACAAACAAATTAGGGTTCTAACAATATTTGGTCCTAAATATGTGAACAATTCGATTGTGATGATAAACAGTACAAATAGGGTATACTGCCTAGTTAGAGAATTGAGGTATAGACAAATCGGGGTTTTAACAGTGGTTAGCCTTGAATATGTGCACAGTTCGACTGTGATAATTATATTGTTACTATTCTGTTGTGTGAACACCCTATTTTGTCCGGGCCTCACTCAAAAATTTTAAAACTAATAAAAAAATAAAAGTAAAAGAAATTCCTCTCATTGATGATGAGTGGTGTCTAAATTGGTAATCATCATTAAAGGGAAAATTAAAAATTAAATAAATAAACAAAAAAAAATCCTCCCACTAATAATGATCAATGTCCAAATTGGCAATCATCATTAAACAAAAAAAAAATTAAAACTTAAAAATTAAAAAAATCCTCTTATTGATGATGATTAGTGTCCAAATTGACATTTTCATTCATTAAAGGAAAATAATATATATATATATATATAAAAGTATCTCCCATTCATAGGTTTAAATTAGGAAGTTACTTGTAGGGAAAATATAAGAAAATAAATAAAAAATGAAAATACAAAATAAAAAAATCTCTCATTTATGTTGATAAGTTTAAATTAGGAAATTAATTGTGGGAAAAATAAAAAAAATTAAAACAAAAATTTTAAAAAAAATCTCTCATTGATTGTGATTAGGTCAAGTTAAGAAGTTTTATTGATAGAAAATATAAAAATAAAAAATAAAAAAAGAAAATAAAAAAAATCGCCATTAATGGTAATTAGGTCAAGCTAGGTAGTTTTTAATATAAAATACAAAAAAAATAAAGAATGAAAATTCAAAAAAGAAGGAGCATTTATGAAGAAAACCCTATTTTGAGACTATAAATAGAAATACAAGGGTTGAAGCAAGATACACAAAAAATTAGGAGAGCAAAGACACAAGAATTCGAGAAGCATTTTAGGAGGGCAAGGAGGAAAGGTAGAGTGCTAATTTAATTTCTCACTACATTGCTCATTCTTATTCTTTCACGAGTTTTGATAATTAGAAATTTGTTGGAATAACCTAGTATTCTTCATGACATGTCTAGATGCTTGCTAATGAACATACCCATGAGTTGAGGCACTTACATATAAAAGCTCTAAGCATGTTTTTGTTTGGTTTCCTTTTATCTTCATTGAATGCTCAAGTGTTTCTCCCAACCATTTGATATTGCTATATTTGAATCCATTACTTCACTGACAGTTTTTTTATGGTGATATTTTGATGGTTGAAATGATTGCATGCTCCCTCCTCTAATGCTAATACATCATACTAAAAGAAAGCCTTTATGTTTTGATAGGTCCTCACACTTTGTGACTCTTGTATGCTTGGCCAAATTTAATCTCTTGCTCCCAATATATGCTCATTAAAATTGAAGGAACTTATATGATGGATAAAAGAAAATGCAATAAATTGTGTGTTGATCTGCCCATATGCTTTTCTCATATTGTTTGTTTGAATAACTTTCAAGGATAAAAGGTACGCATAAATCTCACCACCTTTAACTTCCTTTTTGTTTAACTTGTGCTATTTTTTCTTATATTTTTCTTTATCCCTTTCCTAGGTTCTCTTTGAAAAAAAGAAAAATATTTTAACACATTTTATAAATGAAAATAAAATGAAAAAACTCTCTTTCATGAAAAAATAAAAAAAATTTGCTTTCATAAATAAAAACATAAACCAAATAAAAAAATCATTTTTCCCAATAAATTAAAGAAACTTTTCCTTTAAAAAAAACAAAGTGACACTCATCTCTACCTCTGAACTACGTCGTCTTTGATCCCTCTAAAGGGTACGTAGGCCCTAAGTTTTCATCCTAGGTCAAGTCCAACTTTATAAATAAATATATTTTTCCTTATTTTTTCAGTAAATAAATGTTCCTTTTTTTCTTTATTTTTTATTTTATTTAATTTTGTAAATATTCTTTTTTATTTGGGTGATTATAATAAAATTAAAGGCCATATTAATTTTTAAATAATTAATTTAAGGTAATCATTCTTATGAATGGATGTTGTGGGGTGCCTAAATGGTTTTTGTATACCATTTTCCATTTTCAAAAAAGATTTCCAAAATTATCCTTTTTCAAAATTTTGGTAGTGGCTCCATATTTTTAAAATTTCGGACACTACAGCTTAGTGACTCCACTGGGGATGGTTTGCAACACGCCCGTTTAAGTTAAGTATTTAAAAATAATATGGCCTTAATTTTATTTTAATTACTCTTTTTCTTTTTTGTGTGTGAATATTTTTTTTTATTTATTAAATTTTTTATTTATCTATCTTGTGATCTACTTAGCAAATAAAGGTTGGGAAGAACGTAGGCCCATAGGTTGGAATGGTCTCCACACACATTGAACACATACACTATTTTTCTCACACACATTTTGGGCCCTATACTTGGGTCTATGAATTCCTTAGGCAAGTTGAAGTTTCTAGTGATCTCCCAGTGGGGTTTCAAGAAGCCCCTGATGTTACTTTGAAGACTTCATCCTAGTTGTTACTCATCTGGTGAGGTTAATCCCTGTGGGATTTTTAGAATCCCCTGAAGGTCAATTTTGTCAGATGGGGTCTTCATTTTTACAATAGGGGTAGTTAGAAGACCTTTACCTATGAGAATTAGAACCACCTTGAAACCATTACACCTATTAGTGGAAATTATCAACCTACTCAATTAATTAGTACCTACCTTTCTTAGGATAGATACCACCAACCTAGGGGTCATTCCTAAAATGGGACACTGGATGACATATATTTATTTATTGTTGATAATCATTATTGTCATCCATGCATAATCAATGAAAGCCCTAGGATCAAGTGACTAATTGTCGCTTAACCTGAGTATGTATCTAGCATCACTTCACATAAAGATACATCACAAGGATGGTGTATGCATTAGATATCCAACCTTATAGTCAAGGTTTTATGACCCTAAAAGACCATGATCTCATCACATCAATCATGTTAGAAAACATCTCAATGTGAGATAATCCTTTAGGACTCATGAGGTATCATTATATCATTCATTAGCATTTTAGCTTCATTTGATATGGGCCTTAGACATAATCATCATTTTTAAAACTTTTAGCCACGTGATGGCTTGGACCATTCGTAGGTTAATAGGCACTTCATTCTTCCTATGAGGTAATAGATCTCTTGAGGAGGTAAAGTTCTTTTTCTTAATGTCCATCACCTATATCAAAACTTAAAGTATAAGTCATCACTCTTTCATGTCTCATGAGGTATCCTTGCATCATCCATTGGCATTTAGCTTTATTTGATATGGGCCTTGGACATAATAAACATTTAGCAAAACCCTTAGCCGCGTAATAGCTTTGGCCGTTCGCAAGTAATGGGCACTTCATCCTCCCTATGGGGTATTGGATCTCTTGAGGAGATGAATTTCTTTTTCTTAATGTCCATCACCCATATCAAGGCTAGAAAGCACATGTAATCATCTACATAGCATGCATTTGGAAATACTTTCTAACTCTTCCTTCTCTTTTCTTTAATGAAGGGCAAGTGAGTTATCCAACAATTGAAAATTTGGCATAATGATTAAATGGCACAAAAACCAAGTTTAAATCAAGTTCCTATAGGAAAGGTATATAGAGGGAAGGGCATCAGACTGACTACAGGAGCAGGACCACTTGAGGGCCTAATCTGATTAAGTCACTACATTCCAAGTTCAGTCAAATTGGGCTTCATGAAGAATTATGGAAATATCATTGACTTATTACATGTGCCTGTGCATAATGAGGCTATCATAGAACTGGGCTAGTATTAGGATGCCTCTTTAAGATTCTTTTCTTTCTCTAATTTTCAACTAGCTCCAACCTTTAAGAATACAGGGAAATCCTTAGGATGCCAATTAAGAGGAGTGATAAGATCTACCATTATCCAAGCCGGCTACCTTCGCAGGGAGGAATAGCGAAGCTGTTAGGGGTTCACATGGAAGAAGTATAGACTGTAGGCACCAGAAAGGTCAAGGGGATTAAAAGGACCATAGTGGAAGCTCTCTTAGCAAGATTAGCAAAAAATAAAGATTGGGAGTATTTGTGCAGGGTCTTTGCCTTTGCTATTTATGGTATGATCCTCTTTCCTTCATTAGCAAGAATAATTGACTTGGGAGCTATCAGTGTCTTTCAATCGGTCAAACATTACCAAATTAACCCAGTACTCGTAATTTTAGTAGAGACCTGCATGTCATTATCTCAATGCCACCTAAAGAAGGAAGGTCGAAAAAAATGCTGTCTTGTATTGCTTGAGGTATAGATGCTGAGTCACATGTATGGAAAGAAGAAGTACTTTCGAGAAAGGCATGACAAGTTTAATAATCCACTTATGGCTTTTAATCATCTTCAATTAAACAA